>JAGSMS010000028.1:8406490-9789987 GCA_029286595.1 Bhutanitis thaidina | reverse complement strand
AGACACAACGCATCTGCAACAACAGAATTGCTGCAGGTGCGTTGCCGGCCTTTTAGGAGTTATAGGTGGGCGAGTGGGATTCCGGTTATCTCACTCACGGAACGAAACTCAGAAGCACAAGATGCCGGTATTCTGCGAGGCCATGGTATCAACCCGGTCGACCCGTCCCATTCGAGCAGCGCCGCTTGGCTTAAACCGCCGCTTGCCTCCACCAAGCTTAAAATGATGAGATGGGGCACTCGTTGGTTCACAAAAAGTTAAGTAGCTGCATGTAAGTATGCCACTGGTGGGTCTCCTCTCTATTTCAGAGCGTTCTGGAGCCCCGGAAGAGTCGCCACACTGCTCCAATGGCGGATACCATATTTCCTCGGAAGATTTGGCTGTTCTCTGTAAAGTAATAATTAGATATATCGAACCTATTAATCATCGATCCCGTTGCATCATAAGCAAAGGTTTAAATAACTACGAAGACATGCTTAATTGGCGAAAGCGATCACACACACCCTGTCTGACCATGGGTGTCGTAAAAGGCGACTAATGGTAAAAATTTATATAAGGAGATGGGCAGCAGCATCTGCCTGCACTAGAAGACAAAAAAAAAACTGCGGTTGCCAACCCGCTCGCCAGGCGTGGCAACTAAGGCAAACCCCATTGCCCCATGATGAGCAATCTTTGGGGGAGGCCTATGTTCAGCAGTGGACTTCTGATAGGCTGAAATTATGATGATGATCACACACAAAGACTTCAGAACTTCGTGGCGGAAACAACAATGGGCTTCGTTAAGTTGCAATTGTAACATTGTACCTCGTGCGGGAAGCCCGACATTAGCACGGAGTTGCGCGCCAGCTCGCACATGTCGCAGGAGCTCAGCTTCCACGCCTGCGCCGCGATGCTGTACTCCTCCATCAGCGGCTCCTGTACGTTACACCAGTGGTGCACTAAACTCAAATTCCTTAGTCTATGTCTTCATTCTAAGTTTATGTTTCTTTGTTTTGCTGGTTGTCAAATCGCACCTTGTGTTTTATGGAAAAAAAACAAGAAGAATAGGCTATTTCCCCGATATACAATTAAAATTATGATGTCCTTCTCGCCGATTCGCGCGCGCACCAGCGTTCCTTTGCAGTCTGTGTGACAGAGTTTTATACGTGGCAGAGCCAAGCGGCGGCTTTTGCTGCTGCTGCTCGAATGGGCTGGCTCGATCGTGTTAACAGACCACGGCCTGTCAGAATACCGGCGTGAAGTAGAGGCATCTTGTGTTTCTGCGTTTCGCTCGGTGAGTGAGGTAACCGGAGGCCTTCTCCCCCTCCCCATCCCCCGCCTCATCTGCCTTTCCGTCCCGCAACTATCCGTTAAGGCCGACAACGCATCTCTGGTATTGCAGATGGACGTGAGCGACGGTAATCACTTACCATCAGGAGAACCAGTTTCTCCTTTCGCCTTTTGCATAAAAAAAAAGAGAGGTGACACGCTGAGCGCCAGTTTTACCACATATTTTTGATAAAGAAGAAGATTGAAATGAATGAATGAAAATTATTTCTACTTCGACGTAAGAAAGATAATTTCGTTTAACCTCTCCCTCTGACGGAGAAGAAACTGTTGAAAGAAACTCCGTAGATCATTAACATTTACAATTACATCGCCGTAAACAGTCCACTGCTGGACTGGACATAAATCTCTCTCCCTAATACCATCATCTGTCGGAGGCCCGGGGACGTTTTGCGACGGTCGGTTGATGAATTCCACCTCACCCTTGTGTAATGGAACTGGAGCGGGTCGTCGGTGCTGAGCGTGACGCGCAGGCCGCGCGCGAAGTACTCCGGCAGCGGGTTGCGGTGGTAGCGCAGGAACAGCGAGTTGTTGCTGAGCGGCGACATCGCGATGTGGATCTGCGCCAGGTAGTACAGGTACTGCAGCACCGGGAACTGGAGACGAGAACAGAAAAACACCTCGCCTGTTTTGTATGTATAATCTGTGCGTTAGGAATGTAGGGATGCAGGCCATGCATCGTCGTTTTCTTCATTCGCTTTAGAAGTAAGACGCGTCTTCTTTCCTTTGACATAAGTAAAGGATGTAGCAGTCTGTCAGTGACCAGATCTGGGTCAAAGGCCTCATCAAATATCTAAGAGGGTTTTTGTAGCCGGGAAGATGCCGCTACGACTGCTCTGTTGCAGCTTCGTGGGCTTCATATACTCAAGAAATAATATTTTTTACTATTTCTCAGACATGCAGGTTTCTTCACGATGTTTTCCTTCACCTGCCGAGCACGTGGTACATACAGCACTTCCAATTTGAATGGTGCTGGGATTGAACCCGCGCTCAATGAAATTAAAGGGCTACCACGGTTCGTTTGACATAAATTGCTCTAATAAATTTTGTCTTTATTCTTTACCAGCCTGTATAAGTCCACTGTTGTACATAAGCCTTTCAATGGAAGCACCAACAAAATGATGTCATAGAAATTTCCCAATTCAACAAGCCTACCCCGCGCGATGGGGCATGGTTGGTAGTGGTCCAGTACTACAGTAGTATACCAGAACCCTTGGTAGAGATCACTAGTCTGTGATCTGATGGGATCGGTTAGGGATTTGTTAAGATAGATTTTCTCCTATCGGACGGTCGCTAAAGCCTAGCCCTTGAGACAGCTGGGTTCAGATGAGGTTAGCCTTTGGAGAAAAAGATAGGTAATATGTTTCCGCTTACACTCCTTACACAATTCATATTATAAATATTATTTTGATTTAAAAGTAATGTACACGCTGTTCTCTTCTTCTAGTGGTCATTCAACGGTTCTATTATTCACCTTCCAGCTCCATAATAATACCAGCTCGATGGTACCATGTTATTATATTGTCATTGGCTTAAATACGTGTGCAAAGTTATACGAACGACGGGAAGTGGTTTTAATTGAAAGATTAGAACACTACATACAGGTTCCAATAATTCTAACATAACGAATTAGATAACAAATATAAAACTTATGTAATACCTTCCTCAACATGAGGCCGTGCGATATGTTCTCGGCCAGCAGGAAGCCGGCGCTGAGGTGCGCTGCGGGCCCCGCTTCGCCGCAGTGCGGGCGCAGCACGAACGTGTTCAGGCCCTGCTCCCTGCACCGACCGCGAGGGGTCATTCTAATTGAAACCTCGAGGACTGTCTACTATTCACGAGGTGTTGAACTCATTCTGCCTAGAAGCCTTGCGGCAAGACCATCTGTGAGATATTGACGGGACAGCATTACCCCACAACGATGTTCACCCTGGGTGTCCCATGAAAGGCGGGGCGTGGTTTCTGTGCCCGTCTGAAAATCACTATCTGTCTCCCATCGCCGAAGCCAATACGAACATCTGGTTAAGTTTTAAATCTTTTTTAAAAAAAAGTCATCACTTTCGAAAACTTCACTAGGGGTGGGCAGTACACTACTTCTGCCGTTAAGCAGTAGTTCCATGTTTCTCCACAAGAATGACAACTCATCTAAAACTTTTGCTTAACGCTGGTTTTTGATAAAAAATCTCCGAAGCTCTTCTTACCTTTCAATTAAAATAACCACCCAAAAAAAATCGATCTCGACATGCATGTTTGTAAGGAGAACAGAACAAAGTAAAAGACGAATAAAACTACCTGTTGACCTGTTGTTTGCCTGTCGAGGCTTTTATGTATTAACGGGATCGCGGGAACGAGCACGTCCTGCACAGCAGCTCCAACTGCGATTGCCTTTAACGGGACCTCTGCTCGAGGTCTCATACTATGACTGCGGCATCGTCTGTTAACTCAACTTCACAGCGGTCGACACCGTGATAGCCCAGTAGACAGGGCGCTCGCTTTTGTTTCATAGAGCGCCAGGTACCTTGGGTATAATTCCCCGGTGCCGGCACCACTAAAATTGCAGTTTGAAGCGCAGTACATACCACGTGCTCTGCGATGAAGGAAAACACAGTGACAACCTTCACTGGTGCAGCGTGGTGGGCTCTCCCCGGCTCCAAAACCCTTTAAGATATTTGAGGAGGCCTTCGCCCAGCAGTGGGCACATACAGACCCCCCCACCCCCCCTACATTAAACAGACACTTACTTGCGTATCTGGTTGAGTGTGGTCATGTTGGCGTACATGTAGTAGAGGTAGTACGCGTAGGGGGGATTCTCCTCGTCGTCCCACTGCTCCGGTCGCTTCATGCCCTCGTTTGGGTACGGATTCTCCGGCTTCGACTCGTCGTCCACGCTGTCGAATCCGATCACGTGCTGTAATACATTTTTTTTTTTGGGAAAGGCGGCAGACGAGCAAGCGGTTCACCTGATAGTAAGTTATTACCGTCGCCCCGTACATCTGCAACACCAGAGGTGCTGCAGGTGCATTGCCGGCCTTTAAAGGTATTAGGGAGATGGGAGGGAGGATGAGGAGGGGGATGGGAGGGTATGAGCCTCCGGTTACCTCACTCACCGAACGAAACGCAGAAGCACGAGATGCCTCTACTTCACGCGGGTATTCTGGGAGGCTGCATATATATATATATATATAATTATATACTGGCGTGTTATACCAGAACATAATTTAGATAGCTCTGCTTATTATTTGGTGGGGTGTTTAACCACCCACAGCAACAGATTTTCATTAAAAACCAAAAGTTGTTTTTCTGCGCTTTTTATATGTGTGTGAGTACAAAGGCCCACTCGCCTTGCCGATGTAAGGTTTGTGGGATTGTGCGAAGGAAGAGTCCGGGGATATGTGTCGCTATGATAGATCTGCTAAACAGTTCGACTGAGATTTCATAATCCGAGCTGGCAGCGTACTTGGCGCTGACCTTGAAGCCTTGAATACTTCAGTCTTCTCATATTTAATAATCCTATTTCTTCTTTTCATTGGGAAGACTCTACCAATGCACCTTGCACTTAACATAAAAAGTTTCCCATTGTCATGAAAATGCATTCTGTGTCTGTATCTGTCGTTTGCCCCCTCCCCCCCCCCCCTCCCAGCTGTCCACGCCTGATTATAAAATACATTAGGGTAAATTAAAGGTGAATCTGTATCGATGTGTAAATACCCCAAGGAACTTGTGCAACTCCATGTTGCTGCTGGGGTTGATGGAGACTTGGAACAGCGGGTCGAACAGGTTATTGAGGAACTCCTGGAAATTCTTTAGCAACTTCTTAATGCGGTATATGTCACTGTAAAGGAGTTAAGGTACACCACTTCAAACATACAATATTTTAAAAGAAAACTGATGCATTGCCAAGGGTGATCGATGCCAGAAACTGTGAAAATTAACGTGGTAAAAGACAATCATAAGCTGCCACGCCTTACACCCCGTACGTATTAGTTTTTTCATTTGGCACGACTCAACGTGGCCAAAACGGCTTCCGCGACCCACCTTTCACCTCGCCGGGAGATAGAACGTGACGGAGTGGGTAGCCTCGTCGCCGACGGTAATGGGTAGTATGAATCTATCATTTCAGTAGCCTGGCTAATTGACTCTTCCACAGAAATATACTACAGATTATATTATACATATAAAAATCAGTTACCGCTCATCACGCATCGTAGTTAAATTATCAATGATGAAACAATAAATTATGTGCATTTGAAATGAAACTATTAGGTCATAGTTAACCTTCGGCTATGAGATCTGGACGTCTAACACCACAGTACCACGTGACCACGGTTGATGTAAAGCAATCGATAACGTCGGGAATATAAAAACATAATTAAATGCGATAAAATCCGTAAATAATAGATTCATTTCAAATGTGTAGTGTTCGCGTAAATACTAGAAATGATTAAAATATTCAAAGCTCTTTCTTAATTTTTTGGTTTACGTGACCAATTGAAAGTGTATAAGTAAAAAAATTATCTGTCTGTCCTTACTGACTGGTTCTTAAAACACAGCAAGCAATTTTCTTTAAATTAACAGATTGTGGTTGGTAAGTATGAAATCAATTTAAACAATTATCGTTTTAGCGTAATTTATGACCATTTTCATGTTACTTGACCACCTTGGCTTTTATATCTCTGTAGTTACGTGAACCTGAAGGTCTGCGCGAACAGAGTCGCGGGTGCCTGGGGTCCATTGCGTGAATGAATGAATGAGATATACTTTATTGTACACACAAAGATTTAACGTACAAAGATTATTTAAAGAGACAAAAAAACAATGCGTGATTGTGGTCCTAATCGCCAGCGATGGGTTTCGACAGTCTGACAGAGATTTAATCGAATATCGCTTCGGATTAAAGTTAGAGAAGTCTCTAGGCGATCTGTCGATGTTTCGAGTATGACGTTACTTAAAATTGAATCCGATCACTATTACGATCACTATACCGAGTCGTGGTAGCCTAGTGGTCAGGGCGCTCACTTTAGTTTCATAGAGCGCGAGTGATCCGAGTTCGATCCCCGCTGCACCACAAAAATTGTTTATAGCAAACGTGAAAACATCGTGAGGAAACTTGCATGTCTGAATATACACATATCCACGAAATAATATTTTTATTATTAAAAATATTAAGCCCGCCAACCCGCACTGGAGTAGCGTGGCGGGCCCTTCCTGGCTCCTAAACCCACTCTGATACTCGTATTTGAGAAGGCTGGCCTTTGCCCAGCTGTGGGCACTTTTTACTATTACGATTAACACCAGTGCATACTTTGCGTGTCTTTGGTTATAATCTGAACGGCGTTCAATTTTAAGTAACGACATAATCGACATATGTTCGTCAAATTATGTAGCAGAGACTTGTCTAGTCGACTTTTTTTTTATGAAAAATAGGCTTACGTTTGACCTCAATCTTGCCCGATGGAAGGCGAAGAGTGTCTGTTCACTCTGGCCTTAAAGAAGTACAGATTATAGAGTTGCGGAAAAACTGACCTCGGCAGAGAGTTCCACTCCTTAGCCGTCCGCATAAAGAAAGAAGAGGCAAACCGCATCGTGCGTAATGGAGTACTTGTACTAGACAAGTCTCTGCGACGCGTAGTCTGCCAAACTGTCGAGTCCGTGGTTGTTACCTAACCGATCGCTGTAACGATCACCGGCAGAGTCGGTCACGAGGAAGGTCGGGGGGCACGCACTAGAGGCGCGGCACCTGCACGAGCCAGCGCACGTGCGGCGAGTGCACCGCGTGGCGCAGCGCCCACGTGGCCAGCCGGCCCCACTCGCCCGCGTGCTTGCAGTATATCGACAGCCGCGGCTCCACGTACGTGTACTTGCTCTCGGACAGGTCCGCCATCACCTCCTGCGGTCGTCACACCGGCGCCTACGCTTTGAAACTTGATCTTGAGATTATAATAACGCAGTAAGAGAACTCTTACACGCGTTAAAAGTTAAACGTGACACTCTCGCGCGTTACATGGGAGGCTTAACCGTTTCCACCAGGCCTCAACTCTTACTAGCGCGGCCAGAACAAATGGGCAGAGGGTCAGGTGGCTCAAGTATAGAGTATGAGCCCGAGCTCGATAAATGAGACGACTAGTCAAGTCAAAAGATAGATTATAATTGGCCTAGTAACTAAAGCATACATGACTTATATACCAATACACATCTCATCTCATATGTATCACTCTACAAGTACAAGTATTAGGAAAACATAATCATTCAAGCGACCTTATGGGGAACTATGTGCCAGATGGCGAACCCGTTCAAGTTCCGAGTCCAAGCCCACCGCATAGGGGATCGAACTCGAGTCTCTCGCAATAATCCAAAAATAAAATTAAACATTGCCTATCATAATACAAAATAGTTTCTAGACAGAAGAATTATCATAATAGTTAATCGTTGTTATCGTTGCCGTTAATCCCACACGACAGCGACGCTTAACAATTAGCTGACCTGATAAAATTGCTATGGGTCCAGGGTTCTAATCCCAGCCGAATCCAATATTAGTACGACAAGCAAATTATTGGTTTTCGGGTCTCTTCGGGGTTGTTCTCTTGCGCCCCGTGTCTCTGACACTCCACAACGTTCCATCGGCTGCGGGGAGGTAAAGATGGGTGAGTGCCTCTGTGGCTGACCGGGCACGTGCGCAGTTGACAATTGCCTATACTATTCGAAAAGTGTCGCGATGGTGGAAGTCGTCACATTGTTTATTATCTTAACGTACATAAATTGAAATATTAAAAATGTAGAAGTATACCTTGAGTATATTGGCGAAGTACTTCCCGTTCATGTAGTTGTCGGTCTTGAGGAACACCTCCCTGAGTCTGCTCTCGCCGATCGGGTTATATTTCGCGTTGAACTTGTCGAAACGGTGGAACGTGTTGCGGTCCTGGTACATATTATATCATATTGTAGAATAAAGATAGTTACGTTGATTAATTAGCCAATAGTGTCCAACCGCTGGGCAAACTGTTTTTCCAAAGATCCGGGGTCTTTAGTCAGATCCGAATCGCGGAATGCATCTGGGACGTCCCGTCAGAGTTTCCACGGCCTGCCTCGAAGACGTTGCCCACTGCATCACAACCTTGGCCTAATATTTAGGCTACGTGCGACGCCCAATTCCATTTTAGCCTGGCAGCTTTAAAATCTACATCAGCGATGCCTGAAATGTTATACGGGATTATTCAATTCGGTTTATAAAAAAAAGTAATTAGTGTAAAACAGTTTATTGGTTCAATAAAAGACAAGTTTCGAATTAGTTATATGGCAAGCGTGTAACGTGTTTCGAGGATGGAATCGGACTGACTGCTCTCATGTTAGGTTCTAGCAAGTTAGTACTGCTGGCTTTGCAAGGTAGTCATTGTCAGCATTAGCCCTTGTAGTTTTAGGGATGTAACAGTACGTAGTGAACTTATTATAAATATTGGTAGGTAATTTAAATATTGTCCGTCTTCTTACGCTGTGGCATGACTCTTTGAGAAACACCATAGTTTGAACACTGAAAACTCTGTCAGAGATCACGTAAGAGCACTTAGATATAGCAGATTAGGACGGGAAGGATACACATGTCGACGGGCTTTGATAAATTGACAATGTAAGGCCGCCCTACATCAGCTCCTTCAGGCATTTACGAATACGCGATCGATTCCTTTATCTTGCCAGCAGGCCCCTAGATAGTGGTAGTCGTGCGTTCTCTTCGTATATGTATATGTCATTAAATAATAGTTAAATAAACAGTGCAGGTGTGAGTCCAGAGTGGTAGAATGTGCCCGAACAATCACGCTTTGCAAGCTAACAGACAGGTCTGCGGCCGCAGTACCGGAGCGCTCTACACAAAGCCCTGGCACCGGCTGTTTAATTAAGATAAGATAGGTATATTATTAACATAGGATAGGGATATTAAGAGAGGTCTGATAAAGAAGACGAGGATAATATGAGATGAGAAAAGGCACGGAAATTTATTTAAATAAATAAATGAGCTATTAACAGCCGTACACCCAATAACCGGCCCATTATTGTGGTGACTTCGTAAGGTTTCTTTGAATGTTCATCAGAGCTTAGGTGGAACAACGCGACAGGTGGTGAGTCTGTCGCCGGCATAGTGGTCAGGCCGGCGGTACAGATGGTACACAAGTTTCGAAGAACGCATTTGAACGATTACGAGAGTACTTTAGTCTTCTGATTTGGAGGTCCTCTAATCACTCTGCTATCGCTCCCAAACGGTTTGGATAATGACGAAGTCTCACCGCATGCACGTCGAGCAGGTCGACGTTGAGGTCGTGTGCGTCCAGCCGCATATCCTCGAAGACGGAGCGCAGGGTGCGCGCGCGGTCGCCGCTCTGCGACACCACCTCACCGGGGCGCGCGCGCAGTGTGCGCTTCATGAAGCGCAGCAGGTGCTTCTGGGTCATGCACGAGGCGGCGTGGATGTGCGTGTCCACCTTCCTGCGCGACAAGTACCAAACTATTTAATTTCATGGAGCGCAGTAGTTGCTTCTGATCATGCACGCAGCCGCGTGGATTGGGTGGAAAAGTACTAACATTTAATCAATACATATGCATCAACTTCGTACAGTACCTACGAAGTTGATGTATACAGGTGATAGACTGTACTGTACTGCTTGAGGTGCTTGCCGATGCTCACCACCGTTGAGCATGCCGGTTGGTGAGTACCCTGGGATACCATCGCGGTAGTGATGCTGTTCTGCGTCTTTGTAATTTGGGTTCGCTAAATTCGTTGGCTTGTAGATTCATACGCCGCAACCACACGGCACATATTTGGATTCTTGCCATTCAAGCAAGCCTAAAACAGGAATGATATTTGGCGGAAAGAATTATGCCGTGGAATAACACATGGACACTATTTATCTCGATCACGGATAAACTGAGATAAAACTTTAGTTCAGACGGGCGAAGCCGCGTGCATACCCTAAAGGTGAAAGCAAGCTCAAATATTATCTTAACGAAGTACAAACTTGCAATCACAGTTCATACTATAAGTTATAATCTAATCTCACCACCGATCTGGTGTCAGTCTACTGCTGGAGAGGACCTCTGGTAAATCAGGTGGTCTGGCTGTTAGCTCCACACTTGTCAGGTGCTGTGTGGTGGTAGATTTTTTATACCGTAACAGGAGGTTAGAACGCCGTTTATAACGTTAAAAAATAGTGCAGACCCATATTTCATTATATCAAAAGTCAC
This sequence comes from Bhutanitis thaidina, assembly GCA_029286595.1. Taxonomy (NCBI): domain Eukaryota; kingdom Metazoa; phylum Arthropoda; class Insecta; order Lepidoptera; family Papilionidae; genus Bhutanitis; species Bhutanitis thaidina. Next base: position 9,779,433 of record JAGSMS010000028.1, on the reverse strand, counting down.
ATATCCTCATGCACCTGATGTTGTAAAAGTCCCGATGAGGTACGGCCTTCTGCAGCGCAAGCTCGTGGATCTCGTTGAGCAGTACGTGCATCTTGAACTTGGAGAAGAGATAGCTTAGACGCCGGAAGCAGAATGATTTCCTGTAAAGTAATTCGTATATAATACTTCACCAACATTCTCCTTCTTCTTCAGCCTGTCCAGAGACCGACAGTCGCAGTCCTGTAAGTCCACAGCTGGACATAAAACGACCACAAAAGAATACCACATATTGTTAATTTGCCCATACTCAACAAGCAGGGCAAGCAGTTGAGAGCAATATCTCGCACTAGAGATGCTAATCTCCATTCATAGTCTGTGGGATTTGGGTTTAGTATATTCGGGTGGATTTTCTGATGTCATTGGTTAACAAGGTGCACCACGCAGGTAAGGTTAATATTTGAAGAGTATTTTCATATATTCGTTATTTCGAAGAGAGATGGGTGCTCTGTCTCTATCCCCGACTCTGATAGGGCTGTACCGTTGATGCGGCTGCGCTGTGGCCGATCTAAGATGAGTATCGAGTGACGAGGCCCGTTACCAGTCACGTTGTATCTCCCGGAGAGACAAAATTGGCCATGCCATATGAATATTCGTTATCTCTGCCTCCCCCAGTCGGTAAATGATTGCTCTTCACCATTAAGTGGGCCGTGTGCTTATGATTTTTACTAACGTAATAAAATTAGCTAAAATAAGTATTAGGACAAAGTTGATGGCAACTTTACTAACTACTATATAATAGGGGGAGAATTTCCGCATTCCGCTCCGATGGAGAAGAATTATTGTGTTGAATAGTTCTGGAGCTACACGCCGTTATAGGTCAATATAGAAATATTCCTTTAGCTTTAACTCACAAAGGGCCATCGGCGATCATGTCGCCGAGCTTATTCAGATCCTCCGCGTACTGGGCGAAGGACACTCCCTGGTAGTGTAATGGCTCGGAAGCCAGCACCTCGGCTTCGGTGCGGTACACACGCGCCAGGCCATTCGACCAGCGGAACGCGTAGCGCTTGTCTGCCGGAGTGGCACAGTACCAGGGGTCGCGGTCCTCTGGAATACACGACGCGAAAGCGAAAACGTGTGATTAGTTTTGCCAATATGGAGATTGAGACTTCATTCAGCAGGCCGTTTGTGGAAGCATGAAGTCGCCCATCGTGCTATGAACTTTCTTTGCGTGTAGTCTAAAATCCGAAATAAATATATTCGCTGTAAAATTAACCAAAAATCCAATAGAAGTGCCAGTATAAGTACAGTCTGTGAGGCATTCCATCTTTATCCTCAGGGGTGACAACGCGTCTATAACCTTCTTCAATTGAAGTTGTTTCCATGTGTCCATGAGCTGCTCAGAGCACGTCCCTTTACCACCTGGCTCGTTGCTCATCACGAATTAAATAAAAAAAAACGAAAGTGACGTTGGCCCGACCATCAACAGCTCGCTGGAACTGCCAACAACGGTTAAAGAAGAAAAAAAAAGGAAAGGTTCTCGCAATGTAGCACGACCCTAGTAACGACTAGGCGGGGCGGGATACGTGGATGGGCTGGAAACGCTCCTTGTGGCAATCTACCTGCACGATAGCCGAGCGGTCGACCTGGACACCAAGCCAGCGCCGACAGGCTCACCACCCACCACGTTCACAGAAGATCTCGTGAGAGGTAGTAGTAAACATTGACTATCTCAGTGGAGTGGTCGTGGGAGTTTATTTTTTTTATTAATAATTACAATACAAAAATGCATCTCAACTGTACCCGACAAGTCAGGCTCGGGGGCTTCCTCTTGGCTTTCGGAGGATGTTCTAATGCGGTCGGACAGTATGTCAGGAGTAACATTGTCCATCAAGTCGTCCATTTGTACTGAAAAATGTAAAATGTTTTCGTAAAATTTCACTTCCGAAGCAAGAGTAATAAAACTAGTATTACAAAGGCTCAAGTCGAAATAGTTAATATGTCGATGAATATCATCAATCGATTTGAGTTAATTTGATTTGATTTAATTTACAATGAGGGAAAACTTGTGACGAAATACGGTACCATATATTAGGGGCTTGGAGCTTGCCTTGGAGCTCGAAGAGCGCGAGCAATCCCTCACAAATCATTTTGTTAATTCCAAAATGCTTAAAATTATTTCAAGTGTCCATTTACATAAAAATCTTATAAATATTACAAGGGCACAACAATTCCGCCCTCTCTCTGAATCATTGTCGACTCCAAAACCCACTTAAAAGATAAAATTTAGTGTAAATATGTTGAAGTGCGCTTGGTTTTGTTTCGTATTTCAACAGATTCTAGTAAAATTAATCATAATATAAGAGATTGTTTGTATCTTTTCAATCACGCCATTAAAGTTGAAATTTTTTGTCACAAATTCATAAACTAAGATTTAAGCCGAAACTGGTATATTAAATACCAATGAAAACCAGCGTAAGAAAGTGCCAGTCTTTTTTTTTTGTTCCCGAGAGTGTCATAGGAGGCGACAAAGGGAAAAGCCTTGAAAATCGCAATGTCTTCCGATAGATGGCGGTATAACCATCTCGAAAAATACCAGACTAGAATGAAGCAGATCGATGGCGAGCAGCGGCGACTATAGGCGCGAGGTGTCTAGTGCTGCGATCGGCAATCCGCTTGCCGTGCTTGGCGATTGTGGCGAATAGCGCTTATGGGAAAGGCCTGTGTCCTGCTGTGGACTATTTACAGACTGTTACGGTAAGGTAAAACGGAACGCACCCGTAACTTATCTATCATACTATATGATGACGTTTTAGTAACATTACTTAGGGGCTGTGTCCTGCAGCGGACTGTTCCTATGCTGTTAAGGTTAAGGTGAGTTGGATTATTGTTGGAACGTGCGTACGTGCGGAGTCGGACCACCTGCTCGATGCATCGTTGAACTGGTGCGTCAGGCTGTCAGAGGGCGCAGCCATCTGCAGGTAGAATTCGGCCGTGTCATCTGACAACACACAAACACAGACTGGGTATGACAATTAAAAAAAGTCGATATTGAACAATATGGTGTCCTCCGGGAGTCTTATTTTTAGTCCCGTGGGTGTCGTAATAATTTCACAAAATTTCCGTGTGACATTATTTTCCGATAAAATTGTACCGTGGCGTTGACAATTGACGTGGCATTATTATCATTCGTGGGGTGCTCGCTTTAGTTTCATAGAGCGCGAGTGACCTGGGTTCGATGTCCGGTAATGACTCCACTAAAATTATTAATAGAATTTTTAAGTGCCGTATTTGCTTCGTGCTCGGCGATGAAGGAAAACATCGTAAGTAAACGGGCACGTCTGAGAAATAATGAAAAAAATATATTTCGAGGACATGTGAAGCCGGCCAACTGCCGTACTGGAGCAGCGTGGTGGGCTCTTCCTGGCTCCAAAACCTTCTCAGATAGTTGAGAAGAAGGCCTTTGCCTACAGACTGGTACTTTACTTTACTTCTCCTCCTTAGTCACCTAAGCCTGAACTTAAGTCCTACGCTTCACAGACTTCCTACATGTCACATTCTAAGTAGCTTTGTTGGAAAGTGAGTTGAAACGACTAGAATGTCCAGACGTTTTTGTGGAGAGAAAACATGGAGATAAAAACAAGCCAAGATCTAGGCAGAGAAACTTTTACAGTCTACTACTACTTTTACTATAATGTTAACCACCGCATAGCTTACTGATTAGCGTACTTGATTGCTAAGTTGGATAATTCATGGGTTGAAATCTCAGCCGATGGCAATATTTGTGCAAAACATACAAACCCATAACTTAACCGAAACATTTATCAGACACTGCACCTGGCGCTACCTCTAATCTGATAGCATTTTTTTTAAACGAACAATCGGTTCACCTGATGTTAAGTAATTACCGTCGCCCATGTACATCGGCAACACCAGAGGTGCGTTGCCAGCCTTTAAGGGTATTTGGAAGATGAGAGGGAGGAGTGGGCCTCCGGTTACCTCACTCACCGAACGAAACACTGAAGCACAAGATGCCTTTACTTCACGCCGGTATTCTGCGAGACCGTGGCACCAATCCACCACATTCGAGCAGCAGCAAAAGCTGCCGCTTGGCTCTGCCACGTAGTTAAACACGCGTATGCGTTACATCGGATACGGGAAGGTAAATACCAGTGAGTGCTTTGTGTGAACTAGACGCGTTCATCATTCATCATCACTTGTCCACTGCTGAACACAGGCCTTCCCCAAAGATTGCTATCAAGCATCAGAGCAACATGCATTCATCGACTTCATTAGTCTTTTACATAGTCGTGGCACGGAAAGGTGGACAGCTGCACTTCCCGAAACACTGTGCAGGTCGTTACACCATCATGTGAGAGGTTGCCACTCGAGAACCTTTCTTCCTCAACGGCTGTCAATTCTGCGTGCTCTGTGGCTAGCCCATGCCATTTCAGTTTTCTGAGCCTAACGGCTATGCCGGCTATCTTTGTTCTGCTGCGGACATCGTCGTTGCAGATTCTATCGCGCAGAGAAACACCGAGCCTATCACTTTGAATAACCCGCTTTAACTTTGAGCTTCCTTATACGGCCTGCAATGAAAGGCCATGACTAGGTTCCGTAAGTATCGCACCATTATATCTTCTGCGCAGGCGACAACTTCCGATAGTAAACGGAAGTTGCCGCCGTGCCCGAAATCCGCTTGCAATACAACATCATCACTATAATGTTGTCCTCTGTTGGGGTTTACAGACAATGTCGAAGCCACAGAAAGATGAGAAAGCGAACACAGATACGCGTGGCTTCATTGAATAACTTAGGCGCTAGTTACGCAGACAAGTGAGACACAGGTAAAGTCTTACGATCCCATTCCTTCAAGGCTTTGTTAAATTTGACAGAAGCCAGGTAGTGAGGGCTCCTGCTTGTCTCGAAGTTGGAGAGGAAACCCGCGAGCTCGGACGGGAATGACTGACCAGCGACTTCCATGTAGCGACGCCGCAGACTAAGGGCTTCTATCAATAGAGACGCTGATCGCGCCAGGTCTTCAAGAGGTACCTGTTTTAAGTGACGTATAGGTTCATCTGTTGTATTCCGGTTTGAAGGGTGTATTGTGTATATACATAGTACATAACACACAGTTCTCAGATCTTAGTTCTCAGAGGCGACAATGAATCTATAAGTTTGCAGGTGTCTATACCTTTTTAGCCAGAATAATTACGGGCCGTAAGGGATTCTATCTTAGTCCTCAGTGGTGACAAAGCATGTGTAATCTTGTTGGATTGAAGTTGTTTGCAGATGTCCATGGGCTGCACTAGACGCTTAGCCATTAGGTGAACTGTAGTCTCCTTCCGATGTCAGAATAACATCACAAACATGCATCCGGTGCAGCACTAAAGATTATAGCATTAGGTTCTGCGCTCATCAATCTAATCGTCAAGCTTGGCACCAGTAGTGAAGAGTCTAGGGCAAACGTTGACTCGAGAGAACAGATTTTACTACAGAAACACCTCCAATTGTGTTTTTTTATTGCATTGGGGTTAAACTGTGTGCTGACAGTCTACCTGATGGTATGGGCATCAGCAAACCACTTCAATCGAACAAGGTTGTCACTCCTGAGGACTAAGGAATAGCAACACAGCCTGTAATTATGCTGGCTTGAAAGGTAGAGGTACCATTCAAATCGGAACACAACAACCATTGCACTGCTGTTTGGCATTAATGACTAAGAGTGTGGTAACAACCTGAAAGATACTTAGGTAGACAAAAATCATCTGGTTTTCAATTAAAAAATGAAGGAACATTAAATTATTATCCAGCTCACTCCGGAAGTATGCGCTCCGTGGATGGAGACGCGTTGAAACGATACGATATTACGAGCTCCATTTTCCCCCAGCACCGGACCCATTGGCGCCTGGTAACGCATATTACGGGATGTCTCCTCCATGCCTTCAATGTTGTGTCTGTCAAATTTTTATATTTATATATATATAAAAAATCAGTCTGCATATGTTAGTGATGGTATAAATTATTTAACGATCATATTATTATTCATTGGATTACATAGAACCCTGGGTACTCATCGCGCCACCTACCGGATAGTGTAGAACAACGTCTGCCGGGACAGCTTATTAAGAGACAATAAATAATGCTACAATCTCGTCTGCTAGCTGACATACTTGATGGCGGAAAATGCATGCGAATGTGCCGAATCCAAAAGCTGCAAGACGGCGGCAGGGAGCATGCTGCGGAAGCGCGAGGGAGTTGTATCACCATTCCGCTTGCCCAGCGTGGAGAGTATGGGCAAAGCTTCCAAGAAATATATGCTGACTATTGGTGGCATCTCGGAGAGGCCTATATTCTAAAATGTTGTTGAAAATTACTCTGCACAATTCCGCTAAAAAAAAAGGAAATCGGCAAAGTAACGCCTGATTCTATTTACTAGGCTTATGTTCAACAGTCTTTCAGATGTACATTTCTCGAGAAAAAGTTAACGAGTTTTTGAAGCGAAAATTTCAGTTCCTTGAACGCTATCTAGCAAATATTTGTGTTTAGTCTACAATTTAGTATTTTTTCATTTATCTGGTTGAAGCCGATACGATGTTTTTACGAGCAAGCGGTTCACCTGATGGTAAGTGATTACCGTCGACCAGTCGTGCTGCAGGTGCGTTGCCGGCCTTTGAGGGTATTTGGGAGATAGCAGGGAGGATGAGGAGGGGGATGGGAGAGTGGGCCTCCGGTAACCTCACTCACCGAACGAAACGCAGAAACTCAAGATGCCTCTACTTCACGCCGGTATTCTGCGAGGCCGTGGTACCAACCCGGTCGAGCCGGCCCATTCGAGCGGCAGCAGAAGCCGCCGCTTGGGTCTATCGCGCTGAAAAATATACCAATGGTATTCGGAAGTTTTAGGTAATCAGGTTTATACTTACGTACATTCAACGTGCGCAAGTTAACTGCTTTAGTTCTTGCGAGATTAGAGCATTACCGTATTGTATTATAAAGATTTGAATTAGGAGCAATGAATTTGAAGACGGAATGTATTAAAACAATTTTATTGTTACACTTTACCCCATTTTGTTAGCATTTTGCGATAACGTAGTGATAACATTCTTGTATTGTGACAGGTGACACCATATCTATTTTTGCTTTGACATAAATATATATTTTATTTTAATTAACCTTTTTTAATTTGATTGTAATCTTAAGTGTTTGCGTGCTACACACTGTATTTTTGTGTATATAAAGACACACATATCTATCGCAGTATGTTTTTTTACTTACCGATAATAATACTTATAAACCTTAACTTTGAAGATATATTGATACGTAAAAATTAAAGCCGTGATTACGCTTTACTATTTACAATGGGGTGATGGAAGTAAGATGGAGTGACAACCTGCGCAGTGTTGCGGGAAGTCGATGGACGCAGGTGGCTTAGGACCGACCTTTGTGCCAGCAGTGGTACAGGTACATGGTCTAGTGGGCGGACCAGGTGTTCGTTTACGCCGTATAGAATCTGTATTTGTTAAGTCATATAAGAACTATCGAAACTAGAATTGCCAATCTTTACGCCAAACTTTACTTGTGAGCGGTCTATTTCCAGCTGTGAACTGTTAAGGAACTGAAGACGATCGCGATGGATAAGGATATTGCGTAAATAAAACTGTCTGATCTTGTCAAATATCATTTATAAAAAAAAGATTACATCTTAAATCTAATTAATATTTTACATAAAAAAGTCAGTACGCTAGATATTTTTAAAGTAAACTTGACCGTTAATATAATTAATGGTTTTACAATATGAAATTAAGTGTCCAACGGCTGTTTTGACCTAACACGTCAAATAATTGATTAGTGAGCTCTTGCCGAAATATCGAATAAAAGATAAAAAATTAACATTTTAGTAAATTAATTTTGTTCAAAAAATGGCAACCCTTAATGTTTTTTTAATGAAGTACCAACTGTACAGGTTTTATTTCATAAACATTCGTTTTAAATTTCTTAGACAATACATACCTTATTTCATAGTTAAATATAATATGCCAATATAAAAATATTCCCTTACAAACATACTTTAAATTTCTTGATAAACAAACAACTCTTGGGGTGGCTTGCACCAAACCTCGCTAAAGCACTGACCATGTTACAAACATCCTTGTGTCACTTTCAGCTTCAAACAATTGACAGAAATAGAATGACGTTTTAATTATGTTTCTATAGTAAGTATTAGTAAGGTTTGGTGTAAGTCACCCTTATTCTTAAGTTATTACAATAGCATTTCTAGCATTTGTAAAGATTTTGAAAACGGAACATGAATATGCAACTAGTGATGCAACGAATGCTCTCACGACATTCGTAAGTTCGTAAAAAGAGTTCGAGTGAAATGGAACGGCGCAAGAATATATATCTCTGTCCCCCTCTTTTCCTGTGTGTGCCGTAAGAGGCGACTAAGGGAAAAGCATTGAACATACCAATCTAAATCTAAAGTGCGAGGTGTCTGGTGCTGCGATCCCCAATTCGCTTACGATTATGGCAAACCCTTCTTATATGAGAGTCCTATGTTCTGCAGTAGACTAATTACAGACTGTTAAGGTAAAATAAAAGGACGCACCCGTAACGTATCCGAACATACATGATGACGTTTGAATTTTAGGGATTGGTATGAGTTAATTTTAAACCCTCTTGTGCAAAACACAGATCATAAAATAAACAATCGATGTATTGGTCTTGTGCTGGGATTTTTTTTTTAATTAATCAAAACCTTTTTGAATATTGAGTTTGTCTATTGTTTTAATTCCCTTGATCGATCGTTACGTTCTAATAATAACGTTACGCTATAATTTTGTTTTTTATGGAAGGGGCTGCAAATAACCGTCGTCCACGTAGATCTGGAACACCAGAGGAGCTCCTGGTGCGTTACCAGCGTTAAAGGATATTTGGGTGATGGGAGGTATGGTGGTTAGGGGGGAAATGAGCGGCTGGTTATCGCACTCACTGAACGAAATGAAGATGCACAAGATGCTTTTACTTCACACCGGTATTCTGCGAGGCTGTGGTACTCGGTACTCCCCACTCGTGCCGCTCCATTCGAGCAGCAGCAAAAGCCGCCGTATGGTCCAAGTAGGATCACGTGTTAACATTCGCTATATAGTACAATCAGTATTCGTTACATTACTAGAAGCAATATCACAATTATGTATTCACATATTAATGATTTGAATAATTTGAAATAGGAAACAAGTTAAAAAATGTGTTGTAAAACTATTACAAGAGATAATAATAATTGTCAATATTATCAAGAATCATGAGTTTTAGTATTCGCTTACGCTTCGTCGAGGTTGAATTATGGATTCTCTTGTAGACCACCATATGGCTAGCACAACGTAGAAAAAAAACAACTGTTTACCACATCGTTGTCGTATTATAGATGAAGCGATTTGCTAATAACGCTGATGTTTTACTGAAATAAACCATTACAGAACTTACATGAGGTAGACTTACAATTGATGTTAGAAATTAGGAATATATATGTGCAAACTTAAACGAGCGACGGGCGCTTGACGCTCGCGGCGGGCGCATCAGTGTCGGGCGGCGGCGTCGATGGCGGCTCCGGGGCCCAGGCTTGACCATTTGAAAATTGGCGGACTGAGAGGCGTGACTGCAACATCATAAGCGACAATTGCGATATAGTCAGTGCGGGACAGTAACAGTATTAAAGTAAAAAAATGATAAAATAAAATTTATATCCTTTTCTAACCAAAATAGGTAATTTTGAGAAATCAACTATTGATAGTTCCATGTTATGTATCATCATCATCATCATCATTTCAGCCTATCAGAAGTCCACTGCTGAACATGCAAAGTTTAATTAATGTTAACGCGCAAAGTTGTCGAATTATATGCCAATTAAAAAAAAAACAAAAGTTTCGATCGGGTTCGCTCCCCGGCGACCGACACCACTAGAACTGTTAATGGCAATTTTAAGCGCTGTATTTATCACGTATTCGGCGGTGAAGGAAAACATCGTGAGGAAACACGCATTGTCACGGAAATAATAAAAATATTATTTCTCGGAAATGTAAAACCCGCCATCCCGTACGTGGAGCAGCCTGGCTGACTCTACCCGGATCCTGCAACAGCAGTGGCCAGTTGCAGGCTGCTACTTTACTACTTTACTGTTGTATACTCACGTCAGGTTACATTCTTGTAACTTTCTGATTGGACCGGGGCGACAATCGATTCCACCTGATGGTGAGTGGCTACTGCACCTGCAAACGACTTCGTACGAAGAAGCTTGCAGGTGCGTCGTCGCCCCCGAGGACTTAGTTGGAATGCCTCACAGCCCGTCATTATACTGGCTCTTGATACCTTCGGAACCGGAACACAGCAGCAGTTGCACTGATGTTTAGCGGGGGGAATGGGTAAGTGGGTGGGTGGATACCTACCCGGACGACACCCGTTCCCGGTGGTTATACTGCCACCGCACGGGATATGCATACGCTAAGTAATTTATTATTTGTCTAGCGAGTCGGGAAAACACGCAAAATTAATACACAATAAAACCCAACATATATAATATATTTCGTCACAATGAAATACGTTGTTGTACATTTATCTAGCGGTCATCTACCATTTTTACGACATATGTCACCCACCATACCGTTGTTAGATAATGTTATTTACTTAAAAACAGTCATGAACATGAACGTTGTATGTATTAAATTATTCAAATGCAAATGGGGGTTAATAAGTTAACAATTTTATTTAATTTAGGATCAAAAATATCTCACTTTTTTAATTTATTGTTAATAATGATTTCGCCTCCGTGACCACGGGTGCTGTAAAGCACCCGAAACGACGGGATTAAAAAAAAATCGTATTAAACGCGATAAAATCGGTAAATAATAGTTTCATTTCAAATTTTAGTTTTTAGTTCAATACCCTTATATTTTAAATATAGTGTGCCTTCATTAAAATAAAAACTGCATTAATTAAAAAAAAAAAACAGGGTTTTTACAGGTTTCAAACAATGATAAAATTTTAAGAAAACTAATGGAAATGTAATAGACACTTGATGCTTTTTCATGCAACTGTTACAACAGTTCCTATGTGAAATTAGTGTGAAATAAGTAATTGTTTGAAATTGATAATTTTGAAAACAGTGCCATAATTATATTACTGTAGATATATCAAAGTTACTACGTACAGAAGTAGGATATTAAATGAGAGAGTATTTCACACATCATGTCAACATAGCATTGTCAGTACAAAGTACCTTCGGGTGTGAAGGGCGTAGCACACCGTTGTATCTATTACAGAAAACAAATATATTAGTGTAGATATTTACCGTATGCTATTTAAGTCAATATTTTTTTTTTATATCTACAGAGACGCGTTACCAACACACAGTGTGCCAGGTGATTGGTAACTGCGCAACGTGACGAATTAAAATGTAGGTTCGTTGTAACTTCCGAGAACTAATACAGAATGCTTCCACGTTAAATTTTACTGTGTGCCATAATATAAGGAAGGACGCCTGGAGGCATCGAGAGGTTGGTCCCGACGGGTGAGCAGATTTATTTAGGCGCAAAAACCAGCATCTAACTGCAGCTTACGTGAACCACACTTGGCGCCATGGAGCAATGCTTTATTTAATTGGTTATAAAATAGGAGTAACTACGAATACTTATTTAATGAAATAACTCTTAAAATTTTAATATAAATAATTCTGTATTAAAGATTCGAAAAGAGTAAAAAGAGTATCGTTTTAGTGCGGTGGGTATTGGGCGAAAATTCTATGTCTATTGAAACCGGTTTCAGTGACTTTAAGTATTTTTAAGTTATCTTTTTTGTAATCCCTGTTTATATATATAAAGTATACAATAACTAACGGTTTCATATTAAAAAAGCGCTGAAAATTAACCATTTAATGCACTAAATCGATGTGCATTTAATTTTAGTTTAGAAAGGAAAATTATATATTAATTGTAGTATTCAATAAAGTTCTGTGTGTCTATAAATATACCTGAATATGTGCCATCAATAATGCCAACATGAAAATTCGTTTCTGTTTTGTAAATTTTATTTCCATCAACATGATAACAATTATTATGGTATAATATTTAATATGCACATATATATTTATTTTTATATATGTGTAAAAAAATTTATACATTTTCGTTAACTGAATAAATGGATTACGTTAAAATTAAGTACTAGAAATAAATGATTACGCAGTAGTACATAAAGAAATTATTTTTAAAACATTTGTATGAACATGACATGTAACGTAATTCACGAATGTTAACAACGTAACAGAGTGTACTCGGGCAGCACAATTTATTAACTGGTAAGAAAAACGAACTCAAGCACAGTACGAATATTTTAGCTTGACATTAAATTTCACCTTTTATTCGTCAAGCCATTTGTAAGTATCGAATCACCGAATATCGATATAATAAGAACAGTAGTGTAGTATATATTTTATTCATTAAAAATGGCGCTTTCGTTTCATTTGAATTTTAGGGCTATTTGAGTAGTTCGAAAAATATTTTTTTTATTAATATCATCAAAACTATTACTGCCTAAGTAACAAGTATATTCAAGTATTCATTAATTCTTGACGTGTTGAAACAATAATTTCATTGTTATGACGTGTTATTTGTCAGTACTCTGTATCGTCGCATCTGTCCTGTATATTATATTGTACAAATTTGCATGCATATTACTAAATTCTGTTAAGTAATTTATGTTTACATTAATAATAACACAAAACAAATATGGTAACACCACACGGTGAGTTTCGTATGTGTGTTGAATTCATGTCATCACTGTTTAAAGCTTACTATGTAATAAAACAAAAAAATAACACAACCTTACCTTTACACAATAACTTTACACATAAACAACAGTAATATAAAATAATCACAATAAAGCGTTAGATATACAATGTTACAACCAGGTAAAGCACTAAACACACTTGCAAGAAAGATGTTATAAAATTTCATACTATTTGTTTATGCTCAATGGCCTTTGCTTGCACATATAATGGAAAGCATAGTAATGGACATGTAATTAAGGACAGTTATCGGCTTATTTAACCTTTTCTTTAGATATTATGGTATTATGTCTATAGGAAGAAAATATTTAAATAACAATGTAATTTAATGAATAACAATGGAGCCTATAGATTTGTGTATTTTTAGTATACATTATGATTTGTCCAGTTCGTCTGATTTAGGTTATTATTTTTTATAAATAATTGTACAAACGAATAAACAAAATCTATGGTTTTTTGTCAGCTAAGTAACGGACAAAGTTACAATGTTTATTAAAACTTTTTGAATAATTATGTGACCATTTAAATGAAATAGATATAGAAAAAGACTAGCACATGAATAGCATGTCATGAAATTAAATCATGCCTTGTTTTTTTATAATTTTATCTGTATTGCATGAATAAAATAAGAGATACACATATACAAAAACTATAATATAATTTGTTGTTATATCTGGGTAGCCCATTCAAACAAAAAGTTTGATATAATAAAACAACAACAGATGATCGCTTTGGAGTGAAATTCATGTTAAAGACTAATAATGAAACCAAAAATATCAAATACAATCATAATAATTATATATCATAAATATAGAATTTGTAGTAGTAGTACCTGTAATTTTGGATGAGTGAGTCAGTGAGTATGAAAATAAGCATTGACACACTTATGTTTGAATTTATCAAAGGAATATGGAGTGATTCCAGATATTCAATAAGAATTTCAACATGATACTAGGATTATCTCAGCTAATTATCACATTGTGGAAACCTTAACTCGTTAATAACATTAACAACTTATTTGGGGCAATTGTTAGAGGCCCTATACAACAGATAATAGGGTATAGTAACATTAAACAGGCAACCTCCATAGAACATGGCAATGTTAAAATTATTACATAAAGTATAGAGATTATAGTATGGAAGTTTAGTACAAGCTATTTACTTTTAAATGTAGTTATGTAAGATCTGAATAAATATTATAATTTGTAATGTGCAAGAACTTGAGGTTATAACAGATTTAGTTACCAATATGTGAGAATAATGTGAAACACCCTAAATTTTTTATTTATTTTTAAGAATGGAATGTGAAAGACGAGGTAACTGTACTCTTGTAAGTAAGCGGCTACTGCAGCCCACGGACACCTGCAAGCAAGTCCAATCGAAGAAGTTTTCTATACATTAAAAACCGGAACACAACAGTAGTTGTACAGCTCTTTGGGTTTGAAATAGTGGTATATAAATACCAACATACCACCCTCTTAACAACCCGAAAATGCTACTAAGCAGATAAGTGTTAATAAAAAAAATTGGAACGGAATACGGAATATATAATTGTTTAAAAATTACATTACCAGATGGTGACCAGAAGTATTTATTGGAATATAAAGTATAAAACCTCCACTTTTTAACAGTATATTAGCAGGTCCACCGTCTGAAAAGAAACTATTATTTACGGATTTTATCGCGTTTAATCTTTTTTTAAATCCCGACTTTTCTGGGGCATTACAGCATCCGTGCTGACGGGGGACTGTCCCGATGTTATCGTTAACCCGGCTACCGTCAGCTTTATAATTATGAATTTTTGGTCCGATCAACGCAGACTGCGTTCTCGGTGGGTTAGGGTCGTGCAGTGAGTCGGAATATTTTTTTGAGAATTCAATAAACGCCAACGCGTATGGAATCAATAATTTTAATAATGCCATGTTATACGACAATCGACTGTTATTTTGTGTAAAAATATTTATTAAAATTATGTCCGTTGCAATGTTCCCGATGTGGTATATCTGCGACTCGACATCCCTTCCTGAAATTTTGTTTTGTATAATTATATTAAACCTTTAACGTTAAAAATTACTGTATACCATATTTGTAATATTTGTGTAGTTTAAATTATGTATAATATATAAAGATAGATTCGTATTAATATTTATTAGTGACAAAAACAAAACAGCCAAAACCAGGTTAAAACAGAATGTATGAATCATACCACCACCATGAGTAAAAGTAAAAGTTTGTTTTTAATAAACGGAATTAATAAAAGAAATTAAACGGACGAAAATTATAATATTTGAGTAAATAAGGTGGAATGTAATGTAATATATGTTTGCGTTTGCTAATTATTCGTAATAATATGTATATGTATGAATATACATATTATTACGAATGTTAAACGTTGAATGCAAACAATTCTGTTTGACGATTCTGAGCAATAAGGTCGAATATCGTTTACACTCAATTAACGGTCGCATATCTAACGTGCTATTTAGACTAGGTGAGACAGATTTGGTGAGTCATAAGGGTAATTTTTGTGTCCTCGTAGGTGTGTGTGTGTGTGTGTGTGCGCGTGTGTGTGAGTGTATGTGTGTGTGTGCAGGTTCAGGTGTAGAATTGGCGGCGTACCTTGAAGATGTTGGTGAGTTCGTCGATGATCGTCTCGTAGCGGAAGGAGATGCGTATGTCGGGCACGTTGGAGCGCGTGATGTCGTTCCCGGCCACGCCCTCCTTCGTGTAGTGGGGGCCCAGCCAGTACTGCTTCATCTGCCAATACGGTTCACTATGTCATACCGCTGGGCGTTACATAAACAAAGTTTGGTAATCAAATACACACCAAGGTCACGGACTGTTTGTACTGAGTAATGGTTTTCAAAAATGGTCCTTATAAGCTTTTCAACTTTTGTTTCTATTAAAACGCTGAGCTTTTCTTTGTTTCACGTCGAACGGATCAAGTCACACGCTAATCGGTGGGTCGAAAGGATATCAAGCATGATATGAAATCACCAACAATTGGCTTAAACACTAACGTCGTTGATGTATATGTTTAACAAGATCAGTCTAAAATGAGATTCCTGTGGCACTCCGGACAGAACAAAGCACAGAAAGGTTGAAATGAGGTTAAATTTAATGTCATGTAAAGTTAACGCATCCACTTTGTATATGGATTTCAGTAAAACCATGACTAGATTGTGTGGGGAGAAGCGTTTTATGGTCTGCTTTGAGACTTTGTCCATAAACATAATCCATAAATATAATGTAACATTTGGGAGAAAACATACAAAGTAGGAAGTTGTTTAACAAGTGCTAAGGAAACAATGGGTTGTCTGTCATTGATTACAATTTAAATTTGATAGAAATATTTCTGAAACTCAGCAGTAACTGTAACTAAATGGGGAGGAGTCATTGCCACTCCTCCCGTCTAGAAGTTAGTTCTAGGCGAGCATTGAAGTGGGCCCATTTTTCACACACTTATGTTACTTATAGATATACTGTTTGTATATACGATTTGTCTACGTATATTAATAAAAATTTCATCAATAAATCATTAATTATTTGAATTAATAAATGTTTGTCTGGGTTCAACCGCACTCAATACAAGAGAAATACTATAGACAGGCAGTTTTTTTTTTGACAAGAGGCGAAGTTTTATTAATATTTTTTAACTGTGAAACTATACAGATACCTCGTGCGGGAAGCCCGACATGAGCACGGAGTAGCGCGCCAGCTCGCACATGTCGCAGGAGCTCAGCTTCCACACTTGCGCGGCGATGCTGTACTCCTCCATCAGCGGCTCCTGTGCAGTGGAACGGGGGAATATAATATGAGAGTTTTCTTGGTTCCTCCTTCTCTACCTTTGGTGTCGTCTGGTTTGGTACTATACTTTCTTAACTATTCTAATTGTAATAGCCTGTATAATTCTAGTCTGCGAGGCATTCCATCGAAGACCACAAGCGCCTGCAAACAGCTCTAACCTTATTTAGATTAGAGCTGTTTGCTGGCGCGCACTGGCTGCAGTAGTCACTTACCATCAGGTCGATTGTTAGCTCGTTTATCTCCCGGAACCAATAAAAAATTAAGAGACAGAGAAAAGCCTAATAAATGATATATCTATAAATGCTTTCAATACATTCCTCATTAAATACAATACAATATGTCTGTGTTTGTTGTTATGCTAAAATTTATGTAATTGTTGGTTCATTTGCATAAATGTATGAAACTGTTGGTTCACTTGCTAAAATTTAAGTAATTGTTGGTTACACTTTAATTTTTAATAAAGTAATTTAATTTTACACGTCTAAGCCGTTGATCGAAATAAACAAAACCTCTGCGTATTGGTGTTAGCTCAAGTTAGTCTATTGTCTGCGAGGTTAATGCATTTAAAGAACATCAAGCAATCGGCTCACCTGATGGTCAGAGATTACAGACTCCCACGTACATCTGCAATATCAGAGGTGCTGCAGGTGCGTTGCTGTCCTTTTCGGATATTTCGAGAGGATGAGAGAGATAAGGGAGAGGGGAGTGGACCCCTGGTTACTTCACCGTACCACCGTACCTACCGAACGAAACGGAGAAGCATAAGATGCCTCTACTTCACGTCGGTATTCTACGAGACGGTGGAACCACCCGGGTGGAGCCGGTCAATTCGCGATGCAGAAACTCCACCGCGTACAAACCTTGGTGAAGTGGAACTGCAGCGGATCGTCGGTGCTGAGCGTGACGCAGAGCCCGCGCGCTAGGAACTCGGGCAGCGGGTTGCGGTGGTAGTTCAGGAACAGCGAGTTGTTGCTGAGCGGCGACATCGCGATCGAGATCTGCGCCAGGTAGTACAGGTACTGCAGCACCGGCACCTGCGCGCGCACACACTTCCGCTTTAATGTTTTTTACGAGGGCGATGGTTGCCTGTGACACTGTTCTCTAAAAACTCTTGTCTATAGCGAGTACCTTTCATAGCGAGTGATTTTTTTAATTAAAACTATTGTTATGTGATACCATAACAGCAACGAATGCATTAAACCAAAGACGACGCACAATTTTAAAAGATAAGCTTTAGTCTAATCTCATCTTCATAAAATTAATTAGTTGCTGGTTCTGGTTTCAATGTTGCTATGTAAATGTTAATGTTGTGCACATAAAACAGAAACGTATATAGAACTAAATTCATTACATTACGAGAAGGCATAATTACAATTTTTCATAGAAAATTATTTCAAAACAAAATCTTAGTATCGGTCCTTCGAGCCGGATTTAAACTAAAAATCGGTATGCTAATGCTATTTAAAATGGCTATTGTAACTAAATTAACCACATAACGCTCATTGAAACGTTACAAATATTGTTATTAACAGTAAAGTATCTTTATTAGAACCTAAATTGATAGGTTGGTGAATAAACATTGTTACATAACCACGGCTGACCTTCCTGAGCAGCAATCCATGCGAGATATTCTCAGCTAGCATGAAGCCGCAAACGAGATGTTGCACTGGCCCCGCCTCCCCGCAATGCGGCCGGAGCACGAACGTGTTTAAACCTTGCTCTCTGCAATGATAACAACTTATGTTAGATCTAGTCTAGCTAAAAACAGTGGATGCATTGGTCGCGTTATATTTGTTCAGAGCGTAGGGTGCTGAAAAGTCCAGCAGTAGGCGACAAAGAGGATGATGATGAAAAGGTTAGTTATGATAAATAATTTTGTTGTAATTATTACTTGGGACTCACATTGAACAATTCACGGTCCATTTTAAAAGTGAATAAAAAAGAAATGAAATGGGAAGCGTAACAAGCAAACTTGCTTATTATTATTTCCAGAAGCCATAAAACTTGTAAAGTATATAATATTATGTATTAGTCTTTAGTTGTCATATATATTCTCTATGGCTAGACATGCGTAGTGTAATTCTTTCATTACAGAGGCCTTAGCCACCACGCCATAAAAATATTTCCTTACATTTCAATTTGAACTTATTTGTACATAAAATCAAACCGTATTATTTTTCACATCCAAGCATGTCTTGGATAAACGAAATCATGTTAAAATATAACACGGTATGATTTTGTTGAAAAGGAACGTCGCATGGGATTATTGTGAAAACGTTTGCGGTATGGCGGACAAGGCTCCAGTTGATTTTTCAGCCCGCAGATGCACCACGATCCGCACGTGGTTGGAAAGTTATGGCATAGAAATAAAGATGGTATAGTCGCCTTGGATCCCAATGGTGGAGAAATTGTTTAATTTCATCAACGATACAGAGTGACCTGTGCACTCTACGTAATTGCAGCTGTCAATACGAGTGGGGGTGTCTACACTACTTCCACCCTAACAGCCTGTAAATAGTACACTGCAGGTCATGGCCCGTTCCCATTGGGAGGATTTGTGACCATCGCCACGCTCACCGCGCCACGCCAAGCGAGCAGTCTGGTTGCCCTCAATCGGTCTAGTTTATTTCGAGATGTTAATCCCACCATCTATCAGAAGGCATTGTGGTTTTCTACTTTTTCCTTAGTCGTCTCTAACGTCATCCACAGGAATGCAGGGAGTGGCAAATTGTCACGCCGACACCGTGACCCCCGCTCGGGATGTTGCTGTGCGATTCCACGGGCATAAGTCGAAAAGTAAATGTAATGGCGAACAGCGGCACTGACTTGCGGAGGTGGTTGAGCACGGTGATGTTGGCGTACATGTAGTACAGGTAGTACGCGTAGGGGGGATTCTCCTCGTCGTCCCACTCCTCGGGAATCTTCACGTCGGCGTCCAGCATTGGGTTCTCCGGCTTCGACTCGTCGTCCACGCTGTCGAAACCGACCACGTGCTGGAAACGGAGGGTTTCGTTTATTGAACGTCAGTGACGCAAAGAGAAACCAAAAGATGTAGTAACATTGGCAAATAATTTAGCAAAGTATTGTTTATTAAAGTTTAAATGATGTTAATTTTGTCGAGGGATGAGCTAGTTCGGAGTCATGGTGAAACTTACGGTCAGGAACTTGTGGAGTTCAATGTTGCTGTTGGGGTCGTTGCTGACCTCGAACAGAGGTCGGAAGATGTTGCTGAGGAACTCCTGGAAGTTGTTCATTATCTTGTTCGACTTGAAGATGTCGCTGGAATAGGAAAAATATGCGTAAGAATTGTGTATGGCTTCATATAATGTATTTATTTTATATGGTATCATTACTAGCGTCACCCCGCGGCTTCGCCCGCGTAGTCGTTGGAAAGTCGCCAAGAGAACTTCTAATTGAGATTAAAAATATCCATGTATCTTATATACTATTTCATGCCATAATCTACATTTCTGCCAAAAGTGTAAATGAACGACGAAAACAAACATTCACATTCGTAATATTAAGTAAGTTAAATATAATACAAGTAAACCCTTTCTTACCGCCTTATCGCCTTATCGTCATGCGTCGCAGCCAGTCACAAGTCTACTGAATATAATAAAAGCATAGACTGCCGACATAGCCGTAAAGATCAGCAAGCTGAAATGGCAATGAGCTGGCCACATAGCTCGCAGAACTGACAACCGCTGGGGAAAAAAGGTTCTCGAGTGGCAGCCACGTACAGGCAAACGCAGTGTAGGACGACCCCCCACAAGACGGAGTGACGACCTGCGCAGTGTTGCGGGAAGTCGATGGATGCAGGTGGCTCAGGACTGAGCTTTGTGGCAATCTTTGGGGGAGGCCTATGTTCAGCAGTGGACTTCTGATAGGCTGAAATGATGATCGACTGCCCAATACCTCATTAACGTGATGTATGTGAGTGTGTGTGTGCGTGCATACTCACTAGAGGCGCGGTATCTGTATGAGCCAGCGCACGTTGTTGGAGTGCACGTCGTACTGGATGGCCCAGCGCGCCAGCTTGGCCCACTCGCCCGGACTCTTGCCGTAGATCGACAGCCGCAGCTCCGCGTTCTGGTACTTGCTCTCCTCCAGATCCGAGGCCACTTCCTAAAATAAACAGTTAAATATACTAAAATGATTAAATCGATAAGCGTCAAAAGAAAATAGAAACGTGTTAGAGCCAAGCAGTGGCTATTACTGCTGCTCGAATGGGCCGGTTCGGCCGGGGTAGCACCACGACCTCGCAGAAACCCGGTTTCAAGTAGGTGACCTTTTGCTTCTTTCGTTCGGTGAATGAGGTAACCGGAGGCCCACTCCCCCTGCCCATCCCCCATCCTCATTCTCCCTTCCCAAATATCCTGAAATACCGGCAACGCACCTGCAGCCCCTCTGGTATTGCAGATGTACGTGGCCGACGGTAATCACTTAGCCGCTGATTCGTTTGCCCCCATTTCTCATTTTAAAAAAAGATAAATCCTGTGCGCCAGTTCATTTTACCGTGACAGTGTTTACGAATGTATGCAAGTATACAAGTGCATGTAAACATAGGCTTGTACGTACGTACGTGTTTGTGTACCTGTGTGTAAATATGTTAAGTTTGAGACTATCTTGGATAAACGTAAAGTATTCACACCTTGATAATCCTAGCGAAGTACTTCCCGTTCATGTAGTTGTCGGTCTTGAGGAACACCTCCCTGAGTCTGCTCTCGCCGATCGGGTTATATTTCGCATTGAACTTGTCGAAACGGTGGAACGTGTTGCGGTCCTGAAATTAAAATATTTACTATGTTAGTTAAATTTCATTTACCTTAACTCTCAACCCTTGACGTGTCATAACAACAGCATGTTTTTTTAAATGTAGCATTTTTATACAAATATTCATGAACACAGCCTCAAGAACTTAACAACTCTTACACAAGCCACCACTGGTCTTCTCTAATTTTGAGAAATTAAACACTTAGTATATTCAAAACTGCAGGCTGTAGACCATGACCATAAATAATATTGTATATAAAATATAGTAAAAAAAAGCGTTACAGTATCCATGAGAGTAAACATTAAGAAAATAATACAGACAGACAAACTAAATAAACTTAGACTTTGCACAGGGTTCTAATCTAGGCCCAATCCTTTTCTATATACATACTTGCGTAATTTGACTGTAAATAAATTGCCTTTAGCAATTATTTTCACATTACTACTACTTGACTTGGTAGTTGGTAATATATCGTATGGTATGGTATGGTATGGTAATATGCTGAAATCGTGGCGATTTGATGGATTGACAAACTCAGATTTAAACATGTCACCGTTTAGACTCTGCCACCCCTTTCTGCGCAAAGAATTAGAAGTCTGTAATATGGATAACTCACCGCGTGTACGTCCAGCATGTCGACGGTGAGGTCGTACGTGCTCAGGTTCATGCTCTGGAAGACTGCCTTCAAGGTCATCGGGGTTCCCTTGTGTAACGTCACCACCTGGCCATCATACGATAGGTAATAAATTGAAAATTGTATACAGTTATAACAGATAAGAGTCGTCACAGCTGGACATTGGTCTCTCCCAAAGTGTAAAATTGTGAGATTTGGGTTCGGCAAATTCGGATGGGTTCCGTCATTTGTGCACATGCAGGTTACGTTGGCATTTTATGAATTACATTTTTATGAATTTAGTGCCGATTTATTATGAACAAATGTGAAATAGGAGCTAAGCCATTGTTCTACTACGTATTGGTTGTTGGGCGTATAGGTTAACTTCCACTTTCCTTCATTACAGAGCATGTGGTGAATATGTACTAGCCTGTACGTACTAAACTGTACTAGACAGAAGCAGAACACCGGGAAGAACAAAAATATATTACCTCGTCTGCATGGGTCTTCAGCGTCTTCTTGATGAAGCGCAGCAGATGCTTCTGGTTCATGCAGGACGCCGCGTGGATGTGCGTGTCCACCTTCCTGTGAAAGTTATCTATATTGTCGGTTCGGTTGACGCAGTGGCTATACGATTGGCTTTCGCGGATTAAGCATTTGTATGGCCAACTGATAATAGTTCAGGGCCTAGGTGTATTTACAATTTATGTATATGAATTTCCTACGGACAAACACCGAAGATGTTCTTAAAGATGTAAACGTACTTTTAATAGAAGAATAAAAATAATTTTTAAACACTTCATTTTACAAAAGTTATGGTACAGCTGCATTTAGCTCTATAATCACCATACTGTAGCTGCAGTACCAATATGTCGGCGCGACGGTGAAAGGACAACATTCACAGAATATCATCGTAAAATAGCAGCATAACGCTGTTGATCTTTTGTATGGTTAGAATTTGAATCGGAAATCCTGTTTTTTCATGAGAAACGAGCAAGCGGCTAACCTAAGTGATTATGTATATACACTAGGGGGAGGGGAACGGCGGCCTCCGGTTAACCCACACGCCAAACGAAACACAGAAGCACAAGATGGCTCTACTTCGCCCCGATATTCTCCGGGGCCGTGATACTACCTCGGTCGAGCCGGCCCATTCGAGCAGCAGCAAGAGACGCCGCTTGGCTCTACCGCGTAACAAAACTGGTAACGAATTCCGTCTTAATTTACCGGGTGACCACGTGTCTCAATTCATAATCGAGGATAAATCCAGTTGCAGTAAAGGGCCGCAGTGGCCACTTTCTATCAGACGGACTGGTATAAAATACATAATATGCATATGTACTTATAGATATAAAAAAAGTTGTTGTGAATTACCCTACACGTGGTATAAAACGTCACACAATATAGCAATGCATCATGTAAGCGTTTGTTTTAGCAGAATTATAAATATAAGTGATACATAATTGACAAAATTTCAAAATCCATTATCCTAAATTTTGTATTAGTATCTTAATATTATTTCTTTGTCTTTCTGTCCCTAGTTTAAAAATATTTCTTTAAATACTTAATTTAGAAAATTAATTCATGAAAATCTAAATTAAATTTGATGTAAAAAAAATTGACACGCATTTGGAGCTCTCACTCCGTCCAGTGTAATAATTGGTCCGAGCGCTTGTTTTTTTTACAAATCAGAGCCAGAGTAAGACAAAGGCTTGTTTTTTGCCGTTTCAGTCGTATAAGTGACTCGACGCTTCCGTCTGTCTAGAAACTACTTATATCACAATCTTATTTCGATTAAAGAACATGAGATATGTTAACTAGTTTTTAAAATAATGTATTGTCTATGGAAATGACGCTCTCGTGCGGGCGAGCGCTGCGCACCTGATGTTGTAGAAGTCCCTGTGCGGCACGGCCTTCTGGGAGGCCAGCTCGCGCAGCTCGTTGAGCAGCACGTGCAGCTGGAACTTGGAGGACAGGTAGCTCAGCCGCCGGTAGCAGAACGACTTGCTGACGAAGCGAAATCATTTATTAGAATAACTTAAGAAATTGTGCGAGTTGTAATAATCATGGATCAGGTTCAAGCGTTTTTATCATTAATCAAGTAGTTGATGTGAAATTTAAAGATTGCGTTCTGTATGGTAGTCGGCTTTAGAACCTCTCCCCTCTTCCCGTGGGTGGCAACTCACAGCGGACCATCGGCGATCATGTTGCACATGGTGTTCATGTCCTGTATGTACTGCGACAGCTTGATGTATTCGTAGGGCAGGCGGCTTTGCTCGCCCCCCTCCCGCCGGTACAGGTTGAACACCCCGCGGTCCGACTGGATGCTGTAGCCCTTCGCGCTCGGCATCGGGCACTCCCACGGGTCCTTGTTGTCTTTGAAGGGCGGGTGGACGGTGTGATCTAGAGCGGTGGATGAGAACAAATAATTATGCTAGATGAAATTGTACAAATTTAAATTAACTAAAATAGACAGGTTTATAGTTAACAGTAACAATAAAACTTACACTAGCGGCTGTCTGCGGCTTCGGCCGCGTGGTTACAAATTTTGTCCCAAGAGAAGTGTTAATTAATTTAAAAAGGATCCAATTCCACGGCATCTCTGCCAATTTTCGCTCAGATCCATTCGTTCCTTTAAGCGTGATTTAATTACAAACATACTAACATTCACATTAAATACCTAGCTTATAACTCTTCCAGAATAATAAGGAACATTTTAAAAAAAAAATCAAAATCCGACAAATAGATTTTAAATTAAATCCGTTGAAACATAGAATAGATAACGAAACCAAAGTGCAGAATCAGGTCAAGGTTTATTTCATATACGTAATTTTAAGTCGATGAACCAAGTGGAGATAAAAAAAATGTCTATTGTATGACTATAATCCCGCATAGACAAGGAAAAAAGCTAAAGATCTTTAGTCGGCGGAACAGATTTTAGAAAAATACTTCTTGAATTCGGTCCTTCCGTTTAGGAGCTCCGATGCCATAGACAAACACAATGCCTGCAAAGTTATACATCCATCCTTTTGCTTCGAGGGTAAAAAATGTCGTTCGACATTATTTAAGTCATTAATGGGAGAACATAGAAAACATACCTTTTAAATACATTATAGAAGAAGATGAATGTTACTTATATCATTAGAAATGTACTGTACCATAGATACTATATTCTACTATATTACTTTCTATATTTCACGAAAAGAAAACAATGTGTGTATATTATTACCCTTAAGGCAGGTAAAATAAAGTTATTATGCACATGATTTTTCCGAACAAAACGCTTTAACCAATTAAACGTTTCTGGTGGTCTTGGGTTTGAATCGTAGCCGGAGGCAATACTTGTGCTGAACGCAAATTATAGCTGTTCGGGCCTGGTTGCGTTGTGTTGCGTTCAGTATTTCTGACACTGCGTCAGATCCTTCCTCCAATCTTATAGAGTAAGCGTTACATCGGATATGGGAATGCAGTAAACGAGAGAATCTCTGCGTTCGCAGGTACGCGTACAAGTACAAACGCCACTATAATAACATCCGCGCAGTTGTTCAATTACCGTTAGTGTTCGGGAAGTTGTCGCCTCTGACGAAAACGACCGAGCGGATAGGAGGATCGGCCAATTGTTCTCAATTCAAATTTGTTACCCGCGATGTGGCTCTTGGGCGGCTTAACGCTCGGCGCGTGGTTGAGTGGCGCGTCCGCGTCAATGCTGCGCACGAACCGAGCCGTGATCGTGGCGTAGCTCTGGTGCGACATCTCCATGTAGCGCTTGCGGATCTCCAGCGCTTGCACCAAGTAGGACGACGCTTGCTGCAGGTCCTCCAGTGGTACCTGCGAAAGACACGCCCGGCTTAACCAAAAGAAACGAAAGGAGAAATTAATCAAAACAAAATGCGGTGTGGTGTCAGACTAAACATTAGTTACCTGATGTCTGATTAATGTTGGTTATTCTACGAGACTTAAAAAGAAGGTTAAGCTCGAATCACGAGAAGCAGTAAGAAAAAGTAGTCCAAAAGTAAGAAACTTAACTGTAGAACTTTGGCTACTTTTTAAAATAAATACCCTTATTGATAATTTGAATCATCACGAATGTGCTTCGGAACCGAGGTAAGAGAAGAAACCACTACAAGATAACCTTAATTTGCTTAGAAATGTATTCGTAGAAATATTTAAAAAAAAAGGGCTACCAGTGTCCTTCTGTATCGGGCCCTTCGTCTTGTCGCATCTGTGGAAAACTTCCAAGGACCTCTTCCTCCAGTATACAGAAGATACAGTAGTACTTAGTCTTACCCCAGAAGTGTCCTCGCCGCTGATGGCGACTCTCTGAAAATGGGGTAGCACTATCTCGGCCTCCTCGTCGTCTGGGATAAGCAGGCGCACGGCCTCGTCGAACGCGCCGCCCGCCTCGCTGCCCGCGAACGAACGCACCGACTGCCCGCATTCTGCCGCCCTGGTGAGGAAAACCAATATTCTCTTACTATTATAGAGAGTGAATATTGCTGTTAAAAGTAAACTGTAAAGATGTATATGAAATCTGCGCAGATTTACAAAACGAAGATCTAAATTTAAATCAATAATCCTTCTTAAATAAAAAAGTTATAAATTTATATATTTGATTACAATAAAAAAATCTTATATTTTTTCTGTCTATGTTTGTTTGACCGCGTAATATTAATGAACGTACGAGTAAAGAGAACATGCAATTTAAATAAAGTAAGGGGGGCTTCTGTAAAGGAAGTGGCGAAGCCTAGCCAGGAAGGTGAGGGAGAAGACGTTTTCTCCAGAGGAGCGGCGGCCGAGGCTGCTTTTTGAAGGTGTAGTCCCAACATAACACGTCCATTCTCCAGGTATAAAATATAAAAAAAACAGACTTGACTCGCCCAGTCTTACTTAGTACTTATTTCAAAACTGTCACGTTCGATATCGCATACAATTTGTAAAGTTGTTACGCAAATTTGCCTTTAATCGTCTTTAACGACTATGATGGTGTATTTAATTTCGACGGCTGCAGGGAATCGCTAGAGCGTTTTAATAACTTCAGAGAGACAAACGAACGACTGATGAATGAACGACTAATACCTAACAACCAGTAATGATCCTGGCTCTCTATACCCTTCAAACCGGAACAGGACAGTGGCTGCTCAGCGGCGGAAACAACCAACAGGGCGGTAAATACTCAGACGCCACCTTTGTTATATAGCAAGGTGCACTATAAGGTTGGCTAATGTTTTAGAGGAAAAAGTTCTGATCTCCGTTAGCAGAAGTTAGCTTTTTAATATTACAACCTGATAGTAAGTCGCTTGTACAGCCCTTGTATATGCCTGCAAACTTCAGTCAAAGTATGTGACAGATGAACGTTGTCACAGGCCGTAATTATACTGATTCTATATCCTTTCTTCTATCCACTTTCAGCAGGGGCCGATTAGCGGCGGAAATAGCCAACAGGGTGGCACCTAGTACAGTTTGTTAGCTAGGCGAGGCGCTATGGCATTTGGAGAAAGAGTTACACTCTCTTTAATAACGAATAGGCGTATTATGTACGTTCGCTAATCGCGATAGTCAGTAACAGCGACGCTTTTATGAGTCCGTCCATTATTCACGCTGAACCAACATGGACGACCCGAACACAATATTTGTTCTGTAATTTCGCCGCAGCGTTTGATCACCGCCACTTGTTTACGTCGAGTAATTTATTAGCACGCTTTCGTTTGCGGTTCGGAATAGAATTATAAATATTATTTGGTTTTCATTAATTCATCATAATTGGATGTTTGTTTCATTAGAAATATTCATTATGAATCTTCCAGTCAATCTATATAATACACGTTCATTAGTAGATGGTGTCATTCATTCTTTAAATTTAGAATTCCGTTCCTTGTAAGGAAGTAATGGAACCCCTTATAACCGTATGGAAAAGAATTTTAAATTTTGTTTGTTACGTTACGTTTTGGTAAACATTCTTATGCTACCATTACACGGTAAATTGTAAGGTACTGAACTGTTATAACCCTTCGGGTGTCTGCAAAAATATAAATTATATTGTTATGACACGTTAAGAATTAAACCAATGGATTATCTTTACGTATAAATAGTGGCTGTCTATGATTTAGAAGTAACTACATTTTTCTTGGCTCTTTTCATTATTTGCAAAATAACAAAACTCAAAAACAAGTTATTAAAAACTATCGTTCTCTATGTCTGTATTTTTATCTTAGAACAGACCTGTCTTTAGCTTTCTGTAGCTGAAGTGACGGTGATGAGGTCGGGTCAGCCTCGTCTCAGGGACACGGATTTTTCACAAATATGCTAGAATTCGGACCTCGGCGCCATCGCACGACCGTTGTGTACATATCAGGTTAAATATCTTATAGCAAGAACACTGAAGTTAAAAGGACTAATTGTGTCTTCGTATTATCTCAATAGATTTTAAGGAAGGAGGACTTCCCGGGTATGTTCGGATCAGCACGTAGTAATAAATTCTATCAACGTATGTATCGTGTACATTCTGTATGTCTGCGACACCCCTATAGGTAAAGAACAAAAGTTTGGTATTATGCTGATGGACTACAGCGATATCTTCCAGACGAATCTGCGTCAACGTCTGATGTAAGCAGACTTCATAGAACGAAGAAGGGCGGAGATGTGAGTATATTAATGTAAAGTGTACGGTGTGTGGGTGTGTTTATAGAAAAAGGAAACAACGTAAAGGTTAGTTTAAAACAAGAATTGCGGTTATGGGTGTAACGCCCGCCGCATAATTTGGTACTCCTGCGGCTCCGTGAGGCCGAGAAACGTCAGCCAGGATGAGGGGTTCACTGTGAAGGTTGAGGGTCACGGTGCGGATAAAAGAAATGGAAATACTTTATTTGAACCTTACGGCATAGGTGATAAGATTGAATGTACTTAAAAATTACTGAATGAATGTACTTCTGAGCTTAGGACTAAAATGCGGAGGGCATTATACAATAATTTATAGAAGAAAATCGTAGGTTGCTTAATTATTTCATTATTTCATTATTTTCATTATGTTATTACCTTTCTTTGTTATAGTGTTACTTTAGATAAGCAATAGATCCGCTTAATATTAATATTCATTTAACTTTACTAGACTGTGTCTACTGGCTTTCCGTGGTTGCCTTTAAGTAAGGTGGCACATGCCCTTTTTTTTAAAAAATCATTTTTATATAAAAAAGAATTTGTTATGTGTTAACCTTGTTGGTAATAATAATAAAAATAAAATAAATAACACAATATTTTCTGTCTTCCTAGTTCAAAATAAAGTAACATAGATTTTTATATGCAGATTGGATGCAACGTTAAGGCGTTAAATCTAATCTCATATTCTACAGGCTAATTCATATACATCTGCGCTGCTAGTTAACTAGGCCAACGACACCCAGCTCAAATATCTTATCGACAGTCCGGAGTCGACTCCCAATAAACGTAGAAATTGATTAACTTTTGTTGGTTTACCTTATTACCCATACACTCTCTACTTAGCGTAACACCTACTCCCAATAGCGAAACAATGCGTCATCGTTTAGAAGGCAATTAACAGTTATTATTGGTTATGATTGAAATAAAATTGAAGAGAAGTTTGTTGTTTTTTTTTTCTGCACAATGGCTTTACCTAAGATTCTCATAATTTTGCCTAGCACATGTTTATCTCGACCGCTCAACGATCTTCATCTTGTTATGAGTACCTTTTACGCTATCATAGTTGCTCATGAACTTTCAAACTTTAATGAATGTATATGACGAATAAGAGAAAATTTTTGTTTGTTGACGAGTTAGTTTTATTTGAACGCGCGATAGTCGCGAAGGGAGAAAAAAAAAGTAATGTTGTTAGACGCTTTGGATTCAGTCTATCTACTGTGTCTATGATGAACCAAGAAAAAAATATAGGCCGAGAACAGGTAGATGGAGTCTTCTAAAAAAATTAAAGAAGCCTCGATTTGGATCCATGCGATGATGTCATGGTGTCACAAACAGCGCCATAGTGCCTTATTATTCTATTTAAGTTGTTAACAAAATAAAACAAACAAGTCACAATTAAATTTTAGAGGAACACCCGATTTGTTTATTTCTCATCTATTTTTTGCAGATTCTCTCGCAGATGCCATGTTCAAATATTATACCCTATCCCACTCCCACGGTGCAGATGGATCTAACGACACCTCATATGTTGAGATCCATCAAGCCGTTTTCTTTACATTATATACGAGTACATTACACTCGAAAAACTCGACCAGAAGGAGTCTGGGCGAGCCGGCTATAAAAATACACAGAAATCCTAAAAGCAAACAATAAAAAAAGCGTAAAGCTATACGTACTGTTTGTGATTTTACGGGTTTACAAACATATGGATTATAACAAATCCTTGGTAGATGTTTATGTCCTGAAGACTGAAGACTGTACATAAAAAATTAAAATGTTCAGGGTCATTTAAAAATTACATACATCAACAGATTCAGATTCCGAAATATTGTTAGATGTGGCTCTGATCAAAGGGGTGAGAAATTGCTGGATAAGTGAAAAGTTTTTTGAAAATCCATGTCGTGACTAGACTCAAGATTGGAATGCTGCGGTGGTGGAAAGAATGACTGAGGAAAGGGTAACGGAGCAAATTTATACTGGAGAAATCAATGGCATACTCAGCAAAGGCCGCCCTGAAACGGACGTCGGTATAACGACCAAATTGGTGAAAGAGAGTGAAGAATGGTCAAATTATCCCTATTTCCTTTACAAATAATATAAACCGAAAGATACTACCCAAAGCAACGAACTACATCACAACAGCCGCCTGAATTTGACCTACCCATTAGATGTAAATGGAAATTTAAACAATTCCTAATACCAGTCCCACAAAGCCCACCTACGGCTTCAAGTTTCCCCACATACCGTATGTATGTATAATGCCCATTGACTTAGTGTGGGCAGCTTCTGCAAGCTCGCGAAATGGAGCGATTGGAATTCGATACGCCTCATTTTGTGTGCTCATTACTTCATTATCTACACCTCCCTATTGTACTGGGCAGACATAAACTGCGAAGGTAGGCAGAACTCACACACTAGCGTTCTGTCCGAGTCACCAATACCAGAAGTGTTTGTGTTAGAACAACGTAAACAAAGAAAGAAACTTATATACATACTTTTTTATTATTACACCCAAGACATACCGAAGTGCCCAGGTAATGAGACAATAATATTATACGTGTGTATGTTAGTAGAATCACAAACACAAACATGAATTAAATTTTTAAAATTTTAAACACACATGACTTATGTATTCCTGTTAAATTTTATTCAAACGTACGCTTATGTAGAAGCTTCTAGCACGTTTCCAATATACGGACTGTATTCTAAAGTCAATGAAAAAAAAAGTAAGTGGTCTCCTTGTAATTTCACAGTATACGAGTCACATGGTTTCCAGCAATGAAATTCAATAATAAGCGCTGAACTTTCCACGTGCTCGGCGGTGAAGGAAATAATCGTGGGGAGAACAGCATGTCTAAGAAATATTAAAACATATATTTTATTTTCTTTATTTGAAAGGCGACAAACGAGCAAGCGGTTCACCTGATGGTAAGTGATTACCGTCGCCCACGTATATCTGCAACACCAGGGGTGCTGCAGTTGCGTTGCCGGACTTTAAGGATATTTGCGAGATGGGAGGGAGCATAAGGAAGGGGATGGGGAGGGGGAGTAGGCCTCCGGTTACCTCACTCGCCGAACGAAACGCAGAAGCACAAGATGCCTCTACTTCACGCCGGTATTCTGCGAGGTCGTGGTACCAAGCCGGTCGAGCGGCAACAAAAGCCGCCGCTTGGCTCTACCACGTAACATAATAATTGAATTGTAACTATAATATTAATATTCAAATAATATAATAAGTTATGAGCTCCCACGATCGAATACCGATACTGGTGTGGACAGAGGCTTGCATCCAAATTTTCACCAGAATTTATTAGGAACATGCGGTGGGTTAAGTTAGTTAGTTTTGTTAACTGGCACGTGTCCTTTACACAGGGGTTCGAACTCGGGTATCCTAGTTCCGCGGCAGATCCTCAAAACCACCTGGCTATCGTGTCCTTTTTTTTCCAAATGATATTGAATTTAATTATTGTTATTCACGTAACCGACTAAGCCAACGTTATTATTGTAAGGCTTCAATAGACAATTTGCGAGAACTGAGCGGTGACGCCAAACCATTATTGAACACTACGGTAAACCCTACGTATGTTTATATTTATCTTTGTAACGTCAATACGTTATTTAGTAAGTCATTTAGGCAATGTAACGCGTATGATCTTCTAAGTCCACAGGGTTCGGTTTCTGATTAGAATTAAATACTAAAAATGAAAAAAAAATATAGAACTTGTAGAATGTAGACAGCATTGACGTCGCAGTACGTACTTTCCATTCAACCATGGTTTATAACTGTCTTGTTTATGGTACTATTCAGAAATTCGAAAAATAAAAAATAAGAAAGAAACAATACAAATAGATATACGTAATCGCTTTTCTATCCTATAGCTATTAAATACCCTGTAGATAAAAATGTTTCGTGTGTAGTAGTGTAGGAGCGAAAAACACTGGACCCGATCTCCAGATCCATAAAACCTAATAGTAGAGTATTAGATTGAAAACCCACTTCTGCAACCACTTTTAACAGTAAATAATTGAAGAACCGCAGGATAAACTTACATTTGTTCTATTAGGGTATTAAGTCAAAGAATCATAGAACATTAGATGCGAACATGTAGCTATGTAATAATAATTATTATTATTATTAATATTCGTACAGCGCGTATTAAAGGCCATGTACACAATGAAGCACTATATGTACCAAGTAC
This sequence comes from Bhutanitis thaidina, assembly GCA_029286595.1. Taxonomy (NCBI): domain Eukaryota; kingdom Metazoa; phylum Arthropoda; class Insecta; order Lepidoptera; family Papilionidae; genus Bhutanitis; species Bhutanitis thaidina. Next base: position 9,746,572 of record JAGSMS010000028.1, on the reverse strand, counting down.
AAGTAACGTTCTCTTTTCTACAGAATTTACAAAAAAAAAAACTAGGACATGCCATAACGTAGATAAATAAAATAACCATTAACCGCAGAGAAGTAAAATAATTAATTTTAATTAACTATATTAATTAAACTGCAAATACCGATAATAAATAAAAAAAGATTTAAATGTCTAATATATAAAAAAAAAATTATTACTGAAAGTTAACTTAATAAACAATACCCATAAGTTCTGGTTGATGTCCACCTTTTGCATTCTATTTTACTTCCAAACATTTTCCAGCTTCAATCGCTTAACTTTAAGTTAATTTATTCATAAATGGTTTTTACACTTCACAACATATATAAATGTAGAATAAAGCCTTATATTTTTTCAAACGATCAGCACTTCATTGCTGTATTTCCGTCACTAAAGTGACAGTATTTTTTTTTAACGCGTAATTTTTAAATCTGACACAACACTCAGTTTACGTTCAGCCATCTCCAGGCTGCGTTCCGAAATGCAATCATACTGCGAATGGACTCGAGCATCCCTCGCAGTAAGGGTTACTGTCGCGTCAAGGTTGATCCAATTACTTGACACTAACAATACCGGCTAGCCGCCGTTTCGGCTTACATCCATTTTAGTTTCATACAGGGGATATTATATCAAATCGACTGAATATCCAATGGTTAAGGTTACAGGTTCAAGCCGTTCATCCACTGTCATTGTTCACTACAATCCGAACTCTTTTACGGATACTCAAATCTGTTAATTTGAACCGATATAGAGTCAGAACCACGGGATAATAATAATACAGCGAAACCCTAAAAACAAATAGAATTATGCGCCACGAATATAGTACACAATATTTCAACAATATGCTTCGCAATACGTTTTTTTAACACATTGTCATATTTGTTGAAAGGGAATGAAATTTTAGACAATTTGTACTAATAATGACTTTATGACCAGGTCATTGTACGAGGTGTACCACCTCGAAGGGGTTCTAGCTTAGCATTAAACTGCGGCAAACCACATCGCAGTCAATTTCGCTAATTAACTGAAAAAGCTCAACACTAACCATGTACTATTATTTGTGACAAGTGTATGTAATGTGCGATGTGAGAATGTGGTGAAGAAGATGTAGATCATATATCACATTGAGGAAATATTGACATCGGCTCGGATTCGAGCTACGTGGTCGTCTATGTCTGATTTTACACAGAGCCACGTAAGAGTCGTAACTTTGCAACGAATGAATTTCTATTGTCATATGAGGACTAATGACACTAGAAGGGTATTCATTACTAGACATATGTCTTTCAAAGAAAGCGCTAAAAAAACTGATATGTCTTCGAAAAAGGATTTGTCCATAATCACCACGCTGCACGTGCCCAGCGTGCTTAGTAGCACAGTGCAACTGCTTTAGTATTACTAATACTTCTCCTCATTAGTAGTTTGAGAGATCTCGATTAAGTTTAATCGATTTTAGTATTTATATACCTAATATCCTAAAAGCTTTGCCTTTTGTCTGCATATTTAAAACACTAAGATGCGTAGATAAGAAACGGTGGATTAAGTACTACTAAAAATCATTAATTTCTACTTACTTTACGTTAAGCTGCCTCTGTATGAGAAGCTTTTTCTCAATCTGTTCAATAGGGAATTGCGGGACCTCGTAGGGGGCCGACAGCTCGTTGGGAAGCTCCCGAGGAACTTCCGCCCCCACAGCGCTTGCAGGGCTCTCGCTGCCTGTGAACAAAAGTAATATTAAACCATTGAACCTTACAATATATCGTAATTTTCATAAACGCCACACTTTTCAATGAATCCCAGGTCCCTTGCATCAGTCTTCGCCTAACACACAATGACGGTGCGCCGAGACTTAAGACTCTTTATAACAAACTGACAGCGGTCGATATACTAAGTGAGAGCAAAAAGTAAAGGTCAAACATGTAAGATGAGATAAGGCGTAACCAGGCGTAACGAAGCGATTCTGCTCGTGGAGAAGGAGAGAAGTTAGTAAAAATGGAAAAGTAAAGTAGCAGTGTTATACGTCCCACAACTGGGCGAAGGTCTCTTCTCAATTTTTATATTTAGGGGGTTTCGGGTGTTTGAGAGGGTTTTGGAGCCGGGAGGGTTGGTTCCGTCACGTTGCTCCAGTGAGAGTTAGCGGATGTGATGTCCGCTAAATAACTTTTTTTTTGTTCTTCACAATTATTTCCTTCACCGTCGGGCACGTGGAGCAGGCATTTACCCTGCAGTGGCCATTTACAGGATGACACTTGTCTTTTCTGATGTATAAAGCACATAAGTATCTGGTTTCAGAAATTGTGAATACAGCGTACAGACTTACAAAAAGAGTTTTAGTTATTAGTTAAAACATTTTTTTAAACTTTTTGCGATTCGTAAGAATTTTCCAAAAAAAATGAGAATAAATGTAAATATAGTTTTTTTAACGTACCTTTACACCTACATAAAATAGCACACAATATTCTATTTCAGAGTACGGTTGGCAACACAAGGTGTGGTAATAAATCTTCGGTTCATATTTGTCAGTGTGGTTGATGTGTGTTCCATGTGTCGTTGAATATATGTGTGTGTTTGTTTGCCAAACAACATGTGACAAAATTTCCTTTAACGATGATACCGTTTAATATTAGAAAGTAAGTAATACAGAAGGTACTCGTAAGACATAGGCTATATATTGACGGTGCGAGTAATCTTGTTACCACACTCCTTGTTCTCAATCTCGAGTCATAACCGGACGCTTGTAGGTATCGCACGGCAAGCAAAGATAATTCAATAATTATTATTATTTTTATATTTTGCTTACGGAAGGAAATCTCTACAATGTAACGATATCTTCACGAAAATAAGTTAGTATATTACGTTAAAGCGTGTTTATGTTTTGTTTCAAATCTAAGGTTGAAAAATTTTATTTTATATACGTTGTTTATGTACGTCCGTCCACCTCAGTCTGCGACATGAGTAAATTATTACAAATTATCATGGAGTATTTCTTCATATTCTCATCTGGTTGGGTTGTATATATAAACATGCATAGATATAATATCATAAGTTAAATAATATTTGATATAATATATTTAGAATAAAATTAAATAGATCAATGAAACCTAACCAGTTTAAAGCCCTCGGCAGAGGAGACCGGACGGCCGAGGGTTAGGGGGAAAGGTATAGAAACCAGCGGACGGTGGGAGCGGTATCGAGGAGCATCGCCTTCTGCATTTGAGCGCGGAGCGGTCTATCACGGATCGGATCCGCCTCCGATGTTTCGAGAGGCTCAAGGAGATTGACCCATTTGCAGGAACAAGTATCGGAATAATTTCGGTCGGCGTACCAACCCACATGTCTCTCACTTCGTGAGGCAGGTCCAGATAATTTTACAACTAATAATTTTTTTTAAAAGTATATAAAGTAGTAGCCTGTAAGTGCCCACTGCTGGGCAAAGGCCTCCTTCTCAAATACGAGTATCAGAGAGGGTTTAGGAGCAGAGAAGGGCCCGCCACGCTGCTCCAGTGCGGGTTGGCGGGTTATTATTTATTTATATTTATTTGTTGATCATATGTGATACTTGAATAGATGTTAACATTTTGTTTATGTCCTATATGATCTACCACTTATTGGCATACAAATTTTACAATATGATATAATTTGTAAGAGAATTACCAATCTACAACAGACATATATATGTTTAATTATAATGTTTGTATGCTACTGCGATGTATGTATTAAAACTATTTGCTTCGTGTTTTATCGCGCTGTGACCTTACGGCGACCCTTCAGACAATAGCGAGCACGGAGCAGCCATCTGCCCGCGGCTGGCGGTCCACCGTCAAGGTCGGATGCCAACTTCATTATACAAAAGCAAGCCATACAGGCCATCTATAACAGGGGGTTACGCGACCTAATCAGAGCGCCTAATATCTTGACACTTCCGTTCGTTGTTTATTTTTTTTAAAACGTTATGTACGTACGGAAAATTATGAATATATTTAATAAAATAAGAACTGTGTCCTGTAGAACGGGACGAGGCGATTCGATTTAGGAATATCTAGATATTGGCTACAACTCGAGTGTTTTTGGTGTAAATGAATAATTTTACCAAGAAAATCTTGTAGTCCAAGAAACCAGACACAATTTTTAGAAGCTTATTAAAAAAAAATCATAAATAATTGCCTTCTATAAAATAGATATAAATAGAATAGACTATACGTGGTGGAGCCAAGAGGCGGCTTTTGAATGCTGCTCAAATGGGCTGCCTCTAGCGGGGTAGTACCATGGCCTCGCAGAATACCGGCGTGAAGTAGAAGCATCTTGTGCTTCTCCGTTTCGTTCGGTGAGTGATATAACCGGAGGCCACTCTCCCCTTCCCCAACAACTCCTCCCCATCATCCCTCCCATTCTCCAAATATCCTTAAAGGCCAGCAGCTCCTCTGGTGTTGCAGATATACGTGGGCGACGGTAATCTAATCCCATCTGGTGAGCCTGCTTGCTAGTTTGCCCCCCTCCCAATAAAAAAAGATCAGTACATCGAGGACAAAGATGTGTGGAAATAACTGTGCACTCGAAAATCCCCATGTTACTGATATGATTACGCTCTTCTAGAATGGCTGGGGAAAGCTACTACTGTTATTAATCAAACAACGGCTTCTCCATGGGTTATAAGCAAGTAAGACTATAAGCATACATTACAGTCAAACCATACCGCGTTGCTAAATTGATGAACGACAAATTATTCAACTAAACCTTTAGTCGAAGAGATCAAACAGATATATTGTTTAAAAAAAATATTAATGTTTATTTTGAAATTGTATTGATTTTATTGTACATTATAAATGATATTGTAATAAATAATAATTGAATGATGAATAAATGAAATGATAAATAATATTGTAATACCCTTCTAGCTTATAAAACTAACATACATTCGGAAAGATCAGACGTTCAATAAATTCGATCTTCCCTAATTACAACCTGTCACAAGCTATTCGCTGTACATAGGCCTCTCACAGATTGCCACAATACGCGGTCCTAGGACACCTGTATTCATTGACTTACCGCAAAACTGACCAAATACCAGACCAATGCCGGACAGTAGCGTATAATGTGCGAGTTGTCAAGTCTGCAATCGCCAAACTGGCCACCAAGGCCACCACTGAACATACGATCATTCGTTTGTTAATTCAGAAACATTTAAAAACAAAACATACGCTGTGTCGGCTCGGCGTCCCCTTGCGTCTCTGACTGCGCGCGCGTTCTCACATGCCACAGGTCCTTGTCGAAACTGTACATCGTTTCAGCACCGTATCACTCACAAATGTTTTCGAAAAATTACCACCGTTTTACGAATATCAACATTCACACTATAACATTTTTACTTATCTAACCTGTGGAGGTTATCTGAGTGTTAAAAACAAGTTACTTTGGGCGCCGCAATGGAAAAATGTGATGAAAATTTATAAATAAAAGGCATAAGATTCAAAAAGATTTCAGAACGTAACAAGGGCCTGAGTCTCTACCGTCGAAGCTGTGAAGGCCACCGGGCCAATATAGTATCTAAAGTGGGGGTTTAAGTCGGTCCAACAATATTCAGTGTTGATCCCGACATAACCAGTCATCGTGATTGATAGGTTACCTATCCCCCAAGCAAAAATAAAAAAAAAAGACGCACAGATTGTTGCATCAAGTTTCTAACAATATTTCGGCATATATATCATTTACTTTATACTTTCCTTGAAATAGAATTCACAATTTAAAAAGTAAAAAGTTGCTATTATTGAGAGCACTTTCAATTAATTTGGCGAGTTACTTTTTTTATTACCATTTTAATTAAAGGCTTTAGTTTACATGTTTGTTTTGAAGTCGGCGCGATCTTTATAATTGTCCGGTATAAGGTGAGATTACTGGGTTGTTGAAAGTAAGTAAATTGTTTTCTACCGTTTACTCTTGCTTACGGCAAGCGATTACGCATTACTTAATTTCGATGTTCTTTTTCGTATTTTTAAATTATTGATGTGATACAACCTGCCATTACATGTGGTACAAAACAAATACATGGGAGACTCTTAATATTTATAACAGGTACGCGTCTTTGGAGCTCAGAATCGAACTCTAATCGTTATGCGAGCATGGCCGCCAAAAATTATATATTTGGGAACAAGTCAATGTCCCTCTAATGTAGTATTGTAATGTAATATTAATATTTCCATATTTTAGTTTTAATTTTGATAAGTTTCAGAGGTATTTCTGGTTCACAGAATTAAGTACATTAATTTTCTATAATTTAAGTTAATTTCGGTTTGCCTTTACGAGCGGGTGTATATATAATTTTCAATTTTCGCAAGCATCAAACAATCGCGTGACCTACTATGACCTCTCGCACATTAAAACCAGAAAAGTGTACACAATTTATTCGACTTTTTTTTTTAATTTAAGAATCGTTAATATTTTCTACAAATTAGCTGTTCTACTGAATTCTATTATACACTTAACAAAATAAAAAATGTTTTAAAAAAAAACTTCAAAAATGTGTCTCACTATTTGTCCCCGAATGTTACTTCACGTAAGTTACTTTACAACTACGAAACAAACAAGATCTCAGGCCCGCAAAAACCTTTTCCGAGTCATGGCAACACAGGTTAACCAACCTTTAGAAACAAATTTTTTTGAATTGTCTGTGGATCACATTAATTTAATTCATTCATTTAAATAATTATATCGTGTATCTAAATTGAGCTGTCTTTAAATGTTATCAGTATATTTATTTAAAGGTGTTGTTATGTGTTGCAAATTATGTGTGTCAATTACATGGCAAATTTCAAGTTTCTACGTCGCACGGTTTCTGAGACAACGGCTTATGCATAATCATGTTTACGAGAATAATAGTATAGTTGTATTCTCTAATCCTATATTCTCTTATATTGTTATGAGTGATATCTGACAGATACGCAAAATCGCTAGGTAGCAGGTCAGGTACCTGGAGGTTACCCCTACTAATGTCACTCGATACAAACGTTTCGTGATCACTTCACAATTACGTCATCGGCTATAACGGTGTGTACAAAGATGTTATTGTTAGACGCCTCAGACAAAGAAATATGAAACAACGGAAAAGTGACGGAAGAGCACACCATTTGAATCGACAGTAGATTCTACAGATATAAAAATCAAGTAAGGCCGTCGCTTTTTTTTCGCCTCTATTTATAATCTTGTTACTTATCAAACGTTGCAACCTAGGATGCATAACAAACTTGCGTGTTTGTAAGGTGTCTAGGTATCTGCTAACACGAATTATAGGCGTGAAGGTTTTTAGGTGTTTTATATCTAAAAGATGTGTGTAACATTATTATGTATGAACCATTATTATCTTATTATCATCATATTATACTACATTATATTTTTATCATATAATATACACATTACACAAGCCAACTTGGACGTACAATAGTTATACTTTAGTCTAGCCAATATATTCTGTGGTCTAGAACAGTTTTTGCAACGGTCTTCAGCCTTCAGTTTTTTACGTGATCGTTGCTCCAGCTGTTAGTGATGTTGCGATACTTATCGATAGAAGATCAATATTTAAAGAGATTATCGACGTTAAACAACGTTTAGTGATCGACTATTGGACGGGTCCCCCGGTTTAAATACGAAACTTATGACCTTATGATTGTTTTATCCGACAAAGCCTGGTCAAAGTACACGCCCGCTTTGTCATCCTAGTCCCGGTCCTTGGTTCGACTTCCACCGATGACAATTTATGTAACAATATGTAATATTCACAAGTCATCGAAATATATTTTTCAGAGATTCAAGTTTACTTTAGTTGTTTTTCTTTACCGCATCGCATGGGGTAAAATCAGCTCTTAAAATTACTTCGAACCCGCGTCACACATGTTCTATAAACCTTAAAGCGAACAGCAAGGCCCCTAAGCATTCTTCCGCAGAGGACAAACGATAGGTTTATTCAGCACGTGCCACTCCCACGCATTAACCACTTAACTTTCCAATGTGACTCGAATATCTTTGCCAATTGCCATTACGTTATAGATTTGTTTCATGTCTTATTTTTATTATTGAAAAAACTTTATTGCTTACACCCCTAATAATTAGAGGTGACAAAGGGCGGACCTATTGTCTATTGGCATTCTCTGCCAATCAATCCATGGGTTGGTGAGATAGCCGTAGCAAGGTGTGTTTATTTAACTTAGTAAATTAACTAACAAACAAAACATGTTCTTTCTATTCCTCTTGTAATCCTTCACATATTATTAACGTGAAAGTTGTTTGCAAGTCTATCGGTCAAACTAAACTCATGAACGCTCTTTAGCGTTTACGTCTCACGGCTTTTCATACAAACATTCCGGTACAAAATCATCGAAATGAATGAACCGATTCTAATTAAACTTTATACACTATCCTGCTCACGGATACATAGGTCTGAAAATGTTTAGCTACGAAGGAGATAATTGTGATACTCTGTTGTTATCGAAACATTAAAATCGCACTAATATAACTTTAACATCTCTTTTTCGTTTCTTTCCTTCCATCTTACTATACTTAGTAAGTAGTAATGTAGCGGCCTGTAAGTGTCCACCGCTGGACAAAGGCCTCCTTCTCAAACACGAGTATCTCGAGAGGGTTTATGAGCCGGGAAGGGTCCGCCATATTTTTATTATTTCTCAGACATGCAGATTTCCTCACGTTTTCCTTCACCGCCGAACGCGTAGTAAATACAGCACTTGAAATTGTCACTTGCGCTCTATGAAACAAAAGTGAACGCATATACTTATCGGCCAGTAAATAATCCACTGGACTTAAGTCTCCTCCATAAGGAGGATTTGCCATAATCGCCACGCTCGGCAGACGGCAAGCGGATTGGCGATCGCAGAATCCTATACCTCGCACCATAGACCCTGCCGTACGTCAACGGTCTACTTATCTTTGGTTATCTTTCGGTCGTTAGCCATTGCGATTTTCAAGACTTCTCGCTGCGTGAACGGTGGCTACCTTTCCCACGACACCCACAAGAAGAGAGAGGGTGACAGATTCACACAAAGTCCCGCGGACTGGCGATGGGGTCCAACACTGCTACTACGAGGGCTCAGCTCGGTGACTATTGGCAAATCTCTCCGTGCATGGCGTGGCAATTTCGGCGAAGCTTTCCTAGAAAGGCTTTCCAGCAGTGGACTTCTACAGAGATGCTGCAGCTCATCATTAATCTGTGGCATTAGTCGTAGTTAGGTCGCCAGAGCCTCGTTTGATGGTCAGCAGGGAGCACCGCGTGCTGATGTTTAGTTGACGTTTGGAGGAAAAGTTGGTATGTCTCTACTACCACTATACTATAACTATAACACTACAGATTAGTGTTAGATATTTAATATTCGCGGCCTCTTCGCTCGCTCTACTCTGTGCCCTACCAGCCCTGCCACAGAACCGTCGCAATGAGTCAGCTACCAATAATGCTTTAAGAAAATTTCGCTAACATTATCTGAATCACAGTATTCGCTAATATTATCAGGCACACGGGGAGATAAGGTAGCCGAAAGGGCTCTCGCAGCGCTCCAGCTTTTCCGGGAGATAGAATATGACTGGTGAAGAGCCTCGTCGCTTGGTTTTGGGTCTTGGATCAAATGAACTAGATTTCTTTTTTAAGTGTCTCGTAAAGTCTGTGACAAAATGATAATAATAATTACAATATACAATATAAGTTTTGCAGTTAACCTCCAACTAATCTTATATTAACTACAAAACTCTATTAGGTATAGTTGGGACTTTGTCAATGCGCTTTACGTAGTTGAGAAAAAAATACATTACTATACTAAACCCTACCTGCTTGAAGCCCGACTCGCACTTGGCACTTTGTATGTTATACCAATTATTAATAAAATTCTAGAATCAATCATATTAAAACCTGATGCAATATCTACCACACTTAACGTTCTCGAACATGTCCGAGTCTTATAAATAAATTATATACCAGAAATAAAACAACTTTTACTCGCTATTTGAATTTTATATAGATTATATAAAATAAAACATTAAATTGATCAAAAGTCGTAGTTTTTTTCATGTATCGATGTGTGGGTTAGCAACAAACGAGAAAGTGTCATGTGTACGTTTAATTAAGCTGCAGTAACGTTAGTCGAAGGCCTAAGCGATAAGAGGTCGAGCTCCGAGACCCCATTAATATCGCAAATATCAGACGGGTGACGCAAACCAATAATAACTAATATTTTGCGAAAATTAAAACATTAAACCAAATATATCAAAAGTAGCAACAGCTCTTAACACTAAAGGGAGTAATTACATAGTAAAAGGTATCTTTTTTCACCTTTCACCTTTCACCATCCTTCACGCCTATTAATTTATAGGGTATCCAGGGTATACAAAACCCCACAATTGCAATACCCTCGTTAAGTTTAGGAAAATGTTACGAGGTTGCAAGCTGCGCAAGCCTAATGCATAAAAACTTGCTCAGAATGAAACTAAGCACCTACATTTCCTTTCCGGGATAGACTAAGTATTCGAAATAGTTTTAAAATCGTAGTTTTAAAGTAAAATACCTATTTTATTTTCTCGCATGTTAATAACAAGTATTTATCAAAAAAAAAAGTAATAAACCAAAGAGATCGATGTAACAGTTGAGCATTAAATAATAAACCGTCACGATTTAGAAACTCAAAAATTGACTTTAACAATTTTCCATGCAAAGTGAGTAGAGATTTTAATTTAATGTAGTAATGTAAACATAGGTTATGTAGATATATATAAATGTAACTCGATTGAACCTAAACACCAACACAAATTTCCTGCTGGTAGCAGCTGTTGAATAACACTTGCGCGATTTAAATAAAATCATATACTTGATAAACAGTATGGTACAGTGACCTTTGATTCCATAAAAAGTACAAATTAAAAATAATTATAATTCGAAAATGGAATGCGAGTGCCACGCCACGCTACGTGCGTTCATCGATGCGTCACTGCACCAACATGCCGCCGTTGGACACGAACCGGACCGACTGACTGACTGACACACCCGATAAATTTTGCGTCGCCGATCGCAGTTTGCCCCACAACACACTACAATGGCCACACGGATCGGTTTACCATATTCAATTCACGTAATAGCAGCTACTTAATTTTAAGTAGGTACCTAATTTTAATAGGATCGTTTTGCCAAAACATTTAGTGTATATTTTCAACTGCAAGCGTAGCATTCATGTGCTAGGTGTGTATTTATTACTCTATGTTATTGCAATGATCTGTGCATTTGATTAACCTTAAGACGCGAGTCCAACTCGGGCATAGCCGTATTTTTACTCATAAGACTAAATCCCGCCATAAAAATGGTCACTTATGGTTACTCTAAATTATGGTTGATGTTTTGTAAACAAAGATATGTAGGTGAAGTAAAGGTTACCTTACCTTAACAGCCTGTAAATACTGCTGCTAGCCATGGGCCATTAGGAAAATGTTCCCTAATCGCCACGGATTGAAGATCGCAGTATCAGACACCGCACCGCTGTCACTGCTGCCCTTCATCGTTCTACTTAATATTGGGCTGGTACTGCTCAAGATTATCATCCCGCCATCTAACCATGCCATGTTCTACGATTTTTCCTCAGTAGCCTCTTACGTCACCCACGGAAAGAAGGGTGGTCGTAGATACTTACGTTAGACCGTCAGTGGTCTAATCGAACTGAAGGTTACGAGGTACAAAGTATTTGAACAGAGGTGTATAAGGGTAAGTGACGTACATGTGGCGGTGAACCCTTTCTTGATGAGGCCTATGTTCAGCAGTGGACGAATAAGAAAAAAAATATCAGGTTTATTATTCGCCAATCAACCTGATATTTTTTTCTTATATTCAATAACACTTTTTCGGTAGTGTTTATCTTTTAACCAACAACAGATTTATTAAACTTATTTTAAATTACATAAATTTTACTGACACTTCTTTCCATGTGGATATAGGTGTACTTTAAACAAAATTTACTGAAAAAATTTAAATTAAAAAAAAAAACAAATTAGATTAGATTAATTAGTAGTTTCCTTTTTTAATACCAAATGACCTCTATAAAAAACATAGATTTAGAAGATCAGACCCACATTACAGCACACATGACATATGGGTTCCCGGTTTTTTATCACTCAACGGCTCAAAACAGCGTTAAACTCTGCTATATCCCCAGTCGCGCCTGCTTAATTAAACTTTCCGAGTTGCCGGTGCTTGCCTGTTTAATGATTCCACAAAGTATTTCACTAAAACTGTTTCAATTGAAACTATGTTATCAGGTGTAATTCTATTTTCACATACTGTATGTAACTTTGCTACTCTACGAAATTTAGCATTGAATTTAGAAATTTTTCAAAATAGTTTCTCATTGTTCATTTTATTTACAGGTTAAGTACCTGTAAATGAAATCAGCCGTAAAGCCATACGGTACACGATAAATATTGCTGTAAATTTCATCATGTTTCAACTTTAAACTGAAACAAAAGTCAATGATCATTTAACTGCTCGTGAATGAATAAACAACGAAGATTTCCGCTCATTATGTAATAAAAAGTACGTAATCAAAAATAATATAATGATGTGGAATACTTTAAGCAATTTCAAACACTTATTCATACCTTCGATAGCTCAGTTGGTAGAGCGGTGGACTGTAGAGGAAATTACCGTAAGACATCCATAGGTCGCTGGTTCAAATCCGGCTCGAAGGAATATTTTTAATGTTTTATTATTAAATCTATTTTATTATATACTAAACATTTATTTTATCAGAGACATAAAAAATCTTATATGACTTATAAACATCGCACTTGGATGCTCTTTAGATTAATATTTACTAAAAGACAAGTATTCATAGTATATAGTCGCTGACAATATAAGAATTAAATAAATTGGCAATTCAAACTTCGCTGTCCGTGAAACATAAAGTACCCAACAGAGAGTGATATTTCAGAAATATTGCTTTTAAAATGGGTTTAAGGAAATCTGTCTCATCCTTCAGATGGCAGATTGCACCATGCATTAGCCATAAGGCCGTATGGTACGGCCTTAGAATCTTCTCCTTATTTCCCGTGGGTGTATAATGTGGCGACTAAATCATGTCTTAAAAATCTCGAGCCAATCTCCGAAAGCAAATCCGGCGAATAGACTCGCCACCCGCCATATTTTATCTCTACCTAGGTAGGTACGATAGGTATAGTTTTGTACAACGACCCGCCCACGTTTTACTATTGTTTTAACTTTTAATAAAACAATGGCGGATGGTGGTGAATGAAACAAGTACAACACACTATGCAGGAAAGGTCAAGCGTTTAGCGAATAAAATGGCAGATGGAGTGTGTTTCCTCGAAATATATTGTTTAATTATTGCTCAGACATAAACGTTACAATGTTTTACTTCGCGTTGTACATTAGGCTACCACCATTTTGCAAGATAAATAACATTACATCCCTATTTTAAAAAATACTCGAAACTTTAGCCGATTTGTCCTCGCTCGTGAGGTGAAGGTCGCATCGGTCGAGGGGACCCGCGTCTGGGTCTGGGAAGGGGACTAAAAACTAGCTGCTAACAAAGCATTTGTATTGATGTAATTCATATATTCTTGGATTACACAGATGTTTATCAAGTTGCTAATGGTATGGTCGTTGTGTGTACAGAACATAAGTTAACCAATAACAATAACCTAAAATATTCTTGCCTTTGACGTTCCCATGACTAAGTGGTTAGCGTACCTGACTGCTGAGACTTGGGTTCGAATCGCAGTGATTTCAAAAACACAATTTATTGGTGTCTAAGCGCGTTGCGTTGCGTTGCGCCGCAGTAATGATTCATTTAAGATACGGTTTATGGTTTACATTAACAACATCGATATATGTGCATTTACCGATTACTCGGGTATCTTTTTTAACGAAGAAAACGATGTAGCTTATATAAAAATCTTGATGCTTCACGAATGTAGAAGGGGGTTACCACATATATTACAAAGTAACAAGCAGTGTTCGCGTGGTATCAGCGTAAGAAATTGTCAACCACTTCCTTCCCATGGGTGTGGTATCGGCGTAAGAATATGTCAACCACTTTCTTTCCGTGGGTGTCTTAGGAGGTGACTAATCCTTGATAATTGCAATGTCTACAGACAGATGGCGGTATAACCATCTCGATATACCGACCGATGACGGACAGCCCGTTTAAGGCGCGAGCGTGGTGATTAAGGCAAATCCTCCTTATGGGAGAGGCCTATACCCTGCAGTGTTGGAATTCGTTACCCAGGAACAACACGTTAACGATTTGAATTAAATTTTGTATTTACATAATAATTTTGGTTTATCTTGATAGATAGGTGTTATCCCTGGGAAAATTCCTTTTTAAACAAATAAACTAATTAATAAAAACGCCATCTATTAGAATATTGTGGTACCAGTACAATCATAGTGTAACGCTCCGTCTAAGAGATAAAACCTAGTGGTTACGTACTATTTGGCTAAAGACGCCGAGCAAAGCTCGGTCGCTCAGTTACTAGTAATAATGTGAAGATTATCTCTGGTCTTGTTTATCTTTGTTTTATATATATATATGATGTCTATAAAACTTAATCTATACTTAATAATATAAAAATTATAAAGCTGAAGAGCTTTAACGTTTGATCCGCTAATCTAATTTGAAAAAAAACATGTCAGTGTGTGAGACAGGTTATACGCTACATAATACTATCACTACCACGCCACTACCCATAGGAGCAGAGCAGTAACCATAAACCTCAGACATGTACTCATGTATATAAAATCCAAATTTAACGCGGGTAAAACCGCTAGGCACAGTATGTTTTACATAATATAGGAAATTATGTATATGAAAGAATGAATCTATACGTTTGTCGCGCTCAAAGAACTGAACGGATATTGACGGGATTTAGCATTGACGTAGATTATGCCCAGGAATAGGATATAAGATATTTTTAACCTCAATTAAGAGTTCTCGTGAGATTAAATTTATGACCAGGCGAAGCCGCAGGTAGCCGTTAGTTTTATTCTATGCGGTACTTTTCTGGCATCTTCCTTAGTCGACATTTACGTCGCCGGGGTTCTCGTATGTTGCCACCGCACCCAGTTACCACTACGCGCACTCCGTTGCACAGTGTGTTCTTTCGTTGCTGTTGCAAAAGACTAGAAAAGATCTTTACTCACCTTCGTCGTCGAAGAATGAATCGGTCACTATCATAGGCGACCTGGAGCCATCCTGAACACCCCTTATAGACATACTGTTCGGCTTTAAATATCACCACACTATTATCACCACTTCATTATGTAACATTCACGTAATAAAACCTGATAAAAATTAAAAATACCGACTCAAACACTAGAATATTTGGGAATGGTTAAGGAAAATGCAAGTCCCACGCTATATAATATTACACGGTAGGTAAGGTGCAGCGAAGAGATTAAACTAGCTATCTGTTGCGTTTTTGTGAGACAAGAACAGTCTCCGTTTGATAACGGCGTCTTACCAACAAACCACATATATGTACGAAATAGATATACGTACCTGGGGAGGTACTTACTGCAAAGAGCCATAGGCTCAAGTCGTAATAATAATAATACTCTAGGTTCAATTCGCTGCAGTGAACAACCTAACACGTGTGTCTAGAAAGTAAATTTACTAGCTCACCGTAGTCTGACAAAGCTATAAAAACACAAAACTTCTTCGAATAAGCGATATTATTAAAAAGCTACAACTTTATTAATAACCCTCTGTAAAATAATCACTTTTTCAATTAGAAATTTCGTGACCATAAATATAAAAAAATCAACGATTGGTTAAAATTTAATAAAACATTTCCGAATTAAAATTACTCTAATTGGACCAAAAGTGTCTATGCCAATGAGACTAATGACACTTCTAAACTAAGCTATTGAATCGATTAAACTCATTTAAGTTTACATTTGAATTTACATTGAAGCAATTCTCATGCATATTATCAATGCATATCATTATAGAGTAAAAACGAAGACTAAATAAAAAAAAAATAACCTATTCGAAATTCAAATTTATGCGCACAGACAATTAGGTACACCGTTGCACGAATTTCGAAATAACTTTAATCTCTACGTGCGCCATATGGACTCAAGCGAAATTGTTGTGCGACGCTTCAATGTTTTGTTATCTGATAAGAACAAATATGCGCGTGAACAATGTTAATATTCGTTAAATGGTGTCAGTGAAGGTAAAGGTGAGTATTATTGGTTATTCTTATGGTAATAGTCGGAGTCTCCTGAATCGGAGGTAACCCCTAACGAAAAGAGGTTAATTATACATTGTCACCTACGATGATGCTGATATGACGATGTCGATGGATGCTCAGGCTCAGGACTGAGCTTTGTGGCAATCTTTGAGATAGGCTGAAATGATGTAAACGAAAATGGTGATGATGAATCCATCTGAACTTGCTCAGCGCGGTGGGTATGGGCAAATGATGCAAGAAATGTATTCCAGATTTTGCAGTAGCTTTCTTGAAGAGGTCTGTGTTCAGCGGTGGACTGAAATAGGCTGATTTAAAGGTAGTATACATTGAGTTATTTATTATTATTGATAACTGTTATTATCACTTGTACTAGATTGACAACACTTTATTATTTGATATGAAACTATTATTTACGGATTTTTTTAATTATGTTTTTAGATCGCTAGAAAATACTAACTAGAAATTAATGATTTCTAGTTAGTATTTTTTCACACACACCCTTTCGTCTTTGAACAAAAATCTCTCGCATACTGTAAAATTTAGATTCCTTGATACAATTACATATTATTATTATATTTAACATACCTAAATTTTTCACAACTTTCTGGCATCTTTTCGAAGACGTATACAGCCGTGTAATTCTGACGGTGATGACAATCATAAACTCCAAAGGAGGAATCATATTTTTTTAACGATAAATGTTTTGAAAATGGGAAATATATGTGACAGGAGAGCATAATTCACCGCGTGCAGGTTGGAGGTGTCGACAGGTTGCGTGAATATCGACCAGTATAGTAACCTTATAGTAATCTTTTAAAGTATGGCAACCTTGTATTGTATGGCTACACATATTTAACTGGCGGTAGAGTCTGGGTACTTGTGTGTGCCACCTTTGTGTTCCGGTTTGTAAGGTACAGAGAGCCGGCTATGATTACCGGCTGCGAGGCATTCCATCTTAGTGCAAAGGGTTGACAACGCACCATTTACCTTCTTCAGTTGAAGTTAGAAAAAAAAATACAACAAACGAGACTCGTTCAATGGGTTTATGATGCGCAACCGTTGTCCAATGATAATAGCTAGTTGAATAAAAAAAAAATCTGTAGTATTAAATAGGTACAAAAATAGAACGCTCGAAACGCATCATGAATTCGTAAACGTGAATCAAAAAGAGCGGACGCACGAGTCGAAAACGTGGTCGGTGACGCCAGCACGTTGACTCTGAATTATTTCATGAAATATTTTCGCACGGAGCGTTGCAAACAAACATTGAACAAAATAACACAAATTTTGTATATATAAACGGCTCTCATGATCGTATATCCAATACTGGGATGGTCAGTAGACTAACACATATTAGCACTTTCAACACACTTTTTACCAGAGCTTATTTATGACAACGTGATAGGAGGTGGGGCCTGTCGCAGTCTTAGGGTCCATGCTAACGATCCAAATCGTACGTGAGTTTCGAAGAACTCATTGGTGCAAGCCCTCCACGTGGGTAATCGAGCTCGAGTCTCCAGATTCGGAGGTAGATCACTTCAGCCCTCGGCTATCGTCCATCTCTGAGATATGACACCGATAACAAACTTATTCATACAAAGTTTAAATGATAAAACATTTCAAATAGCACACGAAAACATCACAAAGATGGGATCACTGACATCGGAACAATACGAGATCATTGTATTGAAACAACCAATGCGTAAAATATTTATAAATGGATGGCCATTTTTCATATCACAATTTAGTAGGTGACCCGTTCGTTTAGGGCACGCGTGCTATTTCAATCGGGGAATCGCGCCAAACGCCCACCGCTCCGCGGGGAGAAGAGATCTGTGGCATCCCGGATCATGCGCGGCTAATGTATCGTCGCCACCAATTACTGCCAATGCCAAGTACCTGTACCTGAGCACGAAATAAGATCGAAATAGATAGCTGTGCCTCGCGATAAACTGTTTAGGTTGGTTAAAGTAAGTAATGTAAAATAAGTTGTACGGAGATAGGGATTGTGTGCCATATAAAAGGTTCTCTAGCAAGCTCAGTGCAGATGTCTCAGGTCTATGTTCAGCTGTTAACTTGTGATGGGCTGTAATGATGATGAAGAATGATATCTCCGTATGGTAAGAATCTGACAATACCTTTCTACGACTAAGGAAAATGCCTCATGGCGTCCGATAGATGGCGCAATAACTATCACAAAATATGCCAGACTGATGACGGGCAGCAGCGTCATTGAGAAAGAGATGCTGAACTGGTTTGGACACGTGGACAGGACGAATGAAAGTAGGTTGACGAAACAAATATATGAGGCGAGTGTAAATGGTAGAATCGGGAGAGGAAGACCTAGGCGAACATTTCACGATCAAATCGGAGACGTTTTGGAAAAAGGCCAGGTCGAGAGTACTCTAAACCAAAAGCATGCATGCGAAGATAGATGAAAGTGAAAGAAGCGAAAGACATATGTCAGGACCGTAGCAAGTGGAAGAAGATTGTTTCTGCCTACCCCGTTGGGAACAAGGCGCGAATATATACATAAATACAAGTTTTGTTGGCGACGGTAATCACTTGCCGCCAGGTGGACCGCTTGCTCGTTTGCCGCCTATCCAATATCAGTGCGCTGAAAATCAGTGTTGCGGGAATCCGTAACGAAACTGAGCGTAGACCCATTTGTCGCATCACAGTGTAGCGCAAAAAAAAATATTCGAAAATCTTGTCGACTCATTTCAGTTTTTATTATTCTTTTAATTGTAAACTAATTGCGATGTAATGAATAAAGTTTCTTTCTTTCTAATTACTTGGTATTTTGTGGCAGACAAGTGCATTGCCCCGTGAACGAGTTACAGCGCCGTCCGGTGTTAATCAACAGACGGTGTATTCCTTCTCCGACTAGGAGTCGTCTGGGTAGGTATCATTCTCCTACACATTTCTGACGACAAACAGCAACTGCTACTGTGAGGCACAGGGTTGACAATACTATGCAATGACAATGCAATGGTCTCTAACCTTCTTTGATTGAAGTTGTTTGCAGGTGGACTGTGAGCCCGTTTTTCACCCTTATCCAGTAAAAAATATAAAAAAAAAATACCTTGGAGACGATAAGGCGTTGGTATGCACCACGCTAAAGTGTGTATAGGTTAATTTTAAGAACTCGTCGCGGATCATTATTTTGAATATTCGTAACTTTCCTTTTTTATTTTCTTGCACTATGCACCCATTGGCCAATGCAATGCAAATGTAAAATGAGAATAGCTTCTTAATATTCGCTAAGCGTGATACTGTATCTAGAAGCAAAACATTCTGCTACCGCGACCCAAGCAAAAAAAAAACTTGCCGGATTAGTCACGAAAGCAAGAATAATTCGTGATAATGTCCAAATCAAAACTAATAAGGTAACAGTAATAAATAAAATAATGATGGAAGACAACACCAATGACAAATACGTAAATAATTCATGTGCACCACTTGACTTCGTTATCACAGTGCGACGACGACGAATAACTTGCCTTAAAACACATAAAATGGCCGACCTCGAGCACTGAAAAGCGAAATGAACTTGAGTTTTCTTTTGAGATCGAGCGTAAACAAAGTACTCTGACGTTCACGATCACGTCGCTGCGTCGAGGTAAATATAGTCGTTGCGCGGCTCGGCATGGACTGAAAAAATTACAGAGCAAACAACTCAAAGAAATTTAGTTTTAACTGTTTTAAGCGGCAACAATCTTTTAAATTTTAATAATTTGTACTTTCGATATAGAAATGCTCTTCGCATGTTTTAACAGTTTTAAATTAATATCGAAATAAGTTATTACTAAGTCTCCAAGCGTTTTCAATTAATCCGAATCTACGTACATACATATAACGTATCTAAAAGTAATGTAGAAGTTTCGGAACGAAGCGGAAGGACTTGCATTTACTTCCTGTTCCCGCCAACAAACGCTGTCACTCGGAATCAGACCGCACTTGGTAATTTTCTTTCACAGATCACTATTGTACAACATTTCTGAGCGTCGGAAGACGTCTTAAACGAATGTTTCGACATCGACTGAGTGAGCTGTGCGCGGTCTGGCATCGGCACAGCGACACGGAATGCTTTTGTGTTACGTACAATCGCAGCGACACTGATTCATCTGTTACGGATATATTGAACAACGTATTAGATTTTGAGGGATTTGTCCCGATTCGATCTCCATTCGTTTAATACAGAGCAAGTGACGCCTCACCCGTTTGAGTATGTCTTCGGTTATATTTAACTGATGCGCGAGCGAGCTCCGACAGTTTGACAGGTTTATCTGCCTAACAAATTGACCGTTGCTGCGCGACTACCCACTGTACTGAGTACACAAAGACATACCTCTTTTCCTTTGTATGCCTAAATTGTAACCAATAGTCAACGAGGTGGCACAGTATTATCCACCTTTTTTGTCGCCAGCAGTATTTCCGAACGGTTACGACTTAGGGACCTTCAAGAAAAGAGCCTATTCCTCCCTGAAAGGCCGACAGCGCATCTGTAGCTCCTCTGGTGTTGTGGATGTTCGTGGGCGTCGGTGATCACTTACCATCAGGTGAGCCGTACGCTCGTTTGCCCCCTTCTTCTATATAAAAAAAAAGGTAAGATCTATAAAAGTCTATAATTTAATGTGACGTGGCTGACCTAATATGATATTTTGTTAAGTGCTGGTACCACAAAATGTACTTTACTTTTGTGTAAACATAATCACATATGAAGATAATGATTTCTTGTATTTACGCGAACATTACACATTTGAAATGAAACGATTATTTACGGATTTTGTCACGTTTGATATTGTTTTTATATTCCTGCTGCGCAAACGTCGGGAATATAAAGACGAAATTAAACGCGATAAAATCCGTAAATGATAGTTGCGTTTCGAACATATAAAGATGTCCGACGATATGTTTCAAAAAAATATCCGACTAATAGATGTTTCGTTCGCTTTCAATACCAGTACAGATAATCCTGATATCCTTTTTCCTTTCTCTCTCATATCAAGTTTTTAATAACTTGATCATCTTTAAACCTCTTCATTTGATTGTTCGCACCACGTAAATATGCGCGGATGGTCTACGGCTACTTGTTTAATCTCTTGTCGATTATCTCCATAAGGTTATTTAGTACAGATTGATCATCCCTTTTCGGTTACTTTCATTCCATCGTCAGTAACACGCGAATGCTGCCTAAGATAGATCTTGAAAATTTACTTTAACATATGAAAAATTATCTTCTTTTTTAATCTAAGCTCACGCTTGTCCAAACCCTTGCCTTTACCCATTATCAATTTAGATGTGTTATGCTATCCAGGCGTTTTGGACTACGAAAGTACAAGTATGATATATAGTCATACTGTGCATCTCTGTGTACAATCTTACACAGATAGATACTACAATAGCTTGTAGTAATTGAGAAAAAGCGGCATTGACATAAAGATAAAGACATCGAAATCATCAGACGCAGAATAAAATAAAAATCAGGCCAAGAGCGAGTCGGAATCGCACACCGCGGGTTCCGTACTACCATATATTACTAAATTGAATTAACCAAAAAAATTGTGTTTTTCTTCATTCATTTCGGTATCCTTCTTTATATTCACTATGATCAGACGAAGTTGGACGCTTGTATGAATTACCGTTTTCACGATAAAGCAAAAACTTGTTTCTTGTATGGTGACTCGCCCTAATATTACAATTTGATTTTTATTATTTCTTAGCATATCCGCCATTATAACAGATATTCTGAAAATTTTATCCGTCTATCTACCACGGATGAAATCAGTCTGATACAGGTGCGATAGACGGACGGACGGACAGACGGTGTGGGTTTATTAAAAGGGCTCCGTACTGAACCCTACTTAGCGGATATTTAATTCGCTTACATTTTTATCGTTCTCTACAAAGTCTACTTCATTGTCTCGACTTTACAGCATTATGCAAGGTAACCCTACACGTCGAAGCAGAGCAGATTATCACACTTCATTAGCCGCTTTTGTGATAACGCTTTATTTATATGTTAAATATTTACAAAAACAAATAATTCAGATTAACCTAACCCGAATATTTACTGGTGCTATTTATAATAATTTAATGGGAATAATTGAATTTTAGAAGGCAAGTTAAAATAGCAGCTTCAAGCCTGAATATTTTTCAGCTATAAACGCTATAACGATGTTTCACTGACGCTTAGCACCGAGACGGAGCGCTAGCTTCGTTTTACGCTTTGTGGCGCTTAATTTCTTGACGCTACAAGTTACGAGTAGTCTACTGGGACAAAACAAATTACATTTCAATTATTGTGATGGTGTGATGGATCTGTTCGTAGTAGGACCACGCCAAAGGTGAATATATGGTAATCGCATAAAATATATTCAGTCTCGTAGCCCCGCGTTGTCATAGAACACCAGCGCGTTAAGTATAAAGCATGTAGCGCATCAGGGCAACGTAACGCAAGCTAATAAATGAAAATAACCATCACAAAATAGCGGAAATGCGTTGCGGTGTTCCGAGTAGTGAATGATGAATACTTTTGCCACAATCACTGGCAATAATGTATTGCTTTTTAGTCCTCAAGGAACACAACGGTCTCTGAACAAGGCTGAAATGATTGTTTACCTAATTTTTAGGGTCACGTTAAAGAATAAATAAGTAAATAATAGCGATTAAAATATTAAAACTCTTTAGGTAACCCATCTTTCTTAAACAATGCATGTTTTGTTCGTTTCAGTGATTTCAAGTATGCACTCGGGGAATACAAAACTCTTGCTGGAGTGCAGCTAGGTCAAGGTAGACCCTGGCTTGATACCCAATTCATAATTGAAGAGGCGGCTGATAAAAAAAAAGTCGAGTAGAGACCATTCTTTATAACATCAATAGTTAGTTTCTCGATGTTTCTCTGTCCGATAGAATCCGAAACGATGATATCTGCAGAAGAACTAATATAGTAACCGATCTATCATTAAGGATTAGCAAGCCGAAGTGACAATAGGTCGGCCACATAGCTCGCCGAACCGTTAACCGTTGGGGCACAATGGTTGTCAATTGGCAACCTCGTACAGGCAAAGGCAGTGTGCGGGAATGCTCCCACAGAATCGAATGAAGACCTGTAGTGTTACGTGAAGCGGGTTGCTCAGGACCGTGATTTGTGGCAACCTTTGTCCTATGGCTTTTGTCGGGCTGTTATGATGATGATGATGATTTCTTACGTGATAGCGCCAAGCGGCGACCTTTGTTACTGCTTGAATGGGCCGCCTCGACCGGATTGATACCACGGCCTCGCAGAATATAGGCATCTTGTGTTTCTGCGTTTCGTTCGGAGAGTGAGGTAACCGGAGGCCCACTCCCCGTCCCCATCCCCCTCCTAATCCTCCCTCCCATCTCCCAAATACCCTTAAAGGCCGGCAACGCTCGTGCAGCACCTTAGGTGTTGCAGATGTACATGGACGACGGTAAACACTTACCATCAGGTGAACCGCTTGCTCGTTTGCCGCCTTTCTCATAAAAAAAAAATGATGAGTCATTCGGTAGATGCTTAGAATACAATTATAAATATTATTTGTATGTGGTGTAACACCGCCACACACGTGCATCTCGTACTATGTTTCCTTAACGTTGAATCGACCTACTAATCATCGGCAATCAACATAGGTACTTCTTTGATACCATAGCGGTCTTTCACAAAATTGTCCTTATCAGTGCTTATCATAGTATTACGTACAAGTAAACGCTGTTGCTGTACGCTGCGGATAAAATGATTTGATAGTATATTAAAAAAAAAAACGTCATAGGCTGTACCGGTACCACAGATTAACTTATAGAATCAGAGTCAGATATTCTGTCATATTTGGCAATAATCGAATCCTTTCCTACTCGATCTTATTTAAATGTTTTCAATCCAAAAATATTTTTTTTTCGTTGAAAAAATTTCAGCTAAGGAAAAGCTTTGATAAATCTCATAGCGTCGGATATATGGCGGATTAAAGTAAAAAGTAAAGTAACAGCCTGTAAGTATCCACTGCTGGGCAAAGGCCTCCTTCTCAAATACTAGTATCAGAGGGTTTAGGAGCCGGGAAGGACCCGCCACGCTGCTCCAGCGCGGGTTGGCGAGCTTCACATATCCTCGTAATAATATATTATTTATAATTTTTCACACATGCAGGTTTCCTCACAATATTTCCTTCACCGTTGAGCACTTGAGCTATTAACAATTTTAGTGGTGCTGGCATCACTACACTAAAGCGAGCGCCCTGACCACTAGGCTGCCACGCCCTGACCACTAGGCTGGCGGATTAATCATCTAAAAAACGCCAAACTGAAAATATACAGACCGGCTTGTCGCTTTTTTCAGTAGCAATAAAGAGAGAAAAAAATTTAAGACGGTTAATAAAGAACGTCACTTAAAAAAAATGCTTAAAACCCAAAAATGTCAAAGTACGCCTACTACTAATAAAACACAGTGCTCTATGTTACAGTAAGTATGGTTGGCAAACCTACAGACCGGTTACGGGCAGCAGCGTATAAGGCGCGGGGCGTCTGGTGACCATACCAATAACCATAGCCAACCCGTCAGATGCAAATAATTGATTCGGGAGAGGCCTATGTTGAGCAGTGAAATGCTGAACCAATCGAGGAAGGATGGGTAAAGCGCGGCAGCTAAGGACTTAAGCAGCGAGTGCCTTGGTACCTATATGAAATTTAACACACAGTGTCCACTAGCTACTAATTGTTTTTCAAGAAACACATTGCGTTCGTATTCCCTCAGACAACTAACGCGATCAGATGTCAGTTCAAGTGACTTTGTTTTCAATTAACAGGGTGTTTTTTAATCAATTCTACATATCAGCATCAGTGCTGATATGAGTCATAACGATAGAATTTTAATTACTTCAAAGTTACGTCACGAGAAGGGTTAAAATAACCACCGGCAGCACAGATTATTCAATATTTATAATATTAAACGTTGCAATAAATGTACGTATAGTACGTTGGTCGTGCGGTGTCGGTGTCAGAATCTACCTCCACCTACAGTTCTTCCCGTGGATGACGTAACAAAGTCGCAAATGCTACAGACAAATGAGAGGGATATCTATGATCGAAAAATACACGACCAAAATTAAACAGACCGATGACGGACAGCAGTGTCTTAAGCTGCGAGATGTCTGATACTGCCTTCGCCAATCCGCTACATATGGGAGAGGTCGAAGTCCTGCAGGGGACTATTAACCGGCTGGTAAAGTCAGGTAATGGTACGTAGCAGTATTTAAATTTTTTAATTTACGAGTTCTGATTATAGATAGCAACACCACATGTTGCCGTGTGCGAACGTCGTAACAATCTGCCTACCCACTTCCCTTTCGCGATTGTCGTAACAGGCGACTAAGGGAAAAGTCTTGAAATTCTCATGGCAACTTTCGGGAACAAACACATAAGAGATTCTTTTGGGACTGTTACTTTCGGTAACAAACGAACGTCTACCTTACGTTTCTTCCCGAAGCCTACCCTAAAAATGGAAGGACGTAACCTCTGCCCTGTGGGTGATACGCGTTTAAAAGTGATTTTTATTATTTTTATAAGAAACTTAAGTTCCAGTCTTTTTACACAAAATTGCCAAAATGTTCATACCATAAATCATTATACTCGTTTCAAATGTACTGATATATCTCACAATGTTAGAATTTACTACTACTTCAGCCTGTTTTAATCCACAGCTGAACATAGGCCACTCGGTGATCTTGCACCTGTGATACTGCTCCCCATCACTAGCCGGTGGGATTTCGGCCAATTCGGATGGATTTTCCGCCAAAGTCGCCAGTACCATTTTGCTGGCAAGACGCAACACTTGCTGGTGTTGTTGGCATTTGTAGAAACGGAAACTATATCCTCTCTTACACCCCAAAAATCATTTTGTTTCAATAAAATTATTATCAAAATGAAAAAAAACCACTAATATTTCAAATATAAAAAAATATTACCAAATAGGTATCAAATCTTTAAATGAATGTATTCTTTCGGTGATAGTTCACTTTTTGGGCGATTATTGGCATAGGCATTACGATGTAATTGTAAATAAAACTGGTTGTCCATCACGCCGTTCATAGCAAAAATCAGCTGATTTTGTTTGAGAACATCGACCACCCCGTCGCACGCGTAATATTTAAAAAAACATCAAGCACAGACCGACGAAAAATATGCGAGACAGACTCGCGTTTCCCCTACAACTGCACAGTACATTTCTGCTTTACTTATGTATTAACCAAAACAATTGTGTATCTTTCAATCAGTTCAGGGATTCTTAGCGCGAGACCCACTCGCACATGGCTGGTTTTTTATTGTTTGTTGTTTTACTTTGGTGACCATACCAATAACCATAGCCAACCCGTCAGATGCAAATAATTGATTCGGGAGAGGCCTATGTTGAGCAGTGAAATGCTGAACCAATCGAGGAAGGATGGGTAAAGCGCGGCAGCTAAGGACTTAAGCAGCGAGTGCCTTGGTACCTATATGAAATTTAACACACAGTGTCCACTAGCTACTAATTGTTTTTCAAGAAACACATTGCGTTCGTATTCCCTCAGACAACTAACGCGATCAGATGTCAGTTCAAGTGACTTTGTTTTCAATTAACAGGGTGTTTTTAATCAATTCTACATATCAGCATCAGTGCTGATATGAGTCATAACGATAGAATTTTAATTACTTCAAAGTTACGTCACGAGAAGGGTTAAAATAACCACCGGCAGCACAGATTATTCAATATTTATAATATTAAACGTTGCAATAAATGTACGTATAGTACGTTGGTCGTGCGGTGTCGGTGTCAGAATCTACCTCCACCTACAGTTCTTCCCGTGGATGACGTAACAAAGTCGCAAATGCTACAGACAAATGAGAGGGATATCTATGATCGAAAAAATACACGACCAAAATTAAACAGACCGATGACGGACAGCAGTGTCTTAAGCTGCGAGATGTCTGATACTGCCTTCGCCAATCCGCTACATATGGGAGAGGTCGAAGTCCTGCAGGGGACTATTAACCGGCTGGTAAAGTCAGGTAATGGTACGTAGCAGTATTTAAATTTTTAATTTACGAGTTCTGATTATAGATAGCAACACCACATGTTGCCGTGTGCGAACGTCGTAACAATCTGCCTACCCACTTCCCTTTCGCGATTGTCGTAACAGGCGACTAAGGGAAAAGTCTTGAAATTCTCATGGCAACTTTCGGGAACAAACACATAAGAGATTCTTTTGGGACTGTTACTTTCGGTAACAAACGAACGTCTACCTTACGTTTCTTCCCGAAGCCTACCCTAAAAATGGAAGGACGTAACCTCTGCCCTGTGGGTGATACGCGTTTAAAAGTGATTTTTATTATTTTTATAAGAAACTTAAGTTCCAGTCTTTTTTACACAAAATTGCCAAAATGTTCATACCATAAATCATTATACTCGTTTCAAATGTACTGATATATCTCACAATGTTAGAATTTACTACTACTTCAGCCTGTTTTAATCCACAGCTGAACATAGGCCACTCGGTGATCTTGCACCTGTGATACTGCTCCCCATCACTAGCCGGTGGGATTTCGGCCAATTCGGATGGATTTTCCGCCAAAGTCGCCAGTACCATTTTGCTGGCAAGACGCAACACTTGCTGGTGTTGTTGGCATTTGTAGAAACGGAAACTATATCCTCTCTTACACCCCAAAAATCATTTTGTTTCAATAAAATTATTATCAAAATGAAAAAAAACCACTAATATTTCAAATATAAAAAAATATTACCAAATAGGTATCAAATCTTTAAATGAATGTATTCTTTCGGTGATAGTTCACTTTTTGGGCGATTATTGGCATAGGCATTACGATGTAATTGTAAATAAAACTGGTTGTCCATCACGCCGTTCATAGCAAAAATCAGCTGATTTTGTTTGAGAACATCGACCACCCCGTCGCACGCGTAATATTTAAAAAAACATCAAGCACAGACCGACGAAAAATATGCGAGACAGACTCGCGTTTCCCTACAACTGCACAGTACATTTCTGCTTTACTTATGTATTAACCAAAACAATTGTGTATCTTTCAATCAGTTCAGGGATTCTTAGCGCGAGACCCACTCGCACATGGCTGGTTTTTTATTGTTTGTTGTTTTACTTTGGAGTTTGCACTATAATCACACCAAAGCGAGCGCCCTGACCACTAGGCTGGCGGATTAATCATCTAAAAAACGCCAAACTGAAAATATACAGACCGGCTTGTCGCTTTTTTCAGTAGCAATAAAGAGAGAAAAAAATTTAAGACGGTTAATAAAGAACGTCACTTAAAAAAAATGCTTAAAACCCAAAAATGTCAAAGTACGCCTACTACTAATAAAACACAGTGCTCTATGTTACAGTAAGTATGGTTGGCAAACCTACAGACCGGTTACGGGCAGCAGCGTATAAGGCGCGGGGCGTCTGGTGACCATACCAATAACCATAGCCAACCCGTCAGATGCAAATAATTGATTCGGGAGAGGCCTATGTTGAGCAGTGAAATGCTGAACCAATCGAGGAAGGATGGGTAAAGCGCGGCAGCTAAGGACTTAAGCAGCGAGTGCCTTGGTACCTATATGAAATTTAACACACAGTGTCCACTAGCTACTAATTGTTTTTCAAGAAACACATTGCGTTCGTATTCCCTCAGACAACTAACGCGATCAGATGTCAGTTCAAGTGACTTTGTTTTCAATTAACAGGGTGTTTTTAATCAATTCTACATATCAGCATCAGTGCTGATATGAGTCATAACGATAGAATTTTAATTACTTCAAAGTTACGTCACGAGAAGGGTTAAAATAACCACCGGCAGCACAGATTATTCAATATTTATAATATTAAACGTTGCAATAAATGTACGTATAGTACGTTGGTCGTGCGGTGTCGGTGTCAGAATCTACCTCCACCTACAGTTCTTCCCGTGGATGACGTAACAAAGTCGCAAATGCTACAGACAAATGAGAGGGATATCTATGATCGAAAAATACACGACCAAAATTAAACAGACCGATGACGGACAGCAGTGTCTTAAGCTGCGAGATGTCTGATACTGCCTTCGCCAATCCGCTACATATGGGAGAGGTCGAAGTCCTGCAGGGGACTATTAACCGGCTGGTAAAGTCAGGTAATGGTACGTAGCAGTATTTAAATTTTTAATTTACGAGTTCTGATTATAGATAGCAACACCACATGTTGCCGTGTGCGAACGTCGTAACAATCTGCCTACCCACTTCCCTTTCGCGATTGTCGTAACAGGCGACTAAGGGAAAAGTCTTGAAATTCTCATGGCAACTTTCGGGAACAAACACATAAGAGATTCTTTTGGGACTGTTACTTTCGGTAACAAACGAACGTCTACCTTACGTTTCTTCCCGAAGCCTACCCTAAAAATGGAAGGACGTAACCTCTGCCCTGTGGGTGATACGCGTTTAAAAGTGATTTTATTATTTTTATAAGAAACTTAAGTTCCAGTCTTTTACACAAAATTGCCAAAATGTTCATAAAAAAAACATATTTCCTTAAAGAGCCCCTGAATTATACATTTGTTTTTTGTTAGTTTTATAGTTATCATAATATGAAAAAATCTGCCGGCTACCTATTACGATTCATAAGATTCCACCCTTTAAAGATAGGACAGACAGACGGACAGATGGACAGGGGGCATAGGCTTAGTAACAAGGTTCCGTACGAAATCCTAAAATTCAATATTGATTATAGATGCATCATCAAGAAAAGTTACTAAAATAAACCAATAATTGCTTTTTCTTTGGTGATCAGTGTAGAGCAACGTATTTTAAAAAAATATGTTAAAACAGGAATACAAAGAAATAAAAAGAATTTTTTTTTTTCGGTTATTTGAATATTTGTATTAAAAACAACGTTGTTTGTGAGCATGAAAATGAAAAACATTGTACAGAGTAAAATAAACACATCGACTAACCTATACGTTTATTTAGATGCGGCGTACTCCGACCAGGATGCTCCTCTTCCTCGACGTCCACATCGAAGGAGAACGGAAAATTTTTCGTGGATCCCACGAAACCGGCGGCCATAATAAAAAAAAATAGGTTATGTCGCAAACTAACCGCACAGTCACATCGCGCATCGATCGGGCGACACTGGCTGGCTGGCTGAATGTTATAAACGCGATGTTCGCTGCCTTCGTTCGTGACTCACTCGGTATCTGGAAGGACTTGCTTTGGCGTAATTTTTCGAATGAACGGAATGATGCCTAACCTTTAACCATTTATCTACGTTAAGTGAATAACAGACGCTCGCATACTGCATTATTGATGTTATTTTTCACGATGGAACTGTAAATGCACGCTCTTATAACACGGCCGAGTATCATTGGACAGTTTTGGTCTGGCGTAGGGACGTTTTCCTCTATTTGACGGAAGAAATTAGAATTTTCAGACAGTTTCCTCTCTTGTACGCACTCTGTTCCGCTCACCGGTTGAGACGAGGTTACATATATCCTGACACCGACCCGGTGTTGGGTGTCGTTATAGGAACTAAGTAATGGCGAACAGTCATTAATGAACTCCTGTTTAACATTTTCACATAATATGTGCGGTAGTTACCTACGTATTAGAAGAGCGGCGATGATATGAAATCGGATTCGAAAATTCATTTTAAAAAATATGTTAAAACAGGAATACAAAGAAATAAAAAGAATTTTTTTTTTTCGGTTATTTGAATATTTGTATTAAAAACAACGTTGTTTGTGAGCATGAAAATGAAAAACATTGTACAGAGTAAAATAAACACATCGACTAACCTATACGTTTATTTAGATGCGGCGTACTCCGACCAGGATGCTCCTCTTCCTCGACGTCCACATCGAAGGAGAACGGAAAATTTTTCGTGGATCCCACGAAACCGGCGGCCATAATAAAAAAAAATAGGTTATGTCGCAAACTAACCGCACAGTCACATCGCGCATCGATCGGGCGACACTGGCTGGCTGGCTGAATGTTATAAACGCGATGTTCGCTGCCTTCGTTCGTGACTCACTCGGTATCTGGAAGGACTTGCTTTGGCGTAATTTTTCGAATGAACGGAATGATGCCTAACCTTTAACCATTTATCTACGTTAAGTGAATAACAGACGCTCGCATACTGCATTATTGATGTTATTTTTCACGATGGAACTGTAAATGCACGCTCTTATAACACGGCCGAGTATCATTGGACAGTTTTGGTCTGGCGTAGGGACGTTTTCCTCTATTTGACGGAAGAAATTAGAATTTTCAGACAGTTTCCTCTCTTGTACGCACTCTGTTCCGCTCACCGGTTGAGACGAGGTTACATATATCCTGACACCGACCCGGTGTTGGGTGTCGTTATAGGAACTAAGTAATGGCGAACAGTCATTAATGAACTCCTGTTTAACATTTTCACATAATATGTGCGGTAGTTACCTACGTATTAGAAGAGCGGCGATGATATGAAATCGGATTCGAAAATTCATTTTAAAAAATATGTTAAAACAGGAATACAAAGAAATAAAAAGAATTTTTTTTTTTCGGTTATTTGAATATTTGTATTAAAAACAACGTTGTTTGTGAGCATGAAAATGAAAAACATTGTACAGAGTAAAATAAACACATCGACTAACCTATACGTTTATTTAGATGCGGCGTACTCCGACCAGGATGCTCCTCTTCCTCGACGTCCACATCGAAGGAGAACGGAAAATTTTTCGTGGATCCCACGAAACCGGCGGCCATAATAAAAAAAAATAGGTTATGTCGCAAACTAACCGCACAGTCACATCGCGCATCGATCGGGCGACACTGGCTGGCTGGCTGAATGTTATAAACGCGATGTTCGCTGCCTTCGTTCGTGACTCACTCGGTATCTGGAAGGACTTGCTTTGGCGTAATTTTTCGAATGAACGGAATGATGCCTAACCTTTAACCATTTATCTACGTTAAGTGAATAACAGACGCTCGCATACTGCATTATTGATGTTATTTTTCACGATGGAACTGTAAATGCACGCTCTTATAACACGGCCGAGTATCATTGGACAGTTTTTGGTCTGGCGTAGGGACGTTTTTCCTCTATTTGACGGAAGAAATTAGAATTTTCAGACAGTTTCCTCTCTTGTACGCACTCTGTTCCGCTCACCGGTTGAGACGAGGTTACATATATCCTGACACCGACCCGGTGTTGGGTGTCGTTATAGGAACTAAGTAATGGCGAACAGTCATTAATGAACTCCTGTTTAACATTTTCACATAATATGTGCGGTAGTTACCTACGTATTAGAAGAGCGGCGATGATATGAAATCGGATTCGAAAATTCATTTTTAAAAAATATATTAAAAATGGACTTATCTTATCAGTACGTTATTTTTATCATTAAAGATAATAAAAAAAATATGGCTTAGGCATTACAAAAAAAAGGTCAAAAATTATGTCTTAATTCAGAGGTAAAATGAGCTGTGCATGATGAACTGTAATGACAAACTGCCTTATTACTATTCCCAATAGATTTTTTTATATAGACATATTTTTACATAGCATAGACTTTTTATCACGGCTAATGTTAATCGGTGATGAAGTACAAGATTAAGTACGTTAGCTTAAAACATGCCAAATCGCCCAAATGGGCTCTGATGAAAAGTGGGTTGTAAGTATATGTATACCTCTGACACTGGAGTCGTCAGGGTATAAGGTAGTTATTTTTTTTACCTTTGTATAAAGAAAACAAAAAGAACTATTATTCATCATGGTATAATCTGAAAAAAGTTGAGAAATAATAAAAACTACTGTGAAACAAAAACTGAACAATTAGAAGAAAACTATTGACGAAGGAAAGAAATTAAAAATGCTTATGCTCAATTTTGCCATAAGAGACGTCTAAGGGCCGTCAAGTCTCGAAAATAGCAATGAATACCAGTACTGCGCAATAACCATCGCGAAAAATACCAGACCTAAAGTATCTGGTACTGCAATCGCCAATCCATTTGCCGAGCTTAGCGATTATGCAAAATCCTCTTTGGGCCTATATCCTGCACTGGACTACTTAAAGGCAGATAAGGTTGGGTGGTTATTGTTTACGTCAAGGTTAAATAAAATAAGTTTTGTAAGATTGAGAAATTTTATTTGCTCTTAGGTACTGAAGTGGTTCCTATAAAGCATAATTTTAATATATTCATTACACTATTTCTAAAGAATGATTTTCACTTCACTTCTTCTCCTGTGGTTGCTCATCAATGGGGTCTAATTTGGGCTCTTCGAATTTGAATGTGGGGAATGAGGTCATGTCCACTCCTGCACCTCCGCCAAATTGCCGCTCCAGCTTTTCTAACTCAGATTTCAACTCTTTTTCTATCGCCGGGCTTGGATCAACAAGCTTGCCACCACTAAAATAAATATATTCATCATAAAGGACAAAAATTTAAATTATAATGCTAACAAAAGGTAGAAAAAGAAAAAAGTAACTAATTTCTGTGTTGTGAATGTGACGAAGCAGTGAAAGGGATTGCATTAGCATAAGCTGCAGAAATGCAATGCTGATTCTATAGATTGTTTTCTGGTAAAATGGCAACATTGCCACATTTCACACAATAAATAAAATTTTAAATACAAAGATATTTTTGTTTGAACAATGGCTTATTGAAGAAAAGTTAATATTGATTGCCATCTAAAAGGGTGCAAGTATTAGTCAAATATTATCTTCTATACTCTAAATATTGTTTAATAAAGGCATTAGTATTTACCAAGTTAAGTTTTAGTAAAACAGTTATTAGAAAAGCTTTAATTTGAATTTCTAATGTACAGACAATATAATACATTTTTATAGTCATTCCTACTACTTAGACTTAATTAGTCCGCATGTAATCCTATGTGTAATTTAAATTTCTTAGCGCAGTCAAATTAGATCTGGTTTGATTTGATATTGAGTTAAATTTGCAATTTATCTACTAATATTGTTTTAAATTATCCTGTAAGTTCACTACTGGGTGTTTCTATGAATGCAGTAAAAAAAAGGTAGGTTAGTTACAGTAGCATTCCCTTAATTTACATTGTATGTTTGCTACCAACAATTAGCTACTAATCAAATTTAGTAGAATGATGATGAGGTTCTCATATTATATTAATAATCTATTTACAGCAAGATACTAACATAAGGTGAAGAAAGTTGAATGTGTATTTTTGAAAAGAAATAGATTTTTTAAAGACATGTGTAGTCCACTAACTGGCATTGGAGCATTATAGTGAGCTTTGCCTTGCTCTTTAAAAATTATTAGGTTTTTTTTAGCAGTGGGACTATAGGTGCAGCTTTTACATACAACTGGTCTTATGGCTTATAGCTATCAAATACTTTCTATGTATTTTCCTGTAATCACAAGCTCTAACACTCGTGAGGTTATAGACTTTTCCCTGATAAAATTAAATAATAGGAGTTAAAGTATGAAATTGACCTTTTTAAGGCAGTGGTCCCTTTGAATTAAAATTAAACCTATTTGGTCCAGGATTCTCATTTTGTTTTTGTACTCAGGAAGCCATACAAAATGCCTTCATGGACTTTTGTAGAGTCCAGATCCCCAAGGGTCTATAGGAAAGGCTTTGGAAATTTCATACCTTAACCTTTAATACTATCAAATACTTCAAGGAATCAAACCAATTAACAAATGTAATAATAAAAATAAGTGTTAGGCATGTGTTCGACATATCATAAGGTTTCTGAAATTGGTACTTACCTAATCCAAAATATACAAACCGATTTCAAAAAATTTGTTTAATACATTAAAAACTTAACACAACAAATGCAAACGAACCAAACAAAAGCCAAATCAAACTGCGCAATCATCTACTATGCATAAACCCATGAGATTCGCTTCCTCTCATTCTAAATAAGCAACCATTTGGGTGAGTGAAAGGTATGAAACAGAAGCATGGGGAAACAATAAGATCTAATTCAGAAACAAAAAAATTGAAACTTTGGTCCGAATGTCGATCGAAAGTTTTAACAATGGCAAGCCGCTCTTGAAATCAGATATAAAAAACCAAAAAAAAGTATAAAAAATTTTGAAATCGATATCAAGCTCTTAATTCGGATATTTATGATTGGGAAAAAACGCCCATGTCTAACAGCATCTCCTTATTACATTCACTAGTTTGTCAGGTCCTTTTTCGAGAGATATTCACAACAGGAGACTGATTACTGGCCGCTAAAGACAGAAAATTAGATAATATTCATACGCGCTCTTCTGTTTGTATTCTCTGATCTTGTCCAAGAAAAGCTGCTGAATAGGGTCCGTCGCCTTCTGTGCTGCGGCCAAATTCCTAGTTATTACAATAGACGCACGAGCCGCCCTGAGGCCATTGATGAGTGAAGAAGTAAGCATCTGAAATAAATTAACATAACCTTCAATAGTCAATAGTGTTATATAATTCAATCGCAGTTATAATTTTGATTCTTCAATACTATCAATGATTTATTAAAATTGATGGATGAATATATAACATTTTATGTTAAAATTTATCTTAAATATTTTAATTCTTACCTTATGATTTTAGTTACCACTAAAAAGTAGAAATTCGAAAACTGGAATAATTTTGTTTCTAATTGTGACAGCTTTGATTGACACAAAAAATGACAATTAGTTGTCAGTTGATATAATATTTAATCTGCTGAACGAGATCATAGATAATAAAAAAAAAGAAAAATCCTTTTAAAAATCAGTAAATTGATCTATTCATTATAGTTTTTGGTTAAATTAATTTGTTAAATATTACCACTTAGTTGATAATATATAAAATTCGTTATATATCAAAAATTCGTTCATTCATTGATTTGACAAAAATTAACGAAGGTTCCAACAATTTTTTCAAATCTATTTAATAATATTCTTTGTCGAGAGGTGGTCGTAACTCTTGAATGAATTAAATGGAAGATTACATTCCAAAAAATAAGAATGTGCTAAATTGCACAGAAATCTAGACAACACTATGTGGTACAAATGATTTTTAAAATCCAGCAAACAATAAAACCGTTTTAATTATCTTTGAAGGAAACCGAAGACACGCCATTATGTTTCTAAAGCCACTAAAACTAAGAAAAAAAAATAGACTCCCGCCATTTTCATATCCTGATTATTTACTTATTACACTTTCTTTTTCATTTTCATGTTCTTTCCTTTCGGGTAGTGATTACTGTAAAATCGTTTATCAAATAAAATAAAAATGGAGATCGGTGATATCAAAAAGATTGCAAGTAGAAAAAGAATGAGTACAGAAGTTGAGCAATTGCGTGAAAAAGTTTCACGGGAAACAACTAAGATTATAAAATTGAAGGTGAGATTGGTTTTATCTTTGTATTTATTTAATAGTATTACTATAAAATAAATACATACATTATTAGTTTCAGAAACGTTGTTTTTCATTTTATATCTTACGTTATTCAAATTACTTAGGCAAGTTGCATGTTGTGATTTGTAATTTCAGACTTTTTTCTTTTAGGTGATGACAAATTATGATATTTATTTATTGACTTATCTTACATTGAATACCATTTTTTTTTACCTTCATAAAAATTATTTATTGAAGTATAACTCGATAGCCACTGAAGAAATGTTGCATACACGGAGAAAGGAAACAAATCATAGGGTGAAGGGATATCTTTTGTCTGCCACCAAACATTTGTTGTTTCCATTTCGTCATTTATAATTTTTGTATATTACTCATCATCTCTGATTAGGTTGCCCAAGATACAGCATATTGGGACTTGAAAGAGAAGCTGCAGCAGGTGGAGAATAACCATGAGCGTTTGCAGCAGAACATGGTAGAAGTGCAGATGCAACATGAAGCCATCTCCGGACAATATCAGAACGAGCTCCGATTGCGGCCAGAGACGCTCAATAAGTATACCTATGTTTATAATCATAAAGACATTTAAAAAAAAGACTTAAAAATTATCAGAATAGAAAATCTGATTTCCAAAATGAGGGATTTGAACTTAATTACCAAAAAATGTTATATAACTTTATTCGGGTAAACACAGAGGCATTTGCCAGTTTTTGATTGTCAATAACATACCAATACTGGGATAACGCAGACTGAGCAGCACGCGGGAGATCTGTGACGTGCTGGAGGACTACAGCGAGCGGCTGAAGCAGACGCTGTCGCGCTGCAAGGCCGACCAGGGCGCGCTCTATGAAGCATATCAGAAATCCGGTCAGCTAGTGCGGGAGGTCAAGTCCAAGCAGCAGCAGGCTGATGAAAAGACCAAGCAGTTGATTGAGAGTTTGCAAGAAAAAGGTATCATCAAAGTAACTCGCCAGTTTGCACAATTTCATGTTATCTTTCTTTCATCCGATCAAACGAAAGACAAGATATTGAAAGTAGAAAAGTGTGAATTAGAAAATAATGAACATATTTGATTTTAACCTTCGATATGTAAAAACTTTTCGTGTAAACTTTCGAGTAAAATAAAAAAAAACTATATTTTCACGATTTTTCGTTTAGTTATAAACACCTACGGGAAGAAAGAGTGAAGTAGATTCGCTGCCGACTAGTCGCTACTACTACTACTACTACTACTGCTACAACACCAGCCTACTTCAGTCCACTGCTGGGACATAAGCAACTCCAAGTAAGCGCCAGCAAAAGCCACGTGGTGCAAGTGGATTGGAGAGCGCCGGTACCCTCGCACTGGGAATTGGATACAATTCGGTCACCGGAGACTCGTTTGTTTGTCTTTAGTTGGCGTTTGAAGAAGCAGATTGTAGATTTTCCACTCAAACCCATAATTTATAATTCCAATTTTCCTTTCAGTGACTATCACAAGTGACCACCAAAGCCAACTGCTGCAGTTCTTTACGACAGCGAAGCAACAGTCGGAGTCCGAGCTGGCCGATGTGAAGGGAGAGCTTGCGGCCACTCGAGCCAAGAAAGATGAGCTGCTTGCTACTGTCGGTGATTTGAACAGGGATATCGAGAAATACAGACAAGAGGTTTCGAAGGTCCTTACCTTATTTAGTAAATCCTTATTTACTATTGCAGGAAGTCGAATGTGTATTACTCGAGAACGTGGTTTGTGACGATGTAACGGAGAGACGTATGTTCACAAGAGGACTTGCGGTGGTCTGTAAATGATTATAACGTCCTAGATTCAAATCTCATACAAAAGCAACATTTATGCATCAAATTATATCTTTTAGTAAGGTGGTTTATGTCTCTCCCGTGGAGGTGGATTCTCGCTTATCAGCTGAGACTGCAAACGCCTTGACGCCCTGCTAGATATAGGTAGTTTGTCACTTATAATGAGAGATATATTTGAATAGATTGGGATATTATGATTAAAATATATGAAATCAGTTTCATTCCCAATAGTAGATCATATAATATTACAGAAAGATGAAATGATATCAAACGTACAAGATGACATGAAGAGGATCACAGACGAGTTCAACCAGCGCAGTTCTGAAGCACACAGCGCCATTGCTAAACAGGAGAGACAGTGAGTTTAAATTCCCTATCACTCGGTATTGTTACCGGGATTAAATAAAATACAAATATATTCATCGCATAAAGTTTAAAGTCACTCGAAGTTTATTTTTGTAATTAACTTTTGAGTTACACCTGATGAAGTCTATCTGGGTCGACTTCGACCACATCTTCTCACCGAAATTACGTAAATACCTCAGGTACTCAATCCTCTTTAGAATCCCGTTACTGGTTTAACTTATAAGCGTTAAACCAGCATTTGATGAATAAGAAGCGGAATCCGAAACAGGGGACAGTAACAAAAAAATCAAATCTTTACGAGTAATTTGCTTTAGAGTAGAATTCAAACTCAGTCCAGCTTTGGTAAGACGGTGATCGGAATTCAATCTACCGTTTCGTCTTCTCTATTCTGTCTAACTTCATTGCTGGGCATAGGCCTATCTATGAAGGCGCCGACAAAAGCTGGCATAACTTACATGATTACTGACCACGCTGGAACGCATAGTCGGTACACTGTCTAATCTATTATCCAATCAAATGTTTAAGCTTAAAGAACGCTATTAATTTCAGTTTTACTATGTCAACTTTACGCCCGATTTTATCGAATCGTACTTTCTAACAGAATGTGCTAGAATTTACGACTCTAACTTATTTACAACTATAATATTATTATTTTCGACACTAGAACTTTTAACGACGTTTATTCGTTACCATGAAGACATAACCGTTGTTAAAATAGACCTAAATTTAAAATAAAATTAGCTCTCAACTCAATAATAGTGTGGGTCTTGACATTTATTTTAGTCGTTTCATTTTAAACCACTTTTCACCGGAGCTTATTTCGAACAACGTAACACTGTCGTCATCTTTGTGTCTACGATAAAACATTTACATGCGTTCAGAAAGGGGATCCCCCATCCGCAATTGATTTTTAAAAAAAAAAATAAGAATACTGGCAATGTTATTTATTAAGTAACATTACTAATATTCCTCTTAACCCTCTAACTAAGCATTACAGCTTGTATCTGGAGTGGTTCTGGTTGCGGCCTCGAACTTACGACGTCATGTTTCGCAGTCCGCACCCTAACCCATTCGCCTATTGGAGGGAATTATAATTATACTCTAGGATAAAAGAAGCTAACGAAGCGTACAGTTCCCTCAAGCAAGCGTTAAGCAACCAAGAGCAGTTCACGAAGAGCGTCTGCGACGAGAGAAACGCGTTGCAGGAGAGGCTCGCTGTCTTGGAGGAGGAGCAACTTGGTCTCGTTGCTGCTATGGATGCTCTTAAAATACAGCTAACGGTAATTAAGTCTACCAACATTGTCGCCGCTAATATAGAAAAAAAAATTAATCTAAGCTGACCCTATGGCCTGTGGACAGAATTCGCCACCCGGTTTCTTCCGGTGGCTATAGAAAGAGACGATTAAAGCAAAAGCCGTTTCAATCCCAATCTCCAGGAGCAAATCCAGTGGCGTTATATACCTCTATAATACCAGACCCCATAGAACCCGTATACTCAATGGATTTCTAATTATTTTTATCACTTGTTTCACCATTTTTGCGTATACTATAACATGACGACCTTGTCACTTCGTAGCCGATGATCTAGTAACATGAATGTTCGACGTTACAGGAGACTTCCTCTGCTAATACAAACATTAAAAAGGAACTAGAAAAACAGGTTGAGGAAAAACATAACTTAGAGAAGGATGTGTTTGATTATATTCAGGTAACATAAATATTCTATAATGTAGTTTTTTGGTTCCGTAAGGAGCCCTGTTACTAAGCCTACGCTGTCTATGCATTTGTCCGTTTGTTTGGCCTATCTTTAAAGGGCTTATACCTTTTGTAAAGTAATAGGTAACCGTTTGAAATTTGCACAGTGTTATAACTGCCGATATCCTGGTCTTACAAATAAAAATTAAGAGCCGTACCACAAACAAGACAACCATTTTTTAAGATTTTTTTGTGTTTGGTTTATCGTTAAATGGCTAATCATACAAGCGTAAAACTTATTGTAATTATAGTGCAAACTTAAGTAAAACACCAAGAAATATTATTTCTTTGTTAATAAAAAAAAAAAAAAATTATGATTAAATATAATTTAAGAGTCGATAAGTGAAAAATCAATAAAGCAAGTACATCTTAAAACTACGTTTGGTCGTATACGTATTGATAATTGTGATAAATAATACATTAGTACTTCACCTGAGTAGGGAACTTGGAGAGTAATTTAGCTGTTAAATACATGTTGTCATATCCAATATAGTTCATATTTAAATTTGTATGTAGTTTTGGGCAATTTAAGCATATTTTTATGTTGGTCCTCCGAGACGGTCTCTTACATTGAATTATGGTAATAATACCTATATTGCAGCAATCAAACATTAACAAGGAACAAATTAAAGATCTCGAAAGCCAAATAAATACATTAGATAAGGAAAAGATGGACATTACATTCGAACTTCGTCAAGCTGTGGACGAGTCGAATAAGAAGGGAGCTAAACTTGAGGAGCTAATAGTCGAAGAGACTGTGTTGAAGGAGAAAATTGTCGAAATTGAATTTACTTTCAACTCTTACAGGTAGTTACATTTATAAATTCGGTTACACGCTTTAAATTTGTTAATTTTGGGCGTTGGTTGCTTTTAAATATATATACGCTTTTGGGATACAAACTGATATATTTAAATTGTTATTAGATACTATTGTGTTACCTGGGATTAGATACATCTAAATCATCTGAATATTTTTAAACAATTTTAGTTATAACATGTCTGTACTCATTATTTGTGTATTAATAATTAACTTTACTTGGCCATGCATTAGGCCGTGTGGTATCGGCATAAGAGTCTACCATCCCTGTTCTCTCGTTGTCTTGAAAATCGCAAAGGCTACAGACAGATGGTGGGATAAGCATCTCGAAAATTACCAGATTAACATTAAGCAGTCTACCGTCGCTTAACGAGCGTAGCGACTATAGCAAATCGCCTATGTACTATTGTATGTAATCGATTTTCAGGGGAACTACTGAAGGTAAGATTAAGAACTTGGAAAATGAATTACAAAATAAGGATAAAGAGATAGATTCCAAAGCGGATACGATAAATCTTCTCATGTCAGAAGTGAAAACAGGCACCGACGCAAGGTCTAAACTGGAAGGGACTGTGCAAAAGTTGAAGAAAGAAATGGAGACGGAGAGAGAAACAGGAAAAGAGAAGGAGAGGAAGACGGGCAAACAAATTGAGCAGCTAGAGACTTCAGTCAGAGTAAGTAACCACTAAGCACAGTTCTATGAAATTGAAATTTGGTCTACGTTTGAATATCACCAATATGTCTCTAAACGCCATTATGTATTTTAGGGCTCGAGGAGGAAGTGAAAGTCGTCGATTTTCTTCGAAGTTCTTATTACTATTTTAAATGTAAAAGCAATTTGTTGAACTTAATGAGTTCAGAAAAAAAAAATTGAGTTTTAAAAATTATGAAAGCATGAACTGAAGATGTAGCTTCAATCCAGCAACATCTTATAAGTGGCGGCAGCAGCTGCAAGCCAGCTCGACCGGGGTAGTACCAAGAACTCGCAGAATACCGGCACGACGGAGAGGGATCTTGTGCTTCTGCCCCTCCCCAGCTCCTCATCGATCGTTTGTCGGATCGTGTTGATTGAATGCCAGTCACGTGATATCGATCCGCTCTCCCAAGGTTCTAAATTCGTACGAACGTACGAACTAGAGCTTTTAGATGACGAGCTGTCTTCCTCTTATTAACTAACTCTTAATATATATATATATATTATAAATTTACCTTCAGGATAAAGAAGATGAGCTGTCCAAGCAAATGACCATCATACTGGATATGAGAAATGAAAAGGTGAGTATTCACGACTTATATGTAAGTAAAGTTTATGTTTATTTTGTCGATAATAGATGTCGCCACGGGTTGTTTGCCACTATTAAGTGGTCGACACAAAGTCATTAACATAGAAAGATGATTTTGTCTAATATACGCTTACATATCAGGATATTCGTTGGTTTCATTTAAAATAGTTCCAATTAGTATGTATCTCGGTACAATATGATTCAGCGAAGACGGTTTAACCTTCAGACGGTTATTTATATGTATTTAGATATCCACGGAGTTTTGACCGGCTGTAGCACTTCTGACCGAGGGAAGTCACGATCTCATAAGCCACGCTTCCGTACTCTACTTCACGTCGCGAAGCCTTATCTATCGGCCACAGAATACTCCAGATAAATACCGTTGAACAATTGCAGTTTTAAGCACTTAATATACCTAATGCGTGGTGGTGACGTAAAATGTTTCGAAGATAACTTAGGTGTTTAATAAATAAGTAATGTTCTTTAACCAATCAGTCTTGTAGTAGCTTAGGGTTCACGGCTCCGTTCAACGGCACGCTCCAGGAAGTCTGCAGTCTGTGATCAGCCTTGATCGCCCCAACCATTACATCAGATTTGATAGACAAATTCTCGCGACAGAACATCGATTCCTGCCAAGGATAGAGCATCCTTGCGAAGCTATTGAAATCAAAAAACATCCTAATTTCAATAGAGAAGATTGCTGGTTTAGTACCCGGTAGCAGTGGTAGTCCAGTTTGGGATCCAGTAATAAATATAATTAAATCTAAACCCAAGCATACCACTGCACGACCTCAGGATACTGGGAGCACATTCTGCGTTCATAGGATCAAAAATTAATAAATAAAACCTGAAGGTAGCCCAAGTTAACTATGAAATCTGGATGTCTAACAGCTCAGTCCCCCCGTGACTACGGCTAAAAATAAACGCAATGAAATCCGTGAATTATAGTTTTATTTCAAATGTGTAGTGTTCGCGTAAATACAAGAAATCATTAAAGAAAAATCA
The DNA here is from genome assembly GCA_029286595.1 of Bhutanitis thaidina. Classification (NCBI taxonomy): domain Eukaryota; kingdom Metazoa; phylum Arthropoda; class Insecta; order Lepidoptera; family Papilionidae; genus Bhutanitis; species Bhutanitis thaidina. The sequence goes on along the minus strand of JAGSMS010000028.1, from coordinate 9,702,917 downwards.
TCAATACATAATGAGTGCTTTGTCTAGTTGTGGGACATTTACAGTTTACAGGCCGCTTCTATGATATTTTTTACTTACCTTCGCCGGCCATAGTCATTTCACTAGGTTGTAGCCTATTTTTCTACATATAGAGCTAAAAAGAGCGAGGATAATAAAGGCCATGAGGCATTGCATCTTAATCCTCGGGGGTGACACGGCATCCGTTTGTCACTCCAATCCAATAAAAAAAATCCATCCTGTTGTTTAGGAACGCCTGCAGGAGAAGATTCAGGGCATGCGGCAGACCATCGACAACATCCAGAAGGAGCTGACGGGGCGCGTGCCGCAGCCGCCGCGGGAGCAGCCGGAGATGGACGACAACGCTGTCATGCTCACCCCTTTGCATAAGGTCGGTTTTCTAAATTCTATGGGTGCCTCTTTTCTTATAAAACACACCGATCGAGTTTTTACAATAAACTACAGCGCCATGCGCATGTCTTTTATTAATATGTGGTATTAAGTTTTTACAGTTTTGTTATTATTAGTCTATGATTATTAACTTGAGAGAGCAAAATAAACTTGCCATATGTGTCATAGACTATGACACATATGGCAATTATTTTGCACATAATTTATATTTAGTATAAGAATACGGAGTAAAAAGTATGAATAAAGGATGCAGAGTAAAATTGAAAAAAGTACAATTTCAAAACGCCACAATTGAGTTTTTAAATGTATTGAGCATATAAATGTATTAAAATTAAGCCATTTAATGGATTTCTGTTGCCGGCTTCCATTAACATTGTTTTCATTTAATTTTATGTTTTTAAATAATCTTAAAATTATAAGAAATATATTTCAATCACATTCTGCCGCACAAAGAGGCGAAAAGTGGTTAGAGGTAATCCGTTTAGCAACTCTGAAGAAGATATTTCGACCGGTTTCCGCACGCGGCCGTGGCCTGAAAAATATTTCCTACAGCTTTCCCTGGTTAAAAGTAGCCCATGACTTTCCTCGCGGTTTAAGGTATATCCGTACCAAAATTCAACAAAATCGGTTTAGCATTTAAACCTTTAAAACGTAACAGACAGAAAGAGCAACTTTCGCATTTATAAAATTATGACTTGTTGAACAGAGAAGCAAGTGCCCCTCTCCAATCGTACAGAAGAAGTGCGAGTTCGCGGTGCCGCGCTCCGAGCCCAAGCAGCTAGACAGCATGCTGTTCAACTTATTCAGCGACAGCAGCATGGAGGGGGACACGCTCGACGTGAGCTTTGCACATTACCCACAGACTATTTTTTCGTACTTTTGAAGTTATACTTCTTTTGGCGTTTTTGGGAAAAAATATGACAGTGAATTTTTACGATGCGCGCGCACACCGAAATCTAAAATTAACAGGATGAAGTTGGTTTTTAAATGTCTCCTAAATTATTACGATGCGCGTGCACACCGACATCTAAAATTAACGGGATGAAGTTGGTTTCTAAATGTCTCTTAAATTATCTTGGTAACTATTATGGAGAGTATACACTATTATGGAGTGTACAGTCTCCATTGTAACTTTATTCAAAGTAGTTAGTCAAATATTTATGAATCTTTACATCAATGGAGATAAAAAAATATAAATATACATGTGTATTTGTGTGTGATTTTAAATTATATATGATGGTGAATGATAATTTATTGTGAGTATTCGTGTGAAAGTAGTTTTGTAAGTAATAAACTATTTTAAGTGGGTTTAAAGTTTTGAGGTTAACTGTCGGTATGTATTATTTTTATTTGTATAGTTACGCTAAAGAAGTATAACTTCTTACGTGCGTACATAAGTACACACACACGTTTTTGTTTTAATTTAAACGTTCAGAAATTGAGATTACTTTACATAAACTTGTTTTTACGTACTTTTATTATGTGTCGCCTTTGCGGATTTCTTGTCCGCCTGTTAATAGTCCACCGCTGGACATAGGCCTCTGCCAATGGACGGATATGCTAGTTTGCCATAATCGCAAAACTTCACAGACAGGTTGGCGTACGTACTCCACTTTAGACACTGCTGCACGTCATCAGACTCGTATTTTTTGTAATAATTAATCCGCCATCTACTGGGCATCATGCGATTCTCAAGGCTTCATGTTCCTTAATCAGGTCGACACCCTCGAGAATAAAGGAACCGATCCATCTCTTAACATAAGTTTAAAAAGCGTCAACAAAAGTCAGCACGCATTTCAAAGTCATACTCAGCAGGGGAGGTGCATGGGTGCACTAATCACCCATGGGGGCACTTGTTAGCTATTTGTCTTGTGACGCAGGCGTCAGAGGTGGAGCGTCGTTTCGCGGCGCTGTCTCGCGGCGAACGCGTGACCCCGACGCCCTTGGCCGCGCTAAAGCGACGAGCTGCGCGACCAACCGCTGACGTACGTCTCGCATTCTCACACACACGCAAGCACACACGTACCCGCCCGCATTGTTACACACTTTACTGCCATTATGCGTTCAAGTGCAGGAATGGAGTGTGGTGTTGAAATTACAGAATTAACCACTGATCTGTGTTGTACAATTTGTCTAATTACAAATATTGTTTCATCTTCATATACATACATATGCACTCACGCTTGACGTCAAGAGGGATAAGCAGAGATTACTGATTGACCAGACACGCCAATTTTCCCAAACTCTGTCCTTTGACAGTATCGGCACCTCTGCCTTCACTAACTAACAGAAACTACGTCTCAATAATTGTTTCGTAATTTCATTTTCAGACACCTACTTCCCTCTCTCAAGTTAAGAACGATATGAAGAATAGGGATCGCGCCTTTTTCAAGCACAAGAGAATTGATTCAAAGATAAAGAAAATTAAATAAAAAATGTTTTCAAATGATTTACAGTTTATTACAAATTCATTCCAGATAATTTTAAGTTCTAGTTTTCCTTAAGTTTACAGTCTAATTATTTTTCGTTAAATATAACTCAATAAAAAAAGTTATAAAGTTCGTCTATTCTTAAATTAATACACAAGTTTATTTTTTAATTAATAAATAGTATATATTACATACTTACTGTTTTATTTGATTTTAAGAATGTTTTAAAATAAAAATCTATATCTTTGGAGCATACCCAAGGCTCACCAAGTTCTTAGGAGGCAATACATTATTAAGAATCATGCTTATCTCTGAGGGAGTTCTGAAGTTACATCAGATCATAAACCCCTGATGATCCAGTTTAATATAAAAATATTTTTGATATTGAATGAATGTAAATTAACAGCCTGTAAGTGCCCACTTCTGAGGAAAGGTCTTCTTCTCAGATATCTGAGGGGGTCTATTCTACTCTACATTTTAGCAGACCTTTCACCAAGAACAAAATTGAACGATTCAAACGTAATATAAAGTTATATTTATAATATTTAATATATATATAATAATAATAAATTTGGATACTATTATATTATATTTGGACTGCGGGTACCAGAAGGTATATTTTTCTTGTAAGTACAAAATTATTACTTTGAAACAAATGATATTGAAAATAGTAAAATCATGAATTAACGCTAAAAAATTTTACAATAATTTAAGTGCGTTAAAATGGCATAAAGTATCACAAAAAAACAAAGGTATATTGTTACTTCTCCTCTCTGACCCTTCTACCTCTCCTTTTGTGATAAAATCCATAGTTTATTTTCGTGTTATCGCAATTAATTTTCCAGAAGAAGAAGATCCCCGCTGTCAACAACATTGTCATTGGGTCTGCAAAATCGTTTTTTCGTGGATTACTAATACGACATTATAATTGCTATAATAATTAATTATATATTTTTGTTAAATATTCATTTCTTATTATAGTTAAATATAGCACACTGACAAATAGTTTAATAGCTGTTGCCAAACGAAGGCTCCCTGCTGTATAGAAAAATACTCCTTTAATAACCGATAACAAGCGTTGCTAGAAAGGCACGCATAGTACACATTATGTACTATTACAGTCATATGTGTACCTGCTTACACTGGGCCCCATTTGTGTACTCAAAACTTCATAAGGGTTAGATATCGTCAAAAGCACCTACGGTGAAACGAAAGGGACAACTTCGAGACTTTTTCAGGGGGTGCTCGTTTCGTTTCGCTAATCCGTGTAAAATGAATAACTGTAATTTCTGCTTATACCTAAATAAGCGTGAGTCCTTATATTATACTATATCCTATACACACCTCCTTAGATGTAGTTTAGATAATGTGTAGGCTGGCAACGCTGGTGATAACAACGTCAGTGTAAGCAACAGCTGTCAAACTGTCAAGTACATGTTTGTTGTGAATCGGATTTCGGCGTTTATATTTTAAAGCGAATACAATAAAATTATTAAAACCACAACTTACACTTACAAATTTTTAATACATTGTATAATGTCATTTGAATACCTGGCATAAATACTGAATTCGATTTATAATAATGGAAAGAGGTAAAATGTCGTCTACAGGCCGCGGAGGCAAAAGTAAAGCTCCGCAACACCCTCAAGACATCTTCGCTCTCGGTAGCAAATCGACTGTGGTGGTGTCAAGAGACTCTGAAAAAAGAAGTATTCATAAGCCTTCTACAAGTGGTGGGTTTTTGTCATTCATGTTATATTTATAATCTGTCTTCTCTTATAGTTTTCGGATTTTATCAAGGTTAGCTGCCGCTACCGGTGCCTCTATCATTACTGAATTGAAACTGCTTTTAGCTTGAAGCAACTGTCACCAGATCATTGCAATCTAAGAAGAAGGCTAGCTCTAATTTAGATAGATTCATACCAGGCTCCTAGCCAACTCAACTCATATGAGAGTAAGAACCAAATGCCCTCTTGTGTGCAGCTGTAATATTAAATATTACTGATAGATTACTTATAGTGTGTGATATATTCATGTTCATTACATATGCCTAAACCCTTTTTGATTTTAACATTAAAAGAAATAATTTATACTTTTGGAGAAAGTATTGCTTTGTTTATATTCTTATTTGTCTAATAAAAAAAAATATTCTCAATTGCACTGTCTAGCCATTTTTGGACAGGATTAACTATTTAGAGTAATGTAAACATTTAAGTTACCGTTAAGATTCATCATACTCTTTTATGTGGGGATGAAGCATATTTATAAGACCCAGGTATTTGCTTACAAGTAGGCACCTCTGGAACACTGTAAAGATTCTCGGGAGGAAAAAAAATATTTTGTATATGGAGTGCACAGAGTATATATAATGCCAGGGTGTACCCAGTATTTATTATAGAGGAATTTTATCAATAAACTTATTAGTTTTAATTAAAAGTTATGTTAATTTAAAAAATATTAATAGAAGATTGGAACATATTCAATGAATATAATTAATTAATTGAATAATAATGTAACAACTCTACCAGCTAACATGCAAAGTCAATTAAATATAAATAGTAAAATGCATACAACATTAATATTTAATTGCATTACAAAGTAACTAAATCAAAAGCAAATTGCAATGTGGATGTATTTTTACCACCCTGGTTTGGATGATCCTTAATAAAAACACCTGGTTTTAAGCCTTTATTTTCAAATGCTCATTGAACACCATACAGTACAGGGTTTATGACATATGATATATAAGTATGACTCATGCCTACTCTGGTGCCACTTTTGCAACAAACTTTTGAAATACATAAATAAGTAGTTAGTATTTATGATACTCAAAAACTATACTAGAAATGTATCTTTTTCAAGATAGTTAATGTGTTGTTAAATATTTAAATTTACACTTTACTATTATTTTAAGAGCAATACTGGGTAGAGTGTACCTCTTTTCTTTTGGTGCCTGTAAAGTAAAAGTATATTTTTTACTTTTGAGAGCAGTCTTGTCTTGTTATTTGTCTTGTTATACCCTTGTCTGAATTCAGGCCAAATTATTTCAAAAGACGGTCTTGTATAAGATGGTATTGTATATTAAATAAATATTGTATATAAAAAAATAACAGCATTGAGATCTAGGTGTTGAACGAAAACGTGAAACCTCTGCATTTGGGAATCAGCCACCAACTAAGAGGTCCAGAATTGGATCGCCTGCGGAAACAATAGGGGGAACTTCTTTGGATGTGGAGCCTGTTGACTTAGTACCCAATGTTCTTCAAGCACTGGATACTCATAATTCTGATAAGCTGGTATGTTTCTAATTTTATTTATTTTATTAATCTTCCACTATTTTTCAATGGTATATACTGAGTGAATTATGTCTTTACTTTTAAAAATTCAAGTTGATCTTATAAAACACAATTTGTCTTACTTAAAACTGTTATATACTTCTTTGAGTTTTTCACAGCTGGGTCTCTTAACTGGTTCAATCCGTCTACTTAAATCTCAACGGTCTAAGCCTGACTTAATTCTATGTATGAGCATGCTATATCTGACGAAAATTAGACCAAACATGTTTGCGCATGAGACTGTTACCCAGAGTCTCTGCACTTTACTGAAGAGGGAGCAGGGCGCAGCTTTTAAAAGCAAGGGAAACCCACTTGTGTTTGTGTTAGCATGTAACATGCTATATGCTGGACATAAAGATAGCACTAATTGGCCAGACACTTTTATAAAGGTAACATGTAACTGTTGTAGTAATGTTGTAATTTTCTAGTTAGTTTCTTTAAAAGTATACTAATTAATAAAAAAAATGTATTTGGTAACAGGTGTACATAGAAGATGCATTAAACGAGCGATGGTGGGTGGACTGCTCATGGTGCAAGTGCCTTGTAGAGAATATTGTCACTGCTTTTAGCACTAAGCAGCCACCCTCACATCTAATACCCACTGATAACACACTTGGTAAATCTTACTTTTATTATAGTGTTTAAAATATTGCTATAGTTCGTAAAATTAAAATGAGAAATGTTTAAGGTGAGTTTGAGAATATTAGTGTCTGTGAGATATCCATCAACATACCAAGGGGAACACACCAGTCCAATTCAGTTGCTGATTATGGTTTGTCTCTGATCTAAAGGTAGAAAAAAGTTAAATATGTCATATATCGTAAAGATTAGTGTAATATTATTTAATTTTATTATGCGCTCCTGGGAATACTTTTATCTGGTTTGTTTTTCACCATGACAAATACAGAGGACTTGCATCGTTCCAATGCCTTCTTTGGTATCCTGAATCAAACAATGTACAAATAAAGATGTTTTATTTTATTGTTATATTAAATCACTAAGAGTATTGTTAGGAATCATAAGAGTGGGCTTTTTTATTTTAATAAATAATTTAAGATTTTTTTTTGTTTTATTTTTTTAGCAAGTTCTGCTTATAATTTTGATTTGATAGGTACAATGTCACCATCAGGGTCTGGATCACCTCTCATGGGCAGCACGGACGAAGATAATGATAACACCGAGCTGGAGTACTCTGTGTTCCCAAGGTCAGTTAAATATAATTTAGTATTCTGACATTCTTTGGGGGAGGCCTATGTTCAGCAGTGGACTTCTGATAGGCTGAAATGATGATGATGATTCTGTCATCCTGTGTTTTTGTTTGTTTCTAAAAAGGCTTTAAAAATCTTTCATTAACATACAATCTACACTAACACACGCCTGTAATCCATCATGGGGTAAGCAGAGGTACTAATATTTTCAACTGTCTACTGTTTGTCACTTACATATAAATAAAACGTTTTTGATATAAATTCAAAAAATTTTTTTTGATATTCTATGAAACTTTTGTTGTACTGTTTGTGCTGACCAATATTACATAACATTTTTCAAGGCAGGCATTGGCATCCCTTTCTGCAGTGCAATACTTTTCAGTAAAGATTAGTATTATATAGGTTTTACTTTCTTTGTTTTAATTTTTTTTTAATCTATTTCAGATACACTAGCAGTTACGAGACTGTCGAGGCTCTGGTGTTGGAAGCGATAAAGGATCAGATCCAGCGACGGACTGCACCCGATACAATTGGAAAAGGCTTTCTTAAGCTACTTTCGGCTACTTGTGGCTTCCCAGAGGTAACATACATCATAGTCAAACACAACAAACTACATGCAACTGTTAACAGACACATTATTTATTAAAATGTAACACATCCTACTCTTGACAAAAATTGTATTGATTTAACAGGCCTCAAAATGATTTGACCTACTTCTGCATAGATTTAACCAATGTTAACAATTAAAAGGTGACGGAAGCCTGTGGTAACTTTGAAACTAGGCCGTTAAACACCTCGGTAACCATGGGCGCTAACCAGCTCGTTGAACATCGGCGAGTCAAAAAAGTTCAAATTCAAACACGAAAAATAAATTTCTTCAATAAATAGAAATCGACCACGATCACTTTAAAAGCTGCTGTGATCAATAATATGATTCTAATACTAATACGATTTTATTTACATCATAATGTGAATAAAAGAGGGGCCCAGTGTTGAGCCCTCGTGGTACACCAGAGCATATACATAGTTACAAATTCAGATTTAGATTAAAATTGGATATAGTACTAAATATTATTATTAAAAACTGATTCGAAATACCGAGGAAGATAGATACAGTTTTAAATAGTCAGGTAAGAAAAATGTTGACATGGGCGTCGCGGTAAACTATGGAGGAGATTTATAAACAGACAGGGGAAGCAACTAACACCTCGGTAACAACAGTGCTGTGGATAATAGAGAATGGTAACTTCCGAAAAACTAGAGAAAAAGAAATTTGATGTAGAAAAAAATATCATGCGGTTGATGAGATGACTGAAGAATTAACTCGAATTATGGCGTTAATGAAGATGGTTCTGATTCAGATTCAACTTTGAAAGATGATAGCGATGACGAATATAGTAATTTGAGAAGGTGGCTACTAAAAGTACCAACAAAGCTTTTTTTTTCATGGAAGGAATATCAAGTTTTTCTCGAAACACCCTTTAGGTTTATTTAATATTGCTAATTAAGTTTTTGTGGCCATAATTTCTCACTCAAAGTTTGCGCATTGTTAAAGCGCTTTAACTATTTTATTTTATTTAAACAAGTGTGCAAAATAAACATAGAAGATGTGTACGAAAATGTTTGTCTAACTTACACCTCATTGGTTATTTTTAATGTAAATTGTTGGACAGATCCGCATTATAGCGGCGTCTCGGCTGGAGGCGTGGCTGCACTCGGGCAAACTGTGGCGAGCCGCGCAGGAGTTACTGGCGCACGTGTGTGCCAACGCCGCCGCCGCCGGGCCCAGCGCCGCGCGCGACCACGAGGTGCTGGCGCAGCTCGCGCGCATGCGCCTGAAGACCAAACCGCTGCAGGCCGCCTATCAGTCCTGCCTCAGGTGAGTGTACGCACACCAAGCCGCTGCGTACATGTGCGCTAGCGCGGCCTCTGGCACACATGGCCATTGCTAGGTTACAATTTATCAGCAGGACAGTATATTGCATCGTTTTAACTATTTTACAGGGAGATGGTGTCCGAGAGCCCGGCGCTGCTGCGCAGCGTGGTGACGCACACGATCTACAACGAGCTGTCGAACGCTCGTTCGCCGAACAACATGGCCGTGCTCGCCGCGCTCATACATGCACAACCCCAGCTCGTGCCTGCTGCTATAGCGGAGACGTACCAGGTAACATAGTTTTTATGTTTATAGACGCAATATCAATGACAATTACTATCATGCCTGTGATTCGACTAGAAGTGTCACTAGTCGAAGATCGGCTTGGACCTTGTGCTTAGTAATACGAAGGACGCCCTTACTCCGATAGACACATTAGCATCAGTTGTAAATTTGCTCAACTAAACGCTTCGTGTTTATCTGTTGGATAAGTGATTTTTACCAAAAAAAACTTTGACCCATAAATGTTATACTTTCGCGTGTTACGTTACGAACTTTGCATGTGGGATCGCGTTGAAGGAGCTGCTGTTCCGCGCGGAGGACTACCTGCGACCGATGCGCGCCATGCTGCGCGAGTGCGTGCGCGCCGCGCGCAGCGAGACGCAGGCGCTGCAGCCGCTGGCCGCCGCGCTGGCCGCGCCGCCGCCGCACGACCCGCCCGCAGAGGTATCGTCATCCTACAAAACTAAAAGGCAACTATGGACCTTTAAGTTTTCCCTAACAGTTATCGCGTTAGCTGACTTATGCCATGTTTGTAATCGCCATGTTTGACAGGTGGATTGGCGCTTACAAATCTCGCATTCTTTACTTTGTCGTCTTCTCTTGAAGTCCCTTAGATTTTTTCTACACTTTTAATTTTTACACTACGTCAACTTTTACAATATATTCAAGAGGAAAGGCGATTATAAGCGATAAGGCCGTTGATTGTACCTTTGTGTATTTTATGTTTCTTTTTATTTATGTTTTTTCCTATTTTTGCTAATTGGTGTACAATAAAGTGTATTTCATTCATTCATTCATTCATTCATTCATATTTACTGGAATAAAATCAGAAAATGAGCTTCAAACATTTTATGGATTTATTACAAAGATTTTTTCGCAGATCCGCGAGCGCGCATTCCAGTCGCTTGCGGACCTGTTCTGCTGCTGCTGCGTGGTGACGTCGGCGCACAGCAAGCATTCGCCCGAGTACCGCACACAGCTCTGTGCGCTGCAGCAGCACGCGCTGGGCTGGCTGCTCGACACCGCCGTGTCCGTCTACCGGCCCGCGCGCCACGACTTCCAGCACGCGCTCAACAAGGTGCGATCCCCTCGGCTGCGCGCGGTGGTCCAAGCCACTTGTCAAGTCGCTCAATACACATACTCACATGATCAAGCATTTGTCACGAATAAAACAATAACGGTAACGGCGCAGATCATGTTCGTGGAGCCGGCGGAGACGTACAGCAAGCCGGACAACTGGCCGCCGGAGTGCGAGCGCGCCCTGGCCTACCGGCTGTGCTGCGAGGCGCCGCTGCCGCAGAACACGCTGCTGCGGCTCGTCTTCATAGGCCTCTCCAAGGTACGGCCGCACACCGAGGCAGCGCTATGCCGCACCCGCGGCGCGCCGCGCGTGCGTAAACGCGGCGGCGGAGTGCGTAAAGGTGCACGCGGTTTGCTTACGTGTCGTTTTACCGATGTACCGCCAATCGCAGCGCGGTCGCCTCGTACCCGTTAGCCGCAATTGTGAAGCGAGTCTTCAATAAGATCCACCATCACTCTCTGCAACGGACCGAGGTGATATATTACACAGAATGGATGCGTTTCAAATTTAACCGTATATTGTATAATTGATCTGGTATACTTGCGGCCGCACTGAATTTTTTTTATTCTTTATTGGTTTAATTATTTTTTGTTAAATATCTGTGGTATCTTGCTTAGATATATATATATATATATGTCTGTGTTTCTCTCCTTCTTTACTTATCGTATTTAACTACGTACTCCGTAATTTCTAGTGCTGCCTAATAATAACTTGATAATCTAGCAGAGAATTAATTCTTACTCGATTAAACCTAAGCAGCACGCCTCTTAGAAAGAACATTACGAACTGTTACTGATTGTATTTATGTGCACGTCTACATAATGTTTATACACACGTATTCACCAGGATATACCGGTGTCACCCGCGGAGGTGTTTGAGCTTGTGGAGCAGCTGGTGCGGCGCGCTTGCGCCCTGCCCGCCGAGGACCTGCCCCTCCAGGTCGACAAACTGGAGATCGCCGACTACATCTTCCAGCTGTGTCAGTTTCACCCGCCTGACAACATCACACTGCCTGCCGGGTAAGGACTGTGTTGTTGTGACAGATTTCTGGATGCACCTAATATCCAGAGATGGGATAATGCCCAGTGCCCTGATACTAAGAGACGATAAGGATTCCTTGTTCAGTTCAGCTTTGATCCTGGGTCATTTACATAATTGATATTTAGTGCATGATCTAGATAGCGCATATGGAACGCGTTGTTAAATTTATTATCATTACGTCGCACCCATGTATGATACAAGCTGTTGCACCCGGCGTTGCCCGGGTAAGAAAATAATAAAAAAATTCAGTCTATGGTTTTCACAACATCATAAGAAACATGTCGAAACCGATTTAAAATCTTCAAATCCACTATACCAAGCCACCATATTCCCCAGCCCAGTAGCCTAGTGGATTCGAAGTATAGCCTGCACAACGAAATGCAGTTACAAATAAAAAAAAAAATGTATGTCCTATGCAACGTCATAAGAAACGTGTCTAGAAAAATCCGAACAAAATAGTCAAAATGGATTGAAGATTAGCCAGGAAAAAAAATACAATTATGTCTCTACATTTTATTATAGATTAACAGCACACACATGTACATAAATCATCATCAATACGTGAACATCTAAAAATTTGTTTTTTTTAGTTTTTATTATTAAAGGAGAGGAATGAAAATTATCATTCGACAAGTACTGTGACAAAGATATACACAAAAAAATATGTGTGCGTATGTGTGTGTGTGTGTGTATGTGTGTGTTGCCTTTAAATGAGGTTAAATTAAATTAGAAAATGGACTGAAATGTGAAACTGAAACACTGAAAACTGAAACTGGTTTGGTTATAGCATCTGATTATCCATGTACAATATACAAGTTGGAATTCATTACTTTACAAACACAATTGTAATCTCGAGCACAGGCGATACAAGTATATTTAACAATAACAAAGAGTATTGTTACGCAGGTACAGCCCCCCGGCGCTGGCGATCACGTCGCTGTACTGGCGCGGCTGGATGCTGCTGACCATGCTGGCGGCGCACAACCCGCTGAGCTTCGCGGAGCGCGCCGCCGCCACCTACCCCACGCTGCGCGCGCTCATCGAGATGTGCATCACCGGGTGACCACTCCTTCCTACCTGTTGCTCAACTCTAGTGGCAATCGTAACCGAGCGAAACCGAGCTCGTCGGTTCGACTGACGAAATATTGTATAAACTAGACATGTCTCTACGACGTATACTCTATTCTAAATTACTTTAATTAGGTTGAAGTTCGAATAACATCCTATTTTGATTAAAATTATAATTTTTTAATATCTATCAAATAAGTATCTGATGTTCCTTCAGCATCGCTGTCTATCAAGCTATAGAATCTGGCTTAACGTCAAATCGAAACCGATCGCTGTTACGATTACGTTCGAAGTTACATAGATCCCATTGTCTCTTAATCTCTATTCATTCAGCTGCAATCACAAACTCCAAAACAAATTGTATAAAGCCTCAAAATGAGATAGACTTTATGCAAATATGTAATCATGTCTTTGATCCCCATTATTAGAAGCGGCTGGCGTGAACATCTGAAAATTTCTATAATTATACATTTTATTGTAGAAAGCCGAGTATCGAATGGAACTCTAACTCGGCTGCAGAAGTAGAACGCGCGGAAGCTGAACGTGCTGCTATTCTACAGCTGGAGACTCACTTGGCCACTGCTAGTAATGCCAAGCTGCCAATTACAGAGCATAGCTCACGGTTACTAAGCCAGGTAAATATTTTTATCCACTATTAAAAACCATAATGCTCCATTAGATTTAAGTATTATATTGTAGTATAATATTCGAGTATATATATGTGAACATAATATTATAGTGCACCCTTTTACATTTTCTCTGTTCAATCTAATAGTAGACTGGGAGAGAATGCCTCTTGGCATTGAGTCCGCCTTTTTGTTCTGTAATGTGCAAATAAAGTTTAAATAAATAAATTTAAGAGATGAATCTTAAAAAAATATTTAAATTCATTGTGATCCTTCGAGCAGAATAAACGAGCTCCTTGCACAGTTATACAAATTAAAAATGTATTAATGATGTTACTTCTCAGTTTTTTGAACGAATTTAGCGAATTTACGTCTTAGTTCTTATGGAGGATTGTAGCATTATTGTTTTCATTCAAACTAACCGCATCAATTTTTACTGAAGTTTTAGTAAGGAAATTTTTGAAATTAAAGGCAAATTTTTATATTTCAGCTGACAGTACTGGAACCTTTGGGTCCAGCCAGGAAGCCTCCTAGCGGGGTTGCGGACGCCTTGGCCGCGCTGAGTTCGCAGCTGCGGCTGGGCCGGCTGCTATGTCGGCAGCCCGCGCTGCTGCTGCAGCTGGTGGAGCGGCACGGAACGCGCCGCGCCATGCCCTGGTTGCACCAGCTGCTGCGTCACGACCAACTGGAGCTCAGGTACGCACACTGTTGTGTTCACATATCTTGTAGCTATAAAGAAGACTTTGAATTTAAATTACTAAATTTAACACATGATAAATAAATTTTAAAGAACGTCATTTGAGTTTAATAGTTAAAATATTTAAAATGATTCGTAAAAGAAAAATTACGAATAAATACTGTTATCTATATATATAAATACAAAGCAATTAAATATAATTTTATTGCTTTGTAAAAAAATGTATACCGTTGATTCTACTGGCTTCTTACTATTCGATGATAAACTAAGTTACTTTTAATCTCGGTAATATTTATTTACCTACTTAAGGAAACTCAAAATAGCGACCAATTTTCATGATTTTGCAGTAGTTAAAATCACTCTTTGATTAAAACGAAATATCCTTTAGAATAACAATAAAGTTTGTTTGTATTGTGTACGTCCAAAGATTCATTAGTTCGCGTGGAACATATTGTCCGATACATTAAATATTAAGTACGACATCGCAAAGTATGTATTTTTAACTTGTATTTGTTTATTTACCTACCTATCTTTCATTTTAAACATGGGACAAGGAGATAAATTCAAAGGTCTAAAATGTTGAAGCAACTTGCTGAAGTTATCTTTTTGTATTTGTTTTTTTCTTATGGTGTGCTATAAAGTTAAATTTAATTTACTTATCTATGTCACTTCAGCCGTAGTGAGCCAGTGCTCTTTCTTGATATATAGAAGACCGGAACACCGAGGCTTATTATAACTATCACTGTACTAGAAAGTAGATGCCTTGCCCTTGTTCTATAAAAAAAAAGATATTTCTTGACAAACTAAACCGTTGGTTTTATCATATGTTGATAATACCGGTAGCTCATACTAAATAAATAAAAAAACATTTTAACGTCTTCAAAATAAACTTCTATAGTAAGTTATGATGGACAATATTATAAAAACGCATTTTTATAATGTTTCAAAGTTAAATGTAAAGGTTGATCATAACTATTTTCCTCCTGACACTGAAAGTATGTCTTTAGAGCGAATTGATATCACATCATCGATGCATATTTACGTCTACGTGCTGTTTTCGAGAGTCATCTCATATCGTCTAGTGAACAGACTTGACGACTTCCAGCCTCCCGAACAAGCCCGATTCCGAAAAGGCTATAGTACCATAGACGACATACATACTCTTCGCCAGATTGTACAAAAGGCCGAGGAGTATAATTTGCCATTATGTCTGGCGTATGTGGACTATGAGAAACCCTTGGATTCAGTCGAAATTTGGGCGGTGCTACAGTCTCTCCAGCGGTGCCATATAGACTCTCGGTATATCGAAGTGCTGAGGTGTTTGTACAATGAGGCTACGATGTCTATCCGAGTACAGAATCAGAGTACGAAACCAATCCAACTGCAGAAAGGTGTAAGACAGGGTGATGTCATATCCCCGAAACTCTTCACCGCTGCATTGGAAGATGTTTTCAAGCAGCTGAACTGGAAAGGATACGGTATCAACATCAATGGCGAATACATCACTCACCTTCGATTTGCCGACGACATAGTTATTATGGCAGGATCGCTGGAGGAGCTTAGTACAATGCTCAATGACCTCAATAACGTCTCCCAACATGTTGGTCTTAAGATGAACATGGACAAGACGAAGTTCATGTCAAACGTCCATGTCACACCAATACCGGTTGTTGTTGGGAACAATAGGCTCGAAGTTGTAGACGAGTACGTATACCTGGGACAAATTGTCCGATTAGGTAAGTTCAACTTCGACCCAGAGGTCAATCGACGAATCCAACTCGGCTGGGCTGCGTTCGGGAAACTGCGTCATATCTTCTCGTCGAGTATACCGCAAAGCCACAAGACCAAAGTGCACAACCAGTGCGTGTTGCCAGTGATGACATACGGATCCGAGACTTGGTCCTTCACTGCAGCCCGTATGAGGAAGCTCAAAGTTGCTCAGCGCGCTATGGAAAGGGCTATGCTCGGTGTGTCTCTGCGTGATAGAGTCTGCAACGATGATATCCGCAGCAGAACTAAGGTAACCGACATAGCCGTAACGATCAGCAAGCTGAAGTGGCAATGGGCCGGCCACATAGCTCGCAGAACTGACAACCGCTGGGGAAAAAAGGTTCTCGAGTGGCAGCCACGTACAGGCAAACGCAGTATAGGATGACCCCCCACAAGATGGAGTGACGACCTGCGCAGTGTTGCGGTAAGTCGATGGATGCAGGTGGCTCAGGACCGAGCTTCGTGGCAATCTTTGGGGGAGGCCTATGTTCAGCAGTGGACTTCTGATAGGCTGAAATGATGATGATGATGATGCATATTTACTAAATGGCTTTCATGACACGATGGACACGCCGCGTTGCTATATCATAGTCCATCGCGGGCTTCACTCGAATTGATCTGGCCATGTCCGGTCGCAGCGTGCTGCCGGTGCAGTGCCTGTGCGAGTTCCTGTCTGCGGGCGGGGCGGGCGGCGCGGGCGGGGAGGCGGGCAAGGCGGGCGAGCTGTGCGCGCACCTGCGCCGCACGCTCAGCAGCGAAGAGGGCGCGAGCGCCGTGCTGCACTACTACATGCAGCGGCTCGCGCATGCGCACGCGCCCACGCGCGCCGCCGCTAACAGGGTGAGTATACGCAGGTGTGCTGCAGCCACTGCGTCTATTTCGGCGGATATACATGCATCCTAAGATTAACGTTTGTCTAAGAAAATCATTTCACTGGTTTAATTCACTAGAAACGATGCCAGCTTTAAGCAAATACTTTTTCAATACTTGGTGATAATAAGAAATGTATTTTTTTTTCAGGGTCTCAAACTAGTACTGACTCAGTCCGAGGACACCACGGAGATGGACTACAACGCAGACGTTAGCCCCGAGTAAGTCATTATATTTTATTAATTGAACATCTTTGAGCGTCGCCAATTCTGCATTAATTCGTTTATCATGCAGCAGCTGTGTTTAATAGTATGGCGTAAAGAATCAGTATGAATATCGTAGCCAGCACCTGTGTCTTCTGACCTCAGAAGAGTTTTGAGCTTAGTGCTACCGACAGGCACGCGCGTGGGAGGCGGTGGCGCGCGTGCGGGCCGCGTGCCTGTCGGTGTGTGTGCGCTGTGCGGTGTAGGGCTGACGATGTATGACGTGTGCGCAGCGAGTGGCTGGGCCTGCTGTGGTCGCTGCAGCACTGGGAGGCGGTGCGCGGCAAGGTGGTGCGCGGCGAGGCAGTAGCGCGCGTGCGGGCCGCGTGCCTGTCGGTGTGTGTGCGCTGTGTGGTGTAGGGCTGACGATGTTGACGACGTTGTGACGTGTGCACAGCGAGTGGCTGGGGCTGCTGTGGTCGCTGCAGCACTGGGAGGCGGTGCGCGGCGAGGCGGTGGCGCGCGTGCGGGCCGCGTGCCTGGTGGAGTGCGCGCCGCGGCACGTCGCCGCGTACCTGAGCTTCCTCGCCGATCACGTCAACGCCACACCGGAACTCGACCACACAGAAATAGTTTTGGTAAGTATATTTATGTTTTATGTTAAAGCATATGTCAGATTTACTATGGATATTTATTAGTTGTTTGTACCTGTGCCCCCTGCCCAAGTACTAGTGTTGGTTCGTTAACGAGTAACGTGCACCACTTGCAGGTGGCGTTGGTATATGGAGAAAATTATAGTATATTTTCCTTTGCACCCCAGGGTATGTTAACTATACCTACTTAATATTACATATATAAAAGTTTGAACGGATATGAACTAAATCTCGCAGTGCTGTATAGATTATGCTATTGGAAAAGGATATAGAACACTTTTAATCTCGATTAATAGCTTTATGCCAATCACAGGCGACTGCTAGTTATAACATATCCCGTTTTGAAGTTTTATTGATCTTTCTCTGTATGACGTCTTCTTTAAACATTTCCTTACTTTACGTGAGCGATTATCAACAATGGTTTTGCAGGATTTGAGCCAGGTGCTAATGGAACGCACCACGGTAACGAGCTGTGTGCTGCCACCGGTGGGCGCGCGCGACGCGCAGCGCGACGAGCGCCTGCTGGCCCAGCACCGCACCTTGCTCTCGTTCACGCGCATTCTGCACACGCATCTGCGTCAGGTGAACTTCTCTACGAGACTCTGTCTTGTACACAGTACAGTTTATCTGTATAGTGTACGTTTCTTATACAATTTATTTAATTTAAATATTTAATACTACTCACTCACACATTTGTTCTAACATTAATAGATTTTTTTTTATCGATTCTATACACTCATACATTCTGATCATATACACTCCCTACCATAACATTAGTAAATTATTGACGGGTTGAAACGTGGGGGCGTGTTGTCTTTTGAGTGCATTTGGTATCTATCTGGTTTTTTTACCGTTTCGGTGGGGTAGAGGCTGCGACAGTGCGGGTCGTGAGTTCGATGCCCGCACGAGACGAAGATCGAATAATTTGTACGAATAAATGGAATTTTCCACCGTTACTTTATGACAAGGTTCTTAAATTATCAATGATTTATATACCTTTAAATGAACTCATTTAAAGGTATTTAAATCACTTTATACGAGTTCACTTATTTTATATTAATACTCCCTTAAATAATAATTAATAATCTTTGTCTTAATCTTTGGGGGAGGCCTATGTTCGGCAGTGGACTTGTGATAGGCTGAAATTATGATGATGACTCGCTTAAATACAGGAGCCTATTTGCGGTGACACATTAATGAGCAATACTTTATCCCAAAACAATTCTGCGGACAAGTTTCCGGTACATGACACGGTATTCGCACCGCTAGGTGATCCGCACGGGCCCGGAGGAGGAGGAGGAGGAGCCGGACGCGTGGGGCGGTGCCGAGCGCGTGCTGCTGCAGTGGGCGGGCGGCCGCCACGCGCGCCTTCACGTTGTGCTCGTGCACGCGCACCTCAAACTGCTCTGCTACGGACCCTCCATTTGTGAGTGAAAAAAAAAATATTTTCATTTGATAAATGCAACAAATTGAATTGTTAAGGTACAAGAAAGTTAGTACAATGAAGAGCAAAAGGAAAAAAAATTAACATATCAGGAGAGTACACAAAGACAACATTTAATAATTAAAATCAATAAAAAAATAATAAGAGGAGCACGCAAAGAAAAAATAGCTACAATCTACTTGTTCACAGTGCTTTGTTCCAAAAAGGAAAGTCACTCAGGATATGTTGGAATGTGCCTGGGGTAGTTGTACACCCTAACCCTGATTTTCAGTGGCACCCTCTTAATTTATTCATTATTTATAATCTATTTGTGTGTTTAGAACATGTTCTTCATTTTAATGTTTTATAGTAGTTTTAAGTTATTATAACATGGTTATAAACACCGTGCCCTTTGAACTAAAAACGGCGCCATCAATTTTTCAAAACGAAATATTCTTTTACTTTTTCCCCCCTAATTATAAGAAACTTTATTTGCATCCAGAAAATTCCACCGTCGCAACTAAACTAAAGATCCCGAAGCTCGCTTTAGATTTCATAGTAATGCCATTTGCGTTAATAAATACAGACCTATTTATGAAACATAAATCGATGTATAAAACTGTTTGTCTGTCAGACGACACGAACCAGGAGATGTACTCGTGGCTGCAGTCGATGTGGGTGGGCGGCGAGTGCAGCGCGTGGGGCGAGGAGCACGAGGCGCTGCTGCCCGACTGGCTGCGCCTGCACCTGGTGCGCTCGGCGCGCACGCCGCTGCTCGAGGCCGGCCTGCGCGGCCTGCCCGCACACAAGCTCGCGCTCTTCATACAGACCTTCGGCATGCCCGTGCCCTCGATGAGGTACGCCTCCTACCTATTAAACATAATACAAATTAGCTGAGCTGGTTTGGACATGCGGAGAGGATGAATGAAAGTAGGTAGACGAAACAAATATATGAGGCGAGTGTAAATGGTAGAGTCGGGAGAGGAGGACCTAGGCGAACATTTCACGATCAAATCGGAGACGTTCTGAAAAAAGGCCAGGTCGAGAGTACGCTAAACCAACGAGCATGCATGCGAAGATTGATGAAAGTGGGAGAAGCGAAAGACGTATGTCAGGACCGTAGAAAGTGGAAGAAGATAGTCTCTGCCTACCCCGTTGGGAACAAGGCATGAATATATACATACATACATACAAACATAGATGTCTACTGCCGCCATCGCAACACCCAGCTAGTGGTTTCTGCCTCAACAGATAAATCATCGTGTCGCTTTAATTGTTTATCCGGACATACACATTTGTTTGTATTTCTGTATTAAATTTATGATTCTATTTGTATATGGTATATTTGTATATTTTGTATGTATGTATCTACCTATCTATGTAAGTATATATTTTGATATTGATATCATTTTAACTTGTTTCATTTTGTTTAGCTGTATCGCCTCTATTATGTGTTTATCTCTGCTTAACCTAATGGTTGACTGGGAGAGAATGCCACTAGGCATTGAGTCCGCCATGTGTACCAGTTTGTGCATAAAGTTTATATACCTAAAAAAAATACCTTGCTATATTTTGTCTCGTAGTGCACTTCTGGCGGCTTTGGACGCATGTCCTGCCGGTGCGGTGGTGCGGCTGGGAGTGGAACGCGGTTACATGGCGCAATTGCTGCGCGTGCAGCGCGCCCGCGGTGCCACCGGAGGCGCCGCCTTTGCCGCCGCACTGCGCCTGCAGCAGCCGCAGCTGCCGCCCGGTACGTGGTCCGCCTACCGGGCGCTGCTGCACTTGATACACAGTGTGCAGCTCTGAGAACAAAAATAAGAAGTCTTGTCACTAATGACTTGTCCGGTTCTCATCTCTCTCCATTCACAACCATTCGTGTTAACTTTGTGATACATGTGAACTTAATCATTTATAAGTTAATCCTTATTATTGTGTGGTTGTTTTTTATAATTTATTAACTAACACTAGGCTTTCCTGGCGGCTTCGCTCACGTTGAATTTAGGTTAACAATATGTTCTTTTCTAATATACCTCATAGATAGGGCGGCCTTTGGTAAAGTTTTCAATTATCAAAAAGGTAGACCTTTTACTACACCACAGATGATGCTATGTGAGTTATATAATAAACATAACTTCGAACTGGTGAAACAAACACAATGAAACATAACCAATGTCTAAGATACTTCTATATTATATATAATGTATGTATGATATCTAGTAACACGTGAACTGCCTACAGACGACACATTGTTCGACGATGAGCCGTTGCCAGAAGAGACTCATTCCGCGTGGGATACGGTCAGCGCCATTCCTCGCCTGGAGCCGGACCATGTACCTGGTCTTTTGTCTGCGGTCTTCGATGCTGGAGATTGTCGTTTCGACGTTGATACCGCATGCACGCAGCTTAACGCTGTGAGTACGGGCCTTTTCTACAAATTATATTTTCGAAATAATGAATTATGTCACTACAACATTTATTGCCTTAAGTAAACAAATACGTACCAAATCGCATATATAGATAAGAAACAACAGTGGCGTCAGCTGAACCCTCGAGGTAAACCTGTTGTTTTCGTAGCAGTTGTGCACCTGCTACAAAAAAAATGGTTATATAACAGCAGATGTTAAGGTGGTGCTACATTATTCTATAAGCAGATAAGATGTGTAATTTTAAAAATTATATCGAATATGCTATTATAAATGGTTGATCTAGTTTCTCCTCGGAGTTTCTCTGCGCGATAGAGTTTGCAATGATGATGTCCGCAGCAGAACTAGGATAACCGACATAGTCGCAAGGATCAGCAAGCTGAAGTGGCAATGTGCCGGCCACATAGCTCGCAGAACCGACAACTGTTGGGGAAAAAAGGTTCTCGAGCGGGAGCCACGTACAAACAAACGCAGTGTGGACAACCCCCCACAAGATGGAGTGACGACCTGCGCAGTGTTGCGGGAAGTCGGTGGATGCAGGTGGCTCAGGACTGAGCTTTATGGCAATCTTTGGGGAAGGCCTATGTTCAGCAGTGGACTTGTGGTAGGCTGAAATGATGATGATGATGATGACATTGTAACTTATTTAAAATAAAACAATTTATTCATTAAGGTACGTAGTCCAAGAACTATAAAGTTACGTGCGCCAAGCCAATCAGTGTTCCAATTCTTTTTGTATGGATCTGATATAATGACGCTTAACAATGATAATAATCGACCAATGCAAAAACCAATGAATCGTATATCGCACAAAAATCGGCAACGGTGCCAATACCGACTCTGGGCTTACGACTCGTCATTTCTACCGCAGTTGATAGCGGAGGAGGGTTTGCGCGGCGAGGAGGGTCCGTACACGCGCGCCGCGTGCGCGTTCCTTCGCAGCGCCGCGCCTCACGCTCTGTTGCGACGTAGCGCGCACGGCGCCGCGTTACTCCGCACGCTGCACGCCGCGCGCGCACGCGCACTACCGCCCGTCGCGCTCGCGCTCAGCGCCGCCAAGTGTGCGACCGGTCCGGTGGCCGAGCTGCTGCGCGCGGCCGCCGCCCTGCCCGGCTCGGCGCCCGCTCCGCAACACCCGCCCCGCGTGCCGCCCGCCGCCACCAGGGATCAGCTTATTGCAGGTACTTGATCCGAACCCATCCTCCACTCATAATCTCCACACACCCTCTACTATCTAAAACCGGCAACATTCATATATTTCCTAGAAACAAATAGGATCCTGGAAGCAGGGAAGATAGAGACAGAAAGATAGATATATCTAATAACACAATATTTAGCTAGACATAAAAAAAAATTTGATAGAAATTTTTAACTTTTATCAGTTACATGTCTTTATCCGTCTTACATCTCGATAGCTTTAGAAACGACCACTCCGAGCAATTTGGAGGCGGTGGGCAACCAAATCATCGAGACGCAGGATACTCAGCTGGTGGTGGAAGTCATCTCGATCCTGTTGGAGAAGAGTCAAGATGGACATTACGAAATAAAGGTATTTATATTGTATATTAACTTGTCCCGAATTCTTATCCAAAATTCCTTAATGGTAAATTGGTCAAGTGACACGGATTGATCACTTATTGCATAAAAGCGTTGTTATTACCAAGTAGAAAATGAATAGAATACAGAATTATATTTTATGTGAATAATAAGTTTTTAGATAACATTATGTTGTTTATTTAATATTGGTCCTTCGAGCCATGTATAACTCTTCTTTGCAGGTTAAGTGCGAGAGCGAGGCCGAAGAGGAGGAGTCAGCTCACGTTTTCTCGCGCCGGGGACTGGGCTGCGGCCTGCTGTTGGACTGGCTCTCCGAGCTGCAGCGAGAGACGCTTGGTAGACAGGTATGCAACTTTTATAATTATGAAAATATCGACCGGTATCGACTTCGATGACAATATCTGGTAGTTAATCAGAAATTAACACATGCACAAGCTTAATCTTGTGTTCCGTATACATTAGTGTAGAGGGTTTAAGTTTAAAACAATGCAAAAAGTTGGGAGGGGACCTTTACATTACATCCCTCCTAACTTTTTTGCATTGCTTTCTCCAAGCCGTCTGACTAGTGTGTGACAAGTGTGACATCATCATCCCTCCCATCCCCCAAATATCGTTAAAGGCCAGCAGCGCACCTGAAGCTCCTCTGGTGTTGCAAATGACCGCGGGTGACGGTAATCAGCCGTTACCATCACCCGCTTGATCGTTTGCGCACTGACCCATAAAAAATTTGAGATGGGATATGCGGAAGACTTATCTGTGTAAATGACATACTCCTGTTGTTTTTTTAAATGGAGAATAGTTTCTTGATTATTTGTTTATAGATAAATTTTGCTTGATATCAATGCATTCATTCTTAGTTCTCATAGATGATATCTACATGTAAATAGATCGTTGAGAATTGCTGTTTGTGTGTATTGCAATTTGCCACTTTGGGCTGTGTGCCAATTTGACACTCCTATGCCTAATAATCTAATCGCCACGCTCGCCTGCTGCTGCCTAACATCGGTCTGGTATTTTTCGAGATGGTTATTCCGCCATTGGTCGGTAGCAATTGCGATTTACGAAGCTTTTCCCTTAGTCGCCTCGTTCGACACCCACAAGAAATAGTTAGGTGGCACATTCTTGCTCCAATATCGCAAGGCACTAGGCAATTCCTAGTTATAAAAGGCCTAAATAAGGTAAGCTGCACCTTCGTTTGTACCAAACTGTTGACTTAAAGCTATTTCTACCATAGGCGCTTCCTAACTATGCGACACATCCTTAACCTTTGTCAATGACTGCTATCGGGTTGTTCCGGTGGTCGATTTATAATTTTATTTAATTATTAGTTAAGGATCATTAGTTAGTTTAATTATTTAACGAATGCAACGTGCAATGTTGTACAATCTAACTGAAGGTAGAAGAGAGAAGAGTTGGAGGTTAGAAAGAAACGTTAAATATTTTATTTATTTATTTATTTATTTATTTATTCTTTATTGTGTCCCTTAAAAAAAAAAGAAAGGAATACAATGGGCGGACTTAATGCCTTTTGGCATTCTCTACCAGTCAACCCTGGGTGAGAAAGAAAACATGTTGGCAGGTACAAAATAAATAATACATATAAATTAAATATAAATATTAAATATATAACCTTTGTAATATACTTACATACTTATAATATAACATACATAATACACTATACATAAACATATAATACATACATAAACAAATTAAATGAGGAGAGAAAATTCTTAGATGGCATTTGCCTTCAGATAGTGACGACGGAGCAGGGTTTTGAAGGAGTTTTTGTTCGGAGCTTTCTTGATATCATATAATATGTGAGTTATATTTTGTTCGCGAGATGTCGCTCTACTATTTAAATGCATGTTGCGGTTTTTTTAATAACTAATACAGAATGATTACATTTTTACAGTAAATCGAGCTCAACCAGCTACCGGTGTTGGTTGATTGTCAAGAAGTGATAAGAGTGTGGTGTCTTAATAGGAATCAATTTTGTGTACGTGGTAGAGCCAAGCTTTTTACTGTCGCTTGACCGGGGTAGAACCTGCTGCGTTTCGTTCGGTGAGTGACGTAACCGGCGGCCCTGCTTATTTCTACTTCACGACTCCAAAACAAATCGCCGTAATCCAAGGCTGAGAACTGTTTCGGTTCCAAATCTGCAAAAAAATGATCTTCGCTAGCACTCTTAATATAGCGAAAGGTCTTCCGTAATTTTTACGGCATTACAATATCTCTTGCTCATTTGAGAACTCCGGATTGATATTTGATACACGTCCGACATTGATTTTGGATGCTGTTCACATTAAAGTAAAACTTAAAATAAACTATGATATAACTACAGTCAGCGGCGTGCATTCCATATAAGGAAAAAGGCAGTGTCGATCCAAGTTAATGTCTTAAGAAAGGGTACTTGTTTGTGATACGCCTACTGCAGCTCAAGGCACAAATTCCTAGGCATAGCACTATATTCAATATACAGATGCAGTTGATGTTCGTGGCGGGCGGGGCGCCGTGGCGGCCGCTGCTGGTGACGCTGCTGGCGCACCGCGCCTCCTGGAAGACGCTGCACGCCTGCCTTACCGCGCTGCTGCGCCCGCAGGGGTGAGTGCCGACCGATCGCTGCTGCATAGTTAACCAACGTTCACTTAAATTTCAATAACATTTGAAGCTCTTAACCCAAGGCAACTGAATTTATTATTTAACACCAGTTTCGTTTTAGTTTAGTTAGTTTAATTCTTTAGGTAACCAACCTGTTAGCTCATACACGAGACGCGGTGACCGCTGGATCGATCCTGTTGTCGTATCGTAGATTGACTATTTTCGCACTAGCGGCGTGTAGGGAGTAATACGCGCAGGAAATGTAGGCAAACCGGCGTGCATGTATAGCGACATCTATGTCACCACATGCCAAGACATGCAATGGCAGACATTCATTCAGCTCATCTCAAGATTCACAAATACATCCTGCGCATAAATCAACCATCGCACTATGCAAGATCCAAATAAGTCTGTTCTGTAGATGGTTGGTATTCCACCACAGTGTGTTTTTATCGAAGTTTTCTGCCACGCACTTCGACTTTGTGGTATCAGCTGTCGCCAGCAGTATTTCCGAACAGTTACGACTTAGGGACCTTCAAGAAAAGAGTTTATTCCATCCTTAAAGGCCGGCAGCACATCTGTAGCTCCTCTGGTGTTGTGGATGTTCGTGGGCGTCGGTGATCACTTACCATCAGGTGAGCCCCACGCTCGTTTGCCCCCTTCTTCTATAATAAAAAAAGGTCACAATCGCGCCTCCTGCATGTGCGAAAGTGGCCTTAAGATGGATGCGTTCGGTTTGCGCAGCGGCTGGTCTGCGCGCGCGGTGCTGGACTTCGCGGAGACGCTGGCGGGCAGCCCGCGCGTGTGGCAGGGCCGCGACCGCGCCGCGCACAAGCACACCGAGCCCGAGGACACGCTGCGGCTCACGCACGACCAGGTACTGCCCCGTCCGCTCCGGATCGCATTTCTATTGCCACGAGTGCATTGCGAATATTTTAACTCCCCGATGTTAATTTTTGGTCCGAAGCATTGCTGAGAGTAGACAGTCTGATAAAGATTCAAAAAGCTTTGCACGTTGTTGGCTTTTTTTGTTACTGGTTATTGTAACGTATGTATGTTATTGTTATAACGTTAAGTTTTACACACTTGTTTGCGTGACTGTTCTCGCGTGAGCGCTCCGAAACCCCGATTTCAGAGCGGCATAGTTATATTATTTGTTTTTTTTTTATGGGATAGGCGACAAACCAGCAAGCTGTTCACCTTATGATAAGTGATTACCGTCGCCTACGTACATCTGCAACACCAGAGGAGCTGCAGATGCGTTGCGGGCCTTTAAGGGTATTTGGGAGATGGGAGGGTGATTGAGGAGGGGAATAGGGAGGGGGAGTGGGCCTCCGGTTACCTCATTCACCAAGCGATACGCAGAAGCACAAGATGCCTCTACTTCACGCAGGTGTTCTGAGCAGCCGTGGTAATAACCCTGTTCGAGCCAGACAGTTCGTGCAGCAGCAAAAGCTGCCGCTCTTCCACGTTCGTACTGTACACTTTGAATAATAATGCTTAAAATTGTTTCGTATAAACTTTTTTTTTATACTAAACAATGTATGTAGAGCTCTCGTTCTCGGACGCGTACGTAGTTGCAAAAATACGTTGCTTACGTACTACGTGCGCTAACTAATTTAAGGGAGAGAAAATAAAAATGATTCTGATCCTTCGACACCAAAAGATCTCACGTGATCTCACGTGAAAAGATCTCAGGTGATCTGCGTGATCCTTTTCCATCGCAGTGTGGCCTGGCTAGATGAGACTCCACTCCAAGACCACTGATTCTATTGGTGATAGATAACGTTGATGTTACCGATACATTGTGTTGCCGCAGCTGGAGGTGCTGATCGGGTACATAGGCGCGGAGAGCACGGCGGCGGGCAGCGCGGAAGAAGCGCGGCGGCGGGCCGAGGCGCGGCTGCCGCTGCTGCTGCGCTGCTGCGGCGCGCCGCACGCGCTGCTGGCCGCCGCACTCGCTGCCGCGCGCGGACACCCTCTGCTGCTGCTGCTGCTCTACATGAAGGTACGCGATCGTACCAGTGAACATTGCACTGTAAACCGACCATTCTACTTCTCACCCGCAACGTTATTCGATACACCGTAGGTGCCGAAGGTGGCGCAGATGCTGCGTGAATGCGAGGAGCGCGGCGGCGCGGGGGCGCCGGACGCGCTGCGCGTGGCGGGCGACGAGCTGGTGCGTGTCGCGCGCGCCTCCACCAGCGCTACGGACCGCGTGTCGCACGCGCTGCTCACCGCGCTCGCCGCCACGTACGGACACCACTCCAAGGATCTGTCGCAGAGGTGCGTCCCCCCTCTCATGTCCAACGGCGCCACCACAGGCGAAGTTCAGATTTTAAACAAAAATCTCTACTCAGATACAATGAGGAATAAGCATATTATTTATTATTATGCTACGCAGAAAAAAAGATTGATGTATCTTTTTTGGAATTTCCACTGTGTGAAAGAGTGCGAAAGAGTGAAAGAATGCCTTGTGAAGGCACTCTTGCCTTCACAAGGTCACGAAATTTTACCCATCTTAAATCCCTTTTACGATTGCATTTATGTATAAGTAAAAATACGCCGTACTAACTGAAGTATCTGATGTGTTTACAAAACATTTCATTTTGATTATCTTCAATTGGTCTGTCTGTGCGGGAAACGGAGACGTACATATGTACTTATTTTATCTGTTTAATCATTTTCCATTTTTTTTATATTTATATGCTGTTTTACCGGTTTTGCCATTATTATTCGATATTCGAACGTCTTTCTATATAACCTTTGTGCTGTAAATCTCATTATCTTCCGATTATTGTAATGGTGGAACGGTGTGGTAACAATAAGCGTCGGGTGTCGTGCAGGGCGTGGAGGCTGGGATCGCTGGCGCGCGCGCTGTGGTCGCGCACGCGCGGTGCGGGCGGGCGCGCGCTGACGCTGTGCGGCGCGCTGCTGCGTGGCCTACGCGCCGAGCACGCGCGTGTCCCGCCGCACGCGCACTTGCTCGCCGCGCTCGAGGTGTTGCCCGACGCGGACCTGCTCGCCGATCCCGCCAGGTACTCCTTTACTCTTAGTTTACGCACTTGCAAAGGATCTTTCCGACAGGAGGCCTCTGTCCAACTATATCCTACTAGTGAAGGGAAAGAAACTAGTGAAAATATCGTTACGACCGCCCAGCGACAAAATCACTTCTTTGTAATCGAATAAGATATCAATCGACATCATAGACAATACGAAGTAGATCATACGAGTAGCTTCCCGAACAACCACGTTTTGGTTATAACGAAGCGAATGATTCTCATACGTCGTCAGCACTGCAATATAAGTCGTGCGATGATCATTTGACACGCGACCGTGAAAGGTGTCCTGTGGCACTTCTACTGACAATGATTTATTTATTTATTTATTTAAGCTTCACGCTAAAACTGGTACACATGGCGGACTTAATGCCCAGAGGCATTCTCTCCCAGTCAACCATTAGGCTGAGCAGAGATAAACACGTAATAGAGGCGATACAGCTAACAGAATAAAACAAGTAAAAAGATATAAATTACAAAATATATACTTACACAGATATACATACATACATACATACAATATATACAAATATACTAATGATTGTACACAGCGAGGAGCTGCACGAGATCCTGGAGTGCTTCCTGCACATCGTGAAGCAGGGCTGCGGTCGCGGCGGGGAGGGAAGCGCGCTGCTGCAGCGTGTGGGCGCGCTGCTGCGCCGCTACGCCGCCGCGCGCCCGCAGCGCGCCGCCGCGCTGCTGCACGCGCACCGGGACACCATCGCGTGAGTCATCTCAACCTTTAGTTAGCTTTGTTACACTCTGTCAATCTTTGTGTCGGTTACTTTTTTATGAAAAGCTCACGCTTTTAGCAAGCTAGGACTATAACTAAATTATGAGAATACTCAAAAATTTATATTTGTTAACTTCGTTATGCGCAGTGCGTTACCAGTGCTGGCGGGGTGTGCGCGGGCGACACGAGCGCGCCGGCCTCCGCCACGCCGCCGCCGCACGCGCTGCTGGCGCTGCAGCGCCGCACCGCCGCGCCCGAAGAGCTCACCTGGCACCTGCAGGTCAGTGCGTGCTTGTCGAGATGCGTACGTGCCAGTAAGTGCATTCGTACCGCGAATGTCGATTAGTGAGGGCTTAAAGATATTCGTGTGATCCTTTTTTTTTAATTATTATAATTTTGTTTAAAATTTGCAAAAATAAACACTTTCTATCTTTCATTTTTATGACACACGACCTGTCTAATGTCCTTTCATTTTTCGAACCCACGCATAGGACATCCTCGGGCAAGACCAGCATTGTCTTCATGAGTTCGTAACTTCAAAAATAAGTTTTGCCTTCAGCCCAGGCACGAGCCGTTTAAAAGCTGTTAGTTATAGCCAACAATGTCGTTTCTTCACATTATAAATGAAAGGAAGGTCTTTCCCAGGAGGTGGAATCGTGGGGCGTACGTCGCGGTGGCGCGTGGGGTGGGCGGGGATCGGCGGAGGCCTTACTGCGGGCAATCGCACCGCTGGCCGCCGATCCGTACGGCCCGCTGCGCACCGCCGCGCTGTCGCTGCTGGCCAAACTGCTGCCCGCCGCGCCGGACGCCACGCCCGGTGAGTGCAGTTTAGTATGGTGAGCTCTGATTCTCGCTGTTCTCATGGTGTAGGAGCACCAGAAGCTGTGCGAAAAGGTCACGGTTTAGCCGCGGGGGGAGGGGAATTTCGATATAACGATGCGCGGTTCTTCCTACTCTGCGTGATCAAATTGTGTGAAATGAGATTATTGAACAGGCGAGAACGGATTACGTGCCTTCGAATAAAAAATTATGTACATACGACGCAAGATTAGCTGATTTACCTGTCCCGTTGGTCCGCTTTGAGCCGTTCTTCCCTGAGTATTGTTTCCTAACCAAATTCAAAAAGTGTATTAAATCAAAAATGATTTTTTTTTAAATAACAGTAAATAGTTTAATAACAGTCAACTTACTTGTCGATCACCTGTTTATGTTTATTGTTATATTACGGTTTCAAAACTGTTAAAAAAATTACGGGCATATAAACGTAATATTACAAAGTACACATGGTTTATTATGTCCTAATTACCCATTAACTCGGCAGGTCTCCAAGCGATTATGGAATGCCTGGACTCAAACCAGCCGGAGGTTGCACAATCCGCACTGGACAAAATGGCGGAGCTGATCGTGGGCATCCAAGAACACGCCGGGCGTATACTGGCGCGCGTGTTCGAACTTGGCTTACGCTCACGACTGCCTACGGAGGTCTGCCTCGCACGTTGCGTGGCTGCGATCAATTTGCAACGTGGTTGCTGAAAAAACAGACTGCCTGTGTAATGGGCAAATTTACAGAGACTTTTAAATAGTTTGAAATGAACATGTTTAGTTCTGTTCCGACTCGGAGGACCAAAAAATATACGCGGCCAGGACGGAGATAGTTGGTGTATTATGCTGTAAGAATGAACAGTTGTAGTTAACATATTCATATAAACACACTATATAATTAAATAAATATTTATGACATAAAATACACAAATATGTATACAAATATATAAAAAGATACATATTTAAATATATAAAAAAATCGAAAATAGGTAAGTCGAATATTGTCAATGAACTGTTAGGTAATCACGAACTAGACTCTTTAAATGACTTCCTGTTAGGAGCAGGTTTAATATTATCGGGCAGGGCGTTCCAGAGGAGTGTAGCTTGAACAGTAAAAGAAGAGTTATAGTATCCTGTATTAAGTAGTGGAACGCGAATCTTGTATAATAGTGGTAATTACAAATGTTAATACGGAAATAAGCTAGCCGTGGTCGAATGGCTATTATACTGTAATATAAACAGGACAACATAGACAGACATAGTTATTATGGCAGGATCGCTGGAGGAGCTTAGTACAATGCTCAATGACCTCAATAACGTCTCCCAACAGGTTGGTCTTAAGATGAACATGGACAAGACGAAGTTCATGTCAAACGTCCATGTCACACCAATACCGGTTGTTGTTGGGAACAATAGGCTCGAAGTTGTAGACGAGTACGTATACCTGGGACAAATTGTCCGATTAGGTAAGTTCAACTTCGACCCAGAGGTCAATCGACGAATCCAACTCGGCTGGGCTGCGTTCGGGAAACTGCGTCATATCTTCTCGTCGAGTATACCGCAAAGCCACAAGACCAAAGTGCACAACCAGTGCGTGTTGCCAGTGATGACATACGGATCCGAGACTTGGTCCTTCACTGCAGGCCGTATGAGGAAGCTCAAAGTTGCTCAGCGCGCTATGGAAAGGGCTATGCTCGGTGTGTCTCTGCGTGATAGAGTCTGCAACGATGATATCCGCAGCAGAACTAAGGTAACCGACATAGCCGTAACGATCAGCAAGCTGAAGTGGCAATGGGCCGGCCACATAGCTCGCAGAACTGACAACCGTTGGGGAAAAAAGGTTCTCGAGTGGCAGCCACGTACAGGCAAACGCAGTGTAGGACGACCCGGCAGTCGATGGATGCAGGTGGCTCAGGACCGATCTTCGTGGCAATCTTTGGGGGAGGCCTATGTTCAGCAGTGGACTTCTGATAGGCTGAAATGATGATGATGATGATGATAAACAGTTATGTGTACAATTCTGTATACAGTGGAGCGTCGATAATCCGGATTAATTGTGACCAGATCCGGATTATAATAATGGGTTTCCGAAAATAATCTAGAAAGGACATAAGAGTTCATAACTTACTACGACCGTTAATAATTTACCCCGTTCAGCCTGTTGCATAATTTTTTTTTTTTAAAAGAATATTAGCAATGCTATTTAACTAACATTACTAATATTCCTGTTAACCCTCCAACTAAGCATTGGAGCTTGTATTTGGAGTGGTTCACGACAACAGTCGAATGGTGGGCTCGAACCTGCGACGTCATGTTTCGCAGTCTGCACCCTAACCCATTAGGCTATTGGCGCTCTAAATGTATTCAATCATTTGTTATTTATTAATGCCAGTGGGAAGTTGAACTTAGCTATTGATACGAAAACTTTTTTTTTTAAATAAACTTTTATGACGTTTTAGTTTAGTTAGTTTTAATTAAATTTCAAAATATATTCACTTCAACTACCGGAATTGTATCCGGATTTTTGATGTCCTGATTGTCGACGCTCTACTGTAGCTTATTTGCTATGCTATGTTGTTATTGCTCGTGAAATTGAGAATGTAAACAAAATTATGTGTAGACAATTTTAGACCATTTTCTTAAAAACGAAAATGGACCTCAACTGTCAACAGTTGTCCTAATATATGTAAAAGTTATAGGATAAGGAGGTTTTTGTCGACAATGCTCCTGGGCAAACATGTCCGGTGGCGGTCCAAATAAATCTTCCACCAAATTCTCTTCCCGTGGCTGTCGTAAATGTAAACCGGGCTTTTGGCTTCTATTAAGAGTGTTTACTTCTCACTTGGCAAATAAACTTTCAAGTTTAATATCTTCCAAATGAACTGATTTTAATGAAACTTTATACGTATAAGCAGATTTTGTCATACTAATTTCTACGCATAATCTGAATTAGTTTTCCCTAATAAAAGATAAATCAAATCATTTATTCAGCGTAAAGAACACTTAATTTTTATTCAAAATCTACCACAGTTTCGTAATGAAGTTACTCTGAAGAACCTTCGTAGAAATCCTCTTATTTTCGGCTGACAACACACCTGCAGCACCTCTGATGTTGCCGGTACACTTAGGTGACGGTATTCGCTTACCAGGTGAGCCGGTTACTCGTTTGCCGCCTTTCCCATAAAGTTTCTTGTAAGTAAACCATGGCATGTATATTACTGATGTTTGTAGTACACGTGTAGTGTATGACCTCAAAATGACTTGTAAGGTTAAATTCAATGACGCATCTATCCTGTATAACATCATATAATATGTTCATTGTATGATATGCCTTTTAAAGTAAAAAGTAGGTTTTCATTTTATAATAAAAAAAAATCTTGAAGTAGTTTTTATTAAATAAATGTTTAAAAATAATGTTAGCAAATATTACAAAAAATTGATGTGATAGTTTCAAATTATGACAAATGGATCCGTTTTTAGAAATTAATCGAATTCATATAAAATATCCCAATAAGCTGTCTATTAGAACAATACAATATGCAATATAACCAGCCAAATTTAGCAAATATGTTCTCAAGTCAGAAACTTTTATAACCTGTCAGAAATTAAATATGGAGAAGTCATTAAAATGATTTTCAATATAAACATGGTTTTGGACATTTTATAGCACTCGCTATATTATTTGACGAATATGTCAACAATTGATAAGGCTGGTCGCTTGGCCTAATGATGATATCAATAGAGAATATAGTTTATTGTACTGATGTCGATATCGATTAACATAGCTTCCATGCCAGCCAATCCACCTGCTGAGTGTGGTGACCATGGTTTAATCTTCCCACAGCAATCAACTGTTCAAAAGGTCGCAGAAGAGAAACAACGAAACACTAAGCTTTGACATTGATTGCTTGATAACAGTAGGTATAATGTAATAGATAAATGCCACATTTTTGGACAACTTGTATGATTTTGTGGTTAATGTTTCACAAGCACATTTATTTATTATAAGAAATGTTATAACTAAAATAAATAGGAAATGCAATAGGCATAAAGCATCCACACACCGAAAGTTTGTTAAATATCATTGTCAATAGCACCAAAGTCTATTATTTTGCACTGTCAAGTGCACCACAAATCAGCATCACCAATCATTGCAACCCAGATCTGCCAACAATTTATCTTTAATCTTTGGTTTAGGATCTTCTTTGATTTTTGTATCCACTGCACCAACCATACCAAGTACATACTCAAATTCTGTAAGAATTAAATTAGTGTGTTATTATAATTTGCTTATGTGTAATATGTATATGCTATTATTTAGACCTATAATATTTTTGCCATGACAATGTACAAGGATTTTCTATAACGAAAAACACTTGTGGTGACTCATTCGACGAAAAGAATTAACTGTTCCTGCACTAATTTTAACAATGAAACTTGAATTACATACCATCACAAGTTAACGCTGTACCCCTTAGTTCAATCGGGCCCACAAACTGCTTCTTCATTTCACCTTCATAATAAACAAATACACTGGGTAGATTACGCTCTGGGTAATTGGGGATACATGTTTGGGCCATAGCTTTCAAAAATTTTGTGTATGGAAACTTCTCAGCCAGTTGACGCATATGCTGGTTCAGAAGGGCACATTCTTGAATTCTGTAAATTATTTATTATTATTAGGCATATATTTAGAATTTGTTAATGTCTTTTTATGCTTTAGGCAGTTTGTTCAGTAACTGTCTAAAGCATTATCTAGTTGTTCATATATCATAAAATTGTATTTTAGATTTAATACTTGTAAGAAAATTATGGATTGACCTATTTAAGGATTTTTCCAAAATATATTCATGTTAATAGAAAACTAAATGAATTAGTCTAATTTTAGTTAACAATTTAGTATTTCTTTACATGATAGAATCTGTTGTTCTATCTGTTAAATGCAGAACTATGTTATCCAAAGCCTATCTAAGGTAATTGATGAAGCCTTAAGAATCCACACAAGATGGAGTGAGGATCTGCATTCTTCCAGGAAGTTGACAAATGCAGGTGGATAATAAAATAATAATGTAACAGTAAATAAAATTTCACTCAACAGCAATAATTATAAATAGATAAAATCATTTGATAAAACCTTTATGTGTCATAACAATATTTCTATTGTTTCAACAAGTATAGAATTTACATACCCTTGTTTGAACAGGTGAATGACTACCCAGATACCTTCACCAGCCTTGTTCACCTCTTGAACATAATCCTGGCCTGAGACTTCTCTAACTTCTCCAAATCTAGGCTTTTCTGCAAGTCTCTTAATTTCTGCAATTCGTCGCCTTCTGTATTCTTGCAGAACAGCCTCATCTTCATCATCCTCTAATTCATCTAGTTCATCCAAGTCTAGTTCTGATAACTGCTTATCCTCTGTATAGTCAAAAACAAAATACTAAACTCTATAACAAGATTCAAGGGAGTGTATTTCTGTTTTCATTATAAAAAAAACCACAAATGCACTTTTCAGTTATATAACTAGGTAACCAACAAAAATTTCTATTACTCTGTAGTCTTGTGTAGTTTGTTATTTTGGCATAATGTATTTTCACAACTGAAAGAGAAAGTGAATCCACAATTGATGAATGAAAGTGTTTGGTATTTCACATAAAACTAATCACCATGTATTCTTACTCATTAGAATTTATTGTCATTAGAAATGTTTATTGATGCCGTAAGAAAACAAAAAGAACACATGTTTGGTATGAAGAGTTTACACTATAATTTCTTATTTCCTTTATCAGCTTATCTAAGTCTACTGTTGAACATATGACTTTGAAAGATAACCAGGAAGCATTAAAGAAAGATTTGCCCGTACTCCTTGTAGAAGTTAAGTGCCTGTATCCACACTGACTGGTTAGTTTAATCAACATCACATCCATCCGACCGGTTAGTTCAGTCAACATCACAGATGCAATTCGAAATACTGCAGCCAGAGTAGATAGGTATGAAGCCTATAGGCATTATAGTTATTTTAGCCTAGGATCCATTAGGATAGTTTATCGTACAAAATAACAAATTGTAATACAAGACAAAAGTTAATTAACAATGTTTATTTCTTAACAATTGCTCATGATTACTGATTTGTCATAATAATGTCACACCTAAATATGTTTATATGTATGTATATATATGCATTTTTTATTTTTATTATATTCATTTATAATTAATTTATCTAGTTGATATATATAGCATATTAATGTATTATCCCATGAATTAAACCTTTATTTTGTTTTATCTATTCTCTAACCACCGTCGATGTTCTATCACTCCCAAAGGTTGACAGGCAGAGAATGCTTTTAGCATTATGTCCACCTTTTGATCATATACTGTACTCTCATATAGTTCAATAAAGAATAAATAAATGAAATCCGACCGTCTCCAACACCACTACAGAATTCTATAGCCACTCTTCTCCCTCCTTCAGACCCCGTCAGTTCAGATTTATCACGGTACCAGGTGGGCATAACCTAAACACAATGTCTAAAGAACTAACTCTCAGCCTGTTTGCTTTGTATGGTCTCCTCGATCATGTCAACAATTTGATCTTCGGAAATTTCTTTCTCTTTGGGAGGAAGAATTCCTTTGGAGCGAAGAATATCGTTCCATTCCGTATCCTCGTTCGGGTTCTAAAAATAAAAATGACTTTTTAAAAAACTAAAGTTACTAATTAATATTTTTAAGCTTATTTTGAAATGTAACAACTTTTTTACCTGCATTTTTTTAATGTCTGTTCATAAAATAAATATATTAAACTACTCTTATTTTGGATTTGTTTTCAGGAAATTTGACACCTATTTATTAATGACAATTGAGAATGACTGATGAGAATAAAAATTGTATCAAAGTTACCAGCTAAAATTTGATAGATAAAAAAGATAGTATTTTGGTCTGTGCACAATGAATTTTCATTAAAACGATCTCATTGATTTACGTTGCAATATAATCCTAAAAAAAATTACCATCGGATTTTAATAAACATATTTTTCAAAACAATAACTTGGAAAATTGTATTGCTTTATTTGCTTAAAACAAAATCACGTAACGTAGTACATTCGAACTGGACGATAGCGAGGTTGGTTGCAAATTTTTGAAAATTTTATTTTGTGTTTTTTATTGATAATATAATATCATGCAAATCCATACCACAATCGTTAACAACAAAATTGTTGTTAAAGATTTACGTATGAAATGAATATACAGGATATTCCGCCGCTACCACAAATACTGCCGATACAACTACCATTACATAATTATACCTAATGCAATAGTGAAGTTGAACATTGGTTATAGTAACCTAAAATCCTAACTACACACATAATAAATGTGTAATAAAATGTAAGTAATAAATGACTTATGGCATCATTTATCACAAGAGGCCTTTGTGAATTGTGATCTCGTTCAGTGAACATCTAAAGAAGTCAATCTGCTCCCCCACTACGTTGAGCGTTAGCATGGCGACCGTGAGTCTCGCGGAGTATGGTAGGATGGTCCGCGCGCGTGGCACTGGCAGCAGCTGCAGCCGACGCCGCATATCAGCAGTACTATTTGGCATGTGTATACCTCGTACCCCGCAGGATATGTAGGTTGTTCACTTCACGTATTAACTAAATAAACATGAGGCGAGCCATACTTCTAATTTACTGTATCTCATCAGGCCGAGTACAAATAAAATGGGATTCAGTAATGGATCACCCGGAAACAACATTTTAGTTTTGTTCGGATGCTTCTTGGATTGCATTGTATTTTCATTTTTAGACAAATCAGAGATTTATTTACATTTTATTTTTGTCCTACATCAAATCATAATACTTTCACTCACTATTCAGTTCAGTCATATAATAACTCGAATTCTCACACAGTGCGACGTTAACAAACATACCTAACCTATCTGTTTTACTCGTACTGATGTTCCGAGAAATTGACAGAGATAACAATATCTTGTTTAACAGTTTTTGAACAAGAGCAGCAACAAGCTACTGATAGCTCCGTCTGTACCAAGGGTTATATACTCTTTATTTGCGTGTTATAGATTTTTTGAATAAGTTACAGATTAATTATGTTTATGATAGAACACTATCGATAACATTTCTTTAATAATATACATTTAATGCTCATAAAAGATAGTTTCAATGAAAAACTATACATGGTATTAAATAAAAACGATTGTTATTCAAAAACCGGAATTAAATGTTAATTTTGACAATGACACGTCTTTTTTCTTTCTATGTTGTCAACTTGCGTCGAGTTGGAAAAATTGTATGTCGCTATGTTCAGTCAAGTTAGAACTCGAAATAAATAAATTGGTCATGGCTGAAATCGAGGGACATAAACATCGGGAATCTAATTTCCTTGAGGGAGAAGGTAACTAATGTTGAAATATTATTGCTAAGGGCGCGTGCGTCGTTAGTGCATAGCGCGGACGGCTGTTGCGTCGTCGTCCGCAAGTTACCCTCGTGTAGCTTTTGTGACATTGAAAATGGGTTCTTTTTATAATTGCTGCCTGGATTGTGGTGCTGGGCCCCAAGAGACAGAGTGTGCTTGCCGCCGGTCGCACTAAGTGATACTGTCGCTTCGCACCCCGGAAAAAATGACCGGTGGATCGGACAGGAGCCTCGCTACAGGTACCGATTTTGTTTTGATTTAATTTTTGGATAGTAATATTAATATTATTCGACAAGTATAAAAAGCACGATTTGTCGGCCAAACGAAAGGTAAAAAATAAGACATTCTTATAAACATAATGTACTCGATATTCACATTATCTACGAAAACGAAACTAGTGCAATTTGTGACATAGAAAAGTCATAATAAAAATATTTTGATATTTAGCTTTCGTTATTGTTGGTGTTTAATAAATCTATGTATTATGATAATTTATGGAGATAAAGGAATTACTATTTTCTTTACAAAATATAATTATCTACAGTATTTGTATTTTTGTTCATCATTAAAAGACTTTTATTGTAAAATATAAAAATAGGTATTTATTACAATCGCTTTGATTTGAAAATAGGTTACTGTTTTCCAGAATGAAAAAGTATTGCATGCATCTAGTATAGTGAACAATATACTCATGCTTTGTCTTATAACCTTGCCACTGATTAAGGAATTCATTGATGTAACAAACAGATTCTTTCAGACTTGCTTTGTTTTAGTTATTATCTAATATTACAAGATTATCATTTTAGAGTAACAATTTTATTTGATAACCTTTTTGCATATTATATTAATCTGATTTTGTGACAGACATTTTTGTTTCTTTGGGTCAAGGTTGTAATTGTTGGTGGTAAATCATTCAACAATTTGAATGTACTGGTCATATTTAATTTTCTGAAAAAAAAAACTTAATGGTTCTGCAAATTGAATACAGCCAATCAACAATCTAATTAAATATACAGTGTGTTTTCTTATCCAAATGGATAAACAAGAGTTCAAAAGTTAGCACTAACAAAGTTGCAGATGCTGTTGGTTCTCTGTTAAATTACCACATATTGTAATAATTTTTTTATTTACTCTTGACTATAATTGGTAAAGTGCTGTTAGCCTTGTGGCTTTTAGAGGTTTAGCAGTCTCAATGCTAGCAGATATATTTGAAAACTAGGATAAATGGATTTATATATGATCATAGATAATCCTTAGTATCAATTTTTTTAATCCATTTTATCTAATTGTCTATATTCTGGAAAGCAAACTTGCTTGTTGGTTTGTGCCTTAAATTGAATATTGTTATTTCTGTATGTTTTAAGCTTTGATGTATAATAATGATAGTGTATTATGCTAATAATGCTTGTGAATGTGTTCAGTAATAGGAAAATTCAATTGAGGGCTGGAAATATTGGTTTTTTGTTTGGTGCCATCAGTTCAATCAATCGATATTCTTGAACAAGCTCTAAACTACACTACTAAAGGTTGCACAAACAGTTGACACTTCCTGCTTCGAAGCTCCTTTTGGATCTGGAGATTTTGTAACCTTACTGATTGATCATGATCATACACTTTGTCTTTTATATATTTTGAGATGAAAGGGCAAATACACCATCTCTTTTTCCAAATGGCAATTTCATCTACACATCAAACAAGGTTATACTCAAATGGAAAGTCTATCCAAATTTAGCAAACTTCTGACAGACTAGTAATGAAGGCAGCGTCTCCAGTGCTAGGGTAACAGTACTGCACTCACTAACCTGTTTGACCAAGTAGTGAGTATTGGTAAACTGTCAAGAATTAAGTTTTTTTTTTGCTTGTTTTAATTGCAATTTCATGAAGAGGCCTATTCATAGCAGTGGACTTATATATGTTGATGACGAAAAAGAACAATCTTAATGTTTTTGGTACATGCTGTGACTGTATTATGCACATGTTTTTAATAATATCGACCATATTTATGTTATGGTGTTATAGTACCCTAAAAGCCATGTAAAATATTTTTAAGTTTACCATCTATTGGTTGAAATGTTGCAACAATGTAAATTTTATTATTTTCTATGCAATCTGTTTAAGGCCTTATCTACAGGGTATTCCAGTCAATTTATTTTTATGTTCATAGTTCACCTTGAATATTGCTCATTGTCCAATAAATATACTGGTAAAATTTTTACATATTCACCAATGAATCGTGCGATTTAATTTGAACACAGACATAGATTAAACAAAATATATTTAATCTTATGAATTATCCAATCAAGGTTATCACCTTCATCTCTGTATTATCCATTGACTTTCCATTAGTATACTTCAACGGTTGACTTACATAAAATATGTCATTGAAATAATCTTAAGGTTAATATGTTTTCGTTTTTAATGTATATTCAAATATGACAATCAACCATCAATAAGTTGTCATCTGTACTATAATTGAGGACTGTGCCTTGTGCTGTTTTGCATGAACTTAATTCAGGTTCCATTGTTGTTTTTTTTTTCTTATTGATTTATTGAATATGATGAGAAAAAGATAAAACAAAGACAAAGGTGGTCCTAAAGTAATACTTGTGTTTCGTGTCAATGGCCTTTGTACTACAAATTACCAGCGTATGTTAGCAGTGTAACTCTACTACGATTCATATAGAAAGTAACAACAATTTGGAGATCCATTGACTGGCGAAACATAATTCGCTTACATAAAGAAAAATCAAACATTTTATCATTGCACTAACTTCAGTCTCACAGTGACATTGAGCTTTGCTCTGTGATCTGAGAACCGTGACCAGTAAATAAAATTAAGTAGACACAGAAATTTAGGCTATTGTTTCTACACATGCATATACATGCATTTGAAAAAATTTTTTACTTTCGAATTTTTAGTTAAATACTATAATAAATCAATAAATAAATTATAATTGTATTACAAAAACACAAAGTAATTTATTTATAGACATCATGCTTGATGTAGAAATGGATAAATTCAAGAAACAAACCGGTTAAATTATTGATTTGTGTATTCCCTGAAATTCCCCGCTTTTGCAGTGTCTGGCTACGGTCGCCATACGCTCATCAAACATGGTTATTAAATCGAACATTCTTCATTGCGAGAGGCTTATGTCCAACAGGGGACAGTATGGAGGCTATGAAGCTTATTTACTTAACAATTTTCATAAATTTAGCCCATGGTTAACCATGGTGTTTGCTTAATTACATTGCGCGTGAGCGACCTGACCCGGGTTTGAATCCAGGTGCCGACACTATAAAAATGCTTAAATGCTTTTGTTGAGCACGAGATTAATTCAAATCTTGTGCTCGACGGAGAAGACAATATCGCGCGCCAACCATGCATGTGCCTTATACGCTATGCCGTTAAAAATTCACAAAAATTCCGCATTTTATATGACATTTTTAACATGATTTCGTTTCTACAAGATATGGTTGGGCATAAGCGAAACAATGTCTCGAATGTGGTAGATAACACGGTATGGTTTTATACAAGAATTCCTCCACACGGAAATGAAATATTTTTATGGCATATCGAATAAGGCTTCCGGTATGAAATTCAGTTCTGAGGAATAATAAGAAAATGTCCTGACCTTTGAATCATTGAGCGGAAACCTGCATGAGGTTAGAAAATTCAGTTCTGAGAAATAAAAGAAAAATCTTTTTAGATTTTAACTAACTTTTATCTCAACGCTTATACGATACTACGATACCTAATAACAAAAACCGGCCGTCGGACTCGCGCAAAGGATCCCTAACTGAATAAAAGAAAACACGTTATTTTTGGTACTTTACATATAAATCATATATTAACAAAGATATATTGTGTGGTTGTTCGGAACCTCCCTCGGTGTGCGAGTCCGACCCGTACTGGACCAGTTTTTATTAGCTATCTTTTATTTTAACTATTATTTTTTTGTTGAATAATAATAAATATAACCCTCACCAAGTTGAGTAACATTTTCCGGGATTTAGTTATATACATTTTATTAGATCTATACTTAATTTTTTCCTTTGACTTATCGCTTGTCTGAACTTCTGATGTCGCTG
This sequence comes from Bhutanitis thaidina, assembly GCA_029286595.1. NCBI lineage: Eukaryota > Metazoa > Arthropoda > Insecta > Lepidoptera > Papilionidae > Bhutanitis > Bhutanitis thaidina. The sequence continues at coordinate 9,660,233 of JAGSMS010000028.1, read as the reverse complement.
TTTGTAACAACACCTCAATAAATGTGTCCAGTGGTCGTGAAATTTGAATGCGTGCTATTTATCAAAGGAATTTCAATTTTCAATGCACACACATTGTGTTCTCTTGTTTCAATAGATGGATAATTCACGTGGACACGTTAAGCTCTGGTTTCATATTCATTTATTATCGGAACTGTCAAATGCGAGAATGGCTTTCATAAACAATAGAGCATCGTAGACTGTGGCCGTCCAGACAGACGGCCACGGTCTGCGATGCCCTTTCATCGGATATTTTGATGAACGCACAGAAAACGTTTAGCAGTGGCTTTTGCTGCTGCTCTAATGACCCGGCTCGACCGAGGTGGTAACACGTCCTCGCAGAATACCGGCGTGAAGTAGTGGCATCGTGAAGCACACGACACGTGCGTTTCGTTCGGTGAGGTAACCGGAGGCCCACTGCTTAAAGACCGGCTACGCACCTGCAACTCCTCTGGTATTGCAGATGTAAGTGGGCGACGGTAATCACTTACCATAAGGTGAGCCGCTTGCTCATTTGTTATCCCTGTACCATAAAAAAATATATTATACGGAACTCGTAACGGCTAAAACTGTACATTGTTCCTCAAATATTCAGTGCTCAGTATCATGGGTGCCCTTACCCCTTGAGAGGAGTAAAACTGTATGCCTATGAGTCTAGTAATCCATCTCCTCCAGTAGGTTTTTGTAAAAAACGACTGCTAAAAAAGTCAGAAATAGGCTTTCGTCAGATTGCTGAATTACCATTGGAAATGGAACCGACTGGTGACGGATGTGAGATGATAGGAGGAAGGCCTGATTTTGAAATGGCCAGTCCGCTTGCCAATTGTGGTGAATATGTAAAACCATTAAATTTAAAACTTATAACCTGCAGTGCTGCAATCGACTGAATTGAGGATTATGATAATAGTGTATGTGTGTCTATTTTGGTTTCATATCAACACATTCAAAGTTATAGAACTTAGAACAGTTCGATAAATTGTTTAATCAAGGAAGTCATATCCGCGCAGTACTTAATACATTCTATACTTTATAAGAGAGCCATTCTTGTTTATATGTATACATAATTGGTTTCTCAGAAACGGCTCTAACGATTTAAATGAAATTTTTCATTTCGGTAATGTTTTACTCTCCAAGTCTATCTAGACTGGTGACATCCGTGAGAAAATGAATTTTTACACACATAATTATGAAAAAAAAAAATTCTAACGCCGTCTAATAAAATATTGAGGTACCAGTAGCTGCCCACTGCTGGTAACAGACGGCGCTATTATTGGAAATGAATAAAAGCAACATTTTCTATCGGGAAATTATTACTTTCCCATGGCAAGTATATATTTATGTAGGTATAGGCATCCGCTGTAAGCTTCTCCGTAAAAAAGGTTAAGGACACGCCTGAGTAATATGGGCATTATTACATTAAAAAAGTAATTGACAACCTCGCATTTTTTGTAGTCGGTTAAATACCGATTAGGTTTTCCTTTGGAATAAGTTGTGTTATGATATGCGATTAAAAGTCGACACGCAATTCAACAATCATTAAATTGACGCGTAAGTTTTTACAACACTAATCATGTGCCCCCCGATCCGTCCGTGTAACCACGCGAATGAACTTCCCATGGTCCGCGTTCGTTTTGTAACGATCGCTTTTTGTTGTTATCAGTTTTAAAATATGGTCATAAACTACGAACGGTTGTGCTTCTAACGACGCTTCGTTTATGTTTATTGTTTTTTTTTTTGTTGTATGCCTACCATGTAGGTAACTTTGGGCTGTCAGTGCGATGCTTGTCTAGCGAAGAAAAAAGGTTAGGTTATACCGAAGACGATTATTTTGATGTGTAAATAAAAAACAACCACGCACATCACCATGTCTCCAAATTCAAAAATATACTAATTATTGTCATCCAGGGTTTGATTCAAATTATTATTATTAAAAAAAAATTAACATTACGACTAACACGATGCTAAACGTGTTATTCGAATATATAATGTGCATTTACGGATGTGTTTAGGTATGTTTATGTATAGTTGAGTGTCTATAGGTATATTATTTAATTAGATATCAGCTATCATGAATATTTAATTGCATGTATACATAATATGTATTATTTATGTATAAAAAAGGTTCGCACTAAGTTTGCCAGTTCAATAAATTTTCCTGTTAGAAGAAATGTCAGTATATGGAATAAGTAGTGCCCTTGTACAAACACTATCTTATAATGTATTATATTATATCTATTTGTGTGTACATAATAAATTAAAAAATGTTTGATTGTGTGATGGAAATTTTTTATTTTTTCTCGAACTTCGAACATATATAACACATCACATAATCTATTAAACATATTAGAACAATAACCTGTAAAAAAAAAAGATTTTTTTTTTCAAAACTTAAATATAAACTAGTTGTAGATAGATTCTCCATCCGCCTATTTCGGTCCAAGAAAGCGCCATCAATATCTAGCATGCATTTCTTGAAAGGTTTGCTCTTCCCCATTACTTGCCCGTGGAATTCGGTTACGGTAAATTCTGATGAGGTTTTCGCCATCATTCTTGTCTGATAGCTAGCAGGGTGAGTACCCACTCATCCTGCTAGCTAACAGACATGGGGTGCACCACGTGCAAGTGAGTTTGTTATATGAAGACAAAGTTACTATATTCTCTCTCGCCTCCCAGAGAACGTATTCCTAATATTTAGGCGATGATTTCCTTTCCGATGTTTAGAATTTTCATTTCAATTTTTTCTGTTCCGTTGAATTAAGTCACTCACTCGATTGTCTAGAGATTGCTTTTACGTCACAAAATAAAACCTATTGTCCAAATTTCTTTGCAGTTCCGTACGTTTCTTGACGAGATAGTCGGTTATATTTAGCTTTTACATTTAAAGTGTGAGTGCAAAGACATCTGTGTATAGTTACTACATACATAGGAAGTCTTCGTGTGAATGCAAATGCATGAAGGGACATTGTATTAATGTGTTAAATTTGTAAATCAAAAATTATAGAAGGTATAGTCTTTGTGCCCATTGGAAACATGATTAATTTAATTCTTAGGGTTCCGTACGGAGCTCTGTGCCTTGCGAAGTCTGTCCTACTTTTATAGGGCCGTATCTTTTGAACCGTAATAGGTAGTCGGTTTAAATTTTCACAGAATATGTGTTTTTAAGACGTTAATGAAGTTGCGACGAAGTTTCTATGAAATGTACCTATAGAGACGCAGAGACAAGGTTGACATTTGCAACCTTGTCTCTGCGCGAGCGAGCGCTGCATTTGCACTGGGCCCACTGTTCGCAGTCGACTAACGAAGTTCGTAATGAACAAGGTACCCCCACCCCGCCTTAACCGACAAAATAAACAATTGGATTCCATCAAGAGACAATAATCGCATGTCTTCACTGTTTTTTTATTAAACTAATTCGTCTTAGTTGTTTTGTCTTTGTTGGCGTCCTCCGATCTTATTGTGTAAGCGTTGGATCCTTGGCTTACATATATCTTCCTTACTTATACATCGGCGAGATAAAGTTTTTTTTTATTGTATTGTGATGACAAAGATAAGTCCACCGGATTGTAGGTGGCTACTGAAGCCCACGGACACCTGAAAACAACTTCGATCGAGGAGAAGGTTTACATGATGCGTTGTCACCCCCGAGTCCTAAGATGAAATGATTCATAGTCCGTAATTATACTGGATTGTCTTGGAACCCTTTAAATCGGAACTCAACTTCGACTGGCTGGTGATTGGCGGCAGAAGTAGCTAAGAGGGTGGTACTTCTATTTTCTTTTCTTGGTGGGAAATAATATATACCTTGTGAATATAATAACGTAAGCTCGACTTCGCGCGAGCAAGGACGGGTTATGACGGACTTACAAGCACCAACCAAAACCTCTCGGTGTTTCGTCTTGTCGCATGTCGACGCTTACGCACACAACCGCGACCTCACCAGCGCCGGCCGCCCTTAGCGGCTCCATTACGAAAAAGAAAATTTCCCCTCCCTCCCGGCTGGAAAACGGACGCGCCTTCCTGCTCGGCCTCCAAACCCACATGGGTAAGGAACCAGAGGCCATGGGGTAGTAGCAGCTCGTCTATAAATGCACCACTGCTGGGTCAGAGCTTACTCTCAGTTTTGAGTGGGTTATGTAGCCGGAGAGAATCCTCCACGCTCCCACAGCGCAGGTTTGCGTACTTCACAAGTTTATCTATACTATGCTATAGGGTGTAAAATTGCACTGTTTTTGCTTGGCATGGATAATACCGTTTTTATTTATTTGCGAGTATAAATCTTCGGTTTTAATATTAGATATCGAAACTATATATTTGAATATCTAGTATTGGTTAAAACTCATACTGCTTTGGAACGAATGTACAGATATATGGGTTTTGATTTTCGTATTGTATTTTGTATCGGTAAGAGGTGCACGAACCCCGTCATGACATTTATAAAGCATCGTGTATTATTAATTATTATTTGTGATTGTAATTTATTTAAATACTGAAAATTGGTGAATTAAACTGTCCTTCATTCCTTTTTCAGGTTTAGGTCTGATCTATTACATAGGTAATAAATAAAATCGTTTGACATTTCTATTCAAGATAAATAAATGTGTTTACAAACATAATTTATTTGATGTTAATGCTCAAAACCTTATTTATCAAGGCATAAGGTTTAAAGTTGCGATATTTAGTCTCAATCTACGGCTATTTTATCTCAAGTACCAATAACTTGCACTCTTTCGTGCGCACTCGATTCATTTCGGTTATATCTAATCCATATCGGTCAGGGTATCGTACCATAGTACAGCGCTCTGAATCCAACGTTACGTAATATATTTTTTTTTTAGTTTTACGCGGGCTGGGGGTGCTAACACCCTATCAATCACCGAAGGCGGTGTGACTTGGTAATGTCGGGATCAACATTGAAGATTGTGGACCGACTAAAACCCCCCCACGGTAAATACGCTGTTGGCCCGGTGGCCTTCACACCTTGGTACCTGCTTGCGGGTAGAGACCCGCGAGCAGGTACCAAGGCCCGCAGGATACGTAGTGAGTTTAGATCTAGAAACCGACCAAATGTGTATTACAATTGGACACAGTATAGATATTGGGTTACGTACCGATATATACAATTATTGTATCTTTGTACGTTTGTATAGCGACGCATTATCTCACAAGCGTGCTGTTCAGCCAGCACCGTGTTTGTGATATAATTTTATCGAACCCGTGACACGTTTTCCACGTGACTGTGGCGCGCGGGAAACGACCGGCGGACTCTCTCGTGACGATTTGTAACGTCTCTTATCAGTAATTTCGACAACGTTCTATTTACCGATATTGATTATGCTCTTCTAGGCTGGCTGGGGAAAGCTACCACTACTAATATTCAAACAACGGCTACTCCATAGGTTCATAATTTATTATAACCAAGTAAGACTATAAGCCTACATTACAGTCAAACCATATCGCGTTGCTAAATTGATGAACGACACCTAGCGACAAATTATTTAACTAAAACTTTAGTCAAAGAGATCAAACATATCTTTGATAAGCTTGTCTAGAAGAGAGATAAAAAAATATCATCATATATAATCAGAAGATTTCTGTCGCTTTAATTATGAAAGTGAATCTTCATATTTGTTATATCAAACGGTGCAGACAAAATTCCTAGACTTCATGCATAAATTTAAAGTGTTTAATTTTCTAGAAAGTTCAAAAGAACTTTTCTCGTTAAAAATTTGCTAAGAACTACGTTCAAGTATTAGATATGCCTTTTAGGATAATATACCTTTTGAGCCTCTTTGCTAGGCGCGATAACTTTGTAAACTTAACCATTATATCTATATATATATGTATGTGATAAGCGATATTGTGGGACCTTTTTATAATAAGTATATATAGACTTCCTTCCCCGTTTGTTAAATTAAGTAGGTTTAAAACGCAGAATATTAAGAAAAAGTACCATCGAAAGTTAACTCAAAATACATATAAATCGTTTTATGTATTAGTATAAGTGAATTCAAATATAAATTTAATATTTTGGCAGTTGCCAGCGAGATCTGTCTGGCAACTAGGTAACATCGGCATCGGCCAGCACGGCTGCTCAATTATGCTAAAATATACCCACTGGCGCTGCTCCAAACAGCATTCCGTGATTATCTCCTCGTTAGTCGAGGACTACTGCGGAGATTAAACACTCTGAGCCGTGGTAGTCTAGTGGTCAGGGCGCTCACTTTAGTTTCGTAGAGCGCGAGTGACCCGCTGTTCGATCCCCGGTGGTCGGCACCACTAAAATTGTTAATGGAAATTGTAAGTGATGTTTTTACCACGTGCTCGGCGGTAAAAGAAAACATCGTGAGGATACCTCTATGTCTGTGAAATAAAAAAAAAGGAAATTATTTCGAGGACATCTGAGCCTATCCGCACTGGAGCAGCGTGACTGGCCATTCCCGACTCCAAAACCCTATCAGATATTTGAGATGCCTTTGCCCAGCTGTGGGCACTTACAGGCCGCTTAATTTACTCGATAATGTAAGGCACGGCCGCTTTTGTGGTTCACCGAGCCGCTATCTATGTACGGCTTCAAAATTTGCGGCTTCAACGAAGCTTTTTGTTCGACTATACGTACCTCGACGGCGCTAATCTTTTTTGTTGTAGACAGTCTGTCTAGTCTATGGACGACTGGGAACGCCATTATACGGCTTCAGTGTTTATGATGTTTTTTTTTTGTATTGCAATCAGGTATCCTTCATTCCACATTGACCATTGGCGGTCTGCATACCTGTAAGCTATCATATATACTATTAGGCAAGCAGCTTAGCAGCAAGCTGAAGTAGCGTTGAGCCATTTTTTCATGCCATTTACTCCATACAAACTTAACCTATAAAATTAAACACCAATTGTAACAAACTATACCACGAAGTGTTGCAACAATAGAAATACCATGCGGAAAGGGTTAAGTTAATCACTATCGTCTAAACTAGGCCGAGCCTGTGTCTTAGACAATAGCCGCTTCCGAGGACAAATAGATCTAGCTTTGTAGAAATCTTGGAGATCTATGTTCAGCAGTGAACTGGTGGCCCCTGTCAGATAAGATCGCGGGTTCAAGCTTTGATGCAAATATGTGTGTAAATCACAAATTACATCTATTGCGACTGTCTCGTCGCTTTGACACTGGTTAGGAGAATGACAATGGGACAAGTGACTCGGTACGTACGCTGAGTTGGACCCTACGGGCAGAGCATCTCGTTGTTATTCGAAACTCGTCGCCGCGGTCCAGATATCGGGTAAGGGTGACGTAGCGAAGCGAGCACAGCTGCTGCGTTCGTTACAGATCCTAACAGCAAATCAAACAGTTGAACTTGTTTGCAAAGCGACTCGGAGATGAATCGAGCCCGCCTGACGTCTCACGCCTAGGTAGTGTTGCCAAGATTCGCGCGTCAGATGTTTCAGGTCGAGATATTTTCGTGTTGGGTCAGGTGAAGCTGCTTAGGAATGTTTAGCAAATGTATTCCGCTTATTGATTTATTTTCGGAAATGTTTTTAATTTTCTTTCAGAAGTGACGTGTCCAAGTTTCTTTGTTTGTCCGAGTCTTTATATATTACGGGCAGTCAACCTTTGAAACCATTTTTTTTTACTGTAAATTTAAATCAATTTGGTAATATTATATACTTAGTGAAAAAAGTTAACCACCTAGAGTTTGATTGTAAATATACGTTCCACGTGTGAATAAGGAAATTCACGTAATACGTTTGAATAATAAATTTTCAATGCATTTTAACCGTTTCAAATTTAAAACTAATTAAAATTCTTTAGATCGTAATATTTTGAAATTAAACTGTTGTTTACGGATTTTGTCGCGTTTAATAACTTTTTTTTATTATATTACCGACGTAAATAATAGTTTTATAACTTTTTGTATTCATTTTTTATTACGATACGAAAAGATATTATGCTGCATACCTTTTTGTGTTAAACTGCGTCATAAATTGTAAGCACACGAACGTCGAAAGAATTTTAATGGAAGGGAGACAGTGATAACGAAGATAGTGAAGGGCTAACTAGTTAAATACTATGAGCATGATAACTTTTACTTGGTGCATTGTATACCAAGATACTGGTAGCTAAGGGTTGGGCGCGCCTGCCTTAAGTTTTTTTAGTACGGATCGGAATCTCCATGTCTATGAACTATATATTTATATGTAGATAGATAGATAGATAGAATGCTCTTTATTGCACATTCAAACTTCCCAGTGATGAAGGAAACCATTGTGAGGATAACGAAAAAAAAAATGTAGTTCTTTTTATGGAAATTGGGCAAACGAGCAAGCGATTAATCGCTTGTGAAGTGAATACCGATGCCCGCGTACATCTGCAACACCATAGATGCTGCAGGTGTGTTGCCGGTCTTTAAGAATATTTGGGAGATGGGAGGGAAGGGGAGTAGGGAGGGGGAGTGGGCCTCCGGTTACCTCACTCACCGAACGAAACGCAGAAGCACAAGATGCCTCTACTTCACGTCGGTATTCTGCGAGGCCGTGGTACCAACCCGGTGGACCCGGCCTTTTCGAGCAGCAGCAAAAGCCGCCGCTTGGCTCTACCACGCTTAAAAGTGCCAATAGGTCTTCCCCGCGCCCGGAACTGTTTCGCCAACCGGAGGTTCGATTTCGGCCGTGACAGGTGACGAGATTCGTCGCCGCGTTTGCTTCGGAGATTTCCCTTAGTCACATACGGGAAGGCAGAGGGTTGTAGACTCTTAAGCCGCTACCACACGTCATAATAAATTAACATTCTCTACACGGTCTGCTACCAAGCAGCAGTGTGACGACTTGTGTACCGATTCGAAAGGTTCTATACCTTGTAATTGTAATTGCGGAGCCGGTGATGTGTGGCATTCCTCAGGGGTCATCTTAGTCCTCAGGGGTGACTGAAGCATCTGTAACCTTCTTCGATTGGAGTTGTTTTATGGGATAAATGAAAGCCAGCGCTCCGAACCCTAGACTACCGCGGCTCTTATGTTTTATCTCGGCACTGTCTAAAGTAAAACCAATTCGGGTTACATATCTTTTCAAACTGCCTGAAGGGCTCGAAGAAACCCAGCTTAAGGTACTATCTTGTCAAATTGACAACATCAAATCGGATATGCAAAAAAAAAAAATTATCTCCGTGGATACTGGCACACTTCCAGGCAGATTATTGACATGGACGCGTGTCACCTTTGGAGTCGCGCCAGCGGAGCTTATACGAACTAAGTTGTACAGCACGAGACTGATCTAGTGGTCCGCGTCACCGATGCCCGCGTCCACGGACGTTAGTGTGGGATCTCGTGTGTTGGGTCCCGTACCCGACGCAAACAGCCAATTTAAACATTTATTTTATTCTATTGCATAATGATGTCTTGTACTTACGCGAATACTACTCTAATACTCGTGTTCAATTTACTTTTGTTTTATTTTGGCAATTGTTTTTTTTTTGGGTTATTTCTATATGTACTCATCTTTGTTGGGTTGAATAAATAAATACCATAATATAAATAATGTTTAATAAATTATATATATAATAAAATTAAATAGATAATTAAAACCCAACCAGATGGAAGCCCCCGGCAGGGGAGACCAGACGGCCCAGGGTTAGGGAGAAAGGGAAAGAAACCGGCGGACAATGCGAGCTGTACCGAGTAGCACCGCCTTCTGCATTTGAGCTCGGAGCGGTCCGTCACGGATTCTCAGCCGCCTCAGATGTTCCGAGAGGCTGACTGGGATTAACCCATTCGCAGAGACGTCGATCGGAATAATTTCAATCGGCATACCACCTCACATGTAGGTTACCTCGTGAGCGAGGTTCAGATATTTTGTCTTCTTGTCTGTTTCGGCTTTCAAGAGGTTCTCGTCATATGGAATGATGATGTCGACCAAAAACATCGTCGACTGTGCCCAGTCCATCAACAGGATGTCATGCTAGCTAGCATGCTAGATATGCTAGCACTAATTTTGTAATTACAGGCAATTGTTATTATTATCTCTCGTACTAGTTTCACAACATATTTTATTTATTTATGTAAATACCCGGTTCCCCTTACGACATCTTCAGGGTATTGAATTATATTTTTAATTCTATTACACACTAATTGTTATCAAAGGATTCGTTTTACATATACCAATTATAGACATGAGTCTATAAACATTTACTAAATTTAAACAGCAATGTAACACGTTACCGTATTTGTAAAGACACGTGATATTTGTTACGCATTTTTAGCGAGAAAATTACTTTCTAAGCGTTGCTCAACTGTCCAGTTTTTGTTACGGGGTTTATGGTAAGCCACATACTAACACACACACGTTTATGCATGTCCAAGTGTATTTATATCTGCTCATAGGCTCGATTAAAGAAATATTATAAAGAGAACGAGGAGTCATTTTAATATTTTTCTACATTATGTCGTCCGCAACCCATGGGAACCGTTCCTGGCTCCAATCTCTCTCAAAACATAATAGTCGTTTATTCAGAGACCGGAATGCAATTGACTCGTATAATCAGCTGATTCTTAAATTGTTTAATGGTTTTGTCCAAAGCTGTTTTAAAGTAAGCAAGGTCGGAGAGAAAATACAACCGGTTAGAGAAATTACTACACCACTGCCTCATCACGTGGTCGTGTGCAAGTGTCAACATACGGTAATGCAAAAAAAAAAAGCTCTTGGCCGCCTACATTACGGAATAATCACTTATAGTATGCCTGACTTATATAATCAAACGCGATGCCGGGCAGCAGCGTCCGTGGTACGAGCGAGACGTCCGACACTACGAACGTCACACCCCTCGCCGACCGTGTCCATATGGAAACGAATCAATCCATTGAATACTTTTAGGTTTGCAACTTTTACTAGCTTCCGTGCTTCCCGCACTGGACGACACAACCAAAGTGTGGTGGTGACTTCACATATCCCTCCAAATTATTCCACCACCGTTTTCCACCCGGTTTATAGGCAGCACTTACTATTCAAATTATCATTTTTAGTGGGTAATTAGAAGCCACGTCAATCGCGTACTATTAAATTAAAAAACCCTGAGGGCTAGAGCTCTATTCATATCTGTTTAAATTGCATTCTAAATTCGAGAAGATAAGTCTCTGGCCTCAAAGTTTAATGTTCTGCGCTGCGTGCGATACCAACCTAACGCAAAGTTCTGACCGCTACAGCTCTATTCATATCTGTTTAAATTGCATTCTAAATTCGAGAAGATAAGTCTCTGGCCTCAAAGTTTAATGTTCTACGCTGCGTGCGTTACCAACTTAACGCAAAGCCCTGACCGCTACAGCTCTATTCATATCTGTTTAAATTGCATTCTAAATTCGAGAAGATAAGTCTCTGGCCTCAAAGTTTAATGTTCTGCGCTGCGTGCGATACCAACTTAACGCAAAGCCCTGACCGCTACAGCTCTATTCATATCTGTTTAAATTGCATTCTAAATTCGAGAAGATAAGTCTCTGGCCTCAAAGTTTAATGTTCTACGCTGCGTGCGTTACCAACTTAACGCAAAGCCCTGACCGCTACAGCTCTATTCATATCTGTTTAAATTGCATTCTAAATTCGAGAAGATAAGTCTCTGGCCTCAAAGTTTAATGTTCTACGCTGCGTGCGTTACCAACTTAACGTAAAGCCCTGACCGCTACAGCCTATTCATATCTGTTTAAATTGCATTCTAAATTGAGAAGATAAGTCTCTGGCCTCAAAGTTTACTGTTCTACGCTGCGTGCGTTACCAACTTAACGCAAAGCCCTGACCGCTACAGCTCTATTCATATGTGTTTAAATTGCATTCTAAATTCGAGAAGATATTTCTCTGGCCTCAAAGTTTAATGTTCTACGCTGCGTGCGTTACCAACTTAACGCAAAGCCCTGACCGCTACAGCTCTATTCATATCTGTTTAAATTGCATTCTAAATTCGAGAAGATAAGTCTCTGGCCTCAAAGTTTAATGTTCTACGCTGCGTGCGTTACCAACTTAACGCAAAGCCCTGACCGCTACAGCTCTATTCATAGCTGTTTAAATTGCAATCTAAATTCGAGAAGATATTTCTCTGGCCTCAAAGTTTAATGTTCAGCGCTGCGTGCGTTACCAACTTAACGCAAAGCCCTGACCGCTACAGCTCTATTCATATCTGTTTAAATTGCATTCTAAATTCGAGAAGATATTTCTCTGGCCTCAAAGTTTAATGTTCAGCGCTGCGTGCGTTACCAACTTAACGCAGCGCAGTCCGCGGCGCAGTGGCGCCACACGTTGCACAATCCTCGCCTATCATCGCCCTGACGTTTATTTGATCGGATAATGCGTGCCGTTTGCGCGCATGGCCGATCCGCCACCGTTCGGACGTCACTGATTTATATATGAATGCCGCAAACTTCCAAAACGCCCAGGCGAACGTCTAAGCCCACAATTTATGTTGATAATTATTATTATTTCTTGTACTAGTTACGTTTCACATTTTTTTTTGTTATATATTGTCACTGGCTGACAACAATCGCAAGTGTAAATTACTATTTAGGATAACTTTGTTTTCGATGTAAACTCGGTTTAATCTTGACATTAACCAGACAAAATGTTAAGCCGTGACCAAAGTTAAACCTCATTTCGTAATAAAGAGGTAGGGTTTGACGCCAATAGTAACACACACCTAATGTCAGAAAATATAATGTGACATGAAAATTTATGAAAATTTACTCAATCTGGAAGTTTACAGGAAAAACATAACAAAAGTTCTAGGTTTTATAGATTTCTGTAGTATATCGCGTGCGACGAAGTAGTTGTATTTTTTGGCCTAGCATTAGTTGAATGAATTAATTTGCGTACCCTTAGACGTGGAAGAGCCAAGCAGCGGCTTTTGCTGTAGCTCGAATGGGCCGGCTCGACCGGGTTAATACCACGGCCTCATAGAATACTTGTGTTTCTGCTTTTCGTTCAGTGAGCGAGGTAACCGAAGGCCCACTCTCAGGCAGCACCGCTGGTGTTGCAGATGTACGTCGGCGACTGTAATCACTTACCATCAGGTGCTTGCTCGTTTGCCGACTTTGCCATAAAAAAAACCCCCACACAATACATTATATTGCACGTAAGGGACGTTACCTAAGGTTCAGTTATCTGATGCGAATGACTCAATAATAGAACCTTTGCGTGCAACTCAAATGTAATATTCCGATGGTGACGCCGTTGCCTTGTTCGTACGGATCATTATAATTGAGAAACGTTGCGTGTTGCCGTCTCTCCGAGTAGTTGTAGTAACACGCTTCGCTTCTGTTCACCATTATAGCCGTTGTCCTGTAGAACATCAATAGATTTTTAGGTTGAAATGGTTCTATGAAAAAATTATATCTGTCCGATCGAATTTGACACCTAAATCTATGGATAGAAAAGGATCTACAAAAGAAACCAAGTAACCAACATATGGTCATATTAAGACCCAGTAATCTGTAGCCGCCTAAAACCGCCCACGTAGCCCGCAGAAGAGCCCACTGTTGGGGATGGTAGGCTCTCTTGTCTGTCGTCAGCCAAGTGCGCGCACTAGCAATTAGCATCTCCAATAAGTCGATGGACACAGCAGGCTTAGGTCCGGGTGTAACAGTAACCTAGCAAATAAGGTTGAAGGGTTTGCAATTATAACTAAAATTGACTTTCACTTTCTGATCTTCAATTTACACACTTGTGTTTCTCATGATAGGCGTGAATGAATGGCAGAATCCATCATGAAACCCTGTTATAGGGCACTGCAAACGAAATTATATTACAACAGTACAGACATACATAAATAACAATAAAAATATGACAATTCGTAATTCGATGTTATATAATTTTGTGTATCTATATTTCTTTAATTTAACGAAATTTTATTGTTCCCTTTCCACAGTCAACTACTACAATTTCTCACCACTTCCTGGGTTGACTGGCAGATAATCCCTATAGGCATTAAGTCCGCCCTTTGTTGCCTTTTTTTCTAAGGTATATTATCACGATTTTCATTTTTACTCTTTGCACCTCTTAGTGTACAATTATGTATTATTACCCTCAGGGTCATAAGACCGGATTTAAATTGCCGCTGGTGTTAATGGAACTGGTTTTGAGCAGCGCCAATGGCAATCGACTTTACGTTCTTCATTTTTTTGTGAACCTCTTTGATATTCACTTCATCAATCATTTGGTGTGTTCGCATGCTCCGATTTGGCTCCTAAAAGCACCTGTCCATTTGAAACACAGTCTTACTAATTGCCCCGTAAGGTCAGGTTTATCGGTTCGTGTTCTTTGTTAGGACCAATATAATGTGGCCTCTTAAAGGCAAGAATGGAAACAGCACTCAGGGTAAAACGCAAATTGCCTCGGACCTTTCTTGGACATTGTTTCATATATAATACTCTATACTGGGGTTGTCAAAAGTTTAGACACAGTTGTAGTCATTTTAACCCCACTTTTATCGTTATCGAACGGAGAACAAGAATTTACATATGTTTCGAGGAACTCATTTGTACGAGGCATCCACATAGGGGATTGAACTCGAATGTACTGATCTGGAGGCAGATCACCCCCAACCACTCAGGCACCTATCGCGGGCTATCGTACGATTCGTATCGGAATAGTTAAATTTGAATTATAAATTAAGTGCTGTAAAAACCTGCATGTCTGAGGAATAATAAAAAAATATTATTTCGAGAACATGTGATGCCCGTCAACCGAGGGAGCACCGTGGCGTGCCCTTTCCGGCTTCAAAACCCTCTCAGACACTACGTATTCAAGAAGGAGGCCTTTGCCCAGCTGTAGGCACATACAGGCTGCTACTTTAGGAAATTACATTTAAAACCTGCATGTCTGAGGAATAATTAAAAAAATATTATTTCGAGAACATGTGAAGCCCGCCAACCGAGGGAGCACCGTGGCGGGCCCTTTCCGGCTTCAAAACCCTCTCAGACACTATACGTATTCAAGAAGGAGGCCTTTGCCCAGCTGTAGGCACATACAGGCTGCTACTTTAGGAAATTACATTTTGACTTGACTTGTACAATACAATATTTTAACTTCTACGTACAACTTGGGCAGTTAAGTTTTTTTTTTTTTTTATGAAAAATAGCCTTGCGTTTGACCTCAATCTTGCCCGATGGAAGGCGAAGATGAGGCCTAGGTTGGTACACGCTTGCCTAGATGTCTGTTCACGTGGGCCTCCAGATTATATTATTTTTGATAGATTTATTATAGTTTTGCCGGAAAAACTGACCTCGGCAGAGAGTTCCACTCCTTAACCGTCCGCATAAAGAAAGAAGAGGCAAACCGCTTTTAAGATCGCGATTTACGTACTAAGTTTCGAATTCGTTCACCACCAAATGAATTGTTCACGTATGTGTTACTCGTACATTGCCATAACGGAACTGCTGGCACTTTCGCGTTACAATCGCGGCGGAGTGTCTCTAAACGTATGGTTAAACGTAATTTGAATTGTTTTGTTGTAAGCGTATTGTGTTTCAGCGTGCATTGCAAGGCTCCCAGTGGGACCCTTTCGACATTTGAAACGTGAAACAACATAGTTTTTTTTGTATTCCAATTAGTATATAAACTTTTGAACATAATGATTTCTTGTATTTAAGCGAACACTACTACGTTTGAAATGAAATTAATATTTACGGATTTTATCGCGTTTGCTTTTGTTTTTATATTCCCGACGTTTCGAGTGTTTTGCAGCAACCGTGGTCACGGGGGGGCTGTGGTGTTGGACGTCCAGGTGTCATAGTCAACTCGGGCTACCTTCAGTTTTTATTTATTAATTTTTGAATATGTATGAATAAGCAGTCGCTCTTATCGGCGGTAATCAAGTGTAGGTACGACACCTTCTTAAGAAGGGTCCTTGGGTTGCTACGAAACCCCTCTATGGTTCCTTATATTACCTGCGGGCGTTTTTTACTGAAATGTTAAGGCCGCTGGGCCAAATGCGTATCTCCTTCTCGTGTTGCTATTAAATACCTTAACAGCCTGTAAATAATCCACTGCAGGATATTGGCCTCTCCCATAAGGTGGATTTGTCATAATCGTCACGCACGGCAAGCGGATTGGCGATCGCAGGACCTGGACACCTCGTCCTCGGTCTGCTTAACTTAGCTCTGCTATTTACCGAGATGGATATCCCGCCATCTATCGGTTAGCCATTATTCTCGAAGCTTTTTCGCCTTAGTCGCCACGTACGAGACCCGGGGAAGAAATGATGTGGTGTCGGCGTAGGAATTAGTATAATTCATATAAAAACATGTAAACATTTAAGTCTTCAACAACCATGGAAGGGGCACATTCGCCTTATAAAATATGTAGATGTAAGTTTTATCTCTACAGAATCGTTTAATTAGAATTTGCTAAACTCGTGTGATCACCTGTTAAGGAAACATGTATTCATTTGATAAAAAAAATCCACTTGTAAAGAAGACCGACAGACCAATGCCCATATTAATGTACTTTAAATTCTTTTTAAACTACTGTCCACGATGCTGTAAAAGCCGCAGACGCGACAGCATGGTAACAATGGGATGAGTATGATACCACCATGGCTGATTTCGATGATTACTTTCAACCGCGCAGATGATATTATAGTGCAGTATTCATTACCTGCTGCACTCGCTCGTCTTTACCTACCCGTATCCTATGTAAAGATTGTGCAACATGATCGGAGGAAAGGGTCCAATTCACAGACACGGGACTCAACGCCACCAGATACTTACACAGCCCAAAAACACCACAGAATATCGGCCTCTCCCATTTCCACGGATTGGCGATTGCAGTACCAGTACACCTCGCACCTTAGACTAGTATTTTTCGAGATGGTTATCGCGCCATCTATCGATAGCCATTTTTTCATTGCAATCCTAGTCGCCTCTTACGACACCCACGTTAAGAAAAAGGATGGCAGATTCTTACGCCGATACCAAACTACACGGCACGACAGACCCGACAACCATTGACTTAGGCTGAAATTGAAACCCTGGACCCATAACCCAACAATCATGCATGCTACCCATTAAGCCACGCGGCCGTCAAGGGAATTACAGATATGTCGGAGATAACAGCAACACAATCAGGCCAATTGCCCAGCGCCCATCATTTCGTTATGAAATTTTCCACGCAACGTCTGTACAAATACAAAGACATGACATTTGTATAAATCGGCGTAATTTAAGGCACATTTTACGTACATGCACGCTTATTGTAATACTTTTTTAGGTTAATTACATCGATATAATATTTACAAATACCTAGTAAATAACACAAGTCGATAACCGCGTTTGTCTGTGGGTTCGATTATAACTTCTAAGTGGATTTAAATACGGTTTTCACCATCTTTAAGTTATATACGTATAACCGACTTACATTCGGTTCAGGTATCACAGAAAAGAACGTGCGAATGTTTCGTTATAAAAAAAAATTAATCAAAAGGATCTCTCTATTGCCTGTTTTTGTAATAATAATTTCTTTATTTGATACGAACGGGTTACATTTTGAATATCTTAGCGCATTTCGAGTCCACGAACACAATTCGAATTGCCAACCTTACCGTAATAAATTGTATTGTACTGTATTTCCAATTGAAGAAATATATTATACGCAAAAATAGCACATTTCTGTTCGATCGATCATTTTTTTTATTGCAACACCGAAACTAATAACAGAGAAGTCCTTCACCGTGTTACACGTTTTTATACTTCCCATAAAATACTATATTTTTTGTAACTTATTTTGTATAATACTATAAACAATTGAAGAGATGTTGGCAAACCCCAGAGACAATAGCTATATATTATCGATGGTTGTCGTCAACTCTTCAGTATAATATGATAATAGTGCCGCAAGTGTGCGTGCGTACGCACAAGCACAGCGGCTTTCTTCTTTTAGATGCAGTGTCAGAGACAAGGGTCACAGCACAATGCAATCAGACCCGGTACACTAAACATTGGACTGTTGCACAACGTCAAAACTCTTATAATGTTAAACGATTGTTAAATGTTTAGCGACGAGGGCATAAATTAAACCCAAGAGGATATAAAAAAGAAATCCATGCAAGTGAAAACGCGGGTAAACGTTAGTATTAAATTACAGCAAGGTATCCCACGGCTTTACCACGTTTCACGACGCGCAAATGCCTGGGCGCGAAATATTTTATAAGACATTAACCCGTGTTAAACACCTACCATCGCTCATAGACAAATTCCTTATTTCTAGAACGACATTCCATTCTTGTAACATTATTTCCCAATGTCTGCTCGACTGTGATTTGCAGACGTAGTTTTAGTTTAGTTAGGTGTAAAGTTTAATTATAGGAAATATATTGCAATGCTAATCAAACCATGTTCTTTTAATTTGAAATGTTTGATGGCGGCTCAAGGCTCAAAGCTTTAAGTTTTGTTTTTTCAATGAATGCTTTTCAACATTTAAATCTTTCCGGCCAGTCTGTATTATGTAAATGAGCGAAGAATCAGTACAATGACCTTCTGTATCAATAAATAATTAATACTTGTTTTGAAGAAAAGGACAAACAAGTATAGATAAGTCGACTAACAAGATTAATATTTTAATCACTTGTAACTAATTTAAACATGAGTTCAATAAAAAATCGTTCGCAACCACGTCGACGTAATTTAATAATGCAGCGGAACTTTTTTTGTCGACCTGGCAATTCTGGTTATCACTGATTTATCCGGATGATTTATAGGCATTTTTATATTTTATTGCATCTGTGTCTTATCGATAAGCAATTTAAGTAATACGATACGACTAGTAATACGTTGTACAAATGGCCGACTCGAAATCGACACTTGAAAAGACAAAGGAAGAAACACGTTTGCGCATGGTATAAGTAGGTACAACGCGTAGTACCAACGGAAAGATATCTTAAAAATTACATTCATAATAACTTGAACGAATGAAAATATCATACAATAGTAAAACTGCAGGACACCACTTCGAAATGGACTGGACTCTGTAAAAGTCGAGATTCGAAATCTAAAACTCGACACTGATTTTCTGTAAGATTCAGTTACATGAGTCGGAGACTTGTACGAATATTGTCATGTCAAGTGATCAACGCGAAAAAATTTTTTTTTTTTTAAAACGTTGCCTTCACCTACTGATAGTAGTAGGAATTACTCCTGTGTCGCGGAGGCAATTTACATACATAAATTGCACACAGACCCTGAACTATTATTTGTAGTCCATACAAATATGGAAGAGATCGCTATGCAGACATGAGGCCACCAATTTGTATCTACTAATTCACTTCCTTTTTTTTTTTGTTTTGTACAATAAAGTATATTCATTCATTCATTCAAATACTAGTCCCGTGCGGGAAACGAACCCCCGTCCCACAGCCACTACCCCATGTGTATCGCTGCGATACACGTTGCTCCACTGCGGGTTGGCGGGCTTCACATATCCTCTTAATAATATTTTTATTATTTCGCAGACATACAGGCTTCCCCACGATGTTTGCCTGCACCGCCGAGCAAGTGGTAGATACGACACTTAAAATTGAAATTAACAATTTTAGTAGTGCCGGCACGGGAGATCGAACCCTGGTCACTCGCGCTCTATGAAACTGAGAGTGTGAAAAGTTCTATAATATTATGAATATATTGATCGGATTAGAACAGAGGGAAAATTCGTAGATAATTTAATTCAAAATGTACGTATAATAAAAAGTTTCGCTTATAGGAAACTGAGAATCGCAATAAATACTTGCTTCAAACAGTATTGTGTAGAAGCAGTCTCGCATGACACCCGCATACCTGGAACAGCATTCTTTTGACCTCACGCCGTCAGCACGTGACGTCAGCATTCTTGACCTTTGTAAGACCTCGCTGCGCCATACTGACTTTCGCACAACATGTATTCTAATGCATGAAGTCTCCCTGATTTTTGCGGTTAAGAGATCTCCAGTTGTTTGCAACATTGCAACGCAGGTGCTTTTGTTTATCGGTGGGAACTTATTTGATAATATAATCTTACATTACAATAACAAGATTAGATTATAGAAAACAAAATTTTCCTCTCAAGGTGTTAAATAATAAAACTGCGTTGCAAAAATCTTTGTGAACAATGGCAGCAGTTTGTATTCGCACATGTATACCATAGGGATACGTCACACTCACGGCTATCGCCTATTAGGTTAGGCAGAGATTAGACGGATTTCGGTGCACGACTCGGCGTAGGCATTATACTTTTTGCCTAGTAATATCTATAAGAAAGACTACAATGGTATTAGTTTAAAACGGGGGAATAGTTAAATCCCGGCTAGGACATGGTGTGGTCGTTTTATCCGCTCCATTGGCATTATCTAGACCAGGGATTCTCAAACTATTTTGGGCAAGAAAACTCTTTTCCAAAATGAACTGATACCTCAGGCCCCTTTATGCAAATTACTTTAAAATCCTATCTCTAGTTTTTCGTATTGTCACAAAATACTTGCTTCAAACAGTATTGTGTAGAAGCAGTCTCGCATGACACCCGCATACCTGGAACAGCATTCTTTTGACCTCACGCCGTCAGCACGTGACGTCAGCATTCTTGACCTTTGTAAGACCTCGCTGCGCCATACTGACTTTCGCACAACATGTATTCTAATGCATGAAGTCTCCCTGATTTTTGCGGTTAAGAGATCTCCAGTTGTTTGCAACATTGCAACGCAGGTGCTTTTGTTTATCGGTGGGAACTTATTTGATAATATAATCTTACATTACAATAACAAGATTAGATTATAGAAAACAAAATTTTCCTCTCAAGGTGTTAAATAATAAAACTGCGTTGCAAAAATCTTTGTGAACAATGGCAGCAGTTTGTATTCGCACATGTATACCATAGGGATACGTCACACTCACGGCTATCGCCTATTAGGTTAGGCAGAGATTAGACGGATTTCGGTGCACGACTCGGCGTAGGCATTATACTTTTTGCCTAGTAATATCTATAAGAAAGACTACAATGGTATTAGTTTAAAACGGGGGAATAGTTAAATCCCGGCTAGGACATGGTGTGGTCGTTTTATCCGCTCCATTGGCATTATCTAGACCAGGGATTCTCAAACTATTTTGGGCAAGAAAACTCTTTTCCAAAATGAACTGATACCTCAGGCCCCTTTATGCAAATTACTTTAAAAATCCTATCTCTAGTTTTTTTCGTATTGTCACAAAATACTTACTAAAATAACTTAGGCCACGGGGGTCGATAACGGTCACTTAGGGAATCTCTGATCTAGACGTACGTATATCGGCTGGTGCGAGTGGGCGGGTCGGGTATCTTTGGCTATCAATGCGCCCACGCAAGCCGCGGGCCGGCGACCGTTGTGCACTCGACCCGGTGATTCTGTGTACAGTGTAGTTTAGTACATTATTGAAGAGGCTCGGTCCTTGTGTTGTGATTGCATTCGAATGCTTTCGTAATAATGGTAACGCATAACTGTACCATTTCGCACACTATTCTTCGTCTTTTAATTTAAAAAGATTAGATTGCATAGTCGTACATAACGACGTGAGTGCGCTAATCTTGACTTATATCAGTTGTATCTTATTAATGAACTCTGCTCATCCTGTATTCTACCACTAAACAGTAGAATAAGTGAGAGTAATAAAAGAACACATTAAATTAAATTTTAATCAAAAGGAAGAAAAGAATACAATCGTTGGTAGTAATAAATAAAGTCTAATTAAAGTAAAGTAGCTGATTGTAAATAGCCAGAGCTGGGCAAAGGCCTCCTTCTCAAATATATGAGAGGGTTTTGGAGCCGGGAAAGCAGATTAATCGATGCTCCAATGCGGTTTGGCTTTCTTCACCTCATGTCCTCGAAATAATATTTTTTATTATTTATCAGACGTCTTCACGGTATTTTCCTTCGCCGCCGAGCACGTGCTAAATTCAGCACTTGATATTGCTGTTAACAATTTTAGTAGTGCTTGTACCGGGGATCGAACCCTGATAAATCCCTGATAAGTTTATACAAAAAGTCTGTTTAGCGCAAAATGGTTCGTAGAGCAATTGATCTACCTTTAGATTAAATTACCATAGGGTACTTAGAAATGTCCTACTTAGAGCCTAAACTACTGACTCAAGAAACATGAAATTCGGATGCTACTTGTAAATTCCACCTCCCAAGGGGTAAAATAAGGGATGAAGGTTTCTGGGATGATGATCTCGACATTTTTGAAGTAAGAAACACGAAATTTATATTTAGACATGTGATGAAAAATATGAAGTTGCGCATGAGCTAATACAGTATACTTTCCCCCACGACTTAATGTGCTTTATTTTTAATTTCTGATTTACATGTTCTGTGTTGTCTCATTATGCTGGGCCAATAAAAAAAATTCTTTCTTTCTTTCTAATAAGCACGAATTTATTTACCATATGTTCGGTAGTAAAACAAAAGAGAAGAAATTAAAAAGGTTGGAGAAATTTTCACCATGCTCAGTAGTGGGACAATTAAATGACTATTTACTTAAGCTATACAGCTATAGGCATGCATATCCTAGTAGAGAAATATAAACACTGCCACCGCAGGGGTCGGCAGGGACTAGGGATTTCTATTTAGCACGACTCTGAAAAGCTAAACAGATTCTGAAATACACTTTACGACATACATATATTCACGCCATATTCCCAACGGGGTAGGCAGAGACAATCTCCTTCCACCTGCTACGGTCCTGACATACGTGTTACGCTTCTTCCACTTTTATCAATCTTCGCATGCATGCTCGTTGGTTTAGAGTACTCTTTACTTCGCCTTTTACCGAGGTCCATTTTACGCCTCAGCGGGGTCAAAAAAAAGTGACGATTGGGGAGAGCCGCTTCGCGTCGTACTAGGAAAATTTTATTTGTAAAGTTTATTTATGAATTAGCCTGTTACATGAAACATTTATCAGTGATTAATTACGTTGAGATGTTCCGCTGTGTTCGGTTTGATCGGTCAAGGAAGAGCTCGATCAGTGTAGAGCAACGAGAGAGACGCTGCAGCACGGCTAGAATTGGACCAATTGATTCAAATTAGTTTAATGACCATGTCGAGACGTCCTCGACGATTCTACTGTTTGATCCACCTATCGGTCGGCGGGACAAGCTGGGAGTCCCTGTTGTCTTGGTAACTGGTAATGTTCATCAGATAGATTAAACATATATCTACTATAGATAAATAATCATATTACATTATCTGAACTTTCATGATGGTTAGGGTAAAAACATTTGTATCAATCGTACAAATGTTTATCCGGAGTCGGGATTCAATCCCGCAACCCTCAGCTATAAAGGCAGGGTCATCCACTAGGATATCGGCCCGTCTAGAAAGTATTCCTGTTTTAGTATTGGCTTTTCCGCTTACCCGGTAAGCGTAAATGTTTGTGTGCAAGAAATATTCACGTTTCGGTTTAGTCTTCTTTTCTTTCGGCTTGTAGAGCCTTAAGTGTTCACTGCTGAACATTGGCGTATGCTGTTACGGGAAGTTGGGGATCGCAGTATCCCGGACACCTCGCACCACAGACGCTGCTGCCCGTCACCGATTCGCGTGATGTAGGTCTGGCATATTTTAAATGCGATGATGCTGCCACATGCATCATGCTTGTGAACCGGGGCTGCTTCTTGCAGGGCTGTTCAGCTCGGGTTTGCAAATCCACCACGAGTTTTTTTCTATGCAACAAACTCCTGCAAAGTTTTAATTTATCTTAGAAAATCCTCATATTTCTAGAGATTCGGAGTGTTTATTTTAAATTGTATAATTTTATTTGTAAAGTTTATTTATGAATTAGCCTGTTACATGAAACATTTATCAGTGATTAATTACGTTGAGATGTTCCGCTGTGTTCGGTTTGATCGGTCAAGGAAGAGCTCGATCAGTGTAGAGCAACGAGAGAGACGCTGCAGCACGGCTAGAATTGGACCAATTGATTCAAATTAGTTTAATGACCATGTCGAGACGTCCTCGACGATTCTACTGTTTGATCCACCTATCGGTCGGCGGGACAAGCTGGGAGTCCCTGTTGTCTTGGTAACTGGTAATGTTCATCAGATAGATTAAACATATATCTACTATAGATAAATAATCATATTACATTATCTGAACTTTCATGATGGTTAGGGTAAAAACATTTGTATCAATCGTACAAATGTTTATCCGGAGTCGGGATTCAATCCCGCAACCCTCAGCTATAAAGGCAGGGTCATCCACTAGGATATCGGCCCGTCTAGAAAGTATTCCTGTTTTAGTATTGGCTTTTCCGCTTACCCGGTAAGCGTAAATGTTTGTGTGCAAGAAATATTCACGTTTCGGTTTAGTCTTCTTTTCTTTCGCCTTGTAGAGCCTTAAGTGTTCACTGCTGAACATTGGCGTATGCTGTTACGGGAAGTTGGGGATCGCAGTATCCCGGACACCTCGCACCACAGACGCTGCTGCCCGTCACCGATTCGCGTGATGTAGGTCTGGCATATTTTAAATGCGATGATGCTGCCACATGCATCATGCTTGTGAACCGGGGCTGCTTCTTGCAGGGCTGTTCAGCTCGGGTTTGCAAATCCACCACGAGTTTTTTTCTATGCAACAAACTCCTGCAAAGTTTTAATTTATCTTAGAAAATCCTCATATTTCTAGAGATTCGGAGTGTTTATTTTAAATTGTATAATTTTATTTGTAAAGTTTATTTATGAATTAGCCTGTTACATGAAACATTTATCAGTGATTAATTACGTTGAGATGTTCCGCTGTGTTCGGTTTGATCGGTCAAGGAAGAGCTCGATCAGTGTAGAGCAACGAGAGAGACGCTGCAGCACGGCTAGAATTGGACCAATTGATTCAAATTAGTTTAATGACCATGTCGAGACGTCCTCGACGATTCTACTGTTTGATCCACCTATCGGTCGGCGGGACAAGCTGGGAGTCCCTGTTGTCTTGGTAACTGGTAATGTTCATCAGATAGATTAAACATATATCTACTATAGATAAATAATCATATTACATTATCTGAACTTTCATGATGGTTCGGGTAAAAACATTTGTATCAATCGTACAAATGTTTATCCGGAGTCGGGATTCAATCCCGCAACCCTCAGCTATGAAGGCAGGGTCATCCACTAGGATATCGGCCCGTCTAGAAAGTATTCCTGTTTTAGTATTGGCTTTTCCGCTTACCCGGTAAGCGTAAATGTTTGTGTGCAAGAAATATTCACGTTTCGGTTTAGTCTTCTTTTCTTTCGGCTTGTAGAGCCTTAAGTGTTCACTGCTGAACATTGGCGTATGCTGTTACGGGAAGTTGGGGATCGCAGTATCCCGGACACCTCGCACCACAGACGCTGCTGCCCGTCACCGATTCGCGTGATGTAGGTCTGGCATATTTTAAATGCGATGATGCTGCCACATGCATCATGCTTGTGAACCGGGGGCTGCTTCTTGCAGGGCTGTTCAGCTCGGGTCTGCAAATCCACCACGAGTTTTTTTTCTATGCAACAAACTCCTGCAAAGTTTTAATTTATCTTAGAAAATCCTCATATTTCTAGAGATTCGGAGTGTTTATTTTAAATTGTATAATTTTATTTGTAAAGTTTATTTATGAATTAGCCTGTTACATGAAACATTTATCAGTGATTAATTACGTTGAGATGTTCCGCTGTGTTCGGTTTGATCGGTCAAGGAAGAGCTCGATCAGTGTAGAGCAACGAGAGAGACGCTGCAGCACGGCTAGAATTGGACCAATTGATTCAAATTAGTTTAATGACCATGTCGAGACGTCCTCGACGATTCTACTGTTTGATCCACCTATCGGTCGGCGGGACAAGCTGGGAGTCCCTGTTGTCTTGGTAACTGGTAATGTTCATCAGATAGATTAAACATATATCTACTATAGATAAATAATCATATTACATTATCTGAACTTTCATGATGGTTCGGGTAAAAACATTTGTATCAATCGTACAAATGTTTATCCGGAGTCGGGATTCAATCCCGCAACCCTCAGCTATGAAGGCAGGGTCATCCACTAGGATATCGGCCCGTCTAGAAAGTATTCCTGTTTTAGTATTGGCTTTTCCGCTTACCCGGTAAGCGTAAATGTTTGTGTGCAAGAAATATTCACGTTTCGGTTTAGTCTTCTTTTCTTTCGCCTTGTAGAGCCTTAAGTGTTCACTGCTGAACATTGGCGTATGCTGTTACGGGAAGTTGGGGATCGCAGTATCCCGGACACCTCGCACCACAGACGCTGCTGCCCGTCACCGATTCGCGTGATGTAGGTCTGGCATATTTTAAATGCGATGATGCTGCCACATGCATCATGCTTGTGAACCGGGGGCTGCTTCTTGCAGGGCTGTTCAGCTCGGGTCTGCAAATCCACCACGAGTTTTTTTTCTATGCAACAAACTCCTGCAAAGTTTTAATTTATCTTAGAAAATCCTCATATTTCTAGAGATTCGGTGTGTTTATTTTAAATTGTATAATTTTATTTGAATGAAATATGTACGTCGTTAACATTCGGTATCATTGTGAAACGGTGGTAGATTATGAAAAATATGATTATTGACAAATGAAATTTGAATAGACAAGACAAATGAAGAATAATAACTCATTCGATGCTTATTACGCCATCTGTCGGGAGCCATTAGAAGTTGATTGGTTGAATGGTTCATTCTATTATATAAGAAAATAAAAGTTCTCACTATCGCATATACGATAATATTTTATTTTTATTTTTATTTTAACCGATCCAACCCAATTTTCACCGACCATATTTGAACCAACATGACATAACCCAGCGAAATATCTACCGCAGTCTTAAAGTCCAGGTGTCCATGAGTACGAGCCCGCCGCATGAGGGGTCTCTTGGATCGCAGACAAAACACCTGGCCAATTGGTTATCGTTATTTACGTTATTGAAGTCTAGCGACTAATAGATGACGTGTTTGATCTCCAGTGAGCGAGAAGCCGACGCCGGCGCCACGGCTCGGTCCGCACGGCGTCCAAGTGGTGAACACGGGCCCCAACCACACGTTCGTGCTCGACGAGGAGGCGCTCAACTCCCTGCTGCTGCAAGATGACATCCGCGACCGGTCGGTGGTGGTGCTCTCCGTCGCCGGCGCGTTCAGGAAGGGGAAGTCGTTCATTCTCAATTGCTTCCTGCGGTATATGCATCACAAGGTATGTTCGTCTCACTTCTCCTTTATCGACCAATTTAAATCCATTGCTGGACGTAGGTTTCTCCAAAAAAGCGCCATAAAAAGCAGAGATGCATTTCTTGAAAGGTTTCACCATATTCACCACGCAGGGCAAGCGGGCTGGTGAGTGCTGTGCCGCCGACACCCGGGTTGGTACTATAGTGATGCTGCTCCACATCAACAGTTTGGTGAGGGCGATGGGTAACAAATGCGTCGGTGTGTGACAAAGACTTGTGTCGTACGAAGACGCACGGTTAAAGTTCTCATTGAAGTGGACATTGCTTCCGACGCTGGTGCTGTCACCGATTTGGATATACATCTATTTGCGGTCTGGCGTCTGGAATATAAGGTGGCGGAAATGACTTTCAGGACAATCAGTGGGATGAGCGAGAGGCGACGGATTTGCTGATGTCGTCACTCTACCAGACAGAGGTTCGATTTCTGCATTGAACAAATTTTTGTATGGCTGTGGAATCCTTGTAGAGCGCAACGTTACATTAAAAACTTTTTCGATATTAGATTTAAATGGCTGTCTTCTCTTGCCGCAGTACGGCCCGGGGGGCGGCGGCGACTGGCTGGGCACGGACGACGAGCCGCTGCAGGGCTTCAGCTGGCGCGGCGGCTCCGAGCGGGACACCACCGGCATCCTCATGTGGTCCGAGGTGTTCAAGACCACGCTGCCCAGCGGCGAGAAGGTGAGTGCTCACTCTGCTATCGGCTAAAACCGACCAAGATTGGCGGACAGACAAAAAAAGCGACCGCATTTCAACTTATGGGGTGGTCTAACGTTTTTGGTCATTTCAACCCACTTTTCTCCAGAGCTTATTTGGGACAACGTAAATTACAGGACAGGACAATTTAAATTATAATTATTTGGTCTCTTCTCATCAATTCTTTTCGTGGTTGAGAGCTCCTATTATATAAATAAATACCCCTGGCGGGTGGCCAGGGCTATGGCGTCACTCAGGTGGTAATCGTAACAGCGATCGGTTTCAATTTGAAGTGACGCGTAGTAGAGACTTGTCTAGTTTATTCGATTAAACCGCTGACTGATAGCCATGGTAGGCTAGTGGTCAGGGCGCTCACCTCAGTTACACAGAGCGCGAGTGACCAGGTCACGTTCGTGCCGGCATCAATAAAATTGTTAATAGCAATATTAAGTGCTCTATTTACCACGTGCTCAGCGCTGAGGGACAACATTGTGAGGAAACCTGTAGGTCTGAGAAATAATAAAAAATACTATTTACGAATTTTAAATTACGATTATATGTGAAGCCTGCCAACCTGAACTGGAGCGTGGCAGGCCCGTCTCCTAAACCATCTGAGATATTTGAGAAGGATGCATTTGCCCAGCTGCGGGCACTTGCAGGCTGCTATTTTACTTTACCTTTCTGTTACCACCAGAGTTACGCAATAGCTGTAGCAGGAGGTTGCGCTCTTCCGTAACATTTTCACATTGAAAAAAACATCTAAGTTAGGTAATTTACAAACAAATTGAGTCAGGCTTAAAGCAGTGGTTACGAAAGAGCTCTAGAAGAAATTGTCTCTGAACCAAGAAAAAAAATAAAAATCGTTCAGATAGGTTACATAGAAATGATGCTCTCGCTCGAGAAACAAGTAATAATATTGAGGGCGAATTCGTTCCAGGTGGCGGTGATACTGCTGGACACGCAAGGCGCCTTCGACAGCGAGTCCACAGTGCGCGACTGCGCCACGGTGTTCGCGCTCTCCACCATGCTCTCCTCCGTGCAGATCTACAACCTCTCGCAGAACATACAGGAGGACGACCTGCAGCATCTGCAAGTGAGTAGACACCACGCTCCTGCGTGTGAACTGCTTAGTGGTTGATTGTGAAATTTATGAGGTTGATGTGGCGAGGACAAAGAAACTGCCACCCCAATAACCAATCCCGTAGGTGTCGTAAACATCGGAATTACAGTGTTGGCGCCACTCCCATCACACCACTGTTGTGTTCCGGTTTGTGGGGTGTACAGAGTAAGTAGTATTATTGGTTGTGAGACATTCCATGTAAGTCCTCTGGGGTAGGGGCGCATCTGTAGCCTTCTTCAATTGAAGTTGTTTGGGTGTCCATGATCTGCAATAACCACTTAACACGAGGTGGACAGTTAGCTCCTATGACACTTTATTTTTTAAAAATAAATCCAGCAGTGGATCGCTGTAACCGATGACGTAACCAACCCGGTCCCGGGCAGCTGTTCACAGAGTACGGGCGACTCGCGCTGGAGGACAGCGGGCGCACGCCGTTCCAGAGGCTGCAGTTCCTCGTGCGCGACTGGAGCTTTCCGTACGAGGCGCCGTACGGGGCGGAGGGCGGACAGACCATACTCCAGCGGCGGCTCAAGGTATCTACCGCTGGAAAGTGGAAACAACCCACACTGCAAACTTACACGCAACCGCGCACGCACACGCACACACACTGACACACACACACACACACACACACACACACGTCGTCTAGTTCCAAACCAGGTTTTCCTGTTTCTTGGTAAAATAAACTCATATGACTGGTACAAATTGTTACGTCCATCAGCCTTCAATCCTCATCTTCGTAAGTGAATGGAATTTGCTGTAGTAAAAATTAACAAGACTTCTATTTGATTGTTTGTAAATCAGTTCTCAAGATAGCAGTTAATATAATACTGAATCGTGGTTCATTGTTTCATGTTAAAGCCGAAACGTGTTATTATATCTTGGTGTTCTGTTACTGTTCTGACTTAGTCATATATACTACTACTAATGTTTATCAATAAAGTTGATTAATAAGTTTTAGATTTTTGCATTGTATTTTATTGAGATCTTAAATTCATTAGAAGCCATTGCCACAAAAAATTTAAAAATAAAACGCCACCCGATATGATATTTGGCGGCAATTTAATTCGAATGGAGGAAAACCGAAGTTCGTGCGTTTATAAATTTTCTTAAATTTTTTTCTGCAATAAGTGTTTTTTTTTAATTGTGAAAATAACCGAAGAGTATTACGCGCATTGATCAAAAAACTACGCGAAGAAATAAAAAATAAACGACTCGGAAAGTTGTGTGCCGGAGTGCTTTTTCATTATGACTGCACCTGGACTCTTCTGTTGATGTTGCAACCGCCATGTTCTCCGAACGTAGCTACTAGTATTTTTACCTCCTCCTTTTTACCAATTCGAAACAGTACTTGCGTGGTATAAGTTTACACATATATATATTTATTGACGATGATTGAATATATAAATTAGATGTAGGCGATATGATCATCTACTAAAGAGGTCTTTTTTCCCAAGTGAATTGTTCATCTTTCAAAACGTTTTTCTTGTATTGGG
Source organism: Bhutanitis thaidina (assembly GCA_029286595.1). Classification (NCBI taxonomy): domain Eukaryota; kingdom Metazoa; phylum Arthropoda; class Insecta; order Lepidoptera; family Papilionidae; genus Bhutanitis; species Bhutanitis thaidina. The sequence goes on along the minus strand of JAGSMS010000028.1, from coordinate 9,629,712 downwards.
TTAGACGGTGATATTGAAAAATAAATACAATTTAGATATAACTTTTTTGATTAAGTGTATTTTTATTTCCATTTTGTTTTTATTAATCACTTTTGTAATCGATACCATTTATTAGCCAATAAATGTATTTTGTTTCCATCTCTCATTGCTTTGTGGTGAGGTTGAAGCCCGCAATTTATTAATTTATTACTAGTTAAGCACAACACTATCGTTTGTGGTATATTTAATATTCTATCGGCTGATCCACAGGTATCAGACAAGCAGCATCCCGAGTTGCAATCACTTCGAAAGCACATAACATCATGTTTCTCTGAGATCGCCTGTTTTTTGATGCCCCATCCCGGATTGAAGGTCGCAACCGACCCGAACTTCAACGGCCGACTACTGGGTAGATATTCACTTGAAAATCTATCTATATATATTTTTTTTTAAAAATTTAAAAAAAATCAGTAGAAAGTACGAAAATCATATTAAAAACTTCCTCGTCACTAAATAGTTTATAAATATTTTTTGTACCAGTTCACGGTAATTTTGAATCACGTCGGTCTATTTCAGATATCGAAGCAGAGTTCAAACGTGCCTTGCAACAGTTAGTGCCAATGCTGCTGGCGCCGGATAACTTGGTCCCCAAACTGATCAACGGGCAGAGGGTGAAGGCTAAGGACCTGCCGCAGTACTTCAAGTCCTACATGAGCATCTACAAAGGCAACGAGCTGCCGGAACCCAAGAGCATGCTTGTGGTGTGTAATACAAATTATTCATCTACAGTTTTAGTGATGTTGTATCTGCCTATATTGATATCTCTTTCAGTTGGCATGCTACTTAGTAGCAGTCAAGAAATGTTCCAGCACTTGTTTATGGTTACTGCTAACGGACGAGGCTCTGGCGGAATATTCACACGCGTTCGCTTTACTACTTCAAAATACTGATTCTTACGGCCTTGCACATTTTGGAGGCCGATCGTATATATTTATTAAATATAGTTAAATTTCTCTTACAGGCAACGGCGGAGGCAAATAACCTGACCGCAGTGGCCGAAGCGAAGGAAGTGTACACAACCCTGATGGAGGAGGTGTGCGGCGGGGCGAAGCCCTACCTGCAGACGCAGCTGCTAGAGGCCGAACACGCGCGCGTGCGGGACAAGGCGCTCCACGCCTTCCACTCCAAGCGGAAGATGGGTGGCGAGGAGTTCAGTCAGTCCTACTGCGAACAGCTCGTACAGGTAATATATAATTGCACAGGTAATACAACTATATCAGTCTATTTTAGCCCACAGCTGGACATTGGCCACTCGTAAGAAATTATCAGCAAAAGCCGGCATGTACTTCTTGAAATGTTTTGCCCATACTCACCATGTTAGGCAAACAGAGTTATGAGTGCAGTGTCAATACCCTCACACTGGTGATGCTGCTTCTTATATAATAATCTATGAGATCGGGACTCAGCAAATGCAGAGAGATGTTCCAACACGGTCCCCAGAGCCCCGTTTATTTGATAAGCAGGTGCACCGCGTGCAGGTGATATTGGTATTTAGAGGAAGGAATTGGTATTTTTTTTACTGCTTATGACAATGAATCACTTGCCCACAGGACCTCGAGGAACAGTTCCAGCAGTTCCGGTCGCACAACGAGAGCAAGAACATATTCAAGGCGGCGCGGACGCCGTCCGTTTTCTTCGCGATCGCGATGTTCTTCTACGTGCTGAGCGGTATCTTCGGCCTGGTGGGGGTGTACCCGTTCGCCAACCTCTGCAACCTGGCGATGGGCGTTGCGCTGCTCACGCTTGTCATGTGGGCGTATATCAGGTATTATTCATTATTGTTTTTAGGGTATTTATATACATTCTCATCTATGTGGCTTATATAAATAATAATAATATGGTATTTTAATATCATTAAATAAATAAACAATATTATACAAGCCACGATAGCCGAATGGTTAGAGCATATCCGTCACAGAATCAGCAGACTGTAACTCATAACAATGAGTTTTTTTAATGACCTGAATACTAAGAAGGCGACAGGCTTTCCACTGTATTTTTTTTAAATTTTCATTTTACATTTCTTTATATTTTAAAAATATAAAAAAAAAACCTACATAAAAGCCAAATATGTATGTTTTTTTTTCATTACGGCCGTTTAATGTCTTGCACGTTTTATTTACCTCAGGTACAGCGGTGAGATGCGAGAGTTTGGCGTCACTATTGACGAAGCAGCCAATTGGCTTTGGGATAATGTAAGTACTGTGTATTGAGATTGTACTTTAGCCTCGCCCATACATAATTCCACCATAACGAAAGGTCACATGTTTACAGTCAGCTCACTGCAGATGCAAATGTTGGCTTGGTGCCAAACTTTACTTGCAATAATTTAACAGTTGCAATTTGACAACTGACAAATTAACTTATATAGAGATCGGTCAAACGGTAATTAAAAAAAAAACAAATTTTGTGTATAAATACGAACATTACATACATTTTGGCTTTTAGAGTTTGACATATCAAAACAATCAAACGAGTTTAATCTTAAGATGTCTACTAGTAACCATCGAGGCGTACCATTGAGCGCGATTATCAGATAACATTTCTACAACAAAATACCAGCAAGTGCGTAGTCTTCCTGTCAATAGGTTTAAAAAAATTGTTAAACAATTTTTTTTTGGACGATTTTAATTGTGATGATACAGTTAGAGCATCAATCACCCTTTACTATACCATTGCAGTAGTTTTACTTTATTCAAGTAGGATGACGAACAAGTATTGGTTTATATTGAAACAAAGTAACAGGTCTTTCTGTCAACTAATTGTACCCTCCGAGTGTCATAAAAATAGAATTTGTATTCTTGCACCACATCAGCAGTTATCTGTATTATTTGTTATAGATAATGAAGCCGGCTTACCAGACGTGCCTGGAGAAAGGCATGGAGCGCGCAGCCGCCGCGGCAGCCGAACGCACGCTTGGCCCCTCCACGCCCAGCGCCAACGGGAAGCACAAGCATTTGTGATGGCCCACCACCAACCGGCACCAGTACACCCTGCACCCGCGTGCGGCCCTGCTGTGCAGAACTATTGTGAACTGTGACCTGTGTGATCTGCAAAGTGCGTTCATTGTGAGACAATACTGAATAAGATATTCGTTTGAAAAGCAATACTGTGTTCGCTCATTGTGATGCTGCGGAACGAGGAAAGAAAGTGAAAAGAGAATTACTACTACAGTTACTAATAATGTGATTAATCTCGCAGCGTTCCTCTTCTCGTGAAGGGAAAGTAATAATAGCTCTCTCATGTTACAGTACCTCAAATTTGAATACAACATATCTACAGTCAAGGAGATAAGTTGAAGTATGACATAAGGAAAATTCGAAGTCATATTATAGAACAGCAAGATGGTGTTTATTTAAATAACATCTGCATATAAATGTTAAAGTGCCCAGAATTCTCTAAAGTTGTTAATCGCTTAGTGGCAAACAAATACTTGTAGTAATGAAGCTAAAAACAGTAAGTTGAAACTAGTAATAACAGAGTATATGTTCTAGACTTATTTGTTTTGTTTAAAATTTTATGGTATTGGCTGTCACTGGTGGCGGATTGTTCATAGGTTCGATTGTACAGCGGTGTAGACAAATTGAGTTTTAGAATTAGTTGTTACATATATTCCTATTGTTCGATTAATCTGACTTGAGCTTTTATACAAAACTTTTTTATGTAAACCTGTTTTTTTTTTTTAATAATAATTTAATAATGATCGACTACACAAGAGATTGCTGTAGCAAATTTTGTCCATGCGGTATAATTTAGGGTGAATGGAAAGGAGTATTAAATTGCACCATTGCTTTCCTAGCCACCTTGACCCATTCACACTACAGCTGGTGTTGTACAGCAGTGTGGTCCTACATTTAATTTATATCACTTGCCTCTTATGACATGAACCCAATACAAATACTTGCCCATAGTTGTTTCGTATTCTTTTGATTTGATCAAAATCAAATGTTTATCGCATATTATTAAGTGTTTTTCAAAATAAAAAATACAAATATGTTTGCTCTGAACAGTTTAAGTAGTTTTGTTTCCTCCCATGAAGAATAAATCTAATAATGTTACATTAAAATGTTGTCTTCAGCCATTTTAGATTAATGGGACAATATAAAAATTTACATAGATTAAATATTTGTAGGGTGGTCTGTAAATTATAGATAAAGTTTAAATAAGATAACGTAAATCATGTATGTCGAGTTGAGTCTTTGAGATCACTTTTTTAAATAATTTAGGCTGTTGCACAAATGACTAAATGTTTTATCAATAGCGTTTTTATATCAAAAATAATCTCTAGTTAAAGTTTGTTCACTTGTTGAGTTGCACATTTTGTAGTATGTACTTAAATCAGTCTTAGGAATATACTGCTAAGAAATGAATACTCTGTTTGAAATTATCTGGTTTTAGTAACAGAGATATCTGGTTGTTGTATATATGTATTTTTCTAATACCGAATCATATCCGAAAGTTTTATATTTTAGAAATTTTTTAATAAATGTGCCAATTTGTTTGTACTGTGTAAATTTTTTGGAGTGTGTTCCTTTTGATTGTCATCATGGGAAGAAAATTATATTTGTTGTCGATTTCATAGTTTATTTGTTTGTTTACTAATAACTCTGAACCTTCTTTAAGTTCTTTATTTCACAACCAATTTTTTGCAGTTTTAACAAATTGCATATTAATTTCTTTTTAATTAATTTCTTTTCTGGTTGAGTGACTATCATATTCATAGTAAAGTTAAAACGCAGAATGACTTTTGGAATTTAATCAAAGGCCTCAAAAAATATCTTTTTATTCCTCAATTATTGTTCACATTAAAGACCTGGTTATCGTTTATTGATAAACCATGTTTTTGATGAACAACACTATGTTAAAAATAACATTTAATTTTATCAGAGCCATCTTGTGAAAAATATTTGTGACTTAGTGAATAAGGCCACAATCTTGCAATTAATCAACCACGCTTGATGAAGTCCTAATGAAAAGTGGTTGTTTGAAACAGTATGAACTCTGAAAAACATGAATCAGATAACCAATGACAAGTTGACATACTTCATATTTTTCTGCAAGTATGATCACTCGCTATACAAGTATTAAGTTTTACTTTGTAGTAATGTTCCAAATAATTTTGTTACAAATATAAATATTAGTAAATGATTGTTACATACAATTACATTGAGTTAGATAACGTTGAATTACTTTATATTACGCTCTGTGAACTAGTTGTACCATCTATGTTTTACTTTCGTTGCATGTCTCGTAAGGTGTCTATTTGTCATTAATAACGGTCACAATATTATATAATCTGTGGTTGTGTTGCTTTTGTTTTTATTGTTTTAGTTATAGTTAGTTTAGTTTAGTGACAAGCGGGCGCGAACGCGTGCGTCGAACTATATAAATAGACCATTATAAAGGAATTCATCAAGTCGTATATAATATTGCTCCGATACCAATTTTTTGACTGCCTATTAAAACAACATTGTAATTAAACAAAAAAGTTAATTAAGCATTTTAACATTTGAGATGCTTACACATTAATTGACACACAAAATTGAACAATGAAAACAAGAAAAAGCTGTTTAGGGTTAGTCATTGATAATTAAGTTTTTTTCACTGCATGTGTCAAATTAAGCCAAACATTATTACATTGCACATACACGCTACTTTATACCTCATCTTTATTTTTCAGTTTTTTTAGAAAGAAATACTTTATTCGGCACATAACCGTACCGTGACGTACATACATAAGGATGTAAACTTAACTAAACTGGCGTAATAAACGAAATATACTTTTGTATGTTGTGGGCTATGCCAATTTTCCGTGCAACAGGTGCCAACCCGAAGGGGAATAAGTAACAATGTTGGGAATAAGTAACAGGGATATTTACTCATGTGCCTGCATCGAAAATTGCTAACAACCCGCTCAGTAGAGTCCTGGATTTGATTCTCTATTATCTCAATTAACTATTTGATATCAAAACTTAAAAAAAGTATACAAAAAATGAACTTGTAATAGCGATTCTTCTCCAATTGAAAAGGATTGAATACATATATACACATTGCAATTATTACACATGTTGCGTTGACTTTGTAGGAAATGAAATCGAACTTAACGAATTATGAATATTTATTATAATCTATATGTTCTTTATATATTATTTCAATAGTACAATTTACTAGCCTATCAGAGTTGTCTCTTGTATATATTAGAGTTTTGTCGTTAAAATACCCAATAAGTTTTGTTTAATGAATCTCTTCATTAAACGTTGCATTCACGCATATTTCAGCTCAATTTTAACATTCCCACATTCAGGCGTCTTGATCCTATGCGCTTTAAACTCTTTAGTGCCATAAGTTAGCGTTCAGATGCGACTCGTCTGTTGCAAAGTCGCAACTAAATGCTATTATTAAACGCAGGGTAGAAAAAGGAACATGAGGCAAATATTTAGAGGTATCCCTCGCTACCCGATAAAATAAAAAAAATAAAAAAACTTGCTTCAAAATAACTAAGCATTATCTTTACTCTCATTTATACACATCTAGGTTGCACGTACGCATCATCGATCAATCAGAGCTGTATCGACTATAATACCACTTGATTATGCCCGTGATGACAATAATGGTAGGTGAACGTCTGACAGTTAGGTTACCGGTGGGTAACGTCGACATCTCGTCGCCTTTCGACAAGATGGCGACCGTACGAACCTACTTACGACTCGCCTGTAAATTGGTTTTGGTTTAGATGATAATAATTTGATAAAATTGTAATATATAATAAAATTCTTATTTTATTCTTAGTTCTTTTATTTAATTATTAGCTAGTAAGCTGCTGGAGATATATTTACGCTAAGCGAAGCAAACAGCAAGTGTAATTGACATTCAAATATTAACATGCAATTACATTTTGCACGTGGTAGAGTCAAGCGGCTGCTGCATGAATGGGCCAGCTCGACCGGAGTACCACGTCCTCGTAGAATACCGGCGTGAAGTAGAGGTATCTACTTGCTTCGAGGTGCTTCTGCGTTTCGTTCGTTGAGGGAGGTAACCGGAGGCTCCCTCCCCCTTCCTCTCTCCCATCTCCGAAATATCCTTAAAGGCCGGTACGTGGGCGACGGTAATCACTTACTATCAGGAGAACCGATTGCTCGTTTGCCGCCTTGCACCCCGTACCAACTACTACCAATTATAAGGACAGAAACCCAGCACCTATTATAGGAAGTGAGAAACGATCGAAACAGTGTTGGAAAAGACGGTGGCTTCAATGACTTAATATTGTCATAAAGTGCTAAGTTGTCGAACATGGACGCAGACATTAATGCAACTCCTCTGACTGTCCGATGAATTTCCTTGTTAGCCAGCGCGGTAATAGCGCGCAACGAGCATAGGGGTAGGTAGAGGTTATTCTTCTGCCACAAGCGCAATAATGATCATGTACCAACTTCGAAACGATAGCAACTCGATAAAAAAAGAAGTTCCATCTTCTGCATACTTCCATTGCCAGCATTGGTGTTTGCTCTGGAAGGCTCATGCATAAACCTTCAGCCTCTGCGAAGATGTTTCCGCTGTCCCAAGTGTCGTATAGATGTTTGAGCATATTAGATGTTATGTTGTTAGAGCATCGAATGTCTAGTTCCAGCTGATATCAAACTGAACAAACTACAAAGTGTTTGCGCGAGCTACTACACCAGTTAACCAATTGAACCGTTACTTTAACAAAAAATTGTTCAGCATCGAAACATGCATAAGTTAAGTAGCTGCTAGTAAGTGACCACAGCTGAGCAAAGGCTTCCTTCTCAAATACCTAAAAGGGTTTAGGGGCGGGCTTCACGTCTATTAATACTTCGCCTAATATTGTTACCAAGTTGTAGTTTCTTAAAACATCTACTGGCTTTCCGTGTTGCCTTTAATTAAGGTGGCATATGCCTTTTTAAAACATTTTTATATATAAAATTGTTGTGTTTTTGTTACCTTGTTGGTAATCCTTAATTAATAAAAAAAATGTATTTTCTTTTATTTCTCAGATCATGCAGGTTACTAAATTAATATGTAAACTTATATGTATGCAAAGATAAATATGTTATTTTAGCAGTTTCAACGTGAGCCTGTCGCCGTTTTACTGTTCAGACCTACGATAATAACCGTACGCAAGTTTCAATATCCTCATCGGTAGGAGCCCTACACTTAGAGGATCGAACCCGCGTATTCGAAAGCTGTAGTTGCTTTAGCATTTCGAGCATATTTTTGTCATTTCTCACCTTCTTCGGGGACAATGGTCGGATACGGTGGTAGGCGTAATACTTTAATCCTGTTAGCTATTCTTGACTTTGCCAGCAAGCTGCACGACCCGCCGGACCAACAGGTTTGCATATGTTAGTATATTTGGATAAAATACTTAGCGTAAACATCGTACGTTTAACTTATACTGATTTCGAGAAGTCATAGAAGCTACAAGTCTTGTTATTGTTACTATCAGATAGTAAATAGAACCAGGCGTTACATTGCCGAAAATCATTTTAAAGAAGTTGAAATAAATTACTTTGCACAATTCCGTAATTCATTGCATCTACTATAATATTGTTTTAAGCGTGGTAGAGCCAAGCGGAGGCTTTAGCTGCTGCTCGAATGGGCCGGCTCGACCGGATTGATACCACGGCCTCGCAGAATATCGGCGTGAAGTAGAGGCATGTTGTGCTTCTGCGTTTCGTTCGGTGAGTGAGGTAACTCCCACTTCCCAAATATCCTTAAAGACCGGCAACGCACCTGCAGCATCTATGGTGTTGCAAATGTATGTGGGCGACGGTTAGCACTTACCACCAGCTGAACCGCTTGCTCGTTTGCTGTCTTTTGCATAAAAAAAAAAATATTAAACCCGAGGAAACAATAATACGACAATATTAGAAATTCATAAAGAAAATATATTTTATACAATTGTTGGCACGTCGGTGGTCTATTGATACTAATCTCTCTTATGGCTCTCTGTCGACACCGCTTCCGGAAGTCTACCCGATGGTGATAAATTTTGTAGTACCTGAGAAATTAAATAAATTAGATTCAGACGGTCTAAGAACTATATTTTTTGCAATAGTAATATTTTTGAATGTTAATATCATTACGGTTTTTATCGCGTTTAATTTGTGTTTTGTTTTACATAAGACAAACTAAATTATGTGTAAGGACCCTCGTAAATATGTAGCTGACGAGAAACAAGACGCATATTCTCGAGTGCCCCAACCATTAGCATCGCTTTTGATAGATCCAAAATGGGTGTTCCAAAAGAACACCCATTCTTACCAAGGATAATTCACGAGGCTTTATTGAAATCAAAAAAACATCCTAATTTCAATAGAGCATCTGGTCCAGCTATCTGGCTGGCACGACCTCAACATACTATGAGTTAACAAAATTAATAATTAAAAACTGAAAGTAGCCCGAGTTAACTAAGACATCGGGGCGTCCTACACCCCCCCGTGATCACAGGTGCTGTAAAGCACTTGTAACGTCGAGAACATAAAAACTAAAATTAAAACCACTAACACTTTGAAAGATTTTCATGAAGTTACAGATTATATAAGAGCCGAGGTAGCCTAGTGGTCAGGACGCTCGCTTTCGTCTCATAGAGCGGGAGTGACCAGAGTTCGAGCCCCGGTACCACTAAAATTGTTAATAGCAGGAGAACGTCGTAAGGAAACTTGCATATCTGAAAAATATTATTACGTGGACATGTGAAGTCCGCCAACTTGCACTGGAGCAGCGTGACGCCTTCTCGGCTTCATAATCCACTCAGGTATTTGAGAAGAAGGCCTTTGCCCATCAGTGGGCATTTACAGGCTGTAACTTTAACTTTTTCTAAAAAAGATTATATACTGACATAATTCCGTATAGTCAAGGCGATGTCGTCTAACAGCTCGCTCGCTTCCCGCATGTGTCCCGTGAACCTGAAATATTTACCATTAGTTTAGTGAAGTTAACAAATTGTTTATTTTATTTTTATTTTATTTTATTTATTTAATTAGGATTATCAACAAGGTTAACACATAACAAATTCTTTTTTATATTAAAATGTTTTTTTTTTTAAAAAAAAGGTATGTGCCACCTTACTTAAAGGCAACCACGGAAAGCCAGTAGACACAGTCTAGTAAAGTTAAATGAATATTAATAATAAGCGGATCTATTGCTTATCTAACGTAATACTATAACAAGGAAAAGTAATAACAAAAATAATGAAATAAAGAAATAATTAAGCAACCTACGATTGTCTTCTATAAATTATAAATAATTGTATAATGCCCTCCGCATTTTAGTCCTAAGCTCAGAAATTTTGGTTGGGAGAATGTCCACGTCCACTTTTTTATACTCCTCATTATATTTTCTAACCATTCTATTTAGTGGCGCATTAAATCCTATATTCGTACGAGACATTTTGGTACAGAAAGGGACAAAACGAGATAATCTTACTGACTTAAATGGTGCTGAAAATTGCAGTCTTGAGAGTAAACATGGACAGTCAATAACATTATTGAAAATCTTGTATAGGGTAAGATGATCTGTAAGCTGCCTACGGGAGGAGAGAGGCAAAACATTGAAATGCTTTAGAGGGCTGTTATAATTCGGTAATTTCTTTATAATACCACAGTCATACGAAAGGTGCCACAGAAAACGTTTCTGTATTCTCTCAATGCGTTTAACATAAACGTCATAGTGCGGATTCCACACTGAGCTACAGTACTCGAGCCCACTTCGAACTAGTGCGTTGTAAATCGAAATTATAGACCAAGGATTTTTAAAACACTTCATGTTCCTTAAAACAAATCCGAGCATTCTGAATCCGGTCTTAACTATATTATCGACGTGAACATTAAAGCGCATTTTGCTCTCAAAAACTACCTCGATACTACGAGATCACAAATGTTCTCAACCCTTCGTATAACAAGCCCCCCTAGGTGGTATGTGTGTGAAGTTTCTTTTGTTTTTTTAGAGAATCGTAGGTGGAAACATTTAGATATATTAAGGGCCATCCTGTTTTCGATGCACCACCGTACTAAACGATCTAGGTCCTCTTGAAGTTGAGCACAATGTTGTTGGTCGCAAACCGGTTTTAAATTTTTTAAGTCATCAGCGGACAAAAAGGAATCTGAGTAATGGAAACAGGATGTAATGTCATTAATAAATATAATTGTTTATCCAGAAGAGTACCGTTAAGTGACCGCGTGGCTTAGTGATTACCGTAACTGCCTGCTTAACCATGGGCACTAGGTTCGTTTCCCAATCGCAGCCAGTATTTGTGTAAAACACTAATTCATTGCGTGAGGTTGTGTCGTTGTGGGTCCCGTGACTCTGACCGATCTTTCACATCAGCGTTACATCGGATGCGGAAAGTTAAAGAAGTGTGAGTGTCTGCGTGTGTGTGGGTACACCTGCGGCACTATAACATCTCCTAAGCAGTTGACAACCGCCTGGTAGTACTCAGAAATTGCCGCTGCGGTCGTAATCGGCTAAGATGGAAGTCAGGACATGGCGGAGTACCGCAGCAGTGCGAGATTAATTTGCGGCTGATTTCAATAGTGCAGCGTAGACGGGCGTTACTGGTTCGGTTTGTATTTCACTGGGTAATATACAAGCTACTGGAACGTAAGATCTAACATTTCTGGGTTAGGTGGTCAGTGCTGTGTCACACAGGACTTTACAATTTGAAGGTCTGGGTGCCGCTGCTGAATTATTTATTTATTATGGACGGACTTTTTGCATCGTGCCTGCGTCGTAAGAATATGTCAAGCCCTTTCTTACCTTGGGTAAGACTCGACTAAGGTTTTAACGACAAAGGTTTTGACGATTATTTATTCACTGACCTTTTGTCAGTGAATAAATAATTGTTTTTTTTAATCATATGAAAAATGTAACTGAAAAGTGTAAAATGTCACCTGCTGTACAGCCAGAGGGCGAGCAGGCCAAGGGCGGCGAGCGCAAGCGCCTGCCCGGCCAGCTGCAGCGCGCGCAGCCCGGCCGCGTCCCCCGCCGCGCCGCATGCGCAGCCCAACACGAGCAGCGTCGCGAACACCACGGGCGTGCCGATCATGCGCAGGATGTTCTTGCTCTCGTTCTGCGCGCGCAGCCTCTCGAACTGTTCTTCCAGTTCCTGTAAAATATGTTAATCAGTTAAAATATGTACTCTTTAACACCGCACGGCCCCTTTTATTCCTACACTATATATTTTTTTCCTTTTTTAGTTTTACGTGGGAGAAAGGTGCTAACACCTACCAATCACCGAAGGCGATGTGACTTGGTAATGTCGAGATCAACATTGAAGATGTTGGAGGGACTAATGGATGTAGATACGCTGTTGGCCCGGTTGCCTTGACAGCTTCGACAGTAGAGAAAAAAAATTTACTACGCCTACGCAGTTAAGTCCAAGTCGGTCTTAATAACATTACAGCCACTTACTCCAACAGGCTCACAGCTTCCTTTTACGCGGCCTTTAAATACTGCTTATAAAACCGACACTCAATTTACTCGTCATATTCGAGTGGACGTGTTATATTACCTGAACCAACTGATCCCTGTAAGACACGGCCTTCGCCTCCCCTCCCATCTTCTTCTTGGTGTCGAAGCCGTACAGCGCCTTGTCGCGAGCGCGGCGGTGCTCCTGGCCGAGTCGGTCGGGCGGCAGGTAGGGCTTCGCCCCGCCCGCTACCTCCTCCATCAGGGCCTCGTACACCTCGCGCGCTTCTGACACCGCCGACAGGTTGTTAGCTTGGGCCGTCGCCTGTTGGAGTTGACAGCAATAACGATATCGGTTATCGAGATCTAAGATTGTTACTTGAAATGATAACTTATGAAAAGAAGGAATCTACCCACCTAGTTTTAAGTAGACGTAAGGATCTTCACTTTTGAACTTATGTAACGACGCGAAGACCGCGTGGCTTAACGATCAGCGTACCTACATGGCAGTTGAGCCCGAGTTCAAAAGTCAGATAATTGTTAAGATAAGCAGTCTGTTTGAGCATATGAGCCTAACGATAATAAAAAAAATGTGTTGTGATTGCTCCAGTCCTGAGCCACGGACACTGCATTGAATTCGGAAGGGGAAGACGCGCGAACGCCACAGCGTTTGCGCAATTGTAAACTTCCGCCAGTGATCGGAAGATGTCGCCACGGTCGAAATCAACATCGCTTATGTAACACACTCACCTCCAAAATAGTCTGCGGCACGGGTAGCTCTGTTCCATTGAACACTTCCATGTAAGCCTTTATGTAGAGGAACAGCTCCTTGGCTTTCAACGTCTGCCCTGACATCACTTTGGGCTGCAAGTTTTCGGGCGCGAGCAACATCGGCACCAGATCCTTTAGCTGTTTCTTGAACTCCTGGTCTATATCTGACAGTGATAAAATACAAATATTATATCGCCTTTATAACAATTTAGTGTGACATCGAAGTTACTATTGTAGGAATCCTTTTCTGCTGTAGGAGCCGTCGCGGAGTACATTACCGTTCTAACGCAGTGCAGTGACCGGTGTTGTGTTCGGTTTCGAAGCGTACAGTGAATGTCAGGCGAGGGAATCCATCTTAGTCGACAGGGTTGAACGAAGCATCTGTTACCTTCTTTGGATGTAGTTGTTAGCTGGTGTCCCTGGGCTGCCTTGGCCACTTACCATCTAATGGACTGTTAGCACGTTTGTCATAACAAAGTTAAAAAAAAAATTAAAAAGTTGTTCGCTTGTGTCTTAACAATGGAAGACCCAGCCAACACCTATGTTCAATGCAACGGTCAACCGTTCAAACGCAATTGGTTTAATCCCCCCTTACCGGACAACTTGCCGGTGAAGTCGCGACTCGTGGCCACCTTCATGCCAGGGTGCGGCAGCAGGAAGCACGACAAATTCGCGAAGAAGGATCTGAGCTCCCGCCGCAGGGTCTTCAGCTCTTCGTGTTGGTTCTCATTCACCTGTAACGTTTCTATTTATATTGTCTATTGATCGTCCACTAATATTATTCAATTTTATCAATACTTCTGTGGGACACGGGATGATGAAGACTATTCCAGACCGGGTTCCGGTTGAGTTTTTGAGGAAAAAGCTCCTCAAAAATAAGGTTCAATGCTGTTGCTCATACTGGTCCAGCATTAGTCAGTACTGTTGTAAGTAATTTATTTATTTATTTTATTTTAATAATTTTATTTAATGAACGCCACCATAATGTACACGATTACAACAAATGAAATGTTTACATCAATGATATTAGCTCAGTGCCACTACAGTTACAGGCGAAGACCACATGCAAAATATAATGAGCGAAATTTATGTTTTAATTTACACAAACCAATCATAGACAAAATAATAACGCCTTATGGTAATTATGATTAGTATTTTTTTTTTTAATTGTGAATAAATTGCTCTCAAAAAATAACAAAAAAAAATCAAGACATAATTTGTTAAGATAGTAGTAATGAAAATCAGGTCCTTTCATAGTTTCCCACAAACTTTAATTTTAGGAAAAACATAATTGGCAGAAAAAAGGTGTGTGTGAAAGTCTTCTGGCACCCAGAGTGCAGACATTTTTCATCTAACCCTAATATATAAAATTAACGAGGCATGACTTACTTCAAGCCTTTTATCCAAGAGCCTCTGCCCGCCTTCAGCGCCGTAGGGATATTCGTACGGCACGCTCCAGTCCCTCACCAAAAACTGCAAGTGCTGGAAGGGCTTCCCCTCCGTCCTCTCCAACGCCACACGGCCATAGTCTGTGAATAGCTTAAAGATAGAATTTGATTAAAATAAAATAATAAAGCATAAAAACTAGATTTGTTAATTTACCTAATCGAACATTTGCAGGAGATGAGGAGTTTGTCACAATCGCATAGGTTTTCGAAAATTAATTAAATAAAAAGAAGTTTAATCGTACCTAGGCTATGGTAAAGGAGACCTATGGTAAAGGACCAACATGGTCATCCAGAATGCTTACGTAACGTAGCAGCCTTTTGCTGCAATTCCCAAAGTCCCCAACATACACAACGCAGCGGCTACTTCATCCAGGAGGGAATCTGATTGTTTAACAGAGTGTAACAGCCATTTGACCTTCAGTCATTCTTTTCTCACTTTACTTCAATTGTAAACCGGATCTTTTTATATGAAACAGTGTATAATGTTTAAAACTCGATTGGCGCAGTAGCCGAACGATTTGTTTAACGCAGGTAACCATTCACGAATGGAACAAATGTTTTATGGCCTACGACGTTGTGGTGTTTATGTATACGACTTACGTTTGTAAACGCACGTAGATGGGAATAGAGTTGCCATATATTGAAAAAAACCTAACTCTGCGTTATGTCCTTAAAAAGCGGGAGTACCCGGAGGCCCACTCCCCTTTCCCATAATCCCTTATCCTCCCTCCCATCTCCCAAATACCCTTAAAAGCCGGCAACGCACCTATAGCTCCTCTGGTGTTGCAGATATATGTGGGCGACGGTAATCACTTACCATCAGGTGAACCTGTTGCTCGTTTGCCGCCTTGCCCATAAAAAAAACCTACCTATTATAAATATTAAAATAACCAGTTAAGTTATTCCCGTGAAATGCCAAAATCGTTTGTTTATATTCAATTTCAGTGAAACAAGCTTAAACGTGAAAACAATCAGCAATAATTCGCGTTCTCTAGTTCTTGTCTATAACACCGGATTTGTAAATATTTCCCCAGACACCACCATACAAAGCCGGACACCTAGCAACCCTAGACGGTAACCCTAACGTAGAGCAACGTCATTTTTGTAAAAGAAAAGGAGAATTGTAACAATGAACGTTAGAATTTCCGGCGTTCCGGATTAAAACAGAAACTGAATACAAGGATATTACCTGTAAATGCTGCAGATCGTCTTCTTCGATGTTCTGCGAGATATTATAGATGAGGACGGATGATATCATGGTGCAGAGCGCGAACACTGTGGCGTTGTCCCGAACAGTCGACCGGCTGTCGAAAGTGCCCTGTGTGTCCATGAGGAATAACGCAACCTACAAGAAAAGAACAAATAAATCATGCTATGGTCGTTTACAAATTCGATACCTTCCTAAAAGTATCACTTCCGGTTTTATTGTCATGTTCGTAATATTTAGACCCATAGATTTAGGATGTACAAGATAGCTCAGTGACGTGAGCGAAAAATTTACATGTGTTGGTAAATGTATATGTGTGAAATGAAACGATTATTTACGGATTTTATCGCGTTTAATTAGACTTTTTAAGTCCCGAAGTTTCCTCACTGTGGACTGGGAACTGATAGCATGCATTTAAGGTATAAACTTGTAAGTTCTCAGCGTACCTAAGGTATTACATTTCGTGATATCTGCGCAATGTATTATAAATAATAGTGGTCCAAGGATAAAACCCTGTGAGACACTCATGAACACCCAATTTGATAGAGATAATCTAAGCGTACCATCACGACTGTGCATTACAAATCGTCGGTGTCGATAGGCGAGATAACTGACTAGAGCATTAAAAAGATAATTTAAATGGGAGGGGTACGCCGATTGATTGGGTCTACCGCAGCTTCTATTCTGCATGGAGAGAATTCCATGGACAACAACATCAAGCGAAGCAGTTAGACGTCGCTCTTCCTTTTCTTAAATCAGACTGATGTTCATGTAGTATGTCATTTATTTCACAAAATTCCTTTTTAATATTTTATATATGGCAAAATGATAATTGGTTTTGAATCTTTAAAATCTTGGGAATTATTTTGTTTTGGAATCGATTTAACAACGGATGTTCTCCATAGTGCATGAACGTATATGTGTTTGAGTTATATCATTATATGTTGTTACATAGTTACACCATAACTACACATACATTTAGTATACGTATATACGATTTAAAAATAGCATCATTCGTAAATAATTTGAGGAAAACGGTGTAAGCACAAAGGCAAGCAGGACGACGGCAATGTAAAATAAAACAATGACGTAAAGGTACTTTACTGTCTATCTCTTTCCCTCATGGGCAGTGCCATAATGATTTTTCTTTCCCACGCTTCATTGGTAAAAATTTTTGGTCTATGTTAAGAGCAGCATGAGCAGCGCCCATAGGTCGACAACCTCTGACATTTTCATTCTTTTGAGATTTATGGTCGTGTATCTGTGAGTGTTTGTGCAAGTAAGAAGACTTAAAGAAAATTTTAATCTTTATCTACCGACGTCTTATTAACGAGCCTTTATTCTGTACATGCAAAATGATAGAGACAATGCAATCAAATGAATCACCTTTTCACCATTCTCGAGGGTCGCTTTGAACGGCTGGGACCACAGCAGTAGGCCGGTGGTGTGCCGCTCGGAGCCGCCGCGCCAGCTGAAACCCTGCAGTGGTTCGTCTTCCGCTCCCAGCCATTCCTCGTCCCTCAAGTTCAACACGTACTGAAATAGTAATGCACCATATAAAGCGATGTTCATATATATTATATATATACATATATAGTTCGCATATACTAGCTTTTCTTCAGCGCCTTCACTCGTTTTGAATTTGATTTGGCAAATTAATTTTAATGATAGTAAAAAAACTGAACTTAAGCTTGCCCAGTACTGTGACACTATAGATCTAAAAGACAGTTTCGCTGTGTGGCGGCACAATGTTCTCTCCCACGCCGTCCAACCATCTCATGTAGGTCAGAAATTTATCTTCTAAACCAGTGACGGGTTGTACCTAAATATTAGAAAATTAATACACATAGGACAGAGCTAACGTAGGCAGTGTATGAGACTGCCGTTTGTTTAATAGAAGGAAAGATAACCAGCGCAGGAAGAGGAGGACAGGCAGGTAACAAGGCAGTATCAAAAACAGCATAGAGCTACTAAAAATGTGCCCTTTTTTTAAAAAATCAAAAAACAATCCATTGTGTGCTTTGTTAGAAAAATTAAATCTACCATCACGATAATCAAAAGAGCAAAAAGAAATATTAAAAAACTAAACAGACATTTCAATGTACCGAATCTAACAAGCCAGATCAAGCACTCACTTAAGCTTGCCTGACTATGTAAAGAAAAATATTCTCATCTATGATTTAGTGCAACTGGAGAAATTTTGTTTTGTCACGTGAAGTGTAAAGATAGAGTCTGGAGCCACTTCGCGGGAATAGAAAGAAAGAGTTCACTCCGCTAAGAGGGAGATGATGTAATACAATGGTGTATTGCCTAGCCTGAAGAGATGAGGAACAACAACAAGAACTTCCTTCCTCCCTAAATAATTATTCCTTCATCTCTCGTTATCTGTTTATCCTTTAACACTTACTTTTCCTTGCGTCGTATGGCTCTTATATTATATTATTTATTTTTTACTCTTTATGTTACCTGTATATGTATGGGTATATGTTGTGTATTTATTTAGATATATCAGTATATGTTAGTGTATATATATATGTTTGTGTATATATCAATATATATTTATTACATTATATTTTCACTTCTGTGTAACTTGCGTGCACCCTTGACCCTTGCTCACTGGTCATTATTTCCTCTGCAAAATGGTTGCCTGGTAGAGATCGCTTCTAAGCGATACGGCCGCCAATTGTACCTTTGTGTTTCTATTTATTTATTTATTTTTTCCTATTTTTGCTATTGGTGTACAATAAAGTGTATTTTCATTTCATTTCAACAAATGCGTGAACCACTCCATCATCGCCACGCCGATCACCAATATCACACCGATCACCTCCACAGTCACACAACTTGAAACTAGATAAAAGGCAACACCACCAACGTCCAAAACGTGATACGTATTTCATCTCGTTGTGAGGTCTTATCATGATAGTAAAGTAAACAAGCAATCTGTAAATGTCACAGCGCTAGGGTCCGAGATAATTATGACGTTTATATTTACATTTTCGACGAATAAATTGACGTATACAATTGCGTCATTAAGTTCGACACATTCGTACCCTAAATCGTTATTTGTGAGTGAGGGCACACCGACGATAACTGACCGTATGATGCAAGTACCGCAGAAAGAAGTCGAGCAGGAACGACTTGCCCTTTCTGAAGGCGCCGGCGACTGCTATCAGAATGACAGACCGGTTTCTGATGTCAGGGCTGTCTAGTAATGCTGCGAGACCTTTCTCGTCTAACTCAAAGGTGTGGTCCGGCTTCGGGCTCACGATTTGCAGCCCCCTACCGTTCACCAACTGTTCTGAGGCCTCTGAAATAGAAATAGACCCTTTTGTTAATTAGGTAACATTTGTACTATATTACGCAGAGCCTTAACTTCACAGACTTATGTCGGAAAGCAGCTTCACTAGTGTGAAGGTGTCAGCTTCAGAAGGTGAGTATGGGCATATCCTTCGAAGCCATGCCGCCTTCTTAGAAAAGCTTATGGCCACCTGTGATCACAGACAAGCTGACAAAGAAGAAAAATAAGTAAAAGTTAAATAACACTTAGGTCAGTCCCAAGCCCGCTGTTAAATTGCCATAAACGGAAAGATCTATTTAAATTAAGTTATTTTACGACAAATCATAACAGGTAGGTTCTCTGTTACACTCTCGACGAAACATTTCGAAGTACATAACCGAAACCGTTAGGCCATTGGCTTTATTGTAATTCGAAACCTGTCGCCACAGAATAGGTGATAGTGTTACATTCTGTCAATTAAATCAGTGATACAATTTTTTTTTTTAAAGAATACTAGCAATGCTATTTATTAAGTAAGATTACTAATATTCCTGTTAATCCTCCAACTAAGCATTAGAGCTTGTATCTGGAGTGGTTCACGACAAAAGTCGAAAAGCTCGAACCTGCGACGTCACGTTTCGCAGTCCGCGCCCTAAGCCATTAGGCTATTTGCGCTTTGTTTCTAATAAGACGATATCAAGTCAAGGTCGAAGTCGTACGTGTTTATTTATTCAAGTACTTCCTAACCTATGTATGATTCAGCGCCTTTTTATTCAATAAGTATTTATTTTACAATTTGTAAAACCCTTTTTACTTTCTTGTGTTTGTAAAATAAAAGGTAAACTTTAAGAATTCATGTTACTCCAGAAGATGATGTTACAGTTTTGATTCAGATGTTACAATGAAACAAATACTAAATCGATTCCCGACTAATCTATACATGTTTCGTCTGCATCTGCAAATGAAGAGATTCCTCATTGAGGCTTACTAGGTTCTAATCTGCCTTGGAGTCGTCTGGGTTGGCTTTACCTACTTCTGTTGCTAATAACTTAAGCAATCGTTGTCCACCTGCGAGGGACTCCTTCTTAGTCCTCAGGGGACCAGGCAAACGTAACCTTCATTGATTGAAGTTTTGAGTTTCCAGGTGTACATGGGCTTGCAGTAGCCGTACTTATAATCATGTGGACTGTAAGCTCTTTTGTCACTCGCATTAAATCTAATATTATTTAAGTCCGGTTGAACAGAAAGACCGACAAACAGACGGAATTTTGTTTTTTAGTTAAATTGAATATATGTAAACTTAGCAAAAACTATTAGAAACACGAACTGACTAATTATTTATTTATGTCCGAAAAAAAAAATAGTTATTTTGTTGGAAGCAACAAGTAACTTAAGTTACGCATGCTTAATATTTTACCTTCGTTTTAATTGTATTTTTTTTATATTATTATACTTATAATTGGTATATATAATTATAATTGGTTTACCGACTAAGTACTAATTTTGACTATAATTTTATATAGATAGTCGAATTTGAACCCACGCCCACGACCCATGACTATGCAGGACAGGCTGCTTAACCAAGCACACATTAACGTAGAGCTTCACACATTTTTTTTTAAATTCATTATTCTAACATTTGTGTAACAACGCAAAAGGTAATTTTAGAAACATTTTGTCATACGAAATATTTGCGTCGACTCTACCACAGTAATGCATATTTATTAAATATTACAAATTTATTAATACTATAGCATCCTCGACTATGCACCCAGAAAGGTGTAAAATTAGCCACAATGCACTAATAACACAAAAATATGACTCACTGGACATTTAGAACGCTGTACAATGTAAACAAGTTGCATGTAAAAAAACAGTGCACAACGAGGATACGATTATCCCGGGCGCGGTAGCAGTCTAGACTGTTTGTGTTTCATACAGTAGTAATGTTCGTGCTCGAACATATCGACATCAAAGCGTATCGATATAATAAGAGGAAGACGTTACGAACACAAATTGGCAGTCCTGTTTGCGACTTCGCTACGCGCATACGTGTGCTCACCCCCCGGATTTTGCAGCCATAACACTGTGCCGGAGTGTTTCGTACTTGGGATATGTCGTGTTTGTCAATAAATCGCTAGTGGGCCCCGCACCTGCGGGTCCCTACTTCCAGTCCATTATCTTCCCGCGTTTATTCGCGTGTCATTAATTAGTGAGTGCAGTTCATCCCCCGAGCATACTACACAGCGGTCCCGCTGTCGACTTCGCTCCGCGCATACATGTGCTCGCCCCTGGTTTGAGAAGCACTGCGCCGGAGTGTTTCGCACATGGGATATATCGTGTCAGTTTGTCAATGGGTCATTGGTCTCTTCGCCACTATTATCCTCCCGCGTGTAAATCCGCGTAACATTAAAAGCTCGTCACCCCACTCAACTTGCGGGCCTCCTGCTCGCCTGTCTCTACAGATGAAGCTGTAAAGGCCTCCGGGCCAACAGCGACGTGGATGGTTTTAGTCTGTATGTTTCTCCTTCCGAGATCCGAGTCCGACATAACAGGGTATGTGTAACGCATTTGCCATCCACGGGGAAAAAAATTTACAAATTATTTAATGCGAATAAATAAACGTTTTAGTCATTAAGATTTTTAAGCGACTCCCATGGGCTCCTAAATTTACCCGGTTACTTAGTAACCTTGTAGTAATTTTCAATAATTTTTGTTATAACTGCCTAGAAGTGTAAATTCTGCATCATCTGCGACGCTTTCTTCAGCGGCGGGCCCGTTCCGGTTTTTTTTATTGGTTTGGAGTGACAAACAACCTAACAGCTCACCCGATGGGAAAGTGGCTGCTGCCGTCCACGCGCACGACAGAAAGATTACAGATGCAACCCCTGAGGACCGAGATGAAATGCCCCATAACCTGTGATAATACTGGCTCTGCACTGGCGGCACAGCAATCGTTACACTGCTAATTAGTGGCAGAAATGATTAGAGGGACGATGACCTAGACAAAAAAGGAGCCGTAGTAGTAGAACTCTTGGCTAGCGGGTTGGTGATCGCAAGACACTTCGGATCTTAGATAGGGTTGCTTGTAATCAGTTAATTTTTTTTTTTTATGAAAAAATAGGCTTGCGTTTGACCTCAATCTTCCCCGATGGAAAGCGAAGGGGAGGCCTAGGATGGTACACGCTTGCCTAGATGTCTGTTCACTCTGGCCTTGAAGATATCCAGGTTAAACAGCAGGTTGACAGCGATGGGATTACCTTTTAGTTTTTTCTGCAACATCGAGGAAATATATTATAACGTACTTTATGCAGACAAAAATTTTATTATAGAACATTTTCATAAACAATCCACAGATTTATTTTATATAGAAATGGAAAATCAATAATTGAGATTCTTGACGTATCGATGTCAATGCGAGCGATGCGAATAAACGATGTCGATAGTATAATGGACAATCCCTAGCGAAGTAAATCAGGGCTCTGTCTGTCAGGCGTGAGGTCATATAAGGATGATGTCAGCATTCGACCGTGGTCACTACGCTCGGATGATGTCACATAATATGAGACGACGCATATCATTTAATTATGAAATTAATCCAATATCTGACGGATAATTTTTTTGATTAGTACAATACCTGACAGATTTTTTTTTAAATCTTTTTGGCTAAAGTGCGTGAAGAACCTATATACTCAACTATTTATTATAGCTATTTATAAATAATGTAGAGCTTTCAACTATGGGTTGTTTCGAGATCATTATTACATGACCACAATTAATGGACTAACTCCTTTTTAAAAAAAAAAACAATCAGTTAAAACTTGTTTCATGTTTATTTTTAATTCCATTATATGTTGTTATTACGCTATGAGGACCAGAGAATGGAAGTTTGTGTTAGATTACTTGGTCGGACTCATTCATATGGAAGTGATTTACCTAGACATCATAAATATCCTCTGAAACTAGTTAAAAATAGTTTCATTTGTATTTAAACATTTGAATTCATCTAAATGAAAATGTGCTATAGAGACGTGGTAGCTTAGTGCTTGCTTTAATTTCATAGTACGCGAGTGACCTCGGTTCGAAACCCTGTGGTTGCAACTGATATAACTTTAAGTGTCGCGTTCACCACCAAGCATAATGTGGAAACTGCACGACTGAGGAATAATGAAAAATTCGAGGACTCGTGACATCCGGCAACCCAGCCCGGCGGTATGACATTAATTTACTATGCAGTTAAATATAAGTAAATGTCTGTAATTTGACTAGATGACTCACTCATCATAATGATGACGTTTCAGTTTAATTACCACGTGCTCAGCGGTGAAGGAAAACATCGTGAGGAAACCTGCATGTCCTTTAAATTTTTAAAATTCTTTATTTAAAATATTATTTCGAGGATACGTGAAACCCGCCAACCCGCACTGGAGCAGCGTGGCGGCCCCATCCCAGCTCCAAAAACCCTCTCATATATTTCAGGAGGCCTTTGCCCAGCTGTGGACACTGTCAGGCTGCTACTTTCCTTTTACTCGTTCAATCGAATTCGATCTATCAGACTGACGAATCGGAAAAACAAAACCGTAACGAGTTACGTATTAATATTAGTAAGGTGGTAATCGTAACAGGGATCGGTTTCAATTCGCCCCTCTTCATCCTCCCTCACATCTCGCAAACATCCTTAAAGGCCGGCAACGCACCTGCAGCTCCTCTGGTGTTGCAGATGTACGTGGGCAACGGCCGTGGGGTTTGCCACCTTTGCCATTAAAAAAAAATGAAGGCAATATGAGGTGGTCATAATCACCACGCTTGGCCACCTCCAATTACCATCAGGTGGACTGTCAGTTAATTTTTCATCCCAGCACAATAAAAAAAACCGGAAAGCGCCCTTCACCCAGTACGGGTTGGTGCACGGGGGATGGCGTAGCAATTCAAATGTCACCGACAACAATTTTTTTTTTGTTATTTCGAAGACTTGCCGGTTTCTTCATGATGTTTTCCTTCACCGAGCACGTGGACGTGCAAACGCTGCAAACGTTTTATATTCACTTACATATATATTATGTAATCACGGTTTTATCGAAAAACTTTTCGACGTGATTGACGAACAAATTAACAGACAAACTAGTAAGTATTTAATAAATGGTTGGCGGTTAGCACACACGTATATCATATATCATAACTACTATTAGAATATTAAGTATGTTATATATAATTTACAAATCCAGATCTGTTACAGTTTCATAATTAATTAAGTAATAACTAAAGCTGTTTTTCTACGTCTAGATTCTAGAGAAATGTAACGTTAGACGTAATTTGTTAGAATAGGTACAACTAAAATAATCACAGACTGTAGTTCGCCCCAACCATTACATCAGATTAGATAGACCACAAACAACATTCCTGCTAAGGATGATTTGCAAGACTATTAAAATCACAAAACAACCTAATTTCAATAGAGAAGGTGGCTGGGTGCTACCTTCGCCTTAGAATTGGGAAATTTTAAACTAAGCATACCATTATTATTATTACATTACGACATCTAAACGACCTCATAATACTGTAAGTACATATTCCATAGATCGGACCAAAATTAATAATTAAAAGCTGAAGGTAGCCCGAGTTGACTATGACATCTGGACGTCTAACACCTCAGTCCCCCCGTGACCACGGCTGCTGTAAAGCGCTCCAAAGGTAAATAAAAACAAATTTTTAATGCGATGAAATCCTTTAATAATAGTTTCATTTCAAATGTGTAGTGTTCGTTAAAACACAAAGAAGTCATAATAGGTACAACTAATTTAAAGTACCAAAAGTACATAATGCAAATGTAAGCGCAAAGCTAAGTAATTTGTGCTCGCAGTGACACCAAACGCTAAAATAGCAGACACTCGGATTTGTAATACGACTCTTAAGAAGTCAAGGCTTCGGTAGTCTTGCAATGCCATCCGCAAGTGAATCATTAATAAATATGATATTTATGTCTTGCAAGTATGTTCGAACTCTGCCATAAAATCCCAGACTACTAGTAGTATGTACGTAGAGACTTTCCTAGTTTACACAGAATCAGTTCTATTATAACTAGACAAGTTTCTACGTCGTAATCTGTCCAACTTCCTTAGATTTTGTTATTTGGTAGTATATCCACCATAATAACACACATTCTGTGAATTTCAATTGGCTAACTATTACGGTTTAAAAGATACGTCTACGTCTTTAAAGGTAGAATCACATCTACTGACCATGTCAGAGAATTTTGCAATAAGCGGGTAATCTACAGTATCACAACTAGGCTTCTCAAAACAACACCTTTGCCAGAATAACCACAGCAATTTTAAAAAAAAACCTTTAGAGAAACATCAACAGCAATTTTAAAAAACAAAACGAGACATTAGTCCAAGAATCTACTGAGACATTACTGAACATGACCTGATGAGAAAATACATGGCCAACCTCACCTGCATGTGGTGTGCCCTGCTAAATAAAAAACAAAGCCTGTTGTCCAATTTTTTTATACTTACTAATTTAACGCATACACTACCCTTGGTTTGCGTTACTTCATTTCTGCGTTTCCGTCTTGCACAGACTAAAACCCCTCGGTGTTCCACCATCGTCGGCAGGACCACGGGAACGTCATCGCACACAACCGCGACCTCATAATGTCTTAGGGGTGTTACCATATCGTATTTAAATATTTACATTGAAAATTATAAATAGTCAACAGATTTCTGTATAATAATATATTTTACTTTAAATAATAAATTAATTGAAATTAATTTCTGACAATAATTTTTAGAAATTTATAATTCAAACTAAAATGTTAACAATCATTTGTTTATAAGACCAGGTAATAAAAATATAAACTTGCTTATATCATTTATCCTTAGAAACTAAGGAAATTTTGAAAGGTTTGAATTATAGACAAACTTAAAACATGATATACATAATTTGTACATTTCTAGCATAATGCAACTGCATATTATCTGGTATTTCATTTAGCTAAACATCTTCTTGATGACACTTGTATACTCCTTATTAATCTTCTCTATCTTCGGCCTGAGTTCATTAGCTTTATTTTGAGCTGCTTTGTCATTTGGTTCTAGGTTCAGCACATGTTGGATATCTTTCCACGCTTCCCCATACATCTGAAGACCTTGGTAAGATAAGCAGCGTCTATATAATGCCTTCAAGTTGTCTGGATCATGGTTTAGAGCGTGATTACAAAGCTCCATAGCTGCATCATATTCATTAAACTGCAGTTGACAGTGTGCTAAGTTGTTATAAAGTTTTACCTGCAAAACACAATTATATTAGAAGATTATAAAAAAACTTTCACTCAAGGAGAATAATCTATTCATCACCATCACACCACTGTTGTGTCATATTTATTGTATTTAAAATGAGTTTCGGAAGTACACCAATCATTGCATACCTTCGGATACCACTAATAACAATTGCTTACCACCAGTCACAAATGTAGGCATGTCGGTGTTCTTTTTAACCTATACTATAAACAAATAATTCTAATATTTATGTATGTCAGATATAGAGGTTGGAAAAAAGGAGAATTAAGAGTACTGTTTTCATTGCCTGGAGGATCCTGAAAACACCCATAGTGATGAGTTGTAAAGAAATGTTCCATGACCCATCCTGCCATCTATGATGCAACATATATATGATATCATATTAATCCCATAGAGAAAATATGAAAACACTTGTCTTTATTCCATTCAACTCAAGTGTTTGTGTTCATACTTAATCTACTATGGAATTCCACAGAAGAGACATCAATCACAAGTTTTAACTATAATAAAGGATACCTTCAATTCAATAATTTCTTTCACAGATTCTTCACTGATTGCCTCTGGATCTACTGGCTCTATAGCCACTAGCATTTTAAAGGCTTTACTGAACCTTCTAAATGCATCTATTATTCTTTTCTCTTTTACTAAAGTCACTCCTCGCTCCTTATGATGTCCCGCTGCTTCGAAAAGCCGAGCCCAACTCCAATCACTGACTAATTGTTCCTCTGTTACATCTTTTAATTCTATCTGACAAGAAATCTCTTTGACTATTTCACCATCTTTATTTTTATATACAATTTTACCGACACTAGTCTCACCACAACACATTTGTTCAATGATCAATTCAAAATCCTTGTCTATAAACGAATCCGAATCTCCAATTATAACCATTCCATCGAAATTTTTGTCAAAAATACGACTTTCTGCTTCAATAGCACAATCTCCAGATGCATTTGAGCACTTTACATTCGATAATACAACTTTACATCGAGATTCTTCAAAAGGCACAATGGAATAATCACCAGGTACAATAAGTTTTTTTGTGATTTCTCTGTCAGGCCTGAAATTTACAACTGTTTCTTCTTGCATTTTACTTGCTGCTATTACGCTAAACCATACGAATAAATTTGTAATAAGTATCCAATATTAGTTATGTTTGACTTTCAAATAATATTCGATATTTTCCAATTTCATTACAAAAGCAATAGCAAACATAAATAACAGTGACACTATGACAGAAAGGTAAAAGTTTTGACAATGACAAACCATAAATGACATTTAGGAAAATTATTGTTTTTCATTCGTGTGTAGCGTTTACCTATACATAATCTGTGTGATTGTCACACTACTAGTATTTTAGGTACTCCGTGCGTGGGATGTCACTGGGCACAACGAATCTTTATTTTAATGTAACGTAATATTATAATTTGTACGTGTAATAAGCAAGTTAGGGTAATGGGTCCCTACGACTTACCGTTAGAGCGATGTTTGCCCTGAAACCGACCGTTAACCTAACACCATCTCAACGAGCGTCATAATCCCATAAGTGCATACTGCTCTCTAGAGTGTAGGTATTATTGTTCTGTGATACTGCTCAGTGATTCTGCATAGGCACCCTGTTGGCAACCGTCTTTGATCTAAATCATCAACATCATTTCAGACTTTCAGGTATTAAACCTTCAGGGTATTAAGTTTGCGGTGTCACCATGACTTCTCGTAGGTGTCTTAAGACACGAAATGAAGGGCCATTATACTCTCACGTCGTTTAACAGTCGCCAGATTAAGCATTTAATTAATTGTCGGACTGTAATTATGTGAACCTATACTGGACAGCGTCACGAATTAGGCAATACTTTCCATTTGGACAGATTAGATTATTAAAAGGCTGACGAAGAAGAAGTGTTAGTGAATTCAATTAATAAATGGTTTTTTTGACGGCATTTCGTTCATCAACGAATTAACTGTTATAAATCAATGAAAAATCAGATTCAAACTAAAAGCTGTTAATTAATGTGAGCGTCTTAAACGAATACCTTCGAATGTCTGAGTGTGCGTGTAACTGCTATCTTTGAGCGACCACGATCATGTTAAAACTGCACTTCATCATCATCATCATCATCATCATTTCAGCCTATCAGAAGTCCACTGCTGAACATAGGCTTCCCCCAAAGATTGCCACGAAGCTCGGTCCTGAGCCACCTGCATCCATCGACTTCCCGCAACACTGCGCAGGTCGTCACTCCATCTTGTGGGATGGAGTGACTTAAACTGCACTTAATGATTAAATAATTCGAATACTAATAAAAAATATCAATAAAATCATGTATAATATATAAAATTAAATTATCTTTGAATTAAGAATAGTATTCAGGCCCAGGTGTACACCTGCCTGAATACTATTCTTATGCAGTACAGCCAGCCTGGACAAAGTACGAAGACAGGGTCACTACAGTTCAATAAACGTTTTCAATATTCTTCTACTAAATTTTCACAAAATTGTAAACAATCGAAAAGGTTGACGTTAACGACCCTTCTTGAGTTTATTCTACTCATTATTTAAAAACCTAATAATTAATTTAAAAGCCTTTTCAACTTGTTAAGAGTCAAATTATATTTACCAAAAAACCGTCAAAGTGACATAAACCTCTAGTGAATGCTTTTCAGTAATTTAAAAATAATTCAAGACTTTAATTCTAGAGGTCTATTACTGGCACATCACAAACTTTCTAATAACATATGTGTAGACTGTATGGTCTAGGACCTACGCCTGGCTTTTAAAGGGCGAATAAAAAATATGAGTTTATTTTTTAAGACAAATTTTCTAAATTGCTGTCACTGTCATTATTTTGTTTTCAATGTTATTCTTCTCACGTTCAATTAATTTTATTCAAATTCTAAAATTCATGATACAAATACACAGTTCTTTATTGTTACATTGTTACCTATAATATTTAACTTAATTTTTCTTATATAAGTATTGAAATTTCTTATACTGATGATATCTGCGAACGACAGTTGTGATTGAAAACGTAAATATTTGCGAATTAAAAAGTACTTAAATTTTATAATTTATTTTGTTATGTTATTATATTTTCTTAGACTTTTATTCTCAAAAAGGTTTTTATTCTCAAAAGGAGGTTATGTGAAATCATATCATGAAATGAAACAGAAATCCAGCACCAGCAGCACTAATTATGCTACGCTCTTTTACTAGCCTGCATAATGTGTTAGGCATAGTTGTAGCTTCTATCATTAATCGGTCATAGAGCCCCATCTGTTAGTCAGTAAGGTGTAAACCATGCTGGGAATAATGACTTAAATAGAAAAAGTTATTAAATTTCATACAAAGCAAAACATTTGTTACTGATACATAATTTGAAATGAAAGGAAAACATTTTTGAGTATATGAGTCTGCCGGCGCCTAACACAACCAGACTTGATAATTCGTGTCTAGTAAAAATATTAGTTCCTGCTGGGATTCAAAGCCAAGACTCATGATATGGCAATCAGATATGCCAACTACTTAGTGATGCAGTGATATTTTATAATAATATATATCATAATGGTACTTTGGATGGTAGAGCACTCTTATTGCAGAGTAGGTAATTTATTTTAATGTAAATTTAGAGAATAGTGGTAAGTGAAAAGGTTAGAAGAAAAGAGTTATACATTAGAACCAAATATTATTAACTATTTCTATTATTATTTCTTCAGATACAATGGCGCAAATATTAAAGAATGTATGGAGAAATGTCTTAAGTGGAAACTCTCTTAGCAAGACATTTAAATCTGCAAATTATACTACAAGCTGTAAATACATATTTTAATTTATTTTTCGAGAGGTGTAATGACAATATAAGAAAATTGGTTTTTTGTCTTATGTGTTGTAAAAGTTGGCTATGTGACTTTGTGGCCTTTGTAATATAATACTACAAATAGAATTTCTATTGTTGCATCATGTCAGGAGTTGACAACGCTGGAATCTTTTTCCAAGAAAGTGCCTGCTCATCCTACCTGACAACTATGATTAAAGAGTACTAGTCTTTAAACACTGCTTTGGTATCTCCCTACCTCAATCACCCATTCATACCCTCAAGTATTGTTTGCATGTTAATGATTTTTTAACAATTTTGTCAAGTATTTGTTGATTTTCATTTGTTACTATATATGTATGTGTAACATAAAAAAGCTTTTACATACTGTCTGTCCTATTGAACAATAACTACTCATATTCCTAATCGCTTTTTAAATCTTCTAATTCTAATATAAATATGAGTATATGTCCACACATATACTCGTATGTTGTCACCTAACAAATACTATGTTACAGTGGCTGAGGTGACGCGCACTAAGACACCAGACGAAATAATAGTGAGCATCAAGGCAGCACCCACTGCTGAGAATATCTTTGCCACAGTACAGCAACATCTACCCAAGATGACACACAAGCACCTGTTGCAGGCCCTCCGCAGTCTCTTCGAGCTACAGAAGTCTGGCAAGTTAGAACTTAGTTTAAAATGTTTTTATTGCATAGTTTTTCATTCTCATCATATTGAAAGCAGTAGCCCGTAATCATCACGCTTGGTTTTTTTAGTATGCAGTGTTTGATGTGCAGTCAGTAGTAAGACCATCCTATGCCCAGGCTTAATGCGCTTCTAAAAGGTTTTCAATGAAACAGTTTCAGGCACATGACTGCATATGACTTTTGCTGATAAGGTGTTAGAAGAAAGTTAGTTTATAGAATCAGGCATTGCTTAACAGAAAAGTATTATTTTAAAGATATTGCGAAAAGGTTACCCCCTCCTCGACATGCCTACCATCCGCTAAATATCCTTAAAGGCCGGCAACGCACCTGCAGCCCATCCGGTGTTGCAGATGTACGTAGGCGACGGTAATAACTTACCATCAGGTGAGCCAGTGAATGTTTGCCACCTTTAGCATGAAAAAAAAGGGTTAGTATATCATCTACGGGTTTGTGACAGTTAATTCTAACTAACATCTTCAAAATAATGGATTTCCGCAAAGTAACGCCTGTTTCTATCAACTACATGTTCCTGTCAGCCCATTACGTGTCATGATATAATATAACAATAATATACAAGAGATACTTTTACAGCCATTTCGAGGAGAATACGATGTTTTTGTAGCATATTTCTTCATGAATATTACGACATCCACGGGACTAGTAACAGGAATATATTACTGTGGTCAAAACCTTCTTTATCAACATTGGAAAAGATGTGTGTTCCATACAACCACACAATGTTCATTCTGTCTGGCTGTCTCTTTATTATTATAATAATCTCTTTTTTATTATAATATTGGGTTATTTTTGTTTTAATAAGAGTTTACACTATAATCACACCGTTTTTCTTTTTACACATACTCGTATTTTGTGAAATTTCTGACCGTCTACCTATAACGGTTCAAAGCATACAGCTGCTTAATGGTAGGATAAGTGTAGACTCTTTTTGCTGCTCGCATGGGCCGGCTCCTGCTTGAACTAGAGGCCATCTTGTGCTTCTGCGTTTCGTGCTATACAAATATCTTTAAAGACTGCCAACACACCTGGTGAGCCTACGGTCATGCAGATGTACGTGGGCGTAGGTAAATAGACGAGCCGCTTGCTTTTCTTCTTGGTCGTGTCCATCATGACTGATGATCGTGGTCGGCGGGAGTTGTCCTGGCACGAATGCAGCTACGCCATCGTTTTCGGTGCATTACTTTCCGCATCACATCGTCAAATATTTGAAGGCCGCTTGCTCCCCTCACCGGTAATTGCTTGGGCATTGTTACAGTGCGTTGGTAACAACAATGTCGGTGCTACCTCCTATCGTAGGCCTGGGACTGGGACTGTCCTATAATAATTTAATATAATTTGCAGAAATTTCGACATTAAAGCGGCGATAAAAGAATCAGTATTCGTGTATCGTCACTTTATTGATCTGCGAAAGATAAGCAAACGTCATCCACCTTAACCCCATATTATTGTTTCTAGATTCGATCAATACGATAACATAATCAAGGACCCGGCGTTCGGTGTTCTCTGCCAGAATTTTAAAAAGCACGCGCGCGCTCTGGAAGTGAACGAGGCTGTCGAAGCCGTGAAGGTCCTATCATATCTCAAAGTACCCGTAGACGCCTTGATCGTGCAAACCATGCTTCAGTTAATACGTGCCAACATTAATCTGTTGAACATACGTCACATCATGTTTTTGGACTTTGTACTCGATCAGTTTGACAGGAAGAATCATCTGGTAGACGCGCTCAAACTGGCTCTGCCTCTTGCTTTTCAAATCCACCTACCTATGGAACTCGACAACGAGGATCTTCCCCTTCTCAAGGACATGTTGATCTATTGCTGCAACCACGATCTACCGGACCGTTGCATCAACAACATTGTGACTGGCCTCCTTCTTCACGATCAGGCGATTGACGCGTATACTGCCAAGTCGATTGTGTGGTCACTCTGCGAAGTCAATTGTACGGAACAAATCTTTCCTACCCGAGTGCAACTGTTGCATATATGTTACGACATATTGGTGCATCGGATAGACCAGTTGGCGTACGGCGATGTGCTCAAAACTGCCGCGAAGATCAAGGCTCGCGTACTGGAAAAGCATCCGGAGTACTACCATGAGCTGCTGCTGGACGCAATAGCTGAATATGTTATCAGAAATAATATTGAATTCGATAAATCGTTGCTGGTGTCTAGAGTGCTGTCGAGAGTGGTGAGTTATTTGAATGAATACCACTTTTGTTTAATTTCTGCTTAACCACCAAAAGTTTGAGAGTGCGAAAGGGTTTAGGAAGAAGAGAAGTCGCGAAGATGACGACGGAGACCAACAGTTTGGGTTACACAAATGTTGGCTTATGCCAAATCTATCTTCAGTACCCTAAACTTGATTAACTTTAATGCTACGCCCAATTTTTATTTTTATCACGTAATTTTTGCCATTGGATTGGTGTGAAATACGAGCTAACAGCCCACCTGATGGTAAGTGGCCACTGCAGCTCATGATGGACACCTGTAAACAATTTCAATCAAAGAGAGAGATGAGAAGTAAGCTACACCTGTAAGGTGTGTTCTCATCCCTGATGACTAAGTACGGTCCTGAGAGCTTACTATACATTTCCTTACTATGTATTCCTTCGGTTCCGATGACGTGTTAAATTCATCACTTAAAATTTAAATGAACAATCACAGCACCGGAAATCACATTCAGGTTACTCGATCATTAAATTAAACCATCAATTTCAGGCTCACACACATTTAGGTCTAGTGGAGTACCTCTGCAGCGTGGCCGTCACCGATCAAATTGACCTTTCTAACGCCCGGACGAACATCCTCTTCGGTTTTGTCAATTGTCTCTCCAACAACAACTTCACCCCGGAACAACAGCAATGGGACATCATACGTCGGAGATTATCAGATAATCCAATTCTGAATGCAACCAACGCCGCCTTACCCTGGACCAAAGTATGCCTGGAGCTCGCTTCACTCGGTCATTACGAGGAGAAACTGCTGAAAAGGGTCTTCTCCGACGACTTCCTCAATGATTACCTGTCCAGGGAAAAGAATACCCTGGACTTGCTTCAATTGCTCACGCTACACGAAGCAGTGAATGCATTCCACAGCGATGAGTATAAATTGCCTGATAATGTTTTGAAGAGAGCCAAGGCGGCGTATCCAGTTAATGCTATGTCCGATCATTTAAAAGATAACATAGCCAAAGGCTTGGGTGGCGATCAGTACGTCACGAAGAACGTTGTCTTACCTAGTGGGGTGGTGGCGGGTAAGTTTATTCTCACCTATGGGGTCGTAGATTTTCTTTCGCTTTAGGAAGCAATTGCTCGTCTTGAATAGTTCCTAATAATGGCACCAAAGCATGTCGGAATAAAAATATGAATTGCATCTATGTTGAGAGATGTCCGGCAATGTGATCACCAATACGTCTGTCAAGCGTGGCGATTGTAGCTAATATTCCTTTTGGGGAAAAAAGCTAACTTATAATTCTTAATTTCATGTACAATTTATAGTAAATCATTGATTGGCTTACCATTGAAAACAAATAAATTCTTGATGTGTGTTATAACAATTGAAATTCTATTGTCATGACACGTGATGGGTCAATTTGCGAATTTTTGCTTACTTCGGACAATGTTATGCGTTATGAATTTCTTTGGCGAACACTTGAGATTATACAATGAATATTATTTCTTTTTTAGATATATTTTTATGTTTGAAAAATGGCAACCCCATAAAACTAACACAAACGACTCAAGAAGGGAATAGAGTACCGATCGAAGAACTGGAACTCCCAACGGGATCGTTACCGTAAGATTTTTCTTACTTTTTTTTTTAAATACGAATTGGGGCTACCGAGCAAGAGGCTTACCTGATGGAAAGTGATCACCGTCGCCCACGGACATCTACAACACGAGAGGAGCTGCAGGGGCGTTGCCGACTTCCGAGGGTATTTAGGTGATGGGGAAGAGGATGAGGGCGGAGGAAGGGGTTATCTCACTCACCGAACGAAACGCAGAAGCACAAGATGCAAATAAAACCCCGTGCTCCTCCATATCTCTTTGAACGCTTTGAATATCTTGAGCCGCGCGGGGTTCCGTGCCGGACCATTAAATCTTTACTCCTTAAAACACCTTCTCATTCTTCTAGGCGATATGGTGAATCCTTCACTGTAAAGGCAGCCAGGTTATGGAACTCACTACCACATGACATACGTGCTAGTTCTTCTCGTGAAATATTCCGGAAAAGAGTGACGGAGCACTATCTTTCTATGTATTATCTCATTTATGTATTATTATTGTATTGATAATTACTATTAAATATTTAATGTAATATTGGTAAGTATATGTGTTTATATGTTTGTATGTGTGTATATTTATATTAGTTAAGATATTATGTTAATTAAGTACACAACTACCTACTTAAATAATAATAATAGTTTTCTCTTTCCTCATGGGTTTGCTGGAAGAGAACTCTGCTTAGGGTTAAGCTCGCCTTTGTGCATTTATTTTCTATATTATTAAACTTGTAAATTGTTCATAATGTGTACAATAAAGAATAAAGAAAGATGCATCTACTTCACGCCGATATTGTGTCAGGCCACGGTAACCACCCCGGTGGAGCCGTCCCTTTCGAACCGCAGCAAAAGCCGCCGCGTGGATCTACCACGTATGAAAAACGTGAACTTTATAAATTCACTAAAATCTCTAGTAACAGTGTGTCTAAGATGCGAAGTTGAAAATGAACTTAACATCAGTTTATAATCATCATTCAGTTGATTATAAATGCTTGTTAAGTTCAGAAATCGAACGAGTTTAACTTCAAAATTAATTCTCGTTTGAATTCAAAAGTCACTTCTAGTAAAAAGTATGTAGAGAGATCAATGTGTATTGCAGTATTACTTTCCTTCAGGGCCAATTGAACACAGATTGAATTGGCATAAAGTTCTAAAATGTGATTATTTTCTATTGCTTTCAGGGTTTGCATACTGATATTTAACCAAGGTTGCTACTCAATGAACAGTAATCGTCTACGTGGCACTTTTCGTTTATTGCTCGACGTTTTGGACAAACAGGGCTACGTGGCCGTTCCAGTCAACATCACAGAGTGGCACAAGGCCCCCGCGCACGAGCGCACTCCTTACCTCCTGCGGGAGATCGGCCACAAATGTGGCGAATTGGGGATGAAGCTATCCGCAACTTGAAAAATTCACGATTTGACTGTTGTGATTTTGTGTAGATCCAATTTTTTTAGTTAAATATACGGCGTTCGTGTTTAGTTCTTGTAACGTTAATTTAAAAAAATTACTGATGTGTATTTTGTTTTATTTTTCTTTACGTGCCAGACCCTTAACTTTCACTATACGGAACAAAAACAAGGTACATACGTTACTGGCGCAGAAAATGAAGCGTACAAAAGCGTACAAAATTGTTGCCTCTGGTCTCAGTCGCTTTCAAATAAGTAGGCGATATACACGTGATTTACTAACCGTGTTTATATTTCGTTATAAAGCTTCAAATGCCGTCATATGGTATGTGTAAATGCACTGATTGTATGTAATGTAAGTAGAAATACTAAAATGTAGGTGTGCTGCCGCTGCGTTTGGAACTGTTTTTTTCCGTTGGTTTGTATAAGAATCTTTATTATTAAACTTGGTTTGGTTTGGGACGTAAATGGCGATGTCTGTTGTTAATTGAAGCACTGAATAAAGGTAATGTAAGTAGCCTGTAAATTTTTTTTCCAGTTCCATAACTCTACAAGGTCTTTGCAGAGTAATGGAACACCCTTTCAATATTTTAGGAATGGTTCTTGGAAGCGTAGCGTTGAAGGGCTTGTACCAATGAGTTTTTCGAAACTTATGTACTATTTATACCTATGGCTTGGACCACAAGACGACCGGGTCACCTGTCGCCGCATTTTAGATGATTGGTAACTATAGGGCTACCTATCAGACAAGGATTTTTTTTATATGGGAAAGGCGGCAAACGAGCAAGCGGTTCACCTTATTGTAAGTGATTACCGTCACCCACGTACATCCGCAACACCAGAGGTGCTGCAAACATGCAAGAAGTCTTATCATGGCTGGAATTAACTATTTGTCAGTATCTCGGGCGGAAGGAAGCATATATATCAACTACACCCCAGTCTGAGACATCCGGGAATTTATTGAAACAGTGCTTTTGGCAATATAGGCTAGTGGTAAGTACTCTATTATTTGTAGGTGATGTCAATTAT
Organism: Bhutanitis thaidina; assembly: GCA_029286595.1. Classification (NCBI taxonomy): domain Eukaryota; kingdom Metazoa; phylum Arthropoda; class Insecta; order Lepidoptera; family Papilionidae; genus Bhutanitis; species Bhutanitis thaidina. Next base: position 9,592,478 of record JAGSMS010000028.1, on the reverse strand, counting down.
TTTTTGGGAGAAAAGTCTTGGCGCCAAAATGTACTCTGTGATTAGAGCTATCATTGTGAAATATAAAATATTGCTTTTGTCACAGTGAAAGTTAAGATACTTTCAATGTGACATTAATAACGACACATCAGACTGAAATAATAAAGCTTGGCTGTATGGTCCACAATTGCCTTCGTCTACCTTTAATGAATATCATTAAATAACTACAACCAAAGCGGCCAATATAGGAGGTTTCAACCTAAATTTAAGTGAATAAAATAAAACATGGTTTTAAAATTATTTTGTAATTATTTCCTCTTAAATTTATTTACAAAAGTTTGCTCAATAAATAGAAAGGACCTGATATATAACACAAACTTCCATTTAAAATCTCTTGATACTCATATTTTCCACGTAACTACTGTTTTACGAAATGTTACTAAATCATTGACTTTCGGGGATTTTCATATATTTCAGGAGATTTTTAGTCACTCTTAGGAGGAGTATGAAATTTATTTACGATGGCGACACTGATAACAACAAAGTCAAAAGTTCAAAATAAACAGATTAGGTAAACAAAAGCAAAAGTTCATTGTTCTTTGCATTAAGCGTTCAACAAAAGTAGTTTTATCGTAAACATATCATTAGTTCTTGCAGATTATTCCTTAAATATTAACATTTCTATTTCACGAGTTTTCTATCACATTTTACAAATGCTTACCAGACAGTAACTTTTCGAAAATAATCCTCTCAGATATATCTGCAATGAAAACCAACTGGAAGTGCAGTTTTTTATTAACACTAATTATTATTACAATATGCGAGACTAAATATGGATACGTTGCTTGGGAGAACAACAAAGCAGTGTTCACTGAAAGTCTCTCATCGTCCGATATTCCAGCTCTTCACGTTGCCCGAGCTACTTACAATAACGAAATAAATACAACAGGGTACGTGTTCAAAACAAAATAATTTTCTGAAATATATTATTACTCCTTCTTAACTAAGCACATCGCATTGACTACTGCTACCACAAAACCTCAAGAGCAAAGTATACAACCAGTGTGTGTTGCCAATGATGACATATGGAACTGAGATATGGTCCTTCACTGGAAGCTGGATGAGGAAGCACAAAGTTGCTCAGCATGCTATGGAAAGGGCTGTGCTCGGTTTCCCTGCACAATAGTCTTCAATGATGATATCCGCAGCAGAACTAGGGTAACCGACATATTCGTAAGGATCAGCAAGCTGAAGTGGCAATGGGCCGGCCACATAGCTCGCAGAACCGACAACCGTTGGGGAAAAATGGTTCTCGAGTGGCAGCCACGTTACTGCACACGCAGTGTGGGACGACCCCCCACAAGACGGAGTGACGACCTGCGCAGTGTTGCGGGAAGTCGATGGATTCAGGTGGCACAGGACTGAGCTTTATGGCAATCTTTTGGAGAGGCCTATGTTCAGCAATGGACTTGTGATAGGCTGCAATGATGAATTTCAGCTATTACATTTATATTACCGTGGTGTCACTTTTCAACTATGCAAATGCTGTTACACAGTCGACCACAATATCCTCATATCCTACCTCGCTTAACTCTCTCTTCGCTCTCACTCGCTTAAATTATTTAATCCTTTATTTACACCCAAACATAATACTATCTGTGTAAACAAATTTTTATTTCTCTCTTTAAGTTTGTAAATTTAACAAATGAGGGATTGTATTTTTTGTATATTTCAGGTGGGCTTTTTTAGAACTGCACACATCAGAAGATGCAAGTGATGAAAAGCAGGCTTATGCAGCTGGCTATCTTGAAGGGTTTCTCACAAGGGATCTTATTTGGATGCATTGGCAGAACATGCTTAAAGGGTCTGCACCTTTTTGCACTACTAAAACTTTAAAATCTATGAAATCAATTTTCTCAAGCAATTTATTATAGGCAGGGGGAGAGGAGTGTCGGTATTACTCTACCTTTGCGGCCGAAATGTGTTCCTGATCCTCATGGGCCTCCATGGCGGACACAGGGATGTCCATTGCCCATGTGGGTTTGTAGGCCGAGCAGGAAGGCGCGTCCGTGTTCCAGCGCACCTGGCCAATATGGAGAAGCAAAAAAGGGGCTTGATTATGGCTACTCTGGTGACCTATGGACTAAGCGGAACACCATGGAGTTTTGGGTGCAAACCCTAACCAGTTCTTAACATTACATTAGTTGATTCAAAAGTATATACATAACTTTTAATATCATTAACAAACAAAACCACAAAATTATGAAAAAATGAGGTGCAGTTCACATTTACATTCAAAACAAGTGTACCTACAAATTAAAGAAATAACACACAGTCATTGCATGATTTAGAAAAAAATATTATCTATGCTAATTCACTCCTATTTCTGCTTTGATTCTCTATAATTTATATGTGCAGGTACTGCTTTAATAAAACAGATGTGTGCGGGTTAATTGAAGAATACATTGACAAAAATGAGGAGTATATTGCTTCCATGGTGAAGGACAATGAAATGGATCCATATTGGTATCAAGTATGTTATTATTTGCAACTCTTGTGTTCTTTTCTTTCTCTTCCCAAGTTCCGTTTTTCTTAACTTTAAATAGGCGATTCAATTTTATTTATTTAGCAATAAAGCTTTATCTACTAAGTCTCGTTTAGTTCCTTTCGCTTGATAAAGTCCTTTTTTCAAAGTAATTTTCTAGACGAAATAAGAAGATGATTAACCTAATTAGATCACAATTGGCAGGTAAAATTGTACTACATCCAGCTCGAGGGATTAGCCGTTGGTTACAATGAAGCAACAACCGATCCATACCAATGGCTGACCGTGCGGGACATAGTGTGAGTATTCGTCCCACTAAAATGAACAAAATATCAGGCCCAGTTCTCGGCTCGGCTCGATTGTGAAAAAAAAAAAAAGTATTTTAGAATGCTACGTTGCTTGCACACAATTCGTTTGCAGTCAAACGCCATACATAACCTATCAACGGATCGGAGTCTCAAAGTGCATTTTTTTTATAGTAGAAGGAGGCAAACGTACATGCGTCTCACCTGATGGTCAGTGATCACCGACACCCACGAACAACCGCAACACCAGAGGAGCTACAGATGCGCCGCCGGCCTTTATATTTTATAAGGGGGACGGCATATCGCAACCTCGGCTGTGGGGGGCAAGGTGCAACGACGCAAACACGCAGTAGGCTCGCCATGCCCAATCGGAGCGTCCTGCTCGGGGACTGGCATCCCCGCGAAGGCGGGACGGCCATATAGGTTCCTCTTGCTTCACCGTGGGTGACCAAGCCAAGGCTGCCGATCCCCACCACCACGAAAAGGAACCTTCTTTTCGAAACCTACTTGATACTGAATTCGATGCGTCCACGATGAGGTACGCCGAGCAAGAAATTAACACGACAAAAGGCCGAGTTACGAGCGCGGCGATGTCACGTCATCTACTCTTGTAATTTACATTACTTCAGACTAAAATCAAAGTAACCTGAATTATATTTGTTTATATGGTAAATATGGGGGCGAACATGCAAGCGGTGGTAAGCGATACCGCCGCCCACGTACGTCTACACCAAAGGAGCTGCAAGTGCGTTGAGGGCCTTGATGTATATTTGGGGAGTGGGGAGGAGGCGTTAGCCTCCGGTTACCTCACTCACCGAACGAAACGCAGAAGCGCAAGACGCCTCTATTTCACGCCGGTGTTGTTTCGTGCCTACGCTATAGACGCGTGCGTTGGATCGATACGAACAAATTGCAGGTGGATCAACATGCTGGGTGATTTGGACGACTTGGCGTTCGCCGTGTCGATGCCACAAGCATTGCCCGAGGACCTCCTCTTCGGCGAGCACTGTTCCGGCTTGGTCAAACTACTACCAGACTTCAGTGACCTGTACACCGCGCATGCCACATGGAACAGGTTCTAAGCTCTAGATACTATTAAAAAAAAAGAAATCCCGTATCACTAAAATTGTTAAATGCATTTTTGAGTGTTAAATTCACCACATGCTCGTTGCTGCAGGTAAAGATCGCATGTCTGTCTGACAATTAGTAATGTTATTTCCGGGCCTTGCGAAGTTTTTGCATAAAATTCATTTATTTCTCAGCAGGTTCCTCGAATTTCCGCGATGTTTTACCTCCAATCTAGCCAAGCTCTTGGTCCTTTGTTGTTTCATCATTTTAGTCAACACATTCCAGAGGATATAATTATATGTTTGCAGTTACCAGTCGATGCTGCGTCTCCAGAAGATGTACGTGCTGCATTACAAGTTGACCCCGAAGGACCGGAGGAGGATCCCGGGGTACAAGATGTCGTTTACGTCGTACCCGGCGTTTGTGCAGGTCTTTCTCTCTTCTTCTTCTTCATTGTGCTAATTTGAGTGCACTGCTGAAGATAGGCATCTCCAAGAAATCGTCTGCAAATCGGCATGCATCGGATGGCATGCAGAAGGCAAGGAAACACATGCGTGTCAAACGACATCTTCATTCGACGAACAAAGAAGAAGGTTCCAGATGCCTTGTCAATGCGGAGGACTAATATGGAATGCCTTACAGCCATTAGTTATACTGGCTCTATGTACTTTTAAAACCGGAACATAATAGAAATGGAAGAAATGGGTAAGAGGGCGCTACCTACCCAGACTACTCCAAGCCAGAGAAAGGAGTCTACCGGTGTCACCCTAATCCAATAACAAAAAAAAAACCACAATCTGTAGTATGTCGGGCTTTGTAAAGGTTTTCTTGAAAAGATCCTTGCCGTGCAACTTAGTGCCAACACAGGCTGGATAAGGAGTATTAGAGAGTATACACAAGAGGATACTTATCTCCCTGCATCTCGTCCAACACCTATGCGATGACGTTGCGATCAAACTACGAGAGAGAGAGATGCAGCGACGTCACCGCTTCATACATACATCGTAAACTACGCAAAGGTTGACGTCGGAGCGGAAACAAACCCAGGCCTCTCTAAACCGTTTACCCATATCGCTAAACAGTTGTAAATTTATTTATGTTGGTACCACGGCCTCGCAGAATACCGGCGTGAAGTAGAGGCATTTTATGCTTCTGCGTTTCTATCAGTGAGTGAGGTATCCGGAGGCCCTCTCCCCCTTCCCTACCCCCTCCTTATCCTCCTTTCCATTTCCCAAATACCCTTAAAGGCCGGCAACGCACCTGCAGCACCTCTGTTGTTGTAGATGTACGTAGGTGCCATAAAAAAAAAATTGTGTTACATTTAGAATATTCTGTACATAACGCTTTGTGGCAGTCCACAGATGATTTCTACGTGGTGTCGTCGGGGCTGGTGGCAGCGGAGACCACCCTCGGCAACAGCAACAGAACACTCTACCAGTTTGTGAAGCCCGTTGGATCGGTAAGATATAAATATTTCAAGGATCATTCCAGGTTCGAGAGTATTCCCAATACTTAGGCGGTCAGAGGTCTATATTTATTTTAATCATCTGAACCCACTTTTCACCAGAGCTCATTTTAAAACGGTGATCAGATTTGAAACGCATAGACAGTCAGTAAAATTATAGGCTGCAAGGCATTCCATCTTAGTCCTTATAGGTGACGACGCATCTGTAACCTTCTTCGATTGAAGTTGTTTGCAGGTGTCCATGGACTGCAGTCATCAGGTGATGATAAGTGGTTCACCTGAACTGTTAGCTCTTTTGTCGCTCTAGTGTTGAAACAAAGACACGTGACAGAGAGCCAACCATGCGGGGTGAGGAATTGTGATCGCCAATCAATTTGGCAACGGTGGCGATTACACCCAATCCTCACAGCTGGGGAGAGCTTAAATCTTACAATGGTGGTCCTAACAGAATAAATATGAAGGTGCAACTCTGTCCATTCGCACCAAGCAATTGCAGTACAAGAGAGACGACTCAATCGTTCATTGAATAAGGTTAAATTTCATCATACAGGTTTCTTGGTTTTACTTTGAAAGGTGATGGAGTACATCCGGGCGATGGTCGCGAACCGCCTCGCCACCGACGGCGAGCAGTGGGTGGAGATCTTCCGCGACCACAACAGCGGAACCTATAACAATCAGTGGTAAATATTTTTGTGAAACAAAATATTTGTGCATCGGAACTCACCTCTAAATCGTGGGTTCCGCGTTCGAATTCAAGCCAAAGACAATATATCACATTAGGCTTAGTATGTGTGTTTGTTATACCTTTACCTATAGGAAAATACCCTAAGGACAATATACTCGTACGTGCAACACATTATTTGATTTTGGTTCGGGCTTCATTGCGTCTGATTGCGTTTCTCTGATCGAACCCTTTCTCTGATCGTAATGTAATCTTTACATTGTGTACAGGAAGGTTTAACGAGTGTTTGGCTCTTTGTTTACGCTTATCTTTACGACACTAAAGTTAATATTCTGCGTAAACGAATTCTGGTTGTTAAGTAGAAGATGTGTTGTATATGTAGCTATGGTTGGAAAAATTATAGAATAAATGCCACCAACTCGATACCCACCCAAAACTATATATCTTTTGGAAATTTTCTTATAATCGCTACGCGGGTCGATTATAAGTAAACAGTATATGCACATTCTGATTGTTACGCAGAAGATGTATTACGGGTATATATAAAGCTATGGTTGAAAATATAAAAAAATAAATGCCACAAAATCGATACGCACCCGTAATTATATATCCTAAAAAAATTGTTTTTTTTCTATCGTCGCCTTTACACGGGGCGAACAGTATATGCAATTAGATATAAACGTTTTCAGGTACATAGTGGACTATCACAAGTTCACGCCACGCACCGAGCAGGCACCGGGCTCGGCGAGGAAGGGTCTGCTGTGGGTCATAGAACAGTTGCCTGGCCACACGGAAGCCGCAGATTTGTGAGCATATCTTTTCTATTACTCGCTAGGTTCATATTTTTAACGCCATGACTTTGCCTATAATGTTACCAAAACTAGATTCAACGCATCACTAATGGTTATAAGAATTGGTCGTTTTAAAGTCTTTCGTTTTTTTTTTTAATAAGCACTCGCGTCTGTCATCTTTGACACGACCCCGAGTTGTACACGCCTCTTCGGGAGATATTACGTGACAGGTGAAGCATCGTCGTCTGATTTGATCCCGGAGATTGTCATGTGACTTTTCCCTTAGTCGACTCCTACCACAAACAAGGGTAGAAAAGGGTGTCTCAGACTCGGCCACCACACGCCCTTAACCCTTCCTCACTGGTCATTATTTCCTCTGCAAAATGGTTGCCTGGTAGAGATCGCTTCTAAGCGATAAGGCCGCCAATTGTACCTTTGTGTATTTTATGTTTCTTTTTATTCATATTTTTTCCTATTTTTGCTAATTGGTGTACAATAAAATGTATTTCATTCACACGCCTTACGTCGCATATTTTTTGCTGAGAAAAAAATATATAATTGCTGAGAAAAGACAATCAATTTAAATGTATCCGAGCACAGTATTCTTTTATTCTATTGATCCATAGATAATTATAATAGATATTCTCGTTAATCGATTGTAATAAAAACGTGAACATTAAATTCGCACCTTATTTCTGTATCCCCCAAATAAATTGATATCATCGAAGCAGCAAATAACCTACGTGCATATCATAAATATGCATATCTAACGACTCCTATCCCCAATACTGGGGTGGACAGAAGTCCAGTCATTTTTTTTTTAGTAATGTCAAACAACGTGACTGGTGGCGGCCAAACGTCCCTCCACATGGGTGGGATCAAACTCGACTCCCCCGATACGGAGACAGTTCCTATTTACCGATCCAATCCTTAATAGTGTAAGAGTTCATCTAAAACGTATTTTCCTACGCGTGTCGTTTTATTCTAGAACGAAGGTGCTCGTCAGCGACACGTACTTCCCGTCGTACAACATCGCCTACTTCCCGTCGATGTTCAACATGAGCGGCGGCGGCGAGCGCGTGGCGACGTTCGGCGATTGGTTCGGTTACGAAACCAACCCGCGTGGCAGAATCCTCCGCGAGAAGCAGGCGAGACGAGAGAGATGCCTTAAGATTGACAGTTTTTTTTTTTTTTGGGAAAGGCGATGGTGAGTGATTACCGCACACGGGCATCTGCAACAACGAGTGGTGCTGGCAGGTGCGTTGCCGGCCTTCGAAGGTCATCATCATCATCATTTCAGCCTATTAGAAGTCCACTGCTGAACATAGGCCTCCCCCAAAGATTCTATCTCTCATCATGGGGGGGTTTGCCTTAGTTGCCACGCCTGGCGAGCGGGTTGGCAACCGCAGTTTTTTTTTTTTTTTTTTGTTCTAGTGCAGGAAGATGCTGCTGCCCATCTCCTAATATAATTTTTACCATTAGTCGCCTTTTACGACACCCATGGTTAGACAGGGTTGGCGCTATTCTTTACTTCCGACAGCCACACGTGTGGCTTCGAAGGTAGATTTTAAAAATTATGACTTAATGAGAAATGAAATTTAAATTTCACATCGATTTAAGTCGAGGAACATAACATTTCATTATCTATGTATCGTGGTGCTGCAGGTGCGTTGTCGGCCTTAAAGGGTATTTGGGAAATGGAGGATTAGAGGTGGGGAGGAGGAGTGGGCCTCCGGATACCTCACTCACCGAACGTAACGCAGAAACATAAGAGGCTTCTACTTCACGCCGGTATTCTGCGAGGCCGTGGTACCGACATGGTCGAGCAGCAGCAAAAGCCGCCGCTTGGCTCTACCGCGTTGAAAAAGTTACCTTAGCAGCCTGTAGACAGATCACTCCAGGACGCAGGATTTTCTATAAACGCCAAGCTCTGTAAGAGTAATGGTGAACGCTGTATGTTTACTTATATTATTTTTGATCTGGGTATTTTATACAAAGCTTCCATTCATAGCATACCAGTTTTTGTTGGTGACTTCATGAGGCTGATGAAGAAGAAGATCGATCTGTTTCGACCAAAATAATCGATAATTTTAATTTCATTGGCCACAGAATAAATGAATGATTCAAATGAGCGAATGAACGATTGACTGTTTGGAATGAACGAGTCTATACCGGACCACATGTTGAACATTAAAACTAAAAAAATTAAACGAACCAAAATAACAGTTTCCTCACGCTATGCGCGCAGGCCGGGATAAGGAACCTGCGCGGCATGTACCGCGCCATGCGCTACAACGACTACAAGCACGACCCGCTGGCGCGCTGCGCGGCGTGCGCGCCGCCGTACAGCGCGTGCAACGCGATCGCCGCGCGCAACGACCTCAACCCGCCCAACGGTGACCTATTCAATAAGCTACGGCTCCGCGGCGTGAGGCCTATGTAGGCAAAGAGCCAGTGCCGACCCTTAGGTAGAGCTAAGGTACTCCGCTTTTGGCACCTACTGCCTACTCAGGGTCAGAGATCTATGCACACCTTAGATTATGCTAGTTAGTAGTATGCAGTGGGGAAGGGGAGGGAGAGGGGGCGTGGTAGTCGTGGTTTCTCTTTTTCTATCTACATGACCGGGCTGACTTAGCACTTACCCTCCGCGGCCGAAATGTGAATGACGGAGACCAGATTCGCCGGGAGGGCTTCTGCCACCGACTACTCTCCTTATCTCGGTCGGTTACCCATGTGGCATTGGAGGTCGTGTAAAAAGGCGTCTATAACCAGGAGAGAATAGGTCCTTCTGCTTCGAGGTCGAGCTGCTTAGGGCGACTGCCGCCGGTGGGGTTGCGGTTGGTTGTCAAGTCGTTCCCGTGACCCTGCACACACCTGGACCCTGGACACATCGCAAGGTAAAACGTCGTGGAATTTTGGTCGGTGCAAGCCATGCGACATAACCTGTCCTTGCTCCCGCGTAGAGTTTACACACGAATAGAAGGACAGATCAAATTACTCACTTTAATGTCATACACCTAGGTTCGAATCTTTAACTCCGACAACCCATACAGAAGCAGCGGGCGCACCCTTCAAAACCTCTCAAATGTTAATACGCAGTCTTTATTTAGCAGTGGTAAGTGCAGTAACCTCTCATATATGTATGTATATATTCACGCCTTGTTCCCAACGGGGTAGGCAGAGACAACTTTGTTCCACTAGCTACGGTCCTGACATACGTCTTTCGCTTCTTCCACTTTCATCAATCTTCGCATGCATGCTCGTTGGTTAAGAGTACTCTTGACCTGACCTTTTTTTGAGAACGTCTCCGATTTGATCGTGAAATGTTCGCCTAGGTCTTCCTCTCACGCCTCTACCATCTTCGCATATAACCGATAAATGGCCAATAGCCTTCAACCGAAGGTGGTCTTACGGCCTGCATGCTTTCTTAACACTCATGCCGAAACACGACATTGGGTGCACTGTTGTTCAGCTACAGAAATGGGGGTCAGCGTGAGGATTCTATATAAAACCTAGTAGTGTAACTTTAACTTATTTGCACTTACATCTCATGAGAGAAATCCCACCGTCCACGCCAGGCACGTACCCGTTCCGGGCGCTGGGCCACCGCAGCCACGGGGCGACGGACGCCAAGGTGACCAGCTGGCACCTGCGCCGCGACCACCTGTTCGTGGCCGTGTCGGGACCCACTTATAACATCTCGCGGGGGATACCGCCATTCGCGTAAGTTCTTTTTCTTATCAGAAATATCATTTCGAGGACACGTGAAGCCCGCCAACCCGCACGGGAGCACCGTGACGGACCCTTCCCGGCTCAAAACCCTCTCAAATATTTAAAAAAAACGCCTTTGCCCAGCTGTGGGATTTTGCTTAGCTGCTTGATTGGGACGGACGGAGGTCGAAACATTTTAGTCCTTGGAACCAATTTTTTACCAGAGGTTTAGGATCACGTGTCAGGTAGTGAGCCTGTCGCCGCCGATGAAGAGCAGTTCCTTTGTCCACAATCATCGGGACTGCGCACGTCTTGATCGTTTTCTAGGATACCACTTGCGCACTTCTGAAATACCAGTTTATTATTTGCAGTCCGTCCGTGTGTGTACCTATTTTCATAAACTGCTGATAAAGCATACGTTGCTTGGAAGGTTTGGCTCACACTCACCGTCTCCGGTCAAGCGGGCCCGTGGGCAGCGCCGGCACCCACGGACTGGTGAAGCTTCTCCCCACTAGTCTGTGGGATTTGGGTTTGATTAATTAGGATGCTTATACCGCCATCGTTCGTTACAGTTGGCATTCGAATAATGAGATGTCATATAAATAAATAAAATGATTTAACAATCACACACGTCATCCAGTACCAAATTAGGATTCCCTGTCTTTGTAACTTGATAAATAATCGTGTAGACATAAATATATATATATTTATATATGTATATATATACAACCACGACTCGTTTACAAACATTTATATTCATCATACAAATTGCCCCCTAGCGGAGTTCGAACCCGCTTCGAATGCAGGGTCACTACCAACTAGGCTATCGGGCCGTCACTATAACATTGCACCCAATAGCTGCGTATAAAGTGTTTGTAGTTAAATATTTGGCTATTGCAGATGGAGTGAATTCGACATGGGCCCCCGCTTGTCGCACCAAGGCCACCCAGACCTCTGGATGTTCCCGCCCACGCTACACCACTGGGAGTGGCAGTAGTGTTCAGAGGGTCCTAGTCATAAGCCAAGTATACTGGTTAATTCTTAAGGCGTCAACTGAGACTGTACACAGCAAATATGTGCTAACGAAATATATTATTTACCTCCCAATAAAGTGTTTGAACGTAAAGTATGCAGTATGAATAATATGTTAAACTAGTGACTGCCCCCGTGTTCACCCGTGGTTATTTTGTACCACGAGAACAGTAAATTGTGATAAAAGGTTGTCCTTTTCAAATTCCCATACTTATCAAATTTTGATCATTCCAGTTCGTAGATCATCCTAGATCGTAACTATAGAAGGTAAGCTGGGGACATTTTTTTTTTTTTTTGGTGACCGCGGGTACTGTTCGAGGCACCTGCCAGCCGCCACCGAGGGTTGTGTCCGGTTATGTCGGGATCAGCTTTAATCGTCGGACCGATTCAAACGCAAGGGTTCAGGAGATATGCTGTTGGCCCGACGACAGAGACTCCAGAGCAGAAAGCGAATAAAATAAATAATAGAGTTGCGACGCTGCTGCCGCGGTCTCGATGCCAGGCGTCGGCCGCTGCTGTTCTGTGCTCTGATCCCTGTTAACGAAAGGACCCTCGACAGCTATAGGGGTGCTCGCGCAACCCCAGGATCCCTCGTAAAGAGGTGCGAGACTTGCTTGGGTTACCGTCGATAAGGGTGGATGTGGTGCGAATTTTAACAACGAACTTATACCAGAGTATACCTCGTGTAAGCCGTGAATTTGGTACCTTGCATTCGCAGGAGTACGCGTGCAAGGGGAGGGGGCTGTACACGGTTTTTTTTTTAAATAGATAGAATAAAGCGAGTAATGTGGATTAATTGTAAATAAAAGATGATTTAATATATGTACTTTATATACACAAACTATTATATATGATTAATAAATCAGTTTATATACTTCTTTGTTATTAAACCAATTAAAATTTGAATATATTACGTTTACAATATCATGCCGATTTTACGTAATTTTAATGTAAAACAAAGTTATTTATGATTTTTTAAATAACTTTAGTAATTTTTTTGTAAATCACACTTTTTGTGCCAGAATTCTTTAAAATCAGGATGAAAAGCCATTCAATTATTAAAAATAATTCGCACAATAATCATACAAACAGAAATTCTTATATACATAATACATATTGAACATAATTTCTAACGCTATAATTAACATGAGTACTAATTACATTTTTTATTTAAATATAGGATATAATTTAAAAAAAATTTAACACCATGGTTTAATAAGAAATAAAATAAAATAATGACTTATTACAAATTGGCCAACATATATAATACAATTGAATTAGATTACCTAATTTTTATTTCAAGTTCATATACAATGTTAAATGTTGACAATAAATCTCAGTTTTTCTACGTAAGATATTACTTATTATATATTAGAAGTTTTGGCTTTCACTTTGTTTCTGTGGAACCCGAAAAACATTAAAGTGAACCAATGCATGTTTGTCATATATTTTCCTAGATTGCAACATAACTGTTTGAGTATTAGAGTTCATAGATAATAATATATACATTATTATAATAAGGATTCTGTGAGATAGATATATGATTTTTAGCAGTTATAACATATAGGTTATGATATTTCATTTTATTTGCAATATTTATGTTTTACATCTGTTATTACTAAGTATGTGAGCTCACAAAGTCATTAAACTGATAATCATAAAGGATGATGTCTCAAAAACAGAGTAACAATGTGTGTATAGTTGATAGACACATTTTGATCAGGATCATTCATGCAGTTTGGTAATCCATGGGGCTGTATGCATTCTGCTGTGGATCTACATTGGTGATGATGATGAAACATGATCTCCACAATCTGTGATAGAATAATAGAGACTGCTCGTTTTTTTCTTACCTAGAATTTTTAAAGTTCTGTGTAGCACTGGCTACCATACCATCACATTTAATTCACAATTTACTTTGCTTGCTTATGGATTTTGTTGTATTTGACACGGTGCCTTATCGGCTATGCCACAAAAAATCCATGTCATTTCTTTAACATGGTTTTGTTTCTACTAGACATGGTTACACACCAATAAACGAAAGCATATCATAGATGTGAAAAATTACACGGCTTTTATCGAGGAATGACTCCACACAGAGTTTTTGTGGCATAGCAGACAAGGCCCCTGGTGTTTGTATTTCACTTAAGTTTAAATGCACAGGGACATAAACCTGTTTATAAATACACCTATTTATAAAACAGGTTTATGTCCCTGTGCATTTGCCACTACCATGAAACCCAATACTAGTGAATATAGGCATGTCTCAAAAGCAGTTTCACAAGGTTCATTTCCCTTTCAACGTAACCAAGCAGATGTCAGAAAAGCATGCACTGAGGGTAGTGCACAATTGTTTACTACCTAACAAACTGATTTCGCAAATACATTCCTACCTATTTAATCACTGAGTCTAAACAACATTTTCATTCTAATTATTTAAATTAGCAGCCTATAAATATTTCACTGTCATATTTTGGTTTTTGTAGCCTGGAAGAGTCCTCAATGCTGCTCTAGTGAAAGGAAAGGGTAGGTAGACTTCACATATCCTCAAAATATTATTTCCTAAACATGCAGATTTATATTCACAATGTTTTTCAGCACCACCAAGCTCATTAAATCATAGGATAAATTCGACAATTAATATTGCATTTACACATTTTAGTGGTGCCAGAATATGAACTAAGCTTACACCACAAAATTAAAGCAAGTGCCCTGACCCCTGAGCTACCATGGCCTTGCTTACTATATTGCAAGCCTTAAAAATAATCACATGACAGTGCACACCTGAACAATACTTTTGAGACGAGTTAACGAGTGATATTAAGTTATTGAACTTAATGTTTGCATACAATATATATAAGATAGTTATCTTTTTCTGTATTCTACTGTATCAATTAATTCAATTTCTATTCTCATATCTTGCATCTAACAAGTTTACCATTCTACATTCACTGTATCGGGTGGCACTGTTCATTACTTCCATGTCCATAACAACATGTTTCTCTATAACTACATGGTATGGGACGAAACTTAAGTAGCTTAACTACTACCATAATGCATAATCTCTACAAAAAAGTATCAGCATCCCAATTAAAGACACTAGCTATCTCAAATTCATTCATCATGACCAAAAGTGTCAAGCTGATGAGTAGTTCAACAATTGTTAGGAAAAACATGTATCTATGGACATATTCAACCACAAGTAAAAGAACTTTTGCTGTCAGTCAAAATTAAAGAATTCAGATGTCTCAAATACCTGAGCTTGCAATGGCCCTTGGTGAAATGGGGAACCAAGCCTTAAACATAAATTAACATTTATTCTAAAGAATTTAACATAAGGAGCTGCTTTAAGACTTTTGTTTGAGAGGTTTCTCTTATTTCTCCTGCCAGGAACATTTCATCAACAACTGTGTAAACCTGGAAATGTATACTTAGTTTCAATACACTTTTTAATATAGCTGTAACATTCAAACCTGCATTTTCATTCTAAGCACACTTTCTGCCCTCTCGCTTACTGCATTATTCTTGCCCTACCCACTTAAATTTATAATATAATACATATCGGGCCCTTTCATATATTATGGAGTTCCAAGTTAGGATTCCCTGTTGTGGTAACAATATGGTGATAAGATACTTGTTTGATAAATAAATATATACATGTAGGAACCCATGACTAGTACAAACATTTAAATTCATCATGTCTGTGACCCTCAGCTTTGAAAGCAGGGTCACTACCATCAATGTTATCATCTACTAAAATTAGTAACCACTTTTTAATAAACATTAGACACTTACCTTATAAAAGTTGAATACCAAATCCAATTCGCATACATTATGGAAATATTCATTCAATACTTCCACAAAGTTATGTATGGCCTCCAGATAACACAAGTTATTGTCATTTACATCCACACAAATGCAGAAATATAAGCCCGCATACCTTCTATAGACTATCTTGAAGTTTCGAAACTGAAAAACGTTAAACAAGAAATATTGTTACTAGGATGTAAGGAAACTAAATAAAATTAAGCTATAAGTAAATTTCAACCTCGACAAAATTTGTGTGTTTTGCATCACGAACGGTTACAACTGCGTGTACTTCTTCTATTAATTTCTGTTTCTCGTCATCATCGAAATTCATATACCATTTTGCCAGACGTGTCTTACCCGCACGATTTTGAATTAAAATAAAGCGAATCTGTTAAAAAAGACAGACATAATTTAGATAATAGTAAGGTTGTAGGAGATTTGGCTATTTTTATAGGTAATACATACCATTGTTTAAAGAATTCACGAAATTTAGTTAAGAATACGCCTCCTTAGGATTGTCATAAATGCATAGATTCAATTCTTGACGTTGATCGTTGACGTCTGTTTTCATGAAAAAATGTCAAAGATTTGACTTTTGTCTTTGCTTATATTGATTATACTCGGACACATACTTATGCACCTGATGTTTTCGGTTGTGGACATGTACTAATTGAACAGATTATTTATTAATAAATTGATTAGTGGTATATATAAAGAAATAAATAGTAATATAAATACACATTCTTGTTTTTGTTTTTTCCCGCATTTACTATTAGAAAAACTATTTTTATCGTGCAATATTGTTTATAAAAATTAAAACGAATACATGCAATATTATTAATATTATTTAAATTCACTTCAAAGGGCACAAATTCCTGATTTATGCATTATTTCTTAAGTCGATCATTTTCGTAACAACATTGTTTATGACTTTTATTTATAACATAGCAACACAAATATCGAGTTGTTTTTCAATTTTCAGTGAATTTTTGACGTTGAACGTGTTAGCCCGATTTACTAAATATTTCATCAATGTAGTGCTTAGGCTTTCAATATGTCTTTAATATAAGTAGATTAATAGGTAAACAAATCGATTAAATCTTAAATGACGCCTACGAAAACTACAAAAACTGAAGTAGAAATGGTGATACGAAATAGAAAAACTGTTATGAAAGACGGGATCATGACAATGTCGGGCATCGGCGAACCTTCGGTTTTTCACGCTTTGGTTGTCATCTTTTTGGAGTTCTTCGCGTGGGGCTTGCTAACAATGCCGATAATATCAGTGCTAAACGCGACATTCCCGGACCATACGTTCCTGATGAATGGCCTTATAATGGGAATCAAGGGCATATTTTCTTTTCTGTCAGCACCGCTCATCGGTGCACTTTCCGACGTGTGGGGCCGCAAGTTCTTCCTCCTGGTCACAGTGTTCTTCACGTGCGCACCGATCCCGCTTATGACAATAAACACTTGGTGGTTCTTTGCGATGATCAGTATCAGCGGAGTGTTTGCTGTGACATTTTCAATTGTTTTCGCCTACGTGGCCGATGTTACTACGGAAGCCGAACGATCGCGAGCCTATGGCCTGGTCTCGGCGACGTTCGCCGCTAGCATGGTAATTTCTCCTGCCCTTGGCGCATATCTGATGGACTTGTACGGAGAGGCTTTGGTGGTGGCCGCCGCCACAGCTGTAGCCGTTCTGGACGTGTTCTTTATAATGGTCGCCGTTCCTGAGAGCCTTCCAGAAAAGGTCAGACCTAGCGGCTGGGGGCCTGCTATAAGCTGGGAGCAGGCTGACCCATTCGCCGCCTTGAGAAAAGTTGGCGCCGAACGTACTGTGCTCATGTTGTGCGTTGCCGTGTTTCTCTCGTACTTACCAGAAGCTGGACAGTATTCCTGCATATTTGTGTATTTAAAACTTGTGATGGGCTTTGGTGTAGTTCAAGTGGCAATATTTATAGCAATAGTTGGAGTGCTTAGTATAGCAGTGCAAGTTGTTCTCGGTTTTCTTATGCGTTCACTTGGAGCAAAGCATACAATCATGCTCGGACTGTTGTTCGAAATGCTGCAACTCATGTGGTACGGCTTTGGAAGTCGCACATGGATGATGTGGGCTGCTGGAGTATTAGCAGCACTTGGATCACTGACCTACCCAGCAATAAGTGCTTACGTGTCAGTTAACAGCCGTGCAGATCGCCAAGGTGTAGTACAAGGCATGGTCACCGGAGTCAGAGGCCTCTGTAATGGTCTTGGACCAGCAATGTTCGGTGTAATTTTCTACCTATTTCATGTAGATCTCAATGAGGAACATGCAGTGCTTGGTTTAGATGGGAGGCCAGAAGAAAAGTATGTTCGGAGTGTGCCTGGGCCACCATTTGTTTTAGGAGCACTGTTAGTGATTTGTGCACTCATTGTGGCAGCATTTTTGCCTGAGGATGGCACAGTTGGGGGCGGACGACATGCACCAGATGACTTGCGGTTTGAAGTGGAGCGAGGACGACACGTGGCAGGTCCCCTGTCGCCCTTGATGGCTCCCGAGTCTGCTGCCCTCTAGCTAGCGGTGAAGGCCGGCCGAGCGGCCAGTGTGTGACTTCCAGAGCTGTCAGCGCCTGATGGCGCCAAGGCGATTGCATTTAGGATGGTACCAAAGCAAACTCGGTGAACAAAGAAGTGAGTCCTATATTCTATGATCCTTGTACGAAGTATATTGACTACATTCCTGCGAATCATGTGTTTACTTTCTGCTTCAATTGAAACTTGTTCAAAATTTATAAACTTTGTACCTATTTTATAATTGAGTTTTGTTGTTGAGGATATGTACATATAGAGCTACTATAATAAATAATAGAAATCATTGTGCAAGTCCTCTGGTTAATTTTTGAGCCAAACATCACACAACAATATCAGATGCCTAAAAAGCTATAACATATACTAAAGTATATGATACTTAAGTAATTAGGTACAACCATTTGTTGTTTTACACACTTACAACAAACATAATAACAATAGAGATAAGAGAATATATTTCTAAAAAAATTCCTCAGTGCATTGGTGCAGATAATATCATAAAGTCATCTAAATGTAATTTACATAATAATACTTAAATTAAAAAATGGTAATGAATCATAACCAGACTATTATCCATCAAATATGCAGTAACAATTAATAATGCATAAATACTCTGTTATTTCTTTATCAGAACATCAAGGAACATGGTGTTAAAACAGTTTACAGCAATGTTAGTTGGTCATTAAATGACTACAAGATAACAATTATACAAAAAAAAAATGCAAGCTTATAGAGAAATATTTAGCAGACAAAAAATTGATAAGATAAGAGTACCTATGTTATATTTTTGTCCAATAAAAGTAGGTAACTAAAATTGTTAAAAGTAGTTTTAAAATGTCTTTCCAGTGTCATTTGGGTACTTAAAAACAAAAAAAATTACATGTCTTTTGAACTCGGTAGGTCTTGGTTATATATTGTGTAATGCTATTTTATGTTTCTGTCCTCCAAAAACTTATGGCTTTGAGGCTGTGTAGATGGAGTACTTAATTACACTTGCAGTATAATTCTTCATTTAAAAGACTTCTTAATTGTTCTACCTAGAGTCTTTCAGAAGTGGGTATCATTAAAAATAAAAAATGATTTAAAATTGGTTAATTAATATTATTGATATTTATTAACTATTCATAGCTTGTTATACTATAGTATCGTCTTATCATACATCTGATACTAAACATAACATTTTGAAAAACTATACTGAAGCTTTTTATTATCTGTGAATTTCACATTTTATATGCGGGTAACTAATTCATTTATTAAATTTTTGTTTAAAATGAATATGATAACTATTTTTTTCTTTATCCAATTGTTTCTTGTTGGTTTTTAATATTTTACAATCAAATATAAAACTAAATAAAACATTTAGGTATTCTGCAGTGTTCTGAAACATACTTAATTGGTTACTTCCATGCTGCAAACTATACATTAATTTGTTTCTTTTTTAAATACCGAAATTGTAATAGACTCAATTTAGACTGTAAAGTCTGCATTGACCTTATTCTCTGCTTTTTTGATTAGACAACCATTTTTAAAAAGCAACCCATGGAGACTATAATTTTATTACAATAAAAAACTGTTATCAAGATTAAAATTGTTTTTAATTCAATTGTAATTCAAAATGTGGGCAGAGGCGATCAATAATTCCAATATTTTTGCAGTAAAACACTCATTCTTGGCTATCAATAGGCAATAGCCATAATTTAAACACAAAAAAGGCGGTTTTTCTAGCATTAATTACTCTATCATACAAGTGTCAATTTGATATTTATTCAAAACTAGCTTCTCTCTTGCGATGGAAGTAACCTATACCCTTTCTATGAGCTCATCACACCAAATTTCATCAAAATCGGTTCAGCCGTTTAGACATTCATAGAGACAGATTGTTGTTTCGCATTTATAGTATTATTATTAGTATAAGGAGGTTAGGACGCTCGCTTTAATTCATCACGTGATCAGCGGACATTAAACATCCCGCGGTAATCTACATGTCTGCGACATAATATAACTACGAAGACAATTAAGACTTCGTCGCGGACTTTTCCAAACCTCTCAAATATTGTTGGGCGACAAATTCTTTTTCGCGAGTTATACACAATGTCAAAGATATTCGTCGGCAATGAAAAGGAAAGTAGCATGAACCCATAAACGATAAGAATGCGATGCGTCACGAATTTGCGGAAAGTCGTATAGAAACAGACATTAAACAGCTAGCTAAGTAGTACGTGCAACTTGGCAATCGGTGTCGATAGATTTCGCATCAAAATGTCACGTAAATCCATTTGTGGACATGAACGTGTTCTGGAGCGATTTAATTCCGATCACTGACGTAATTGACTTGAATGATCTATACTATTAATAGAAGCTCATAGCATCATCGCACAGTGGATGCAGCAATTGTTTATAGTACTATGTGCTTTCTTGTTTGATGCTTGTAAGACTAATGCGAATACTTCAGTGCAATTTTTTTTAATAATGGCAACAGTTGTAAACTTTTATGCTGTAGTAAACAAGTAAATAGATTCCTA
The DNA here is from genome assembly GCA_029286595.1 of Bhutanitis thaidina. Classification (NCBI taxonomy): domain Eukaryota; kingdom Metazoa; phylum Arthropoda; class Insecta; order Lepidoptera; family Papilionidae; genus Bhutanitis; species Bhutanitis thaidina. The sequence continues at coordinate 9,571,997 of JAGSMS010000028.1, read as the reverse complement.
TTTTTTTTTAAATATTCTCTGTTTTTTATTCGCTTAAACCACCCCTGAAAATTTTTATGCAAGTATTTCTTCGGCGAGTCAAAATTAAAATCCTTATTTTTTGGTATAGGAATAAATTTCAACCGTCACATGCCATTTTTTTAATTTTTAAATCTACTCTTTCATAATGACGTTCCCCTGACGGAGAAGAAATAATGCGAAAGAAACTCTGTAGGTAATAATACAATAGGCAATAATGTTATTAGTGGCAGCCTATGTGTATTTGGGACTCAATGAATAATAACCACAATGAACCTAGTCGAGACTATGAGACGGATGAGCGTGGGTTCCTATTGATTCACAGCAGATTCTTGACGAATTATGTGAAAATTTCCTCTGTATCTGGACCCTGCCTTCAATGTTAGGATATGAGTTCGAATCCCGCTAGAGGCGAAGATTTATATGATGAATGTAAATGCTTGTATCCGAGTCACGAGTGTTTATTTGTTATATATCCACGTATGTAGTTGTTATCGTACCACCATCGACTGCCCAAGAAAGGTATAAACACACTAGTGTGGTGTGTAGATATTAAAATTGTAAAACTTAAAATGTCTATGATGTGCCTTCCTACAATTTTATCGCCCCGTACATCGGATGCGGGAAGGGTGAAGACATGCGAATACCTCCGTAGGTACCCGTTTCCAATCTAAAATTTGGTTACTTCTAGCAGATATCGCCGTGGTCGAAATCAGCATCATCGTCATCACCGTTGGATCTCACATTCACAATTGATGACATCATCTGGTCTGGTATTTCAGTCAAATCAATAGCTAAATGAGGAAAAAAAAATAATGCTCATTCCAATTTACGATCACCATTATGCCCCGCATTCATTCAAACACAATTGGCAACACTTTAAATAGCGAAACTGGTACACACTGGTCTATTGAAAACCCGCCTTGCAGTTCCAGTCTTGCCTTGACCCTATTCCATTGGATAATAGATTTTTTTCGCGCGTTTATTTATTACATTGTTTCATTGAAAGAAAGCAGAAATAAGAAAGTAATTGCCGTGCACACAAAATATCTTATTGTTTAGATGGTGGCAGTTTTAAAAAAAAATATTTTATAATACAAACTCATTAAAACATCACGAGCTTAGTTAAGGAATTAAATGTAAAATTACAATCGCTTTTTTAAAAAAAAAAATATCGAATGTGACGACCGAGATTAGGGTTTGTTTAAAATGGCGACAGTAAATAAGTTTATGAGCGCATGCAAACTAGTATTTCTAACAAGCTTTTATTATTGTTTAGAAAAAAGAGCAATTGTTTTTGGTTAAAACTGATGAACTAGGAATCAGTTTATAAATTTTCTTTATGTCCACATACATCCACCGACTTGCAACATTGTTCAACCTACGAGGGTGCCTTTCGAGAATTTTCCTCCCCAACGGTTATCAGGTCTATGAGTAGAGCTATGTGGCCCATTGCTAATTCAGTTTAACTTCACATCGTAAGTTATCGGGACTAAAACAAATCACTTATAAATAAGGTGAGAATGCCGTTACACTACGCAAATTCTTTACCATCGTCGGCGGTTTTATCTTGCGGTTAAATAATAAAACAGACATTTATCGTATATTCTTAAGGATCCGGTATTTCTGATGAGTATTTTGTCCAATCTATAAAGAACTTCATATTATGCAAGGGAACCTCTTCCGTTTTATTTGAATACGTTAATACGTTAACCTTGACTGGATCGTTCGTTGCAGTTGACAACTATCTGGCTCAGAAGTACCGCTTTAATACGCATGTGCCTACGATTACTTTAATATGTGCCTAAGTATCGAAAGCGGACTATGTCACCGATATAGAAATGGGTCGTGCTCATGAAAATTATAAAAATGATTTATTATTGGTAGGTAGGTAAATAGAAATTTCAGTTCAATAAGTAAGTTGAAAGTACTAAAATATATGTCTGAACCTCTGACCATCTTCGTTAAACAGTACAGTCCACTGCTGGGTATTGGCATCTCTCGTAGTTGAGACGTTACAATCGCCACCCTTAGCAGGCGCCTTAGACGTCTTGTCACTACACCATTCTGGGTGTAAAATTGTAATCTAAATGGATGTAATTAACAAGGTTAATCAAATCATCTATTATTTTTCCTCAAAAACAGGCTCAACTAATGATTACATTTGTTAACTGTAAGAAATGTAAGTAAAAAAATAATAATTAAACATAGCCTTATCAAAGTGACTTATCGCGTGCAAAAAGGTAGCAAGTACTACATGTGTGAAGAGTTTTGACATGAATATGTTATCTACAAATGTGTCTTAAAGAGCTTGTATTTTTGTAGGTTTTCTTCCTTTGTTCAATTCACTAGGTAAGGTTAAGTTTGACGGCGCGATAAATCATCTCTTATTTACTTTTTTTTATCTAAAACGTCGGGAATATAACAACATAATTAAACGCGATAAAATCCATAAAAAATAGTTTCATTTCAAATGTGTAGTGTTCGCGTAAATACTAGATATCATATTATTCCCATAATAAAATTTCCGTTGCGTTGTCAATGACCTTCGAATTTTGTATAATTTAATTGAAACCTTTCAAGGTCTTTTGCGATGTTTTTTTTATTCGTTACAGACTAGTAACCGAAGCATTTCTACTTAAGTCTGTGGTTGAGCCATAAATTAATGAATGCTTTTTTAATTATAGTACTAAACGCAAGTTAATTTTTATGACTACTGCTAGAGCTTACATAAATAGCATTTACTTACATATTGAATACATAGCATAGCTAATCAAAGCCGTGGTAGCCTAGTGATTCTGGTTGGTCGGTTTATTTTCAAACATTCCCAGCTGTGGGAACTTACTGGCTGCTACATTACTTTACATAGCTAATTTCTCTGTGATGTGTGATTATGATCTGTGATCTACGTTTTTAAACTACTTTAATTTAAATTACCAAACTTCATTGAAGGATTTTTGCCCGCTAACCTCGGTATCTACTGTAACGCGTGACCTAGAAGATGTTTTCCAATTTCCATCGCTTAAAGTTTGTAAATGTAACGTCATGCTAATATTGCTTAATCTCGACTTCACCCACGCTTAATTGAAGATTGTTTGGTCTCGAATTTAAAATGCTCGCGAGTGAAAGGTTCTAGAAAATTTAACTGACTGTAATTATGTTCGAGCTTAAAGGATTCGCTGTGTGTGTATGAGATTGTGCAGACCATATAAATTATTCAAGTAACTCAAGATCACCTTCAATTAGTCTTTTATGTTATACCAAGGGGGTAGAGAAGATAAAAGAATATTACGATTTATATGGCGGGGAAACTATTATTTCAAATTATTTTCGTCTTAAGTAGAACTAATGTACACAAAAACTAATTAAAATCTGATTTAAGTGTACGCTGCACTGGGTCTAGCAGCCAGTCTGCCTTTTGTTATTGAGGGTCACGCGTTTGAATTCAAGTGAAGAATTAAATTTAACTTTAAATTTCTGCTACACTATAAGTTGAGAAGTATATACGACCCGAATAACTGTGTTTAGCACAAATGTTACACGAGCGTGATTCGAATCTCTCGGATACTCGATTCGCTGTCACGTTACCGCTGACCACTGAATCAAGAAGCCTTACCCAATGTACCTTCAATATGCATTGAACTCAACATACATATAATCTCAGTCTAACTTTGCTCTGATAGATTCTTTAGTATAGAATATATTTGAACCAAATGAAAGTGTGGGACATTTAAACTTGTGTGATGGTGACATAAAAATCTACCAGCACATCACATCTCGTGGTCTACGATAGATGGTAAAATGACCATCTCAAATCAAAACTATATTAGACGTAGAATTATTCCGATCAGTGACGGGAGGTGGCACAGGTAATCATCAAATGTGTGTGGTACTGTGGACATCAACCCACCTGCAACGCCGAACGTGCTGATTACAGCTAATCCTCCCATTGAGAGAGGCCTATGACCAGCATTGAACTGAACACTGAAAAAAGGAATTCAAACTATCTACTATTATATTATTGTAATTTATATTTGTTTCTGCTAGTGGCCGATCCAGGGAGTGGCTATCCCCATGATCCACGACCACATTGCCTCATTTGTCATTTCTTTAAAAAAGGAAGCGCTATCTTCGCGCAAAACAGACTGCTTAAAACGAAACAGTTCGGTCTGTTCTGCTAGCAAATGGAATGTTCAGGTGGCAAACCTTACCACCATCTAAGCTGAAGGCTGAAGATACTAGTGACGGACTAGTTTCTTCATATTACTTCGTTATCGATCGTGAACCTTATTCTGTACATAGGCTTGCCACGTACCAATAAATCTCTTGTCGATGGACGATGTTGAGTTGTCATTCCTGAACTGTGATGCTCATACTATCTCATTTTACTGTCAGTAAAATGTTTAATATGTAAATCTTAGTTTGGTCTTCAGGATACATGATTACCTAGTGTGAAGATCATAGATTGTCATGTAGTTTAAAATTTTCGACAATCATAGACATAGAGGATTGGGTAGTTACTATATTATAATGATGTATGTATTATGGTTGCAATAAATATTTTTTTCTTTTTTTTTTTGTTACGCATAGTGAGTCATACGGAACAGAATAGTTCTTCTGCTTCGTTAGTATAACGAGAGATTTTCCAAACTCCATAAAATAGCTTAACCAGGTTAGCTGCAGCACAGGACTCGTCTTACCCATTTCTCAACTCCAAACAACAGTGCAACATCTGTTGGGTTCCGGTTTCATAGGTATAGAATGCCGGTATAATTACTGGCTGTCATGCATACCATCTCAGTCCTCAGAGGTGATAACGTAATTGTAACCTTTTTCGATTGAAGTTGATTACAGATGTTCATGGGCTGCAATAGTCACAGTTCATTTGACACCCCAATTTAATCAAAAAAAAACTTCTTAATATAACAAAACTAGAAATCATACCATGGAAATATTTTTAATTTAGCATTGAACAGGAACTGGATTATTTTTTACCTACACGATATATAAAGATGTTTTTTTATTATGAACATATTTTATATTCCGCTATTTTAGTAGCGATCGATGACAACCCTATTACATATATTAGATGCAACCCTATATAGGCACATATGTAAGTACATAATAGCAATAGCTTGATTGCTTCTAAGAACATACACAGTAGGATAGATATAGTAGCTTATATTTTATATTTATAATGACACTAAAGCATGTTGATTATTTTACTTTATAAACTTGTGCTATTAGTGTGTTATCTATAATAATATAAGCCTTATCACGCAATGTGTACCTATCTGTGACTAATCTGTATTGCGAAATATGAGTGTCCACGTCAGGGGTATAAGGCAGAAGCAGTAGCGGGCTATGAAGCAATTCCACTAGATACTACTTATATTAGCTGCAGCGTATGTCAGCTCCTGTCACTAGTTAGCGTTGACTCCCGGCAGTGGTCACTCTATGGCTTGCCAGTTTTTGACGAACATTAGAAAATGATCCAATTTCACTTAAATTAGTGATCATATTGAAAATTGAAAAGTGATTATTTTTTAGACTTTATTATGATACTCTACTACTAATAAAAATAGTAAAGTAAATTAGCAGACTGTACATTTCCATGTGAGCTGAGCAAAGGCCTCCTTGCAACACTTTAAGAGGGTTTAGGAGCCGGGAAGGGTCCACAACGATGCTCCGGGTTGGCGGGTTTCACATGTCCTCAAAATAAAAAAAATATATTTCTCATACATGTGGAGTTTCTCACGATGTTTTCCTTCATCGCCGAGCACGTGACAAATTTGCAGTTAATAATTCAGTGGTGCCGACTGTGGAATTCACACCGAGTAGGTCATCCACGTAATATTAAATTAAAGCGCGCGACCAGAGCACTAGTAGCCTAGTGCCCACGGATCTACTGTTACTAATACAAATCTGGAAAAGCGAAACAGGACAGAACGGACTACTTCAACATACCTATGAATGAAACGAAAGCTATCTGTGTAAATCGCACATATCCTTTTAATTATTTTAGTATTAATTCATTCGTTGTGAAGCTGAACCTTTAACTTTATAAAAAAAAACCATTTATTTCCTTTAGATAGACTTGTTTCGAAAAAGCTGGCAACCCAAAACTTAAGCCAAAAATTGCATGAAATTAGCTTGTTGTATAAGCTTCCATCATAAAAAAGTAAAATTAAATGTCAGTAATTTTTATGAACGCGTCAAGAGCTGGGTCACTGCATTTGCACAGCCATGACGCCGCATTTAAAACGAGATATAACACATATTATATCTCGTTTTACACGTTTAAAAATCTTCAGACCGATGACCTGAATCCATTCTGCATACCATAAAACAGGTTTCAGTTGCGATTATGTCAATATATCATAACTATATAACTAGCGTTGTTGTCAATTGACGTATACAATAAACATTTCACCTTATAATACTTGATCCTACTTATGTTTAGTGACTAACTTCCGCCTGCAGCTCCACCTGCATGTTTGACATGAAATTTATGTTTTCGTTGCTGGTACAACGGGCGGGTTCGATCGGGATAGCCAAATACGGTTGAAAATTTGCCCCATTATTATTTCATATTTTCCTATTTACTTAAACATCTTGCCGATTATTAGATGTTCAGCTTTCACCTGTGTATGGGCACTAGTTTTTCTGTATGAGTAAGGTATTATGAATGGTTATCTTTGAGAATTTATTAATTAAAACGTATTTAGTCATAGAGATTTTGAACAAATTGTCCAAAATATTGTCGTTAACATTCTCATTTATTTTATGATCTATTCTCTCTTTTTATTTACATTGAAAGTAAAATTTTCTAGTATATAAAGTAAATCATATAAACGCTACGCTACGCTGTCGTCTGAGACTTGCGAGTTTTAAATTATTTACTCTACTGCGGTGATTCCGGATCCGTGGATTCTATTGCCGAACACGTCATAGACAAATGACGTCAGGTCACGTAAAATTCGGATATTTGGTACACCTGCTTATAATTCGTCAACCGTAGTGAATAGCAATATTCTATAAAAATAAATTATTTGAGGACCCGTGGCTTAGTGCTTAGCGTATCTAACTGATAAGTGAGTTCTAGGTTCAAATCTCAGCTGGAGCGAAAATTTGTCACACTTATGAATTATTCGGTTTCCGGGTAAGGATGTGTTATGCTTATATGATTCTGGCATTGGATCTTATCCTTCCACCAATCTTCGACATGGGAAGGAGGGGGTTTTTATGTGTTTATTTCGAAATCGAAGGTACAATTTAAAAAAGTATTTATTTAATAGTATTTCATTAATACTAAGATTAATAGCTATTACTAGGTAACATAAATTTAAGTTGAGCAATTCGCGTAACCTTGAAAAGTCGATAACAATGCACTGCTTACGCGTTATGAGGCGTGTAAAATTTACTCGTACATTTTGTAGACATTGCATTTTATTGTTTAGTCACAATTGACTTTATTAAGCTATCAGTATCTACTATAATATTAACCTGAACGATTCAAAAGGCGTTCACGCGTACAAGCAGTAAATTTTTGGCTCTCATTTTGATGAATCATCCCGAATAAAAGCGGAATTAATAGTCTAAATCTAAATATTTCTTCCGTCGTTCACACACACATAATAGTTTGTCGATGAATGTAGTTTATTTCTGATCGGAAACTCCGGAATAGATCGGCGTTGTACGTACGGAAACGCAAATGAATAATCATTCAAAATGCTTTACTGAATGAAATTAAATTAAAATTTATATACACCAAAAATAGGGTATAAGCCGGATCTATGGTTTTCATATTTAGTTCACCTATTTTACCGTTACTCGGCGTGTAAATTTGGTCATACAAAAGATTGTATTGTGTAAAAAAAGAAAATAAATGAAAAGTATACAATTCAATGCTTGGTTAAAATTAATATTAATAGGTTGGTATGTCAAAACGAAATAAGCAGCACCACTAAGTCAAAGCATCGAATGCCCGATTATAATATTAAGTAAATATGTTAAAGTAAACATAAGAATGTGATTAATATTTACATTTTAAATTTAGGGAGACTTAAAAATTATATTAAACAATAAAAACGTTTTTCGATTAACCATGTCTTAAGTTTTTTTTCCGGATCATTCCATACGGGAGGACTTTTAGCGATGTTGATATTTTAAAATAAACAGTGATATTCATGGCATAGCAATTTTTATCATACAGTGTCAATTTCAGCTGGTGGCCGAGAACAATTGTCTGTGACCATTTGAATGAACAGTGTAATGAAAAATATTTAATAAATCCTTATTTCTGTACTTAGTTTTCTGTTCATTTACAGGAAAGGATGTCGTCAGTAACGTAACACAAGAGTTACAGTTTTGGAATCACAAAAAGCAATCCGAAATTCATGTCACTAGCTCGAACAAAAAATAACAAAATGGCGAGTGTTCCTATTGTCGTCGCTTGGGTACATAACTCCCACGTTCCACTATTACGTTGGTATTTCTGCAATATAAGTATATATTTATTACTTTGACTAACAAGAACAAACGAATGCCAATTCACAACGTACCTATGCATAGTTTTAATATAGGCAATACCCTCCCACGTAAAAAAATCTTCGGTTTTTAAACAATAGATATAAAAAGAAATGTCTCTACGTAATAAAAAATCTTTGTCCTAAAGCAAATGGATATACCTACTTAATTTCTCGGTTATGCGCGAAGTAGACTATTGTAATAGATTTAAAAATGTCCCAGACTTATATAAACCAATAGTTTAGTTTTTTTTTAATATCAATTCCGAGGCATTGGTGTGTGCTTATCAGGCGAATTGGTGAACACATTATGGTAGAATCTGTGTTGGCCGTCTTCGGTCTAGATAATTTAATTGTGACCATAATGTTTCCGCAACCCACTTTTCACCACTAGGAAATAAAACGTGACAGGTGGCGCGCCGAGAGGTTGCCATGAGATTTCAAAGCTTTTCTCTTAGTCACCGCTTATAATACCCACGGGAAGAAAGGAGGTAGCAGATCCTTACCCTACTACTCTACGGTGACCTGTAATATAATATAAAAAGAAAACCCCAGAATTAGTGATGGGGCGATAATACTTCTTTCTTCACCACCGCACGGTTAATATATTGATAACTTAATAGAAATGTTCTATAATTAAAAATCAATCAACGTCATGTTGATAACTTGAAGGTTAGAATCATTAAATTCCTCAGACTTTTATCGTGCTCATTTAAACTGCAATGGCTTATTGTACACGAACATCCATTTCGATTTTTTTTATTGCTTATTGGCTGTTACTGGCGGCGGTGCCAGATTACTTCGCCATCGTTTATGCTTTATCGTTGTTTTTTTGTGTGTTCACAGCAACACTCGCATGTATATACTAAAGAATGGTAGGTAGATAAGAAAAACAAAATAAGTAATAATTTTTTTTTATTGAAATAAAAATGTGCACGGCTACGGACTTTTGACTGAAAATTGCATGACAATTTATTTGTTATCAATCTGTATTTTTTAATGCATTATACTCGATCCGAAAGAATATTATTATACATTCAGTGAGGATGTGACCTCACTGTAAACATTTGGTAGAGATAGTGCGTGGAAGTGGAAGTAGTGATGGAAATGTTTAGGGATTGAATAAATCAGAAGTTATTACCTACTGTACTAAAATAATGTCTAGTTGTGACTGTCACTTTAACTCTGACCATTAGTGAGCGAATTATACGAAGATACCAAATATCCTTGCTTAAAAATATTAACATAGACAAGTACGTCTATGTACAATATTTCCCACTTGCGGATTTTGTCAATTCTGATTAAAAATACTGTTTTAGTTAATAGAACGTAATCAAATAAATGTCATTATAAAATTTAGGTTTCAATGGCAGCCTGTAACTTTAACTGTAGTTATGCGTATTCTGACAAAATGGATATCACGTAAACGAATACGATGCAAAATTTACATTACGTTGTTTTCGAGTTTCACTGCTGTCATGTGTACACGTGCTCTTTTTTTTAATTTAACGCAATCGCATCCATTTAACCTTACATAACGTTATATATCAATTCAACGTTACTCTTATTTATTTTAAGTTGGTCCTTTCGGCTCCAGGACTATGAAAAAATCGCGATGCTTAGCTTAAATTACGATATATATACACGACGTACGATAATAGATTTTCGATGTACTAAGCTCGTAAGCTCTTAGCCTTATAGTAATTACATTTATGTTAAGTCCTTTTACCATAACAGCCTAGTAACAGTTCACTCCAGGAGATTCGCCTCTCCCATAAGGAGGATTTGACATAATCGCAACACTCTGATTGGCGATCGCACTTCCACCGATCTGCTTCATTTTAGTTTGGTATTTTTCGAAATCCCGCCATCTATATGTAGCCATTGCTATTTTCAAGACCCTTAATCGCCTCTTACGGCCCCATGAGAAGAAGGGGAGACAGAATCTAACACCGACACCACAGATCCTTTCAAAGAATCATTATTCTCTTAACCCTGCACGTGTCACAACAATGGAATTTGCATTTTAAAAAAAAATAAATTTGCATTAATATAATACCTACTTTTTGACGCCTCGGGAAATATTTATTCCAGTAAATAACTACCTATTTCACCATTTCCTGTTTTCGTACATCAGAATTACTCTATGATTTCCGGCAACGTCTGCATTCAAAAATACCAGATGTTGCCATCTACGTATAATTAAAAATTGAAATTCTATTGTTATGGGTCTTATTAAGACTATTGACATAGCTATGGTTGTAATAATTAATTGCCGCCATAGATTAGATAGCAGAATAACTTTGTGACAATACTTTAATTGAACTCTGAAAGCTGTGTCTGCAATGACATTTTTACGAACAAAACATTGCCAAACATGATTATTGAACAAGCTGTCGCGACCTCGGACAGGCGAACAATGTTCCATTCAAAGAGTGCAAATTATAAACACTAGTGATAACTTAGTTTAAAAAACCAGTGCCATTTCCCGTAGGGGAAAACTGGCATGCTTTACCTCCGCTACGGATAACAATTTAATAAAGCTTGAGAGTTCAGTAGACTATTTACTTAGTGACACTTAGTCCGTGACCATGAAACGTAAGACATTGTCATAATGAATGTTCTTATTTTAATATTTATCACATTAACCCAGTTCTTGGTGACTAAAATCTAAATAAAAGAAACACATTGGTCATAATGTAAATGGAATGTCTTTGTTTCCTAAAGATTCCGTCCGAATAATAAATCGCTTCGTATCAAAAACTTCTTCGTATATTTGAAGTTCTATGAAGTCTTATAACAGCTCTGTATAATTCGTTTTTACTAAAGCACAGATTATTCAGCAGTAATTTAATAATTGCTTTGATAGAACTTCTCAGTCTAGTTCACATAAGGTTTTCTATGGGTGGAACAGATTCGTTGCAAAATCTATCATTAAACCAGTACGTAGGAACTCAATATGACAATATAACGAGCCGCTCGTTCATAATTTACACAAGAGGTACAAGATTTCTGTGTGTAATGGAGATCTCAGAAAATATTCTATTAAAGCCTTAGAAGTCTAGTTTTGAAGCATTAACCCTACCGGATAATACTCTGATTAGTGTTGCATCTCTGAGAATATAATCTACTAGGTCAAATCTTATATTTTTAGAGAAAATAGTTTATTCCAAAAATGTGATAATCTGAAAGTACGTATGCCTATTATCTACCTACTTCTGACAGCAATGTTACCGTAAGAGAAAGGGCATCACTAATATAAGGTAGGAATTTGTTTTCACTATTTCAATAGCGTCCGTTAACAATCAAATCGTTTTGTCAAAATTTACACGTGTTTGTCAAATGATTTGTCAATTAATAACGTATTTGAAGTTTTTTTTAGCTAACTTCCTACATATTTGAAAGAAATACTACGATGGGAGTTTGCCGAAAAGCGAGCGGCATGGTGCGCAATCGCTGATAATTTGCGCTCTCTAGTCTGAAGGGATGTTACGTCTGAGATCGTGTGATTATAAATATCTTCTATTATAATAAGAAATATCTTTACACAAAATTTAAAGTATCACGTTAACTACTCATAATCTATCAAATCGTATTAGTGACAACAGCATTCATCTTAAATTTATTTTAAAAACATGTAGGAGATTTTGTTATCTGTTACCGATGATTTATTTAAAATTATTATGATCAACATTGACCGCGTTGATTAGTGGTTAGCCATAGAAAAAATTTCAGCAAATAGACAAATTATTAGATGTTGTGTTGCATCCCTGAGACTGCATCTGTCCCTTCCTTGCGTTACCAGCGTTACATTGGTTATGAAAAATAAAGACGAGCGAGTGCCTCTGTGTTTTCGGGTACACTTGCGGCACTGTAATATCTCCAGCGCAGTTGACAAGTATTCGGAAGTTGTTGCCGCGGTCGAAGTCGGCACATACATTTTCTTCATTATCACACTCATCAATAATTTTTTTAACGAATAACGTAATACAAACTTTAGTCAATATTAAATTAAAAAATATTATTCATCCGGAATTCAGATGCCAGCTGCATAAACACGTATTTCGTGTTACATTAGCCCTTATTGTGTAAAAAAATATAAAAGAACGTGATAAATTATTAGGTAGGTGTTATGGTAGGTAAATGTTAAAATTATTAAAATGTAGTTTTTTTTATCTGGGAACTAACAGACATTGTAGACGGATACGGGTAGGGGCAATAAGTGAAGTGCAGCTATTTACTAGCTGCACTTCATTTATTTTTGCTATTGTAATTTTAATACTAATGAAACCTAAAAACATCTTTAGATTTCATTGGTTATTAATAACTAAAATTCATAGACAAATTAGTATTTAAATTGTCATGATCGTGAAACCAGTCTTCTAGTGTTGCTTTTCATAAAATTTTCCATTATTGTGTGGTTTAAAATGTGTTTGTTAAGTAACACATAACATTGACAATACTGAGAGATGAGTGAGAGTGATGCACACCACCAAATTCGTAAAAGTTTTATTTTCGCGGGGAAAAGTTAACACCTATTGCTATAACTATTTTGCCTTTGATCACATTACAGCCGACATTATTCCGAACAATTGACAATTAACAACAATAACAACCGAGGTGTTGCGCATCAACTCACCACATTTTGTTTCGGGTTTTCATTAATATGATATTTATGTAGATGAAAACTTGTTTTCATCCGTCTTTAAAAATTTACGATATTTTTTTTTAGTGTTTTTTTACGTATTTTGCGCGAAATCTCTGATTGTGAACCGATTTTGATGATTCTTTTTTTATTGAATAAGGCATACCTACATCAAGGTCCCGTTTAAATGAAAATTTCAGAAATATACCACCTCTGGGGTGGAAAAATTGGAGTCGAAGTCGGTTGCTTCTGTAAAACTTTATTTTTAATTCACTTATCTTATTATATCACATAATAAGATTTTAAACATTTTGAATTCGCATAAGTTTAAATCTGTTACATTTACATAATCTTGTGTGTATAACTTTTTTGTAAATAATTCCTGTAAAGTAACTCCATCTCGTTTCCCTCTAGCATATAAGTGTTGATAATTTCTAATTGAATTTTTGTTGTGATAACAAATTCATTTTAATTGATTTTATGTATGAATAATGGCATTTCTCATATATAGAAATAATTAAGATTACCTATATTATGTTGTTTAGATGCCTGAGCTAATGTAACAATTTATATACCTACTTGTAACATAGTGAGAGAATTATGTAATATTATTTTGTGGACATAAATTTAATTTAAGAGCTAAAATATTTTTGTTAAAAATGGTAAATGTGACATATCGAAGACAAACGTGTTCTGATTAAACACACCAATTCATTTTGCTTATATTAAAAATAAAAACGCGAAATACAGACGAATGAAATTCGCAGTATATAGGAGTAGCTTGCTTAAAAACATATTTTTTGTGTAAAAAGGCCAAAAAAAACTAGCAAAGTAGAAGGTAATTCTAATGTAGTGACTATAAAGTAAGTATTAAATATGAAAATCTCTGTTCAGAAAATCATAGCGGACTGCTTGAAAAGTCAATTATTTTAATTACTAAAATTATAATTTGTTACAATGGAGATGCTGTAAACCGCAGTGGAATGTTTGATTAATTCTTCTTTTCTAATTTTATTTCAATCTTATAATAATTGAATAGATCAATTTTGACATTTGCATTTTATCAACAAAATACGCGGTAACTTTTATCGTTATCGCTATTAAAAAGGCGCCGATTATTTGAGGGATTGGATGCGAATTATGAGAAATAGGCTGTGGTCACATGCGCGCTTGAGGAAAACATTTAACTCATTCATCAACCACGAAGTCTACAAATATAACTACATTTTCAACGGAAGAGTGCATGGAATAAGAACCTACGTGTGGTATGTAAAGGTACCTTGAATGTGTGGCGCTAATTCAAAATCCTGTGCACTTCTTCCGAATATTTTTCTATAAACTCAATCTAAAGATGAAAACTGACCAAGAACATTTAACATCATAACCTATAATGTAACTTCACATATCCGAGCATTGAAATATTCACTATATCATACACCAGTTCACTTGTAATTTTACGTATTCCACCATCATAGTAGTGAAACGTTCAGCCGAGTATTATAATAACACATTGATGGTTAATAGAATCGGGCCTTACTTTACTAGGTCTCCCAAAAATATTTTGTACAATTCAGCATGCATTGCCTTTTGTAAATGCTCCTGGTAGATACCTACCTTATGTTACGTAATATTATATTGTTTTAACATTATTGGAAGGTAAGTTTACACATGTCGATTTAATAATATGTAGTGAAGTGTTAGGATTCCATTTATCATGAGTTAATTTCAATGCAAGCAGTATTATAGACTAAGTTATTCCAGAACAGAATTAAAATGTAGTAGTGAAAGGCTTGACATAGCTTTCAATACAAATACTTAATTAATTATTTTATTTTTAATTTTACATCCATAATTTACTCTTTGGCAAATGCGTCACGGCTTAGGCAGAAACTCAAAAATCACTTGGGGAACAATCATGCCGCAAGTGAGATGATTTTTAATTATGATACTCGTAGAGCCTTACCTACCAATAAATAGCTCTGGCTAAATAAAGTTGGCTGGTTAAACTTACTCTTGAAACTTGTTACCAGTAACTTTACTGCCGAATTGATTTATTGTTTAGAAGATTGATAGGGTAAAATGGAAACTTTCGTGATAGAAATATATTGTCGCTAATGCTAAATATAATTGTACTTCTAGTAATGTCTATTCTTCATACATTATTGTAACTTAAGAATTGTATGATCATTTATCGATGAATGGATTTAATTACATTTTTATGATTGTGATGCGAATGAAATGAACGAGTGAAACGGGTGACATGTCTATTCGCCTATATGTTGTCATAGTGAATTCCTGATTGTTCATTCTCATTCCGTAAGAATAAGAATCTATTTTTAACCACTTGCCTAAATCAATGTCTCATCGGCATTTGATATTATGAAGCTTAATTTAATTTTTAAATTATTGTAGTGATATTTTACGCATTACTATAATTCAAATGTGCGATGAAAATCGTATTCAAATCAATTGTATTTTGATAAAGCTTTATCAACATTTTCACAAGAGTGAGATATTTATTTTCATTGTAATTATTGTTGTAAACATTGAAATATTTTTATAAGAAATATAAACAGTACAAGTTTAGTTCTTCGTTACGAGTTATTGATGTGATATTGTTTTCGAGCACAAGTTGAAGAATGTGAGCAATATATACGTAATAATTTGTTTGTTTGTTTGTAAGTATTTATTTATTTCCCCAATGCATTGATAATAATGCGGTTATGCAGCCAATGTCTGGCTCTGTTTAGTTATAACGAATTGTCTTCGCAGTAAGGATATATTGGGACTAGATGCGTAAGTTTAAGTTTAGTAATTAATAAATAATAAAAGTTTAATTGTTTTCAATACACTATAAATAAAGCAATAAACACAATTGTGTATATTTAACTTCATATTAGATTTCTTTAATATCCATCATTACATTTTTTTTAATGTCTAACAAAACAGTACTTTTATTTGTCAAAAAGCAAGGAAAAAGGACATTAGAAATCTTGAAGTATAAAAATTGTTAGTCATGAACATACGCTATGGAGAGTTGGCGCAAATAAATTTATCCGCCATTAATTTTACCGTAAGCCAAGAACCTAGAACGACTACGGTTTGTGCGCCACTGCTGAACCATTAACAGATAGACCACAGAACAATATATGTACGTAATATTATGTTCGGTGAGACAGATCGATTACGTGTGATGAACTGCTCCTCGCCCTCGCACATCGCCTCTTAACACAAAAAAGGTCGAGAAATCAACTTGCAACTGTTGTAAGTAAGCGCTAAACGCTAAAGATCCTTGTCGACCAATTATGCGATACTACAAAAGTGTTCCTTGAAATAAGTGTGTTATGTTTAGTATTATGATTTAGATTTAGAGCGAGATAATTCAACAAATTAGAAAAATACGTAAAGGTAATGTTAAACTCTAGCGCTTATCATTAAAGTTCGAATGTTGGTAAATAATGAAAAAGTTGACAGTCACACGCAAGAATAGGTAAAGCAAAATATATTTTTTTTAATTTTAAAGAAAAAGGCAATTAATGCTTTCCTATCTCTTTTTTTTTGTATTCAATTTTGATTAAGTCGTTTTATCTTCGACCCCCAAAATAATTGATGAAGGCTATGATGCATAAACAGGAAAATTCCGATTTTATGATGTTTTTGTGTGTTGGCGAAAATCTATTTCAGATAAGATTGGAAAGAAATCACATTATTTACTTTTAACTATCATTGTATTAATTTTAAGTGAATTGTTGTTATTATGAAAAGGACACTATTTTATTTAGTGAAGTTTGAACAATTGTGTTGAGAATTTTTAAGTGTTATTTTTAAGCCACTTGTTCGGAGCTGTGTCATTTAACATGCTGTGCTTCTATATTGAGACATTAATAAATCTGATTGTAGCCGATTTAGCAGTTTTCCTTACCTCGTTTAATTCTTTACCTCCTTGTAATGTCTCGCCACTTCTGAAAATAGGTAACCAACTACAATATTATTTACTTACGTCATTTGAAATTTAAAAAAAAAATCCAACGGCTGTATAGAACGTTTTTTTTTGCAGATCATCCTAGTTTGGAATTGGATGACGTGTGTATTAAAAAAAAGAGATACAAAAATTGCAGTGTTGTGGCGGCGTAACAAATCTGTGTAGGTAGGTACACAGTCTTTTTACAGGTTGGAGGAAATACCTGCAAATTCGTCGTTTCCGGTAGATGGTAAAAAATGCATAGACTGCTAATGGTCAACAAAGTCTGCTATAATCGTGCCAGCATGTATATATCCCACTGTTGGGAAACGGTCTCCTCTCAATATTTGGGAGAGAAAACAGAGCTAAGGGTTTTGGATCCGGGAAGGGGCACCACGCTTCTTCTGTGCTGGTTATTGGACCTCACGTCATGTC
Organism: Bhutanitis thaidina; assembly: GCA_029286595.1. NCBI lineage: Eukaryota > Metazoa > Arthropoda > Insecta > Lepidoptera > Papilionidae > Bhutanitis > Bhutanitis thaidina. Next base: position 9,554,410 of record JAGSMS010000028.1, on the reverse strand, counting down.
CTCGAAATGATACTTATTATTTCACAGACATGCTGATTTCCTGACGATGTTTTCCTTCACCGCCGATCACGTGGTAAATTCAGCACTTGAAATTGCTATTTACAACTACAGTGGTGCCGGCGACGTGGACCGAACCGCGATCACTCACCTACTATGACGTTAAAGCAACTGCCCTAACCGCTAGGCCACCCTAACGGCTTTTTTAGAGATTTGCTACTCGTTTAAATCGGCAGTATCTGCCTACTATAACGATAAACGGGTATAACGAGGAAAAAATGTCCGCCGGGTCTTGCCTCGGACTTGACGCACATGGTATATGATCATTTGTTCGCCGGAAGTTTAGGGTAGTAGACGGTATAGAAGCGTATATTTTTTTTTTATAGGAAAGGCGGCAAACGAGCAAGCGGTTCGCCTGATGGTAAGTGATTACCGTCGCCCACGTACATCTACAACACCAGGGGTGCTGTAGGTGGGTTGGCGGCCTTTAAGGGTATTTGGGTGATGGGAGGGAGTATCAGGAAGGGGATGGGGAGGAGGAGGGGGCGTTTCGTTCACTCACCGAACGAAACGCAGAAGCCCAAGGTGTCTTTACTTCACGTCGGTATTCTGCGAGGCCGTGGTACCAAACCGGTCGAGCCGGCCCATTCGAGCAGCAGCATAAGCCGCTGCTTGGCTCTACCACGTTTAAATATTCTGAGATTACGTCGTGTTCCTTTGTGTACTTAAAGTTTAAGAAGAAGAAAGACGTTTCCAAAGAGAATACTCGGTCCAACTTTAGGATCGATCACAAAAGTCATTGTGTGTCAAAGGTCAATTTCGAGCGCTCAACCATAGGCTACAATATAATACTGGTTCACTCTCTACGCGTACTAAAATTCGCCGTGTGCGTTGATGCGCCTTGGCACGTTAGTTCTTTTTTTTCGGGTTTTCCCGCATTTTGCAGCTCGACCTAGCAGTGTCCGTAGTTGTTATTCGGACTTTTCGTACCCGATACTTTTATTCCATCGTGTGCATTGTGCGATGCAGGTTTTAGTGGTCTTTTTTAATGGGGCTATAGTACATAATAAAATATCTCCGATTCTTTCAACCTATTTAAGCGTAAAGTAGGTACTGAATACTACACTAGTGTCTTTTTAATTTCATATTTTATTGTATTAAAGCGATAATGTCTAATTCGTTTTTAAATACTTTTGTACAGATATTATAAACGCAGAAAAGGCGCAAACAGTGTAGTCTATTATCTTTTTGATACAAACCTCCCAAGCACAACAAGTACGGTTAAAAGTATAGGTACGATGTAGTCACGCTCTGTGTTTGCTCGCTGAAAATAAGCCCGAAATCGAAATCTAAATATGGCAGATAAACGTATACGGGCATTATGGTCATGAGACCATAACCTTCTACTCGTTTGTTTTTGAGAACGTTTGGTTTCGTCTAACACGGTACCACCTTCTTCTCCTCCTTAACCGCCGCAGCGGCTCAGGCTCCTTCCCGATGATAGAATGCATCTAAGCAAGTAGTTGTCTAATCTCATCTTATTAAAAATCCACACCTCTTAAAACGAGATCGCGTTCAAAAAACGTGATACTGGGGAACGTACAATACGTGTACATATTACTACAAAAGTACGTGTAAAATGTTTGACTGCGCTTCCGTTCAGTCGAGACATCTGGTGGGGGTACGAAAGGGCCGCACCGACATTTGGCAACATAAACATCTATGAGGACATAGCCTTTTAGAAGACGTCCTGGCAATGTGGAATATCTAAAAATAATGGGTACCTATATAAGTAGATAATGTGACATAGATACATAAGTTCTTATTCTATGAATGTGCCCCAGCACCCCTGCTCAAGCTGCGCTGCCGCTCTTTCTCAAGAAGTTTATCATTTTTTTCGTACTATACTATCTGCCAGTGCCAAAGTCAGAAGTTACAAATAAAAAAGCTATATTTTCTCTTATTATTAATACTTACTTATGTAATAGTTTCGCTTTACCGGATATGAAATCCATACATCAATAAACTGTTAAACGGATATTATTAAAGTCAGTCTGGGTACCTAAGTGGATGTAATAAGATGACGTAGCTAGATATTATAATCGATATGTAGATACCACATAGATAATTAATCGTACTCTATGTAATAAATTTCCATGACTCAGAAACAAACTTGATTTTATAATCATCATATAAATGTTAGTCACAAGCGGGATTCCAACTCGAGACCCCCGGCTTCGAAGGCACTATCGGGCCGTCAAAAAGGTACTCCTTTATTTCACTTGTAACATTACTATAACATCATCGGTTAAAGAAACGTTTGGTCGGCAGAATCGTAATTAACCTTCGCCCAAGGAATTTGTAGTATTTTCCGTATACGTCACTCATTCCGATTCAGAGTTTGTGGTTAGTGGACTGTGATGCAATTATATATATGTAGGCTGTGGGCTGGAAACACGAGATCATTTTTTTCAGTTTATTTCATTTATATATTTATATGTGATAAATAAGACCTAATGGTATAAGTTAATAGGTAAAACTTATATAATAATATTAATATCTCATAGACTAATAGATGATTTTTAATTAAAATATACGAAACTATATTTCCCCGAAGACTCACGCCTCTCCTAAATGTTTTGAGGGACTTTAACGTTAGACGTCTTCGGTATATTAGTATAATAATCCAGTTCTGAGGCACGGAAGTCGTCTCACTTGTGTACCAGTCCCACAATTTTTTTTTTTTAAATTAAACGGTCCACCGTTGGACATAAGCTTCTCACAATTGAAAGATTTGCCGGAATCTCCACGCTTGACAGGCGGTTGCGGTCCACCAGAAACCTTGCATCTTAAACGTAGCAGCTAGTTAATTATGAAGATAATTATTTCAACACTAGCGATTGTCCACGACATCGCATTACGAGTATCATTATAGCGTTGTATGAATGACCAGGCATTCGTAACCCTCGTTGATATGAAACAGCATAGTGGGGAGAGGTCAAGCTGTAACTTTTGATCTACTCAACCGATCGAAATAAAAGAACCTTAGTAAAGTTTTTTTGTGATAGTATCAGTTATAATAAAATAACAATTGCGTTAGATCAGCCCGCACGTTTTCAATTTTTGACAAACAGACTAAAGTTATAAAATTGTTGCGTGTGGCTGAAATGGGAATATGTACTCCATCCCAAATATCCCCTGATATAAATTAAAAAAATCAATGTGCAAATTCAGCCTGCTTTACTGTTCACATTAATGTATAATGAACAATAATCATTGGTTGCGGGTTCTCTTCACGAGCACCCGCTGGTTAGTATTAAAATTATATGTTATATATTATAACTAAATTAATATATACATAATGATTGAATAACTATATGCTATGACCACTGTTCCCGAGTTTCCATCCTGACCCCGAGTTAAAATCTGCAAATTTGCTAAATATTTGTTTTACAGATCCCCACCACACGCTTCTCAACGAGAATATATTTGTACGTTCCGTTACTAAACCGAATTTTATGTAAGATGACATGTTTGTTTTCAAAATGATAAGATACGAACATTTAGTTTTTTCTTCCGTTAAATGTTTGCCATAGCACAGATATTAACTTGATTATGAAAGTACAGACTTGAAGAATCTCTGTATAGTTTCGTTAATTAGTATGTCGAGAGACGAAATACGGATTCCCAATTACTGACAACAAGGTATAATGCAACTGGCACCATAGACGTCTGGGGTTACTACAAAGTGAGTGTAGGTCTACCACGGATCGCAGTTACCTGTAATGCCACACATTACACAGACTATTTCATGGTGACCGAATTGGTCACTGTCACCACCTAAACATTGGATGAAGGATGAAGCCTTGCCCCTGCTGAATACAGTAAAAGAAGCAACCTGTTAATCCCTACTACGGAGTAAAGGCCTCCTCTCAATATATTTGTGAGTTTTGGCGCCGGGAAGAGTCCATCACGGTGCTCTTGTGGGGGATGACGGACTTCACGTCATCGATTATTTTTTAATATTAACATAATACATTTTTTAAATTTTACATTCCCTACGCTCATATCGGCCATGACGTCATGTAATAAAAGGTATATAAAGTTATAATTCATTCTTACTGTCCACTACCCTGTCCAGCCTGTTCTATTGTTAAGCTCAACCTCCGAGTGAGAACAGTAATGACATAGGCTAAGTCAGTTGGGCTCGGGCTTAGGATGGTAACAGTTTAATTAAAGTGTCACGATGGTATTGGTTCAAGCGTAGCTTAGTAAAATGTATTAATTTTTAACATAAGGTACAGCTTCATAATATAAGCTTCCATGGGTGAGAAAACTCCAGATGAAAGTGTTAGCACTCTAATTACCGGATTTCGACATAAAACTTATCACCAACCAACAAGTTAGTAAGTGCCTTTACTGTTACCGGAAACAACACACGAACTAGCGAAAGGAAGTAGTTTCGCTGACCTCTCAAGGGCACTTCGGATAGCCTTGACTTTTTAGCAACTATTGAATCATAGACAAGACTACATAGTGTGTATGTACTGGTATTGAAATTTCTCTATTTGGTTCGACTTTTCAATGTTTTAAAATTTGGAAATAAACGGCTTTCAAAAATGTATAAACATAAGTAGTAAAAGAATAATAACCTTAATGCTATTTATATGATTTCACATGTACAATAACACATGCCGGCGACGGTCCTGCAACTCCTCTGGTGTGTGACCCCGTGGATGTCGGTAATCACTTAGCATCGGGTGAGCCGCACTTTTGCCCCCTAAATTAAAAAAAAAAATTCCAACAAATCACAGATTCGCAACGAAAAACTACCATGTGAGTTTGCGTAGCATATGTGCTCTAGCGGTTTCAAATTCGAATCCCAGACGAAACTCTGTTATTAGGTCCATAACGCAGGCATTGTTTTTAAACAAATAACAATAATCTATAATATCGGGCACCAAGTCCCAGTGGTGACAATTATGTACTGTCGAAATAATTATGTATACAATTACATTTTTTAATTACCACGACAGTGACAATCATGGCGTATTGTGCCAACATACAACAATTAAGTGCTCAATTAGTACTGACAAAATAATTATATGATGTATACCATAATTTAAATAAAAAAATATGGTTTTAATTTTTATTACTGCCATGATAGTGACAATCATGGCTTATTGCGCTACTGGAAAACAGATAAAGTACATAAGCAAGTGGTAGCTACCACTGGGAAGTCAACTTTGCCCGACTTTAAAATGGTCGCCACCATACTTTGCATATTGAACATTAACCTTATTTTTGGTTTCTCCCTTACACTTGGGATGTTAGAGGAAATGATACGAACCAAACGCCGAAACAGAAGATTTCTCTACTTCACGCCGGTATTCTGCCAAGCGGTGATGTTACCCCGGTCGAGCCGACCCGAGCTCGAGGAGTAGCAAAAGCCGCCGCTTGGCTGTACCAAGTAAACTGCATGTGATATACTTCACTGGCTGACGGACGAGGCTCTGACGACATGACCATGCCGAACGCAAATACCACAGACTAGTGATGGGGGGCAGAACTAGGGTAACCGACATAGCCGTTAGGATCAGCAAGTTGAAGCGGCAATGGGCCGGCCGCATTACTCCCAGAAGTGACAACTGTTGGGGAAAAAACTTTCTCGAGTGGCAGCCACGTACAGGCAAACGCAGTGTGGGACGACCCCCCACAAGATGAAATGACGACCTCCGCAGTGTTGCGGGAAGTCGATGGATGCAGGTGGCTCAGGACCGAGCTTTGTGGCAATCTTTGGGGGAGGCCTATGTTCAGCAGTGGACTTGTGATTCAGCAGTGGACTTGTGATTCAGCAGTGGAATGTTGACGATGATGAGTGATAGGGAGCAGCCCCTAGTGTGAGGGCCTCTGCATTGCGTTCATCGATCCGGCTCGCGTGGAAAAAGTCTTAAATGCATTCTGTGATAGCTTAAGTCTCGTCAGCGCTATTTATTATAAAAGGCCTTACGTGTCGTCCGCCAGTGCGGGTTGAAGGACTTATTCACGTGTCCTTGAAATTATTCTTATTCCAAGAACGTGTGAATAAGTCTATTGGTTAGACTTATTCATTATTCAAAATAGTGTATTACGGGTCAGTGGTAAATTAGTTATTTACTTGATAAGCTATTGTGTAGATATTAGTTATGGATTCGAATAATACAGAGAATAAAATAAATGCTCCTAATGAGAGCTTGCTTGAGACGAATGCTTCTGGTAGTGAAAGTACCAATTGTTACTTGTAACACTTCTTATAAATTAGTTAGGAGTATAAATAAAGATATAGGCAAAAGTCATTAATGGTAACACGCAATCAACATCAATCACTTTTCAATCAATGACTTTTAGGCAGATTCAAATTCAAGCGGCGGCTTTTGCTACTGCTCGAATGGCCAGCCCATTCGAGCAGTAGCAAAAGTCGACCGGGTTTTTACCACAGCCTCACATAATACCGGCGTGAAGTAGAGGAGGCATCTTGTGCTTCGGCGTTTCGTTCGTTTAGTGAGGTAATCGGAAACCCACTCACCCTCCCCCACCCCCTCCTCATCCTCTCTCCCTTCTCCCAAATATCCTCAAAGGCCGGCAACGCACCTGCAGCACCTCTGGTGTTGCAGATGTACGTGGGCGACTGTAATCACTTGTCAGCCGATTGCACGTTTACCGCCTTTACTATAAAATAAAAACTTTAAAACCTAAACAAAGTATGCAAAACGGTTCGTCACCATTTCAACACCATACTGACGTTACATTGATCGGCAAAACATCAAACGATTGCGCACCTGATGAGGAGAGAACTGAAGTTGTGTGTAAATCTACCATAGAAATTGCAATTTCTATACACAGATGAATGTGATCTAGAAAATCAACAAGATCTTTTACATCGAACAAAGAAAAAGTAAGCAGATTGTAAATGAGTGGCGTTGTGAGAAAAAAAACATCAAATCTCTGGCCAATCCTATGAAGGATGCAATTCCAAAAATAACCCTTAAAATCGATATACCCACGTGACACGTGACGTATACATACGTGTAAATAGGGATGTTTTTGGGTGAACAATTTACTTTATCAGAAAAGTATATTTTAATTAATATTCGTATTAAGTTTATACTCGTTTTAACGATATATCTATCGTCTTAACGAATAAGAGCTGTTTAAAATTTACGATATAAAACCATTCGTAAATCATAATTATTGTTCACGTGACATAGACGGAATATTGATTATCCACTGGTCTGATGTTATGGTTAACGTAAAATATATATATATATAGAAGTAAATAACTGTTCTTTAAGTATAATTTTGTAATCTGTACTTGACAAAGGGGATAAAATTGTACACGTGACGATAGTTTTAGATAAGGTAGGGTTGTAAAATGGATACCAGCGACCCATTCCGATCAGCAATGCTTTGCACATAGACCTTATGGGTTTATGAGTATGAAAAAGTCGAGCAATTTCGACACTTTCTATACCTTTGTTCGGGTCGTTGTCCTAACCCTGTACGAAAACGACGTTGATACGAATAATTTATTGATGGATCTCGTTATTATTGTTAATATCGTCTTTTATATTTGGAATAAGACGTTATCATAATTTCAGCCTGTCACAAGTTCACAGTCGTGCGTAGGCTTCCCATCACTGGAAAAAACCTATATTCATCTAAAACCCGCAACCCGCAACACTTGATTATTTTAATTCACGAATGTTTATTTGTACGTAATTAGTATTTTTTGATTTTAAAATGCTTCTGAAGCCTAGAATGTGAATTTTTATTGTTGTGATTATTAAACTCATCATCTATAACTTTTTTTTTAAAACCTTTAATTTTCACTAACAATTCGAGCAAATTTTATTAGTACTGTATGGTTATATAAAAATATTATTATGAGTTTTCCTGGAAAAACAATGTTATGCATCTATAATGTTACCGTGTTTATTTATAAATAACCATCATAACATTGTAATAACACGATACGCATCGTCTCTACGTGAAAAAATAAATATTCCTGTAAATATCAATTATTGAAACAATTTACCTATTGCATTTCCTGCTTTGTATATTTTTCTACGTTACTGGGTTTTCCGCATACTTATTTCATTGTTGACATCACAATTGCATTGCATAAATAATTAGCATTCATTTCATGTATAATGTAATAATAAAAAAACCTTAATACTCCGAATCGTTAAAAAGATATTCAACTAAAACAATAAAACATTTCTCCAGTTAAACTTGGATTTTACGATTATCGACTTATTTCTCGGGGGAGTCGATGTTAGTCAACCCGAGCTTATACCTCTAGAAGCGACAGCCCTTAAAATCTGTCAAACTCTCTTACTCTATAACGTAATCTGTCAAACAATAAAATTCGTCGTAAGTTCAAATCGATCGCTGTTACTTTTACCATCACAGATGCGACTTACCTTTAAAAGCTGTAAATAGTCCATTCCAGGACAGGTCTCTCCCATAAAGAACATTTGCCATATTTGCCACGCTCGGTAAGCGGATTGGCGTTCATAGTGCCGGACACCTCGCACCATAGGCGTTGAAACCATTAAGACTTTCAAGGCTTTTCCTTAGGACAACCCACGGGAAGAAAGGAGGAATTTATATAACGATTCTCCATTACTTACTATGGTACCAAGTAATATAAAAACCAACTAAAAGCTGAGCAGCACCGTCGGTAGTAATATGATGGCTTGTTCTTTACATTGGACGACTCTTAAAAAACCCTCGGATTTTGGTTCTCACGCTAATATCTTGTTAATGCCTAATACGAAAATGTGTAAAGAATCCAAACATCCTTTTACACAGTAGTCCAATCTTTTTTTTTTTTTTTATAGAAAAGACGGCCAACGAGCAAGCGGTTCACCTGATGGTAAGTGATTACCGTCGCCCACATACATCTGCAACACCATAGATGCTGCAGGTGCGTTGCCGGACTTGAAGGATATTTGGGAGATGGGAGGGAAGAGGAGGGGAATAGCGAGGGGGGGAGGGCCTCCGGTTACCTCACTCACCGAACGAAACGCAGAAGCACAAGATGCCTCTACTTCACGTCGGTATTCTGCGAGGCCGTGGTAGCAACCCGGTCGAGCCGGCCCATTTGAGCAGCAGCAATAGCCGCGGCTTGGCTTAACCACGCTTAAAATCTTACTGTTTTCGGGATAGTCTTTCTGTTTATTACTTATAATCATTAATATCCTGAATTAATTATTCAAACGCTGGTTTAATTATTATCTGTAAGAATATCCGGATTCAAGAGTACTCTAAACCAACGAGTATCCATGCGAAGATTGATGAAAGTGGAAGAAGCGAAAGACGTATGTCAGGACCGTAGCAAGTGGAAGAACGTATCTGCCTACCCCGTTGGGAACAAGGCGTGAATATATACAAACATATCCGGATTCACGAGAAAATTGGAAGCAGTGGACAGACACCCAATTTTTTACTACACGTGTGAAACATTATTACCAAAATAGTAATATAATAAAACAGCAAACTAGAAATGTAACACTTTATTAATTTTTTAAAATTGTACATAATAATTGTGTAGAATAGCACTAAAAATAATAGCATTTAATGCCTAATTCTTGTTCATTTATTGTTAATACTCAATGATGATAAAATTAAAAAGATATAGATAGGTTGTAAGCGCTCCGCGAGTGGTGCTACAAAACTTAGCTAATTAGCTCACCTGATCTTAGTATGTGGTCGGACGTCAGCGGAAGCGTGACGCGTACAGAGTGCTCGGTTTAAGTGTCACAAAACATCCGAACATGCTGACTTGTAAAAGTTCTAAATGATGAATCAGAACATTCGTGTTATTCCTGAGAATTATTTGGATATTTTTCACAAATCAAACATGACATGCGTCAACTATCGCGACAGAAAAAGTGCGATAGAGATAGATATGATTACCACAGAACAACATATACTTGTCTCTTTTTTGCTCCCGATTAATTAAGACATGCCGTCCTACTTCCGCATGTCAACTAATACATAGTGATATTACACTATTACGCTATTTATGTGTAGGTAGGTAGGTAGGTCCAATATCATGTAGGTAACCTATCTATACCTTTTTACTTCTATGTAATTGTTAATACTGTTATAACTTAAATAACGTAAATATAAGGCTATTGTTATCTCCCCTGAACCATTCGATGCAAAAGCTGACAGTCTCAATAGAACTGGCTGAAACTGGGGACCAGTTGTAGTAAATAAAATACTATAACAGATCTAAAGCAGTAGACAAGTCATTGCGGAATGTGCGAGTGACGTAATTCGACAAATAAAACATCGAAGACCACAAAAATGTCATGGCCGTGACCTTATTCGATATGCCATAAAAATATTCCACAACAATTCCGTGTGAAGTCATTCCGCGATAAAAACACACCGATTTATTTAAAAAAAATAACACAATTATAGGGAAATGTGGTAGCATGGAATTTTTGTGAAACTGTATAGGTTATTTGTGCATTATACCCGAGGCAGATTCCATTCTCTAGACACAGGTAAAGCCATGTCTTAAATCAACTAAAATCTTCATGTCACTCACTAAGGGCATGTTATTATTTCTACATTTGCCAGGTCATGTTAATCAACAGATTTATTAGCATCAGATAACAAATGCCACAATAATCCAGCTGTGCCAACTGTGAGCTTGTCTGTCCATTAGAGCGACTATTTATTTTGTAGTTTAAGCTTAAAACAGAATCATAATTCATAACAGTTCAGTATACTTTTATGTCTACACTAATATATAATAAAGCTGAAGAGTTTGTACGTTTGAACGCGCTAGTAGAAAAACTCTATTTGCGTTAGATGGCCCATTCACTAAGGAAGATTATAGCCGTATAACATCACGCTACAACCTATAGGAGAGGAGAAACATAAACCTTGATCATGTCCTTAACGTGTGTATGAAACAGGTAAGTAAATCCAAATTTAAACGTAAAGGCTAGCTATGAATAAAATAAAATAATTAAAGTAAAGACTTGAAACATTGTACATGAATAACTTAATATTACAAAAACAATTACCAAATGATTTATTATTTTACATTAATCAATTTAGATTTCTCATTCTCATCTGCAACTCGAATCTCCTGTTGGTTCTCACCCCCTTAATCACTGTTCGGTTCTCCTTTCTCTTCACATCTCTCTTTTCCGTGAAGGACTTCTCTCGCATGATGGTTTGCTTGGCGGCCTCCCTTCGCACGGACGTCGCTCCAGTGAGAGAGGGCAGGGTCGCCTGTCTTCTTAGCATGCCATTGGGTTTACTTTCCTTCGCTCTGATCTCGGCGCGTTTGTTCGGCACACTGAAGGGATTGACGTCGCAGTTCAATCTGAAACCGAACCTCGTGTAACCCGGGTTCAGCGAATCCAGTGTTGGTAGCTTCTGTCTGTATGGTGTGTCTGGTTTTCTCGTTTCTTTTGGGGGGGCTCTTTTGGGTGATTCGGGAACTTTTTCTGTAAACAAAAATAAAACTTATATCTGTCAATTAAACATCAGCCCTAGGTTGACGGAGGACAATGTCTTTACGTGTTTTACGTCGTTTAAAACGTCTTTTGGCTTAGTTTTATGTAGCCTTCTCCTATATATGTCCCAATTCCGTGGAAAAGGACGGTGGAAGGGTTAAAAGCAGGGTCAAAGACACGGGACGAATACAACACAGACGGACCCGAAAACCAACAATTAGTGTTTAGATATAGACTTCGGCTGGGATTGCAGCGGTATTATATATGGCAGCACAAGTACTACGCATGTGGCAACCATTGCCCTCCTCAACCATCTTAAAGGGAATTGAACGACTCTGCAACTTGACTGTACGGTATATCTTTTATACTTGAAGAAAGTAACTCTTGTATACATATTAATGTATACAAGATTAGTACATACAAGAAAATTAGTTTCTCATAAACTGCTCTAACGATTTGGATGAAATTTTGTATTTAAATAATGTTTTTCTTCCCGAGTTTATCTAGATAGGGGTGATCCCTGAGAAAATATTTTTTTCACATTAATTAAACAAATTCAAGTGCACATTTAAATGTATAGTAGCTACTTAACAGCAGACGGAACAATGGTATTATTAGAAATCAGACATTTAATATTTAAGAGTGAATATAAGAACTTTTCCCACGGCAAGCTATCACGTTCCCACCGCCAACCCGACAGACGACGTGCGGAGCTATATATACATTGTTTGTGGTAACTGTATTTATTTACAAATGTGATCAAAAACATTTTTATTGACCGTCAAATATTTGGATGCTGATGTGGTGTGGCTTCCTGTTCCTACCAGACCATTATTAACACAGTGGCGGTGTTATAATATAAATCGATTTAATAATCTCCGAGGCGATATTGAATGGTATCGAGGTTATCTATATTGGTGTTGGATTTTATATCAAACAATAATGATTAGATACAGTATTACGCGCTTTAGAACTATTGTGTAATGGAATCGATCAAGATACGATTAAATTTATACAAACTGCGCTCGCGATGTTCTTCGTACGTACTTAAGAATTTAGACTCATTCAAATGAGCTCTACTGCACCAGGCATACAAACATGTTTGTAAAATATAATTTTTTATATTATAACGTAACAGTACCAATAAAATACAAACAATGAACCTCGATAGATGTGGTCTAGAGCCCGATTCAAGGTTAAACCCTTTCCCAGGGCCTTATCGTTATGTCACAAAAAAATCACACAACAATTCCGTGTGAATTTATTCTACGATAAAATCAAACCATGATATTGATAATCATTACTTAAATAATTCCTTTAACGTTAAAAAAAACACTGTACTTTTTTTAAAATGAATGACTTCACCCGGTATTTTTGTGGATTGTTTCTGGCATAGCAGTCTGGTGGCTTAGACGCCATGCGTGAAGCGAGACACAAGTGATTTGCATATACAATTTATCTGTAGATAACACAGAGGAAAACGAACATTGGGCCATAGTCTGCAAAAAAAACATTTTTTTCCTTATGTTTAGAATTCTTTGTATATATGTATGTTTGAACGGATTTATGTTAAAAACTTTTTCACGGATTTTTAGGTAAAGTACGAGTAAAGGAGCAGCCTGTAAATGCCCACAGCTGGGTAAAGTCCACGCACTGGAGCAGCGCGGGTTGGCGAACTTCACATATCCTCGACGTTTTTCTTCATCGTCGAGCGCATTGTATAAATGTGAATTCATGAAGTGGCGATGTTACTATTACAAATGTAAGGACAAAGGACAGGACTGAACGGGTATGAACAAAATTAGGCTGAGGCTGTCGGTATAGTTATTTATGAATCAGTGTTGGGATAGACAAAAAGTACAGTCTAATGTGCACAAATGAGTATAAAATACAATATGATGGCAGACGTAGATATAAACGCTGTACGAAATTAATAAAAAAAGATTGAATAATAAAAGAAATCCAAATGATAATCGAAATAGTTTAGAAAATCCGAAAGTTGACGCCTCAAACGATCCTATTAATTATTAATTAAATAATAATCATTATTACAAACATACTAGGATTAGAGTTCTACATGAATAGGAAGCAAACGATGTAAATACGCTCGTAAAACTTAAATACATTAAGTTTTACGAGCGCAGTCTTGTTTTTTTTTAAAACATCGGATTATTTTTCCAAATCAAAATTAAACAGAGTATAAAATTCGTGAAAGAAATTTAACTCGGTAAAATCACGTGACCTTGACATGTCGATAATAATGCATTGCCGCCAAAACGCTTTCACGTTATGAGGCGTCCAAAAGTAAACGGGAAATTTATGGTGAAGCTTCCACGAAATGAGATTTATGAAGATTGTCGAAGTAAAAAAAGTGACTGAACACGTCGAATGTTTTGCGGTAAGAAATTCCACAAGCTCAAAGCAGTAACCGGGATTTTTTTTTTAAGATGAGGAATGTACGGTGATGCCGTATGTCATGAAAGATAGAAATTTTTTTACGATATTCTCATAGTCGACTTTCACGAGCACACAATGAGATGGGATGCCAGATTCACTTAGTCCGCTTCGCAAGGACGCTCTCTAATATCTATATAAAATATATGTGGATAGTATGCCTGTCGGCAACAGATGAAATTAAATGAAAATTAAAAGACGACTTCCGGCTCCATCATCAAATAATTATGCTACCATATTATTATATTGTCATCGGTTTCATCATCAATGATGATTAACCATACCACCAACCATACACAGGAAACCTGCATTCAAATGCACTGAGAAGTTCAGAAGTAACAAACAAACGAGTTGCGACTTTGTTTTATACTATTTGATGATAAAGATGTTAAAGATGTGGGATGCAAACTAAAATTAAAAAAAAAAAACTGTTATGTGTTACCACAGTTTGGACGGGTATCTGAATCGATTTAGCGGCTAGAGTGACGCAACATACTGCCATGTCGCGTCACTCGCAATAACCGGTCACCCCCAACCGATCCATTTATGTAAACCATAGATACGTGTTGCCCTGCTGAGCGTGCTGCGAACTATTGTCCATTGAACATACATAAAACCCACAACATAGTACTGGTTTCTTTTCTTTCTTCTTTCACCGTAGAAGACACTCTTTGGAACTCTCTCCCCGATGATATCAAGAACGCTCCGAATAAAAACTCTTTCAAAACTCTGCTCCGTCGTCACTATCTGAAGGCTAATGCCATCAGAGATTTTTCCTCTCCATATTTAATTTGTTTATGTATAGTGTATTATGTATGTTATAAGTATGTAAGTATATTATAAGGTCTTTAATATTGATATTTAATTTATATTTATTATTTATTTTGAACCTGCCAACATGTTTTCTTTCTCACCCAGGGTTGACTGGTAGAGAATGCCAAAAGGCATTAAGTCCGCCCATTGTATTCCTTTTTTTTTTGGACAATAAAGAATAAATAAATAAATATTGATTTGATTGAAGCCGTCCTTTGTACAATATCACAAACAAAGCATTTGCATTGAATGGTATCAATTAATGATGTTAAAATGTCCAATACTCGAAAATCGGCAGCCAGAGCGCTTGCTACGCGCGAAACGCGTTTTCGTGTAAACAACACAATATTAGAGAAAATGCTATGGTTTTCTTTTTTAGTTTTAAAAGACTTAAGATCTTATTTTTTTTAATACATATTCATGCCTTGTTCCCAACGGGGAGGCAGAGACAATCTCTTGTTAGTATTTATTCTGATTTATTATATATGTATGTATTATATGTGTTTGTATGTATCCATATATCTGTGTTGGTATTTATGTATATATTATGGTATGTATTTGTATATCTATGTGTATGTGTAGATACGTATGCCTATACATTTATATATGTTTTAATTATGTAGTATATTTCTCAATTAGCCTTTTCATATTTATATTATTTTAAATTTGATGCGCCTATCACCACATTTCTTCACGCCCTGGGTTGACTGTTAGAGAATACCAAAAGGCATTAAGTCCGCCTTTTGTAAGCCTTTTCGTGTACACAATAAAGTATAAATAAATAAATTAATAAATAAAAATAAAACACTAAACATAAACAAATTAAATATGGAGAGGAAAATCTTAGATGCCATTTACCTTCAGATAGTGACGACGGAGCGGGGTTTTGAAAGAGTTTTTATTCGGAGGTAATATATGAGGTGACAGATGCCAATTGTTTCTTATTAATATGAGTACCCGTGCTGTATTTGGCAGTTTCGGCGGCATGAGAAGGAAGTTAACCCTTTTAAGCCCATGGGTGTTGCGTAAGACATCCTAGGTAAAAGCCTTGAAAATCTGAACCTAGATAGTGAAATGTATGAATGAATGAAAATTTTATTAATTTATTCTTTATTGTTAGCCTTAAGCTTAAGGTTACAATGGGCGGACTTAATGCCAAGTGGGATTCTCTACCAGTCAACCCTTGTTATGGTGAAAGGTAGTTAGCAGGTACAAAAAAATCTTTATACCAATGAATAAAGACGTCAATACGTAAGCAAGATAATTTTTTTTTTTTACAATCTACTACCGTCTCGTAAGGAGGCTCCTCTGATAGAGGAGAAACAGGCGAAAGAAACTCCGTAGGTATCCTCTTTTTATCAATAATTATAACATCATAAAATAGAAGGAAGGTATTGGCCATTAATATGTCTAGATGTCTGACCACCGCAGTAATGGGTTCACGGAGTGAGCTAATATTTATGTATTTCAGTAAATACCTTTTGGACTGATCCTTTCAATAAGGTTCACACTGCCAGTCGGAGTCAAAAGCTGCCGCGCCCGCTTCGCCTTCCTCTCCTGACATTCGTCCAACGATTCCATCTTCTCGAAGCGCTTCTGATGCAACGCCGCGAAGTTGGGGAGCCGCGTGCGCGTCACCTTGCTCTCGGGCTTCGTCTTCGATGGGGTTGTAGTCTTCTTGGACGGTGTAGAAGGTTCCGACAATTTTGCTGCAAGGAAAAACCACAGAGCCAATGACAATTTTGCTACAAGGCGGTGTTGTTAACTGTGCAGGAGATATTATAGTGCCGTAAGTGTACAGTGTACGCGCAAACAGAACAGCTGTCACACTGCGGTTAAGCGGTACAAATGGGTTAGAGGATGATACAACCCAGACGACTCCTAGACAGAGAAAGAGTCTACCAGCAGGCTTTGTAAACGTTCTGTAATACATAAATCACTGTCGTAAACCGACGATGTTTTTTTTTTATGGAAAAGGCGGCAAACGAGCAATCGGCTCACCTGATGGTGAGTGATTACCGTCGCCCGCGTACATCTGCAACACCAGAGGAGCTGTAGGTGCGTTGCCGGCCTTTAGCGGTATTTGGGAGATGGGAGGGAGAATGAGGATGGGGGACGGGATGGGGGATAGGCTGAAGCATAAAACGCCTCTTCTTCAAGTCGATATTCTGCGAGGTCGTGGTGCTACTCCGGTCGAGCCAGCCCATTCGAGCAGTAGCAAAAGCCGCCGCTTGGCTGATAACGCTGATGATACATTAAAATTATGTTAGTGCATAAATTGGGTAGGCCATACCTGTAGCGCTGAAGGTCCTGGGCCGTGAAAGCCTGTCAACTGACTGCTGCAACTCTTCTCCGAGCCGCGAACGCTTTATCCCAACATCTTCTGCATCACTCTGTGTGAATGAGCGTTTTCGAGCAACTGACCGCGTCGCGTCAGACACTATAAGCATCATTATAATTTTATACAGATATTACCTACCTACCTATCTTACCTGGAGAAAAAAAAATAGAGCGATACCGTCTTTGCCTACAAGTGGTTTAACTAGACAAATGAAGCTCTAGCCAATCGATTGATATTGAAAAATCCATAAGGACGGCTCATTAATAATAGGTTTGATAATGACAAACATTTGTATGATAAATATTAACTAGGAGTCATTTATGTTTGTACCGGATGATCTGTGTAAGTGTAATTGATGGATGTGTGCTGAGACAGCATCAACAGAAACAAAGACGATGATTAGTTGCTCCATTAGTGGTGTAACTAATGATGACGCTGCATAACCGCACTCCATAAAAGCAGGACTACAGCTTCTTTGCAAGACTGTGACCAAACACATTGAAAGCATAATTTGGAAGGGCTGCTCATGTTATTGTAGTTAATCTCTACCCCAAAGTCCTAATATCTCCATGTGCAGAGAATCAGCCATCCTATTTCGTCCTGTGGACATTGTAAAAGTTGATTAAAGGAAATACAAGATGTCTTTGTTTGTCTATCCTCTGGCTCATGGCAGAATAACAATCTTAAGCATGTCAGATCTAAGTTATGCAGACCAGAGAGGCACCTATGGTGTGCAATGTCTGATACTGCAACTCCCACAACCGTCACATCTACCAGTTGATTATGGTTAAAAAAGTAGAAATGCTGGTCATAGAATAATTCCTAAGTTCACATGAAGACTGCTTAGTCAACATTTCATTCTTCATTATGCAACATAGTGCAGTCACTAAGCACTCTCTTAAACGCATGCTTACATGCTGTCATGACACATGAAAAAATACTTACCGGTCTCATTGAAAACAAAACTCTTGTTAGACCCTTTCAAATTTGATTTTATCACCTTTCTCTTTATCTGTGAAATAAAGGCAGAGTTGTTCACTGGACTACAGAACATGACTTTGGTTGTTCTGGGAATCGGCTCAATCAAGGAAGATCTTCGTAACGATTTTTCAATTGAATGTGTTAGGTTTAGAACTGTCTTCTCTTTTTGAGCGCTTTTATTGTCTGGGAAGGGGGTGCAACCCGGTGAAGGCATAGATTTACGTTGATTTGGAGTCCTATCTATTGAAATTTTAATCTTTGGAGTCTCAATTACTTTTGGACTTTCCATTGTAAAAGTACCTTCACGTTTGAGAGGTGTAACAGGCACTTCTTTCATGTTCTCTGTACAATCTTGACTAACTTCAGGTTTCAGTGAGTTTTGGATCTTTGATTCATCTATACTGCTGTCAACCAACTCTGGGGTCAGATTGACAATATTCTCCTCTGCTTTAGAGTCTATGCTATTAATACTTATATGTGAATTATTGTTAGATTTATCAAATGTGAGGTTTACAGTGTCTGATTTTCTGGTTGAATTACTTTGGTCCTTGTCAAAAGTTGTATTTAATTTAACATTACTTCCTTTGTCAAATGTTGAGTCGAGAGATTTGGTATGGTTATGTTTGGGTTTGTCAGGTATTATTTCAATACTATCATTGAGGCTGCTTTTCGAGCTACTGGATGCATTTTGAGACAGTATTCGTAGAGATTTTCTTTCACTACTACTTATAAACTTTTCTGTATTAATGCAGTTATTGTTGGAATGGGAATCATTAGGGTTTTCCTTTACAAATGTGCTATAACATATTTTTTCAAAACCTTCATTGTGGTAAGGTTCATCAATCTGTGTAGACACATTTTTGGTTTTGTCAAAAGTGGTTTCATGTACATGTAACTTCTGTTTACTTATAGTATGTTCATTTTTCAAAGTCTCTACAGATATTCCACACTCATCTTCTGTATCTTTGGCAAAAGTTGAACTTTTACTTTTAGACAGCTTTGGTGTCAATGACTTTTTATGAGACTCATGTAATGATACCATGGTATTCACTACTTTGAACTTTTCCATTTCAGGAGATTTATGGTTAATAACTCCATTATGCCTCGCAGTCCCAGGGCTGCCAGCAGCACTATGAAATGAATCCACTGATGCATTACTTAGAATGCTATTTTTTGGTAGTCCTTCACATATATTTTGTGTGTTTATAGAACATGATTGTCTAGAATTTTTCTTCTTTTTCGATTTCTTCTTGGGTTTTGAAACAGCTTCTTTTATTGCTTCATCGTTTTTTTCCATTGGTTCATGAACAATGTATTGCTTTTTCTTTTTGTTTTTCTTTATCTTTTGCTTCACTTGCTCTGACTCCTCATCAATTACGGGGACCTTATTTTCATAAAATTCAATATCAAGAAGATTTTTTTTGGTTTTCCCTTTATGCTTTTTTACCCCAATGTTATCTGAATTTTCAGTATTTGTTATAATAAAGTTTTGCTCCTTGAGCGTATGTCGACGTAATTTCCGCGAGGATTTAACGAAATTATCGTTAGTGTCATTAATGATCTCTTCATCTCCAGGATAGTGTACATAATGAGCTTTTTTCTTCAAAACAGTAGGAACTTCTTCAAAATTTTCCTTCTGATTCTTGCTTCTGGTTTTTCTCTCGCTTTTTACAATTAACTCCATATCAGGTTGTTCAAGATCGCAGATCGAAGAGTGAATTCCTAAAAATAACAAACGAAATCAAAATTGTTTACAGAAAGCTTACTAATTTCCATAGTAATTATTTTTATATTGAGTTGAGATACTAACGTCTCCCAGATCTTGTAGACATTTCTGCAACTTTCAAGTTTATTTAGTCGTCACAAACACAAATTATTCAAACGTCATAAAAATTTAATAGTTTCAGTACAGTTAAAAATTCTTCTGTGTATAAAAAATCTGATAGAATAAATCGTTATGTTTTCAATTTCAAACTGCTGTCAAAATCAAAATAAAAACAAAGACATGGGTAGTGAAGTGCGTAATCGATTATGAGTTTTGTTAACGAATATGAAATAGGTTATAAAAATAATCCACCCATTTTGCAATATTACTATTTTGGTTTGAACGAAACCATGGCAAGGAAAGCATGGAAACTACAATGACAAGCCGAACGTGATACAATTCAAGGAGATATATAAAAACTTTTATAAGATCTGGAATTGTCGGAAACTGTGTTCATTGTTTGCATAAAGTTTAAGCAATTTTAGGTAAACAATGAACAAGTTTTCTGTTATGAAACACAAGCCAGCCGTGTCCTTAATAAAGATAATTTATGAATATATATTAAGAAATAATGTTGTACAATTTTCTTTGTATTGTCATTATTTCTTACCTTTTTTTTTTAAACCGATAGTAACAATTTCGTAAATATGTTAGTTATGATGTTTTCGCATCGTTGAGATGTCAAATGATCAGCGTGATAACAATGTTTTAATGCCTATCTAATTATGATATCGTCCTGCTTTGTGGTGCCCAATAAATATTAAATATTATATTTTAAAATTTAGTAATCTCTCTAACGGTCCTATGACCTACCCATGTCACCGTTTTATACCTAAAAAACGATTACTGTTACACCGCTACCACGAACTTCAAAGCGGCCATGTAAGATTGAGCTATACAAGGTGAACTATTTAGGAATTTCTAAAATTCATTTTTTTTAATTTTTCAAAAACTGCAGACAAAAACACAGACGGTGACTTTTTTGCTGTCGTCTTCAGAGTAATTTTCAAACTTTAGGATAATAGGATGAAGCATTTCTTTTATTCCGACCCATTCATACCTCATGCCTGTGAGGTTGGTATTTCCTCTGTCCATGTATAATATTTATGTAGTAAAAGTGTGTGTGCAATTCACACACGGCAGAAGAGAAACTTCAGAAAAGTAGCCTACAAGAGAATGAGATAAATATAGAGTATCAGGAGAATTAGGATAATAAAAAGATTTATTATTATATTTATATAAATAAAAATTATTGTTCAAATTCCCACAGATGTGTTAAATAATTAACATAAATTAATTAACTAAAGAATTTTGCAATTTGCAAAAAATAAAACACGTGAATGATACACCACATTGTTTATGACATATTTACCGAAAGCTTCGTTGTACGCAGGCGAAAAGACACGTAATAGCATACGAACAAACATATATACGTAGAGCGCTTGGGCCGAAGCAAGTTTTAGGCGTATACAACGCCTTTTTTCTCGGTTCGGTAATAAGAAGGCCCACACAACACAATAACATAATACACAACCCAGCATTGTATATATGAGTGCTTGTGTTCGATCTTTCATAGTCGCCACACTCTAGTAAAGACAAGAGTCGACTAGGAAACCCCGAAAAAGGTGTATTCTATCTCATTCTCTCGCAGGCTAAATCCTATTTATGAATATGTTTGTCTCTATTTACCGTTGCTTTTTCGTTTCAGCGAATTTTTAAATCACAACGGTGCTAAAGAAGTTTCACTTCAAAATAAAGACGTAAATTTGGTATATTCCAAATTTTAAGTAAATCTGTTCTGTAGATATTGCGTGTAAAGCAGACCGACAAATAAAAATTCTAAAACTCGATTATTTTTCTCAAAAATATCAGAAGTATAAATTCCACTTTTCCACATATTATTAAATGTGTTATCTATAAACCATATATATTTTTAAACTCAATAAAGTGGATTGTCATTCAATGAATGGATGCATATACTTTTCTTGTACCACAAATCAAAAAGATAAAGGAAAACATCGCACAACACTAAGATGTGGACGGAACTTAAACATCGGCCTTTCCATTATGAAAGAACTAGATAGACCATAGACTAAGTATAGTTAGATAGTCTGTATAGCTCAGACCAATTATAACAACGGACCATAGACATTTAATGTAGTATTTCTTAGAGCCTCAGTACGAGTAAAATAGACAGCTCATGTAAGTTTAGCAACGTCATACTGTAATTCGTGTCAGTTAGTGACCGATTAGTAGATAATTGCAATTTTCTGCAGCATAAAAGTAAAATAGGCCACGATTAATGAGATTTATTAATAATCTCATTAATCGAGGCAGATTAGGCGAAATTTAGTTAAAACATTTATGTTTTGTTTCTCGAACGAAAGGAGGCGTAAAAGATCCAGAATTGTCATCTCATACTAAGTCTATTACGTCAACAACTATTTTAATTATGCGCTTATATTCCGAAAATTGATAAACATTGAATATTTACATGTTATCAGTATGCTAGTCTTGTTATATTCATAAAATCAGAGAATTAAATTTAAGTACAAAAACATTGTCCATGGTTTTTGGGTTGGCGTCTCATTTGCCAAAGAGTACGGAGTAGTTACTTAAAGTAACAGTTACTAAAAGTTTTTGGATATAGTAGTTTTTATGAGCACTTTATTTAGTTCGTAATCCAATAGGATTGCGAATTAGCACTGCAATCACCATCACCATAGTGAACTAGTTCCACCGTTCAGTTAGCTAGTTCTATTCTAAAATGCATACCACCATCATATTAGGAAAAGATAACAATTATAAATAAATAAAATAAGAGGAGACTAAGGGAAATCTATGAAAATCGATACCTACAGATAGCCTATACCTGCGGAATACCAGACCAATATTAGCCAGATCAATGACGGGCGGCAGCGTCCAAGTACAGATATCGCTAATCCGCTTGCCGAGCGTGGGTCCTTATGGGAGTGGTTTATATTCTGCTTTGGACTATTTAGACTGTGAAGGTTAAGGTAAGATAAATAAAAATCTTTGACAAAATAACTCAACTAAGTACATATTTTTATTTTTACTACTTTAACATTACTACTTTGCGCGCGACACAGAACGTATGGCTCGGGAGCTTAACGCAACAGCAGACACCGAACTGCGATTCTATTGGTTATTTTGTTCCGCTTCTGCATAAGTAGCAGACAGCAGGTCGAAACAGCGTAAAATTTTAACGGTAAATACTCGTAAACATTTAAATTTAGTCCTTATTGAAATAAGAGTTGAAACTCTACGACGAAAGCTTCTAAACTTGGTGTCTTGGTTGTTCGTGAACTCATGTTCTACATAGGATAGTTATTTATACTCTTTGTTCGCGAACTACACAAGAGGTCAAGATAAAACATAGAATAAGATAAGATCGAATGTAGTAGTTATATACCACTGACCTATGTTATAGATAATAGAGGGCAGTGTTATATATTCTTCGATAACAGTTTTATGTACCTCCCTATCTACCACATAGAAACGATTTTTTCTTTTATGAAATGCCAAAATAACAACGTTCATTGATCACCTTCGCAACAACTCGATTCCGCATTATGCGTCTTATATTTATATTGATGTTCTGCATCTTTTTAATGTTCCTCTCTGCCGTACAAACTGTTTATTCATAGTGTTTTTACCAGCTTTAGTATTTTTTCTGTGAAGTGTAGTTTTAGAGAAAAATACTACTTAGGGCGTTTACGTCAAAACGAATTTAATGACTCCTCTGTGCCGACGATAAACAATGGGAAATTCGTGGCTGGTAACTATAGCGGCTTTCCTCTATTATTTTAATTGTGCACAAAGCGACCGCGGTGATTATGTAGGATGTTACAGATTCAATAATAATGATGCTTTGAACACTCACAGTGGTCAGTCGGTTGATGTTTGTTTATCTGTTTGCGAAGAAATATATTACAAGTATGCTCTCTTAGGAAATGATTCCACATGTTTCTGCGGTAATGTGCCCGGACAGTTTAAATTACCCGTAGAATCGTGCAATACTCCATGCCCCAAAAATGAAACACAAAAGTGCGGCGGTGTGAACGCCGCCAGCGTGTACGATACAGAGGTAACAGCGCCGGGACCTCCTCTTTCTTTTAACTTGGTAAATATAACAGAAACTACGGTCCGCGTCCATTGGACGGCTCCACAAGCATACACAATTATCACTGGATACATCATACATGCAATTGCGGTAGAAACTTTTGCCGATTTTACTCTGGTACCACTAGAATGGAGAGTGTCAAACAGCACATTTCACTCGGAACTTTTAAATTTGCAGCCGGGTTCTGTATATAATATTAGTATAGCAGCAACAAACTATGAGGATGAAGGCCCCAATGTGACTATTAGAGCTGAAACAGTTATAGGTACACCAGACCCCAGTCCGCCTGATATAATTGTTAAAGAAAGACGTGGGAACAAAATGGTAGTACAAATACCAGAAGCAAGGAATGTTAATGGGCCTGTTTCTATGTATAGAATAGTAGTATCTATAGAAGTGTATCAACAGGGATTCATTGTTGAAAACCTTAGCAATTACACATATGCAATTAAACAAGATTATCCATATTACATAACAGCTGAATTAGATACGGAAGATATCAAAAATGATTTCATAGTTGGGGACCAAAGTACATACAATGGATTTTATAATGCCCCATTGCCACTAACAAATGATATAGAGGTGTCTGTTGGGATCGTGAGTGAGAAGAATCATGTGAGGAAAATGAGATATGCTGAGTCCACTAAAAGGATAATTTTAAATATTAATGAACCTGAAGAAATATCACCCATGGTTTTGGCTCTCAGTGCGGCAATTGCTATAGGAGTCGTCCTAATACTAATTGGCATTGGTCTGCTCATTATTCTGCGTAAGAAGATTCAAATAGTGAGGATGCAAAGAGGTTCTCAATCAATGCCTTTAAGCCTAAGTGAACCTTGTATAGAAATTGCGAATTCTGGCTTTCTTCAAGATGAGGATGAAAGAGTAGATTACTATAGCAACTTGAAACGTAAGTTGTGGAATATACCTAGAAACCTAATTGATATTAATATATCTTGTGTGGTAGGTGTAGGCACTTACGGAAAATTTACAAAAGGCAATGTGCAGCAACATGGAGCTCATTCTCCTGGTTTAGTCCAAGTTATAAATGATAGAGAACTTGAGAAAGCAGATAAAAGATTGATGTTGCAAGAGTTAGACCTCTTGATAAAGTCTAGTGAGCATCAGAATGTAATTTCTCTGATTGGTATTTGTGAGACAAATACGACTCTTTTTGTAGTATTACAAGACTACAGACAGACATTTAAAGAAATGCTTTTACAATGTCGGCAAAGGGACCTACAAAACAACAAATTTTGCCTCATAACTGAAAACAAAGTTATACAAATGTGTGTTGATGTAGCTTCTGGAATGGAGTATCTGCACAGTAAGAAAATTTACCACAAAAGGTTATGTTGTCGAAATATAGTCATAAGTAATAGTGGAGTGGCAAAAGTTGCTGGCTATGGATTATCACATATCCGACCAATGCATGAAATGCCAGAGTACACAAGGTGGACGTCTCATGAAATGCTACGGCATACAAGATTCAATCCTAAGGCAGACATTTGGTCATTTGGTTGTTTAATGTGGGAAGCTCTATCAATAGGAGCAACACCATATGCTCACACTGTGAATAAGGATGTTGCAGCAAGAGTTTTAAGGGGAATGCGTCCTTCGCAGCCTTCTTATGTTAGTGATGAACTCTTTCAGCTGTGCTTGCAATGTTGGCAGGTGGATCCTGATGAAAGACCCGCATTCACCTCTCTCCTTAATGAGCTGACACCATACACTGATATACCAGGCACACGGAGTCTTACTTTCACTCATTACAATGGTTTTAATTACGAACCTTATGTACCTCAATATGAAATTGTTTCTTAAAAATTTACAGAAAGGTTCTTACAATAGTCAACTGAAAGAGAGACAAATGATGGCAGTGTAATTTATTAATATAGTATATTAGAATATTTTTTACTAACACCCAAAGATTTTGCTTCCGAATGTAAGTGCCAGCATATGCCAAATTATTTTATGCTAGGGAAGTCAACCAAGGTGTTTTATTGTTCTATGAGATGCAAAAACATAAGCAATATATTGTTACCTTAGAGAACTTTAGTTAATAAAGATAACTTAATGGTAGCATATAAATGAAGATTCCATTGGGAGTGGCCCAGGTCCAGCTGTGGTCTTGAGCCTGCTTAAAACGAGAAGAATATAAACATATTCATGATGTCACAATGCAAATTTCATTACTTACATAATATTTATTAGTCTATTTTACCAAAACCACCAAAGTTGTGCTTGCTTAATCTTTACTACTCCCTTTCCTTGACTATGCAGACATGTTTTTGCTGATCTTGATATCAGTGAGCAATTTAATAAACTTGAGTGACTCGAAAATCTACTTACACATATTTGGTAATTACATACATACATATGACCGGGTCTCAGAATATCGCATTAAGCTCAAGTGGTTCCCAATCCATATTTATTACCTATACCAAGCTCATACTATCATTTACCTTTTCCTAGAGCCAAGCGGCGTATTTTGCTGCTGCTCGAATGGGCCGGCGCGACTGGGTTCACCACGGCCTCACAGAATACCGGCGTGAAGTAGAGGCATCTTGTGCTTCTGCGTTCGTTCGGTGAGTCTGGTAACCAGAGGCTCACTCCACCTCCTCATCCCCTTCCTCATCCTCCCTCCCATCTCCCAAATACCCTTAAAAGCTGGCAACGCACTTGCAGCACCTCTGGTGTTGCAGTCGTACGTGGGTGACGATAATCACTTACCATTAGGTGGACCGCGTGCTCGTTTGCTGCCTTTCTCATAATAAAAAAATGCTTCTTTATATTCCCTATTTTGTTACCCTAAATAGTCTTGGATATTTTTTTTATTGTTATACATACAATAAACATAGCTACACTACTCACTCATTGTACTTTTCTGTAGACCATCTATGGGAGGTTTGAACCTCTGTATGGATGGTCGATTTATGTCATTCGATGCTATGATTATTTATATAACTTAGGTTTAAAAAAAAACAGTTTGACTAGTGAAATTTGTTTCTTATGTCGAAGGATTTGAGTTGAACATTTTCATCAAAGTATGAAGTCTGGTTTATTTTTTACGTTGAAAATAATACTTCCTTCGTAACGCTCTTGTTTACAATCTCACATAGAGTTAGGTTAATATTAATATTAATGAGTAGGTTGTAACTACATAACTCCATAATTGTGCTAACAAAGACTGTATGGATAGCATTTAATAAGTAAGGATATTATAATTCTGTCCAACGGCATTAATTGCAATCGTTTTAATGATAAATTTGGCGGCTAAATATATGACGTTTATTTTCTCCGCCAGGTGTGTACTCGTTACTATATTAATTAAATATAAGTATTTATACAAAGGCAGTTTAATAGGCAAAAATTTGTTATGACATTAAGATTCTCGCAAAAATTGTTTTTGTAATATGATATTAATATATGTATTGTGAACGATAAATCTCATTAAGGCTAATTAGCAAATACTATATAGAAATAAGTAAGATCACGTGACAATAATATAAGTAATGTCATTAGCCAATGTAGAAGGCTTAATGTAACACATATATTTGTGCTTAACGTGTGCAAGTACAAATTAAGACAATTAAAAAGTTTATAATTAATGAACGGTAAGATTTGTACAAGCTTTTTTTTTCCTCACGATTTAATAAACTATTTGTAATTTGTATACTTTCCGCTCAAGTATCTGTTAAAATAAGTTTGCTTTTATTAAATAGACGATTGCCTAGGTGTCATCTGGGTAGGTACCATCCTCTCACGCATTTATGCAGATTTAGTGCAACCACTGTTTTGTTCCGGTTTGAAAGAGCCAGTATAATAACGGGCGGGTGGGTATTCCATCTTAGTCCTCAGCGGTGACAGCGCATCTATAACCTTCTTCGTTTGAAGTTGTTTGCAATGGTCCACGGGCTGCAGTAGCCACCTTCAGGTGAACTGTTAGTTCGTTTCACACAGCAATACAAAAAAATCTTTTGTCAAAAAAAATGTCTGATATTGCAAACACAAAATTTATTATTGAGTTGAGTTGGAAATCTGTAAGTCTGCAACTATTTCAAATATTACTAGATCTGTTTCACCATTAATTCACGTTAATTTTAATTGTTATCTAAGTTTATGTACAGTCACATACACTAACATATTTGAATTAGAATAAAACGGTTCTTAATTTATCGTAAGGAGGTACTTTTGTGGTCTCTTGACTGTACAAGAATGCGACGCATTTAAGACATAAGTAAATTAAAATAAAATGGGAATATCTAACAAAAATTACTATTGTCCGAACGGCAGCTTTTTTGTGGGTATTATGTCTAGTTTTTTTTTTATTATTTTTACTGTTTTAAACCTAGAGGCTGGTCCAAATCCGGCTCGAAGTGTTAAAAATGTGGCGCATTCCGCCATTTTAAGGGAATATAATGTGATAGTCATTTATCAATACAATTCACGCTTTTAGTCCTTTGCCGAGTGCGTAGGATAGTAATTATTGATTTACATGAGGACTACCCATTCCCCATTTAAATTTTATACAACAACCAAAAGCTGTATTTTGGGTATATTGTATGGGTACGTATGCTCAGATACGTGTGTAATTTATTTTTTAATTTTGACGGGCACACGTGATCGGCAAACCCTCGTTTGTTAGCTAGCAGGCTGTAGCACTTGCAGGCAAGTTTGGCATTTGGAGAAAAAGGAGGGGAATATACTGCACATTCCCCCTTACTTCCCTTTCATTTAAACTAATTTTGACAGGCATTCATGATGATCTTGTTTAAAATTCTTTGTAAAAAGTAACCGATTTTTTTGTATTTAGTTTGTAGTAATAGAAACATATAAGACTTTGTAATTTTATTTTTTGACAAATTCATTTCAAATATATCTAAGCATCTTGTACCTAGTTTAATGATGTTTTGCGTTTAATAAATTTTATTTCTTACCATAATGTTTGCATTCCGTCCAGTGCGATGTATTTTTGTACGTACCTCATAGCTTCCGAGTATAATTTACATCACTAGTGTTGTTCAATAAATATTTTTAATTAATTCTTTCATTTTATTAAACCCGTGAACAAAACCTTAAAAAAAAGTAAAATTAACTTTTCTTAAAAGTACCGTCACAAAGCTGGATTCCCGTGACATCCTTCCTGCTCTATCATTAGATCCTGGTGACCCACCACTTATTGAGATCCATTTTATGACCCCGACACTATACGAACGAAGTTAGTATCAGGTCAAGGGCACACTTAGCCGATCAGGCAAGTGAAATCAAATAAATATCCATTGCATATCTGAGATCCCTACACAAACCAGCAAATTTATTTGAATCTTTATTCAAATTTTATTAAACAATTACCTAAGATCAAATTTTTTGAATTGCCCGCTGGTCTTTATTTAATTACGTGTTCCTCTAAAGTAGTTGCAAGCTTCTGTGTAATAACTTAATAACGCACAGTTCCCGGTGCTTCATGTTCTATCTGAAGATGCAACGTTCTATCTCGCTTAAGCACAAACGGTTACTCTTATTAACAACCATCGTTATTCTTCATCAGACATTTTAGTCCAAAAGCCGGCATGTTTCACATTTCTTGGAGGTTTGCCCATAATAACCATGTTAGCAAGCGGAGTGGTGAGCCCAGCGCTGGTACCCTCGCTCTAGTGATACTGTTCTGTCACTAGTCTGACGGTTCGGATGGATTTTCCGCCATTATTTCACCCCCAGAGCCTCGTTTGTTTGCTAAGCATAGTGCATTCAGCACCCGTCACGTTCAGTTTTGCAGTAGCTGATTAGGATCTTGCCAAATAGTATACGTAATCTCTGCTTAGCGCTATGGGTGACAAGCGTGTGTTCTCGTCAATTACTTCTAGAGGATATGAACCATCGTAACAAATTTCGGACAAAGTTGCCTAGTGCGGAGAATGTAATAGTATAGCATATAAGACGATATGAAGTAATAGATTCTCTTACGCTGCTGAACGTAGTGTTTATTTACTCTTTGGTTGCTGCAACACAGCGTCAACTTTAAATCATAATCAGCCGTAATGCTCTGCCAGACAAACCTGTAATTACTTATTTTTAATTATTCTGGGGACTTATGCGCTGTGCCAAAAAAAAATTCAAATAAATCCCGTGCGACTTCATTCCCGCATATCCCGCGGTATAGCGCATAAGGCTCCACCCAGTACTAACCACGACGGCCAGAGTTGGTAGGCAGCGTTGCTACCCGGTCATTATTCATTAATGATGCTGCTCCACAAAAGGTATTCGGGCATGAACAGGACACGTGACGTTGATATATAGAAAGAGATGTGACGAGAAAATGGAAATATTTATACCTACTCCAATGTCTGTTAATTTCAACACACGCCTTAAATCGAAGCTGCCAATATTTTTGTACTAAATATGTATATGGACCAGCTTGATAAAGGTGCCTGGAATGTATAATAATTTGTACTTGTTACAAAGTGAATAAACTTTACAAAACGTTATGCTTCTAAAGCAAATCTTAAAAAAGAATAACAACGTAGAGTTATTGCTTATATCATTTATGTAACAGAATAAATTAATTCCACACGAGAATATTCAAAAGCTACAGATTCTTATCTATGATTCATTCGCTGTACGATTGAATTCCCTTAATAAAAATGTAGAAAACGAAATTAAAATTCTATTATAAGTCTGTATGTGTGTTAACATGATTCCAGTCCTCGGACTCAATTAATACACTAAACTAAATTATTCTGTTGCACACATATTCTTTTCCAACAAAAATCTCAACGTTTAACCCATAAACTAATTTTAAAATAAATAATAATAACAAACCTAGAGTTGAGGAAAACGTAACAAACAAACAGCAAAATTTTGTGTTAGAGAAGACGAGGATTTTTTTGGATTTTACAAAATATTTATATTTCTTTCTTAATTTTCCCTCATAGACTAAACCTTTGTCTTTCTCATTTAGCATTATAGTTGAGAGTTTGTAAGTTGTGTGCATTTTGGAATATAATTATGATCATGAAAATTTGTCAAAAAGATTTTTTGTAAAGTCAAAGAAAAACTTTAGGCCATTTTTATTATTTAAACAGGTCTTGGTACAAAATAAAACAACACACTCGTTTTGCTTTTATTTATTGTTAATATAATTATAGACAATGTTCAAGGTACCTTTTAATTGGTTTTCGAGCTTTTTATTTCTAAGACATTGTAACCTTTCACTTCACCTCTTATCTTTTACAACATTGCAAAACACCATCGGACAATTCATTGACAATTAACACTAAACAATTAACGTTGGCTAAAATATATCGAATTTTAAATTCAAAGAAATAAAAACATTGCAATTAAAACTAATATATTTATCCTCGTACATAACATCAGCAGACCCGTTGTCGTAAACAAAGTTAACAAAAAAAAAAAAATATCGATAATAAAATATGAATAAATCCATCAATGAAACCGCGTAGCAACAATCGGTCATCGACGTATAACGTACGGAGCCGGCCTGTGTATACACACTTATATTACGCAACAAGTTACAATTCAATAGAATTAGTATAACATATCAATCTCAACATGTGTAAAGGTTGATGAGACAACGACTGAACGGCGCCCGAGACTCCGGCACGAGGTCGGGCGGCGCGCCGCGGTGTCGGCGACACGACGGCAAGAAAAGGTGCAACTTGGCAACACAAAGTCCGACACGACAGCGCGGAGCTCCCCCTCGCGCTACACACTCCCGCTTCGCACACCGCACTGTGCAGCGACAACCGACGCGAGCGTACCGCGGGAATCGCACACGCCCGCTCCCTTGCGGGACTCCACATGGAACCGAGCGAGAATTTTTTTTTTTTTTAATTTAATGATAATAAACAATAATATATTACAATTAATACTCCCCTAACGCTTGGGACGCGTTCGTGACGATGTCAATATATGCGCGAGTTGATTCCTCAGTCTTTAATAAATTGATGACAATGAGCAAGGAGGATAACGTAAATGAATCAATGTTATGCAATTATATACAGGTAGCGAGGCGAGGCGGTCGCCGTGTGCGATTCGCGCCCGTCCGAACCGAGCGGTGCGATGATTGTCCTAATGTTCAGTTAGACTTGAACGCACAGCCATTTCCCAATACACAGTATCGGACCTTACTCTAACCCTAGCGCGCCCAAAGGCTGCAACCATCTCTTGTATACCCACTAAACTACCTATTGTAATTATAATAAACCACTCTATCAACAAATTCAACAACATTTAGCTATTAAAATTAAAGAGGATGATGAGACGCGCGGACACCGAGCCGCCGCCGCCCGTCCCGGCTCGACGTGCCGACTTCCATCTCCAATTACATTGTATTATGAAGTTTAAAAACTAGCTACCTTAGCCTATAACATCAAAATTCCTTAATCGATAACAGCGGTAAAACAATCGCGAACATGCGGGACTGACGCGCCTGGACGTCGGCGGATGCCGCGCTGCGCGGGTGACCGGTCGACCTGCGCGCTTGTGGTGCGAGACACGCGACCTAACTAACCACATCCACAACGCTCTCCCATCCCTTCCCATCTCGGTAAACTGCTGACCTGCTCCGATTCTTAAACATTCTCCGGCTCCAAAGGACCAACTCTTCTAACGTAACTTTAAACTGGCATAGATCAGTACTGTACATGCCTCGGTGACAACTTGGCTGGGGGTGATCTACTCTCACCGCAAACTATCCGACCTAATCATTGAATTGCGTGTGAATTAAAATAATTGCATTGATAATACACTAGTTTTAAAATTCTCTACTTCCACGTCTATCAGACATCCCTCACGCCACTTCCGGTTCTCTAGGATCACTGAAAGAGTCGCATGTGTGAATAAGATGTCATTAAAAAGAACACACAACATAGCAAACAAACATTGTGCCCCACTTCGAAAATAGCAGGATATCGCAGTAAGAACGAGCGTGAAATGATACGTGAAGTGATGTCGACCGGTTCAAGGCATGTACAGTGTTGATGTGATTGCTCAGCAGCTTCCCACTCGGCAGTACTATAGCGTGGTGCGTGCTTGCGGGCGCGGGGCTACAGCCGTGTAGGCCGAACTAACGTGCGACGTGGCGGCGCATTTGTCAGTATCACAGAAACAGTATATCAAGTTTATCTGTCGTTCTGTACCTACTCGTTTACACGAGACATCCGGGACGACAAATCACTACTTATTATCATTCCACACGTTAAAACCATTTATTTATTTTTCCAGATAAAGTTATCCCACAAAAAAAAAATATTAATTTGTATCGACGATAATTATATACTCTCAAATAGTGTAACAACTTCGGTATAACAACGTTAACATTTTTTTCCTGTTATTATTATTATTAATTCACTATACATACCCATTGTATTGTTTTAATGATTGACTACAACTAGAATTTCATTGAATAACTATTACAACTTTGAAATGTTCTTCACAGTATTCCCTCTAAACAACCAACCCTAGCGGATGCAAGAACGGCAACATGATGGCAACCCTAATTCAATAGACTAGTTAAAACGTACAACCTAAACAATCGCCTACGGCTATTTATTTCTATTTGAGACGAAGCGAATGTGCGGAAAGACACTTGTATCGCTTATGCATCGATCCTAGATGGAATGTCTCCAAGTAGACAGCAACATTGTAAAGAACAGTTCAAACAACAAGAGGCTAGAGGGCAATGAATGAAAATTTAGAGAAGGATCGGAAGTTCATCTACCCACAGAGCTCCGCCCTCCCGCTCGAGCTATGCTGGGAGTCCGCTCTCGGAGCACGCGGCGGTGACTTAACAATTTGTACTCAACAAAGGTACAGTCGCGTGCAACGTAATGGTTAAACAATCATTGAAATTTTTTGAAAATTATTTCGTTGTAATAAATTTCAAAAGCTTACTAACAATATACATGATTTACACGCGACTGTACGAAGCACACGTGTTGCAATGTTCAAAATAACCATATGGGATAACAACTAACATTGAAGTTTCGACAACTATATAGTTCGTCATCAGAGGATTAAAAACAAAAAGCTTGCTTTTGAATGGATTTTTTTTAAAACGAAATCAACTTTTATACTCTATGGGCATCGAATAGAATAGTGTTGTGGGACGTGATAGGATACACAGCCGGACAGCTAAACACAAGTACAGTTTATTTTTTTTGATAATTGACGTAATCACTTACACGTATCGACCTAATCAAGAATTGAGTTTTCAGTAAAATTGAGCTTTTAAAAATCGACATACACAGGCATTTAATGCGCTGACAGACCTCCGCCAAACGCACTGCAGGTCACGTTCACGCTTGCGACCACTGGATAAGACAACTGTAGACCGACGACTGTCCTAGCCGAAAAAATCCTGACGGTACTCAACCACATTACACATCGATCATGACATCACATAGGAATGCGACGCAACAGATCGCTGTATTGTAATGCATTTAGTGACAATGTGTTCTGTTTCGTGCGTGCACCAAACGGTAACATAATTATCGATGTCGTTTGGTCACAACCCTCATAGCCGTTATCAATCAACGTCACAATGCGCGAACATGTCAACCCCGTTTAATTGACTTGATACGATATCTGTAACTACCCCCGAAAAATATACGTAGACATAGATGAGATAGTGGAAAAAAACACCAGAGAGGTGGAATAGTTTTAAACCTATTTTACACTTTTTAAAGATTTTATATACTAAACTAGCTACTTTAATGCGTCTACGCCGCGTGAAGTTATCTAGGTAACACACGTATAAGACCGATAACAATAACACAATTCATTGACCGAGATGCCGTCGGACAGTGAGAATTGCTGCAGTCTGTCCGTGATGCGATAGAGCGTCTCGTCGTTGACGAACGCGCCGCGCTATTGGTTGATTTGAAAGCGCGCGCGTTCGACGATGGCGGGTCGCTTTTCATAATACGGACAGCATATAAAGATCTAACAACCGAGCATACAGCCCGCACGCGGGAGTATTACTGTGACGGTCGAACGATCTCGCCAACGCTATAAACAAGCCGGGAAGTCGCTCAATTCCTCTTACCTACATACTAACATTTATCATTTAAGCCGGTTCAAATATATTTATTATGTGTTCATTTGTACTTCATTCCTTTTTTTTTTTTCTACATAAGTATTTACCGCTTCATAGGAATTCACTGCGTGTACTTATAAATTGAAAATTGGTTTTGGCGCCAAAACGTGGCACAGTATCAGGCGATAAAGGACAGTTAAAGGCGGTCGTGCTTCAACTCGGTAGCAATGAGATGGCACTTCTGAGGTAAACTAACACAACTTAAACTATTTCCCATAGACTACCCGATAAATGGCCTTCGAACTACATTTACAATAAACTGACATGAAGTACCTTGACAATGTCGGAAAAAAAATCACAGCTTATATTATGTTTATCTTTTCTACGGAGACGAAAACAAACGTCTTGCGTTAAACGATGGCGCATTAAAAAATAAAGTATCAATTTAATTAGTTCATAACTGTAAATAAGAATATTTCATATTGTCATCTTGAATAATATATAGAAATCTGCTTTAAAACGTTTAAAATATATAACTCTCTACTATATGGACATGCGTATCATTTTAACATTAAAATTGTACTTATATTTTAAAGACAAATTTAGACCGACATAAAATGAACATTATTAAAACAATTCTAACAGAATTAAGACACAAAATTATAAATGTATAAAAAATAAAGATCTATTACCGCGAGAAATTAGGAATGAAATTAAAATTCTGCTAATAGATTCAAAATTAAATGTCACAGTGTAAAAATAAAAATATTATGTCAACCATAGATCAAATCATAATGTCGCATTGCACTTTCTGTAGAATATCTTTTATCTTATTCGAAGTCAAGAAATTAATATTACCAGCTTTGGTTAGCATATCATTTGGTTCCTAAATTCCTTTCTCGCTGTTTCATTCCATTCTGAATTGAGGCGTACGGATCAACAAGTATTCCTTTTTTTTTTTAACCAACAACACTTTTAATAAATTCAATTTTAACCCGTCATCCATAACGACGCCACGAACATTAAAGAATAATAACTTAACAATGGTAACATTTACAATGAAATCAAATTATCGTAACGAAAACGGAAATCGGCGAACAATATACAAAAATAAAAATGTTATAATGGAATAGGAATTCTCCGTGATGGGACATATCACAATCGTATTTATTACAATGTTAACAGCGCACCGCTAGGCGGCCGCGATATGATCACTTGTCATCACCATGAAAACATAAAATATACTAATAAAATGTTCAACACGAATATTATACATGCGTAAAATGAATATAGATAAATCTATTTTTTTTTTTGTAAATAGTTGACTATGCACCGATGGAGTACGCGCGACGCGTTCGTAATTGCACGGGCCCGAAACAAAACGCGCGAAAACTCTATATTCAACGCGGCAGAGTTGAAAATCGTGCGCCGCGCGTACCGTATCGAGAGCTGCGAACTTACCCTCGAAAATTAAACGAGAACACAAGGTTAAAAATTACAACTAGGCTCAGGTAACATCGCGCCACTCCCCCTGCTGGATACGAAACGGCCACCTAGCCGACGCGACGGCTGAACCAGACCACCGGCGTATGACTAGAAACAACTAGAATCTACGATATAACAACGTACTCGACGACGAGCGGAACGAACCGCGCCGATAGACCGCTGCGGGCCGTGCGTAACGCGCGCGTGGACGTCCCACGTCAAGTAACACACGCCACCATTTGGAAACCCGTTGCATTGCTCTAAGCTGTAAACGTCGAAACATTCAGCCGGTCAATGCCGATCGAAGGGTTTTTATTA
Source organism: Bhutanitis thaidina (assembly GCA_029286595.1). Lineage (NCBI taxonomy): Eukaryota > Metazoa > Arthropoda > Insecta > Lepidoptera > Papilionidae > Bhutanitis > Bhutanitis thaidina. The sequence continues at coordinate 9,517,528 of JAGSMS010000028.1, read as the reverse complement.
CGCGAGGGGCGTTACCTTATCACGCGCAACGTACGCACGCGCACGGCCCGGGCTCGCGGGCGGTCCGCTCGCTTCGCGACACAGCCGCCGGTCTACTGCATGAGGCCGGAGATGGCGTTGTGGCGGGTGCGCTTCAACTCCTCCTCTTGTATCTTTTGTTCGATGAGGTATTGCGCGTTGCTGATGGCGGTCTGCGTCCCGGTGATGGTGACGATGCGGTTGCGCGTGCCCGGCGCGAATGTGCCCTTCTTGGAGATTTGAATGTTCGCACCAGACATTTGTTGGATCTCGACGAGGCTTCTACCGCCGGGGCCTGGAGTTCATAATGCGTTGATCAGTTACTGTGATGTTTGACATTTATAAGTAACATTTATAGGTGATAACCTTTATAGGTTATCACCTATAAATGTCTCAAACATAGGAACGTATCCAACTTAAAGGGCGTAAGTGTTGCTAACAAATGAGCTTCTAGGGATGGCATGATAGCAGAAAATCCTTCTGAATTTTCCAAACTCAAATCCCGCAAACTAGTGATTATGAACCCCATAATTAGTGCTAGACTAGGGGCTTTTACCCAGCGTGGTGAGAGAACCTTGCCGGCGTTTGCCTGGCAAGGCCTATGTTCAGCAGCGGGCTTTAGGCTGATGATTGAATTAACGAATAAAGGAATCAAAAGAACATTAAAATAGTTTTTGAAGTTTGCTCCCATAAACAGTATTTCATTAAAGTGGTAATGAAGATATTAGGAAGAAACAGGCAAATGCAATGAGCGTCTAACCAGCCCTCTGGTGGATAGAGATATCTTCAAATTTGGCTGCTCTGATGCAAGCGCCGTTTGGCAGATAGATTGGCGAGCACAGTGGCAGATGTCTCACACCTCTGATGTGACGTCCTGTCCAGCCGACACCGGCAGAAGACGAGGTCGATGGGCTCTCGCCTACATTACCGCCCGGCACGGTGTAGCGACTGGTGCAATAACTTCAATGTAGTAAAGCAATGCGTGCGCACTCACCAAGTATGGCACCGACGATGACCTCGGCGATCTCCACATTCTTTGAGTCCTTGGCGCCCACGTCGGCAGGCGTGGGGCTCTTGGAGATCGGCAGCAGCGAAGCCGAAGGGAAGCCGGCCACTCCCCCCACCCCACCGACGCCGGCCGACAGCGAGATAGGCGCCACGGCTGGGGGGCGAAGCGCCTCGAATGCAACCTCCGCGAAACGCTCTAACGAGCCGCCGCGCGCGCCGCCTGCGGACGTCACGCTAGTCACGCCGCGTCACGCGTGTCACGCAGCGGCCGGGAGGTTTAGTGGTGCGGCGCGAAGTGCTGACACTTACATTAGAACGTTTCGCGCTGTTGCGGACAGAGTGACGTGTTAGCGTGCTGTCCGCAACGCCGCAGCGCGCCGCAGACGCGTCACGTCGCCTGTCCTTTGACGGGTAATGCTTTTGCACGTCCACAGACAACGCGTTCCTTTTTAATGTATTTCCTTTGCCGCGCGTGTGTTTCATGGGCATTTTAGTTTTATACGTTAAATACAGTAATGATAGGCAACCTATCGTGTTGGATGGAAATCGCTATATTATCAGTTATCCGTGCTTCGCGACGGGACTTTATGTATTATACATATATGTTTAAGGCCGAGCTTAGTTGACTAAGGCAAAATGATTTTTAAGAATATTTTCTTAGTGCACTCCGAGGATCTTTTGGATCTGAATTTTTCGAGATCAGTATTTGGCTTTAGATTTCCGAAAAATTAATGTTTAAATTAAACAAAATCAACTCAACTTCTTCCAATAGCATTACATCTTATAACGTAACATAAAATTGATTTCAAATCAATTCTTTAAATCGATCAATTAAAAAATAAAGCATTAGAATATAAATAAACAATGTGCGGATCGAGGAAATATCAACACCAAGAAATCATTGAAACATAAATGAAATTGAAAGATACTACAACAACAGAACCGTACAAGAGCATAACCCAAGTGTCCAATTGTTAAGTGACGTCCCAACTAGAGATTCAATTTTGACATAAAAAATGAGCCGATCGAGTTCCAGTCTGCTATCGCGGCGGCGCTGTGCAGCGGTCTTGCGGGGGAAAGAGACGAAAGGTCGAAGGAGCAACTTGTTTGAACTTTGAGTTCCAAGTACAATTGACTTTCAAACTGTAATGTTGATAAAACCCATAATGACAAACAATCATATTAACAGGATAGAGTTTAACTCTATAATACGCGAGTTAAATTTGCAGTACATGCCCAGTGCTAAGGCATCCTTCTCAGCTATCTAAGAGGGTTTAGGAGCCGGACAACTCGCGCTCTATAAAACTAAAGCAATGGACCCTGACCATTAGGCCACCACGGCATTTTTTTTTATTTGGAAAGGTATCTTGCATAAATTATTAAGAAACATTTTGAAACAAAAATGTTATCTTTAGTAAAATGAGAAATGGTGTTTAGATCACTTTAATAAAACTGCAAAAATCTAGATCGAAAAAAGGGCCTAAAATTTATTTTACCAATTCATAAAGAGTTCCATCAACATTAAAACATAAATAGAATAGTTTTAATTTAAAAAAAAGTTTCAAATTGCTCTTTCTTATGATTTGTATCGAAGTTGGAAATGCCAGCATGAATACCAGGTCAGAGATATTCGTTCGTTAAAATATTATGTCTGTATACTTCCTTTTCATATTTATGTTATATAAAGGATTAGCAAATGGCCTAATTGGCGTACAGCCATTGTTAGGTCGTCGCAGCGAATATAACTTTCAATTTACTTTACAACGACGAATTGATGGATGTTTAATTTAATAAATTTTTCTGCGAATGTCAATAAAGTAAATCACATCACTTTTCGATACAGAACATATTTGTGTACGTATTTTGTTCAGTTAAATTTCTTGAGTGAAAATCTCCAACCGTTATCGCACGCTAGGAAAATGCCGCCTCGACACAAACGTGTTAGAGATATATTGCCGACAGGATGATATAGAAAAAGCGATGTTTCGAAATTTCGATACACTACTATGCAGTGAAAATTGAAAAATAAATCAATCTTAAAAAGCCAATTGTGTTAAATAAAAATCAGCAATACAATACACAGATCCAACGTACCATGCGAGCACAGAAACTCTATAGACGAATAACAATTAAACACTTTGCATTATCGTTACAATATTCAGTTGACTATATCTTAAATGTTCAAACATGTTCCGAGAGTTCAGAGATTATAAGTTGCATACAAAATTTGTGCAATCTATTTGTAAATCTCGAATGATATATGAGCGAAATTAAAAGATAAATATTCCATTTTATTTTGACAGATGCGTGAAAAAAGGCGGGAAATTTAAACTGACATTTAGAATGACTAAATTTAGCCCGTGATAAATAATGAATAGAACGGACAGTTATAATAACTACACTTATAATTAAAAATAACACATTGCTACATTTTGTGAATATGCTATAAACAATATTGGATATAAGCTAGGTAACATAATGTGTGCAGACACTTCTGTTCGAGTATGCATGCTCATTTAACATTTTCAGTACCTAATTGTTGTTCGTCTAAATATAATTTCATTACCTTTTAATCGTATAATCTGACCGCGTTTCATTTCCGACTTGTAAAAGACATCAAAGAATAAGAACGGATAACGGTAATAACATTAAATTGACTCATCTGAATGTAAGCCAATTGTTTATTCATTACTATTACTCATTTGATAAGGGAGGCTTTCGTCAACGGCCCAGATTTAAACTAAATGAAATTAATATTTTATATCAAAATAAAACGCGTTCAGCTTCCTAGTAGTGATAAAAACAAATAAAGCAGAAATTCCCTCATCAAAAAAAAAACAGTTAATCACGTTAGCCAATGTTCCAAATAAGGTATGTGTAAAAGCAATAAGAAGAAATTTAGAATGTTGATGTATGCTAACAGAGAGTGTGGATGCGGACGACTCCCACATTTCTCCTCATTTTATTTGTTTTTAAAGGAAACAATATTTTAGTTCCGGTAAAAATCAAATGGATACATTGTTTTCATAAATACATCAAGAGCTAATTTTATTGAAGACATTTCTGAATACATTTTTTGAGCTATCCTTAAATTTAAGGCGAAGAAATGTAAGGGGCCAATTTATACTTATTAATTTGTACTTACGTCTAGTTATATTGTAGATAAACAATGCTTCATTTGCAGGAAGCGAATTTTTAAAATGTATGGTACCCACATAGGAATTAATAAAATTCTATCAACTTGTTATGCCATTCTTATATAATTGTTTAATCTCTTCTAGATGGTCCGCCGCTCTGGACGTTTCTTCGCGGACTTAATTCATGAAAAAAACCGTTAAACGCTATAACAATAGTTACAGCTTTAATATAACGCTTTTCAACTGCACGCTCTTTTAATATATTATGATTGTCTATAACCTTATACAACTATTAATAATTATAAGGCGTCGAATGCTATTGCTTGTCGAAAACAAACAACTCAAATCGTATTTCGTAACTATGACTGTATTTTAAAGTGACAATTTGTGGCGTAAACACGATGTCCTTCCGGCGGAATGAAATCACGATCCCACATGTCATGCGACAATAGAAAATCGTATTGTTTTATCTTTTTTACGTCTTATAAAGGGTTATGTATCGGCTAACAAGTATTCCATATTATAGATTTGGTTTCGAACCCCTGGTCTATCGCTCCGTAGGTAAATACACACATATATGAGTCACGCGTCTTACAAAGGGAGGTCAAATGGCAGTGAATTTAAATTCTCTGAATATTTATGACATGCTTCTTCTATATGCTAATTGAAGAAAACATTTTTTTTAAGGCTTGAAACAGTCTTCAAATTACAACTCATTATTTAATGTAAACTTTAAATAGTTTGAATATTATTACATACAAAATGTTTTCACTCGTAAGCCGGGACCTTATAAAAAAAAACCGAAGGCATGTTCGATGTGTAAAGCTAACAATTTACAAGGGACTGAATATATTACGTCAATTACTCAACAATGAAAAAAATGCATCCAATGATTGCAAGCGACTGTGACACCACTACAAATCGCAATAAAGTTAAAATTTCCATGACAATGCCGGTCTCTACAACAATTGCAAGATAATTAGACGAGTCGGAGCTTAGCGCAGAGCCCGTACATAATACATCAGTCAAGGTGCTATCTATTCGTATGAAAAAAGGTATCCTATTTGTACGTATTAATGTTGATATTGAACTGCTCGCTTCGTCGGTACATTCTATGAAGAGACCTTGAGGTCGAGTTAGCGGACTGCAAGGTCAAGTTTCTAATGGAGCCGTGTCGACTATCGTTAAAATGCAAGTAGGCGAGCTGTATATTAATTTGAACATTTAATGCGATGGATTCCATACCAGTGCCGTTTGAAACTATGTACATTGCATCGTACATATCGCACGGTGAATTATTATGATCACGGATGAGATAATGACTTTATTTGCTAGTTGTTAATGTAGTTATAGCCTATGTCTTATATTAATCACAGCAAGTTAAGACTAGCCTTTGTTAGATTTCGAAGCTAGAGGCGAGCGCGATGTGGTTGATGGAATTCGTCAGGCCCGAGCGTCACAGGTGTCACAGTTACGATATACGAGTTACACAGTGCTTTAGACGAAACAAAATCAGGTCCTCCGAGCCGGATGGAAAACACATTTTGCTAATCTTAACCCCGGCAAATTGTCTTTCCTCGATCCTAGTATTATTAAACAGCCTTTGGTGGTTCCGTTAGGTTGCGGCTAACACTGCCGCCAGACGTCCGCGCCGGCATTGGCCTGCTCCTGCAGCTTCGCGAGACCCGCGCGGTACGCGTCGTCGCCGTCGAGCATCATGTGAGCCGAGTAGTAGAGGGCGCGGAACTCACCGAGTCCGACCTGGCCGAGCGGGCCGAAGACGGCGGAGGAGTCCTGCGCGGGCATCGGGAAGTAGGCGGCCGACAGCGGCGCGGGCGGCAGCGCGGCCGGCAGCGCCAGCCCCAGCACGCCGTGCTTCACCAGCAGCGACAGCGCCGCGCCGATCTCCGAGATGCCCGCCTCCGAGTAGCCCGCCTGCCGGAGAGCCACCTGCGCAACCCTCCACTTCAAAATCGAATCGACGACCGCGCCGCTTAGCGCATCTGACCGCCGAGCTATCGGTCCTAGGTTAGAATCCTAGCCGAAGTCAATATTTGTGCTAAACACAAGTTATCATTCTTCGGGTCTGGTTGAGTTGTGTTGTGGAGGCGTTCAACCCTTCCTTCGATCTTATCGCACAAGCGTTATCGGCTATGGGGAGGTAGAGACGACAGAGTGCCACTGAGTTTTAGCGTAGAAATAGGCCACTATGATATCTTCTGCGCAGTTGCCAACTGCCAACAGTATAAGCAAGTTGTCGCCGTGGTCGATGATGGCTAGGAGGTCACCATCATCATCACTTCAACATCGCTGCGGACCAACTCGACAACGACTATTGCGTGCCGACCATCGCTTGCAATCATCTCGTAGTTGTCGAGTCTACTCGTAAGGAATATCAAATTAAAAATGTCTTGGGCGACGCCAACTCGTTGTGTTCGAATGGGCGGAATTAGAATTTGGTTTACTTTTAATTTTATTAAACATTTCGCATCCTAAACTCCCGTTTTGAATATGGACTGTCAGTTGGACAGATGGCTATTCCACCATCTGACAGAAAGCTCAACGTTTACTTTGCGTTTCCTTCAGTTCGCTCTTTGGACCACGACGTAATTCAATGACGCATGTTGCCAGCAATAAGAAATTGACGTAATCATGGATTAGGAACTAACGTTCGTAACTTCTTTCCATTATCTTACTGAAGTAGTATTTTTTTTAGTTGAATCAATTCGAAAAGATAATCAGACGAATATTATATTGACAGATGAATAGATAAACAATAATACTATAATAAACTAGAATAAAAAAAGAATTATTCGATCCTAAAAAGAGATTAAAAGTTATGAACATATGTTCGGTGGAGGAGGGAAAAAACCGAGAAGAAATCTCCACGCATTGATTAAAAAACATTTTGAGAATTAGTAAACAAAAATAATTAGATAAAAAAAAATCTAATTAAACTCGATTAATTCCGTAAATAATAGTTACATTTCGAATAAGAAAGAGTCAAAAGATCGATAGATCGGCGGTGGGCTCACCTTGATGTGGTCGAGCGTGTGCTGCGTGAGCGGCGAGGGCGGCGGCGTGCCGGGCGGCGCCAGCGACAGCGACAGGGACAGCGCGCCCAGACCCGCCGCGCCGTTCACCAGCACAGAGCCCACCGAGCCCACGCCGCCCACGCCCGCCACCGAACCGCCCAGCGCGTGGCTCTGTCGGACAAGCACACAAGCTCTTTTACCGAAACGTCACACGATCACGGTGTCGAGCGTTGGATTGATGAGGCGACAGTGACATAAATGTGAGTTGACAAAGTGCGAATCGAAAACAAATGCCCGGTCCCTACTTTTAAAGGTGGAAGATTTGTTTTTTAATCTAATTTTTAATAAATTGAAGATAAAAACGTTAAAAAAAATATTTAAAATAGTTTACTGCTAATGAATATCGGCCGATATGAATATGTCAATGAATGAATATCAATGTTCGTTAATGTCCCGAAGGTAAGGCGTAATGGAGAATTGCGAAACGAGACAAGCGATAGACCTGAACACGCTCACAGTTATCTCCTCGCGTATTGGCTCTGACGAGGCGGGATAACGACTTGTACGGAGAGTATGTTAAACTTTCGTTTTCAACCTTCTTACGTAAGCTAACGTTCTTTATTGGCTATAAACAGTAACTAATTATCCCGTGTGACCTTTATGTATGTTAACATAGTCACTTCAACGAGAGCCAAAATCAGTATTTTCGCAAAGGTCTTTATCGTTAAAAAAAAAACAATATTCATCAGCCACTGCATTTAGTCCATATCAGATAGTCCTATCCTCAATATTATAGTTGAATAGAGTCGTGAGCCACTTAAAAGTGAACCTTAAGCAGACCCCCTGTTAAGATCAAATATGTCTTAAGCAAATATCTTATTGTGTATTGTCTATGGTATATACCAGCTAATTAACAAAGGAGACTGTCTGATGTCGGTAAATCCTATACCCAAATCTCACAGACTAGTGACGTGGTGAACCGAATCGCGCTGACCAACCCTCTCCGCCGTCCGTTGCCGGCTCGATGGCGGTTCCTTGGACAGGCCCGTGTTGAGCCAGTGAACAGTGAACCTCATAGACTGACGAAGATGAAGAATTGTCGCGCTGCCGTCAGGTGCCCTGTCTGCCTCAATAACGTACGATGCACCGAGCTATACATTCGCTATTCGCTAAATCTGTATTAATTACTCCAATCATAACTTGTAAAATGAAGCACGCAGCTCTATATATTAGTAATAAGTCGGAAAAATTTTGATTAGACTGATGTCAATGTTTGAGTTTTATTTTAATAGACCTCCTTCCACATCACATAAAGTTTAGTTTTCAAGTGACGCGAGAGTCATAGTGCTCACGTTGAGTCGAGTCAGAGCATCAGCCTGCATCAGAGCCATATCGAGCCCCGCCCCGCTTGCACCGAGCGCCATCTATTATGAGCGTGTTCAAGCTGTCACCTCGGTCACCTCAGTGGTGGGTACGGCGTACGGCGAGCCAGTCGGGTTGTAGTTGGCAACGGGGCCGGCCACGTCGGCGTACGATACGTTCGGACAGGAACCGGATTGCGGGTCGTCGACCACTTTCTGCAGGATCATGAGGCACGCCTTCTTATTGTTCTCCTTTTCGCCTGAAATAGGGGAAATAAATAATTAAATAAACAGTGTTTGATATAAAATACGGTTATTCAGGAAATCTTACTTCATTGTGCACAGAGCCGTTTCAGGGAGAGCACAGTTTTCTCAACTAAAAATCGATGTTACACATCTCAAGATCTTAACGTGTCACCTAACGTTATTTTTATATATGAAATGATGATTGATGACGTTAGAATGTGATCAATGTGGTGCTTCATTAGACTATATATTATTACTTTTCACGACAAAAAAACAAATAAGACAAACACATGATATTATCATGCATTTCTGATAATTCTAATAACTTTGCACTCACCCACAACCGTTATACACCGCTCCTGAAGCGATAATTCCTTGGCCTTCTGCGAAATCTGTACGTAGCTGCCGCTCTGCTCCTTGATCTGCTTGATATAGTTCCCGCCCTTGCCGATGATCATGCCGGCCGTGGAGTTCGGCACCAGGATCTTAACCTGTAAACCAGCCCCGTCCAGAAAATTTATAGACAACGAGTAATAAAATCTGATAAGGCCAGATTGTAAGTAAGACTATGGTTTCAATCTAGGAATATGTCACCTCCGGTCATATTGCCACAGTTGCAACACTCGCTAGGTGGGTTGACAGCCACAGTATAAAGATTTGCGAGTAATGGTGGCGAGAGTAGATGGTAGGCATCTACTAAGGCTTTCAGTCACCTCTTGCTCTAGAAGAAAACTGTTGATAAATTCTTGTAATTGTCTTGTTTGGATAGGTCTTAGTCCAGTAGTGGACGCATTAAAGTGGATTTTTCCAGAACTTTATCAATCCACTGCCATGAGTCCACTGCTTCTATATAGTATTCTTTAATAATAAGAAGAAAAATGATGAATGCGGTAAACTTCTGCCGTGTGTTATTGACGTAAGTCTTCTCGTGGGTGTTGTAAGAGGCTTACTTTGAACGTAACCTTGAATCGCACCGGCTGCCGATAGATGGCGGGATAACCATCTCGAAAAATCATCATCATCATCATCATCATTTCAGCCTATCAGAAGTCCACTGCTGAACATAGGCCTCCCCCAAAGATTGCCACGAAGCTCGGTCCTGAGCCACCTGCATTCATCGACTTCCCAACACTGCGCAGGTCGTCACTCGAAAAATACCGAACCAAAAAATAAAAACGATCTAGAAAAATACCGAACCAAAAATGAGCAGACCGATTACCTGCAGCTGCGTCTAAGGCAATACATAAATTGCACATGAACAAACACCCGGATCCAGAAGTATTATTTGTAGCCCATACAAATCCTAGTCCCGTGCGGGAATCGAACCCGAGACCTAAAGCGCCGCAGTTAAATGCTTAGCCACTCCGCCACTGAGCCGTCTCCGGTGCTGGGATCGCAAATCCGCTAGCCGAGCGTGGCGGCGATCATGTCAAATCATCCTTATGTAGGCCTATGTCCTGCAGTGGGCTATTTACAAACGCAAATTCCTTGTAACATATACATATCTTTTTTTATATATCATTACAACCAATAATTTTGTAATCCTTTAATTTTTTCTTTCTTTTGTTAAGTTAGTTTATATTACCATATCTTGTATTATGAGTATAGATGTAAGTGTCGGACAAAATGTCTTTATGTCTTTTATTCACAGGCTGGTAAGGTAAGGTAATGAAAAATCTCTGATAAATACAACATATATTTATCATTCATTTATACTTTTTCTTTCTAACTGCGGCACTCTGTCGAAAATAATACACAGAGAAACTTTACGTTCCATTTCCACTGAAGATCTCCAGTTGCATTCAGGTGTGAATTTTTAAGCAGTTTACGTGACACGGAACAGACGCCGTGTAAGCTGTCGCGTCGTTAAGAAATCTCTCTATGTCAGAATTGGGCCCTCACTTTTGGGAGCGGGAGACTATTTGAACCGTATACGATACGAGACATTTAAAAACTACGTTATTCATGTTTAATGCTCTCTATGACACGTACAACTCTGTGAAATAAAAATCGGGATGGTTTTCTAAAGCACAAAACTTAAGTTTAGACTTACATTTATTTAGCACTTCGTAAATTTATAGTTTTATCGACCCTTAACGAATTAAAAAGTGTCTGAAAAAATTATAGTTGCAGCGTGTAAATGTTACAGTGTTGTTGGATAAATACCTCCTCTTTGCACAGGAGCCTTATTCGCTATACCACAAATGAATTCACAAAAATTCCTTGCGAGATCATTCTCCTTACCACACCGTGTTCATTTTTTAGGTTATAGGTTCGCTGTACTGCTGTACTGCCAATACTGGGAACTTTTTAAATTACGTTGGTAATAATACGGCTTAAAACTTAATTTTTTTAATTTGGAACCTACATTGATGTAATCCTTGTTAAAAGGAAAAAAATCGAAATCATTATCAAAATATCGTGTTGTTTATAAATCCCCATATTTGTTTCAGTATAAAACTTTTTACAACCTATTTCATACGACCGCTACAGAGCATTATTCTTTAATCATCGCAAAATAATCTCACCGATAGCAGCAATATGTTATCTGTTACAACGTATACGTTATAACATCGAATGTTAGCATCGCACAACAAGTGCACGGGCCGTGCGGGAAACTAGCCGACGATCAAAGCGCAGCCGATAATACATACATACTAGCGCGCGACCTTGCCGCCATCGCTCTAGGTAAATGGTATAGGACAGGGGTTGCCAACCTGCGGCACGCGAGCCACATGCGGATCTTTGGATGTGAAGATGCGGCTCTTTAGTTGTTAAAACGTGGTAGAGCCAAGCGGCGGCTTTTGTTGCTGCTCGAATGGGCGTGAAGTAGAGTGTCATATAATAATGAAAGGATGAGTCACAATACATATATATATATTATAATTAAATTCGTGAAGGGTCCGAAGCTAGACAGATATAAAGCACCAACACACAGACACACGCTCGTCTTTACCTTACCGTATTTAAAATAATTAATAAAATAATTCGCATGCTGCAGTCAGTGACCGACGCGACGAACAATAACGCAATGATAAGAAAATAATTAATAAAATGTTTTAATATCAGTGCTGAAGGAAAGAATGATAGACGATGCACTATAAGTCCAACTTCATTATTACGGCCTATCACAAGTCTTGGGTCTACCCACGCACAAAAAGCCAACCCGTTGCCGAGCGTGGCGACTGTGGCAAATCCACCTTATGGGAGAGGGGGTATGTCGCGCAGTGGACTATTTTCAGCCTGTTAAGGCAAGTATTACGTCATAGTAGTAATGGACATATTACGTCACATCGCATGCGAATATCTGAATATAATATTCAAACACGGCTCGTTTCATCGATTCGCTATCGTTTCCTCATTACCTACACATGCATAAATACACTTACGAGCATTCACACTGTCACACCATCTCAAACACACCGGCAAACCGACACAAGCTTCGGTGCTATCCAGATTTAGTGAACTGGAGGCGATTTTTATTCTTTATTTTAATGAAACATTGCTAATGGGAACTGAATGAATAGTCGCCTACATTGTTCTTTCACGATTCACAGCTATTGTGCCTCCGGGATGAAAGATAGCGTTTTTTTTTTAGCTCTGTATAATTTCATCGCCGTCCTCATCATCGTCGGAGAAGAATGAAATTAACGACGTTTGAAGAAACTTCTCTTATTTACTAGCCGGTGGACTCCTTCACTGCCTAGGAGTCGTCCAAGAGCTTGGTAGCTACACCACGTTGTGAGTACGGGCAACACGTCCAAGGAATTAATGCTGGCATTTTGGAGAGGCAGGTTGCCAGTAGTGGTAGCAGTAGTTCCATGTGACCACTCCGGCGTAACGTGGAATTGGCGACGTCGCATATTTCGTTTATTACCAGACCATCTGCGCAGGATGGTTTAATTAACATTAGTTACCTCTTTATTATAAAGAGGTAATAATTATAAGTATAATGGTTGTAAGGGAATATGCATTTTTCCCTCCATACTTCAACCTCGCCTGCTAACTAAGATATGAGGCTCAGGCGATGGCAGGGAATCCATCCCAACACGGTATACCCAAACACCTTAGACTAGTGAAGGCGAGCAGCATCTCCAGTGCGTTGTGTGTATGGGCAAATCTTCAATACGTGGATAGACAAGTTTCGTTGCCGACTTAATTGAAATGATGTCCTGCAGTGGACTCACACAGGGGAAGAGTTATAAGAAAATATTTTTGTGGTAACTGCCAAAAGCTACGCGAATATACGTTCTTATCGTATGACAGAAATGGCAAACTGTTCTTTCACACAACAGTACACCAACAAAAAGCTATATATTTATTATTTTCAAACGCAGCCACGTAAAACAAATTTAACTCATTTGCATAAAAAGGAACGTGGAAACTTGGCCCTAGAAAAGACGCATGTTTAAAAAAGTTTGAATGTAATCATGACTATACGTATGTTTATGTTAATGTTGGCATCTAACATTATCATGGACGCAAATAAATAAAATAGACGTGAATATGTTATCTTTACTCGTGGGATATAATTTAAAAACAACTAAAGCCACGAAATTTATACTCGTATAGACCGAACAGCCAGGTTAGTTACCGCAACACCAGAATTGTTAAGTGGCTTTTTGGGAGCTGTATTTACCACGTGTTTGGTGATGGAGGTGGTTGATGAAGGTAAACGAGCATCATGTGTGAAAACGACACATCTGAGGTGTATTTCAAATAATACTTACGGAGTTTACCAAAATATTATTTTATCAACGTACACTGGAGCGAGGTGGTGGAAGTACCCCGGCTCCAAAACCCTTTCGGATGTTGAGAGGAGGCTTACTCTTAACGGATATACATGATAACTGCCATTCTGAACTCCAACGGAACAAAGTCGGAAGTAAAGCAAAAATTATAAAGGTTCAAATTGCCTTGATCAGTGTTCACTATATAAATGATCGAACGTATTTCTTCACTAAGTTATCGCCTAGATTAAAGAAATTAAATTGCAACGTAAGGGACGATGTGCCTACATGCCAACAAAATGTATACATACAACACTGATGTCCTTTTACCAGCCACTGGTTAACTGTCTATGGTGGCTGGGTATCGATGGCGGGGTGGCTTCGCCGCTGGTAATTTTGAAAAACTGTTCTTACCCGATGACGACCTATCTATGTCTGATACGGGGAGAAGGTCGAACAGCACGTGGTCTTAGTCGGTGCAAGCACGATATTACTCGTCCCGGCCTTAGCGGGTGGTGGGTGGTATACTTTAGGCATTTGCCAAGATAGAGAAAAAAGGTATGGGCCGACGAATGAGACTTTAGTAACAAACCGATGGCTGAAAATTTCAAATATAAATAATGCTATACATAATCTATGTATAGTATTTATAATCGGGTAGCACCATCAGAGCGAGTGCCCGCACTGCGCTTACCAACCCACCGACATGACACCGTGTCGGTGGGTTGGTGTTCATGAACAAATCCTCAATGTAAAGCAAGCTTACGTTTCGTTTACTTTAACAGACCTATTAGGTATAGAGGAAGGTTAGTTTAAGTGACGCGAAGATCGCCTATCAACAGCAATATCCCGTGGAAATATCAGGACGTGACTCGGGGAACTATTAAGTAACTGGAACAAAAGTCTAAAGTAATCGCTATCAGTATAATAAAGCATCAGTGTCGGGCCTGCCGCAATGCAGTATCCGGCCGTTTGTCGGAGGGGCGTGGTGATGCCGTATCGCACGCGACTCTATGGCCGTAGTGTCCTTTGAATACCTTCCGGTGACTAAATTGAAAATTATATATTTTTTTTATTTATTCTGTGTTAAATCAGGACATGGAGATAGAAGTGATTGTGCATCTATACATTGAGTTTTCTAACGTTGAGAGTATTTGTTGTGAATAAGGAAACTTTCTTGGAAACATATGGTCGATCCGTTCCTCTGTCTGACACACATTATTTCGCATTGAATAACATCTGTCCGAATTGGTGTTAATATCTGTTATGTTTATACATCTATATATAGATTATATAATTGTAATATATATTAACACTCCATATAAGATAGCTAATATATATTAGGTACTCCACCTTAAATTCACATAGCTAATCAATGTGAACAAACTAAACTAAAATGACAACAAATGGGGACCGCGCCCTCTATTAGGAACTGCCGTCCTTTATGGAAGGAATAAGCTCTTTTCTTGGAGGTCCCTAAGTCGTAACTGTTCGGAAATACTCCTGGCGATAGCTGATTACACAAAGTAGAAGTGCGTGGCAGAAAACTTCGATTAGAACGCACTGTGGAGGAATACCAACCATCTAGGTGGTATCGATGGAACTTGGAATTCTGTCGCGATGTATGATGCTGACACTCAGCAGCTGGGATCAATCCGAACAGTTCCTCAGAACATTCCCCGTGGAAAATTAAATAAAAAAAAGACATTGCATGTATTGCCGCAATCTTACGAGAGAAAGCCAACAGAGAGGCGAGGTTCTCTCTCATCTGTGCCGTACCGTACCCGTTGTAACGCTGATGCAATAAGATTGGAGGAGGAAGGGTCGGAGATGTTGTGTCAGGGACACGAGAAACCAATAATTCCTCTCCAAATCTTCTCTATATAATGATAAAGTCATATGTAATAAAAAAAAAAAAAGATAATACATCGCAATGAACTAATTTTAATAAACGGCCACATGGAAGTAACACCAGATACGAAAAGCTATCGTGTCCCGCAGTACATCACAGCGGGGGGACCAATTGTTGTTAACGCGCGTCTGTCCATGCGTCAGATAAACTGGCCACGTGCGGGGTAACGTGTTGTGTCCGATGACAATGGTGGGCGATTTGTAAATGTCATCAGGACGACGATAAGGCAAAAGTTTAATTTTTCATGTAAATTAAGCTTTATCCTTTTATCTATTTCGGAATAATTTTCAGGGTTTTACATTTTTTATTTACAACTAAATTGCGCAGGCGACTTCGTCCGAGTGGGATAAAAAGTGATCTTTGCTAGAGCTGATGGTATCTCTCTATTCGGTTCAATTTCACTACTCGGTTAAACCATTTAAGTTTAACAGACCGAGTTACTTTCAAACCAAAATCAGTTTAAAATAACAAAAAAATATGTTCAGTAAACAACAAATTGTTCTTGTTTTATATAATATTACTCAAAAGTGATATTGTGGTAACTATTTTATTTAGCATAGGATGTTATTAAAGTGTCGAATTCTAAATTTCACTTTATTGTTTCCATATTGTGCTGTAGTCCGCATAGTCGACTTCGACAAGTTGAAGACATATTTTTTATATGGTAACGAGCAAGCAGCTCGCGTGATGGTAAGCGATTACCGTCGCCCATTTACATCTACAACAGCAGACGAGCTGCAGGTGCGTTGCCAACCTATAAGGATATTTGGGAGGGACGATGGGGAGGGGGAGTGGGCCTCCGGTTACCTCACTCATCCAACGAAACGCAGAAGCACATCTGAGATTTTTTTATTAGCGAACTCACATAAATTTTCCTATCGGGTATTTGTAATAAAGCGATTATTTATGGATTTCATCGTGTTATTGGTTTTTATGTTCCCGACGTTTCGAAAGTGTATATGTATGTATATATTCACGCAACAGGGTAGGCAGAGACAATCTTCTTCCACTTGCTACGGTCCTGACATACGTCTTTCGCTTCTCCCACTTTTATAAATTTTCGCATGCATACTCGTTGGTTTAGAGTTCTCTTGACCAGGCCTTTTTTCAGTACGTCTCCGATTTGATCGGATGACTATTATGCAAATATGTGCCAAATTGTAGTAAAATCTACACATTTTACATGTACGTGTAAATTCAAGAAATCATAATATTACCAACCAACAATGTAAGAAAGCATTACCGAAACATACGTGTGTGTGCTCCATACCTGTTTGTCCCGATCCTGGGGCATCTTTGCGTCGACGCCCTCGGGGAACGGTTTAACCAGCTCGGGTTTCTCCTTGATCTTTTCCATGATGAAGTCCAGCACCATCATGATGCCGTCCACCGAGCCGGTGATCAGGCACGCGCGCTCCGTTGTGCCTGCGACAAGATGGATTTACTATAAACATTGTGATGGCTCCTTATTGGTTAGAAAGCTTCGACTACCAATAAGTACCTGTGGTACTCGTGGGTTGTGATAGTCAGAATGTTGCACCTCCCCGGTTCGTTGCACATAGATCTGCCCACGGACGGCGAAACGATAATTTGTACAAATTTAACACTTATCAAGCTCGGGAAACTATCACGTAAGGGCACAAAGTATTCAATAAAGTTTAGGCCCGATAATTTAACGATTTTTTATGTAATTGGAAAATTCGTTGCGCCCTTTCTTTTAACATGCTCAAATCTCGATTTATCGAGAATTAACCTTTAAGTTTAAAATGTAACATACAAGTTTAAATTTATTTTCGATGACGTGTGAAGTTTAACAACTTGTGTGGGCAAGCCGCGCGGGTGCGGGAGTAGACTCTTCCCGATACTGAAATAAAGTCGACTGATACAAATATCAGTAAATACGCCATGTATCTATCACTCTCAAATCTCCGACAATGGCAGTTGGCAGACCATAATTGGCAACAGCATTTATGGCATTTGGCACTGACGTCGCCTATTTAGCCTATTCGCTCAGTAGCCGTGACTTGGTCTCCTGCGATGAACCCAGAAGGGCCTGTGGGGGAAGTTGTTTGCGTCGTTGCTTTGCACCGCAGGTGTCCTTTTCTTAGATGCTGTTGGGGTAACGTGCGAGTGAAAGCGTGGCCGTCGCCAAAGGAGAAACACCGTGCGATTCCGGTCATAATAATCTGTCCTCTGTCCTCATCTACGCCTCTCGCGGGCGGGTATACATTAGGCATTTCGTGTATTTCATTTAAAAAAAAGAGGTCCGAACTATTTGATATCGTTATTCTGCCATCTGTCAGCAACCACAACATTCTGCTGGCATTTCTTAAGTCGACATTTACGAGAAGCCCGAGATGAAAAGCGAGTGGCAGATTTATCTATGTTTAAAATACTCGATCGCATTTTGCGATATTAAAACTTTTAACCAGATATTAAAAACAAATGTAATAAGAATATAACAAATACATTATTTACGGAATGAAAGAAAACGCGGGAACACGCGTTCATTTATGCTAAGAAGCAGTTCAGTAGCTTCCTCCGCCGGGCGAATAATATCCATTATACAAGTCAACGTTGTGCAAACATTTCTTGCATTATAGCAAGACAGTGAATAGAATCAGGCGCTGAATGAAAGATGACAGAAATACGAAACTATTTTATTTCATTGAAAGGGGCAAACTTCCAAGCGGCTCACCCGATGGAAAGTGATAACCGTCGCCCACGCCACCATCAGCAACGCCTGAGGAGCTGCCGGTGCGTGGCCGGCCTTCAAGGAATGTTTGGGGAGGAGGAGTGGGCCTCCCGTTACGTAACTCACTGGAGGAAACGCAGAAGCACAAGATGCTTCTACTTCACAGGACGGTATTCTGTGAAACAGTGGTACTACCCCGGTCGAGCAGCAGTAAAAGCCGCAATATTAACCTGCGATGATTAACCAACGTTGTGGTGAAAGATGTGATACTCTTGTCTTCGGACTGCATAATATACCATTTTATTATTTTTTTCTAACATTCTTTATTATAGTAAACCAAATGCTAATTATAATATCTATTACATAAACGAAAGGTCTGTTAAATAATTAAATTTCAATTTATCAAACCTATTTTCTCTTAATCGATTTGACATTTTGTGGTCAATATTGGAAGGTAACTTTAACGAGAGGATTTTTTCCATGTTTAAAAAAGATAAATAAGTGAAAATTCTACTCTCTCGAAAATAACTGCTTAGTATATAAACGACTATTAAATTAATCAATAAATATCACACACTATTGAAATAGCTATACTACATAAACAAATGAATATTACCGGCCAATTCGAGCAGCAAAGTCACTGCTTGACTCTGCCACGGATAGAAAGTAGATTCATCTAGTATATAATTATTATAGTTACGATTTTTAGCAGAAGGACCTTACACTCCGTCGGCACTTTTAAATACGATCCAGGCGCAACATAATTTTATTCATTCCAATAACATTCATAAATAAATCTACACACGCAGAGCGGCGTTAAAAACATTTCAAAATAACAAGCTCTTAATGAAGGCGCTGGTTAAACTGCGGACTAACAAGTAACGAGAGTTAACGGAGAGGTGGCGGAGTGCGGCTTTGGGGATTAAATCCCACGGCACGTGTTAAAGGTGAAATGGACCTCTGAAGCTTCATGACGTCACTAATGCGAACTTACATATCGTGCAGGTTTAAGGGGTATGCGCTTTCCAGTTAAAGAATGCTTTTGAAATGAAACTTGAAACTAATATGAACGGATTTTAATATTTATTTTTATATTCACGTCGTTTCGAGTGCTTTACAGCAGCCATGTTTAGGTGATGTCATAGTCAAGGATATGATCACAAACTGCGGACTACCCATAGCGTCGATGCTTCACTAGATCCCCTCAAACATGACATCAGATTTGATAGACCCACATATCCTCGCAAAAGAACACAAATTGGCAGGAAGCCAAGGATGATTCGCGAGGCTAGTGAAATCAAAAAATCATCCTAATTTCAATAGGAGCTGTGAGCACATTCTGCGTAGATCGGACCAAAAGTAATAATTAAAAGCTGAAGGTAGCCCGAGTTGACCATCACATCAGGACGTCCAACACACCAGTCCTCCCGTGACCACCACGTAATCCGTGGAGTATCATTGTCAATACGTATGATCACTAGACGAACGCGCACTAAAATTAAAGATCTATTAGGAAAACCGGTCCGAATGCGAGCGTGATCGGAAATAGGTCGATGGATCGGTCGGCCACAAACACGTAATTACTGTCCCGACCACAGGACACATAACAGTACTAACTTGCATGTGCCTTTCTTTTTTTATACGATATATATTTCAGGGTTTGAATAGAAGCCAGAGATTATCGATATTCTAATTTCTCGACAACTGAACTTGGCCTTAAACCGATTGCTGAGGAGATTGATAGAAAGGATTGGAGCCGTCATATAACGTGGGAACGATCAAGGTGATCTATTCTGAACACCGGTATAGACGGTTCAAATCAATACAACTTAGGCTAGTTAACACTTAAGACACAACAGTGGCCGGCCCTCAACATTTGAACGATTCATGCAGTCCTTTAACTTTAACTAGCGTGGTAGAGCCAAGCGGCGGCTTTTGCTGCTGCCCGAATGGGCCGGCTCGACCGGATCGGTACCACGGCCTCACAGAATACCGGCGTGAAGTAGAGGCGTCTTGTGCTTCTGCGTTTCGTTCGGCGAGTGACGTAACCGGAGGCCCACACCCCCTCCCTATTCCCCTCCTCTTCCCTCCATCTCCCAAATATCCTTAAAGGCCGGCAACGCACCTGCAGAATCTATGGTGTTGCAGATGTATGTGGGCGACGGTAATCACTTACCATCAGGTACCGCTTGCTCGTTTGCCGTCTCTTCCATAAAAAAAAACTAAGTTACTTAATTTATATGATAGTGACTTAAAAATCTCTATCTCATCGTGGGTGTAAGAGTCCATTAAGGATCTCGGAAGAGGTCGGTGCGGCGTTTGTTAACACACCTGCAAACCGTGAATATTGCAGCAAATCATTATTATCCCTTAACGTGTCATGCCGATAGATTTTACATTGTTGTAACACGTCATGAGTTATGGGAGATATCTATTGTACGGCAGGTGGACAGTTTACAGAGTGGTTAAGAAAAGAAATAAAAAGTAATTCGAGTTTAGTCCAAGCACCTACTTATTCCCCGTGAGTTACTGCGTAATATAATACAGGTATAACCTGTCATCTCCAGTACAAAACACAATGTCGCTGCACAATTATTATGCAACTATTCAAACACAGGCGCTCGGAGTCGGTCATAAGACGAACAGCCTTGAAGATGATCGCGCTAGAAGCGAATATAAAGACTACACCAGTCATTATAACGATCATTTTCGCTTGGATCCAGGTCATTAACATTTGGTAGATGGCCAATGCAACAGTAATTAAGAGCAGTGGGCCAAAAAACTAAATCTAGTGACCGTTTGGCAAAAAGTTCAAATGTTTCAACCAACAAGTTGAAAGTGAAAAACGATTGGGGCCATAGTACTCTGTTCGATGAAGTGAAACAATAAGCCTGTCAAAATCTGCGTTCGGAAGAGGCGTGATATTTCGTCGTTTGTGATATACGTACAAGTAGAGGACTAGAATCATTTGCCGATAAAATTAGAAAAAATATATAATTTTTTTTTAATCTACCACTATGTTTGTCATTTGTCAGTGTTTCCTTCCGAAGTCACCGTGGGTAGTAGTGATGCTAATATCTGAGAGGGTTTTGCAGCCGGAAAGGGCCCGCCACGCTGCTCCAGCGCGGGTTGGCGGGCTTTCCTCCGGTTTTCCTTCACCGACGACCACGTAGTAAATATAGAACTTAAAATTGCAATCAACAATTTTAGTCCGGGGCACGAACCCGGGTCACTCGCACATTAAAACGCCGTCAATTGTTAAAGTACAACGCGCATTAGGCATAGACTATATTTCGCACGGCCCAGTCTAGCGAAACGCTATTGGCAATGGCATGGGTAACACATATAGCGCATTGCCAGCACAAGGCCGCCGACACAAAGAGATTATCAACTATTATCCAATTATACATCCCGTTGAGTTATCGTGGAACTGCGCGTGCGCGAAATATCACTGCGCGCACACCTCGACCAGACGAGATAGATAGACTTTTTTTTAAGGGAAAGGGGGTAAAAGAGCTTGCGGGCTCACCTAATGGTAAGTGACTACCGTCGCCCGCGTATATCTGCACCACCAGAGGAGCTGCAGGTGCGTTACCCGCCTCGAAGGATATTTGGGAGATAGGAGGGAGGGGATTAGGAGAGGGATAGGACCTACGGTTACCACACTCACCGAACGAAACGCAAAAGCAAGGGATGCCTCTACTTCGCGACGATATTCTGCGAGGTCGTGGTACTAACACGGTCGAGTTTGCCCATATCACGGCTCTACCACGATGACTGGGAATATCTGACGTGTTTATTTTTAAGCGCCCAGCACTAATGGAGATAAAGCATAAAGCAAAAATCTTTCAACCGTGTAAAGATCATTCCAGTAGACGCCTGCTCATAGACCTACCAATTTCGTACGTAAAACATAGTTTCAAATGACACAGTCTTCTTCGATTTCAAAGGGTCTTCTTTGTGAACTTTAATTTGTGCACGAAGACGATCCTTCGTAACGGAGCAGACATAATTTATAAACAAATACATAAGGCATCAGTTAAATTAATCCCAAAGACTGGGTCAAACTTGAGAGGACCGTCGATGTGCTCTCAACTGATTGAGTTTGCACACGATTTCACTTTGTGGTCGAAGGTGGGTCTGGCATTCTGGCAGCTCGTCATGGTTACCGAACCGTAGGAACCGTGTGTCAGTTTGTAGTTTGATCTGTTGCAGCCCTGCAGGATAAGCCCGCTCTTACCCCACACGACTAGTTTCTCTTATGAAAAGAAAACATAACTGCGTCATCGAAATAAGATTATTCAAGAAAAACATAAAAGCACTTGTATACTTTTGCATGAAAGCTTTAGTAAACTCAATATACGACTACAACACTCTCTTTATCCCCGCGCGGGCATAAATATTGTCACAAGAGAACGCTTAAGATAAAAACTATCCAACGTATATACTATTCCGAGGATAATTTACATCTCCGTTAAATTTCATTAGAATATTTTCAGTATTTTAGGCGTTTCTTTAAACTTTCCATAGTAGTAAGATTAAACAGAAAATCGTACAGAATTTGCTAAACTCTCTCAAACATACATAAGTAGAATTTTATATATTAGTGTTTGATTTTCATACTCGAGAATTTCTTCATTGTATTCGGCTTAGCCTTGCTTTAAATCACTTAACTGTTGAAATACGAAATATTACACGTCTTTTGAATCAGTAGATTTTGTGTCAGTTGAACAAACAGTAAATTCATATTTATGGATATAGATTTGAAGACATACACGTATATTGAATTAATTTATAGTAAGAGTCATTTCATAAATTGGGCACCTCGCCCAGAGCCAGGCGTATGCAGTCAAGTTGTCATATGTTGTAATAATTGTGTAAAATAATTACTGACACCATGCAATACCTAAAACAGTTTAAATTAAAAATATCGTGTAGTTACAAAGTAAAGCTCAACAGCGAGCACTAAATTCTGGGCAAACAATTGAAAACTGGCATTATGTTTGCTCCACTTTTGCCGTTGCGAAAATAAAAATTAAAAATAAAACAATGTGACCACGCAATGTTAAATACGTAACTAAAATAATACAAGCGCAAACCGTTTAAGACTCAATGCCGAGTTAATTTAAACGAAGTGGGCACGAATAGACATTTGCGTATCGACTATTTGTAATTGCTGATGAAGTACGTAGGCATTACACGGAGTCTGAAGGCTCACAATTTGCAATAAACATACAGAAATGACATAACACATAAAATACATAACGAAGGATACTGGCGCATTAGGGTGGCTCTGTAGGATGTCTGAAGCCAACAGGGGTAACAATACGTGCCGATAACCTTATCCTTTTTGTTTCGAGCCTTCAAACTTCAAAATCAGCCTCTAATTATACTGCCTCTCTATACCCTACAAACCGAAACAGAACAGTTGTTACACTGCTCTACGGCGGCAGTGTAACAACTCAGCTCAGAGATAAAAAAAGGAGTCCCTACCACTTAGTAAAGAGGCATAAGAGTATCCCATCGGATTATTCGCCATTAATCGAACGTCAGTCTTGAAAGAGGTTGATGTTTCTAGAAAAGGTTATAAGGTCATAGGTTATAGCTGCTGCTCGAATGGGTCGGCTCGACCGGGTTGATACCCGACGTGAAGTAGAGGCATCTTATGCTTCTGCGTTTCGTTCGGTGAGTGAGGTATCCGAAGGCCCATCTATGGTGTTGCAGATGTATTTGGGCGACAGTTATCACATATCATCAGGTACACCACTTGCTCGTTTCCCGCCTTTACTATAAAAAAAATACACTTCTAATAATCTACATCGAAACAGTATTTTCTTTTTTAAATAACTACGGCTCAGTGGCCCTATCCACTACGACACAAAAATATTTCACAACATTTCCATTTCCATGTGAACACAAAAGTGTGTGAATAAAGGAAACCATGTTAAAAAAAACACGGTGTGATTTTAAGGCATAATAAATATCACACGTAATTTTTCTATCATCGCGGAGAAGGCCTCTGCTCCATGCATTGTCACAAATTATCAATAAAGAAGTAACAAAAGACGGAGCGTCCCAGTCTAGTTCAATGTAAATGCATATCCAAGGTATCTCGGACAAGGAGAATACGCGGGCGTTGCTAAACGACACATCACAATAGCATATTGTCTTTCCTTTCATATATAAAGAGAATAACTGAACGGTGGGCTGAATGACTCAGTTCCACTGCCTGCTCCACCTTAGCGCAAACATAATTATATTCAAGGTATACGGGACGTTATATTATGCACGTGCTTCTATACAAATTATTGTATTGAGATTAACGAATGTAACGGAAAGTGATTTTTTTAATTATATCACACCTAAATAAAATAACTATCGTGTGGCAACGGCGTAAGACTGTGTCAGCTCCGTTCCTCCCGTGGGTTTCATAAGAGACGGCAAAAGGAAAGGCCTTTGAAACTATGGCTACGAATGGATGGCTTGATAACCATCTTCAAGAATGCAAAACTAAAATGAAACCGACCGATGATGAGCAGCAACGTCTAAGGTGCGAGGTGACCCTGCGATCGGCAATCCGCTGGCCGAGCGTGGCGATTAACGAGAGAGGCCT
Source organism: Bhutanitis thaidina (assembly GCA_029286595.1). NCBI lineage: Eukaryota > Metazoa > Arthropoda > Insecta > Lepidoptera > Papilionidae > Bhutanitis > Bhutanitis thaidina. The sequence goes on along the minus strand of JAGSMS010000028.1, from coordinate 9,492,773 downwards.
ATGTCCAGCAATGGACTGTTTCTAGGCTGTTAAAGTAAGCTCAATGAAATAGTCCTTTTTCGCCTAATTGACAAAATTTAACCTTTTTCTGGCCGAAATGAATTTACAGATATATATAATCGTGGTATGTAGTTTCATCGTAGATATTCATATAAGTCGCGAACAAAGTAGCCCCGCTTGCATGTCCCGTGCGATGAGATATAAAAGCAAAGAACTTTGAAGCTCGTTACATTAAGTTAGGGCGGCGTAAAACTTAGCACTCCGTCTCGTGTACTGGGTGTCATTAAAGTCGACTAAGGTCACGAAAACTAGTGGACTGTGCCATTTGGCGAATCAACTAACATTTAATTTATTCCTTGCGAATAAAGTTCAGTACTTACAAGCTGCGCCATGTCACCCGAGTGAACTTATTCTCCATTGTACGAGCGTTATGAGGTTATGACGCAGTAGCACAGCGTCATCGAGTTATCAAGATGGCGCATTGACCGCCGCAGCCTCTTAAAAAGATCTGCATCATAATCATGTGCAAAAGTACCCCATTGTTGAAATTCTACTAGAGATGGGCCAGAGCCAACTTTTATCTAACTTAAAATAAATTAAAAAAGGAGAGAATAACATCATGCAGATGATTGCTAGAAATACAATTTGTAACTTTAACGGATATAATCAGGATGTGTTTTTTGGTAAATACATAAAATATTGTGCGGTTGTACAGAACCCTCGGTGCTTGAGTCCGACTGGTACTTAGCCGACCGGTTTAGACTGAACCGAAATATTTGTATTTAAATTTATTAAGTTACGCTGATGTCAATAACCGTTAAAATAATTAATCCTTGTTAATTTAATTATACCTTGGCTAGAAACAATTCTGAACTGACCCATTTTTTAACTTCGATTGAACATTCAATTGTTTCAATTTCCGTTACCGAAACACAAGACCGAGTATCCGACCCGGCTCCCGAAAAAAAAAGTAACAGCGAGATAATGGACAAAAGTTACTGTTGAAAAATTGTTAACAGAATTTAAACAGAAACTCTTCAAGCCGATAAAAGTTTTGTAAATCTACTTTATTTTTATGTGAAAATCGCGTAACTGACGTCAGTTTTCATTCATTCATCATTTTATTTTCATTTTATGATCAGTTTATAATTCTTAAAAAAAAGAAAAGTAACAGATCATGTTACGTTGAAAGTTTGCATTTTTTTTTTTAAGGAAAATGGGGCAAGCGAGCAAGCGGCCAGTGATTACCGTCGGCCACGTACGTCTGCAACACCATATGGCCCTGCAAATGTGTTGCCGGCCTTTAAGGGCATTTGGGAGATGGAAGGGAGGATGGGGAGGGGGAGTGGGCCTGCGGTTACCTCAGTCACCGAACGAAACACCGAAGCACAAGAGCCTCTACTTTACGTTGGTATTACGTGATTCTGGGTGGTATTACCCACGACCGTCGTGGTATTACCACAATCTCGTACAATTTCATCTCATCATGATTTAAATATTTAACTAATTTTCTTTTTTATTTTATTTTTTGTGAAATGTTTTTCTTGTTTTTGTTTTTGGTTCTGTTTAGTTACTCTTTTTTGAGATTCTGCCTTTTCTCGTGTTTTATTTATACACACTATTTTAATAGTTTGTACATATTTAATATTTGTGTGTATGTTTAATATTTTTTTATGTTATATCGTTGTACTATGTACAATATGCTTCTTCCTCGGTTGCTCGTGAAGTCAATGAAGGATCCGACTGAAAAACAGTGCTGTGATATCACAAAGTCGGCAATCTTTTTGACATCGCACATCAAATTAATCTTTTTTATTTTATTTTTTTGTGTGTGATTGCCAAATAAATGTGTTTCTTTCTTTCTTTCTACCCTGGTCGACCCGACCTATTCGAGCAAAAGCAAAACCCACTGCTTGGCTCTATCACGTATAAAATTATACATACTAGGTTCGGTTACGTGAGAGGTTGTAATAAAAAAAAATGGAAAACCCTATTGTGCATACACCTCGATGCCCTCGATGGCACTTCTCAGAGGACCTCTTTTCCGTCTTGTAGATTTTGAACGTCATAAAAGCTTTAAACATGCCTACATTGAATAAACAGTCTTTGGTTTTGACTTTATGGCCCCAGCAGTGATTTTTTATCCTTATTGTTATTTAGATCTTATCGCATAAGAGATAGTTTGACTCTGATCTGATGATCTCAAACATTCCTCGAGTTTCTTTAATATCTTATTAACAACAAAAATTTTATAAGATATCATCCCATGGCTAAGTGGAAGCTTTTAGTGAGATAGCTTAGTTGATTACTTTTTTAAGAAAATAGAATACTAGCAATGCTATTTGACTAACATTACTAATATTCCTGTTTATCCTCCAACTAAGCATTAGACCCTGTATCTGAAGAGGTTCACGACAATAGTCGAATGGCGGATTCGTACCTGCGACGTCATGTTTCGCAGTCCGCACCCTAATCCATTAGGCTTTAAGCGCTCTTTTTGCTTCCGTTATTTGTAATCGTTTTCACCCACTTATATTACGGTATGAAAATAACAAATATTACGGTATGAAAAATTATTAGAGGAGATGAATTCTAAGACAAAGTTAAGTAGCTGCCTGTAAATGGCCCCCTGCTGGGCAGAAGCCTCTTCTCAATATAATAGAGTGTTACTACGCTACTTCCGTGCGGTTTGGCAGGGTTCAAAGATGTCTTGCAAATATATTTTTAATTATTTCTCAGGCAATGCAGGTTTCTCAACGATGATCTCCTTCACCTTCGAGCCCGTGGTAAATAAAATTTAGCCTTTGAAATTGCAATTAACAATATAAGTAAAACTAAAGCGTGCACCCTCACTCACCCCTGAACCCACACGTAATCCTATAATAAATATTATTTAATTTATCCGATATTAAAACCTTTACATAGAAATATTTTAAAAAATGCAATGAATATCAGCGACGTAGGCAACGGAAGTTGTCATCGCGCTAAATATTATTCCAGTGACGTGTTAGCGCAAACACTGGTCCCCCTGCCCCAGACGCACGAGCAACTCCCGATCCAGGAACTCGAAACAAACATATGGCCGAACCCTAAACCAAATGTAGTGTACATCGCCGAGATTATCTTAATTCTGATATCTAACCCTCGGCCGTCTAGTCTCCGATGACAAGGGGTTTCGTTTGGATAGAGCTTATTTAGTTTATTAATAATATATTTCAGTGTACCGTATTTATGTTATGGTATTCTATGTATCTGTATTATGTACATATTTATATATACAAAACTAACCAGGTGAGAATATGCAAATAATAAAAAAATGTATATCAGGTGACATTATAATGACTGTAAGTTTAAAGTATAGTAGTTTATCTAAAACTTAAAATGCCATGTAGGTCATAAACATTTCCGAAAAAATCATCGGGTAATTAAAAAAAAAACTAATTTACAGCATTTACGTTTGCATGAAATGTGTGACTTATGTCAGTTACTCGCGCATCACAATAAATCACAACGGCGCAAAATTATTTATTCCGTCGTAAAACTAAAAAATGCTTCAGAACTTCACAGAAACGAAGCCGCCCCACACGCGTAACTGTAACTTTGTTGCAGTATGAAAAAAAGAAAACTCGTTTCTAGTCCGTGTCACGGTGTCAAGACGAGTGTTTTGTTATTTTTGGGTCAAGGACACCAGCGACGCGCCAAGTTACGAAGTCTGATTTAGACATTTCAGCTGGTATTAGAGTAACGACGCTACTATGACAGATTAGCCGGACTGTCTTAATTAGACAATTCGATTGTTATGACACGAAAAACATGTCATTAGGAAACAAGACAAGATTGAGTTCAACTCAATCTTGTCCACTCAGTAGTTGAAACATAGAAGTCCAAAAGCACGAGATGTAAGGGAACTTTGCCACTATATATGCTATAAACGTCGGATTAGGATCGGTACCACCCTAAGCAATTGTAGCCTGAAATACTACAAATTTAGTTTCAAACACATCCAATTGACACTAATATACTAAATCATGTCTATTGTATACTTAATCTATAAAGATATTAAAATTAGAAAACTGTAATTTGCAAACAGACGTAATATTTGTAACATAAATGGAAAATAAATTCAAATTTTTGTATTCTAGGCTTGACATGGAAAGTACATCAATCACAATATACCACACATTATTAAGCCACCGATAGGTCCAATTGGATTTTTTTTTTATAGAAGAAGGGGGCAAACGAGCGTGCGGCTCACCTGATGGTAAGTGATCACTGACGCCCACGAACATCCACAACACCAGAGGAGCTACAGATGCGCTGCCGGCCTTAAAGGAAGGAATAAACTCTTTTCTTGAAGGTCCCTAAATCGTAACTGTTCGGAAATACTGATCGGTTCGGAAATACTGTTCGGAAATACTGGCGACAGCTGATTCCACAAAGTAGAAGTGCGTGGCAGAAAACTTCGATTAAAACGCACTGTGGTGGAATGCCAACCATCTAAGTGGTATCGAGGGAACTTCGAATTCTGTCGCGATGTACGATGCTGAAACTCAGCATCTGGGATCAATCCGAACAGTTCCTCAGAACATTCCCCGTGGAAAATCTTGTAAAAAATGCAAAGAGAAGCAACATCTTATTAATGATGTCTGGAATATTAATGATTGATGAGATGATGATGTGTCCTAACTTATGACGTGTTGCAGTAATAGAAATTCTTTTGTTATGACACGTTAAACGATAGCGATTTTAAAAAAACAACAACAAACTATAGAGAATGATGCCGATTAAATCATAACAGATGTATCGATATTCATTTTCCAATTTGGTAACCCTAGTTATAGTACGCTAATGAAATATAATTTTTCACGTTTGTTACGCAACGTTCTGTTTGTTTTCGACAGACATTAGCGTTTTAAGCTTTAATGACAATGAAAAAACGTAGAGAGTTAAGGTGGTAACCAAGGTAAACGAAACTGAACCATAATCGTATAGACAAAGGTTTTAAAATCTACGTAAGTAGAACATTAATTCTGATAGTAATTAATGTAATCATAAGGCGACGTGTAGTCCCGAGTCCACTCTGACATTACACGCTCCAAGTTACGTGCTAATGATCAATGTTAACGTATATGAAAATTAAAAACATGTAATTTATACAAACATTCGATATTAACTTACGTGAAAATTTAAAACATGTAATTGATAGAAACATTAGATGTTAACGTACATGAAAATTAAAAACATATAATTGACAGCATTAAATTAAGAAACGTACAAAAAGATTTGATTAAGAAGTAACACGTTAATTTTATAGCAAAGACATTACCATTTTTCACTTTCGCCAATAAATTAACGAAATAGGAGATAGAAATTGGAAAGTAAATCGTTAATATTCTAGAATTTGAAACACTCTTAAACCTGTTCGGAAAACATCCATCCAAAATCGAATCCTGTTGTGAAAGCTACTTAACAGTAACAAAACAACAATAAAAGAAGTCCAATAAACACATTTACCAAGCAAACATAGTCCACTATCGATACCGACTATCCTAATGGATACATCGAAACAGCTGCTGAAGCTGTTGATATATGATTGGCACAGATTAAAGACGATCATATCCTGCTGACCGTTTTGATCACAGATACGTCATCCTATGAATACTAGGTAGGTATAATTACCGAAAGTATGAATGCCTTAATACTGGTATACGCTCATCTTTACCCGTAACCGATGTAACACATATGCCACGTACATCTGCAACACCAGAGGAGCTGCAGGCGTATTGCCGGCCTCTAAGAATATTTGGGAGATGGGAGGAACAATGGGGTGGGGTATTGGGTGAGAGGGAGAGGGCTTCCGGTAACCTAACACACCGTACGAAACGCACAAGTAGGAGATATATATATATATGCGAGGTCGTGGTCATGAAAACCAATAAGTTATGTGAAACTAACTTGAGACTGGATGTTTCAAAAGTAACATATTCATCATGAAAAACATTGCTTACAGTCACGTGTGCTTGGTATGATTCCGATTTGGTAAAGTTTTCGTTCAGAAGTTTATGACCATGACTGTGCATAAAATCGAGAGTGATAAAGCATCATTCTCACTTCTCGTTTTGACAGTACCGCTACTACAGGATGATGCTTCCGCAAAACGCTTCACCGTTCGTTAGCTACGTTTTTAACGATAACGTATGCTCTAAGTGCCGATGAAAGTGTTTATTTCATCGTAAATGTGCTGTAAAGTAAAATGAATTCTAAATCAACGGGCATAAGTCGCAGATTGTCCGGAATAAAAATAGCGATATTATCACGTATCAGATCACAGAGACATGCCAATTGAGCAATCAGTTGCAAACGTTGGACAAACAAACTCTTAACAAAACTATCTATACAAATGTTGTGCAAACACTTGTATTTTCGTTAGCATGACATCATCCGCTGTTTATGGACAAACGGGCGGACAACACATGGAGCCTTGAGGCTGCGAGATCGGAAGAAGTCTAACGGGCTAGGTTGTTTTTTTCTACCGTTCGAACATGTACATGCGTTAATTAACGCTCACGTATGTTGTTTTAGGTTTTTATCGGTAATTACCCGTTGCACGCGATTGGATGTTAATATTACGATGCGTTCTTTTTAAATATATACATGTGACGGGGTTATGGAAACACATAAATAACTTAAGACATGTTACTTCTTCAATAACAAAAAAAAATCAAGACATAATTTGTTAAGATAATAGAAATTTCCTCTTAAGCCCGCCAGTTGCATCTGAGAACAAGTCTAACTTTAAAGTCTTCGCTAGGTTATTAAATATCATCTTCAGGAGATTCGTGAGCCGTAAAGCGAGTGTTCTGACCTACGACTAGGCTAAGTGGTCAGAACACTCGCTTTAGTTTCATAGAGCGCGAGTGACCTGGACCACCACTATAATTGTTAATAGCGATTTGAAATGCAGAATTTACCACGTACTCGGCGGCGGTGAAGCAACATCGCGAGGAAACCTACATGTCTGAGAAACATTATTTCGAGCTCCGTTCCCGGCTCCGAAATCCTCAGAGATAATTGAGCAGACGTTTTCCCAGCAGTGGGAAATGGCCAGCCCAGGCCTGCTGGTACTTTCATCTTTAGGAGTTTCGCTTACTCTACTACATTTATAACGTTCTAAAAGAACATCGTCAATTAAAAGTTCAAATTGCCAGAACCATGCGACGACTTCCGACGTTTTATGGTAAAACGTTGGCAAGCATTATTAAAAAGAGTCAATAAAGGTGAATTTGTAAAAGAGTTTCTAGGCGATAGACTAGCAAATAATCTCATTGACAATATATTCTCAAGGACCACCGGTCGTGGAACATGTCGACAACGCTTGTCAATAGGGTTGCCATGATTTAGAATGAGTTTCAGATTTTGCAGTAAATTTATTTGCTACTGAAAGAAATATAGTCAATATTCTATTATACATTTAGCATATTATAAGCGCCTTAATGAAATGAGTTTACAATAAAAAAAAATAAAAAAAATGTATAGTGATTCAAGAGTATTGAGTGAATTTAAAATATTTATTTTAGCCATGTCTCGAACCCAGGATCCGAGTCCCATCAGACGTGCGCTGATCACTGAATCACCTTCAAGGTGAACATTACCTTGCTCTAGAATTTTTTTTATTTTACCGATCACGCGACTCTCATACATTTTGATCTGACCGCTGAACCACTTTGACGTTATCTCAAATAAACAATTTACCTACACGTACGATAAAATTAATTCAAAACAATCACACAATTACCAAAATATATATATATATATGGCGACCCTAACGCGTGATGCAATCGCACCGGCGCACAAGGAATCAGTCGTGCGCTTTCTGTGCCGGCTCGTTCATACATAATACATGGGCACACCGAGAACCGGATCCCGTCGTCACAGGGCCGGTTGTCGCAGGGTTACGGAGCACACACCGCTGTCAAGGTCGCTCACGGCCTGCGCTATTAACCGCTAACACTTTATGGGTGTTCTCGGTAAGTGCACTTTTTTTTTTTTTATGGAATAGACGGCAAACGAGCAAGCGGTTAAACTGATGGTAAGCGATTACCGTCGCCCACATACATCTGCAACACCATAGATGCTGCAGGTGCGTTGCCGGTCGTTAAGGATATTTGGGAGATGGGAGAGAACAGGTGGAGAATATGGAGGGGGTGCGGGCTTCCGGTTAACTCACTCACCGAACGAAACGCAGAGGCACAAGATGTCTCTACTTCACGCCGGTATTCTGCGAGATAGTGGTACCAATCCGGTCGAGCCGGCGCATTCGAGCAGCAGCTAAAGCCGCCGCTTGCCTCTACCGCACTTGCCACACTATTGTAATAGGCATATAGAGACGTCACCCGTAGATATTTATATATTTATCACCGCACCTAATCACGCGGGCGTCGTGGTCGACGAACGGAAATGCCAGGCGAATCTCCCGACGATCGAAACCGTAAAAAACTTTCGATAACCGAGTATAAATTACCGGATTAACTGACAGAGTATGCCACGAGGCATAAAATCCGCCCATTGTAACTCTCTAGTATCAGGTGCCAACAATTAGAACATTTATATTTATTTATTTATTAAGAATAAATAAATAAATATAAATGTATCACAGGTTACCCTGTAATATGAGATATGAGAAAAGTTGAGTTTGAACGAGTTTCTTAGACATGCTGGTTTGTTCACGATATGTTATTCGCCATGACCAATGAAATTTGTCACGTGTGATGTCGATTGTGGTAAAGCGGGAATCAGCAGGAGGACATAAGTGTGAGAACGTCGAAGATTAATGTTAGCCTAGAATTGTGTTCTACCTCGTCGTAGACTAATTTAGTCACATTACTTTTATACATTACTGCGTTATCAGTAATAAAATTAAAAATAACCGCAGTTGATAACGGCCGTGGTGTCGGATTACGTAATTGCCACACACCGACTGTGCTGTTGGAAGTCGCTTATTAGTTTATTATGTTAATTTCGTGAATGCTAATTGCATACAATGGTTATATCGCAGCGTGCTTGCGTTAAAATAAAATATAGCTCATGTTTTAACGAAAACTAACCACGGGCACATAAAGCTAATTCTACACAAATACTAATATAGCAGTTTATTAGAACGCTTCATATAACTAGCGGCAGTTCATGTCAAGGTCCGCTTGATCACAAATTTGGTTCAAAGAGAACTCTTAATAGATATAAAAGTACCTTGATGATTTACATTTGTGTCTAATTTCTGTCACAACCGTTCCGTCTTGTTCTTTAAGCATAATTAAATTACATACATACAAAATTACTAACATTTGTAATATTGAGCACGATGCCGCTGGCACTTCGGGAATCTTACGGAACATTTTAAAATAGATCCCTTCGAATCCGTCAAATATTTTTAAGTTAAATCAGTTCATATATACACACGCAGACAAAGAATTTTAATTATACATGTATGTGTATAGTATAAATGAGAACAGATTAAATGCATTTAAAAAAATAATATAGCAACACTTTGGCAACGCCAGACACTTCACGCCTTGGCTAAAGCCGCCCGCCACCGGACTGGGTAATTTCGATCTGGCATATTTAAGACTTAACGGGGAACATTCAATCGTTTTCATCCGACAGCAGACTTTTTCATCTGACGAGACTCTAGCAACCGACCGATAGCGGTAAGTCCATTCAACTTCGTGGAACCTAAATATCACAGACTAGTGATGGGCGAGGGTGCGCGCGTCCGTCCCATCTACCCATATGTCCGGCGTGGTATGGGAAAACCCTCCTAGATATGTATGTACGCGGGCCATCTGGTGCTTTCTTGAAGATTCCTATATTCAGCGGTGGACTGAAATAGTGATGAAGATAGATAGATAGTAGATATTCCGCAATATGTCGGATTCCATGAGATTTGTTTGATATTTAACACTTAGTAAAGTTTTACGACACACACCATGGTATAAGATGGGGTGGGAGATTCGTATTGACCACCACGCGGCCATTCCTTAACATTACCTCGACCCATCGCAACCCATCGGATCGAACTGAGGAACGTATTGCACATACTAATTAAGCACTATTCACAACACAATGTGTAATTTTAGCATAAGCTTCAATTCCCCGACGCGCCCTTTCCGCCAGGATAACCTACTTCTCCCCCCCACCTACCTCCCCTCCCCATCCTCATTACCGGGCAAAATACTAACAGAGTGAGGTAATTAGAGACGTCCGCAAGGTGTCGCCGGTGTCATGTCTATTTTTTACCGCACTGCGTCAACTCGCGTCGCTTCGAGCCAATAAACAATGCACTTTAAATGGCTAAAGTAAAACGCAATATTTCTCGAATGACGTAATGAGGCGGAGACAGGCGTGTAGGATGCCGTCGCTTCTTTATAATCGAATTTTCATAATAGAGCTTATATGTAGGGACAAAGAGCTCATTTTCTGAGACTGATTAATTCGCAAAGTGTGGTGTACAGGGCACGGAGCGAGGGATGGACACCCTACCCACATAGCCCTGTAGAGCGTTGTGGGCGTGGAGGTATAACATGGGTTGCTTGTCGAAGTGAATAGGCAGCGAGCGACACAGGCTGCGGCCTCTTCAGTGTTCACGGGAAGACCTCTTCGCGGCTTTCGGTAATATTACTATCAGCGAAAGTTGTTGGCGTAGGACACCTTTAAATTATGCTGCCTTTTGTCCTCCACCCATGATATTAGATAAGAAGTAATCGCCTACGGGAAACTACGTCATATCTTCTCGTCGAGTATACCGCAAAGCCTCAAGACCAAAGTATACAACCAGTGCGTGTTCCCAGTGATGACATGCGGATCCGAGACTTGGTCCTTCACTGCAGCCCGTATGAGGAAGCTCAAAGTTGCTCAACGCGCTATGGAAAGGGCTATGCTCGGTGTTTCTCTGCGTGATAGAGTCTGCAACGATGATATCCGCAGCAGAACTAAGGTAACCGACATAGCCGTAAAGATCAGCAAGCTAAAGTGGCAATGGGCCGGCCACATAGCTCGCAGAACTGACAACCGCTGGGGAAAAAAGGTTCTCGAGTGGCAGCCACGTACAGGCAAACGCAGTGTAGGATGACCCCCCACAAGATGGAGTGACGACCTGCGCAATGTTGCGGGAAGTCGATGGATGCAGGTGGCTCAGGACCGAGCTTCGTGGCAATCTTTGGGGGAGGCCTATGTTCAGCAGTGGACTTCTGATAGGCTGAAATGATGATGATGATGATGATGAATCGCCTACGAAATCCATTTCAAAAGTGCAAGTGTCTAATTTGCTAATCCTTCCAAAATAATTTTTTTCTGGGTTCCGAGCCAACTAGGTCAAAGGGAACGCTTATGTTGTAGCATCGTCTGTCTGTCTGTATATCACCATTTTGTTACCTTATTCTCTGTTACAACTATTGCTGTCGATTTGAGATTTGGCAAGTCATTATGTAAGATTTAATTTTTTGTTTCGAGTCTCTGAGCGAGTAGAGGAGTCTCTGGCGGCCTTATTTGCCGTACCCGAATACCACAGACAGGCGATAGGGAGCAGCGGTGATGATGGTGCGAGGGTATCCCGGCATTGTATTCACCAGCCCGCTGCCTCTGCGTCGTGAGAGTTCAGCAGGGGACTATTATGGGCTCATATAGTAAGGCTAGATGATGAGATGATCCTACATTTGTATCATACACTATGGTGGGGGTATAATTTTAAAGAGATTATAGACTTTGAGGATTTGACCATTAAAGTTTTTATTTAGTTTTTGTCTTTAGGACACGGGGAGTCTCCCGTGCTGGCGCCAGAAAAAAAATTTATGCTTTTTTTTTTTTTACATTTTCCCTTATCCGTTGTATGATCGCAGACGCGTAAAGAAACGTTCGTTTCATTTCATTTCGAGCTCAACTAGTTTATGTTAAATCTCCAGTGCTCAGATGACATCAGTGGCTTTATTAGAGCCTTCGTTACGAAATACGACAAGAGCGAAAAGACGCTCGTCGATCTAACCAACTGGTTGTGTAACCAAAGGCCTCACGTTCGAGACCTTGGCACACCTAGCATAGTTGGAAGCAAAAATTTCATGTTGATGTAAGCTTAGAGATTATATCTACGATATACGAAGAAAAGTAACTTTTGATGTTACAAAGCCTTCCTCTCTATTTATTTAGTTATTAAAAAAAAAAAATTTTTTAATGACTGAATTTTTTTTAATTCAGGGCAAGTCACAAATAAATAGGTTATAAAAAAAAACATCAACCTAAATCCACAGGCGCTCATAGGCCTCCATAATGAGGGGGTTTTGCATCTACGTCGCCCCACTGCGCGCTGCCACACAATGAACAATATCTGAATGCTCTATTATTTATAGCAGAAAAAAATTAAAAGTAAACGGCTGAAATATCGCGAGCTTTATGGCCGTAGCTCAATGCACTGTAAACGAATACACAATTTTTAACGCGCCGGTTCAAGCCGATTGTCAATATAAATATATTTCATTCGATGTTTTTTTTTTATTTGTCGCCAGTATCAACGCCAAAAATAAGAAAAAAAAAACAGCGCGTTTCACTGAGATCCTGAGTGGCATAATTTATTATTCATAAGATCTTTTTTTTAAATATAAAGATAAACCTAAAACCATCGCCTTGGAAAGACGAAAATCAAAGGTTCAATATGATTTTTTTAATGTTTTGGAAACGATGAACAGGTCGTCAGGATCGCGGATTAGCTCCGTTGTTATGAGACAAAGACAAAAGAGAGGTAAAGATATTTCAAGTACCTATATCATATATTCACGACCTTCACGTTTATTTTAAATAGTAACGTTCAACGATTTCTATATCCTGTCTACGGATGGGTTTGTTTACTAAAAAATTTACCGAAATTTCATACAAGGTAAAATCACGCATAGTAAACATTCTCAGTTTATAACATTATTAACTGAGAATGTGAACTAACCCGATTTTAAAGTTCTTTCGCTGCTTGAAAGCTACATGTTACACCAGACTCGTACCTTAAACGTCATAGACTGTTTTAGATTCTCAAAACATTTGGGACTCGTAAGAACATACGATATTTGTTCGAGTTGTCGTCAAATATAATATGAATACCAGACCGACCACGGCGACAAACACTACCAGATCCGAAAACCATTGATTTGTGTGTTTGCACTAATATTACCTTCGTATGGATTTCGAATCCAAGACCCATCTCAGCAGTACGTTACGCTAACCACTTAGCCATAAGTCAATCTGAAAATATTCTTTTATCGTTATACTTCGAATTCGTTTGCTTACTAAAAAAAAAATTTTTGCGTGAGACGACTATTTCTCACATACATTCCTCTACGATTACATGATAATCTACTCTGTCCTTGCGAAGCTGGTAGAGGATAGACGTGTTTCAGTCCTTGCATAGTACCATTCATATGGTTAACGGAGGACGGTGATGAATAATTTTAAAAGTGAAACAAATTCTATGCCAACTAATTAACAAGACTTCAAAGCAGGCCGCTGCCCAGATAATGCGAGTATGACGTGACAATACAATGCGCAATATAAATAAACAGTGGAACATGGTACTCCCGAAGCGGGCCAGAGCAACGGCTTCCAAATGAAAACGCAATACATTTCAATGAATGCGTGTTAGTGAAAAGGTTTTGTGCTCCGATGCGGACACGAAAACAAGTAGGCAAGCCGTAATGACATGGCGGTATGGTGAACGCAGTAACAGAACCCCCCGCGCTCCAGATGATATTTGTTGTTTTTTTTTTTTTTTTTTATTATGTGAAAGGCGGCAAACGAGCAATCGGTTCACCTGGTGCTAAATGATCACCGTCGCCCACGTACATCTGCAACACCAGAGATGCTGCAGATGCGTTGCCGGCCTTTAAGGGTATTTGGGAGATGGGAGAGAGGATGAGGACGGGAACGGGGAGGGGGAGTGGGCCTCCGGTTACCTCCCTCACCGAACGAAACGCAGAAGCTCAAGATGCCTCTACTTCACGACGGTATTCTGCGATGTCGCGGGATGGCAGATTATCTTGCACCGCACGACAATGCATGATACACGTTTAGGTAGCAAGTCAGACCCTAAAATTATTTGTCTACTGTGGATTCCATTCTGAGATTATGATTAAAAGACAACTAACAGGACACTGAGGCTCTTAGGACAGACTATCTCCTAGAAACTGGCGTACGAAATATCCATACGGAAAATACTGAAAACAAAAATTTCTTCACGAGGTAGAGCCAAGCGGCGGCTTTTGCTGCTGCTCGAATGGGCCGGCTCGACCGGGGTAGTACGACGACCACGCAGAATACCGGCGTGAAGTAGAAACACCTGTAACCGAAGGCCCACTTACCCCCCTCTTCCCTCTTTCAATCTCCCTTCTCCCTCTCCAAATATCCTTAAAGGCCGGCAGCGCACCTGCAGCTCCCCAGCTGCATAGCACCTCAAGTGCTCACGCGCTCGTTTGCTCCCATTTCCATAAAAACATCCTCCTTTACCGCATGCATCTTCCAAAAGCCGCCTCAACCATTTCTACTATACAGTGTATTAGATGAAAATATTTGCATACTTTTATGGATTTAGAAGTGAACGAAAAACCAACTTGTTGTGAACGAGCGCGGCTGAGAAGAAAAACATGAAAAGGTGCGCGGCGGGAATGAAATCAAACGCGAGTTCTATGCCGCATTGCAGTGAAGTTGGCGGGCCTTGCTCTTGTACACTTTCATGAACATGACTTATGTTCTAATTTTACGATTTCGTATTTAATAACGAAACCTAGTATCGATGCACTTATCAGACGTCTGTCTGACTGATCAATGTTGTTTTCATTTAGGAAACAACTTGTGCAATTTGTTAGTTTAAACATGGACTTAACACTAAAAGAAAGCTTAATGTTCCGTATTAACTTCAAATTTCTAACCTAAAGCAATAAAAAGTTATTCACTGTCTAATTCACTAACATCTACATTGAAATTCGGTGTGCTTGTCTGGTCAGATTGATGGATTAAAAATTAAAAATTACTTCGAAGCTTTGGAGCTCAGCATAAATCCAGCCAATCCGCCGGGCAAGCGTGAAGATATTCCGCAAACGTTGACTGGCTTCCAGATGATGCCCATACAGGTAGCAAGCAATAAGATGTTTCATTTATATACAAAGTACGATCATTGATCACTATCAAGACAATAAACAGGAAGTGAGACCGATTGCTTTCATTAACTAATAATTAACGCGGTATCGGTGAAGGCCGCGTTTATTGTTTTTATCGCTAACATGAAGTTTGGAACAAACAATGCAGTAAACAAGCCGGTGTTCACCGTAGTCGCTGTGAACAGTACAATGTCCGTTGATACTAGGGTTGCCATCAAACAGATTAACTAAGGATTTGTATCTAATACGTATTTTATGTATCAGAAACAAATTACTGGTTATAATAAATTAAAAGTGATTGCAAATCTTAATAAAAAAACCAAATATTAAGTATGATATGCGAAACAGATCGCTGGTCTGCGAGCCTGACACATGCGACTATTGTTACGTACTTACCTAATACACCATCGAATGCGAGTGTTTGATCAAAAATCTTTCTATACTAATAGCATAGTAAATATTTGTTATAATGTGCCAAATTCGAGTATCGAATATTAACTTAGAATCGATAGTATTGTATATAATTATATTCTGTTTAACGATAAAAAATAAATTTTGACAAAGACAGTTTTGTCTAAATGCCAGCGTAACTATCTTAAGGCTCTAATAAATTCTCATTAGTCCTCATTTAATTCTTATTAAAGCGGCGACTGAGTGAAATCACTGTCACATAATTAACAGAAGCGAAAACGTCACCCAGTTACCCGGGCGCTTACAAAGTAGGACAAGTCCACAAAAACCCAAGCAGACGGGTGCCCTACCTCATAAGTAGGTCTCTCTGTGAACAAAGCGCTTCTTGGGTCGACCGTCGCGCTTAAATCCTGACACAACTGGGTCAACGCATGCCTCTCCAGATATTCCAGCGTGTTCGTTATAATTCATGCTTTTAATCCAAGTCCATGGAAACTTCTGAACGGCCACAGTCATTACTATGCTCGAGAGAATAGCGAAATTATGAAAATCTCTTGTTATTTTCCCAGCTCTCTTTTTTTTTTAATATTCTCTATGGATTTCGACAAAGGCGACAATTATGGCTGACGGCGATTTAGTGAACCGTGAACGTAGACGAGCGCATTTACGTGATCCGTTTTCATTATAGTTCTGCGCAATTTTCTTACTTCAAGAAAAGCGTTACAAAATTACATTGTGACGTTTCACAGTTATGTACTTGAGATTTTAGTAGAAACCAGACATTTTTTTCTTTATTGGATTGATGTTACAATCGAATTGACAGTCTATCTGATGGTAAGCGGCTACTAAAGCCTACTTCAGAAAATAAGTCTACCAGCTACATGAAGAAAATCCCGTGGAAATTTATTTAAATTTTTTTAATTTCACGGAACAGTAAATTGAAAGTAAATCGATATCTCAAACTGTTCCCCACTAGTACAAGCCTCTTCTTATATTTGAGAGTGCTTTAGAGTTTGGAAGAAATCGACACGCTTTAGTGCATTGCCGGACTTCTGTTTAAATTTTTTTTTATTCCTCAGGTGTTGTCACGATTCTCCCCTGCCCATGGGCTGCAGAAGTCATTTAACATCATTGGAGCTAGTCTTTCACACAACCCAATTAAAAAAAGTTACGTACGGTTTTATTTATTTTACCTATTAATGAATTATTAAAATAAACCACACCGCCAACGGTAATTATAAAGGTTTAATAAACAGTGATTTCGAAATACATTAGAAACTCACCGGGATAGAAGTCATGGGACTTGGACATCTTGACCCTCGCGCCGGTATCCTTCTGCAGCTGGGCGATGGTCTCGCCACCCTTGCCGATGATCGCGCCGGCCACCATTGAGGGCACCAGGACCTTGAAGTGGTACGTTGGTTCCACTGCTGCAGAGCAAAGGGTACGTTACTTTGGGCTTTCGAACTGATGGAGCAACACATACTATGGCTTTTAGTAAAGTTTTTCCTTTTTGAATGAGAATGTAATTAGATTCGCGTAAATTCAGCAATGTGATATCACTCAAAGCCAAGCACGGTTGCTACCAATATTATTAGCCGGGTTTCATGATAATGTTGTAATGGTATATCATGAAACCCAATCCATAAAGTATACAATGTAGTGAACATAAGTAAATATCCGACAAAACACATCGAAATAACCTATGAGTCAGGCGTTATGTTAGGATTGTGTGTATCAGTGGTATGAAAGAAATTAGATGAATGAATTCAGTCTTAAACTAGGTCTTAAAACTTTCATTAGAAAAGGCACGTAACGTTACGTGAAAGTTGCGGCTTCCACGACAACATCCTCTTAGGGTAGGATAGGGTTCTTACGGGATCCCGCACAGATGCTATAAATAAGATAGTCACTCAGGACCTTATTCTCTCTGACACAAACAATTTCGCAAAAATAATTTTTTACTATGGTTTCGTTTGTCTAAGATATAGTCACAAACGAAACCATGCCTTGGTTGCGAAAAATAAACCTGGTATGATTTTATAGAAGAATAGCTTCACACGGAATTCTTGTGAAATATATTTATGGCATAGCGGATAAGAACCCCGGAGTGGTTCCCGCGAGCAGAACGGACGCATTGAAGCACTTAATCGATCGAGCCGAATTTTGCGATAAGGAAACCGGCCCGACCCGGTTCGTTCACTTCCCTTTAATGTGGTCGAGGGGTGGGGATGAACATTCCAGTGTCTGATGGCTAGTCGTGCTTGAGATTGCAGTATAAAATATATATATATGGAATGTTGTTTACTGTTAAGAAACGAACATGCATTGGTGGCCCCTGTGGGATTCATTTTTTTTTATTTAAAATACTTTATTGCATACACCCCAATTTGAGGTTACAAAGGGCGGACTTAATGCCTATTGGCATCCTCTGCCAGTCAACCCATGGGTTGGTGAGATAGCCGTAGCAGGTGTATTCATTTAGTTAAATTAATTAAGTAATAAAATGATTTTAAAATAACTATAAACAAATATAAATAGATATAATAAAATTAATGAATAAAAATATGATACTGAATATGATAACTGATAATGAATAATATACATAATAATATACTATTACATATGTAGATAGATAAATAAACATAAATAAGAAACACAATAATAACTAAATAAGTCCATTTAAATTTAAATAATGTTCTTTAACTAATTTTTTAAAAGAGTTCCTGCTTGCCGATTTCTTAACTTCGTCGGGCAGGGAGTTCCAGAGCAGTATAGCCTGAACCTTCAAAGAGTTGCCGACAAAACCGGTGAAGTGTTGTGGAATACTAATCTTAAGATTACATGAAGATCGCAGCTTTCTGTCGTGCGTCAAGAAAAGATAACAAAATTAATCTATTATTTATAATTCAATTTTAATATGTGGAAAAAATAACGCAGAGAAAAGGGGTTGTGCTGTTTCCCCACCCTTTTCTTATTCGCTAGAGAAACCTCATTACGAAGCGGCTGTAAAATGTGAAAATTACGATAAACGAAACTCTCAATTTCATATCATCCATCAGAGCTGGACGTCACGCGGGCAGGGCCTAAAGCTTTTTAATCGCTTTAATGTTATTTCCATAGCTAATAATATCTTTAAACTACGAAAAATGGGTTACCACTTTGTGTTAGACAACTGGAGTTATATTAAATGTATATCTACACATGTACATATTATGATTCCATACTACGATTTCAATGTGTTTGTAACCACACCTTTCAGAATTCTGTCGCAAATAGGGTTGCCGTTTGGAACGATAATTAATAATAATTTAACTACGTTACTTTTAAACATCAAATGGAACAGATGGATTATACTCAAATATCCTTCTATCCATTAGTTATATCTCGTAGATCATCATCATCATCATCATTTCAGCCTATCAGAAGTCCACTGCTGAACATAGGCCTCCCCCAAAGATTGCCACGAAGCTCGGTCCTGAGCCACCTGCATCCATCGACTTCCCGCAACACTGCGCAGGTCGTCACTCCATCTTGTGGGGGGTCGTCCTATCTCGCAGATAACGTACGCTATTTGAAACGTCCAGGTAAGTTCAAACGATTTGGCAACCCTAGTTGCAATGATGTATGAAGTAAATTGAACAACAATTTTGAGTATGCAGTTTATGTCGAGAATGAATTTGTGGCAGTATTCACAGCAAAAGTTTAATGTAATTTTATGAACGTCCGCCAATATATTACACATAGTAAATTTGCTGAATCTCCGAGTTTTAAAAAGTGGTACATCAATATATAACAAGGTAATTTTACCTATAACTTAATACCATGAACACTTTGCAGTTGAAGATATTAAACAGCGACGTTTATTGTGTGTATTTATTTTGCCATGCATTCATTACAAGATTGGAAGCTAATCTACACATAAATGCTGATTACTATGTCGTAGCCTGATGAAATGGATTTATTAAACTTTATGCAAATAGACCTAGCCTAAGGTGCTCACGATCTTTGTGACGTCACCTACACAGGTGTATGCAACAACTGTAAACAAAAGGAACGAAAATAATTCCCAAAATCGAATCGAATTTTATCACAATATAATTAACTCAGAGTGCGACCGTGGCGTGTTGGTGGTGCGACCGGACTGGCGGTATAATAGTCACTCTATCACGTCATGCGGTTTCTAAATAAAGAGATGGGAATAAATAAACCGGGGAATGGACAGCACCTCTTAAACTGTGACTGCCCACCAATCTGGTCGCCTAGAGTCAGATATAAGCAACACATGTGGTGCTACAGGTTGATAGGTGAAAACATTTTCAGGTAACTCGCGTGCCTCTAATATGAAAAAACATGAACATTTGTTACGACGACGAACACTTCGGAAACGCTGAATCTTAACAAAAGAAAATGTGTTATCAATCAAAAAAAAAATAGGGGGCGGTTTCCCTCCTTCCATTAGTACTGCAAGCCATAAATAATGCCAACATTGAGGACGCTTTTTGCGTAGCGATGACATTCAGGAAGCCCCAGAGACAAATTACTACCATCTTGAGGTTTGCCTCAAAATGAACCTTTTAAGACTATAAAAAATACCGCGTAATCGCCACAAAACTGAATGTAGCATGATCGTTAAAAAAATTGCCTTAACATTAGAACACAAAGAGAATAATAATAAGAGAGATAAGAGAATAATATCAAGAAAAACGGATCCATACATTTAATTTCGATACTAAATTTAAAAAGGTAAAGTAGCCATCCTATAAATATCCCCCGGGGGGCAAAGGCCTTCGCTAAATATTTGAAAGAACCCAGGTCACCTTATGCGCCAGACCCAGGTGTAGAGCCAATGGCAGCGTGGCGAACCCTTCTCGGTCCCAAAACTCACACAAATATTGAAAGGAAAGCTTTGCCCTGGGACATTTATAGGCTACTTAAGTTTTGGTCGGTATAATTCATTTGTAAATGAACTACGTGAAAGCTCCGTGTTCGGCCACCGCCGACAAACTCTCGTCTCAAAACATATCAAAACAAAGATGACAAATGAAAACGTATTAGACCTCCTCTTCTAAAACCAGGTATTCCGTAAGCCAAAACGAATGCAATCGAAACCATCCGAATAAATTCATAAACAAAAAGAAATAATTAAAACGTGCAGAAGGCAAAAATAAAATGTAAATAAACAGCACTTATAAAAAAGAATAATGAAGAAAGAAACAGAAAAGTCAGCTCATAAAGAGACTATATGCTGAATACACATATAGCGGTTGAATACAAAAGAAACTAGAGTGCCGCCTATATTCAATGTGCTACAATTGAGTGGCATCCCACTGGCATTTGATGCCCGCGTCCCATTTGACCCCGTTTGAAATAGAGCAGGGATGATCGATAACGGAAAGTGTCGATGTCGACATCGATGTCAATATTTCTAGACCATGAGTATCGATAATAAATGATTATCGCGTTGGAACTGTAAATTAATGTTATTGAATATTCAGTGAATGCATTAGATGTACGGCTAAATACGATCTCCGCTGAA
Organism: Bhutanitis thaidina; assembly: GCA_029286595.1. NCBI lineage: Eukaryota > Metazoa > Arthropoda > Insecta > Lepidoptera > Papilionidae > Bhutanitis > Bhutanitis thaidina. Next base: position 9,471,641 of record JAGSMS010000028.1, on the reverse strand, counting down.
GATCGTATTAGGCGCTGGTAACTGATGTCGGAATTCATTCGACTGTACTCAGCGGGAATCTGACAGATTATTCAAAGATAAAGTCAAAACGGTTTTATTTCATTTAAGCTTGTTTAAACTCTTATTAACGTCTCAACCTACATCGGTTCGGACCTTCACGGAGAACCGACGAGATATTCTAGGGTCTTTTTTTTTCATTTCATTGTGATGGGAAGCAGCACCTCTAGTGCGGAGGTACCAGCACTGGGCTCACCAATCTGCCTGCCCCACTTTTTGAGAATGTCAGCTATTATAGGCGCTTTCATGAAAAGGCTATGTCCAGTTATACAAAAAATAATAAAGAAGAAATCAGTAACAACTAATGTATTTTTCTACATATTTGACAGCTATATCCATCCTCAATAAGGAATCAACATGTAGATGCGTGTCATCTCCTTGAGACATAAGTTTAGTATGTTTTACAATGAATCAGGAAACAGCAATGTTTTTTTGCTAATTCTATGGAAGCTGGTATTCTGTAAGAATTCACTCTAACCTGGTCGGTTAAGCTAACTTATTTATACTCTATACGTTACAGTCAACGTCTAACAGCACCGAGCTATAACAGGCAACAATTACACTTTATAATACATAACAAAAATAGCTGCAATTCAACCATAAATTTAGATTCGGACTGGTTGACAAAAATAGTCAGAATGTATTGGTTACGAGGCAGAAAAAATAAATAAAAATGAGACGTATTTAATGAGTGTTCTGAAGCGAATAGACTATTTATTTTCTGATAAATATTTAAACTAGTTTTTCAATTTTAATACTATGTACGAACATCGATAATAAAAATAAGGCCCATCCCTAAACCACATTTTATAACGTACCCACCTGTCTAATATACGCCTCAAGACACCGCCTTTTTCCGAGCCGCGATTTTCCATCCACGCGATGAAATTATAACAACGTGACTGGCAGCAGCAATACGCCCTCATAAAGATTTATGGCACGTCTTTCAAAGCGTCGCCAATCAATAAAATTGCCACGTCGACGGCAATGGAAAAAATATCCATTGTAGATTCCTTTAACGTTACATATTATAAAAGAGAACATTCTTAATGCGAAAGCAAAATAGTGCAAATAATTCTTGCTGGTACACGGTATGCAGCACGGGCTGACCGCCACTATGAAGGCGGTTAGACTACTATCAACAGCCACATTGTCTATAAATAATAAAAAACAAACTCACAATATGCGTCTATCTGTGTATTCGCATATAACTGCAATATATCTCAGTGCATTTCAATGCGATTTTCGTCATCATTTGGAACATTTCACGAGGAAGTGTTCCTGTTGTATTACAATGTTGTAACACATTTACATTTGCTCAATATATATTACGTAATCTGATCGTGCAACACCGGCACGGTTCGCTTTTTTTTTATTGGAAAGAAGGCAAACGACCATGCGGCTCACCTGATGGTGAGTGATTAGCGATCGCCGACGTACATCTGCAACACCAGAGGAGCTGCAGGTGCGTTGCCGGCCTTTAAGAATATTTGAGAACTGAGGAGACGGGTTGGTGGGGAATGGGAAGAGGAGCAGTAACGAAAGCTACTGCTTGGCTCAATCACGTACAAAACAAAAAATTGTTCGTTGTAGAGTCAATATATGTAGAGTTTATATGTAGAATAAAGTTTAACGCCATCAAGTCAGCTTGAATACCATCCAAGACTGTATAAGAAATTTGATGGCTGGTGATAACACTCTCTTTGAACACCAGGATCTCGCGATCCTAGAGGCGTCAGATGAGAGCAGTAGCTGTCAAGAGAGCAAGACACTGCATCCAACCCTTCGTTTTATCTTATCGTATAAGCGTATACTCGTAGGATATGGGAATCAATCAATCAATCATCTGTGTTTGCTCGTCACTTACGGCACTATAATATCTTCTGCGCAGTTGACAACTCCCGAAATATCGGTAATACTAATTCGGAATTTCGGAAGTTCACCTACATTCACTATTATTGCGCATTACCACTGCTTTGGGGAAAATGTGAAACCAAAATGTGTGCAAATGCAAACGTCCGCGAAAAGAGAAGAAAAATAACTCCGATGATACCTAATTATCCAATAATCTATTTGTAGATAAAGAAAATGCCTCTGAAGCCCATATAATAACTCTTTACTAGCCTTCATGTTTTTTATATTATTTATGATGTTGGTTCAAACTTTTTAAGTTTTCACGCATAAACCATAACCCATATTTCCAATCACTCCTGTCAAAGTCCAGGTCCATCTAAATCAGTACCGCCATTTCAAAACCATAGATTTTAAAAAGGTGTGGTATTTTTAAAATGAAACTAAATTTACGGTATTTATCTCGCTTAACACTAATTCATTCATCAACTCATAACATCGAGGCGCTAAGAAATTTGCAGGTTGTGATAATATTCTACATCGCTCCCATCATTACACCAGATTTCATAGCGTACAAATCAAAACGATGCTATTTTAATCAAAAACCATCTTAATTTCAATACTGAAATTAGAATACGCTCTGAGAAAAATGCTGTTATTTCGTCAATACTCAAAAAAATATAAAGCGAAAACGGGTCTTTTATTTTATCATGTTTCAACAAATCTTGTTTCGAGTTAGCAACTTATAATTAGCTTGGAGGAAAAATAAAAAACGATATTGTATTTATTATCAATTTATAGAAGGAAAAATATTTGAAGCCCAATTTTTCCAAGTTAATATAAATTTGGACTTCTAAGAAATACAAATACGAATCTGTTATTAATTGGAGCGGGCTGCGTATCGATGTACCTATTCGCAACTTGCAAAGTTTATACAAAATGTATCCAATATTCATAGTGAATACAAAAGGGGTTTGGAATAATACGCCTACTTTTTTTTACTTCTACTACACCGCCTTTCTTTTTTTTTTATGGAAGAGACGGCATACGAGCAACCGGTTCACCTGATGGTAAGTGATTACCGTCGCCCACGTACATCTGCAACACCATAGATGCTGCAGGTGCGTTGCCGGTCTTTAAGGATATTTGGGAAATGGAAGGGAAGAGGAGGGGAAGAGGAGGGGAATAGGGAGGGGGTGTGGGCCTCCGGTTACCTCATTCACCGAACGAAACGCAGAAGCACAAGATGCCTCTACCACACGTCGGTATTCTGCGAGGCCGTGGTATCAACGGCCGGTCGAGCCGGCCCATTCGAGCAGCAGTTAAAGTCCCTAGTCCACTGCTGAACATAGGCTTCTCAAACAAGGCGCCAGCAAAAATCGGCATACACTTCTTGGAAGGTATACTCACGACGCTGGGTTAACAGTTTTGTGCGCGCAGGCGGAGTTTTGGAGCCGGAAAGGGTTCGCCACGTTGCTCCCGTACGGGTTGGTAAACTTCACATGTCGTCGAAACAATATTTTTTATTATTTCTCAGACGTGCAGGTTTCGTCACGATATTTTCTCTCACCGCCAAGCACTACTAGGTTACTCTATAATGTATCAATTTATGAACCGATGGTGAGCCTAATAAATAAATATAAAATAACTTTGGTAGCAGGTGAGGTTGGTGTTTGGAGAAGGACTTAAAGATGTGATTGTAGATGTAATGACGTTTTTTTCAGTACAATAAAACTGTTGTTTGTAGATCTTTATATGTTGTACATAGACTGTTGTCAGAGTTAATTAGAGTTGCTTGCTTCCGTCTAATGAAAACAACAAACAAGAACCTTCTCGTGTATCTGCATTCGCTCAGACAATTAGTTCCCTTTGTGACGTGTTCTAAAAAAAAATACAAACGACTTGCAAAGAACCTTACAATTAACTATTTGCTGAATTTCAAAGCACCTTTTTTCAAAGCGTTATCCGTTGCTGTTGAGCATTTTAAAAGAAAACACCGACTTTCATTATCTCTTCACAGGTATTTTTCTGTTTGTTTATTAGTAATGTACATGGAACGGCTCGTTCATGGGGCAATGTATACGTTTCTTCAATAAAATCCTCCCTACCAATAGGTTAAAAAGGTTTATTACATATAAAGAAATGAATGATAATAACCCCTGAGAGAATAGGTTGATCGCGCGTTCTAATATTGTACCATGTAAACGTTACGTTATGAAAAAATGCCAAAAATAGAGAATACCTACGAGTTTCTTTCGCCTGTTTCTTTCCGTCAAAGAAACCTCATTACGAAACGGTGGTTGATTTAAAAAAAAATGTGTTTTTTTTATATGTAATGTTTGTTAAGTGAAGTTAGTTTTTTGTTTCTTATGTTGATGAAAAAATGATTTGATTTTTTTTTATAATAGCAAAAGTGGCCAAACCTGCTATGCTCACCCAACGTACATCTGCAACACCAGAGGAGCTACAGGTGTTATGCCAACCTTTAGAGATATTTGAGGATTGGCGAAGAGATAGGGTGCGGGGAAAGACAGGGGGGCAGTGAGCCTCGCTCGACGACTGAACGACAGCGAACGAAACGCAGAAGCAGAAGATCTCTACTTCACGCCGGTTTTCTGCGAGGCCGGTGCACTCTACCCCGGTCGAGCAGTCCCAATCGAGCAGTCGCCGCCGCAGAATTTAAAATTTGCACGTGGTAGAAGCCAAAATTAACGTCATAAAATGATTCATATAAATTACTTATTTATTGGTTCTGCCTACCCCTCTTCTTAATTCTATAAACAAGCCTAATGAAAACGGCGTAAAAAAAATAAAGGAGAAGAATGCGATTGATGTATATTTAAAGAAAATAGAAAATATCCCGATATATATATATATATATATATATATATATATATATATATATATATAATGGGCTAGGAATGTCGTAACGTCGCGATATATCAGATACAAAGCACTAATGATTGAGTAAAAGTAAAGAAAAAAATTATTTCTCTACCTATTTATAAAAAGAAACATTTCGCAAAGCAGAAAATAGGGTTAATTGGTTACTACGTCAATTTTTTTATACGCGGCGCTCGGCTTTTCAGTTATGCGTAGGGTTACCACCAGACGGCGGGACCAACTGAGAACCAGTATTGAAATGTTAAAGATGTATGAACTATCGACAGATATAAAGACATAAAGACATTTATTCCTTCACTTACATCTAAACACAGCACATGATATGGTGATACATAACAATTATAAAATAACAAATCAAGAAAAAATAAATAAAACAAACTATGAATATGAAAGAGAAAATGAAAACAGGAAATTAAAAATAAATAAATTGTGCTATAAAAAAAAAGGGAATATATCACAAGGAATTTGTGTGTGTTGTGATGAAGCGGCGGAAAGGACCGTCTCAGCATGAGCCACGAGGTGTCGCAGCGCTGATTTTCAGTCGGCCCCCGGTGTCCGTGCGCAGCGGACGGGCAGTAAGCGAGTAGTTATTTTTTATTTATTTTTTTCTTTAATTAGTAGTTATCACTATAGATAATTATAAATACACTATAGAGATATTACAGTGCCGTATATGACGCAGTGTCGAAAACATAAGATGCGAAAGACACGAAAACCAACCATTAATTTTGCTATGGCTTCGGTTGGGATTCAAATCCGGGCCACATGGCTCAGCAGTCAGAAACCTTAACCTCTAAGCTACGTTGCCGTTTCCCGTTTATCTTTCGATAATGGATTCTCAAACATAAATTGTACAGGACGTATCACTAAAATAAAACTTGAAGATACCTTTTAAAAGTTTCATACGGATCTTATAACAAAACATGCACGCACAACGATCGACTGTTACCGACGAGTGGGACTTATCCCGGCAACTGCAATTTTATGCTCGCCACCGCTCCCTGTTGAATGAGAAGCGACAACAGCTGTCAACACAACACCAGACTGTTCCGCGACATTGATACCGTTTCACTGACACGGATTTTACCGCGCCAATGTTTCAGTCTTTCTTTTTTTTTTTATTATAACGTGTGGTTCCCCCTGAGTGCGTTGCATAAAAACTTTACTAGGCTTTTTCTAAAATGTTTAAGTTAATTCGAAATACAGTTCTCGATAGGGTATGTCCTGGTCCCTTAGTCAAAAACAACGATTGGAAATTCATAGTGAAGCTTGTTGGACATCTGTGAAATTATTAATATTCTTTTTATTATTTGTTTCCCTTGAAGATGCCGTAAAGCGAAACCAGACGGTTCGTTATAAAAATAAACAAAATGTGCTGTGAAACTAGTATAAAGACTAATAATAATTGTCACCTAAATAAACATTTTATGATAACTATCTTTGTTACATAACGCCAGCAGAAATACGGTGGCTATTTCATTTTGTAACAAAGATTTATTAAACTATGGGTACAAAGGGGGTAGCTTTCTAGTCTATTGTGTCCACGTAATAGATTACCTAGTAATGGACATCTCCTTGATTAAATATCGTTCGGGTGTCTATGTATTGCGAATATATTTAGAATTGAACAGTCCCATTCATTTATTGGTATATGTTCCTCTTAATATACATCTTCGTCAGCCTCTCTTAGAAAGTTCCCAGCGTAAGAAGGTGTGCCCATCCCATTCTCACCTTTTACTACTTACTATACTACTTTTTATATGCGGTAGAGTCAAGCGGCGGCTTTTGCTGCTGCCGCCGGAATGGGCCGGCTCGACCGTGGTAGAACCACGACCTCGCTGAATGCCACCGTGAAGTGGAGGCGTTTTGTGCTCGTTTAATGATTGTGGTAACCGGAGGACCACTTCCCCATCCCCTTCGCACTATCGACTGCCGCTCCCCGACACCAGTTCGTGGAATTCGAAAGTTCGGCAAATACGGATGGATGTTCCACCAGAGCCTCGTTCGTTAGGTGCAGGGAGAGGTTGGCATTTGGCCCCTCACTTAATGTCGTAGAGCATTACGCTGACGTGTCTACGAATCAATGGACATAAACTATTGCTGCTACACGTGATGAAAATGATACGTGCATATTCGTGAGTTAAGACTAATTTTTAGATAGGCGTTGTTTATCTTGTATCTTATATTCTCATATACATATAAAAAAAATATGTTTGTGTGTTCGTCTTCTATGCGTACGCCAGACAGATTGAATTGGCACATGCGCGAAAATTTCTGGTATCATCAACGCACAATAGGTGGTGCGCGAGTCGTTTCAACATATGTTTGGCGGCGGTTCGTGTGTTTTCGGTGTATGAGGATGCTTGAAGACCATGCGAACGAAGTTCAAGGTAAAAATCGTTAAACAACGTCTGGAGCCCAACGACTTCACTCTGACATAGCAAAAAAACAAGGCCAGGGTCCGATATTGTGCAACTCCGGTGGTAATGGTAATCGCGATTGGTTTCATTCTGACGCCACGACGGGTTCGACAACATGACAGATCGCGTCGTAGAGACTTTCGGAAGAGAAGTTCGGTTAAGTCTTGACATGTTGATGACACGAGAATGTTTAAACCGGAACCCGATCACAACTAAGCAGGCAGTTCCAGTCTTTGCACCTGACAGGATATCGCTTCGTTAGTCCTAGGAAGGCGATCGCGCACTGCGTTTTGCCGCACATCGTGCCGATGTTGCCGCAGACATATAAAATATCTGTCCATAATATTGCAACTATTTATCAATGACTTTCACGACCTGCTTACGATGTCTGTGCAATCCTAACCCAAAAAAAAAAAAAAAAACTAGCAGTAATAAATCGCTCGCTCGGACAGCGCCGTCCCGCCGGGTTCATCTATCGGGCGGTCTAAAAACGCCGATGACGAAACTGGAGAGTTGGGATATGTAGGTCATTTGCGATTACGGGACCGGCCCCGTCATATATTCGGAAGGTGTTGTTACTAAAAACAAAATTACAATTCAATTGATACGTTGAATGGGAAGGTTTAAGTATAACCCATGTGAACGTATTCAGCTAATTTTGTGTTTGAATTTAGAAACTATTTATTATTTTTATTCACGGTTGGTTTTTATTTTACGTCATACATGTTTATGGCATTATTTCCTTAGAACTGGTCATTCGAAGTGAACACTCTTGTCTACAGAACACATATCACATTCAAGGTAGAGGAAACTACGTGTTGGAGACCACACTAGGGGAGTGGGTGTCGCAATTGATACGCTTACGCCATATTTATTAAAGCATACCAAACGAAATGATATTTAGGTAAAAATATTTTTTTGACAAATTAGTATTGCACGTGTGAGAAGCAGTTAACTTACAGACCGACGAAGAGACATAATTAATCTTCGACTTCGTCTAAAAATAACGTTTCTCTGTGATTCATGTTTTTCTATTTTGATCTATAATTCTTTTTAATATTTAACCAGCGAGCGTCGCACGGAGCTCTGTATTATATACAGTAAATGTGATTGTGTCGTACACATACATGTTCTAAATTACGGTGAAAACCACATGAAAGTCATTATATACATACATACATAGCGTATGCACCAGACAAACGCGCATTGAAACTTTGTTTTATACTATTTAATAAAATAAAGACACCCAGTGTCATAGAGTTGAAGAATTCGATTTGTACAATTTTATGTAAAAACCTAATTTTCTCTCTCTCATGTAAAGGGGAGGGGGGGGGGGGGGCATTTATATTATTACTCGGCATAGCCGTTTCGTTCGCTACATGTAGGCAAGGATCGGCAAGAATCTGTAGCGCAGTAGAGCCAAGCGACAGCGGCGTGAAGTAGAAGCATCTTGTGCTTCTGCTTTTCGTTCGCCAAGGAGGTAACCGGAAGCCCAATACCCTCTCCCCTTCTTCCTGAAATATCCTTACAGGCCGGCAACGCACCTGCAGCTCCTCTGATGTTGCAGATGGGCGACGTGGGCGACGGTAAATCACTAACCATCAGGCGAGCCGCTTGCTTGTTTGCCCACTTTCCCAAATAAACAATAAAATGAACAAGTTAATAACCGGATGTTGTCCTTAATTTCGAAGCTCTGTCCTATTCTTTGGGCTATCTAGCATACATAATGATTGTAGTCATTTACTGTAATTCATCGCAGCCGTGTTTTAATATGAAAGTCGTTTCAAATTTAAATAATCAATAGAGGCACGAGTAATTCTTAAAATAGATAAAGAACACCAATAGGTTAAGCTTTCATTTATTTACGGCAAAACAGACAGAGTGTATATATAAAACCAAACGCCAAATACGTTTATTTTCGCCTATTGTGTTTGTCTGTAGGTCGAAGGAAAGTTACAAATTATTTTACAAACAACTTGTCTTTATAGATTGAATACATCACACACCGTTACTGCCCGTTGTAGAATTCTTCAAATTTTGTAATAAGTTTGGATTTAGAAAGATTACTGTACTAATTTTATTATATTAAATTTCAATGTTGATGTAAAAAATGTTAATGTATTAAACAAATTAACAAAGAATCTATTCAACTTTTGACATTTATTTTTTTTGTTTTTAATGTGGCTGTGAGTTAAAGCGAAAACAATTGCTCCAAATATATAAATCCAAACGATTTATCAACGTCGCAAATGGGTCTCGAACCTTGATAGGCCCCGACTTGAAATAACGTCTATCGAGCATCACATGCGTGTCGTAAGAGATGGCTATTTGTATATCGACAGTGGATATACGATATAGTATTCGAGACCGTCCCACTACGTACGTACCAATAGAATTTTAAGTACCCATTTATTATCTAATCATGAACGTACTAAGCACCGGCGGTAGAGTATGAATAACCCACACTGAAGAGAAGACGAGCGGAGGTGTAAGGGGGAGCCTGCACGAGGTGCACCCTGCCAGTTAATAAACAAATCTCTGGCCGTTCTTGTCGTACCCAAATACACTATACACTGGTTTAACTTGTGCGAAGTGAGGAGGGACAGGTAATAGAAAATTCTATTTACTGTGCCAAGCAGAGGACTTAGTTAAGAGTGGTTATGCTCATAATAAGCTTGTATTTTTACAATCACATAGTACAAGTATTTAAAAAAAAATTAGAATGTGATCATCATGATAATATTTAAGGGATTTTACGTGGTAGAGCCAAGCAGCGACTTTTGCTGTTTCTCGAATGGGCGGTCGTGAAGTAGGCGCTTGCGTTTCGTTCGGTGAGAGAGGTAATCGGCGGCCCACTCCTCCCTCCCCTAACCCCTTCCCCACCATCCCACCCATACCTTAAATATCCATAAAGGTCGGAAACGCACCTGCAGCTCCTCTGATGTTTCAGATGCATATTGACGACGGTACCCACTTACCATCAGGTGAGGCGCTTGGTCGTGGATCGTTTGGCCCCATCTCATTAAAAAAATATATTTTATTTGTATTAAGTTTAATTTCCTACAGCAACGCGTATTACACTGGTTTGTTGTTAAATAAACAACACATGTCAATGTTGATGATTCTAAAAGCTCAATACTCTGTGTAGAGTTTGACCAGGACATCATATTGATTAAAGGTCAGACAGTGCAAGTTGAACTGTTAGTCACTTTCAACATAGATGGAAGCGATTGAATTACCCGCGCTAAGGAGTTATGTGTCATAAATCGAAAATACTCCTAATATTATGATCTCGAAGTATACGTTAGTGTGGATACTGATAACGGAAATCGAGAACAATTCGCCTTCGCCGAGTAAACTTCTAACATCTAATCAACGAATCGAGGTCGTGTTATTAACGTTACACGAGGGTGCGGTCTACTCGTAACGAGGGTGCGGTCTACTCGTAACGAGGGTGCGGTCTACTCGTAACGAGGGTGCGGTCTACTCGTAACGAGGGTGCGGTCTACTCGTAACGAGGGTGCGGTCTACTCGTAACGAGGGTGCGGTCTACTCGTAACGAGGGTGCGGTCTACTCGTAACGAGGGTGCGGTCTACTCGTAACGAGGGTGCGGTCTACTCGTAACGAGGGTGCGGTCTACTCGTAACGAGGGTGCGGTCTACTCGTAACGAGGGTGCGGTCTACTCGTAACGAGGGTGCGGTCTACTCGTAACGAGGGTGCGGTCTACTCGTAACGAGGGTGCGGTCTACTCGTAACGAGGGTGCGGTCTACTCGTAACGAGGGTGCGGTCTACTCGTAACGAGGGTGCGGTCTACTCGTAACGAGGGTGCGGTCTACTCGTAACGAGGGTGCGGTCTACTCGTAACGAGGGTGCGGTCTACTCGTAACGAGGGTGCGGTCTACTCGTAACGAGGGTGCGGTCTACTCGTAACGAGGGTGCGGTCTACTCGTAACGAGGGTGCGGTCTACTCGTAACGAGGGTGCGGTCTACTCGTAACGAGGGTGCGGTCTACTCGTAACGAGGGTGCGGTCTACTCGTAACGAGGGTGCGGTCTACTCGTAACGAGGGTGCGGTCTACTCGTAACGAGGGTGCGGTCTACTCGTAACGAGGGTGCGGTCTACTCGTAACGAGGGTGCGGTCTACTCGTAACGAGGGTGCGGTCTACTCGTAACGAGGGTGCGGTCTACTCGTAACGAGGGTGCGGTCTACTCGTAACGAGGGTGCGGTCTACTCGTAACGAGGGTGCGGTCTACTCGTAACGAGGGTGCGGTCTACTCGTAACGAGGGTGCGGTCTACTCGTAACGAGGGTGCGGTCTACTCGTAACGAGGGTGCGGTCTACTCGTAACGAGGGTGCGGTCTACTCGTAACGAGGGTGCGGTCTACTCGTAACGAGGGTGCGGTCTACTCGTAACGAGGGTGCGGTCTACTCGTAACGAGGGTGCGGTCTACTCGTAACGAGGGTGCGGTCTACTCGTAACGAGGGTGCGGTCTACTCGTAACGAGGGTGCGGTCTACTCGTAACGAGGGTGCGGTCTACTCGTAACGAGGGTGCGGTCTACTCGTAACGAGGGTGCGGTCTACTCGTAACGAGGGTGCGGTCTACTCGTAACGAGGGTGCGGTCTACTCGTAACGAGGGTGCGGTCTACTCGTAACGAGGGTGCGGTCTACTCGTAACGAGGGTGCGGTCTACTCGTAACGAGGGTGCGGTCTACTCGTAACGAGGGTGCGGTCTACTCGTAACGAGGGTGCGGTCTACTCGTAACGAGGGTGCGGTCTACTCGTAACGAGGGTGCGGTCTACTCGTAACGAGGGTGCGGTCTACTCGTAACGAGGGTGCGGTCTACTCGTAACGAGGGTGCGGTCTACTCGTAACGAGGGTGCGGTCTACTCGTAACGAGGGTGCGGTCTACTCGTAACGAGGGTGCGGTCTACTCGTAACGAGGGTGCGGTCTACTCGTAACGAGGGTGCGGTCTACTCGTAACGAGGGTGCGGTCTACTCGTAACGAGGGTGCGGTCTACTCGTAACGAGGGTGCGGTCTACTCGTAACGAGGGTGCGGTCTACTCGTAACGAGGGTGCGGTCTACTCGTAACGAGGGTGCGGTCTACTCGTAACGAGGGTGCGGTCTACTCGTAACGAGGGTGCGGTCTACTCGTAACGAGGGTGCGGTCTACTCGTAACGAGGGTGCGGTCTACTCGTAACGAGGGTGCGGTCTACTCGTAACGAGGGTGCGGTCTACTCGTAACGAGGGTGCGGTCTACTCGTAACGAGGGTGCGGTCTACTCGTAACGAGGGTGCGGTCTACTCGTAACGAGGGTGCGGTCTACTCGTAACGAGGGTGCGGTCTACTCGTAACGAGGGTGCGGTCTACTCGTAACGAGGGTGCGGTCTACTCGTAACGAGGGTGCGGTCTACTCGTAACGAGGGTGCGGTCTACTCGTAACGAGGGTGCGGTCTACTCGTAACGAGGGTGCGGTCTACTCGTAACGAGGGTGCGGTCTACTCGTAACGAGGGTGCGGTCTACTCGTAACGAGGGTGCGGTCTACTCGTAACGAGGGTGCGGTCTACTCGTAACGAGGGTGCGGTCTACTCGTAACGAGGGTGCGGTCTACTCGTAACGAGGGTGCGGTCTACTCGTAACGAGGGTGCGGTCTACTCGTAACGAGGGTGCGGTCTACTCGTAACGAGGGTGCGGTCTACTCGTAACGAGGGTGCGGTCTACTCGTAACGAGGGTGCGGTCTACTCGTAACGAGGGTGCGGTCTACTCGTAACGAGGGTGCGGTCTACTCGTAACGAGGGTGCGGTCTACTCGTAACGAGGGTGCGGTCTACTCGTAACGAGGGTGCGGTCTACTCGTAACGAGGGTGCGGTCTACTCGTAACGAGGGTGCGGTCTACTCGTAACGAGGGTGCGGTCTACTCGTAACGAGGGTGCGGTCTACTCGTAACGAGGGTGCGGTCTACTCGTAACGAGGGTGCGGTCTACTCGTAACGAGGGTGCGGTCTACTCGTAACGAGGGTGCGGTCTACTCGTAACGAGGGTGCGGTCTACTCGTAACGAGGGTGCGGTCTACTCGTAACGAGGGTGCGGTCTACTCGTAACGAGGGTGCGGTCTACTCGTAACGAGGGTGCGGTCTACTCGTAACGAGGGTGCGGTCTACTCGTAACGAGGGTGCGGTCTACTCGTAACGAGGGTGCGGTCTACTCGTAACGAGGGTGCGGTCTACTCGTAACGAGGGTGCGGTCTACTCGTAACGAGGGTGCGGTCTACTCGTAACGAGGGTGCGGTCTACTCGTAACGAGGGTGCGGTCTACTCGTAACGAGGGTGCGGTCTACTCGTAACGAGGGTGCGGTCTACTCGTAACGAGGGTGCGGTCTACTCGTAACGAGGGTGCGGTCTACTCGTAACGAGGGTGCGGTCTACTCGTAACGAGGGTGCGGTCTACTCGTAACGAGGGTGCGGTCTACTCGTAACGAGGGTGCGGTCTACTCGTAACGAGGGTGCGGTCTACTCGTAACGAGGGTGCGGTCTACTCGTAACGAGGGTGCGGTCTACTCGTAACGAGGGTGCGGTCTACTCGTAACGAGGGTGCGGTCTACTCGTAACGAGGGTGCGGTCTACTCGTAACGAGGGTGCGGTCTACTCGTAACGAGGGTGCGGTCTACTCGTAACGAGGGTGCGGTCTACTCGTAACGAGGGTGCGGTCTACTCGTAACGAGGGTGCGGTCTACTCGTAACGAGGGTGCGGTCTACTCGTAACGAGGGTGCGGTCTACTCGTAACGAGGGTGCGGTCTACTCGTAACGAGGGTGCGGTCTACTCGTAACGAGGGTGCGGTCTACTCGTAACGAGGGTGCGGTCTACTCGTAACGAGGGTGCGGTCTACTCGTAACGAGGGTGCGGTCTACTCGTAACGAGGGTGCGGTCTACTCGTAACGAGGGTGCGGTCTACTCGTAACGAGGGTGCGGTCTACTCGTAACGAGGGTGCGGTCTACTCGTAACGAGGGTGCGGTCTACTCGTAACGAGGGTGCGGTCTACTCGTAACGAGGGTGCGGTCTACTCGTAACGAGGGTGCGGTCTACTCGTAACGAGGGTGCGGTCTACTCGTAACGAGGGTGCGGTCTACTCGTAACGAGGGTGCGGTCTACTCGTAACGAGGGTGCGGTCTACTCGTAACGAGGGTGCGGTCTACTCGTAACGAGGGTGCGGTCTACTCGTAACGAGGGTGCGGTCTACTCGTAACGAGGGTGCGGTCTACTCGTAACGAGGGTGCGGTCTACTCGTAACGAGGGTACAATATTATATCTAATAAAATTTGCAGGCTTAGGGGTTATTGTGTTACATCTTTACCTGTCATTTACCAACGCGTACCGTACAGACAATCTTTCTGTTAATCTTTAAAACCTCCCCCAAATGCCAATCTCACATGCACGCGGTGTTAGCCCAAGTGTGGCATTCGAATTTGCCGAACCCGAATCCCACGACCTAATGATGGGGCGTAGCATCAACAGTGCGAGGGTACCGGTGGCACTGCGCTAACCAACCCCCTTGCCCAGCGTGATGAGTGGGAAAACTGACCAAGTTATACCATGCGTTTTCTGTCTGTGTTAAGTTTTGGACTAAATTAGGCTGATGTAGTCGTATTGCAGTAGGACACAGACATCTCCGAATGGAGGGATTTACGGCATACGGGTTGAGCGGATCGTAGTAGCAGTACTTTTAAGACCGTTAATCCGTCGTCTGTCGGACACCATGAGGTTTCTAAGACTTCTCCCACTGTCGACTTTTACCCCCATATTGCCTAACTCTGGTGGTAATCGTAATAGCGATCGGTTTCAATTTCGAGGTTACGCCCGACTCGATCGGAATAGAGAACTCGAAAACAAAAACCGAATAATTCTCGGTGTGTTTCGTGAATATAAATTCTATTGTTATGACACGTGACGTGTTAAAGTAGAAGAGTCCGTATGTTAAAGTACGACGTAATCTTACACACTGTCGCATTCGTCGCTAAAATAAACAGATCGCTATTACGATCACTGCTAAAGTTCCCCAATAGACCCTCGGGAAAGTTCTAGAAGTTCGGTACGTATGATTTTGCTAAGCTTCTTGGTGATATGGTGGAAGTACGGAACCCGCACAACGCCTACCACTCACGCAGGAACGGTCTTTTTTTAAATTGCATAAGCATTTGTTACTAAACACCAAAGTCAGTTAAATCTAGACACTAAACATCATTTATCATGTACGTTACGTCTTTTACGAAAAAAAATTTAATGTATAGAAAAAATAGATCATTTTATTTGGTAAAAAAAAACACGTAACACGTAATTTACGAGACAGCTTTTCCTTTTGATAAATCACCTTCGCGCCGTAAGCGGCAGATCGTATGAAGCCGATATTGAGTTATATCCAACGCCGTGTGTCGTACCGTACGATACCAGCAGCAACCGTACGCAGTGCAGCAAAATGTGCCGCAGCTCAATTTAACGTTTAACGGCCGTGGCCGTCTTCGATTGTAAAAGTCATAGATACGTTGCCTGATCAAACGCCAATACCTCTAGTCTAGCTTTAAAGTGATGTCACACTTGATCTGTTAGTCGGGGTTTATTTGATTCCTTCCAGATTTTTTGTGAAAAAAGTTGACATGAATACGTATATGTCCGGGATGTAGTTCAGAAAGTATAATTTATTCAATACTCGAAAATATGTTAAGCAAAAATCATTTGGCACGGTTCAGTGCTGCGATAAGTCATCAGGTAAGGATTGTTATATATAAATATGCCAGGTTTTTTCACACACTTTAAATATCAAATACAACCTTAATAAACGTAACGCTCACCTC
Organism: Bhutanitis thaidina; assembly: GCA_029286595.1. NCBI lineage: Eukaryota > Metazoa > Arthropoda > Insecta > Lepidoptera > Papilionidae > Bhutanitis > Bhutanitis thaidina. Next base: position 9,455,551 of record JAGSMS010000028.1, on the reverse strand, counting down.
TGCGCAAAACTGTTTTGTTACGCACTAATGTGTTAAAAGCTTTACGATACAGCGAAACCGATTACGCCGTTTGCATAACAGAAAAACGGTGACGGTGGAGCGGCGGTAATAAAAAAACGAAAGTATGTTAGTGCTTAGAGCCCGCTGTGGATACAGTGTCGGCATTCCGATTAGGCATTGAAACGTTATACTGTAACATGGCGTCCAACTCATATGCGATTTGTTTCACGGAATAAACGAACGCTCAGAACTCTAACTTTATTGTATTCATGTAAGTATATTGATACGATCTTAAAATATCTTACCTTACTAGAGACCTAGGCGAGCGTTTCACGATCAAATCGTGAGACGTTCAGATAAAACGGCCAGATCAAGAGTACTCTAAACCAACGAGCATGCATGCGAAGATTGATGAAAGTGGAAGAAGCGAAAGACATATGGCAGGAAGCAGCAAGTAAAAGAAGATTGTCTCTGCCTACCCCGTTGGGAACATGGCGTGAATATATATACATACTAGACTGTAAATAGGCTGTAGGACGTAGGCCTCTTCTTTAAGGTGGATTTACCATAATCGCCACGCTCGGCAAGTGGATCGGCCACATCAGTACCAGACACCACGCGTACGCTGCATTTTAAAAAGATGCAAAAAGCTGCTAGTCACACATGCTAAGTCACATTGGAGGAGGATTTTACTTTCCTATCGTTACAACTATATCATTACGCAGAGTAAGGAGGAAACGAGACCAGAAGGGTACAAATAGTAATAAAATACACTCTTAAAATTCCTTATATACAGAATGTCTGGCCACCCTAATTTAAGGTCACTTTAGTAATGTTTGTAAGATGTAAAGGTTTAGTTGAGCCAAAGAATTCTAAAACTATCTCACACACTGTATTCCGTGGGTTAAACTTAGAATTCCATCCCGCTAACTCGTCTAGAATATGCATCTACTGTATCGAATTATTCACTCACTATTGACTCAAATTATTCGGCTTACACAATGATTGAAGAACACACCACGCACAGGTACCAGGTATAGAAAATTGTCGCATACACAGACTGTATAAAATGTGTATTTATAAAAGTAAAAACAAAACAAGCTAGTGATGTCGAAGGTCAACATATCGATGTAAAGAAATATTAGCAGTCTCGTCTCGTCTCAAGGGCAGTTGATGTCAATAACAGATTTATCATTAGAAAGTATTTAATCAGATACGTCGAAATATCGAATAGCATTATTCATCGATCGTTTGCCTAATTAAAACACGAATAATATTGTAACATTTACAATGATTAATTTTGTTTATTTAAGTTTCTATCGAATCAATACTTGTCGATGGAAACATAAATAAAACTTGTTTTTTTTTTTTTTTCTGGTGAGTTATGACACACTAACTCACCATATATTAAGTCACTAGCGGCTGCCCAGGTGGACAAAAATGTTTGTATACATTAGTTTAGTCCTGCAAGCGTGATTAAACAACAAACATGGACTTTTTATTTTGTAATATTAAGTTTTTATAGCTCTCCTGGAATCGTGAGTAACGTTTAAAAAATATATTCAATCAAAATCCGTCAAATGACTTTTAAGTCAAATCCGTACAAACAAACATACATACATTAGCTTGCATTCCATATAGGCAAAAAGGCGGTGCTGATCCTAGTAATTTCTTAAGAATGAGTGAACTACGTTTATTATTATACAAATACTTTGCTTTTTTTACCTACAGGGGTATAATCCTGTGCATGCCACTGCATACACAAACAAATAATGTAATATATTAGTAAAGATATTACTGTTATTATCGTATATACTACTACTTTGTTTAATTTATTAATAAAATAAGGGTAAAAAAAAGAATCACTCGGGGGATACATTAAAATCGCAGCGAATTTTGGGTTCAAATTCGCTGCGATTCCTGCACTGGCCGGCATCACTAAAAACAGTTGAATTTAACACGTGCTCTGATGGAAAACATCGTGCGGTAACCTGCACGTAAAGAGAAATAAAAAAAAATATATCGTGGACATACGAAGTCCGTCAGCCCGTACGTACTGGAGCAGCGTGGCATGTGCTTCCCCGCCTCCAAAACTGAGGGGGTCTATTATATTCAGAGAAAGCATTTGCCCAGCAGTGGGAAATTTATAGACTGTCTCAGTCTACCCGATGTTTAGTGGTCGTTGTGGCCAATTGACACCAACATCTTGAGAATCAAATTGAAGATGCGTTGGCGCCATTCTAGAATGGACATCGACGTAATGCCTTATTATCTCAGATAATATAAATAAGTCTCCGATTCAGTGACTGATCATAAAATGCTTAGTAGCGAAAAAAAGAAGGTATCCTTCTTTTATTCCTTTATTTTTTTATTAGGGGCATTTGTAACCTAAACTTAATATACTAGATTTTTCAAAACAAATATTTTAACCTCTGTGGGTTATTTTTCTAACATTATTACAACGTTATGTTGTAAAATATAAATGAAGAGAACAAAAAACGTAGAAAATGCGAATAAAGGGTCGTGGGTTAAAAATTTCACAGACGGATGTGGGAAGCGCAGCGGCGCTGAGCGAAACTCCGGAAAGGTTAGAATGAAAAAAAACTCCAAAATAACAAAGAAGTGGTTTCATCTAAATATACAAACAGAAAAAAAACAAACAAATTTAAAACATAAAGTTTACAAGAATTCGCATGTTAAAATATTTAGGATCTCTTTTCGGCTAACGAATTTGTTAAGTCTAGTTAAACATTTGGTTAATTCCTTAACATCATTAATTATATTTCTAAAACATCTACAATCCGTACGGCACTGAGGTCACATATTGCAACACGAGAGGTGCTGCAGGTGCGTTGCCGGCCTTATTTGGGAGATGGTTGGGAGGATGAGGAGGGGAGGGGAGGGGGGGGGGAGGAGAGTCCTTCGTTCCTCTGCTAATCATATGATAAGTATCCTGCAACATTTTACCGATTTTGTTGGTGGTTCCTTCCCCGTTCAGGCTCCACTTCTCTGGAACTCCTTGCCCGCAGACATTAGAAAAGCGCCATATAAAATTTATTTTATATGTATGTACTAATGTGTTTGTATGCATGTATATATGTGTGTAGGTATTTGTGTATATATTATAGTATGTGTAGGTGTGTTTGTGTAGATATGAATACTTACACATTTAAATATGTTTTAATTATATAGTATATTTCTCGATTAGTCATTTTGCTATTTATATTATTTTAAATTTGATGCACCTATCGAGGCTAGGAGATGTTTCTAGCAAATTTAGCTAATCGACTCTTGCCGTACGGCCACAGATAGCACGGACGAGAAGCTGCATGTATAGTATGGGCAAACCTAGAAGTTTCGAGAAATTACCAAACACATGTCTGCTTTTGCCGGGCTGCTTTGAGAAGGCTATGTTCAGCAGTGGTCTGAATTAGGCTGACGTAGTAGAAACAGTCGAAGCCCATAAGCTTTTATGTTTCTTACGATTTAAACTTTGAACCATTTTCGCATCACAATAATCGAATACACCCCAGCTCCGTAAAACAATAGAAAATCCTAATCATTATTCAGCGAGCGTGGCGATTGCGTACAAGTAATCTGTTCTGTGACAATTCCATTGCTAATGCAAATTTATTAAAAACGATAGTGCCACACGTTAACACGGCAAATTAGCTCTTAATGCTATAATCTTTCAGATCAATTTCAGACATTTCGTTTGGATGATACAGCGTTTTAGAAAACTGGAAAAATTATCATACAAGAGGAAATAGTTTAATCAAATGTCAAGTGTATTATAAATACGTTGTACAAACTGTAATGTTCCCTATTAGTATCACTTACAGTTCGATTTGCAACGGGCTAATTACGCACTCGTTATACGTTATAAAGCGAAAAAAATTGCTTCATTAAGTAGCATATTTAGAAGTACTGTTTCATAAACAGTACAGTTACGTCAAATCGCCCGCATTGTTAAAATTGCCCGCAAACTTGGAATAGGTAATGATCCCGTTTACACTAAGCGACGCGGTGTTAGTTTGAAAAGAAACACGAGTGCATAAAGTTTAAAGAGTAATCTACAACGTGATAGAGCCAAGCGGCGGCTTTTGCTGCTGCTCGAATGGGCCGGCTCGACCTGATTGGTACCACTATCGCGCAGAATACCGGCGTGAAGTAGAGGCATCTTATGCTTCTGCGTTACGTTCGGTGAGTGAGGTATCCGGAGGCTCCATCTCCCAAATGTCCTTACGAGGCCGGCAACGCACCTGCAGCACCTCTCGTGTTGCAGATGTACGTGGGCGACGGTAATCACTTACCATCAGGTGAGCCGTTTGAAAAAAAAGTACTACAAAGAAAATCAACAGCAATCAAAAAGCCGCTGTAACAGCGCGTGAAACGTCAATACAATTCACGTTGGGTGTTTCTTTCGAGTGGCGCGCTCTAAACGTTTCGACTGACTACAGACAGACAACCTACAATGGCGATATAGCGTGGGCATAGAGAGCAAGGACGTCGCGCATTGAACGTTTCAAACGTTACGTATTATAAGGATGTAGTGTCTACCTATCCACTTGCTGCCTAACGACGATGGATTAAATAAACGATTAGTATAGAGTATCACATTTACGAGTAATTTTATGGATTATTATTATTGATTGTAATGTAATAATTTTATATAGAATCGAGAATTAACGTGAATCTAGAGCTTAGATATTGCAACGAATCAAAGACTAAACCTGCTACCCCTTCACTAGTCCGTGGGTATTGGGTCGGGGAGACAGTCTGGAGGATTCTTTGCAATCCTTCGTCTGTTGCTACCACGGCTAGTGGACAGGACTAGGAACTGTATGGCACAGCCAAAATAACAAACGCCCTGAGCTACCGCGGCTCAAGATGTTATATTTTCACCTTCTACTTTTAACCCTTCACATTCCTATACGCATTATTAATTTCCTACGGCGATATCTGACAGGGAACGGTGAAAAGCCACTTCCCCCAATTCCACCGCAACGTTGTGATAAGATGTTGATAATCGTAAATTGTTTTATAATTTGCTGATACCGAATTTACACTGCAGACTGATAAAATGCTTATCTTAGCATAAGACCTGTAACTGAAACCCAACAACAAGCGAGGAAACGATATGATATGTTAACATTCCGCATTATTTATGATTTTATTCACTACTGCTTACCTTTCGATAATAAATATTTTTCAAGTTTACCTACCATTTGTCTTTGAACTATGGCATTGTTAATGATTATAACACACGACTTATGTGTAGTTAAAATTTTTATTTTACAGACATGAAAGGTTTCCTCTCGATGTTTTTCCTTCACCGCCGAGCACGTGGTAAATTACATGTAGCTCGCGCTCTATGAAACCAACACGGCTCATTTTACTTCACTTTAGTTTTTAGACATGTTTCGTTTTCATAATTCGTCAACTCGTCAATTTGAACTTGACACTATTTTAAGTAAAAAGAGTACGTTCTGTACGTAAAGACTTTAACAAACTTGAATATCATAACCTAGTTTTAGGCGGATTTCATCGGGGAATCAAAGCGCTTTGTGACAAAGAAGTCACGAGCAAAGTCTGTGAAGAAAACATTTCTTTGCAAAGCTACACATCGTTACACACCGCCTGCGGGTCTTAGCGGAATTAAAAACAGAACGCATGCGATCTCTCGCATAGAGTATGCAGTTGTTGAGAACTGTCAACTGATGGTGTCAACGCTCTTAGCCTTGTGCCTCTGTTGATAACAAGTCTCTACTTAACGTTGTCAATACACATACGATCAATTATATCAGCATCGTACGAGATTATAATTATAATATACAAAGCATGATATTAATTATGTTACACGTGAAAGGTTCGGACATTTTAAATTTCGAATTTGAAATTTAAAATTGGAATTTTCGACCTGAACAGTTGCGAAGGGCCGAATTTTTTTTGGATGAGAAAAGAAAAGATCACCATCTCTTCTTGAGTAAAGAAAATTATGCTCTCCAAGGTCTTGAATAAACAACTCTTCATTACCAGTATCTCGTGAGAGCATTTCTTGGATTATTTTAGGATAATTGTTAATCTACATTTTCAATTAAGTAAGAATAAAGTAAATTGAGAAAAATTGATTACGTAATTGTTCTTTAGAGATATAGATCTCGCGCTCCGATTACTTCTCAGTTAATTTAATCCACGGACGAAATCGTAGAAATTAGCAACGAACGGTGAACGTAATTAAAGATAACACAACGTAGCCTTCGTGGGTGTAGTAAGATGGGGTGGGCGAGCTCGGCGAGGGGGCTAGATCTATGTTATACTTTGCCCCTGGTCCTAAACTTGGAAATGTATAGAGGAGGCACGGCCAAAATGCTTTAACCAAATCCTTTGGCCAACGAAGAATTCATTGTTTTTTTTTTCGTTCAATACTTAATCTTTGGCGATTTCCTCTTATGAGTTAAAATACGTCTTTAACTGATGACGTGTTGCAACAATTCAAATCATATTGTTATAACACGTTAAGGGTTAAGAATAATATGCTCATCGTCGAGTTACATGGAACTGTGGTCAAACTTTTGTTTATGTCTGTACTGAATCAATAATTATTAAATCATAACTGCTATTTTAGAGAATCAATGCGTCTCCACAGATCTTTAACAATGACAGGAGTTCGTCATTTCAGTTTATTGCTAAACGTAGGTCTTCCACAGAAACCTTCAAACGCGCACCTAAACCTGCAACGTCCATAAACCTCAGCCCTCCAAAATTTGAGAAAACGTTTAGTATATTCTTACGTGGAGAATTCGAGCAATACTAGCTGCCGGTCAAATGAAGGTCGAAGAAAGACGGTTCCAGTAGCTAGCTAGCTTCCACCGTTCTTCTCCAATATAACGGTTACTTAAATTTTACAACAACACGGGCTTCCGCTAAGTTCATCGCGCGAATAGAACAGTTCAGTGAAGTGTGTTCAATTACATTGTAATCAAAAGTCCGACCGGTCTCGTCCTGTTCAACCGGGCCGCTGGATTGGCTCCTAACGAGCGTGAAATGACCGAATGAATCATGAATTTCAATGCTAGAGTTAGATTGTTCATTTTCCCCTCGGCGGTGGTTAAAAGGGACAAAGGCGAGGGTCGGGCTTTGATCTCGCCGCGCCATCGGCACGTATTTTTCCTCCTTTTTTTAGGAAAAGCATTCGCGAATACCCCCGCCACGTTATAGCAGAAAAGCATGTTATAACGTTAAAGATTGATCTTTGCGGGGGAAGTAGATTGTGAAGGTGTTAGATAATCATAGGACTATTTTTTAACGCATGGAATACAGTCGACCATGGTTAAATCGTATTCATCCGTTCCTATCTGAGATTTGCTCCTGCGGCCTTTCAATGGCTTTAGTCTTATCTGTGGCCATCAGAGCACAGTCCGCGTGTGGTAACAGGCCTCACGCTAGATATCTCTCGAGAAGGCGTAATACCATCTGCCATTCCCCTTTTTAAATTTCCAATTTTCATCAACTCAACTATCGAAAACAATGGTCTCTACTTTTTATAGTCAGTCCTGTCATTATGCATACGACCTTACAATTTGCGTGCAATCTGATATTGACGATCGGCACAACGCAAGTAGCGTTACAAAATTTCTGCCGTCTCAAACAAAAAGCTAAACAATGCTCGAAGGTAGCTTAGGCTTACACACAAATGTTAATTATGCTTTCTTTTACATTTATATTTAGGCATTCATTAATGTTGCTTATTTTGTTAACTAGGTGTCGTTTTTATTTATTATTTTTTTTAATTTCGTCGTCAACCTGCAGTGATCCCGCATCTGTCAGAAGTACACTGCTGATATACCTCCCCTAAATATTGCCACAAAGCACGGTGCAGAGCCCCCTGCATCCATTGACTTCCCGCAACACTGTGGTGTCAACATTTTGTTGTTCTCCTAGACTACGTTTGCCTGTACGAGGTTAACACTCGAGAACCTTTCTTCCCCAACGGTTGTCAGTTTCGCGAGCTATGTGGCCGGCAATTGCGGCGATATTCCGTCACCCTAGTTCCGTTGCGAATATTATCCTCATAGATTCTAACACGCTTCTGCATAGACTTTTCCATAGCCCGCTGAACAACTTTGGAGCTTCCTTATACGGCCTGCAGTAAAACAGCACGTAAAGTCTTAAGGTTTTGACATAAGAATGAGCAGTAATACAAGTACTCCTCTACGTGCATGCGTGCCCTAAACGACGCGTACAACTTTCCTGCCTCACTGCCGAAATTTCATATTTTCCTCAGTAATTTGCGATGCATTTTCATGAATATACAATACAAAACAAAATATGACTATCAAATGTCTTATCATTGGTTTCGGGATTTTACCAAAAATAAATATTCACTATACATTGTTGTGAAACCCTGACTAATTTTTGTTAAACAAACGCGAGACGATAGGCTATTATTGTGACCTTGAAGGTGTCTTACGTTAGTTTCGTTCTACTCGATGAGAATATGCAGCATAGTAACCCCAACTCGGCTGAACATGGTTCGGAAAACTTTTTGAAACTCTACTACTACTCTACCCTCTTTACTCCTATATGAGCCATCTGGTTGGGTTAACCTCTTACTTATATCTGCCGTCAATTAGTAATGCCGCTGTAGTCTTCAAATATAAATTACTTTGAAACTTAATATAGAGGCAGTATTTTTTAATTCTTTAGAGGTTTCGTATATTTTTAACTAAAAGACCATACTCTATTCAGGGGAAGGGAACGTAATAGGAATTAAGTCCATATAGCATTGCCTTAATCATAAGAATAACTAAATTACTTTTTATAAATATTAAATTTTTCTTAATATCATGACATGCACTGCAGCTTAGTTGCCTATAAACGTCTTCGATGTTGAATCCAATATTTTGGGTCACCCCTGAAAACTACGATAAGATGCCATTTCGTTGTCACATCGGATCGACGGTTTTCGACATTCGCAATACGAAACTGTATGTAATACATCGCTAATTTTGTAACTTACGTCGCATTTCATTAGTTTTAAATTCCCTTGACATTTTAAGCTAGGCAATGATCATACGTCGATTACGTCATCCGGCTGAATTGCGTACACCAGGCGGTTAACATGTGAACACTGATCTTTTTTGTGACTAATTAATTGCCAAAGTTTATCACATTTTTTTATATGACAACTCGATTTTATAGTGCTTTAAGAAGATATCTTTAGTAGTAGTTTCTACTAATGTGACCAATGCATAAAAAATTCTGATATAACACTAATTAATGTGATTTTAAAGGCCTCATCAGGCGTGTGATTAAGAGATCGAAGGGATCGCAAATCAGGAGTAATTCGACTTATGTAGAGGGCTTCTACCAAGAGCTTTTTTAAACTTATATTGGGTACATACGATTTATATTTCTGGCCTGAATATTAAACCGCCGACATTTCAATTTGGAGCCTATTAGGTACAGTATGACAAGCTCACCACCTGTTTGTGTATGACAGTATGACAAGCTCACCACATTGTTTCAAATAAGCTCTGGTGAACAGTGGGTTAAATTAAATAAATGTCTAGACTTCTGATCACTCCAATAAAAGGGTATACGGTCGTGTTTTTTTTATCTTAAGTGATTCCTATTGTAATATATATATATATATGTTCCTAATATAAAACAGTATGTTTACATATTTACAAAAAACCTTGGTTTTTTATCATTTAAATTGTACCACCCAGTACAATCACTCTGTCAACTGTTTGTAATTGTAAAAAAAAATAGAGCATTAGAATTTAAGTTATTTAAATCATTTCTTAATAAAAAAAACAGGTTACCAGTTTTATGTCAAGTTATAGCTCTTGAAACCTTGACTTACATTTGACATCCATTTATACATTACAATTAAGATAATCAATAAACATGTTTACATTTCCTAATTAAAACAACTTTGAATAATTTAAATCTATAATTATACAGATGTCATATATTAATTGCAGTGTATCAGAAATCTTGAAAAGAATTCAAATTAGACATTATTCTAAATAGATGCTACATATATAATGTTTCACAATCAAACATTAAATAAGAACAAACAACGATAAATTATCTGCAGATTTGCACATCTAAATCTTCAAATCTACAACCAGCTATGCTTCAATTAACATGAGGCTAGCCAATATCAAAAAATCTTGTATACAATACATATTCAAATTGATTGTACAATGTAAATGTTATTAAACATCAAACTTGCAGTCCCCGCAACTAAACTAGCCAGCTCTGACAACCTTGGAATTATACACAAGCTAGACAATCTGCAACCAACTTTGTTCCTTAGGCCGTTAAGTTTTAAATAGAATATGTCATTATAAATAGACTCAACAATGACCTTGCATATTATCACCTAAATTAAATTTTACATTCATTAAAGCAAACTGATTTACTCAAACTAAACAACTTATGTGTAACTAGTTCTTTCCGACATAATGAATGAAATGGTGCCAGTCTAACCTAATTACAGTGTCATATTAATAAATCAAAGTTTAATAGATGAAAAAAATGTTAATCTTTCGATTGGTTAGTTGAGATGACTTTCAAATAAATAAAGCAAATAAAAGCGTTCAAGATATGAAATAAAAAATTTCAAGAAGAGTAAATTTGCCAGTAAACCAAGGAATGAACAAGATTCTGTACATTAAAGTGATGATCACACCAACGATGCAACAACTAAGCCATGAGTGGGTCGGTGTGAGGCTAAATACAAAGGCTCACGACATCGAGGCAATGTTTACAGTGCGATGGAGGAGTTGACGGTAAACGCTTACACCTACGCTGCATGCTCACACTCCACAGAGGGCAGAATGACACGCGCGCGCCTTGTTACATGATGGTATCCTCTTTAAGAGAGTCGTGAACATCAGCAAAGGAGGTACGTGAGCAATTGCGCGCGTGAGGCATGCGCGCCACCAACAACCACAAAGCCAATGAGGAGCGAAACGAATGTACAGACTGACGACTCACCGAAATGAGACGTTATATTGCCATGGCCGTTGGCCATTGGCAAGGCTGTCACCAAGTCTTGAACTAAAAAACAACGACCATCTTTTAACATTGCATACAATAAAACACTAAATTTAATAATAACTTAATTTAAAATCCTTACGCCGTTTAAGGCGCATAACAAAAATGAAATAGTAACCTACTTGTAAAAGATTGCCGAAAACAAACACAATTCCAAAGATCATGGCAGTATGTATATTACGAAACTATGAGAAAATCAAATTCATCTAAATGTGCTGTTTCTTATCAATTGATTTAATTTTCAGTAGAATTTAACAACTTATTCCACTCGTAATGGCTTTATTATCACATAAATAGGTCAAAGTGATAACAACGCTACATTCTGATAAGAATCTTGTTGGAACTTAGCTAGTACCAGGGTCGACTACACTATGTCAATGTTAATTCTGCTTGCCAAATACGCAATGAAGTAAAACATATTATTAATTGTGATTCATTTACTACTCACCTGAGCTAAAATGTGATCTTTTGATGTCTCCATTCTCTGAATCTCCGTCTAGTGGTCGTTTTCTAGAGTCCGTAATTTCCGGACTAGGGCAAGTATCCATACCCGTGTCAGCGGCCATGTTGAATTTCAGGGCAAAACTCTAAACTTCTTTAGCATAATTCCCATTACGTAATTGCTTCAGAATGCGTATACGGATGCGGCACAATACATTATTCAAACATTATAATAAGATACACTTAACACTTAACAACTAAAACGTAGAGGTTTGAAGTTTGAATAAGTCTAATACTAAAATATAATATAAGAAGAGAAGTGACACTATATTTGTTACGTCTAAATGTTATGTGAACGTTTGTCGATACTGCTCTGCGGCTGTTGTGTATAGCGCATGGCCAATGTGAAATTAGTCGCAGACGAGATTCTGCTATGTTGGTAGTGCTGTGTTTTGACAACTCCCAGCTGATTACTTTAGTGTTGGCTCTCGTAAATAGGTTTTACTTTCATTTACTTAATTTTCAACATCATACTTAAACTATTTTATCACAATCTTTATTAACTTAATCATAAAAATATCATAAAGCTAGTTAAAATTTAATATCCTAAAAATTACACCATCCCTTGAACTTTGTTCAACACTCCCAATCTTAGGCTATAAGATGCAATAAATAAGTAAGCTCCTAGGACTGTGTACGTCTAATGGGATGGTCAGAGGTATGGGTATGAAATTTGGGCTTTTTTTAGATTTCACCAGACATTGTTGAAACTAACATAACAGGTGGTGAGCCTGTCGTCTTCTTAGTGTCCAAGTCATACAAAAGTGAAGAAAAACTCCTAAGTTGTGGCATGAGCGGCATGATCGAGCTCAGGCCTCAGTTTGTCTCTGAATCAGGAGACTCAAACTCGATTCCTTCATTTTCACATTCACTCGCGTTTCGTGGATAATCCCCATTATTTTATGTATCATGTAACATAATCATCACTTTTAAATGCAATTTAACTTTTCTATTTCAATTAATGTAAAGATGTACATCACTACGTAGAAAAATCACAAGGTCGTTCCATTATTATCCAATGAGGAACTGCACAGAGTACCTTCTTGTGGCTAACTTCATTTTGGTCTCCATCATTTTTATGTTATTATCGCATAACAGAAATTTAAAATAAATCCTTTTATTTTGATGTACTTTAAGGTATATTATATGTCAAACTGTAGAAATAAATAATTAAATATTGGTCTCTAGTGAATAAATGTAATTTTGATCTATTTCCACGTAGCGAAATACATTCATTGTTTTTCAAAGTATGTATATCATAGTTTAAAATTATTTAGGCCAAGGTCTTTTTCTAATAGTGGTATTACATAAATATAAGTTAACGATGTAATTTACATGTGTTGGCCAAATACATTAAAGTATATTGGTGGTGGCGTAAGAAAAAACTACCATCCTATTAGCATCCTGAGAATACAGACAGGCACTACGTTAGGGTTAGATCCCACCTCATCCACAAGAGTAATTACTATACTATACGCATCGTAAGAGTCCACTGTGGGAAAGGTCGAGAAAATATTAAACACAAGAGACAGCATCTACTACAAAATTCATCATCATTACAGCCTCTCCACAGATCCACAGTTGAACATAGGCCTCACTCAAAGATTTCACAAAGCATTGTCCTGTGCCACCTGCCTCCCTTAACTTCCCGGTACACTAATCAGGTCGTCACTACCTTGTGGGGGTCGGCATACACTGCCTTTGTGGGTTGAGAAACTTTATTTCCGGGTTGAGAAACTTTATTTCCCAACGGTTGTCTGTGGGAGCAATATAACCGCTGGCCGGCCCATTGCCACTTCTGATCCTTACGGCTATGTCGGTTATCCTAGTTATGCTGGACATATCGTAGCTATCGTATTATTAAATTATACATAGCAATTAATTAACACCGTATTCTTCTACCAAGACAATTTTAAATAATATAAGTACTTAAGATTTTCATTTAATACTAATTAATAAAAAAAGATTCCTTACAGCCCACAGAACAGACCAAGATAATAAATAATATTTGTGTGAACACAGTACATCGAATAAGAAATTAAAAGATTTTGAAAGAGAAGACCTAAATTTTTATTATAATTCTCATGTGAACTTCTAGTTATGTTAGATACATATTTTTCTATAAATGCCAATCTTACCTGGAAGTGGACATCGTGCACTGTTTGATTAAAAGGGGGTCCAGTGATTTCATGTGGCTGTTGAAATTAAACAGTTGCACATCTCTATACGATCATGAGTCTTATAAATAAAAAAAGTTTCGTATAAAATGTATCTTTATTAGTATTGCAGTAAATTAAATGCCTATTAGAGATTGTTTTGGTTAGCACAGCTGCGCTAATTATACCTACAAGTTTTAGGATATTTAGGAACAGAGAAACACGGGAGTGTGAAACAAGTTTTATAATAATTATTAAAATAAGAATTATTTGAAAAAAGAATCTCAGTGATATTAAAATAAGATAAAATATCAGTTGCAATACTTTATTTATGTTTTGATCCGGCTGTATCTTTCCAAATTTATATTTTTATCTATAAATGCAGCCGTCAATGAAACAAAACATTATTTTTTAGTTTACAAAAGACATAATATGCCACCATTACTGAAAGTGTGTTCAATCACATATTAACAACTTATTAAAAAAATAATGTACACTTTAGAGTATAATGACCATTCTACCAAAAATCAATTAGGTAAGAAAAACTAGAAGTAAATTTAAATAAAATGCCTTGCACACATTAACACAATCGCAAAGCGAATTAAAAATGAATAAAAAATATAAATGCTAAGTCACAATGTTCAATGTAAGTATATTCTCTATTAGCAAACATTGTGGTGTCAATAAAATTTAAACGACACTCGTCAAAAAACAATAAAATGTATTTTGCAATACACGCTATCATTGACATTCTTAATGGCCACGTCTAATAAAACAAAATCAATTTGATTTTACGTTAGATAAGGCTTTTACTTTGACTTTAGATCCGACATAAATGAAAATAATAACAAAGTTCAACGTACAGTACCTTCTGACTTTGCTACAAACGATGACGAAAAGAAACATAATTAAAATCCATAAACAAATATATATATTTATATGTATAATACTTAGCGATTTTAGAAGAAAATCTTCGAAATAATTTCACAATTTTCTTTAGAAATTTATGTCAGCTTATAAGTTAATATAAAGTTCTTGGTTAAAACTAGTTTAACCATTTTATTTTGAAATCATTATCAGTATTTTAATATCAGATTTTATTACACTAAAACACGCGCATTGAACTCGGAATTAACCAATTTTCTGTATTATTCATTACAAAATTTTGTCAAAAATTACGACAACTTTCAGTGTAAATATTTTTATTCATGTTTAATTACAAAAACTACACAGGTTTACAAAAACACATGCTATGTACAGGTAAAGAGAAAATGATAATCGTTTACAGTTCTCTTCTTTAATAAACATTGTAAGAAAAATAGCCTTGACCCGATGACATTAAATGACCTAAACTAAGTTTTTATTCATAAACCAGCCTTGTTGTTAACAGATAACCGATAGTTAACTTGCATGCCAAAAATAATAAAATAAGCTGTTAGCCATAATAGAAGCAATCGAACATCTCTACGAAATACTTAAACAAATAACATAATGAGTTAAAATAACCTTAAAATACTACAATCAGTTTTGTAAAAAGCGTGGAATTATAGAATGCGGAAATCCTTTTAACTTTTGTTGTTAAAATTTTAATTAGCGTATGACCCCAAATGCATTAGGAATAATGTTATCGAATGGTAACGTTTTTTTAAATATTAGAATGTGCTGGTAAATAGATCATGAAAATGGCTGTGAATCGTGATTTATTGTTTGAGAACGATGATCGGAACGAATGTGAAATGTGTAAAATGAAATAGTGTGAAGATCGAAAACTTGGAAAACTATAGGTCATTCATTGTAATTCTGTAGAGATTGTGTTTTCGTATTTTCTAAAAATTAAAGAGTGTGTTAGTGAGTGTGTTCATTTTTTGTCATTTTGTTCTTACTGTAGAACATTTAGTTATTTATGAATACTGTTCAGATTTCAATAGTTTAGTTTTGATGTATAATTTTTTAGGCGTATAATACCTACATTGAATATCATTAATGCAAAAACAGCACACTCTTTCCAATCACATGAGAATATGATCTTAACTCTTTATTTTACAAAAAAATCACTTTATTTTAAAAATAGCTAAAACAATTTTTTGAACTAAAGTTAACTATTTCTTTGTATATGATTTCCCATATAATGATTGCATTTACAGACATAAATTATACATGCAAAAACATCCTGAACCGGAGCCAATATATGTTTCAAAATCGAATTGATCTCATGACTCATAGTGTTGAAGCCTCTCAGCCACTACATCAACCAAGCTGTGAAGTTGAATTGCACTTGAAATTCTATAAATATGAAAAGATATAGTAGCTTTCAACATTTTAAATTGTTGGAATCGTGACAACAGAAAATGTATTTAATTAAAAATTTTGAACTTGTATGTAAAGTCCATTTATTCAGCAGTGGAGGAAATCGGTGTACTTTGCTCCATACACATTCAAATATATTCATCTAGCTACTTAAAGAACGGCTAAAGCAAAACTGAGCAAGGCTATTTTATTTACTGGGCAAATTGATCAGTGTCGGTTATTAATAAATTACTGACAATATTTCTGACTCATATCATCCCCCATTGTTAAAATTTGGGGTGTGTCCTACTCGCTATCGAGCTGGTGGCGATGGTGGAGTAACTACGGGACTAGGAACTAAGTGGTATGTTAACCACCAGGATAGTAACGGTTGGGTAATAGCGACAAAGAGAAGGAAGTACACTCTTCGTTTTGTGCCCCCACCACTTGGTTTCGACCAGTTGTCTGCATATGGGTTTGGTGAACCGTAGGCGGCCGGATAGCCGTAGGCAGCTTGTTCGGGCGCTTGTGTTCCTCCTGATAGCAGCTGAAGTCTAAGAGTTTTCACCTGCAAATGTAAATATTTGTTATTTCTCATATAGTAGAAAACGAATAGTTTTATTTTAACAGAAAATCTTTAAAATAAATACGGAGTCTTTAAGTAATCTATTCAATCATTGCATGTCATTTTAATCGAAGCAAATATGAACTTTTGTGACTTGTTTAATAATAAACAGCATTGCATCCATAGTCTAGTTTTATAGAGAAAGGTGTCTTTCGACATTTACTAATAATAATTTTCAGTGTTTATGCAATTCTTCATATTTGAAATGAAACTATTATTTAGGAATTTTATCGATTTTCTCTTAAAATTTTTTTATATCATAGTTAACCCCACTACCATCAGCTTCCTAATTATTAATTTTTGGTCCAATTGAATCACAGTATCTTTAGGTTGTCAAGTTGTATGCTTGGTTCTTGGATTTAATTTTATTTATTACAGTATCCCAAGCAGGTGGTAGGACGCAGCCATCTTCTCTATTAAAATTAGGATGATTTTCAATTTAAATTTTAGATTGGCTTCCTCTTCCTTGGCAGGAATCAATGTCCTTTGGGTCAAACACCTCTGCATGTGCTGTACGGCACCTGAACCCGGTTTAATTAAATAAAATTAAAATCCGTATATAATAGTGTAATTTCAAATTCCATACTTAATATTATAAATACGAAAGTAACTCTGTCAGTTACTTTATCATGATTAAATTGCTAAACCACTTTTGATAAAATATGATATGAACCTTGGGGAAGAACATAGGTTACTTTTTATACCGGTAAAGACGTGTTAAAATTTTCCGTGCAGACGACGGTGCGGACGGAAGCTAATAATGACAAATTTCAAATGCAGCATTCTTAATTCTGAGTGTTGCATACTTAATTGCGTAATGGTGCATAACTAATAGCGTGATTCCACTAATATTTTGAGAACTTCTATGCAATTTAATTATGTTCAGTAGTTCTTCTGGAGTCCTGAACTCTAACTATGTTAAAGATAAAAAATTGGTTCATAATTTCTAAAACTCACCAAAAAGTAAGATAAAGCGAAACTGCTATACAACAAACTGCAATAGTATCCAGTTTTGCCCAGTAACAAACCAGCAAGGAGGCTTCCTATCATGATGGTATATTTATAGCCGGAGTAGGCCAGTAGATCTAGTGTCTTCAGGTTCGTGGTGGTATTGGTGATGTAAAGAGTGACTAGATACAGGATCATTTCGAATATTATGTAAGCCAGAGCGCTTGATGCTTGAATGCCAATTTGCTCCGGGGAGAACATGTGCTGGAGACCTGGAAAAAAATTGTTCATTTATTTACAAGTGAAGAATGTCTGATGTTAAATGATTTATCAAATTAATATAATGTTGGAAACATTATTTAAATATTTTTGGTTTAAATTAGTCATAAACAACCTTATGTTCTTATCTTACCAAGCATAAACCCAGCAAGGAGCACATAAGTGACATATCCCATGGAAGGTATGTAGAGGTCAGGTGCGTTGATGTCGTAGCGTGGCTGTACCGGCGTGTCCTGGTCGTATTTCACCATCCAATCCTGCAAGTCAACAACAGAATCATACAAACGGTAATGTCGATTAAATATTTAATTTATATTAAGTATGCTGTTAAGAGCCACCGTAAGTCAGGGGTGCCCGCATTAGTTTTATATATGTATAGTATGCAAGTGTTCTGGGTTCGAATCTCCATACTGGTAAAATTGTTAATCCCAACTATAAGTACTGATTTTACAAATTGCTCGGATATGAATGGAAACATATTGTGAATACATGCATGACACAAAAATAATTAAAAAATATTATTTCGAGAACATGTGAAGTCCGCAAACCCGCATTGGAGCTGCGTGGCGGCACCTTCCCGGCTCATAAACCCTCACAAATTACGAGAGGACTTTGTCCAGCAATTGGACATTTACAGTTTTCCGTAAGGCAATACTTAGCACAGACGTTTGATGCAATGGACGTGGCTTAGACATCTCTTCTGGTGGGAGGTGTGCTATAGATGTGATGACATTCAAAAGGCTTTTTCTGTAGTCTAATCTAACAACAACTGATTTGCCATAATCACTGCTTGGCAGGTGGGCTGCTAATCGCTGTACCAGACCTTTCGCACTATAGAAGCTGCTGTTTTGATATGGATAAGCCACAATCTGTGATGTGCTATGCCATGACATGATATTTAAAGGGCTTCTCCTGTAGTTATTGTAGTTAAAGTTTAATCTTACAACGACTTTTCCAGAATATTATTTCCAAGTAAACTAGACGCAGTTCTATAATTACTAAATTGAAACAAGTATAATTTTAGTATTATTCAGTTACCTTGTGAGTGTAAGGGAACATAATTAGAAGTAGTTTTTTGATGACGTAGCGAGTGTCAACAGCGAAGTAATATCGGAGTCGAGATACAGGAACATAACGGCCGAGCTCTCTCTGTACTGCTTCCCGACCCTGGGCTGCTAGCTGGTTACCATATTGAAGGGCCATATCCTGAAAAACAGGAAAAGCATGTTATTCTAAAAGTCTATGCTTATTTCAAAATATAGTCTATGCTTATTGATCATTGTTGTCATGTGTAACTTCTATTATTTCGAGAAAATTATATTTAAATTTTAATAATTAAGAGAATATGTGATGCGCGCCTCGAAAAATTAGATCTGGCAAGGGACAATTGTTTACTGAAGTTGAACTTTTCAAGGGTAAAATGTAAACCAATTACAAGGGACATAAGACACTACACTGGAGCATAAGATTATCTAATGTTCTCACTTTAATTACTTGGTATTATTACACAAATTCAAGGCAAATCTTTAAACACCATACACTGCAAGTTTTCTTAATATGATATTAAAATTTACTAGAAGTAGTAGAAGAAACAGAAGTGGAATTTTAGTCCTAACCTAAACCCAAATCTTTACATACTACTAACAATTCTCGACATAAGTACCTCTTGGTTGATTTCAAACCTGCAATAATACATTTTGACAGCAAGATTGTATACTATACAATTGGCATATTTCGGGCGTTAAAAAGGGCTACATTATTTCTCTGCGTCTGATGATATTCGCTGGCCATGAGAACTAGATGATATGTGGTTTTTTACTATAGATTCTATAAGGTTGGTGTTTCTCTATATAATTTTATATTATAATTGTAATTAACCCTGTATCAACTAAATGTTACCAATGTTTAAACATGTTATGTTGATGGATTATAGTATAAACATGGTATGTTAATACTATAATCCATCAATGGATGAACAGGTCTTAGGGATAAAGAAGGGCTTGTCTAATAAATATCTTTGCCTCAGCTCAAAACAAACTACTGACTTCTGCTTAGGAGTAGTCTGAGTAATTCCCACCCTCTTCAATAATTCTACTGCCAATCTGCAGTACAACCACTGTTGAGTTCCTTTTGAAAGGTATACTGTGCCAGTACATTACAGGGTGTGAGGCATTCCATTTACACCCATGGGGTGACCTCACAACTGTAACTCTCTTCAATTGAAGTTGTTTGCAGTTATCCATGGGCTATAGCTTGATGGTCACTAAAATCCAATAAAAAAAGTCAACTATCTCAAAACATGATTTTATGTACATATCTCCATTCAAGTTCACACAAATAAAATCTTTATCATTATTACCTGTACTGCAGGCTGTTGCAAAAAAGAGCCAATTTGTGCAGGTGAAGCCATTGGTGAAGGAGCAAAAGCACCAGGGTAACCGAAACCTGGGAAGGGAATAAAGATTATCATAACTAACATGCTTTATAAACAGATTTTATTATTTTAATCTGTTTTAGTAGATACAACCGAATATTATATTGTCCTATTGGCTCTTGAAAGTTAAAATTGATATTTTTAAAACAAATATTATAACTATAATAAGTATACAACCAATAAAACAAACTTACTTCCAGAAGGTTCTGTTGGAGCAAAGTCCTGACCATGATCTAATTGAATTCCCTCTTGATATGGCGGAGGAGGGCCGCCTGGTGGATATCCAGTGTTGTACATAGGGTTAGGGCTATACTGCGGAGCCGGCGACGGTGCTCCCATCGCAGAAACATCACTAATGCGTTTCGCCTTCCTTGGGCCGCCCGAAACACTAACTATAGTAAAAATATAATCAGACTAATTTTAAGACATTAACTGTGTTAAATGATACCTATATGTAAAACTACTTGATACAATGTTCAGCATTTTGTTATACATTATTTACACATTACTAAACTAAGAAAACCAAAATATGTAGTTAAAAAAGAAGGAATCGTTCCAAAATGTGTGATATTGTTTATGTCAATTTTCTAATGAATTACAACTTACCATTTCTTGATGCATTAAAATTCATGATTTATTACAATTATAGGTCAACATAAGAATAATGGCATATTAAAAGCTCAATTTTAAAATACTAATTTATGATTTGATTTGATTGAAACACATCATCAACGTCCGATTTGTCGTATTCTGACATTGACAAACAATGACAATACACAGTCGGTAGCGGTAGTTTATACTTATATAGAGCTGACGGTAGTTTATACTTATGAGAAATATTTTTTTACGAAATATCCATATAAAAAAAAAACTATTTTGGAAACATCTACAGAAATTCTTCATTTTCTTTCCGACTTGTGGTCCCAAGAAGCATATAGTATAGCAATTTAGTAGCTGGAGATTGTACACAATATTTCATATCGAAGGTTTGTTCACTTTAGTAGTTTATGCAAAACTCGCATACACTTTAATTTAATTTACATATTACGTGAAGTTAATTTACATTTTATATTTTGTTTCAGGGACAAAACAAAATTTTATTAAGTTTTAATTTCAGTAAATTAGGTACTGAAATTAACACATAAAAAATACGACGAATAGAGAAAATTGGGCCTTGTTGAATTAAGTTAAAAATATCATTTTATTAGACCTACACAAAGTACCTACATCAATCACTGCGGAATCTAGATACCTCTAGATCCTACCACAGAGTTAATGTAATTCTCGTTGGAAATTTATTTACGCCTTTTTCGTCGGCACTGAGCTGCAGCAGAATACTTTCACAAAGCGGACGCTATATTTATTTTATTAGTAAATAATATATAATAATTATTTCTTTCGGGTTGCTTATATTTAAATTTATCTTGGGTATAACGAAATTTAACTATTTCATCACAACTACGGTAGTAATGTATGAACTCTCGCCAGACGTTCAAAGATAATCGATAAGATTGATATTTTTAAAACAAATATTATAACTATAATAAGTATACAACCAATAAAACAAACTTACTTCCAGAAGGTTCTGTTGGAGCAAAGTCCTGACCATGATCTAATTGAATTCTCTTGATATGGCGGAGGAGGGCCGCCTGGTGGATATCCAGTGTTGTACATAGGGTTAGGGCTATACTGCGGAGCCTGCGACGGTGCTCCCATCGCAGAAACATCACTAATGCGTTTCGCCTTCCTTGGGCCGCCCGAAACACTAACTATAGTAAAATATAATCAGACTAATTTTAAGACATTAACTGTGTTATATGATACCTATATGTAAAACTACTTGATACAATGTTCAGCATTTTGTTATACATTATTTACACATTACTAAACTAAGAAAACCAAAATATGTAGTTAAAAAAGAAGGAATCGTTCCAAAATGTGTGATATTGTTTATGTCAATTTTCTAATGAATTACAACTTACCATTTCTTGATGCATTAAAATTCATGATTTATTACAATTATAGGTCAACATAAGAATAATGGCATATTAAAAGCTCAATTTTAAAATACTAATTTATGATTTGATTTGATTGAAACACATCATCAACGTCCGATTTGTCGTATTCTGACATTGACAAACAATGACAATACACAGTCGGTAGCGGTAGTTTATACTTATATAGAGCTGACGGTAGTTTATACTTATGAGAAATATTTTTTTACGAAATATCCATATAAAAAAAAAACTATTTTGGAAACATCTACAGAAATTCTTCATTTTCTTTCCGACTTGTGGTCCCAAGAAGCATATAGTATAGCAATTTAGTAGCTGGAGATTGTACACAATATTTCATATCGAAGGTTTGTTCACTTTAGTAGTTTATGCAAAACTCGCATACACTTTAATTTAATTTACATATTACGTGAAGTTAATTTACATTTTATATTTTGTTTCAGGGACAAAACAAAATTTTATTAAGTTTTAATTTCAGTAAATTAGGTACTGAAATTAACACATAAAAAATACGACGAATAGAGAAAATTGGGCCTTGTTGAATTAAGTTAAAAATATCATTTTATTAGACCTACACAAAGTACCTACATCAATCACTGCGGAATCTAGATACCTCTAGATCCTACCACAGAGTTAATGTAATTCTCGTTGGAAATTTATTTACGCCTTTTTCGTCGGCACTGAGCTGCAGCAGAATACTTTCACAAAGCGGACGCTATATTTATTTTATTAGTAAATAATATATAATAATTATTTCTTTCGGGTTGCTTATATTTAAATTTATCTTGGGTATAACGAAATTTAACTATTTCATCACAACTACGGTAGTAATGTATGAACTCTCGCCAGACGTTCAAAGATAATCGATAAGATTGACATTTTTAAAAAACTCGTCGTGATGTTCGTTGTATCAATTTCTTGATTTTTGTACAAATTTCTGATAAGGACATAATCTCTCGAACACACAATGTATGTTGAAATTAAAGAAGACCTCGAAATCTAATTATGATTGTCAAATAAGTCGGGTTCATAGACGTGATAGATCGTCCTCGCTGATGTGCCCCTGTTTGAAGTACCCGACAAGCCAACAATAAAGTCTCAGTCAAATCAGTTCCTTTCAATCTTTTTCTTTTAAAAACTTTTAGCGGCACTGCACTAGGTTTATTGGGACTGAAACTCGATGACATTGACATTTCCTTCTGTTTTGTGTTTTTACAAACGTAATGTTATTGTCTTATTCTGTATGCTTTGTAGTGAGAAGATAATAGTGAAGAGATAATATTTGCGATTGTATTTCTGTCAATGTGATTGTAATTTTGTATTTTTCTTAAAATATATACATCTGAACGGGCCGTGTCCTCTAAAGTTGCGAAATGGCTTTGACTAATGTCCTATTATTAAGTCAGATTGCGAGCTATGTTATAGGTTTAATTCTTTCTCTTTGTATCATCGTGCCTATGAGCATGCATCAGGATGAGTTTGGGTCAGTTTTTGCTTGTTATCTTTATACCAAATTATAAATCTATGCATTTACTTGGTTGATTTCCAATATAAATACATTGCTTATCATGTGTTGTCATTTGTGCAGGATATATAATGCCAGGGGGCAGAATAACATAACATAATAATTGTTGCACAATTATCTCAGCTGAGATTCTAACCTTAGAACTAACATAGCAGTCAGGTTACTGACTATGCAGAAATAACATCTATATTCACAGTGACACTAGTTTAGGAGCTGAAACTCCACCTAAGATAAATAAAGGAGAATCTTGATTATCCATATACCCCATTATCTGAATTCATATATCACTGCTATAATTTCTGATATGTAAATGTTTTAACTGCGCAACAAGTTGCGACAAGTCTGTTCTCACCTTGGCTGTGCACAATGCTGATTAACCTTTTATTATAGGAATACACACACATGACATTATCTAGTGTGTGTCTGTTCTAATAATAAGATTTATTAATAGTAACATGTTTTTTAATTTGATTATGAAATCAATTATCTGGATTACCCCTGTTTATAATTCATCAAGATAATCGTATATAATAAATTATAATGTAGTAAAATTTAATACAGTGCTGCAACTTCTTTGTCATTACAACTATGTACCTAGTGGGGAATTAAAAATTATTATTTATTTTATTTTTATTATTTGATTTATAACTTAAAATTAAATTTTTCCGGGGCTTTTTAGTGGTCATAATAGCCAAGCTAGGGAATCTACCTCTAAATCAGAAGACCAGAGTTTGTTGTGCTGTGTAGTTATCAATGAGTATTTTGAAACTTATGTGTGATTTGTATAGTTGGCCTGTATATTAAAATGGTGATAGTCTTGCCACCTGACATGAAATAAAGCTTTGGTGAGAAGTGGGTTGAAATTACAAACATAAATGCCTTCTAAAAATCCTCTGACCACTCTGGTACTCTGGCTATATGGTTGTGAAAGCTTATTGATCTGATCTGATCAAGTACTTAATACCTTAAGAGTAATGCCTTCCATGTAAATATTCTACTCCAAGCCATGGGCCTCTCCCATAAGCATAACAGAAACATTTGATATGCAGATTTGCAATCACAGTACCGGACACCATTCTCCTTGCTGCTCTACATATTAACTGCTCAAAGTGGGCTCCATCATGCTCAATTAGTTTATTCAACATGTAACACTAACTAACTTTTCATAAAAGGTTTCCGCTATCATGCTTAGTAACTCCTCACGACTTTTACCACAAGGCCACAATTTATTTTCAAGTAAAAGGCAATTTTTGCGAGATTGCATTCCTTAATTATATATGCAGATAATATTCATTGAAATTTGTCATTATCATTGTCTGTCAATAGTCAATGCACTTATTGCATTGACAAGGCTAAGTTCTAGGTAGATTTTTTTTTTTTTTTATAGAAAAAGGGGGCAAACGATCGTGCGGCTCACCTGATGGTGAGTGATCACCGACGCCCACGAATATCCACAACACCAGAGGAGCTACAGATGCGCTGCCGGCCTTTAAGGAAGGAATAAGCTCTTTTCTTGAAGGTCCCTAAGTCGTAACTGTTCGGAAATACTGCTGGCGACAGCTGATTCCACAAAATCGAAGTGCGTGGCAGAAAACTTCGATTAAAACGCACTGTGGTGGAATGCCAACCATCTAGGTGGTATCGATGGAACTTCGAATTCTGTCGCGATGTACGATGGTGAAACTCAGCAGCTGGGATCAATCCGAACAGTTCCTCAGAACATCCACATTTCCCCGTGGAAAATTTTGTAAAAAATGCAAAGAGAAGCAACATCTCTTCGCAAGGCCAAAGGATCAAGCCGATCAGAGAGAGCTTGGTCGCCGACAATTCGAGCCGCTCGACGTTGGATGCGGTCAAATGGAAGGAGTTGGTACTGGGATGCCCCTGCCCAGAGATGAGAACAGTATTCCATGTGGGGCCGAACTTGCGCCTTATAAAGTTGCAAACGGTGGACCGGCAGGAAATACTGTCCCGCTCTACAGAGCACACCAAGCTTTTTGGAGGCCAATTTGGCCTTTCCCTCCAAGTGACCACGGAACTAAACGTCGCTTGATATGTCAACACCAAGGATTCTGATACTGGCTGAGCCAATAAGGGGAATGTTCTCAAAAAGAGGAGAAACGACAAAGGGATTCTTTTTAGCGGTGAACGCGCAAACCTGTCTTTTTGGGGTTAAATAGGACCAAATTACGTCGACCCCAATCTGAGACTTTGAATAACAAGGTCTCGACTCCAGACACAAGTTTGTTCCGGCACTCGTCGACGTGTTCCCGAGAAATATTCACACGGCGTGTATAAAGGGCATCACCCGTGCTGTCGTCTGCATAGCAATTAATGCTACTGATTTGTAGCATGTCGTTGATATGCAGAAGGAACAGAGTGGGAGATAGCACACAGCCTTGTGGAACACCAGCATTCACGGGTTTGGGGTCCGAGCATGCACCGTCGACAACAACCTTGATGCTCCGATCCGTGAGGAAGCTGGTGACCCAGTTGCACAATCTCTCAGGAACCCCGTAAGATGAAAGCTTTGAAAGAAGCGCTTTATGCCAAACCCTATCAAATGCTTTCGCTACGTCCAGACTAACCGCCAAAGCCTCCCCCTTAGACTCAACTGCTTCTGCCCATCGGTGAGTCAGGTAAACTAGAAGATCACCAGCTGATCGTCCGCGACGGAAACCGTACTGTCGGTCACTGATCAGCTGGTGTTCCTCCAGGTACCTCAGGAGCTGGGTGTTGATGAGTGGCTCCATTATTTTAGATAACAAGGGGGTGATGGCAATAGGCCTGTAGTTGGACGGATCAGAGCGGTCGCCTTTTTTGGGTATTGGATGCACAAATGCTGTCTTCCAAGATTCCGGGACGACGCCTGAAGAGTAGGAGTGCCGGAAAAGACGCGTGAGAACCGGTGCCAACTCAGGGGCACACATCCTCAGCACAATTGGAGGGATTCCGTCCGGCCCACTAGACTTATGAATGTCCAGGGAGCGGAGTGCCTTTGGCACTGAGCTCTGCAGAAACTGAATTTCCGGCATGGAGCACTTACACCACGGGATGGTAGATGAGAGTTTCCCCGGTCATCAAGAGTCGAGTTGGATGCAAAAAGAGAGCCCAAGAGATCGGCTTTCTCTTTTGCAGTATGGGCCAGCGAATCATCCTCCTTGTGTAGAGATGGGAGAGATGGCTGACAGAAATTCCCCTGGACAGCCTTGGCGAGAGACCAGAATGCGCGG
Organism: Bhutanitis thaidina; assembly: GCA_029286595.1. Lineage (NCBI taxonomy): Eukaryota > Metazoa > Arthropoda > Insecta > Lepidoptera > Papilionidae > Bhutanitis > Bhutanitis thaidina. Next base: position 9,428,476 of record JAGSMS010000028.1, on the reverse strand, counting down.
GATCCCGATGGGAGGCGAACTAGTCTCTCGCCAATTCTGCCAATGTGCTTTCACTTTGCCGCAGCGATAACTCTTTTGAAGGACCTGGAGGCAGAGTTGTACTCGTTTTTAAGAGCACTGGTTTTTGCATCCCGAGACGCCGATGCATCGGCCCAGGCCTGGTAGCACTTCCGCTTTCGGCGTGACGCTATTTTGCAGGTGCGACCAAACCAAGGCTGGGATTTACCTCCGACAGGCACTGCAGAGAACGGAATAAAAAGTTCCATTCCCTGAAGTACCACATCGGTGACAGAATCTGCAACGGCGTTGGAGGCACTACACTCCGGATAAGACAGTGGTCCGACGAGCCAAGAGGGGCATCGACTGAGACCAAATATCCGTCCGGGTGTGAGGTCAGCAAAAGGTCCAACAGGGAAGGTGTATGACCTTCCACGTCTGGAATCCGCGTTGGCGAGGTTACCAGTTGTGTCAGGCCATATGCTAATGCAAAATAATATTAAATTATGTATTCACATCTGAGTCCTTTAGGTGTAGCAAAATAGTGGTGACAGACCAAGACCATACAAGCAATTGTAGAATTTATAGGTGGTGTATTTATAGGAGGTTTTATAGCGGCAAGGCTGAGATTACAGATTTCTGTTTGACACAACCATGTATATCCAAACGGGCCTTCCAATATCCAAATGCGTTTTTTTTCGCTACTGCAGGAGAATGATCCTGGCTAGCCTCAATGCCAGCAAGTTTTTTTCTATATTGTTATAATTATGTTTTTTAACAGGGGCCACTGTTTGCTTTTCTCGAAAGGAGCTTGGCAGGAGGAAGATGGTCAGTTGCTAGTGTCATGGGCTTCACAGGCAAACTGCAATTATGTCATTGTTATTGGCATACTCATGTTTATTGTTTGTCTTGTACAAATATACAGGTTGGTAATTTATTTGTAATTTTATAATAATAAATGCTTTCTGCTTTAGATTTTAACACGAGAAAATAAAAATTATGAACAGATTTCTTGGTAGTAATTGCAAAAGCCTTGGAGCGAAGAGTGGTGGTTATCACCACGCTTGCGGATTAGATGGGTTAGTTATCGCAGTCGATACGCCCTAACATAGACAGCAGCGTCGTAAGGTGCACTTGCCAGGCAGTAGCGTGCATAGGGTCAAAACCCTGAATGTATTAAAACCAATGTATTAAAAGTAAAGTGTGCATATATCAAAAGACTTAGTTACCATTTCCTTAAAGACATTTGCGGGGGTTGGCACTTTTTGCCTGTATGGATTGCACTCTGCTGTGTACAGGGTAATTTTGGTCTGGCTTATTTGTGATGATTATTCCGTGATCTTAGTTCGGAATGGTCAGTGGTCCATCCACTAACATTTCTTGGCAGTGAATGAAAACATTGTGAATTTTTGAAATGTAATGAAATGTTTCGTGGATATCTGAAGTCCGCCAAACCCCATTGAATGTATGTGAATGTATTTTTTTTTATTTGACTTTTGAAATGCTATTTAACTAACATTACTAACATACCTGTTAACCACTCCAACTAAGCATTACTTTATCTGGAGTGGTTCACGAAAATAGTTGAATGGCGTGTTCGAACTAGCGACGCCAGGTTGCGCAGTCCTCGACCTAAGTCTATATCTTTTTATAAGTGGTAGTGACTTTTGCTGATGCTCGAAAAGGCAGGCTCGATTGGGGCAGTATCACGCCTCGCAGAATACCAGCGTGAAGTAAGGTAACCGGAGGCCATCTTCCCCTCCCCATCCCCCATCCTCATCCTCCTTCCCAACACTCAAATACCCTTAAAGGCCGGCAGAGTACCTGCAACACTGCAGGCACCTGCAAGGTGAGTCGTTTGCCCCCTATACCATAAAAAAAAACTATTTACAATTGCCCAGTTGTGGTACATTTATAGAGTGGTTTTACGTTTTTACAGGCTTTCTGTATTCATGTACAAGGGCCTGGACAGCTCATTCCTGTCTGCGTTCATCGAAGCAGTTGCTTGCATGACTCTCTGTGGGCTGGCTGTTTCCGCTGCATGCCTTGTGACCCTCGGTTTCATGACATGGTGCCAGATAATTGTTGAGAGATTCCCAAGGTCGGTAACAGATTATGTTGAATTTTATATGGTTAAATAATTTCATAGCAAGTAAAACAGAATAATATAATCTGCATTTGCAAGTCCCCTGGCCGCTGACAAATTTTTAAAATTGACTCTGTATTAATTTATTATAATTGACATTGTATTGATTTTATTATAAGTAGTAAATAACACTGCCGGGTCTTCTCTGCGAAGGTCTTGATTGGCGCACCGGTATAGATTTCGACGTTCATAAGAGTTTTAAACAAGGCTAAATTGTATAGATTGTTAACCTGTGTATTTTTTTTAGCTGTGAAGATGCAGCCGGTCAAGATATTGACAAGAGGGATAAAATATCTACCAATGGTTTTTATATTGAGATGGGTACAGCTCAAGTAAGTAAACAATAAATGTATTTTGTGGTTCCAAACGCCTTATATTGTTACCTTAGTATATCTTTCAAACCGGAACACAACAGTCATTGCAGTGATACTTAACTGCAGAAAAAGGATAGTGATTTGTATCTATCACTTAGTATAAAACTTGAAAGATATAAAGTTAATTTGCAATATAAGTTATTTAAACAATAAGATGTGTCTGGAGACACATCTTCTTATTGTTTATCCGTCTATGCAAGTCCACTGTTGGTTATACCAACATAGACCTTGACGTAAATGACGTTAATTCGGCCATGCTGCCGACTTCGGCGACTGCAGTGGTACCTGATAATTATTCTTTTGAACACATACTGGCTTCAGCTGGTATTCAAATCCAGAATCCGTGGCTAAATACCGCCTGCTAAGCTAAGGAAAAGTTATTATCTTCATATATGTAAAAAGTAACAGCCTGTAAGTGCTTACTGCTGGGCAAAGGCCTCCTACTCAAATACTAGTATCAGAGAGGGTTTAGGAGCCGGGAAGGGCCCGCCACGCTGCTCCAGTGCGGGTTGGCGAGCTTATATATTACATATATTGTGGCGTCTGTAAGTGATTGTGTAACTTCAGAACTTGACCGATTGAGGTCACAATCACAAAACATATTTTTTATGACGGGACGATGGTTCGTAGTTACGCTAGGATCAGATAGGTAGAGCTGTACACATGTTATTAAGTAATTGTATATTTATGAATTCATATTCACAATATGTGTTGATTGAGTGGACCCGATAGGTGGAGCTGTGATCAATTTATTCATTATGATATCAAACTCATTGCGCAACTTACTGGAACGGGCAGAACGTCTAACTAATCAGCTAGTATATCTTCAGCAAATATCATTTTTGATATTTAGCCTTCTCATTCTTCTCATGTACATAACGTTTTACAGTTCGGCGCATGGGGGGCTTTCGCAACATGGGTTGGCCTTGCAGTGTTTTCCACCCTGAAGGTATGTCGGTATCACCAGCTCCAGAACATCCAGGTCTCGATGTACAGAGAACGACAGCGCCTGGTAAACGAGAGCGGGTCGCCCACAGCATTTGACGGAAGGTCTACACCGCCCACGGCACGTTAAACAAGGCAATTAGAAATGTTTGGAGCTACTTCAGAAATTTAATCCAAACGATATGTCTCAGTGACTGTACAACAGGTTTACTGAATATCAGACTATCAACAATCATTAGTATATATAGATCTATATAGTATTGGATCGGATGATTTCACTAAGACATTTAAAAATTGCTGTATACATATACCGCCCCTTTTGTAATAATATAACCAGTGCTGCTAATATTCTTCTGAATCTTTAGCTACCTAGAAGTTATATAATGATTTCTTTTCATTACGAAAACAGAATTACACTAACATTACGGTATGTTACCGCGCTATTTTCGTGGTCACTGGTGGACCACCTGGTATGCAGCACCCGAAACGTCGGGAATTAATGAGTATATTAAGAAATTCTCTTTAAGTGTTATGAAACTGATTTCCGATATTATTTTCCACACATATATATGTGTGTGTATATATCTGTGGCCATAGGTCAGAATATGATAAATGCAATTTCATTACTTTACAGGAAAGCAATTAAATTATTAAGAAATCTTGAACACTTAAAATATGAAACACTCGATACATGAAAAAAAAATATTTTTAAAATTAAGGAAATGTGTTACTAAATTTGTAAAAATACTTAAAGTTCATTGTGGAATGCGTAGTATTCAGGTATTGTTTTCTTTTTTAAAGAATGGTTGCACTTGTCACACTGTGATCCAAAGAAGTAGGTAGCTATCGTGTTATGATCTTAAATGAAAGAGAAATATGAGAAAAATACTTTATTTAAATTTAAAATGACAATGCAGAATATTTGGCATATAACATTGAGCTCGAAGCAGCATTAAAAATAAGACAATAGACTATAGATAATAGAATAATTTCTTTTCAGAATCGGAATTATAATCACTAATATGTGATGGGTCTACTACATCGTTGTCAGACTTTATTACATTCTTATAGAAATCACGGTACACTGGATCAATGTACTGTAACAAAGATAAAATATCCTTATGTTTTTCTTTACTTATTAATAATGGCTGATTGTACGCCTTACGAACATCCATTATTGGCTGATTATTTCGACTGACTCTGGCTTTCCTCTTCATGTCACATTTTGTGAGTCGAGTGGAAGACGATTTTAAACTCGTCTTCCACTCGCAGTGAATACTTAAAAGAAAAGAAAAGAAACAAGGATGTTCTTTCTCGACACGTATCCAAAATATATTACGCCACAGAAAAGGTTCGTTATTCTGATCTTCTTTATAAGCGACTGCTTTAGAATGCTCGAAAATGCAAAAATGTCGTCTTGTGACAATTCTTGAAATTTTTGTGGAATTAAAATTCTTCCATTATATTTCTTTTTGGCTCGCTCGATTGAGGCATGGTTAGCATGACACTGTAAATGTGTGTGACCAGGAACTAGAAATTTATGATCTATAGTCTTCAAACCAACTTTCTTCGTAAGTATGTAGACATGTATCTGAATAAATAATAACGTGTTCTGTTTCTTCGGGCAAACTCATTATGAACATTTTTAGGCAAGATGCTATTTCGTCAGCACCACGTTGCGCGATAGCTTCATGCCACATGAAACAAGTAGTTTTCCCAGTGTTACAATTTCTGACTGTGAAATTAAAAGTCCATAGCGTCCTTTTGTAAAATGTTACACTATTATTTAAGTATGGTGTAGCGAGACACTGCTGTAAATCACACACTTGGCACGTTGTTTATCGAAAGATTTTGGAAACCCAGTCTCTAGGTATTTTTTCGTAGTGCCTTGAATAGTGGCTCTCGTATGCAGGGAAATTACAAATATGATTACGCACATTATCAATTGCTTCATTTGAATGTTTAATTTTTGGCTCATGTCTGCCTCTTTCATCCCGTCCAATGATACCTGTAGCTGACTTTTTCTTCTTGTCAATTATGCCATTCACAAAACCACGATTCTGACCATACACGTTAAGAAAACAGTTTTGACAAACTTTTACTAAACTACCATCATTTTCAATAAAGTACTGTACAGATACTTCTCGTTTCTTTTTGTATTCAATCTGTTTAACTCTAATTGGCGGTGTTAATAGTATATGGTTACTCAAATGTAAACTTTGCATATCCCTAGTTTCCATAGCGCGATAATCCGCAAAAACTCTTTGTAATTGTGCATTCGTAAATTTAGTTTTACATTTTAGTCTGCATTCTTTAGTACAGTACACCTACAGATTTATCCAATATTTTTTCCCAGCTTGATTTATGTATTCACTTAACTTAATATGACCAAAACAATAGTTGAAATATAAAAGTTATCATAATCTGATTAGTATTGAATACAACAGTAATATTTTGCATGTAGGTATCCTGATATGACCAAATGAAAGAGCATTTTTTGGCGATTATACCTATATTAATAAGTCATACTGAGCAAAAATGTACTTATCATTGTCTGATCTATGACCACAGATATATATATATATATATACATAACGTTTATGGCGAGGTATATATTAATTTAAGTAAATTATCCGTAATTAAGTTTCGTATTGGGTGAAGGTTGCTTGCGCTTCCACAGCCACATAACCCCCTTTGCGTGTCATAACTTTGAAATAATTGCAATTATATTTAAAAGTCAATAAGTCATATCAGGACTTACGACACTAGGGATAGTCAGTGTTTCTGTCTTTTGTTTGATATTGACGGGACAGAGTTATTTCAAGTAATTTTTAACGGTAAATGCATTTAGCTAGTTGTTGTGCACGCCTTCCTAAGAGTGCATGCCATAATGTATATTACATTATTTCAAGCTTTTAAAATATTATTTCAGTAGAAATGTTCTAAATATTAATAAATATTGTAATTTAAATTATTTTTGTAATGTTGGATTGTGATATATTTGTACAAATAAATTATTTACATCATGCTGCTAATGTCTGTCGCAGCCTTTTCATATATTTTATTTAAAAAAATGTAGGTGTAGCGCGACGTTACTTTCGCTAATTTTAATATTGGTTAAATTAATGGGATGAATGGTTAAATTAAGATATCAATGGACTTTGTTCGTGGTTGATAAACATCGTTTAATGTTATATTTATGATCTCATGTTTAAAATTTCTCATTATTTCATTGTTACTTGTTAATAAACTTATGTATAATTATCTTATTCAGTGTTTATGGACATTTGTCTTGAATGATATTCTATGGAAATGTCAATGTAGTAAATATTTAATTAAGAACACATTATTTGAAATAAAACCATATCGCTTAGTAAATTGTTTTATTTACAATGTACTTTTTCTATTATAATTAAAGGTTGCATATACAAACACATGGTACGTTTAAATATATACAAATGGGATAGTTAACTTTATACACAAATAATTATTAATAATAAATTAATCAGTCTCAATACACGTTGTATGTGTTGGTTCTAGTTTTGTGTTTCACTTCCTGTTATTCTGATATCGTGTTTCTTCTGCATATGGACTCTTAAATACCTCTGTTGGGCAAATTTGACGCCGCACTTTTCGCACGTGAAATTACCGGCGGTGTGCGTGCGCGCGTGCCGCAGCAAGTCGCAACGAATGCTGAAGCCCCGCCCACAAGTCGTGCAAACGTGCGACTTCTCCGCCGTATGACGTTTCACGTGTCTCAGCAGGTGCGTGCGCCACCTGAACGTTCTGGTGCATTGGCTGCAGGCCCAACTCTTCACGTCGCCGTGGATCTGTTCGTGGATGTAGAGACTGGCCTTTGAACGGAATCTCTTCCCGCACTGCTTACACTCCATGGGGCGTTCGGCCGCGTGTATGGACACGTGCTGCGCCAAACCGCTTTTATTGCCGAACCTTTTGCCGCAAACATCGCACTCGTGCTCTCTGCTCTGTTGGTGAGAATTTTTCATATGATAGAAGTAGCTGGAGGACGCTGTGTAGACTTTCGAGCATATGGGACAGGAGCGTGGTTTTTGCGCTTCTCGCAAGGTTTGACAGGAGGAGGTGTGACAACGTTGACGCGTTCGTTGGACGCGTCGCTGCGGTCGCCATTTTCGATTCTTTCGTCGATAGGGGGCGACGGTGATGCGAGATGTTCGTTATTGTCAGCCGGACTGTCTTGCGAGTCTTCGATTGCCTCGAATACCGATTCCGGCAAACGTCCAAAGTACTCCACGTCGCTGGGATCCGAAAATTCATTTTCAACTATTTCACTGTCACTTTTGTTATTATCCATCGGTTTGTTTTTTATTGTCTTACCAACAGTCTCTTTGCTCTGAGTCAATCTGGATTTCGGGGTGCTCGGTGCTTTCTGTTTTTTATCTTTGCTGTTCTTCCTCTTTCGAAGTTTCTTCGTCTTTATCGGGGCTTCCTTCTTATCGTTCTTTGCAACATATTGAAGTGCGTGCATAGACATGTGAAGTATAAAGTCTTTTCTGTCCAAATAAGTGTCGCATTCGTGGCAATGGAACGACAATTCTGAATGCACGGCGAGCAGGTGGTCCGCGTAAAGTTCCACCGGCTGCTTTAAGCCGCAGTACTCGCAAGTTTTGCCGACCTCCACGGGACCGTTGGAACTGTCGCACTGCGTGGCCTTCGCGGTCTGGACCACGAGTCCCGCGACATCCTTGTACCTGCAACAGAGCGGGCGGATCAGCGAAACATTATGTGTCACTCTCACTCACTCTTTAACAGCGCGTCGTGTGTTCTCGTGTGCACCGTGAGTTGGCTGCGAAGGCGGAACGACTTGCCGCACCAGCACGGGTGAGCTTTCTCTCCGGTGTGTACGGTAACGTGCGCTGTCAGTTCTCCGCGTCGTTTGAATTTGGAACCGCATTCCATGCAGTGAAACTTGCACTCCGCCTCGTGTGTCTTCCTGTGCATACGTAAAGCCGCCCCGGACTTGGACGCTTTACCGCAAATGTCGCAAACATAGCTCCGATTATCCGAATGCGATTTGACGTGATCTTGAAGGTGACCGCTTCTGGAGAAAGATTTATCGCAGATGTGACAAGAAAACGGACGGTACTTGGCGTGTAAGGCTCTTGTATGACGTGCCAGGTTCCCGCTGTCGCTGAACGCCAACCCGCAACTGTGGCAACTGTACCGCTTCTCTCCCAAATGTGACCGGGCGTGCCTTTTCCACGATGCAGTCGATACGTTCTTTCGACAAACACCGCATTGGACATATTTTTTGCCGTCTTCGTCCGTTACTGTTAGGGGTTTTTTCTTTATATCCTCATGAATTTCTTCATTCAATTCTATTCGAGACTCGACGTGTTCGAACTCATTTGATTGTTCTACTTTAACCTCACTTTTCATTTCATTTAACACAGGACTGAAAAGTAAATGTAATTAATCACATTAATGAATATGATTGGGAAAGATTAATTAACATCCAATAAATTGGCCTAACATTATATTTTCACAATCGCAGCAAAGTCACTGGTACTGTCCGATATGATTGAAAACTAAATGATTCGCCACTTCCCTAGAAGATTCGTTCGCGTGTACTCTGTTGCGATGATGTTTCAGCGCCCTCTGTTGTCTAAAGGCGGCGTTACAGATATCACATGTGTGCGGTTTCGGATCGGTGTGGGACAACGCGTGGCTGTAAAGGTCGTGCTTTTGGCGGAAACCTTTGCCGCAATGCACACAGACGTGCGGACGTTCACCGGTATGCTTTAACTTGTGCCTCGTTAGGCCCAATCGCAGACGGAACTTGGCTCCACACTCCGCGCACTGGAAGGGGAATTGGTCGCTGTGAGTCTTCAAATGTACATGCAAAGAACCGCTCTGCGTAAATCTTTTATCGCATTGGGTACAGACGAATGGCCGCTCGCCGGTATGTATGCGCATGTGCTGCTTCAAGTTCTGCGTGTTTGCAAAGTTCTTGGGACACAAAGTGCACGTATAGCGACGAGCACGTTCGTGCGTTTCCGTCAAGTGTCTCTGTAAGCCGTTCGGCGCGCGAAACTGCTTCCCGCATATATGACACACGCATGGCCTCTCGCCGGTGTGGATTCGTTTGTGAAAGATGTACGTATGCGGGGAGCTTAAATTCTTTCCACATATTTTGCACTCAAAGAAGATCTTCCCATTGATTCTTGTCTGCGCTGTGTTTATTTCTAATCTGGTTTCTTCGTCCATTCGGTCTTTACGCATATTGCATTGAGTTAGATCATCGAATTTGTTCACGTTCTCATCACCAACATCGCTTCGATCATCACCCACTTCAACGATCTCTTCGGAATCACTTGAATCTGTAAAATCTGGATATTCGCACTTTTTCCCTTTGTGTTCCGTTACAAAATGATTTCTAAAGTTAACGAGGGCGTTATAGAAATTGTTGTACAGATCTGTTGATTTTTTTGTCGCTATGGTCGCTAGTGGCTGGTCATCATCATCTTCTGTAACTTCATCTATTTCAAAGCATCCGTCTCCCGTGGAAACGGAATCGACATTTTCGTCTTTGACGGCATAATCCTGCGAGACCGTATTGTTCTCAACCACCGCGTCATACGGATCTGAGCCGACGCAGCTGGGCGTCCATCTGTAACAAAGAACCCGGTTACTTCATTTTTTTCTTCGTGTGCGTGCTTAAATGGTAGTCAAGGTGTGTTTTCTTCCTGAACCTCTTTGTGCAAATGTAGCATTCGTATTTCCGTATATCAAGGTGCATTTCTAAGTGGCGGTCGAGAGTGTTCTTCGCACGGAAGGATTTGGTGCAAAACTTGCACGAGTACGGCCTGTCTCCGGAATGTATGCGCGTGTGAACGTTGCGCGCAATCCTCGATGGAAACGCCTCGCCGCAATACGAGCAATGAAAGCTTAGAACGCCCTCGTGGGCTATTTTCTGGTGACATTTCAGGCTAGCTCGACTCTTGTATCTTTTGTTGCATTGGTTGCACGGATGTGTTTCTATTCTCTTGTGGCTTCTCATGTGTACAAGCATATTGTATTTGTTCGAAAAGGTTTTGTTGCATTCGGGACAGACGGCTGGTATATATTTCTGGCACTTGTCATGGTCGCCCATCCTGTCTTTGCGGTCATGTGCGTCAGATTTTATAACGTCATGTTTATCAGCTATGTGGGCCTGAAGTTCGTCGATGCCTTCAGCGATAAAGCCACAGCTTTGGCAAATGTTTGTGTTGTTTGATGTTCGGCTTATATGTCGTTCTTGTAGATGTATCACGAAGGATTTAGTATCGTTATAAACTTTATCACAGCATGCTACTCCATTCTGTATACAGACATCAACATGTTGATTCAAATGGCAAATGAGACGCGTAGTGGAAGAAAATGCGCTTGCACAGTATGGACAATAGAATCTTGGTATATTTACTTCAGTAATTTCTTTCACGGGCTCTTCATCAATTATTTGGTCTTCAGTGACTAACATCTCCACAACAGATACATATTCTTTTATAAAACGTTCTATCGACTGCTTGCGTTTGAATTCGGAATTGTGCTGTGACTGTAGATGTTCAACAAAGCTCTGCAGTGTTGGTAAATTAGATTGATTGTTACATTTTTCACAAATGAACTCTAATCCTGAATCATTAAAATCCTCGTCCGATAACTGGAAATGTCTGGTTAATATATTTCTAATATTTGTTATATGTATTGAGTGTCTTGACCTGAAATAGTACACAAATTGTGTTTTTTATGGTTAATTAAAAATTAATGGAATCTCACAATACTTACTTTGTTTTTGGTTCCTTATCCAAGCTGTCTCCTGCATCATGGTTTGTGTTCTTTTGCTTCTGAAAAAGTAAATAAGTAAATCACACTGTGGAATCAATGACACTGAGGAAGGAAGCAAAGTAGACTAATATATTTATTACCCCTTCAGTCAGTCCTCTAATCCTTCTGATAGCGAAAATTTAAAAACTTAATTTCGGAGTTCCTTTATCAATGTGTACAAGTGGAGTTTGGAATCAACAGAGATTCCGAGTAACATGGCAGTACTTAGAAACTTTGGATTTGTATTTTATAAATTAAATGGAGCATTCTGTAATTTTTTAGACAGTGTTAAACTGTATGCGACTGCTTACTCGCAATATGGGTTACCAAGCACAGCTATTGTTAATTATTTTATGTGCAAAGTGAGTTTTGTGCACTGCACTTGATAATATGGTATTTACATTCATTCTTCAGTTTTTATTAAAGAATAAATGTGCTCTGACTGATGATTTCAATTTCCTAATGTTGGATTCCTTTAACCCTAAATAACACTTATTATAGATAGATTCCAATTGCTAAAAGAACTAATTTTCCCTCTATTCTTTTGATATGTTACTTAAGTTATATATACACTGACACCTCGCCTTTAACCATACACCTCAACACAGGTACTATATACAGGAACATGATAACTTTTTCTCCAAATGTCAATGTCATGTGGTCACTATTACTTAACAAACAGGACTTATGTGATCAGAAAAAAAAAAACAGCAGAATTGCTCACCATTTTACCTGCTAAATGGATAGTCTATCATACTTATATTTTAAGAAATACTTGTGAATTCTAAAGGGGCTGTAGATGAAACTGTAGTTTTGATTGTTTCATATTTTGTTTATCTTCCAGGCGTCCCTTGTGTAGAGAAACAGATATGTAAAGCAGTGTGTAAAGATACATACAGCAAGTATTGCAGCTAGGCGAGTCTTGAGTGCTGTGTCTGCTTGCACACAGCATTTTACAAGTTCGTGCCATGCCAATAGGGTACTGGCACACTGGTAGCATACTACTTGAGGCAGAAGATCCTGCTCTGATACCTAAAAATATAAAATCATGGTTATTGCATTACACACTTGGTTATAAGCAGGCCTTTGAACTTTTTAGGTTTAGTACCTTAAAAGTTAACAATCCTTTATGGTATGACTTGAGATCCATACTGATAAGTAATAGTGATACATAAAAATAAAAGGAAAACAAAAAAATATCAAGAATGCTCACAAGGGTGGATTATGTAAGTCTTGCTCCTGTTTTTATAACGGTATTTCTATCCAATAATGTCATTCCATTATAAACCTTGTCATGCATATGGACCATGCTATGACTTGGAACTTTCAGATTGATGAAATCATCCAGAAATTCATTTCCACTTTGCTTTCTCTTTAGTGTCTCCATAAATTTCCTACCTTTGAAAACCAAACCCTTGCTGGTTCATTCACTTATTCTACCCATTATAGACATATAGAGTTATCCAGATCTACCGCAATTTATTCTTACTAAACTGGAGCACCTTCTCAATTATTGTATCACATTTTTTTCAGATTGCGTAAATATGACCACATTTCTGTTGACCTCCTATCATTCAATGGTAAAACTTTCCTTTATATCTTAAGGATAACTTCAATTTCCTTTCTTTGGAACTATGTCCACAATAATATCAACAAAGCACCAAATAAAAACTCTGCTTCATTGTCACTATTTGAAGGCAAATGCCATCTGAGATATTCATCTCCATATTTAATTAGTTAGCTATGGTATTTTTTTATTATGTATGTAAGTATATTATAACGATTATGTATTTAATACAAATATTTAATTTACATTTATTTGAATTTTTACACTTGCCAACATGTTTTTGATTTTCACCCAGGGTTGACTGGCAGAGAATGCTAAAAGGCATTAAGTCCTCCGATTATATACCTTAGTTTTAGTTAATAAAGTTAGTAGTCAATAAAGAGTAATTAAATAAAATAAATATTTACATTTATCTATACCACAAGGAATTTGTGTGTTTTAACAATTACAGTTTTTTGATTGGGAACTTAAATTAGTTAAATTAATTTCTTTTATTTAATAACATGTCAATTGAAAGAGAAAACGTAATAGATTTTCTAACAATACACATTGAAAGCTTAAAACAAATAAGGATTGTTCAAGACCAGATTTCGTAGGATCGTAAAATATTTTTTCAGAGGAGAAAGATTTAGGGTCAGTATTGAAAAAAATTGAGTAACTGTTGATTGAAAATCAACAAGGATTACCTGTATTGGTAAATGTTTATGTATTTTATCAGCTAGGTTATTCTGTAAGCCTTCTCCCATAAAGATTGGTATAACAAACTCTGTAATAGTTGCACAGGTGCGACACACATTTGAGAAGTCTTCGACATCTGAAATCAAAAGTTGTGCATTTTTCTTTAAATGATAAATTAAAGATTAAAGTCTAACCTTTATCATCTTGTATTTAAATGTTAGTAAATGTTAAAATTAAAATATAATGTTATTATTAAAAGTAATAAAATTAAATCACGAACAATTAAATTAAAACATTACAATACTTACTCTCGAGGTTTACTTCGTTTGTAGCGGTTAATTCCGTAACTTTTTGTGTTCCAATTACAGACTGATTTTCTGAAGAATTTAAAATGAATATTTGTTCAGTGCTGTTGTTCATTTTTGTAATGTTCAATTTAATATTTAAATAACTCCATTAATCTATTTCGTTGATTTTAAACTAAAGTTTTCTTCAAATTAATGTTTTTGGTCACAACTGTCATAGTGTATTATGATTATCACCTAGTATGTTAGAGTAGATTAAATTCTTTCTGATTTCCAGTAACTGTGCTCTATGGATATGATTTTGATTAAACATTTTTTTTTATTTAAACTGATGCACCGATGTTATGTCAACAGTCTATAACTTTTTGACATTAACTGAATGTACAATACGACAGCTTGAAAGGCTGTAAAATCGACATTAAAATGATAGTATCTACTTTTATACCAAACATTTGTAAGACTGATAGAAGAAAAACGAAAACTGGTAATCTTCAGCCTTTATTAAAATTTACAATAATACGATTGTGATTTTTTACCGAAGACAGAGGAACAAAATTCAATTTAAGACAACCTTCATTTTCGAGTTCGTGCCAAAAATCCTTGAATTGAACAAAAAAAATTAACAAGTTTTTGATTATTTTCAGTAATGGCAGCTAACAAGTGTTGACTATGATGGTGAGATGCCTGCGTCGAAATTAGGAACTATTTGATTTGAAACACAGACATTTTCTATAGTAGCAGACTAAACTTATTTTTTACTTGCGGAATTCCTGCACGCGAGTTTTCCCCTGAAGTGGTCATGGCTACCGAGCCAACAGTTTATCTCTAATTCCGTGGGTGTTTTAGTCGATCTAGTAGTTAATGCAGATCCCGATATAACCGCTCATTGATTCCACCAAAACCACAAAACTAAAAACTAAATTACTAATAAATACTTGTACATATAGTACATAAATAAATAAATGAACATTGTACAATGCAAGGATGGCATGGGTTAAACGTTGTTGCCATGAAAGCTGCTAACCAAAGAAAGAAACCTCGATACGAGTAAAAGTTTAAGTTAAATCGTGTAAGTTTGTCAACGTAGCATTCTGTGTGTAATTCGTGTGTGTGACCGACTAGGTGATATAAACATTGTGGTTAGTCGATAATTAGAAATTATATCGTCGGTCGTTTTTAAAATTCGATCCAATTCCACCCTAATCGACGGTAACCTAAGCCAAGATCACATACATACTATAAAAAGGGCCCTTGGGGTACCACGCGCCCTCTTCTAGTTGTTAGCAGCTGACCCCTGTTAATAAAACTGTTAGGCACAGTAGAACAGCAATCAGCGTTGCGTCGCCGAGGGTCGGAACTGCACCAACAGCGTCGTTACTCTTTTGTTTATTGTATTTGCTGGCCTTCTGCACGCATGTCTCTACTGCCGAAGCTGTTAAGACCATCGGGTCAAGGAGAACAGAGGGGAAATGTGCGACCACATATCGCACATTTCCCCATGTGATAACAAAGCTAAACGTATTGTGTCGGTTTGAATATTTTGGTTCGGTTCTAATCTTCAATTTAAGCCTTAATTGTTGCGTAAATGTAGAGCACAATTTCGTATTACCGTCTTTTCAATGAAAACATATAGATTGAGTAAATAAAAACAGTAATAATTCATATAATATTATTTAGTTGCGTGCAGGGTGTAGGGGTTTATTGAAGATTGCTGCTGTAGCTCGACCAACAGTAGCTACCACCGCCGGAGTCACCATCATCGTCTTAGCTTTATATGTGTGGATCACTTGCTGTAAGTAAAGTATAATGGTACTTTAATTTAACATCTCGTGACTTTATCCGAGCAATGTGCTTAAAAACTTGCATAATCATGTATTTGAATGTTATAAAATAGAAAAAATATCCAACCTCTACGGAATATCTTCAAGCATTCATCAGATTCACAAATTTAACAAACATAACTATTAAAAGTTTTAAAAAAAATAACCAGACACACTACTATTTCATTTATCTGTGTAGAATATTTTGATAGTAACTAATGAAAAAGTCTTCTTATACTTAGACCTTTCCTATAGCCGCTTTCTATAAAGCCCATGGTGAGATATGGGTCGTGTAATTTTTTTTGCTCTGTTGAGTTGTACCAAATGGAAACCCGTAGTTTTTACTTACCCTTACGGGTGAAAGACGTGAGTGTTTATACAGAGCGTGTAGCACAGAAATTAATTACAATTGATTTCAATTACTTTCTTAGACTTCGTTAAATATGTACATAAGTTTTATTGTTATTACATTTACTAAAATAAAAGACACGTTTGTAACAGAACTTAACCACACTAGGTACACCAGGAATAGTCCAAGTGAGGTTGAGACAAAGGTAGCAGATAAATATGTAGTTAAATGACGTACTTACCAAGACAAGTTTTATGAGAAAAACGGCGAAGGTAAGAAACGATATGGTCATGAGAGAGCTCTCGGATGAAGGAAACTCGACGTGACCTCGGGGCTCCGTTCCCTCAGCACGTCGTCGCCGCTGATGTACCGTGTCATCGTCCGGAAACACCGAATTTATACGGTCCTCTGAAAATTATAATTTTAACATTTTATGTATTCTTCTGTCTTTGCTCTTTGCGAGCTTCACGCATATATGAGCAGAAAGCATCTACTCAACGAATATTTGACCTACACATCTTTTTTTTTACTTTTTCCATTAATATTAAAGTTCACTTCTGAGCATAAACCTCTAAAAAACAGCACTAGCAAAAGCCGGCATGTTTTCTTCGAATATTTCCCCCTTACGCACCACCACTAGTGCTGTTACTCCTCTTTGCTTGTCTGTGGAATTTGTGTTCGGCAAATTGGGATGGATTTTTAATCGGTCATCAGAGCCTGGTTTGTTAATTAGCAAGGTACACCACGTGTAGGTGAGATTGGCTTATGGAGAAAAATTTGGTATATTACGCACTTAGTTCTGCGGAATATGGGTTTGGCAAATTCGAATGGATTTTCGTCCATGTTTCGGTTGCTAGGATCAAATTTGTTAACAATACATAATTTTAACTACGGCATAATCTTTCCATGGATAATTGATTAACCAAAGAGTGAAATCGGCCTTCTTATTTTTATCAACCTGTAAAAGTTCAGTGCTGGACTTGTGAATTAGCCATGCCATAAAAGCGCCAACAAAAGCCTATGCCAAGGTATGCCATGCATGGAAGATTTGCTCTCATTTTCACTCATCACGCTAGTCGGGGAGGGTTGGTGTTCCCAGTGTCGGTACCCTAGCACCAGTGATACTGCTCCTGGTTATTATTCTGTACTATTTCTGTTCGGCACAGTTGGATGTATTTCCCGCCATTATTCAAGCGCCTCAGCCTCGTTGTAACGCGTGCAGGTGTGGTTGACATTTGAAGAAAAGTAAGTGTTGGTGGTGTAAGAGACAATTAGACCTTACGAAAAAGGTAATAAAATTATCTTACAATTAAGAACTCAATTGCAAACAAAATCAATGCAGGAAGTCTTACCTATGTTCGCTAATAAGACTCCTTTAAGATCCTCTAAATATCTGACTTTACTGTTGAAGCTTCTTTGCGTGCTTCGGCTTATCGTCTGCGAAACTACTTTTAAGAGTTTCACTAATACATCCATTGCACTCGTTTTTGTTTTATTTTTTGTTGTGCTCTGTTTATTATTGTCGTTTTTGATATTATTATCTATTTTTCCTATATCTTTCTCATAAACATTAGAAACTGTTGATGTTTTCTCCTTATCAACATTTATTTTCGAAAAACTTTCTATGTTTTCTTTTTTAATTTCTGTTTGTACTATTCTTATTGGCACCTCGGGATTTACAGGAAAGATTACATCGTTTTTATTTCTGTCTTTCAAAACTAATCGATGTGAAGATTTGTTTCCATGTCTTGTACCTAAGTCGATATTAGAAATGGGACGAACCCGTTGCCGCTGTTCATGTAAACCATCATCCATATTATCATTTCCGTCATTTATTGTCAAACTATTTGTTGGTTTTGGCTTGTTGGTATCAAATCGACGTTCCGGATTTTCTGTCACTATCAGATCATCACGTAGAAAAGGATTCCTTTCAATTTTTACAGCGGGTGTTCGTTCCATTCCTTGTAATCTTTTCACGTTACCTGTGTTAGGAACTCTATGAACATAGCCTTTGCTCCATTGGTGCTGCAAAAGCGAGTTATTATTATAAAGTACGTTTGTGTTGGTAGTTTCTTCGAGTGAATGCGTGCCTTTGTAGGGTTCATCTTTCCTGTAGTGGTTCTGTGATATTTCAACCCACTCGGCACCGACCAGGATAGGTATTAATAAAACTACTAACATGATAATAATGTGATGTTGTATCCGTTAACATGTTTCTCATAGTTGTGAACTCTTAAGTGACATTGCACACGACATTTTCAAGAACAGTTATGGCAGAAGTGACAAACATTTGGTAAGATAAATTGAACACCATTTTATAAGTATATAGCGTGAACGTTATTTTTAATATCATGTGGTCTAATCAAGGACGGCTTTGTAAGGAACTAAGGCTTCCTCAGGGTAAAAAGTTACCCTTAAAGTCCTCAACCCTGAATATCAACAAGAAGAACATTAATTTCTGAGTTTCATGCAGGTTTTTCACTACAGAAGTCTAACTTTAAACCGCCGGTCATTTCCCACTTCCCCGTATGGAATACCTCCCGTTAAGTATTATTTTTCAATATACACGTATCGCAGTTAGTATAAAACACTGGTTGCTTGTGAAATTTGGACAGGAACTATGGCGAAGTTATAAGCACAGGAAATTAAAATGGTTGGGTTTTAGATACGGGAACCTAGAAAAATCTTACATTCACTTCGAAAGCGTAGGTACGTCTAGCGAGGGCTTGAGGTATCTTATAAACATAACCCTGAAAGGAATTTTAGACGAGATAATGTTTCTAGAATATGATAACTTTAGGTGTACAAGCTCTGCAACAATTACTCGCTCTGTGCTCATGCAACGTGAACCGAGGCGTGAAGCTCTCTTTACCGGTTACCGTAGAGTCTCAAATTGTTTCACACATAACTGCGCACTTGTTTTACTTTGGCATGAGAGAAACTGTTAATATGTAGGTATGTCGCATCCTAATTACAAATGTGAAAATATCCGAATGAATCTCGCAGTTTATTTCTTAGTCCTTTCTTCATATCAAAATGGAGCAAATAAAACGATGTGATTTGTACGGAGTTTTTTTTTTATCACGGGAAAGGCTCTACATAGCTACATATCCTCGTACATCTGTAATACTAAAGGAGCGGCGTTACCGGCCTTCAAGGATATTTGGGAGGATAGAGGGGAAGGGGGAAGTGGGCCTCCGGTTACCCCACTCACCGAACGAAACGCTGAAGCATAAGATTCCTCTACTTCTCTTCGGTATTCGGCGATGCCGTGGTACTACCCCGGCTGCGCCATCGCTTTATTCTACTGCATTATAATCTGGAGACGGTTAGTAGCATAGGCTATTTATTATATATCTACTGTAAAAAGTGGTCAGTACATACATTAAATATTTTTTTTTAATTTTATATTGGTGGATGTTTTGTAAGAAGTAGAAGCAGAATGCAGCGAGGCGGGACGGCCCGATGTTCCTTTTGGGAGAGGTTCAGGGGTATTGCTGTGTAACATTCTCCTTGACCACTGCAGCTAAGATGGAGTCGCGATGGAAAAGGAGTTCTTAGTGTGCGATGTATGGCGATGCGATGCAGTCTCCGTCCTCTACGACCATGACTGGCCATCACTGATGCTGGCCGGGAGAGCAGTGTCGGTATTAAGATATAACGCACCTGATTCGTCGATGGGGGGCTGAAGGTATACTGCTCCCGAGTGCTCCGGAGAGTAGATGGAGCGGAGTTCGATGTCCGCGCGGGATTCGAGACCATATAAGAAGCCAATATGTGGCGAAGGTGGAGTTTTTGCTGGTGCAAGACGTAATCTGTCCTTAGCCACTCTCGGACAGGTATTTCTCAATCGTATAAAAAACGCGCTTTTTCCATTGAGGGTACGGTAGCCAAAAAAAAATCGAGGCCTTTAAATTAAATCGGTATAACCAATTTTAACATGTCAGATCTAGAATAAGAGATCGTTGGATGTTTTTTGGGTGATTAATGAACAAATACACAGACAGATATGTCCAGACAAAGATTAAAAGAAACTTTGATATTGTCTCCTATCCCAAATGCTCAATCCTTGACCAAATGACACTATTACAATTTTATCATGTGTGTGTATAGATACATTTTTAAGAAGCGAATAAATACAAATATCAATTTCAAATGTCAATGTCAAAAGTCGCGTGCATTCGATAGTGGGATAATAAAAAATATCGCAACAAATGGCTCGGTTAGCCACTATTGTATTACCTGCATTATTATGCATCCAGCATATATTATTTAAACGTAGTAGAGCCAAGCACCGGCTTTTGCTGCTGCTCGAATGGGACGGCTTGACTTGACAGAATACAGGCGTGAAGTAGAGGCATCTTATGGTTCTGCGTTTCGTTCGGTGAGTGAGGTCTCCTGAGGTCCCTCCCCATCCTCATCCTCCCTTCCATCTCCTAAATATCCATAAAGGCCGCCAACGCACCTGCAGCACCTCCGGTGTTGCAGATGTACGTGGGCGACTCACTTACCATCAGGTGAACCGCTCGCTCGTGTTCCGCCTTTCCCATAAAATATAATTAGAAGCCAATGAATATCCGCGACACTGCTCTAGTGGCGGACTTCAAATGTATTTTATTTCTCAACAAGCATGTTTATCTTCACGATGTTTTCCTCCACCGCCGACAGCAGAGTACGTGGTGAGTGCATAATTTTAGCGGTCCCTGCACAGGGAAGTGTATCCAGGGCACTCAATATTTACAGCTCAAAATTAATTTAATTTATAAACGCCCTATTGCCCTTATGACGAAACCGGTCGGTTACTTATATGAATAAAAAAAATATGTTTGAAAATAGCACATAAGATTATAATAAGTAACAATTTAATTCAAGTTCTAGAAAGTAACAAAATTAACTACCTATCTAATTTATATTGTTCTATATGTGTTCTGTACACTGTTCACTTATGTGAACAGTGTTTTTGTGGGCGTCCAGGACCATTTTTTCATTTGTCGGTTCGAATCCCAGCCGGAGGAAATACTGTGGAACCCACAAAGTATTCCTTTTCGTATCTGGTGATGATGTGTTGCGTCTCTGAACCTTCCTTTGATCTCATCTCATAAGCGTTACATCGGATAAGGGAAGGCAAAGACGAGCGAGTGCCTGTTTCTTTGTGCCTACACCACAACATCTCAAGCGTAGTTGACAAATACCGATAGTAAAAGAAAGTGACGTCGTGGGTTCGAATCGACCAGTATATATTTCCCAAACTACCCGGTATACCCCGGCAACCTATTTCGATACAGTACTAAGTAGTAATCTGTGATAATAGTTAGAAAGAAACTCGGGGTACTAAAATTGTAGTTGAAAATAAGCTTACATTTATTATCGTCAGCTGTCAGTCAGTCTGAGAGGGATTGTACTACCAATTACGAAAAGGTGCCTATTTAAAATTGGTTGCAATAAAACAAAACACGTTCAGTGTAAACCAAAACGGCGTTTAATATTCGTATAATTATTTGAAATACATTCATCACGTCTTAATGTTACACAATAATTCTACAACCGACATCAACACGGAGCTGTATTCATAGAACAGTGACACTTTGACATTAGAATTACCTGTTGTAACATTGATTATTGGAAGTAGTGGGTAGAATGAAAATAAGGGATCCCCAAATAAGCTCTGGTGATAATTGGGTCGAAAGGACTAAGATGTCTAGAACTCTAACCACCCAATCCCAATCTGCCATTAATTAACTATTATCCTGTCGCAGGTCTGCTAGAAGAAATTTCTTAAAAAATAAGCAGCACCTATCTACAGACCATTTCCTCCTCTCTTTTTTTTCGATTTACTTGTGTGTACATAAATTATTAAATAAATAAATAAATGTGGTCCAGTAATGAAGGTTCAATATTATTATACGGTCGAGAGAGCTTATTTTATTATATTATTATTATTCACTTGAGGGATATGACTTTATCGTTGAAAGGATTTAGCGATACAAAGCCCAGGGCGGCGTTCGATTGTTTCTCGCAAAAAAAAGACCTTGACCCTAGTCATGAAAATCCAGGACATAACCATCCTGTTAATTGTTAGCTGTCAATGCAAAATAAGCTGATGCTGTTCTATGAATCAAGCCCAAACAAAGTGTGTATCCACAAATGTCGTATGTACTATTTTTAGTTCAAAAACGAATTAGTTATATATATATATATATATAGCCCAATAAACACAGTTCTCGAATCATCGACATCAAACATATCGTCGATTCTCCGTTTGTATTACAAAAATTACGCATACATTTTAATTATCTTTAAAAATTATATTTTGTGATGAGTGTCTACAGCATCGACACCTGACTTTTTGATCATTAACTAAAATCTCTTTAACGCTCCTTATTTCATTAGGTACATTGCCCCGTTTGAACTAAACGCAGCGCAGCGACAACGCTTTGTAAATTGTTAAATACCTTTGTTTTTCTAGTAAAATATGAAACAATGATATAATATGTTATACGGAACCCGGTCACGATGTCTCCTACTCGTATACCGCAATGCGCTGCACCACATCCAGTGTGACCGGGGCTGGCTTCCACTGATCGTCTTCAATATATTATCTATGATTACATTTTGTGGTTGGTCCGAGTATTATACACTATAATTTGTGTTAGTTAGAAAAGTTTCGAGAGAAAGGAATACAGTAATACTGCAGAAGGGCTTTAAAGCTTTCAGAGGCGTTTAAAATGTAATCCAAACAGTACATCGCTACGGGGTTGTAGTTTTCAAATGATTCACTTACGTTTCCTTAAACACTTACATTATTAGGACCACTAAAATGACTAACAGAATAGATTAGGCAAACTTCTAATTAATTTAATAAAATCGAAATACTATATAAAACATTACAATAGTGTAAACGAGTATTGTACGTGAATATATTCAACAAAAAAAAACATAACATCTAGCTGCTCCCTGACAAATAAAAATGCTTATAATGTATACAACGTCAACGTTAGTCGTTGAACAAGTTTACAGAAATCACAGAATTCGGAAGCTTGCATCGCTAAATATCATTATACTAAGAATAATAGAATAAAGAAAATCACAGTGGCAGATTTGTAATAGTAACGGTGGAATTCTGTGGAGAAAATATCGAAGGAGACATCATATTACATATGAATCAGATTATATTGGCGTATACGTTTATAGTTTAGGTCCCGCTACTGCATATTATTCATAAACATTCATGTCCAAACATCCGTAAAATTCTTTAACAAAGAATAACTTTACTTAAAAGTACATTCTAAGGGTTTTTTTTTTTTGTTACAATCAAAACTACTACCCGATTTTTTTCGGATCGCTATAAATTCCAGTCGTTCCATCCACGTTTCTACACACCCTCCCATGCATAGTACTAGATTCGCATAAAGCCAGATTCTCATAATAGCAGATTCCAAAATTACCAGATATGCAAAATACTAGGAATACAATAACGGTTAAAATAAAAAAATAATTCGGTCGTTTCGCATCTATCTTTGAACACTCGCGATATGGTTTAATAAATTGTGCGTTTCAATTAAATATCTTTCGAACTAGTCAAAAGTGTTTTAATCAATGATAGTATTTTATTTTTATTTATTTATTTAAACTTTCACGCACAAAGTGGTACACATGGCGGACTTAATGCCTAACGGCATTCTCTCCCAGTCAACCATTAGGCTGAGCAGAGATAAAGATATAGCGGCGTCGCCGCAGAATGAAAGCGAACATATAAAATAATATAAATATTAAAATATATACTTATAAATAAAAGTATTATATTGTAGTATAATATTCGAGTATATATATATGAACATAATATTATTGTGCACCCTATTACATTTTCTCTGTTCAATCTAATGGTAGACTGGTAGAGAATGCCTCTTGGCATTAAGTCCGCCTTTTTGTTATGTAATGTGCAAATATGGTCTAAATAAATAAATAAAAGTAGATACATACATACATACATTCAAATCATTATATTTTGTTGTTGTGTTGTAGTTTTGACGGTAACATATATTATACCAGTTTCAAATTAGGATTCGAATAAAAATTTTCAAAATACGAATGTAAAATGTTGGCACAGATTAATTATTTTTTTGTTAAAAATCGGCTAAGACGATTTGGATTTGATATATTTATATAAAATAATTAATACAGTATAATCATTTATCATGTGTGATCTTAGCCTAAAGTTTAATTGCTATTTACTTTATTATTATATTAATTTAAAGTTCTTATATTAAAATAAGAACTATGGTGACTACTGTTCGTATTAATCAACTTTTCTTCATTATCATAAGACAAAATTAAAAAAAAAAAACATTTGTCCTATCTTATTTTAAATTATAAAAAAAATATACCTTTTAAATAACGGTTCATTATTAGTAAATTACTTTTGTGATTACACCATAAATAATACAATTTCGATGCAACGACTAAACAGCTTACAAGAAAAGACAAATTGGCACAGATTGTAAACGATATTCGTTATATATTTCATTTGCGTCATTAATTATCTTCAGATTTTCACCAAACATTAGGTTAGAAATCACATAATTCGAGTGCCTGTCGAGTTCGATTATGTTACGGAAGTAAAGAAATTGCTAATGGATACTTATTCAACAAAGAGTATACAAGTTTAGAATTCTGTTACTCTTCAATATTTTTTTACCTATCTATCCTATTTAGGCCGCTGAAACGCTATAATATCTAACTATGGGTCACTAAATAGCCTGACTATGAATAATTAGAGGGAAGAGGTTTTATTTATATTGTTTTAGTAACGACTTGCCTGTACGGGTTGTGAAAGAAGGGGGGAAGGAGCGCGCTTGGAAGACTGATATATGACGAAAATATCCTATGGTTGGTTTCTATGTTACATGGAATGCAAAGACATTAAAAATGTTAGAATAGAGTAGAATATATTAAGAAGTCACGACACTGTGAATTACAACATGCATCATTTTATAATCTATAAAGGGAAACACTCTGTATGTTCTGCATCTTCATATCCCATACACAGGGTTTGTAAGACGCATAAATGTAGTGACATTTGAATACTATCTTAAATAGAAGTCATTATGCACAATGTTATGTTCGAAATTCGAACACTTCAGAATACATTTTGTTTATAAATGTACTAAGAAAAAATATTGTTATTGGTTACGGCATTAGAAACCCAGGTGTGTCAACACCTTAACAATTAAATAATAAAAAAAGTAATGGGCGTAATATAAATTGAACCTTGTGGTTAGTTTTTGCAACTAGCGAACTATTAATTTTAGCAACTAATTTTCATATGAGTATGATAATGCTTTGTATAAAGCAAATTTGAATAGAGAACGAATTCGAATCTTTAGTTCCATTTTTACTCGTCTTGGAACACAGAGCAGAGTATTTGTGCAACACAGATTAAAACTTGATATGTGTAATACATAGTAAAAATACAGATACATCAATTACAACGACACCTAAAAATAATAAAGTAATTAAGTAAGCACATAAATAAATCAATTTAACACACGTAATTATTAATTTTACAAATATATTAAAATCTCGTAGAGCTAAAACAATACATTTCCATTGATTACAATGCTAGCAACATTACAGAGGAAAGCTACGATTCCAGGAAATTTTAAGGCCTTAATTAGTACTCCCGTGGAAACATTAATTCCATTATTTTTTCATTTCATAACAATAACGAGAAATTACGTAATTATGTTAAGGTCTGGTGAGTGATAAGGATAGGCTTAGACATAAATGATGTCGGTAAGTGAAAAATGAACACAATCCAGTTTATTGTCTTTGCCCTTCAGTGCAACTTCAATTGTATATTTATTTTTTTCTTAGTACTGCAGGTTTTTCTCACGACGTTGTCCTTCACCATCGAACACGTGGTAAATTCAGCCACTAACAAATTTAGTGGTCGAATTTGAGTGCAACGTTTTCGTGCAACGTTTAAGTTAGCTGTGAGTGTCCTGCCTTTTGAATTGTTTATGTAGTGTACGTGTTTCAACAGTGAGTGATATTTATTGATGTCAATATTTTTTGATTAATCAATGGTTGTATGTATGTAAACAATTATTATTGAGCAGTTATTTTCAAGTGAGTAGAAGATTCAATTCTGTCACGTGTACTGAGTTAGACGCGCTGATTTATTTTGTCCATTTGTGGACTGTCGCAGACTGAGAAACTGATGGTTCATTAAAGAGACTATCGCGTGTGAATGATAACATGTTTAGTTCCATAGTATCCCACTACCATCTGGGGTTAACGGAGCCTAAGAGGCCTAACGGTGGCTCTTAACTTTCTCTAGTATATAATGGAAGAATCATAAGTTCTTCATATTTATTTTTTGTTTGTTTTATCATAAAATAACAAAGCGTGTAATTGGCGTTGGAATGTTTTCATCTAAATTTGCATATTATAACAAAAACTTAACAAATGCAGATATGTGACGCTGTAACTTAGTGTATATGATTAAAATTATATTGTTTAGGATTAATAACTTATTTATAATAGAAAAGAAATATAAATTTTCAATACTTTTTTTAGTACCATATATTGTAAAATTCATTTTTAATGTGATTGAAAAACTATATTTCGTTAAATACGTAAATAATAAAATAATTCTAATTATAAAATTGTTAATTATACTGTTAAATATAATACAAATAGAACGTCCATAAATAATATAAAAAGAGATTTACTTAACATAACTAAAAAATGTTTAAATGTATTAGTGATGCGAAATCGTACTTAAATTTATCAATTATTAGAAATGTCGCAATCATTGAACCTTCCATGCAGTTAACTGGTCAAAAATAATAAACGAAGTTATTTCGTTTAATAAACGTCAAAATGTTGGTATTAAGTAATTGAGGCTAGTCATGCCCACAAACAATCATCTCTGGTCGTCTATGGTCAGATAAAGATCGTTATTCATCAATAAATTTGTAAGTATCTAATTTAAGCTATTTTAGGAGACAATTTTCAGCGTTGACATTATTCATGAATGACTAGTTATACCAAATGACTGCGACATAAATGTACAAACAATTATTAACAATTGATAAAAATATATGAATTGTCAAATTCTAATTACAATTCATATTTATAAAGTCTTTGTTTGTTTGTTATTACGAAATACATATTGTATAGAAAAATATAAAAACAATACATGACCCTGATTTATTCAAATATTGTAAATAAAATCTATATTGTTTAATAATGAGGTAATTTTAAATATAATAAATAATTAGGCGCTATTTTGTTGAAATCTTAAAAACAACTTTGTTATCACCTTCAATAGACTATATAAAAGTAAAATAATATATTAATTACTTAAACCATAGACCTTCCGGTAAGGCCTTTATACAAAATGTCTATGATTTTGTGTTGCGTTTAGTTGGTAAATTTGTAACCATTTTTAGTATGAAATAAATTTTTTATATATTTATTTACTATTTGCGAAAAAAAAAATTGTGTTCGACTTTTGATAGACATACATTTCCACGGCTTATCATAAATTGCCTGCGCCTATTATTTCGTTATTTACTTTTTTAGACTTTTCAAATACAAACGCACGCGACTTATCGCCTCGACTTAATCTTAATGAAGATAATCTGCAAGTTACGTGTTATCTTCATTCTTGACTTGTTCGTTACATCAGGAGGCTTACTAGTCCTGTAAAGAAAGTAGAAAAGAAATTAACATTTTCATATTTCCTGTTATGTCTTACAAAGCCCCTGCACCACGGGGGGATGGGGGCGGGGCGAGGTACTCACGCGGGCGGCGGTCACTGCCAGCGCGCGTCGTCGCTGGGGTGCGTGAGGTAGCGCGCGGACACCTGCTGCTCGAGCGCGCGCAGGTCGAGCCAGGCCTCGCGGGTCTGCAGCCAGGCGTGCGCCGCGCACTTGTCCACGGATAGCCGCTTGCGTTGCTTCACTTGCAGCAGGTTGTAGATCAGGTCGATGGCTATAAGGGAGGACACATATTTAATAAACACGATGGCGATTAGTTTCGACCCACGACAATGAACTCCGTGACAGAAGAAAATTTACAGAAATTGGCGGCGTGGAATAATCTGCCACACCTTCTCACGGCCTTCGTCTGTCAGGCGTTAAAATCGACTTATGAGTGGCACTACGAAATGGCGAATGAAGAGAAAGGCAGAGTGTGAGAGTGAGAGAGAAAAAGAGAGAGAGAGAGAAAGCCGTACGCTACTTCCCGGACATATCGGTGCGACTATCGGTGCCCGTCTATCAAGTTTCGCAAAGCCAGAAAGACTGCGCGTAGGTGTTTTAAGAAGTAATTGTATGAGATATATGTGTGTATTTTTCTTAATGATGTTTCAGTCTGTTTACGGTTTAAGGTCTTACACCTTGATGATGGATAGGGGAGACCGGAAGGTGTCTACAATCTACATTACAAAAGCATCGCTGAGATTCGGTACTATTGATAAAGTGAAGATTACGTAACAAGACGTGAAGTTACGTAACAGAAAACTTTCTTACATTACGCATTCATAATTAAATTAACACAAAAAAGGAAAAAAAAATGAACGATAACATCCTTCTGTTTTCAAATTACATGTGCTGATATGCATAATGTGAACATATTAAATATTTTTAACCTTTTGTTGTTGTTCCTCTAAACACGTCCGTGTGTGTAGTTATATATATAAGTGTAGATTAAACCGGGTGTTCCTCAAGTAAGTCTTTCGGGTCCTAAACTTTTCCTATTGCATATAAACGCATTATTGAATTGAAACATACCTTCGGCAGATATTTCACGCCAAGGCGTAGGCGGGTACATGAAGGCGGCGTTCTGTATCTGTTCGTTGATATCCTCGTCCTCGTTGAACGGGAAAGTGCCCGATAGCGACACGTAGACGATGACCCCCACCGACCACATGTCCAGCGATCGGTTGTAACCCTTGTTCCGGAGCACTTCGGGGGCTGGTGGCAACAATAACATTTCGGACAAGATATTTGATTACCTTGCTATAATTGGAGTTATATTAGTGAGTGGCACGGCAATAATAGAATATTTTGGCTTTCCTAAGTAATAACGCTCAAAGAGCCGTGGTAGCCTAGTGGTCAGGACGCTCACTTTAGTTTCATAGAGCGCGAGTGACCTGGGTTCGATCCCCGGTGCCGGCACCACTAAAATTCTTAATAGCAATTTTAAGCCTTTTTTTTTATTTACCACGTGCATAACAATATTATTACGAGGATATGTGAAGCCCGCCAACCCGCACTGGAGCAGCGTGGCGGGCCCTTCCCTTTAGGAAAACCCTCTCTGATACTCGTATTTGAGAAAGAGGCCTTTTCCCAGCAGTGTGCACTTATAGGCTGCTACTTTAAGTAATAGTCTTTTTTAATGAAGTTGCCTTTAAATGCCACACTGCTTGAACATTTTTAGATTAATTTTCGAGGGTTTTGGAGTTGGAAATTGTCCGCCACACCGGTCAAGTGCGACGGACCGCTGTCAGAACACAATAAAAAATAAATATTCATTATTTCTTTCACGGCTTTCCGCGGGTCTTTAATTATGACATACAATATTTTTAAGTATTTTTGGGTACCGGATTTTCTTGCATCATTTAATTGCACATTCCAAAAAGTCATAGTAAAGAATATCGTCTATCGTCTACACACAGTACCAACTTAAGTACGCCTTCAAGTACTTGGACCTTTTAACAAGTTTAAACAGAAATCTATAACAGGTTTGAACAGAATAAGTAAAATTGTAATGTCGAAAAAAATAACTCACCAAGGTACGCGGGTGTTCCGACAACGGAACGTCGGAACGATTTCTCGCCAATGATTCGCGCGAAGCCAAAATCGCACAGTTTCACCTGCGGGAACTCGTCGTCCGAAGACAGCAATACGTTTTCTGGTTTCAGGTCGCAATGCACTATGTTCTTCTCATGGAGATGTTTTAATGCAACTAAAATCTGAATAAAAATAAAGAAATACTTTTTACATTCACCACAATTTATGCGGCGGCGACGTTTGACAATTGATCATCTGTTATACCAATCAACCATGGGAAGGCAAGCAGTTAACGTCTGGTAGTTTTGCCCTTATATCTTTCATCCCTTTCCCAGCCGAATACACCTGCTAGATATAGGCCCTACCATTAAACAAAGGCAGGTATGCTTATATTATACATTTTTAAGCGTGGTAGAGCCAAGCGGCGGCTTTAGCTGCTGCTCGAACGGGCCGGCTCGACCGGATTGATACCACGGTCTCGCAGAATACCGGCGTGAAGTAGAGGCATCTTGTGCTTCTGCGTTTCGTTCGGTGAGTGAGGTAACCGGAGGCCCACATCCCCTCCCTATTCCCCTTCTCTTCCCTCCCATCTCCCAAATATCCTTAAAGACCGGCAACGCACCTGCAGCATCTATGGTGTTGCAGATGTATGTGGGCGACGGTAATCACCTACCATCAGGTTAACCGCTTGCTCGTTCGCCGTCTTTTCCATAAAAAAAAAATGCTGTTGAGCGTAGTGCCCGTAACCTCGTAATAGATGCTGCTTCCCAACAGTGGTCGTGATCGACGGAGCCTCGCCCGTCGTCGCATGCGGGAAAGGTTGTCGTACGCTGCGCGGGGAGGCCAATGTTTAGTATTGACGTACTAAACATTACGTCACTACGACGTAATAGCATTGATGGCTCACTGAAAATTAGGGCCAAGGCTCTCACAGCCGCGGCCATAGCTGAGTGAGCACCTATTCACGGCAACGTTGCAGCGCAGATAAATCGTGGCAAAGACAGCATACAAATGTTATAGCTTTATTTTTTTTCCTCATTCTCTTTGTTAGTATTTACTATTGTTGTTGTCTCTTTATATTAGTGAATATTTAATCCTTTTTTTATTTTAATTTTTATTGATTATCGCATTTTTTTTCTTTTTCTATAACAAGCATTGTCTATTACCTGTGCCGTGAATAAATAGTTTAGCTTTCATTCATTCTTTCTAATAGTGGTGTGATAACAACTAATGATTTTAAAATGTGTGAAAATTCATAGTTTGTGGTATAAATGTGGTCAAGTAATAGACAACATTTATACATATACATTTATAGCCAACCTGACCGCTGAATCGTTGGTTTCATGTAGAGTGTACTGTGTCGTGTGATACAGCCTCAGACCTCAGACCTTTCCTCCTATTTTAAGCGAGAAAAAAAAAAAAAAAACGGATGCACAACACAATGTACTACGAATCCCCTCGGAGACCGACAGAACCTCATAATACTTGTTTTTAATACGGGGATGTCTTCTATCACTGTTTTTCAATGTACTTCAAACTATGCAAAACTATGCAATATGGCAAATGTTCTGAAGTAGATGGCTTCACAACGGACACATTTAAAATTTTTCACCCCATGTCGTCAAATGACTAAACCGCATTTTGCAGATAGGAACGTTTTCAGCTCAAATGTTTAACGTAACAGTTTTATCTTTTTGCACTAAAAAGCGTTTTCGATAGCCAACATTTTGTCATATTCTCAGCTCTAAAAAAATCAACAAATTAATAGTACCTACATAAGAAACCTATTGAATATTACAGCGACAGCCGTTAGAAATCTTCTGGTCTCCGATTTATAATAGACCAAGATCCGGCTGTTCAAAACGCACACTATTAGAGTTACCAAATATTATTCGCGTTACAGATGACGTATGTCTCTTTGCCGCAACAGTGGACGCACTGCTGCAAATCAAGAACTGATCACGTGGAGCATTAAGGTTGGACTTATTTTCAGGTCAATGACGCCGACCGTCGATGGTCGAAATCCTGAGTAGACCGCAGTTGGAGACCCGGAAGGAGTCGGCGGAGACCTAGTATGCCCAGGAGGGGCGTAACGTAACATCGTAACAAAATTGTTATATACACTATGCATATGATTATAGGAGGACGATAGCTAACTAATAAAATTTATACGTACTTGTGCCACTAAAAACTTGGTTATCCTCTCTGTAAGTCTGCCCTTCTCGTGAGACAGAATCATTTCTAGCATGTCCCCTTTCAGTTTCTCCATGACCACGAATATTCTCTCCGGTGTCTCGAACATTCTCTCCAGGTTCACTACGCCCGGATGAGATAGATTTTGCAGGATGGCCACCTCGTTTTTCAGTTGCGCTTCTTGTTTTGTAGGAAAACGTAGTTTGTCTATGACCTGCCGGTCCAAGTATAAGCCGAAACTAATTAATGCTGAATTATATAATTTGCAAAAAAAATATAATTATTATTTTTAAATTTCTATACAAAGAATGAAGCATTCATATAATATAATAAACTTTAAATATATACTTTTTATATAAATAAATATATTAAAATTATAATGCGCACGCCGGTACCGTGGCTCTAAATCGAATGGATATTCCGACATAAGTTTTTAACGGCAGCGTGCATCCAAGAATAAACCGGCATAAGTTTTTTTTTAAACTTCTATCCATACTCACGACGCGCGGTAAGCGAGCTGGTGGGTGCGCAGTGCCAGTGACAAGCGTGGCGAGTACTAGAGTATACGTGACAAGTTACTCGCCAGCACTGAATTACGCCACGTCTTCGTAATGTCGCCTGACATAAAACAATAGTGCATCGAAGCCCCGCCCGCTCAGCGATGCGACTATGTGGCGGCTGGTGAGTCTATGAATGTTTCTGTTCAAGCGTGTGCTCTTTGCCTTCAGTTAAACGGTCACTTGCTTTAACCACTGAGCTGAGCTTTTAATTGATAGTTTACTCTTAACTAACAATTCTCGGTTAATCAAATGTGGTGGTGGCATAGATTAGCCAACGTCAACACAAATCCCTTCTATAAGTGTATGTGAAATCAAAATTCAGTCTGCAAGCGAAGGTTAGCGCGTACACATACAAAACTATTGCCCGGCTCCGTCCTACCGCAATCAATTATTAAATATAAATGAAATATATCAAGGTTCTCGAGTGGCGGCCGCCTACAGGCAAACGGAGTGCAGGACGACCCCCCAAAAGACGGAGTGACGACCTGCGCAGTGTTGCGGGAGGTCGATGGATGCAGGTGGCTCAGGACCGAGCTTCGTGGCAATCTATGGGCGAGGCCTATGTTCAGCAGTGGACTTGTGACAGGCTGAAATGATGATGACGATGATGATATGACGTTTGTAATTATAACAGTTTATTATTTAGTTTAACTTTACAGGTACAGGTACTGAAGTTAACCACATAAACAGATAAATTATGATACCATATACCACATAATAACTCATTGTACATCTTAACATGGTAAATTCGTGACGTGGTGGATCATTTAAAGGAGACGTTCCCGCGCCAAATATACCTTGATGGCGACCGGGCGCTGCGTGCGGCGGTGCAGCCCCCCGTACACGATGCCGAACTGCCCGGAGCCCAGCACCTCGTCCGGGTAGATCTGGTACAGCTGCGCCATCTCCGCCGCGCGCTCCACCCGCCCCGCGCCGCCGCCGCCGCCCGCCTCCTCCGCCTCCGCGCCCCCCGCATCCTCCTCAGCTGCGCAGGAGGTAAATATTTAAAAAAAATCTATTACTCTGCTGCTGCCGCTTCGTTGGAGGCAGCATACATACATAAAACTGTTTGTAGTACATACAAGTAGCGCCGCGGGAGGAAGCTATACCGCAGCGCCGCCGAGCCGACGAAGTTGTTTTGATGTGAAACTCTTTTGTTACAGTTTCGAAAAACTTGTAGTAGCGTTGAAAATTCTGATTGTGTATATAGTGAAATAAATAATGCGCTCTTTCTCACTCTGTCTGCCACTATCTTGCCTGACAACCACAGACTTAGACAAACAACGTCATAACAATTTTTTTTTTGGGAAAAGCGGCAAACGAGCAAGCGGCTGAGTGGCGGTAAGTGATTACCGACGCCCACGTACATCTGCAACACCAGAGGTGCTGCGTAGCCGGCCTCTAAGGATATTTGTAAATCGAGAGGGATAATAGGGAGGAGGATTGAAGTAGAGGGGCGTGAGCCACCGATCGAAACGCAGAAGCACAATATCCCTCTACTTCACGCCTGTATTCAGCGAGGCCGTGGTAGCAACCCGGTCGAGTCGGCCCATTCGAGCAGCAGTAAAAGCCGCCGCTTGGCTCTACCGCGATAAAACCGTACCGTCTTGCCTATTTGTATTTGTGGCGCCGATCGGTACTGCATCCTGTCCTGTCTTCCGGTTCGAAGAGTGTACATTAACATGTTGTTAGGCATTCCATCTTCATCCTCAGCCGTGATGACTCATTTGTAACCTCCGTCGATTGAAGTTGTTAGCAGGTGTCGATGGTCTGATCTAATGAAAAAAACGATCTCAAACTAGGCAAGTTAAAGTCATACCGGCGCGGTGCGTGACGGGCATGAGCGCCTGCCTCACGGCGGTCTCCCAGGAGCGGGCCAGGTAGGCGCCCACGCCGGAGTCCGGCGGCGGCACAGCGCCCCACCTCCCCGAGCCGCCCGCGCCCGCGGCCACCCGCCACGCGTGCATCCAAGAATAAACCGGCATAAGTTTTTAACGGCAGCGTGCATCCAAGAATAAACCGGCATAAGTTTTTAACGGCAGCGTGCATCCAAGAATAAACCGGCATAAGTTTTTAACGGCAGCGTGCATCCAAGAATAAACCGGCATAAGTTTTTAACGGCAGCGTGCATCCAAGAATAAACCGGCATAAGTTTTTAACGGCAGCGTGCATCCAAGAATAAACCGGCATAAGTTTTTAACGGCAGCGTGCATCCAAGAATAAACCGGCATAAGTTTTTAACGGCAGCGTGCATCCAAGAATAAACCGGCATAAGTTTTTAACGGCAGCGTGCATCCAAGAATAAACCGGCATAAGTTTTTAACGGCAGCGTGCATCCAAGAATAAACCGGCATAAGTTTTTAACGGCAGCGTGCATCCAAGAATAAACCGGCATAAGTTTTTAACGGCAGCGTGCATCCAAGAATAAACCGGCATAAGTTTTTTAAACTTCTATCCATACTCACGACGCGCGGTAAGCGAGCTGGTGGGTGCGCAGTGCCAGTGACAAGCGTGGCGAGTACTAGAGTATACGTGACAAGTTACTCGCCAGCACTGAATTACGCCACGTCTTCGTAATGTCGCCTGACATAAAACAATAGTGCATCGAAGCCCCGCCCGCTCAGCGATGCGACTATGTGGCGGCTGGTGAGTCTATGAATGTTTCTGTTCAAGCGTGTGCTCTTTGCCTTCAGTTAAACGGTCACTTGCTTTAACCACTGAGCTGAGCTTTTAATTGATAGTTTACTCTTAACTAACAATTCTCGGTTAATCAAATGTGGTGGTGGCATAGATTAGCCAACGTCAACACAAATCCCTTCTATAAGTGTATGTGAAATCAAAATTCAGTCTGCAAGCGAAGGTTAGCGCGTACACATACAAAACTATTGCCCGGCTCCGTCCTACCGCAATCAATTATTAAATATAAATGAAATATATCAAGGTTCTCGAGTGGCGGCCGCCTACAGGCAAACGGAGTGCAGGACGACCCCCAAAGACGGAGTGACGACCTGCGCAGTGTTGCGGGAGGTCGATGGATGCAGGTGGCTCAGGACCGAGCTTCGTGGCAATCTATGGGCGAGGCCTATGTTCAGCAGTGGACTTGTGACAGGCTGAAATGATGATGACGATGATGATATGACGTTTGTAATTATAACAGTTTATTATTTAGTTTAACTTTACAGGTACAGGTACTGAAGTTAACCACATAAACAGATAAATTATGATACCATATACCACATAATAACTCATTGTACATCTTAACATGGTAAATTCGTGACGTGGTGGATCATTTAAAGGAGACGTTCCCGCGCCAAATATACCTTGATGGCGACCGGGCGCTGCGTGCGGCGGTGCAGCCCCCCGTACACGATGCCGAACTGCCCGGAGCCCAGCACCTCGTCCGGGTAGATCTGGTACAGCTGCGCCATCTCCGCCGCGCGCTCCACCCGCCCCGCGCCGCCGCCGCCCGCCTCCTCCGCCTCCGCGCCCCCCGCATCCTCCTCAGCTGCGCAGGAGGTAAATATTTAAAAAAAATCTATTACTCTGCTGCTGCCGCTTCGTTGGAGGCAGCATACATACATAAAACTGTTTGTAGTACATACAAGTAGCGCCGCGGGAGGAAGCTATACCGCAGCGCCGCCGAGCCGACGAAGTTGTTTTGATGTGAAACTCTTTTGTTACAGTTTCGAAAAACTTGTAGTAGCGTTGAAAATTCTGATTGTGTATATAGTGAAATAAATAATGCGCTCTTTCTCACTCTGTCTGCCACTATCTTGCCTGACAACCACAGACTTAGACAAACAACGTCATAACAATTTTTTTTTGGGAAAAGCGGCAAACGAGCAAGCGGCTGAGTGGCGGTAAGTGATTACCGACGCCCACGTACATCTGCAACACCAGAGGTGCTGCGTAGCCGGCCTCTAAGGATATTTGTAAATCGAGAGGGATAATAGGGAGGAGGATTGAAGTAGAGGGGCGTGAGCCACCGATCGAAACGCAGAAGCACAATATCCCTCTACTTCACGCCTGTATTCAGCGAGGCCGTGGTAGCAACCCGGTCGAGTCGGCCCATTCGAGCAGCAGTAAAGCCGCCGCTTGGCTCTACCGCGATAAAACCGTACCGTCTTGCCTATTTGTATTTGTGGCGCCGATCGGTACTGCATCCTGTCCTGTCTTCCGGTTCGAAGAGTGTACATTAACATGTTGTTAGGCATTCCATCTTCATCCTCAGCCGTGATGACTCATTTGTAACCTCCGTCGATTGAAGTTGTTAGCAGGTGTCGATGGTCTGATCTAATGAAAAAAACGATCTCAAACTAGGCAAGTTAAAAGTCATACCGGCGCGGTGCGTGACGGGCATGAGCGCCTGCCTCACGGCGGTCTCCCAGGAGCGGGCCAGGTAGGCGCCCACGCCGGAGTCCGGCGGCGGCACAGCGCCCCCACCTCCCCCCGAGCCGCCCGCGCCCGCGGCCACCTGCCACGCCGGGTCCACGCCCACCATGTAGTCCACGTTCGCGGTGCGCAGCTCGAAGCAGTGCATCACGTCTGTGGAGATTTCATAACAACGATGTATTTCAGGAGCCTTATCCACTACAAAGCAATCATAATAAGATTTTTATCGCAACAGTGCACCTACAACGTATTTTTCTCCACCAGGTAGGAGATGATTGGTAGAGAATGTCACGAGGCATTGTGTCCGCCCATTGTAACCCTTTAGTGTTTAGTGTAAGGTGACTAAATAAATACTTTATAATATAGATAAGTTTGTTGCATTCACAACTTACCGGACTGCGGCTGTCGCGCAGTGTCCACAGTGAGGATCTCATTTAGTGGGATCTCCTTGTAGTACTTTGTGCCTTGCTCGGAAGTGAACAATGTTATGGATTTGCTGTCCAGCCGCCAATAGTGGCGTTTGATCTGAAATTGTTAAACTAACTGTTTAAACCAATCTTTAAAAATCAAACACCAAGTATGTTTCTTTTTTATGGGAAAAGAGGTCAGCGAGCAAGCGGCTCACCTGGCGGTAAGAGATATTCACCTGGGCGTCGATGTAACGTCGTCGTAACCGGCCTTTAAGAACATTTGGAAGTCGAGAGGGATAATAGGGCGTGATATTGAGGGGAGTGAGCCTCCGGTTACCTCACACACCGAACGAAACGCACAAGCACAAGATGCCTCTTACTTCACGCCGGTAGTCTGCGAAGTTGTGGTGCCACCCCCGGTCGAGGTGGCCCATTGGAGCATCAGCAAAAGCCGCCGCTTGACTCTGCCACGTGTTATGGTCACAATGTCTCTCCGCTTATGCACTTATTCACTGACGTTAGACTATAGGAAAACTATTATTACAACGACCTCTTATCCCTCCTTATGTCCTAGGTCCTAATATGGTTCATAACAATAGAATTTCAATTTTTTTAGAGTTATGACACAAGAAGGGATAAAAACGGACGCATACTGAACGCATACGCAAATATAGCAACGCGGTGTTCGTGAAGAATAGTTCGTTTCATAAAAGACACTCACCGCCTTATCCTTATTAGTGAAATGGACCATCCATCCCTCCTTCAGCCACTGCCCCTCCCTCTTCTTGGTGTGCTTCACGGACTGTACGATGCGCATCAGTGGGATGTTGGCGCTGGGCGACGACGAGGAGCTGCAACAGTCAACACATCAGCGCCATCTGTGCGAAGCGACGTTTTCGCGTCTAGGGGTCGTGTGCTGCGGGGTCGGGGGTGCGTTGCGTATTTAGGTTCCTTTGTATATGCCGCTATAGCAAATACTCCCCATATTCAAGGCTTTTAGCCGCCTTTAAGAGACCCACGGGAAGAAAGCGGTATGACAGATTATAACACCACTATCACACTCTTAATTGATGTATGAATAAATCGTTATTAACTGTAAATTATCATTAATAGTTATTAATATTTAATATCTATTGCTTTAGTGGTATATCATTATATTAACATTAAACACTTGAGGGAAAGGATGTGAGAAACGCCACAGAGGATGTAAAGGTTAGAAGCTAAACCTCACGGTCCCAAAGTAAACCAAGCCAAAAACCCCACCACCACGCAGCACCAACTTCATCCACTCCCATCACCTGCTGGGTCTGCTGGCCGATCGATCGGGTAGCGTATCTCTTTGCGGCTCCTCTGAATCTTCCGCACGCCTGCTGGAAGGCACCTGGGATGAGACAAAATTAATTAAATATTTCGAAATTTACACAAGTAGGTTTTATATATAAAAGCAGATATATGTAACAAACAGAGACCTGTAAGACAAACTTCTATACAATATATATAAGGATAAGAAACGAATATATACCATATCTCTTTCTTACATATTTGCTCTATAGACTAATGGAAGAACCAGCACAGCAATGTCATTACCTAGGCCGAAAAATTATATATTTTTTTTAAATACAATTATAAAAAATTAAAACTTGGGAGTCACAAAGTAATTGTTCGTCCATTACACACAAACACTCGCACACATACACAGACGATCTCATATATATATTTGTATATGTACATATACAAATATATATATGAGATCTGCAACGAATGCTTTGAATATCAAAGCATTCGTTAAGTTACTTTTTAATTACTTTTTTTTTGTTTTTAATTTTTAATTTTTTCTTGTAATTTTGTACTAATATCTCGACTATTTTAGCTGTTGTTTTAAAAAATTATTATTATTAATCAACTTGGGAGAAGACACTGACCTCTGTAATACAGGTGTTTAACCTAGCACGGATGTCAGGGAATTCATACTTTGTGGTCCAAATTCTTATGACAATAAAGATTAATTAAAAATTAAGATTATTATTATTATTATTATAAATATGCGAATTTCGCCATATTATAAGCCACGGGCATGTCGGTTGTTTAAAAACCGTCATCTCTATGAAATTTAACCTGAAGTCGCTGTAATAAGGTTCACAAGATATCAATACCGTATAATAACCCAGTGCACGCGTACTTATACTCTGTTACCTCTGGGTCGGTGTCGTCAGTGGCGCCATCTGCACCCTCGTCCGACTCGTCGTCAGGCAGCCGAGCGTTTTCCGATAACTCCGAGCCCGTGCTGCTGTCCTGGTATTCGCCTACACAAATTGAGACAATACAAACATATGACGATATCGATTACGATACGATCGACTACGATACGACTTACATACGATTATCTAGAGAAATAAAAATGGCACGATTAGTGGCAAATCGAAATATAAATCACGAACCGTGAGCGTCGAGATGTGCGCTTATATCTTTTTATTTCACGTAAAGATTAACGCATTGGTCTTCACTAATATCCAATAAGTGGTCGTAAAATATGTGTTATATGTTACATAACATTATATTTCAACTCCGCGACACGCTTAAACCAAAATAACTAGAGATAGCCGACGAAATCTTGGCTCACTAAGACCACTGAACCACATAAGGCAGTGTAAGGAGAGGCTGCGAATGTAAAAATAGCTTTATTCGTTTTGAAAACATATCGATGTAATTTAAAATTTGTCTCTTCCGCTCGACATTTCGAAAAGCTCACGAACGAAAGAGAGTGAGAGGGAGAAAGAGAACGAGGATGAGAAAGTGGGGAAGGGGAGAAATAGATGAAAGGGTAATCATGGGGATTACTTTTTTTAGTGATGCTACAATTCCTCAATGCGGCAAGCTGCTTTACCACGACAAAATAAGTTTTACTTCAAAAGTTTTACACACTGGCGTTTTACTCCAAACCCTTAATCCCTAGTTCGTACCTGAATAATTGTATTAAGTTTCGTCAAGATTTCATAGACAATCTCTTCATGGAAGCACAACTACCAATTACAACACCTTACTAATTGAAAATTAGAAGAAGAAAGAGATCCTTTGTATAAAAGATTATTACATAGCATAAGGGTTTCTTTTAAAAAAAAGTTAATTATTTTTGTCAAATTACTTGCGAGTAATTTTCGAGAAACTGATTATCTAAGCGCACAGGCTAAGTTCTATGCAATTTTGAAAAACTGTGTTATTACATAATATAAATATACAGATTGGATGCGACGGTACGACATTAAATTAAACCTCATATTTTACATGCCATTTCTAGATCATATACCAAATATCAATGAAATAAATACAATAGTTTACTCACAAGATATCCTTATTTTTTTTAAATTTGACTCAAGATGTAGGTATTTGGGTTAATAGTACACTAGGGCTAAGATATCTAAACCAAAGATCTTATTGACAAAAGTTGGCCATACTTTTCCAATTACACACCTTCCTTTCGCATTCTTTTATTTCCTGAATTTGCCTTTTAAGCCGATGTATTAAGAGTTGAGTTACACCAAGATTCGACAAGAACGAGGTTAATAAACTTTCCAGTACGAATGGTGCTTGCGTTATGTTTGGATTATTGGGTTCTTTGGGTCTTTTGAACAAATATTTTAATTAATGTCTGCCTTCTTATTTTATTTACCGCGTATTAACGGCGCTTTCATTTAATGTCCTACCATCACACCCATTCTAAATAAACAAAACAGAATTGCTCGTATTATACATAGGATATCTGCGCACAATTGTACTAACTAATACAAACCGAGATTTCCTTTAAACCATTTTGAAAATGATGAAATGGCACATACTAAATAATCCCTCATGTGCAGATTTAAGCGTCTAAAACCCCAAGTACTCCCAATACTAGCAGCGGCGATCCCTGTAATAAGATAAAACTGTAATACATTACACGCACTATGCGTGTCCCTTATCTCCGCGCCGCAGTCTTTGGGCACGAAGGGCAGGCACTTGCGGTGGGCGTTGTAGTGGCAGTCCCCGCACTGCATGCCTTGCTTGAACAGTCCTCGCAGCAGCTTCTTGCAGAGGCGGCATACTGTAGGCCGGGTGTAGGTGTGCACTTGGAAGGTGTGCGGTATGCCTAGCGAACTGGGCGGCGGCCAGGCAGCCGCTGATCGTTTGGTGCTTCCGCCCACCTGAGAACGTGAAAAATTCAAAATTTAGACATAATTCATAACGTATGTATCTATGTATATATTCACGCCTTGTTCCCTACGGGGTAGGCAGAGACGGTCCTGAGATACGTCTTTCGCTTCTTCCACTTTCATCAATCTTCGCATGCATGCTCGTTGGTTTAGAGTACTCTTGACCTGGCCTTTTTCCGAACGTCTCCGATTTGATCGTGAAATGTTCGCCTAGGTCTTCCTCTCCCGACTCTACCATTTACACTGGCCTCATATAAACTCGACGAATAGCTACATTAAATAAGTTAAGAGTATTATTCGCTTGAAGTCAAAATTCCAAAAGGTGCGATTTTTTTGACGCCGAGTGTATGTGTTAAGCATAACGTCAAAGCCAAAATGTCGTTATTTAATCTCGGCTGTCTTCAATCTTTTGTGATTGTCAACAGTCTACACCAGCAGTTTGTATAAAATACTCTGAAGGACTTACTTTTTTTAATTTCTACGTCTCACAGGGTTGAGTTCTGCAGAGGCATAATATACTATCTCTTTCTCCAAATGCAAACCAAACGCATAGTGCACCCTGCTAATAAATAAACGAGGCTCTGGCTGACCAAATGATGTCAGAATATCCATCCGAATTTGCCGAAGCCAAAACCAGCAAACAGTTGGGGAGCAGGAGCAGTGCGAGGTGCGAGAGAACGCTTACCAATATTCTTGCCTAGCTTCAGGTCCACGTTCAGCTCGAACCTTTCAGCCTATATTATATTGCCGGGGGTGCGATTTTAATTAATTTTAATAAACACTAAATATAACAAACAATCCAGAAATTAAACGTTATTCTGTCAATGTTACATACTGTGTTGGTTAGTAATCTTACAAATAAAAATGGATGAAACGAAACGTAACACCCACCAGTTCCATAAGGAACGTCTCGCAACAGTTCGAACATAGCTCCCTATCATAGTTGTGGAAGGGGGAAACACATTTAATGTTAGCAACTATAACATTTAGTAAATAAAATAAATGTTATACTGCTTACGTAGGTTAGTATAAGTGTGGCTACGAACCCCTCCGAATGGGTTCCCGCCTTGTCGTGGCGAGGGGGATTAGTGACCGTGGCTTGGTCTCCCACGGTGAACCAAGAGGAACCTACATGGCCGGCCTGTCTTTGCGGGGATGGCCGATAAATAAAAAAAAAAGGTTTTTCTACGAAGGTGCCGACAGCAAAGTTTTTAGAAAGTAGCACCAATACAATATATGGTACACTTCATAATATAATGTATTGTATTAGTGGCACCACACATTTTTAGTTTACTTACATTAAATACAATTAGTTAAACTAAATATAAACACGGTTAGCGCGAATTGAGAACCACGTGTATATCACCTACTTATTCGAAAGCACTCATCCCAGAGGCAACAATTGTCGTTTTTTGTACACGTCATTTTAGATGCGCCAGTATCTACCTTTTTTGTAATATAAGATCATTGAGTATGTCACGATAATATTTCAGTTTACAATAGCTATCAATAATACATAGGCGAATTCTTTCACTCCTTTTTGTATCGTGGCCTATTGTAAAAATTTACTTAACTTGTTAGAAATGCCCGAAGAATTGCGTGATCTCCGATATATAGCAAAGTAACCATCCTTAATTTCCCAAACCTACGATATACGAACCGCCGGCGACGGACTGGCACAAGGCGCGTGGCGTTTCGTACTGTGAGCAGTTCGTCTAAGGGGGCATTGATATTTTGCATGCAGGTACCATAGGTTTTCTTTCGTTGATTGATAAAGGTTGCATCAAATGCGACGTTTGTACAATCAGTACAGTAAAGTGTTAAATAAA
Source organism: Bhutanitis thaidina (assembly GCA_029286595.1). Taxonomy (NCBI): domain Eukaryota; kingdom Metazoa; phylum Arthropoda; class Insecta; order Lepidoptera; family Papilionidae; genus Bhutanitis; species Bhutanitis thaidina. The sequence continues at coordinate 9,385,080 of JAGSMS010000028.1, read as the reverse complement.
TAAAAAAAAAAGTAATATTTTAGTTTTTTACGACCGCCCTCAGCAGTTCATTACAGTTTGTCCGATAATAGTTAAGTGAGTTGAAGACAGAGCACTATTATGAAGCCATCACTTATAATGATTGTCTATAATATCTTGAGAGCCTTTCTTAGGTGACGTCACTTTCTTCTGCAATCAGTCAGTGGAATTTAAGTCCAATGAAATTGAAAGGATTGGATGGACAGACAAACTGTTTTTTAGAATTTTAATAATATATCAGTACTCAGAGGACTTGCAAGTGCAGAATAAGCTATTTCCATATATCTTTGTTCTTAATGTATTGATCTATTTTTATAGTAGGCCTTTTTTAATGACTTTTCTTTAACAAGCTTTTTAAATATTGGGTCAGAAAATAATAAATGAAGTTAACATTTCCATTTACACAAAAAAGACTGACTAGTTTTGGCTAACACCTCCAGCATATCGCCTCGACCGTTGTACAGGAGGCAGAATTTTTTTGTTAAATATGTGGGCATGGTATATGTGGCTGGGCCCATCGGTTGTCACGCTCAGCGAACGAAATGTAAAATCACATAATACCTCTACTCAAAATGGTAATCTGCGCGGTGGTGGTACTACCCAGGTCGAGCCGGCCCATTGGAGCAGCAGCAAAAGCCGCCGCTTGGCTCCACCACGTATAAAAGTCACTCGTTTTCCACGGCCTTGACTACCTACTACCACGGACAACTACAGGACATAGGCCTGTCCCATAATGAAGGATTGCACTAAACGCCACGCGGATTGTGGATCGCAGTACAGACCGCCAGCCAGACACCTCACCTTAAACGCCGCTACCCGTCATCAGTCTACTTCATTTTGGTATGGCATTTTACGTGATGTTTATCCCGCCATCTTTCATCATCGGCTGTTTCCCTTAGTCCCATCGTACGACATCCACGGGGAGGAGGGTTGTCAGATACTTACGCTGCTACCACACAGGCTCTCACCAACCTCGCCAAACCTTTTTTTTTTTATGGGAAAGGCGGCAAACGACGCAATCATCAAACGACGCGTTCATCTGATGGTAAGTGATTACCGTCGCCCACGTACATCTGCAACACCAGAGGAGCTACAGGTGCGTCGCCGGCCTTTAGGGGTATTGGGGAGATGGGAGGGAGGATAAGATGCGGTATGGGGACTGGGTGTGAGACTCCGGTTACCTCACTCACGAAACGAAATGCAGAAGCACAAGTTGCCTCTATTTCACGCCGGTATTCTGCGAGCTCGTGGTATTAATCCGGTCGAGCCGGCCCATTTGAGTAGCAGCTAAATACGCCGCTTGGCTCTACCACGTTACAAAATTATAGTAGCTGTATTAAATTTTGACCCCAGGACGGTATCAGAACAGACGGTTCTGGAGAATCGCTCACTGAGCGTCCAAGTTCAGGCTCTCCTACGCTACCTCAAAGATCCCGCTCTGTTGATGATGACTACATTAATTTTGTGAGAATCAAGACCCAGTGCCCAACAGTCGGACTTAATTGGCATAAGTTGGCATAAGCCTTTACTGGCGCTACTTCGCTCTTAATGCAGTTTTCATTTATTTATTTTATCCGGATGATGGGTATCACGGAAAATTTTAAATTAAACTCAAAATATGTCCTTAAAGTTCATTTATTCATTCAAAATATAATTACAAAAATAGTTAGCACTCAGTGTTACCCACCACCCAACGGTTACTTAATATATTGCGATAAATAATATCATGATGAACATTTGAAAATATTCCATTTAATAATAATACATACAGTACTTGTATGTATATGCAATAAGAATAGGCAAATGGACTAAAATTCTACAGTCATTATTTATAACAATTGTAATAAATCCAATTTAAATTTTAAAAAATAGATTAAAAAAAATTTGACTATTACTATGTATTAAACTATAAATATTATTTAAAAATAATATAAGAAAAATGGACGGAATAAAACATAAAGCTTGTGTCTTTCTTATATAATAACTGTTACCTACGCGAGGAACTCACAATTGAAAAATGAATCCTTCGTTATTCGAAAGTCGAATATGTTAATATTTCTAATACATTTCAGTTACTCGAATAAAATGAAATATATTTATATTTTATTAAGTTTCAATGCTTTAATAACAGTAAATAAACTTTTTCACTACAAACTTTGAAAAAATATTGTTTCTGAAGATCGTTTTTCACTACTTCAAAAATAGGACATTCATACAACCTACCAATCCCAATTTCACCCCTTTCTTAGCGGACGTCTACACCTTATATAGAATCTACTTGTCAAATAAGTGATTAGTCAACGAGTGGTGTTTCGCCGTTGTATTTATAGTCTGTTTCCTTATTTGAACTTCGTTTAGTAATCGGGTCGTAATTTAGAAGTATTTCCAGGAATAAGAGCTAAAAAGAGTACTTTATATTTAGCTTATTGGGGCAACATTTATTTCACACGTACGTAGCCGCGGTACGTCGCTTGTATATTCAATACTAATATATGCTTGTGTATTAGAGTTTAACGTGAAAACATACCGAGATTCAATAATATATTAGAAACACATGCATACTCTGCAATGTAGGGACTAGATCTATAAGAAATATAATGTACAAATTATTTTCTGATGTCAAGTTATAGTTTTCTAATTCACTACCGTGTAATATTAACTATATTAAAACACATCAACGTTGTAAAATTTTAAGCCTTAAACACTTATTTCAACAACCAAATACGATTGTATTATATAAAAAGCGCCGGCTATATGTCGGTCTCGTTTCATTTTTGTGTTGGTTTTGGAGGTAGGTACAAATAAGTTTCTACCAAATCATTGTTTCGATATGCAATTTTATAGTCTTAATCATATTTGTATACACGATATTAATTGTTATATATGGACATTTAGTACGTTTGAATAATGTTATAATGGATTTTACGAAAAGTTCATTTCTAAAATAATCTTTCGAACGACTTAAAGCGATCTATCTGAATATAATACTGAAAGAATCTACATAATAAAGAAAATAGCTTTACTTTAAACTACTTTCATATATTACTGGCGGAACTGTATTTATGTCTTTATAACCTGCTACGGTTATCTCCACCCCATGAGTTGACTGACAGAGAATGCCACCAGGCATTAAGTACGCCGTTTGTCACCTGATACTATATAGGTGTAAACAGTGACCATTTTTGTAAGTACTAATTTTTTTTTCTAATAATTTCTAGTGATGAGTCGAACATAACCTATAAAGTTTGAGTTTCATTCGCAAGCTGAATTTTTAATTACAAATATTGATGGTTAAAATTGTGTTCATTTTATTTGTAACAATTTATAATTTTAATCTTTCTAACAGATCCGTTTTGAAAATGATTAAACCGACTACGGCGAAGCCTAAAGTAGGTTAATGATTTTCGCGTTATTACTCATCGACCAAGTTACCGAGGCAATGGTGCAATTGTTTTAATAGTTAAAAAGTGGGTGTGAACCCAACCTGTCTGAGGGCAGGACACCGGAGTATAATCGCGATGGCGTGCGATTGTCGCAGTGGTCAGTTGTTGCCGGTGACGAGGTCGGCGAGGCGTCTTACCAGCGAGTCGTCGCGCGACGCGTTGCTATGGGCAGAGGCGCGCGACGGGCTGCGCGGGGCGCCGGACGCGCGCCGGGCGGGCGGCGCGCCCCCCGTCGAGCCCCCCGCCACCGGCGCCTCGCAGTTCGACGGCACCTTCACCGCGCACCGTTTGTGGTAGTTCAGACCGCAACCTGTTTACAAAGAGATTTACATGCACTTTCCATTTTTCCCATACACTGAAGTGAAAAACCAAGTGACAGTCCACCGGATGTAGAGTGCACCGGTACTGCATGCCCATCATCCACAACTTCAATAGAAGAAGGTTGCAATTGCGTTGTCACTTCTGCAGACTATGATGGCATATAGCCGTGTTGTTGTCTACCACCGAATCTGAGACAGAGTTCGATCCCCTATTGTTCCAAATAAGCTCTGATGAAAAGTGTGTTGGGACGACAAAAAAAAACGCTCGACTTCTGTCTACCCAATTATTGAGTAAACTGTCATGAAAGCTTATTTTACTTTTTACTTTATAGTTAAGTAACGGATTGAACCACCTACCTTCGCATTTGAGGCCTTGCCGGACCAGACCGAAGAGCATTTCGCCGCAGAAGTCGCAGAACGTCGGCGCCTTGTAGGAATGTACGGCCAGCGCGTGTGGGCGCGGCGCCGGGGTCCCATCCGTGCCGTCGCATAGCAATGCTGCAACAGTTTTGCGTACAATAAATAATGCGCATTTGGTTTTAATCCAAATAAGGGGCATAAAATAAGAAGCTCGAAGACATAAATGAATTGGCAGACTTCAACATAATTGGAATTTACATCGGAAGATGTTGACGCTATCTGCAATACATAATGTGAATAAATCCACCATCGCGCTAAGAAAGTTTCTTCAGATGCAAACCATAACACAAATTTCAAAACAACACACTGGTGGGAAGAGACGTCTTTCCCAAGTCATGAACACGGCGGCTGGGTAGCACACTTTTACCATAAGGGTGACAGACTAGCACACAATCCATCATTCTGATGATAAATGCTAATGCTAATGTACGGTGTGACCCAAACAGTCCATCTGATGATAAATGCTAATGCTAATGTAAGATGTGACCCAAACAGTCCATCTGATGATAAATGCTAATGTACGGTGACCCAAACAGTCATCTGATGATAAATACTAATGCTAATGTACGGTGTGACCAAACAGTCCATCTGATGATAAATGCTAATGCTAATGTACGGTGTGACCCAAACAGTCCATCTGATGATAAATGCTAATGCTAATGTAAGATGTGACCCAAACAGTCCATCTGATGATAAATGCTAATGCTAATGTACGGTGTGACCCAAACAGTCCATCTGATGATAAATGCTAATGCTAATGTACGGTGTGACCCAAACAGTCCATCTGATGATAAATGCTAATGCTAATGTACGGTGTGACCCAAACAGTCCATCTGATGATAAATGCTAATGCTAATGTAAGATGTGACCCAAACAGTCCATCTGATGATAAATGCTAATGCTAATGTACGGTGTGACCCAAACAGTCCATCTGATGATAAATGCTAATGTACGGTGACCCAAACAGTCATCTGATGATAAATGCTAATGTACGGTGTGACCAAACAGTCCATCTGATGATAAATGCTAATGCTAATGTACGGTGACCCAAACAGTCCATCTGATGATAAATGCTAATGTACGGTGACCCAAACAGTCCATCTGATGATAAATGCTAATGCTAATGTACGGTGTGACCCAAACAGTCCATCTGATGATAAATGCTAATGCTAATGTACGGTGTGACGCAAACAGTCCATCTGATGATAAATGCTAATGCTAATGTACGGTGTGACCCAAACAGTCCATCCGATGATAAATGCTAATGGTAATGTACGATGTGACCCAAACAGTCCATCCAATGATAAATGCTAATGTACGGTGTGACCCAAACTGTCCATCTGATGGTAAATGCTAATGCTAAAATACGGTGTGACCATAAAGAAAGACAAATCTATCATCGATTAAAAATCCTGCTGCAGTTGCGTCGTCATCCTTCAGGATTAAGAGGGGAGTGCTTCGTTAACAGACTTTCCGGTTCGATCATTAACTACACTAAACACTGCTACTTTGTGCGAGGGATGTTAAGGGCAATATACTACCTTTTTCTCCAAATGTCAACCTTCTCGCAAGGACTGCCCTGCTAGCTATCAAACGAGGCTCTGGCGATCAACTGATAGCGGATTTGCCGATCTAAATCTAAATCTCAGAAACTAGTGATGGGCAACAATATCTGTCCTAGAAAAACTAAAGGAGAAAGAGTTAGACAATGGCGCAATTCTTGAATTCCGGCAGTCGTATGAAACTAAATAAAAAGGAGATGAAAACAATTCAGACTTACAAATTTTTAGAAGCAACGATGAGGTAAAAATGAAAGAACGAACGTTTTAAATACATGGTGATAACATTAGCTCTTAATAAACTGACCGTTAGCTGTGAGGACGATCTCGACGAGAGTTTCGTCTGTGATGTCGGAGGCCGAGTTGACGAGCTGCAGGACATTTGAGGAGCAGTAGTCATGGCGGAACAGTAGGATGCGCTCCGGGAGACGGTTCAGTCCATTGTCCGGAATCTATTGGCCGCAGAAATGATGCATTAATAAATGTTGTAATCACACATGGAATAATGAATACCATTGATACATATAATGGTAGCATCGTCATCATCATCACCATCGTCATCATAGATATACAAACCAGGGAACGAGTTATTTTTAACTTGGTTACGTTTATCAAAGACTTGTTCACCAATAAACGCAATCGAATAAAAGAAACCCGGTATAATTTTGTAGCACACGAAATTTTTGTGAATGTTTTGTGGCATAGCGGCCAAGGTCAGCCGTTAGCATTTCGTGGATCATCTGACCGTGTTCACCACTGTTGGGCAAGCGGGTTGGTTAGAGCAGTGCCCTCGGTACCCTCGCCAATTCCCATCACCATTCCAGTTTCGTGGACGACTCACTAATTGTCACTACTGAATAACGAAATGATTCTGACTCAGACCGTGCTCTATAGCAATCTTTGAGGCCTATGCTCAGGAGTGGACTTGTGACAGACTGTAAAGATGAAGATAATGATAATATTTGGCAGGGTTGGCGCAGTGGCTTACCTATATGCTTCGGCGCTGCAGCGTCCCGCACGGAACAAGTGTGTCAATTGTTTCGGGCCTGGGTTTTTGTCAAAGTACAATTGATGCTTGTTAGGACAACCGATAGATGGCGGTATAATGTATCCATTAACATTTTAAAAATAAGATAAACTCTCAGGACGCTATAGCGTTATTGGGGTGGTCAGAGATCTAGCCATTAATTTCAGTCGTTACAACTAATCTTTCACCAGAGCTTATTTAGGACAATGAGACATGTGACGAGTCTGTCATAGTCTTAATGGTTCTTAGAGATACCTTCTCGTGCACGAACTTGACGGCGAGCTCCTTGAGGTGCGCGAGGGTGAGCAGGTGGGCGGGGGCGGAGGCCACGTCGCGCAGCACGCCCAGCTGGAACATGAACGTCACCTCGTCCTCCATAGCGCCGCGCTCCAGGGCCGCCTCGCTGTGGACAAAGCTCTATTTATTTATTGAAGTGATAACTTCTTATGGGAGGTTAAACCCATTCGTTACGTAACGCGTTACGTCGCCAGTCAAGTCTGGCTTCCCTTTCTCTCACGCATACGGCAGCGCTAGCCGTATTTCGGACAGAAGCTTCCCCCTCTCTACTCAGTGATTAGTGTGCGATAGACATATACTGTTGACAGCGAGCATATAAAATTGTAACTAAGAATAAAATATATTAATAAATATCATTAAAAGATTTTATTAATAAATAACCTTTCCTTACATTATCATATTAATATACATACAATTTATGTAATAACGTAAGCTTTTCCCAAGTTAAACAATTTAAATATGAAATAGTTCAACTTAGATTAGTTTAAGTTATCACTTCTGTCGGGCGTCCCGACACGCGGGGGTATTCTTTGTACTATGTAGTGTATCAAAGGACCTGCGAGCTGGTATTTATATCTTGAAGGTTTTACCTACACTCGCTAAGCTAGGCAAGCGGGTTGGTGAGCACAGTGGCGGAACCACTGCACTAGTCTGTGAGTTTTGGGTTCGGCAAGTTTCGAGGGATTCCCTTCAATCAGACGGTCGTCAGAGCCACGTTCGATAGCTGGTGCAGGGTGCACCAGGTTTATACGTGGTAGAGTGGCGGCTTTTGTAGCCATGGTAGCGAATGGGTCGTCTCGACCGGGGTAGGTACCACGGCAGCGCAGAATATAGACGGATCGCGTTTCGTTCGGTGAGTGAGGTAACCGGAGGCCCACTCCCCCTCCCCCACCTCATTCTCCCTCAACCAGTAAGTGAGCCTCCCAATCCCTTTCACCATTCCTTTCCTCATCTTCCCTATCATCTCTCAAATTCCCTTAAAGAGAGCATAGACATCTTGTGCTTCTGCGTTTCGTTCGGTGAGTGAGGTAGCCGAAACCCCGCTTCCGATCATCGCTCCCATCCTCCCAATATCCTTAAAGGCTGGCAATGCACCTGCAGCCTCGCCGGTGTTGCAGATGTACGTGTGCATCGGCAATTACTTACGATCAGAAAATCCACTAGCACGTTAACCCTATAAAAACATTGGAAAATTCCCATTCCAAGTTCCATTTTTGCGTGTTTCCCTTAACACACACACACTATTAGGGTACGACGAGTAATACAGATAATATATCCCACACAGAAAAAAAATGAGAAAAAGTGAATAATTTATACAAGAAATTAGTACTACTAACTATCATTGTATTGTAACGGTTGTTACATATAAGCGTTTAGGTAAGTAATATTATTACATATATATATACTTAAGGAGGAGATCGCATTCGTTTCATAAGCAGGGAAAGTAGTTGACTATGTATAGGCTGGGCGTTTCATCCCGTTGGTATGGTGGTTCATCGGTTGTGATACTATTTACTTACTTCTCGTTGATTACTTAATACTTTGTCTGGCGATACTCTTCGTCGCATATTTATCATACATACCAGTGCACATACATTACTCACATACAGTCACCCATACGACTAAGGATTACGGGTTTCCATTTGACTCGACTGAGATCTTCGCGATAGATATCTCTGGAATAAAACATTCTAGACATTTCAAAATTTCACTAGCTTCTGCCCACAACTACGTTGGCGAGAAAAAATTGTGTACAATATAAACAGTTAAGGATTCTGCCACTATGCCATAGAGGACGTTCCGTGGAATGCTATAGAGAAAATGTTCATTCGGATCCAACAAACACAATTAAACACATTCTAAGTACGTCCCAGTGTTAATATTTAATAACTTAGTAGATCTCGAGTTACGTAAAGTTAGCTAAAAAAACAAAAGCTATTTAAATTTTATTTATATGTAAGATGTTTAAGTTCATTGGCTTCCAGTTGAGATTTAATAAAGCATTATAAACATGATACCCAAGAAAATATGACCTTATTTTTGTCAAATTAGTGATCGGTTAAATAACTACGCCGTATTTCTATGATAACGCTTCTTTCTTTTACATTTGTCCTATGTGTCAGATTTATTTTACTGCGTAAAGGCAACGGGCATAGATAATAGAGCCACACTAAGCTCCATCAAAAATATTTCATACCCTTTCCATATATTTGTGTTCCTTGTGGAGCGTTCGTACCAACGAGTGTTTCGTAACATATGTGCGATTTGTACCATTGATCTGAACATTAAGACCAAGCTCGCCTCCTGTTACATTGTTCTAAATAAGAAGTGGTCAAAAGCGGTTTGAAACGAAACATTTAAATATCTCTGACCATCCCATCGTTGGGTACACGGTCGTGATTGCTTACTTTTTTCTAACCAGGAGATTAACAGCAATTTTCTAGAACATTTTACAGTAGTGATATCTGTCTGTCCGTCGGGGTGTATATTATAAAAATTATGATAATTTTGTATATCAGACAGCAGGTAATCTTGTCTTCGACTTTGGTAATATTTCATAATTTTTGACGTGTTGCTACAATAAAATTGTATTGATTTTAAACGTGGTAGAGCTAAGTGGCGGCATTTGCTGCTGCTCGAATGGGCCGGCTCGACCGGAATGGTACCACGGGCTCGCAGAATACCGGCGTGAATAGACGCATCGTGTGCTTCTGCATTTCGTTCGATGAGTGAGGTAACTGGAGCTTCATTCCCCTTCACCATCCCCCTCCTCATCCTCACTCTCATCTCCCAAATACCCCTAAAGGCCGACAACGCACCTTTTCTTTTTTATAAAAGAAGGGGGCAAACGAGCGTGCGGCTCACCTGATGGTAAGTGATCACCGACGCCCACGAACATCCACAACACCAGAGGAGCTACAGATGCGCTGCCAGCCTTTAAGGAAGGAATAAGCTCTTTTCTTGAAGGTCCCTAAGTCGTAACTGTTTGGAAATACTGCTGGCGGCAGAAAACTTCGATTAAAACACACTGTGGTGGAATGCCAACCATCTAGGTGGTATCGATGGAACTTCGAATTCTGTCGCGATGTACGATAAGAAGCACCTGCATAGTTTAAAAAGTTTTTTTTCGTTCATACGCGTTTAAAGAGCTGAACGTATTTCAATAGGACATATTTTTTTTTTTATTTAACTTAAGAGTAATTTTGGGACATCATTTGTGCCGAAGAAAGCAGAGCCGCGGGCATCCGCTTGTAATATTTACAAACTGTTATCAATACGATGGGTAGCGTACCGTCTATTGGGGTGGAATGGGGTGGTGGGAGCATTATAGTCGTGCACATGACAACAAAAGAAGGAATGTCCCCTTTTATATCCGATTCGAAGTAAAGGCTCGTTGAATACTAAGAGCTCAGGAAAAGCTTAGGCTAATGCAATAAGCGTGGTGAGTCAGTCACCCTTTAAGCACCAATGTGTTACAATGTAGTTGTATTAAAAAGTCTAATGATAATCGCATGGCTTCGTGTGCGATGGTATGGTACCTGCCTGCTAAACCACGGGTCGAGGGTTCGAATGGGATTCGATTCCAGTCGAAGGCGATATATGTGCAACACGTAAATTATCTTGCGTCCCCTGTCTCCGGCACTGCATTTGACCATTCCATCATTATATTTTATCAAAATTATATGCAATTGAGGAGGCGCATTTTTTGCACGAGTTTTGTGTGTACGTGCGTGCAGAGGTGTGTGTGTGGGTGTTTGTAAGAATTCATGTAGATATAATCGTCACTCCGAATGACGACTTCTGTAAAAAGTGATAATTATATAGTAGGCTGGTTTAGAAACCGGTTGTAAGACTTGGTGTCGTATAGCCTTAATAATAAAAAAACGTTACAAAAAATTGTTAAGGTCAAAGTACTATTATGTTAGACGTTCTTATTATTACTGTGTAAAAATCACGTGCCGTATGAGGTTTACAAACGGACAAGATCGAGATCGGGTGGAGGAGAGAGTTCCGGACCAATTGGCCGCAAATAACATGGTTACTTGGTAAAATAAATTCCTATAAGTGGATAGAATACAGATATTTTGGATTTTCGTGTTGATTTTTAAGTATACTTATACTTTTTTTTTAATTAAATTAAATTCTCGTAGATTCGGGGAAAAGTGAGGTAGTATAGGTAGTAAAATAGTTTCAGCCGACATCAAAAAAAGGAGAAGATTATCAATTCGTCGGGCATTTTATTTTGTATGTATTTTACGCGATAGCGTCACCGGATGTAAATCTATTTATTGAATATCCTTTATGGGTCGCTACATAGGCGTTGAAGTCGGTTCTTTTTTCAAAAAATTGTCTTAAATTCACTTGTTACTGATACACTGATTCTTTTTACTTAGGAGATACGGAACCCTAAAATATCTATAACTCTACTAAACCTTCGACAGTAAGAGCATAAGAAATAATTTGTCTAAAAATTACATTTTATTACCGTTGTCTGCTGCTTACGCATGTAGAGGCGTTGAAAACCGGAATTCACTTTGACAGATAATATTTATGACATAAACTTTTTTTCAATTTAGAATTAAATGCCGTTGCTTCTTTTTATTATTTTACACATGATTTTAAATATTTTGTCAGAAAGGGACAATGGGATCGATATAAAAGTGTCTTAACTTTGTTACATAGTCGTGTTCGAGCGCCCGTCATTCAAAGATACATAATTCTGTTACTGCTATTGCCAACTCGCCTGCCAAGCTCGGCGGTTGTTGCTAATTTCCCCTTTGGAAGAGGCCTATCTAAATCTAAGAGGGGATAGAGGTGTAAGGGGGATATAACGTCACTTCCTTCAAACGACAATCTCACCTGGACGCGGTAGCCGACAAACGATATATCGGCGACCGAACGATGACAAAATATCTATCACACTTTGCCGAACCCAAATTCCTCGGACTAGTGATGTAGACCAGCATCACTAGTGGGCTCCGGTAGAGCGCTCACCAACCTGCTTGCTTAGTGTAAACCTTCCCACAACATTATCCTATATGTCGGCTTTTGTTGACAATTGTTTTGGAGATGCTCAGGCTCATTAGTGGACTACAATAGTCTGATGTGATAGTAGTATCTAGAATAGTTGCTTATTAAGAAGTTGATTAATTTAAAAGAACAAAATAGAACCGAAAAGTTTCAAATAGGTTTTATTAAAAAAAGAAAGAACGGCCATGTGGATGTAAGAATCTACGACTCCCTTTCTTTCCGTGGCTCTTGTAAGAGGCGACTAAGGGAAAAACCTTTAAAATGACAATGGCTGATGACGTCATAACCATCTAGAAAATTACCAGAGCGATGACCGCCAGCGGCGTCTATGGTGCGAGGTGTCTGGTACTGCGATTGTCAATCAATAAATTATTATGGTTCACCCTTCGCGTGGAAGAGGCTTATGTCATGCAGTGTAATATTTACAGGCTTTGAAACTGAAACATTAGATTGAGCATTGAGCGAACGTGGCTCTGGAGATCGAATGATGACGAATACATTTGATTTGCCGAATCCAGGTGACGAAATTAGTCATAGCCAAAGCGATAACTATAACGCGATAACCACGGCTTATTATTATTTTGGCAATGCAGTTATATCGGTTATGAAATGCAATAAAGATGTAAGATAATGTGCATAATGAAAAACATGTAATTAACCTAGTGATATCCTTTATAAAGCTACACGTGTAAAGTGTTTTTTTGATAACTATCGATATCTGATGTCCTAGTAACGGACAGCAGCGCGCGTGCAGACAGCCGGCTGTCTGTACGTCCGGACGCACCGCGCTCTTCTCTTCATTGTTATATATATTTTATATGTTTTTCTTTTTATCGGACTGGGGTGACAAGCTTGTGGCCACTGCAGCCCATCGACATCAGCAAACAAGAAGAATCAACCAAGGTTACAGATGCGTTGTCACTCTTGAGGACTAAGATGGAAACTTAGTTTTATTCAGATTTTTTAAGAGATAAATCAAAATATTTATAATGACATCCAATTAATATATTATCCCTACGTTTACATTAGCCAAGCTGAGATAGTAAACGGCTATGAATCTAAATTACAAGATTTATAATTAAACATCAAAACATTAAAAAAAAACCAAATCTGAGCTAGTTCTAAGTCTGGACCGATACCGGCGACGATGCAGAAGGCGTGTTGTACTTATGTCCTGTAACCGTCCTGTGACATGTAATATTGTACTGTGTTTTGTGACTGCGTACCATACACTCGAAACAAATAAAAAACCAATGTACTATATATCAGTTGGATGGATCAATCTTTTTTTTTTTTTACTACACCGGAACTAAATACAAACGAAACCGTCGCTTTGTGAACACATAAATAACTAACAAAGGTATGTTATCTGTGACTTTATCTTTCAAAGAGTAACACAACACAGATTAAATTGACAGCATAAATGGTTAACAAGGTGGTACCTACCCAGACGACTCTTCAGCAGAGAAGGAGTATACCACCTAGTGAGCGTACACATCCACATACACCACAAAAACCGTGGCAGAGCCAAGCGGTGGCTTTTGCTGCTGCTCGAACGGGCCGGCTCGACCGGGTTGGTATCACGGCCCTACCGGCGTGAAGTAGAGGCATCTTGTGCTTCTGCGTTTCGTTCGGTGAGTTAGGTAACCGAAGGCCTACTCCCCCTCCTCATCCACCCTCCCATTTCCCAAATACCCTTAAAGGCCGGCAACGCACCTGCAGCACATCTGACGTTAAAGATGTACGTGGGCGACGGTAATCACTTACCATCAAGTGAACCGCTTGCTCGTTTGCCACCTTTCCCATAAAAAAGAAAAAAAAACCTAGTGAGTTGTATATAAGCTGGGAACAGGCTGGGGGCAGGATGAGCATCTTAAATTTCATACTTTCACGTTTTTATACTTTATCAGCCTGTAAAACTGCACTGCTAAAGAAAGACCAACAAAAGCCGGCATGCCATGCATGGAAGACTTGCCCATACTAACCACAACCACGCGGGTTAGGGTACCCTCGCACCTCGTCATTAGTCTGTGGTATTTGGGTTCCGTATACTCGGATGGTTTTTCCATCATCTGACGGTTGCTAGAGTCTAATTTGTTAATCAGCAGGGTGCACTGCTTGCAGGTGAGGTTGTCTTTTGGAGACTTATTAGAGTTATTAGAGAATGGAATTTTTAATCACAATTGGGAGACCTCGGCCGTGAAGTAAAAAATCTCAGATAAATAAAAAAAAAAAAGAATCGGAGAGTCAGTAGAGCAAGACCTCCGATCTTATCGCTTAAGCGTCACATTGTTTACGGGAAGGATTGAATTACGTCACATTGGATACTGCGTAGCGTTCGGTGAGAGTGCTACACCCCCCTACCCCCTCCCTCCCATCTCCCAAATATCCTGAAGTTGACACTGTGTCATAAAAATGCTGCTTTTTCATGAGTGTCACTGTTTATAATATACTACCGACATCGATGAAAAAGCTCCCGTATCTAATGTTCCGAAAACTTTAGACGTCGATCGAAAAAGGTTTTAATTGTGACAATTGTTTTTAAGTCTAAATTAATTGTAATAGTAATTATTAATCAAAATTTTTATATTTACTTTAACATATTATCTAAATATGATTACTTACTTATCTTGACATACCTAACATGTATTACTCGCTTTTTAGTGAACAAATTTTATTTGAATTTTTCCTCAAAGGGCGGCAACGCAGCTGCAGCTCCTCTGGTGTTGCAGATGTACGTGGCCGACGGTAATCAATTACCACCCGGGTAACAGGGTTACAGCCACTTGCCCGTTTGCTAAAGGGTAAAGAAGAAAATCACACGGATTTCTAGTGGCATTGTGTGACTAAGGCCCAAGATGTCACCGTCCGCTTTCTTTATTGACAACGATGATAATGAATTTGACGTAATACGCCATTACCGCATTGGTGAATATGTCTCGATAACCCAAGTTGCTTGTTTTCGTTTGGTAGAAAGTATATAAACATTTATTTACACGATATGACTGTTGTTTATGAAGGTCGTGTTCGCTTGTTCGGCGAACAGCAATCAGTTTTTAAAATAGCTTTCCATTAGTATATGTAATAGGCGAAGGCCTCTAATTTTTTAAAGGGGGTTTTGGATTTTTATTCGGATATATGGTTTTGTCTAGCATACGCCTCGCACATATTGCCCCTACTTGATATTCGAAGCTATGTCTGGTCTTGTGTAGCTTACGACCCGTACATATTGCACCTACTTGAGATTCCAAGCTATGTCTGGTCTTGTCTAGCATACGACCCGTACCTACTACGACTCACAATTCAATAGCTTTTGCTAGCACGTGGATTTTTTTTTTAAAAGGGGTATTTGTACACAACACGTGATATTGGAGTGAGGTAGTACGTTGCAGTGTAGAGACGAGGCATGTCCAGCGCAACATATCTATTACAATGTTGAAAAATAAGAATTGCAAAGGATTGCAAGTTTAAATCTGAAATCATCATATTTAACAAAATCTTTATTAAATATTGGTTAACATTTTAAAAAGTTTAGCTCCGTTCCACGCCGCTCCTGTGGTTACGCGGCATTAGCAGACAACAAAGGTAAGGGGTTCGCTGTGTGCGTGACGTGCAATACTAATCCCGGCGGCGACAGATTAGCGTGTGGTAACCGGGGTGATTGTATAATGTCGCTTGTCAGGTTTCGTCTGGCGACCCCGCGCCGCGCGCCCCTCGTCGCTGCGCGCACTATACATGAGTGCACGACGTCTCTACGCGACGTACGATGCGCGGAGTACCTGCTTTTTTTTTTTCACTTTTTGTAGTGAGTGAGTGAGTGAGGTAACCAGACGCCCACTCCCCCCCCAATCCTCTCCTCATACTCCCTCCAATACCCTTATAGGCCGGCACTTGCAGCACCTCTGGAGTTGCAGATGTATATGGGCGACGGTATTCACTTAGAATCTACGTGAACCGTGGACAGCATGGAATCCCATAAAAATCCGGGAGTCAGTTCGATATGCGCATGCGAAAGAGTTAAATCAGCCGGGGATAGGTTAAATTTAACGAAATTCAATGCATCTCAGGCTCAAGCCAGGCTTTTGGAAGGAGATGCATCCTGATTTTCTTAAAATAAGGTTTATTGTTGGTGCAAGCAAATACAGGTGGGTTGGGTATATCTCCACGTTGTTCTTGATTTTTTATTATTATTTATTGTTAGGTTTCTTCACGATTCTGCACCGGCACCCGCGTCGTACATCGTTTAAAGTTGAATGAGATAAACAATTAAACTTTATTTGTTACAAATAAAAACGGAGTAATATGTATCTTACGTGAAATGATAATAATAAAAAAGAGTAATAAAATCTCGAGCTTAAAAACATAAGAACGTATTTCACAAACAGCAGTGCAACTACTGTAGAGTTACGGTTTTAAAGGTTTTTATACGTGGTCGAGTCAAGCGGCGGCATTTGCTGCTTGCGACCTCGCAGAATACCGGCATAAAGTAGAGGCAACTTGTGCTTCTGCGTTTCTTTCGGTAACAGAAGAAACCGGAAGGCCATGTCTCCCTTCGCCAACCCTCTCACCCCCCAAATATAAGTTAAGGCCGGCAACCTCCTCCGGTTTTGCAGATGTGCGTCGGCGATATTGTTCCCTTCGCCATGAAGAAATTTGACTTTTATTGATAGGCAAATGTGTTACATTTCGTCTTTTCATGAAAGAATAGAGCAAATATCTTGCTTGTTTATTTTTTAAATGACGATATTTCTAATATCGATGATTTAGCGTTTGTTTTCTAAACGGATAGTTACCAAATGGTTTCGAAATGAAATATTTTATTCTTCAAGCCCTCCCACCCCCCATCTTCCCTTTCCCTCTCTTCTATAGTTCGATCTCAGATCAGGTGGCGTCGCTCAGTGCGACTGGTGGGCGGTGATACGTCTACACGCGCGGTGTCCGCGCGGCGCGCCCCGCCTTGACCTCAGCGAGGTCTGTTTGTTTGTGAGATCTGATGTCGTAGATATGACGAAACGAGCAGATTGTTTTGTTTACGCGTGCGCGCGCATGTCGGATGAGGGTTGGTCAGAATCGCTGCCACTGAAGGTAATGAGAAATTTGCCTTCAGCGCAGTGACTCTTCTCTGAACAGACACAAGCTTGTGATACCGGTTGCTAGACTCATGCAACATGGAGTAAGTAACTCGTGTATGGGACAATGTATTCATTTCTACAATAAAATACCAGCAAGAGCGCAGAGGTGGAAGACTTGTCAAGAGGTTTAAAAAAAATTGTTAGACAAAAACTTTATAAAAAGCGATACTAGAATGAAATAAAATAATACTTGGATGAGTTGCTCGCTCCTGGGGCCGTATCCAGAAAAAATATTGTAATATTAGATTATTAAAACGTTTTATATCTTTCGCCGGTTTCTTCTCGGTCAGAGGAGTCTCATTACGAAACGGTGGTAGATATAAAAAAAAATACTTTCGACAAGTGAAATGTATGTTTCTTACAGATTTGATTTCTAACAAAACCTGAGTATTCGAATGGAGTCCCCACTTCTAGAATATATTAAACATGACTATCAGTACTACTTGTCAGCTACACATATTCAGACCCTAGATTTGTGTAGGGTAAAATAAATAAACAGAAATACAGTCAATATAAATGCTGGGTACACTTACTATAATATATTTCAGGGACTTATGAGTTGTACCGGTATTGGATTTCAGTAATATTTCACATTATAAAAAAAATCGTTTCTACCTTTTTTTAACCGATTTTCTCATTTCTGTACTGAAATCTTAGTGCGGGGCGAGGAAGAACAATGGGTTAATGAGGAAAGTGACCTTTAAGGTAGAAACCACGAAAGTACAAAATTTTTTAACACTGGATTTTCAGTGTCCTGATAACTAAATATAACATAAATATACATACATAGATAGATAATTGTGATAAATAACAAACATTTATATGCATCGTACAAATGTTACAACCCTAGCGATATTCGAACTCGCAACATTCAGCTTTGAAGGCTATAGGGCTGTCAAATAGCCGCATTAATATATCGACATATTCCTATCGTCTGTTTACGATAACGAAATCCCTTACCGACGGAATATTCCCAATGTCGTGCCGTCGCCGTTTCGACAACGATGTGGTGGGAGGTTAGGGTTATTCCCTTAACCTCAGAACCTTCGCCTACAATCAACGCGAGTTTTTATTATCGCTACGAATGTGGTGTGATGTTCAAGGGCAACCTCTTACTATGTCAATGCAAAGGTTCGGCTCGAATCAGTCAATGTCATTTGGTACTATGTGGTTCGGCCATTAGAGTACTTGTCTTCTATCGGGCCGGGGGCTGGAATCCCTAACGAACCCTATATTTTATACACACTTATCAAGTATCAAAATAAGGGTGAATTAACTAACAATCTAAAATACGAGAAACATAGTTAATACGCATACCTTCTAGCGTCAATAGTACTGATATGTCACATAGTAATACTATTCTTATTGTTTCAAAGTTGTGACGCGTCAATGCTTATTTCTAGCAGGGAAAAATATAATTTAGAACAGAAAAAACTTCTCACAAATCGTACACTGCTGTCATCACCACCACATAAAGCACCACTACCAGGTTGAGACGCCCGTTTTTCAAGTTTATGTGCGCTTAGAATCTGTGGGGGTTACCCCTTTCTGTTGACATTCTTTCATCTTTATCTTTAACATCCTGTACAAGTCCACGGTTAGAAGTCAACATGAAAGCACCAACAGGAGCTGGCGCGCTAGCGGGGTGGATTTAAAATAGAATAGAAAACATTCTAAACGTGGTAGAGCCAAGGAGCGGCTTTTGCTGCTGCTCCAATGGGCCGGCTCGACCGGGTTGGTATCACTACCTCGCAGAATACCGGCGTGAAGTAGAGGCATCTCATGCTTCTGCGTTTCGTTCGGTGAGTGAGGTATCCGGAGGCCCACTCCCCCTCGCCATTCCACTCCTTATCCTCCCTCCCATCTCCCAAACTTCTTTAAAGGCCGGCAACGGACCTGCAGCACCTCTGGTGTTGCAGATGTACGTGGGCCACGGTAATCACTTACCATCAGGTGAACCGCTTGCTCATTTGCCGCCTTTTCCATAAAAAAAAAAACAACACAAAACATTAGCGAAAACTAATGTAAAGAACACACCGAGTTCCTAAACCTAACCTAAAAAATAAAAACCATAATCTATATCCGTATATATTACATACTGTTTTAAAAAGGATTAATTAAAAAAAAAACATTTCCCGGACTTGACAATTAGGCCAAACAAATGATTCTTAGATTGATCAATCATTCGGCAGTGTGCTGAAAGTTATTTGTTGTGTGATGTTAAAACTTGATTTGACTATACTCACCATGCTGGGAAGGCAGGTAGGTTGGTAAACGCATTACGGATTTACACTCGCACTAGAGATGATGCTCTCCTATCACCGGTCAGTGGAATTTGGGTTCAGCATAGATGAATGGATGCAAGAGCCTCATTCGTTAGTCGCCAGGGTGTAACGCATGCAGGCGTGGTTGACTTTTGAAAAAGAAGTTGGTATATTCCTCTTTACAATATCATTATATAAAAGCAATCGGAGTCCAAAAATCTGCAATAGAATAGAACAGTGTGGAAAAGTAGTTCAAAAAGAACTCAGTGGCATAAACTTCATTTTCTTCACCTGTGCCCAACAGTGTTTTTTTGCCCACGTACATCTGCAACACCAGAGGAAATGCAGATGGTTGCCGGTATTCTATCCTTCAGTCCATCTTACAAGGAAGAGGAGGAGGAAACGCAGAAGCGGAATATGCCTCTAATTCACGCCGCCATTCTGCGAGGTCGTGGTACTACCCATTCGAGCAGCACCTCGTATCATAATAAACATATGCGTATACCCGTGAATTTTCTTTGACCTCAATCAACCACGTGCCGCTCCCTTGGGGACCCTTGCTCACCCCCATTGCCGGACATCGGCCCACTTCGCGGCGCGATAACCCCGCTGTGTTTTGTGCTCTAAGTGAAATAAATAGCCGATTACATTGCATCGCTAAGTTCATTGGCGATATTGTTCAAAGGTGACCTTTCAGTGTTTTATCGCGCACGGCCTACATCCCTAAAGCGACGTAAATCGTAAATCGTAACTCATACGCGTGTAGCGCATGTATGAACAATGAATGGCTGCTTTGAAGTTAGACGAATTATTTACAATACACACGAGGGGAACATGCGCTCACTGTATTATCGGTACAGGCATGAGAAAAAAAAACAAAATTCAAATAGAATAATTTTGTTGCATTTATTACATCACGATATTGACTTTTCGATACCCTTTAAAAATAACGTTCTCCATTGTCTGAAAAAGGTGCATTATTATTACCTCTTTGAGTTGAAAATCGTTTCTCACGGAAAGTCTTTTTCATATTTGGGAATAAATAATAATCACCTGTCACAAATAGTAGTCATACGACGGCTTTTGCTGCTGCTCGAATGGGCCTGGTCGACCGAGTCGGTACCCCGGCCTCGCAGGTTACCGACGTGAAGTAGAGGCATCTTGTGCTTCTGCCTTTCGTTCGGTAGTGAGTCAGGTAACCGGAGGCCCTCTCCCCTTCCCCATCCCCCTCCTCATTCTCCCTCCCATCTCCCAAACACCCATTAAAGCCGGAAAAAAGCACCTGCAGCACCGCTGCTGTTGCAGATGTATTGTGGGCGACGGTAATCACTTACCATTAGGTGAACCGCATGCTCGTTTGCCGACTTTCCCCTAATATATAAATATATCACTCCGATACCAAGAATTCACGTAGGTTGATTTAAAACGGAACTGCTGAAATAGATGCGATTTATTTGATCTTTATATAGACTATATCATTAAGAAACGCCTTCACATCGTTCTGAAAGAAATGTTTGAATTTAGAGAGAAGTAAAGAAACCGTGTATTTTTGACGTGTGACACCGGCATATTTCAAAGAAACGTGGATTTGTTAATAGCTGATATCTGATATTGATGTTATCTATATTGTAAGTTAAAAGTATGTTAAATATTTTCCTTCTTTCAGATAGAATCACGTATATTAGGGGGCAATTATTTATTACGGTTCCGCCTTACGGCATCTTTGCAAGATGGCGTAAGGCAAAACCGATCGGTTACTTATGTAATAATTAAAGTATCTTGTGAAACTAGTACAAGAGAGTATAACAATTGTCAAAATGACGAGTAGCTAGTGCAACAATCACTAGTATAAATTATAATTGTATATACGTACAGAGTACTTTTATGAGATTTCTCTTTTTACTGGTAAGTACTTAACTTTGAGAGTAACGTCTTTTTTCAACGGTTCCTTGTTAGCGTTAACCCCCAATTTACTACGTACTAACATTAATCGATATAATTATGAATAATATTTATCCTTGCTTCTCTTTGGAGGTAGTAATATTTGTAGTAACGACGGTTTCTCTGCCTAAGCTGTGAATAAAAGAAAGCTGCGGACGTATTAGGCCATGGAGAACTATGATGGTATGCATCACAGCCTGCGATGTTTTATAAGCGGTGACTGATCATGTCGGGATCAAAATTTAAGATGCTGTAAAATCTCCACAGTTGATACGCCCGGTGGCCTCGACAGCTGCGACGGAAGAGACACGCGAGCAGAAAGCTCGCATGCTACAGCCTGACTCTCTTTGCCCTTTGAGTCGAAACACAACACTTGCTGCACACCTGATTACCATCACCAATAGGTAACAGTGTGGTATCTATCCAGACGTCCAATTCAAAAATAGAATCTAGCCTCCGTTAACTGCTGTTTAACTAATGTTATCAATCAATAAATTAATAAATATTTTTTTTCTGCTGTCTGTATTAGAGCGATGCGACGCGATAATGCTATGCGTGAGACACTGCTCTGCAACATTACAAGTAATGTTTTTGGTTTCCCGATAGTCGCATCGCGTAGCAATGCTTTCCGAAATGAGATCATCCGACGACCGGCTTCAAGATTACTTGCAGTAATCTTGAATTGTTGACATCAGATATACGAGGGAGCGTCTTTTTTTTTTTAAGGGAACGGCGGCTAACTAGCAACTCACCGATCGAACCGCAGAAGCACTAAATGGGTCCACTTCACGCCCGTATTCTGGTAGTCCGAGGTACTAACGCGGTCGAGCCGGCCCATTCGAGCAGTAACAAATGCCGCCGCTTGGCTCTACCATGTATACACGCTACGCAGAAAGCTGCAAGGTGTGAAGAAATTGTAGCTAGGGCTTTCAGTTTGTACGAGTGGAATTGTACCTAATATGACATGGCATCTTTATAAAGAAAAACATCATGAAGAAGAAGGTGCTAGAATATAATTAAGACCGCTAAGGTGTTCTGGGAAGGTTTGCTATACTCACCGCGCTGGGCATGCGGGTAAGTCAGTATCGGAACCGTCGCACAAGTGATGCTTCTCCCCAACACTGATCTCGGCAATTTGGGTTCGACAGATAAAAAATATCATGAAGGAGAAGGTGCTAGAATATAATTAAGACCGCTAAAGAGTTCTGGGAAGGATTGCCCATACTCACCGTGCTGAGCATGCGTGTTGGTAAGCGCAGTGTCGGTACTGTTGCTCTGGTGGTGCTGCTCCACAACACTGGTCTCGGGTATTTGGGTACGACACATTTGGTTCACAGTTTGGTCGCCAGGGTCTCGTTGGTTTGCTAGCAGAGTAGCCCACGTTCTGGTGAAGTGAACATTTGGAGAAAGAAATGGTACATTCCTCCTCACACTCTACTTACCAAGAAATGCTTCTTGGCTCCTGCTGACGCATTCTTGGAGAGATCTGTGTTCAGCAGTGGACTGAAATGGGTTGATTCAGACAGGTGTTCTACATGTATTTTGTCATTATTGTTGCAAGCTGTGTTTACCTTTAATAAAGGATATATTTATCTTAACAGGGTTTTGTAGAGGGAAGTCATCCGCCACGCTGCTCCAGTGTGGGTAGGCGCGGACTTCACATGTCCTCGAAATATCTTTTTAGTTATTTCTAAGACATGCACCTTGTTTAATTTTGCTTCACCGCCGAGCATGTGGTAAATTTAGCATTTATTTAATAAACAATTTTGCTGGTGGCGCCGTCGAGATTTGTGCACACAAATTTCAAATTAAATTAAAGCGAGTATCCTTACCACTAACCTAACAATTTTTCTAGTTCTCATATCTAAAGGGTTCTTATCTCTCTATCTCACGAAATGCCAATCTTACTTGTACGTTGTGCTAGCCAACAATCGATGGCGGAATGTGAGGATCTTATCAGGGTTTTGAAGCCGAGAAGGATCCGCCTCAATGCTGCAGCAGCGGGTAGGCAGACTTCACATGTCGACGAAATAATATTTCTAATATTTCTCTGACATGCAGGTTTCCTCACGATGTTGTCCTTCATCGCCGAGCATGTGGTAAATTCAGCACTTAAAATTGCTATTAACAATTTTAGAGGTGCCGACACCGGGGATGAAATCTGTATGAAATTAAAGCGAGTACCCTGATCACTAAACTAACCCTTGTGAACGAATAATTTCATGTAAAACTTTAAAGATCTTAAAGAAACGAGCACACGGACGGAATATAAATATACATAATTTATATATGAAATTGCTCTAGGTAAGCGTCTGTCTTTCTCTCTACCTTATTTCCTTCGTAGTTAAAATTGATAGCAAATCGCAGCGATTTCTCATATATTCTATTTATATTTGTAATGACATAACGCACGAGGAGCAAATCGGCGGGAACACAAAAATGAAAACATAATGGTATTTTATGCATTCGGCTATCTTCGGAGCGATTAAATTAAAACAACAACGCGACGACACCGCGACCTCGGGAAGATTTGTTATCGGGCTTGTGGTTTTGCTCTGGTCACCGGTTGTTTCTGTCAGACGCTGCATCGCCGCCCTTCTTCATTTCCACTCTAACGATCGGTGAAGAAGACCGGAAGCAAAAATGAGTAATTTATTATTCCACAACACCACCGACCGCTCGCTGGTAAGGGTTTAGCTGCGGGTCTAGTATTTGCATGGACTTCAAATAATAGTTCCGGCTCTGGGTGTTAGTCCCTATGCAATGTATGTAAACTACGACACAGGAGAAATTACTACAGTGGAAGGTAAAGTTTCCTTAAATAAATAAAAAAAAAGCTCACGAAACGACGGGATTTTAATAAAAAAAAAAAAAAAATTAAAACGAGCTGAAAACTGCAAATAATAGTTTCATTTAATTTAAAAAAAAAGAAGAAAAAGAAATTAAATAACATTTATCTTCAATTTAGTAGTAGCTGGAACATCATCTTTTAACTCCATACACCTTACACCGTGGTGCAATCGTCATCGGTCGTAGGAGTTCTGGGGCCTTATCCTCGAGCCCACAAAAAAATATTTTTGAGGAATCATCAACATAATGCTTCTGTTATTTTTTTAAAATGCTCAATCTGCAATCTGTCAGACGCCATGAGCTTTTTAAAAAAAGACACCTATACTTTTAACAACTTGTAAATAGTCCATAAACGCAGTGTAGGACGGACCCCCTACCTATGGTGTGACGACCTGCGCAGTGTTGCGGGAAGTCGATGGATGCAGGTGGCTCGGGACCGAGCTTCGTGGCAATCTTTGGGGGAGGCCTATGTTCAGCAGTGGACTTGTGATAGGCTGAAATGATGATGAAATAGTCCACTGCAGGACATAGACCTCTCCAGTAAGGAGTATGATTTACCATAATCACCACGCTCGGTAAGTGAATTGGCGATCGGAGTACCAGACAACTCGCACCTTAAACGCTGGCGCCTGTCATCGGTCTGCTTCATTTTGGTCTGGCATTTTTCGAGATAGATATTTTTTTTTTTTTATAAAAATAGGCTTACGTTTGACCTCAATCTTGACCGATGGAAAATATCTCGCCATCTGTCGGTAGCTGTTGCGTTTTCAAGGCTTTTATTTTAGTCGCCTGTTACGAAATCCACGGGAAGGACGGGGGCCACGGCAAGACCTGACACCTATGTTGTTGGTTGGTCTTGCGCCGTCACCGAACGGCTCATTGAAACATGACGTGTTGCAACTATTTAATTTCCATTGTTGTGACACGCGAAAGGTGTACATACATGAACAATATAATTAAATTCATTAAGTTAAAATGTGTCGGAAGTCGCGCGAGATCAGACTCTGTCGTCTCGTGACGCACGGATATCAATATCATAAGCTCTTATGTCTGTACATTACTCAAATCACTGATTATAATATTTTTAAAACAACAGGACCTTAACAGTTCAAGTTTGCGACGTAGGTCAATTTGGTGAGCTTGCAATAAGATACGATTTTTTAAAAAATATTTGTACGCAGTGTAGAATTCGTATAAACAACATATACGCTTACAACTTTGCGCATTCTATAACTTATGTACTGAGTAGACGCCTTTTTAGTTCCTTATTTGTTTTTGTAGGTTTTCATTTGTATTATTTGTGAATTTATATTTATTTTTGAACTAAATTATTATAATATGTTCTCCCACCAACTAATAATACTATGTACCCAACCAGACGGAGACCCTCGCAGGGTAGACTAGACTAAATTATTATTGCAAATGAAGAAAAAATATTTTATTCAGACGAGGAGAGAGACCAAGGGTGCAATTGGTGCCCCACTCATAGGAACTTACCGAATTTCTCGTTTTTACATAAAATCAACGTGCTTTTCCGGGAAAATAGGATACGCACAAAAATCCTTAAATAATACAATAAGTAATAGGTAGATACAAAAAAATTTTTGGTGTTATTCAGAATGTTCGTTCCGTATAGAGACAGTCTCGCGGTTCATGCCTAAGGTCGCGGTCCATCATATTTTCTGTGCATATCGACGGACCGACGCTGATTGCGTTTGTTATAGAAACAATGATATCGCACAATATCGCTCCAATATTATCAATGTACCTATAAAAAAATTGTAAATAAAACATATATATACATACCGACATAGAGTGCATCTTTAATAGAGATTACTTCGCTACATCTGCTGAAATGCCAATTGTACTGTCTGTCCTACTGCCTGAAACTGTCTCTACTCCACGTTTATTTGAAATTAATCAATTATTTATTATGGCGTTTAATTTTATTTTTTTATATTCCAGACGTTTCGAGTGTTTTACGGCAGGCGTGGTCACGGGGGGAATGAGCTGTTAGACGTCCAGATGTCATAGTTAACTCGGGCTACCTTACAGCTTTTATTTATTTAAACTACTAATATAAATTTAAATAAACGCAATGAAATCCGTAAATAATAGTTTAATTTCAAACGTATAGTGTTCGCGTAAATACAAGAAATCCTCGTTTATTATCATCATCAGTCTATACTCAGTCCACGGCTGGAGATAAAGACCTCCCCCAACTGGGCAGGATTTAAGGTAAACCCTACGTTTGGCAGATGTGCTGCACGCTTCGTAACTTTACATGTATTAGAGCCGTCGGTGACGACTGCATGGCTTATTGGTTAGCGTACCTGGCTGCCGAGCCACGGGCCCTGGGCACAAAATTAATGATATTCGGTTCTTTGGTTGTGTCGCGTTCCTCCCCTGTCCCCGACACTGCACACTACAACAGTAAACTACTACTACAAACTACGGACGGAAGGGAGAATGAGGAGGGGGATGGGGAGGGGGAGTGGGCCTCCGGATACCTCACTCACCGAACGTAACGCAAGAAGCATAAGATGCCTCTACTTCACGCCGGTATTCTGCGAGGTAGTGGTACCAATCCGGTCGAGCCGGCCCATTCGAGCAGCAGCAAAAGCCGCCGCTTGACTCTACCACATTTATATGGTACATATTCGTGTATTTATACATATTTTAGTAAAAATATGATATAGCAGTGATGAACTGAGAACTCATAAACTCCTAATTGCTTGAAATAGTGTTAAAGATATAAACATTAATTATCATATTATAATTATGTAACATGAACCCGGGACCTCTGTGCACGTCGACCACTTCACCGTGCGATTGTCAGGTGAGCAGATTGAGCAATTATTTATTTTGACAAAAACATAATCGCTGCAGTATGCATTTGTTAAGATTGCGTGACATAAACACCAAAAATAGACTACGTAAACACTGATTCGTGCCGGATGCTGCAGGGTAAATAAAAACTTATTGAAATATGTTGATTGATGTTGCGCGTGTAGGATTTTTTTGGAAGAGACACTTCAGATTGAGACTTGGGTTTAAGTTTATGATCATAATAATTTTTGATTTTCTGCTTGAAGATAATATACGGCGTGCCTTGTGCTGAGAGAGAGAGAGAGACGTTTTCTTTAGTTTCACTGAGCGCGAGTGACCAGGGTTCGATTCCCGGTGCCGGCAGCACTAAAGTTATTGACAGCAATTTTAAGTGCTGTATTTACCATGCGCTCAGCGGTAAAGGAAAGCATCGTGAGGAAACCTGTATGTCTGAGTAATAATAAAAAATAATATTTCGGCGACATGTGAAGCCCGCCACTGGAGCAACGTGGCGGGTCCTTCCCGGCTCCAAAAACCATCTCAGATATTTGAGAAGGAGGCCTTTGCCCAGCAGTGAACACTTACAGGCTGTTACTTTACTTGTGTTGAGGCGGCGTTTGGGAATCAATTTGCCTTATTATATCCCGTGGGTAGCAAAGTTAGGTTATCAAGCGCATGGCAATTAAAAAAATACTTTGTTATGTCATATTATACTTTAACGGTTGTTTTCAAGAAGAGCTTTGTGAAAAAATTCTTCATGTTATTCTCTATTTAACCCATGTGCGTACAAACATTATTAAATCGATAAATATAGGACTTTCATGCAGCCTTCCAACCCCCGTTTCACGCCCTTTCCGATCTCTTTTGGTTAAATCCTTTCTCACCGCCTAACTACACAACATGCCAAACCAGGAGTGTCAAATTTAAATTTTGATATAGTTCTTGAGAATTCGTGTTTAGGCTGTGGTATTTCGCTTTTATATACACACGAGCATGGCTATAATACTAATATTTATATTATGTATATGACAAACATCCATGTTTAACCCGCGATCAGCGACTTGCAAGACAAAGTCACTACCTGCTAGGCTATTGGGTCGTTATATTCTGTCTATGTAACGAACAGCTTGCGGCTTGTGGAGGCTGGTCTGCTCGAGTTCGCAGAGTACTTGTGCTTCAGTTATGTGGATCACTATATTCTTGTAACACGCTTTCAGTTGCCTAGGGGACCATACCTATCATTTTAAAACGTTGTATCCAAACCTCATTACAAAACGGAAGAATAGTGTAAAAAAAAAAAAGATTTGACAATAAACGAACTAAATTATCTTTTTACGTCAAAGAATAAGTTTCGTCCATTCAATCACAGCTTCTTAGATAATGCAGATGGAAATTACTCCAACTAGGGTAAGCTTACAATCCGCGATGGTCTAAATCAGGGATTCCCAAACTATTTTGGGCAAGAAACTCCTTTTCTAAAATGAACTGATACCTCAGACCCCAATTTAGTAATAAAGTTAATTATCCAATTTACACTTTGGGGAACCCTGGTCTAAATGAAAGCGATAAAATGTTCGCGTTCAAAGAATAACGAATAACCTTTTATAGGATTACTATCGGAAGCCGGCGGCACGTCTGCACGTCACAAATATTGTGACGAGAGATCTCTCAATTGAGATAAAACGTATCCTGTATCCTATTTCATAATATAATCTGCGTCTTTGCCCAATCGCGTTCATCTATCTGTTTAGTCTTTTAAGCGTGATTAAACGGCAAACATGCCAACTTAAACATTTATAACATTGAGTAAGATAAACCAACACTAACATATGGAAGCGAAAGCTGGGTATGGGAGAAGAGGCATGAAAGCAGGATAAATGCAATAGAAATGAGAGCGTTAAGAAGTATGATTGATGTGAAGATAACTGACAGGGTTCGAAATAATGTGATCAGAGAACGTGGTGGACGATGTAGTGACACGAATTGAGAAAGGGATGCTGAGCTGGTTTGGACATGTGGAGAGGATGAATGAAAGTAGGTTGACGAAACAAATATATAAGGCGAGTGTAAATGGTTTATCCATTTACATAACACAAAAGTTACAAGAAATACAATTAAATAGTGAAAACAAAAAAGAAATAATTTAAGAGAAGTCTCAGTCGTCTTTGTAATTTATAACCCGTGTCGTGTTTTTTATCACTGCACTTCCATGATTTACCTTCTATACAGGCATAACTGAGTAACTTTTTAAAAATAATACACGCACTTCGATACACTTATAAAAAGATCCACTAAAATTCGTGAAATTACGTTTACGTTAAATCCGTTCAAACGTACATAATGATATGTTGTATTTACGCGAATACACATTTGAAATGAAACTATTATTTAAGGATTTTAACGCGTTTTATTAGCTTTTTTAATTCTCAAGATGAATGAGCTCGGTACTCTGAGCTCTTCTGCGTAATTCGGACCAAAGTGCCGGGTTGACTATGACACCAGGACTTTAAACACCCTATGTCCCTATGGCCGAAACGTCGGGGACAATTCATCGTATAGGTATATTAGTAAGTATATATAGATAAGGCGCGGGCGCGGTGAACCTACCTCCTGAATCACGATTGCCGCGTTCAACCTCGGTCGTGGTTAACACATTCTGTGACAAAACACACGAGTTGCAGATTATCGATGTAATGTTAACGTTTCTCGTGTCGCTGACATTGCATTTCAGATTTTCGGCCAAAAGGGATTGAACAATCGGCGAGACATGTGCATTACCTACCAGGAATAATTCACGTGTGTATGCTTCCTGCACTAATACACAAATATGAATGAGGTCTAACGGCCTAATACAGTGGTCGTTTCAACCCACTATTCACCTGAGCTGATTTAGGACAAAGTGACTAGTGGTTAGCCTGTCGCCATCTTAGTGTTCGAATCTGCGGATCTGTTGAGTCGTCGTGGAGACTAGTCTGGTGTAATGGTAATTGTTCGAGTCGAGTAAAATAAAATCTCTGTGATGACATCTCACATACTGTAATTTCAAATTGTAACTCATAGCAGGTACGATTGGCATTAGAGTTACGCAATGCGGGGAGCTGAACAAAACGAATTTTTTTTTTCAGAGTTATGTAATACAGGGGCAGTAGCAATCGACGCAATCATATTTAGCAAATGGCAGAGACGAATGTACCTGTTTCAGTGTTAATGATGATAAATCAAGCAATAAATCGATGATTATATTAAATCGATATACGTATAGACACATCAGCAGCCTTCGAGCAGTCCACTGTTGGACATAACCCTCACAAGGCACCTTGCACCTCGGACGCTGCTGTATTTGTTGCCTTTTTACAATTTATTATTCTAATATATCTAAAGTCAAAGTACATACAACAAGAAAAGTTGTACACGTACGCGTATACACTAGAAGCCATTGAACGTGTTTGCGAACACCGGTTTGGTAGTGAATAAAAGTGGGAAACAAAGAAGTCGTAAAGGAGGAAATGGCGCCTGTAAGCTCGGCGAAATACGAAAAATTGCTGTCCCTACATCAAATACCTTTGGCGTAGTATTTAAGTACTTCAAATATTGTGTTTGCGCTATTATTTTTATAACAGATAAAATCAATCAATTAATAAAAGGAAATTGAATTCATTATCTCGCAACACAGACAGGCCTTTGCCCTCCAGGCCATAGATAATAATAAATATTTTTTATTTTCATGTCAACGAATTGGGTGGTTTTAGCCTACGAGGATGTGGGACTCCTTTCCTGCTTTGGAGCCGTCCGGGTACATCAACTTACCTATTTCTGTATCGTTAATCAACAGTGCTGGATGCATAATTGAAGCCAGTGGCATGACAGGTATAGACAGTATTTGTATCACAAATAACGTAGTTCTTAAGATATTAGCTCGCCCGTATGGAATGCAAGCCATTGGCTGAGAGGAATTCCATCTTAGTGGTGACAGTGCATTTGTAACCTTCTTTGATTGAAGTTGTTCGCAGGTGTCCATGGGTTGCAGTAGCAGCTTTCCTGATGGTAAGTGATTACCGTCGCCCACGTACAGGTGCGTTGCCGGCCTTAGAGGGTATTTGGGAGATGGGAGGGAGGATGAGAAGGGGGATAGGGAATTGGGCCACAGGTTACCTCGCTCACCGAACGAAACGCAGACGCCCAAGATGCCTTTACTTCACGCCAGTATTCTGTGAGGTCGTGGTACTACCTCGGTCGAGCAGGCCCATTCGAGCAGCAGCAAAAGCCGTCGCTTGGATTCACCTTCGATTACTTCAGGGTGTGATTAGAAGGTGATTGCTATAGTATGCATGCGTGTTAGGTAAGTAAGATAGTAAAGTAGGTTGTGAGGCATAAGGGTTGGTAGAGATTACGAATATTCATTTGTAATGCTTTTACAATGCATTTTTCACATCTGGAGATATACAATGTGCTGGCGAGCCTCGTCGCCAGGTTTACTTCCGGAGTTGCCTTGACATTTACCTGAGTCGCTGAATATATAGAATAAACATGCTGACAGCTGACACTTCCGTCTCTGTTAATTATGAATACCAAATGAACACGTGACAAGCGGAGAGCCTGCTGTCTTAGTGTCCGATACCAAGTTTTGGTTGATTAAAAAAAATCTTTATCAAACATGAGTAATAAAATGTAGAGTTAATGAAAACGCAAGATGGATACGTTAGTGAGGACCCTATTGCAAAGCAAAGTATTCTTAATTCGGTTATAAATATAGAATAGAACTTTGACAACTAAAACATTAAACTTAAACGTGGTAGAGCCAAGCGGCGGCTTTTGTTGTTGCACGAATGGGCCGGCTTGACCAGATTGGTACCACAGCCTTGCAGAATACCGGCGTGAAGTAGACGCATCTTGTGCTTCTGCGTTTCGTTCGGTGAGTGAGGTAACCGGAGGCCCACATCCCCTTCTCGTCCCCCTCCTCATACTCCCTACCATCTCCCTAATAACCTTCAAGGCCGGCAACGCACCTGTGGCAACTCTGGTGTTGCGGATGTACGTGGGCGACGGTAACCACTTACCATCAAGTGAACCGCTGGCTCGTTTGCCGTCTTTCCCATAAAAAAAAAACATATGGCAATGATTATGTTTTGCACTTATTAACACACAATTACACAATAATTTAATAAATTTTTCGACCGGTTTGTAAATATACATATGTATACAGTTTTATGTATATATATAAACTCGGCGTCAAAAAAATCACACCTTTTGAAATTTTGACTTCAAGCGAATAATACTCTTAACTTATTTATTGTACCCTACCAAAATTAATATCATTTGAAAGCACAATTAATACACTTTAAAAACGCGTATCGTTCTTTTCTGTAAAAACAATAATCACGAAACGTTAGGGTCTTTAAAAAAAAAGAGCAGACGCCTTGTGGCATTTTCTAGTGGTGAAAATTAAATGGCTTGCTGTGTACAAATGTAAAAACAGAAAAAATATATTATACGTAGTATACATAGTACGTGGATATATAAATACAATAAAACAAAGCGAACAATACAGATTTTTTTTTTTATATATCCTTTTTTTTTATAAATGATTTCTTATATTTGAGATTCTTATATATTCTTGCCAAGCATGTAGGAAAGTTGTGACGTAGATCATATGTTATGCATATCATTCTTAATTAAGAAAGCAAAGTAAATCTTTACCATTATCTTAAAGATGAAAACCTCAAGACTCGAGTGACAGACGCAGTGTTGCCGGAATTAGATGGATACAAGCGGCTCAGGATTGTTCTTTTGTGGAAATCTTTGGAGGGGTTGTTCAGTAGTGAACTAGTGTCAAGCCGTAATGATGGTGATGGTAAAGAATTCATTTTATCTTTAGTGAACGAACAAACAAAAAAACAAAATCTGGGTTTACGCATCAGACCGCGAACTGCTCAGGACACAGTGATATCCAAGATAATCAAAGCACTGATATTTATGGTACCGAAAGAAATAATTTATTGAATTTCAGTGACATACAGTCTGTATATATATTGATCTGAATATAATATATATTCACGCGTTGCTCCCAACTGGGTAGGCAGAGACAATCTTCCTCCACTTGCTACGGTCCTGACATACGTCTTTCGCTTCTTCCCTGAATATAATACGGTTATTAAAGAAAAAAAAATTAAGTCGAAAAGAAAACGCGCAAAAAGGTTTTGGCTGCAAAAAAAAAAAACATGTTGGGCATTGTGAGTCTAGGCATTAAGCCTGCCCTGCTCGCGCCTCGGCTAACGTTACAAGAGCGAACGTGCGTCGCCGCGCGGTCCACATAGATATGAGAGAGAATAACAAAGAATAGACGCGTCAGTCGGCAGTGGCTGAATTATTGCGTCATTTTTTCTTTTTTTTTTTTCAACATCTTGTAACGGTACATCCGTTGGTGTGTAGTTACACATCACAAGTCGATGTACATTTTGGACCATTAGAGGATTGACATGCACTGCAATATTTATTTATATGACGAAGCTGGGAATTAAAGGTTCAAAAGAGACGTAGGATAGACGCAGGAGGAAATAGTCTCGTACATACGAAATCGTTTGGTTTTACAGTTTATTAACGACTTCAAGAATCCGTGTTTTCAGTATTTGTTTTTTTTAAATACAGTATAGATATATATAGATATTTCAAACTCCTAACTAGTTTATTTTTTGAAGTAGACCCCTTAACAAAAAAGGTCTAAAACGGACAACGTTGACGACCCCCATTTCTTTATTTTTAAAGATAAAGAATAATCGAAAATATATTTGAACTCTACTGAATGCGCTCTAGACAATGACACCCCACATGATAGGGTAAAAAATAAAAGAACTTTTTTTCGTGTAAGGTTAAAAATTAAAATAATTTTAACGTTTCTTTTTCTAACCGTGGTTAGACGGACACGCAGACTGACAGTAAAAGAGCTCCGTTGTGCTCTTTGGGTACGGAACCCTAAAAATATAGTAGGTTAGAGTGGACTCGCCTTAAAATGCATGATGGTGATGGTAAATATCGTGACGAAACCTAAGATATAACACAAAGTGCCCTGTCCGCCAGGCCTTCCTGGCTGCTCTAAAACTCTCTTTAAAATTAGAGGAGACCTGCGCCCAGCTGTGGGACATTTAAAGGCTTACTTTTACAGGTTACGGTTATGATTTCATCAGTCACCACACAATCAGTATTGTCAGATCTTAATTCTACTAATCTCACGTTTGATTTCATTTATTGATAAACGATATAAATGCTCGATATGTAAATAAAAAAACCGTGATAAGCTCAAGACAAATAGAAGGTAAACTTTAGCCTGGTAAAGGACAATACATCAAAAATCGTCACAAGTTGGGTCTTAACATCCTTCATACTTCAATATATTTACGTGTATTTAGCATGCTACAAGAGGAAGGGATGCTAAAATAAACTGTCTTCTTCACCTTTGATATCTTTACTTATGTTTAAAATCTTTACACGAGTTATACAGCTATTAATTAATAAGTATATAGACGTCGTCAGTGGCAGCGGTGGGGCAGCCGTCGAGCTGCAGTCCCCCCCTAACGCCCCGCGGACTGTACGTTCACGCGTGGACAACAAGTTTTAAATAGGTCACGATCATGCAATATGGTTCCCCTCCATTCGGTACCTCAACTAATGTCCACTCTTACTTTAAAGAATACCTAATTTCTTAAGGTATTGCAACAAATTAAATTCGATTGGTGTGGCCCGTAAAGGGTTAATCAAATCAGATCATCAAAGATCAAAAAATACCGACGTAGGTAAATTTTTCCACACTCTCACAACCTACGCACACCGATGATGCAAAACTCGGCACGTAATATAATAGGTAGCACAGTAGTCTAGGCACGTGTAAGATTTCATATATTTTTTTTAATTATCGATTTGTGAATGGATTTACGTATATTAATAGAATATGAGTAGTGGAAACCTTGGATCTGGTATAGATTATGATAATAATATTTTCGATGAAAATTATTTGCATCTCTAGAATGAGAAAGAAGTTAATAGTCCACCTACAACCAACTTCGATCCAAGAAGATTACAGATGCGACATTTCCCTTGAAGTATGAGATGATTGAAGTATGAAATGCCTCTGCAGTCTGTAATTATACGAGTACTGCCTCTCATTACCCAGCAAACCGGAACATTGCACTGTTAACTGGCGACAGAAATAGAAAAGAGCTCGATACCTATCCAAACGGCTACTAGACAGGTAAGGTGTCCTGCAACCTGTTTCTGTGAGACAAAAATTTAATAGGCATAAAATATTCTACAGCGATAAGAGTCGAGTCTGCGTCGCGGTATTTATAATGCCGGCGGATGCTTTAGCAAAACAGTGACCGTGTGTTTGCGGGCCGAGCGAGACATGAAGGCTTACGATGCGTACGGACTCGCCGCGGTCTTCTACTTACTACACGGTGAGTTTCATTGTGAAGTTTTTTTTTTTTTTTGAAACCGGGCGGAAACCGTAGGGCTCTCGAGTGACCGATTCGGTTCTGTATTCCGGTGATTTGTGGTTTTATTAAACACACTTAAGATTACGTGAAAATTAAATTTTCGGTTTATCGTGTTAATGTTATTACCTTTCAACCGAATTCGAAAAATGGACGAGACTATCAATTCTCTGTCTGTCTGTATTTTTTTTCCTAGTAAATTATGCGACATCTTCGCCGATTGTGCACCGATTTTAATAATTATTTTTTAATTGAATAGCTTATACCTCTCGGGTGCGAAAATAGGATAATATGTATATAGATATAATTGACAGGCGGTCGTTTCTCTAAAACTTTGTTTTTTTAATTCACTTCAATTTTAATAAAAATTTCTTCGTACACATAAAAATGTAATATATAGTTAAACCTGAAATATTCTCAAACAGACGTCATTAGCGTGATGCTGATTTAAAATGAAGTATATTAACGTAAGAATTATCTCTGTATTCTGTATCGTTTACTTTAATATGTTGCAAAGAGCTTAAGGTAAGAGGCCTTGTGGATACCACTGTTTTTTCTTGGCTTAACTCTAAATGCAAGATCTGAAGCAACTAGGGTAATAGTATTTTGCTGTGGGAGAAGTGACTGATATAGAAACAATATTGGTTTTACAAAACTGCTATCTATAATCTTAATTCTAAAACGTCTCTTAAACTTATACCAATTTAAAGAAATAAATATTCTATCCTTGGCTGCCCAATACATACATGAAAATGTAATGTATGTACATAAAAAACATTTAATAAGAATTTTGATATTCACAATGTAAATACTGGGAACAGACACGAGCTTGTGTTGTCAGTTACTAAGCGCCATAGAGTCGGTGACTAGTTCATGGGGCAATGTGTACGTTTCATCGACGAAATCGCAGCAAGTGCGCAGTCTTCGACAATAGGTTTAAAGAATTTGTTAAACGAAGTCTTAATAAAAAGAGTTATCATAATATAAATATGATAATAGCCCCAGGGAATGTGTTGAACGCTCCCAAGACCTTTAAAAAATATTGATATATTGTCCTATTGAAACGTGTTTTTTTTAAAAAAAAAAACTCTAAAAAGACCCAGTGTTCGTACTTCGTTCTGTCAGAGGAACCTCATTACGAAACAGCGGTAGATTAAAAAAAAACGACAATTGACATGTGAAATTTATGTTTCTTATGTCGATGAATAAATGATTCGATTTGATTTGACTTAATGCGTCGGAATCGAAGACGGTAACAAGTACTCCTATAATAATACCATATTTAGTAATTTTAATTATATAAGACACTTGTATGTGTTAGTACTTAAATTACGCTCCAAAAATATCATGAAGATACTGAACAATACGGTACGGCCATACAAACCTCCCACTGCTTTGCTGTCCGTGATAATCCTTCTCTGACCCAAAACCTAAAAACTACATATCAGTTTGTGTTAACTGAACTGATTAGATAATTGTATGTTACGTGTTACCTCTGCCTAAAATGTGCATGCTGGACGACTCCAGTCGAATCTGAAGCCAATGTTCGTTAGTATGAATACATTCATGTGATTTCAATCTCAATACTGTATGTATGAAATTTGACGTAGACAAAAATTCATCCTTTTTGATACCATAGAGGTAAGCAGAGTAAAGAGATTTCCATTTGACACGACTCAGTAACCTAACGTGCATCCGCGACTCACTGTTCTCTCCTCCCAGGGACTTCCCGAGTCGAGTTCGCTCCCGGAGATTGCTATGAGATTTTCAAGGCTTCTCCATTAGCCGACTATTACGACGGCGACGGGAAGAAGGGGGCGGCAGATTCTTACGCCGCTGTGTAGGTATAAGTGTATCCGTCTTATCGTAATCTTGATACCAAGACACGGGGAAATACTAGTTAGGGGACCGGATGTCGTGTGCGCGCGTCTGATTTATAAACAAACTTAGAACATTTAATGTTGTACTCGTACGATTGGCATCAAAAGTAGACGAAGCCTTTTTTTTATCAACGAAAACTAGCATCGAGTATTTTGGACCGACGTGAGGTACAGTCAAGAACACAAAGAAGAATGCTGGATGCAAGATTTCATGTTTTCAAAACCATGTTTAATAATCGTCTACGTCTACTTTTGTTGGTGGCCGTACTTATGCGGTTGTGTGCGTACAAAAATAATGATAGATTGCGATTTTCTTAACTACGAAATCTATTTATAGCTGAGTGCTTGGATAAATCGTAGTGTGCAAGAAAATACGAATTTATGCAAGTAGAAAAACGTAACGTATTAATTGGGAAGTCATTTGTTATTCATGAATGAATATCGCATGTATTTCACATAAGCCTAAATTTAAAAAAATGCCGTTCGTTGGTAATCGTAGCCATCGCTTGAGAACGACTGGACCGATTGGAGTCATATGCCTACAATATACTTAAACTGACGAGACGATGGTTCATAGCTATACTAGGACCCGATAGGTGGCTCTGTGATCGAAATGAAATCCGTAGTATCTGCCTACCCCTATGAACGAGAGGCATGATCGGCGATTGAATTGGCACAAACTCGCAATGAACACCGCATGCCATTACTATGTTTCCCTGGCATTTCGCCTCATCGTCTTTTCCATCACCTACGTTATATGAAATGGTGAAAATATTATTTAAATACGCACCCATCTATACTTTTGTTACTTTTTAAGGCAATAAGTAAATTAACTAACTTCTTTACGACTTTAAGTGGCTTTGGGCTTTTTTTAAGCGTCGGGGATATTATAATGCTACAAGTGTACGCACAGACAGACTCGATCATTTAGCGCTCCCGTACTACGCTCGCAGGCAAGGTTTACATGCAGTCTAAGAGACATCCAACGATACAACCAGACAAAAAAAAAACAGTTACGTACGCTGACCACTAAGCCAGGCGAACGTCATGGCATCAAAGTACAGGGTCAGCTTTGTTGGCGCCATTTCCGAAAAAGCTTCGATCCATTCGCAGCTCTACAATGCGGCGCTTGCATGCTAAGATAAAAGAAACGCGACCACGAACGATCTGGAAATAAAGCAATTGTAACACAGGTGGGGCCTGGCGTCTAACAGTCGGTGACATTGGTAGGGACAAAACAGCCAAATAAAGCGCCCGCCCGTCTTCTTCCTGTTACGCCAGACTAGCCAACTCTTTTATTTTACTTTTTACGCAAAACTTTGTTAAGCAAATTTAATTCTAACCTTTGTTTTGTATCTGGAAATGGCTCTTTTGCTGCTACTAATTTTAAATATACCTTAGAACACACTGGTCTGGTCAATTTTCGGGGTGAATTTTATAGAAAGATTAAAAAAAAAAATACACAGCTGACATACCTTTGTTACTTATTTATGTGTTTACAAAGTGACGGTTTCATTTGTAATTAGTTTCGGGGTTGAAAAGAAAGAAGATTGATCCATCCAACTGAAATATAATATATTTGCGTACTGTATATTTATTTCGACTGTATTGTACGCAGACACAAAACACAGTACAATATTACATGTCACAGGACGGTTACAGGACATAAGTACAACACGCCTTCTGCATCGTCGCCGGTATCGGTCCAGACTCACAACTAGCTCAGATTTGGTTTTTTTTTTAAATGTTTTGATGTTTAATTTTAAATCTTGTAATTTAGATTCATAGCCGTTTACTATCTCAGCTTGGCTAATGTAAACGTAGTGATAATATATTAATTGGATGTCATTATAAATAACTATTTTGATTTATCTCTTAAAAAAATCCGAGTAAACCTAAGTTATTTAAATACTTTTTTACTCAACATGTTTTGTTAAAAGTCTAATGCTGGACTTAGCCTCTACAAATGAAAGGATTGGCCATAATTCTCCTTCACTTTTAGTAGGTGGTAGACTCGTTCTCTGTAGTCCAGGAGTCGTCTGGGTAGGTATCACCCTCTTACACATTTCTGCCGTCAGTATAATTCCGGGCTGCGAGGGTT
This sequence comes from Bhutanitis thaidina, assembly GCA_029286595.1. Taxonomy (NCBI): domain Eukaryota; kingdom Metazoa; phylum Arthropoda; class Insecta; order Lepidoptera; family Papilionidae; genus Bhutanitis; species Bhutanitis thaidina. The sequence goes on along the minus strand of JAGSMS010000028.1, from coordinate 9,345,485 downwards.
TCCATCTTAGTCCTCATGGCATGACGGCGCATCTTTAATCTCCGCCGATAGAAGTGTTTGCTATTGTGCAATGGCTGCAGTGGTCACTTAGCATCAGGTGGACTGTTAGGACGTTTGTAAATCCAATCAAATAACAACAAATCGTCACATCCGGCGGAAGGGTTGACGATCGCGTCAATAGATACCCTCCGTCGTCTGCACCAGTCGCGCGTCGTCGCTCTGCCATTGTTTGAGATGGTACGCTACGTGTCGGACGCCATGAAATGTTCAAAGCATTCTCTCTTTTATTCTCATAATAATGTGGATTTACGACACATCGAACACTAAGGACTTTTTCAAGCGTGGTAGAGCCAAGCGGCGGCTTTTGCTGCTGCTCGAATGGGCCGGCTCGACCGGGTTGGTATCACGGCCCTACCGGCGTGAAGTAGAGGCATCTTGTGCTTCTGCGTTTCGTTCGGTGAGTGAGATAACCGGAGGCCCCCTTCCCCTATCCTCTGCCTTCCTCTCATCTCCCAAATATCCTTATAGGCCGGCAACGCAACACCTATGGTGTTGCAGATGTATGTGGGCGATGGTAAACATTTACCATCAGGTGAACCGCTTGCACGTTTGCCGCCTTTCCCATAAAAAAAAACAAAAGCCGCGATCCGCTTTCGTGTGTGTATTCGCTTAAAACTTCTTAACTTCGAAGTGGATTGAAATCATTAAGAACATTTCAAGAGGAAGATTCATATGTATATTGGTTCGGTTCGGTTGTTCGTGAAGTCAATGAAGGATCCGACAGAACAGTGCCGTGATAGCACGGAGACGGGAACCTTTTTGACATCGCCCAACAAAATAATCTTTTTTTATTTTATTTTGTAGTTTGTTGTGTGATTGCCAAATAAATGAGTTTCTTTCTTTCTTTCTTTCTTTCTATAACACATCCATAGTTTATGATGAAACGGTAGTTTTCCATAGAGAACTTAAAACAGCTCTAATTTCGATTTGATACTCTAATACTTTAATAATGATACTTTTATACCTAACTTTTTAGACCTATGCCACCCTGCTTATGCTTACAAAGTTTCATTAGAATAGAAATAATTTCCGAAGATTATGCACTCGAAAGTTTATATGACAATCCGTGAGAGCGTACACGATCTTAAACATTTTTTTTTTAATTATGTTATTATGACAAACGATAATATATTTCCAGCCACCGGAAGAAGCCGCGCTGACCTGGTGCGGTTAATACAGTCGTTATCGGGTGCACTGTTTTGTTGCGAACCGCTGGATTTAAGTTTACACGTGCTGGTGCCAGATAGCTCGGTGCGATCGAAGTGACCACAATTCTATTTATCTACAAGACGAAAGTAAAAAAATTTCGAGAGTTCAGGAGCTATGTAGGCACCGGCACGCTGCTCCACTGCCTTGGTTGGCCGGCATCATGCATCCTCGAAATTTTTTTTTCTTTATTCCTTTGTCGGCGCCACAGACGCTTGTCGGCTTAGTAAAACAAAGCGAAGAAAACTAATTACTATGTGTACGAGGAGATAGACGGTGATCTTTTGGCTGGCAGTATGCAGTACGCTGTCGAGAATGAAATGAAATGAAGTTGATTCCGGTCAAATTGCTCTACTAGTTTTATGGTCACTGCGCGTTATCGAAAGACGAGAGCGGGCACAATGGCACGTAGAGGTCGCGATGCAGTCACCATCTTAACCAAGTTATCGGCCCGATTTCGCGTAGATAAATAGTTTATTTTGATGGAGCACGTAGACGAGAACGCGGTCTAACTATCGCTAAGTGATCAACACATACCGCGTAAAAAAATATAGTGCATTATTAACAATTTTTTCGAGCATACCTTAGTTGAGTAATTGCAGATCTTCTCCTTGATCTCACTAACCTGCTCGCTCTGAATAGACGAAAATTCCTACATAGCCAATTGTCACTTAAAATTGCACTAAACAGTTTTAGGTAGTCGAGTACGATCGACTATTTTCGGTAGAAGTATTTGCTTAGTGCAATGTTATGCTCCAAAGGTCAAATGATCATTGAACATTTTATTTATTTTATTATAATTGATTACTATGTAATCTTTGATAACAAATGACCTAAATTTTCCGTTGCCTTATCATTGTTTATTTTTTACTGAAATCATAATTGTATTATTAAAAATTTACAACTTTATGTGTTGATAAATTCGAGCGAATTTCATATGATTACCACTCACGCCGTCATCCACGGGGGGCGGGCAGAGATTACGGTTTTACATTTATCGCGAAAACTATAGCCAAATGAGCTTCCGTCAATAATTTTTCGCCTTATCGCCTAGTGTTTTAATGTTATTTATTGTCCGTATGTAGTCACTGTAGACACAGGGGATATTAGTTATAAGGGGAAACGTGGTTCGTTTTCTGTAGAAGATAACACAGTAAATTCAAAACAAAGTTTTAAAAATAAAGCTTTTGTTTCTCACAAATGACTTCAATAAATTTAGTAGTCCAATGTTTAACTTCAATCCCTATTTTCCTATCGTCAGAGGTGGAATATTTTCTTCAAATTTAAATGTGACCACTCTCGTTGTACTCACGGGGAAAAAAGGGCGTGGCGGGAACGTTATTATAATATTTTATCCTTTACAATTACTTTGTGCTATTAGTAATTATACGGATAAATATTGTTTACACCCTTAAAGGTAGGTGACCCTCTTAACAAGTAAACGAATGCGCAAGCAACAGTAACCATGAATAATTTCTATTTTTATTAATTCACCTGTTATGGCTGCAGATACAATAACTTGCCCCATATTTCATAGAACTTTTGTAGAAGGGCTACGGTAGGGGTATGCTACGATATAGGCTACGCCGTAGTATAAGGACAAGGACACAATAGAAATGATTAGTATAATAATCATCATTCATCATTTCAGCCTATTAGAAGTCCACTGCTGAACATAGGCCTCCCCCAAAGATTGCCACGAAGCACGGTCCTGAGCCACCTGCATCCATCGACTTCCCGCAACACTGCGCAGGTCGGAAGTGATCCATCTTGTGGGGGGTCGTCCTACACTGCGTTTGCCTGTACGTGGCTGCCACTCGAGAACCTTTTTTCCCCAGCGGTTGTCAGTTCTGCGAGCTATGTGGCCGGCTCATTGGCATTTCAGCTTGCTGATCTTTACGGCTATGTCGGTTACCATAGTTCGGTTTAGTAGTATAATAATGATGATATTAATTTATCCCTAATGGGAAAGGCAACGGACTTTAGTCCATACAGCCAGGTCTGTTTTCTTTCACTGTTTGTTCATGACTCCCCTGATTAGTATAATTAAATAGTGACGTGTTTGACGTTTTTCCATTTCGCGGGTATTTTTCGTAATAATCCACGCATGCTACCACCTTCCTAAATAACCAAGCTTTTAAACAGAGCAAACCACATGTTGATTAGTTATAATCAATGCATGTAGTCAAAACTTGACTGACATGCATTTATTAAAGTCGGATGTTTCTCTTATACTTTGTATTATTTATTTATTTAGATAGGTACAATTTACAGACCGCAGTTCAGCTTATACAAATGATATCATTATGATGTTCATTGATAAATCTTAGGGGCTCTATTACAATTTGTACACGACATTCACTTTACAAAAATATTACAAAAATATGCAAATACTATTTAAAAGCAAATTGCGTGCTGCCACGGTATCAATTAAATATTATTTTTAACAGAGGTTTTAAAAGTCTTTGAAGATTTATTAAAAATGTCTTGGCGAGAACATAAGCGATTGTTATACAATTTACCCTTCCTTATAATTATTACTATTATACTATATTAATTATACATCATTCTGTGACACATTATTAGTAGTGGTTTTTTTTTTTTTTTTACTGTTAAAAAAAACGTTACCTTCCGCTGTAGGAATTTCTCCTGTGTCGCGGAGGCAGTTTACATACATGAATTGCACATGGTCAAACCCCCAGACCGGGAACTATTATTTGTAGTCCATACAAATACTAGTCCCGTGCGGGAATCGAACCCGCGACCCACAAGGCCGCAGCTAAGCGCTTAGCCACTACGCCACCGAGCCGTCAAATTTTTGTTTTAATTCACTTGTTCATAAACAAGCACTATACAGTGTAAGAGGGAATTTTATAACCCCCCTTACATTCTAAACTATATAAAATGATTATATATTCCCCATGTATTATCATTATCTCGAAATGCCAATCTAAAACGAGGCTGACCTTAGGCGCTGCTGTCCATCATCAGATACTAGACCAAAAAACAGTCTGTATTTTTCGAGATGGTTATCCCGCTATCCGTGGGTTGCGATTGCGATTTTCAAGGCTTTTCTCATAGTCGCTTCTTCGGTACCCTCGTGAAGAAACGGGGGGGTGGCAACTAATAATTATGGTTGGAGTGGTAATGGTAGAGTTCATACAAAATGTTGTTCGGAACAAATTTTTGTATTATTTATTTGTGTGATTCCAGTCAGCGTAGTGCATGCAGAACCGGTCGAGTGTCAAGTGCGGGCGCTGACCGAGTCGGGCTGGCTGTGCGGGCTGAAGCGCTGGTCGGAGAATAACACGGTGTACGCGAGCTTCCGTGGGGTGCCCTACGCGAAACAGCCTCTAGGAGAGTTGAGGTTCAAGGTAAAAAAATGTTTTAGATACACGATGAATATTAGGTTGGTGAAGAAGTTTTTTCGTTATTTATACACAAATTTAAAATATTATTTATCATAGCTCTATTGTGTCCACTTTGTAGGCGCTGACATAATCCCATTGCTGTAGAAATTTTGGCACTTCAGATCAAGAGAACTGCGACAAGTAGTTTTGACAGTCCTCTCTTGATGTTGTCCTAACACTACCTAAAGAATTCTGAAGAGACCGAAACAGGTGAAAATCTGAGGGTGCAAGGTCAGGGCTGTATGGTGGATGCATTGACACTTCCCAACTAAGCTCTCTCAATATACGATGAGTGGCTAAAAATGTGTGTGGTCTGAGGTGATTGCGATGAAAAACCACACCCTCACTGTTGATCACTTCCGGCCGTTTTTTCTCTATTTCTTGCTTGAGTCTCAGCAGCTGTTGATAGTAGAGATTTAACCTGCTACCCCCTTCCCCTTAGCACCACCGAACGACTAGGCGCGGCGAGCAGTTTCACCCTTATGTTGTAGACATTCATTCATTACGCACGAAGCGGTTGCCTCTTCTTTCATTATGCGGACCGCTAAGGAGTGGAACTCTCTGCCGAGGTCAGTTTCTCCGGAACACTATAATCTGGACATCTTTAAGGCCACAGTGAACAGACACCTTCTAGGCAAACGTGTAGCACCCTAGGCCTCATCTTCTCCTTCCATCAAGCGAGATTGAGGTCAAACGTAAGCCTATTTTTTACAAAAAAAAAAAAAAGATCAGATTCGATGGTTTTGCCCGGCGGTAAAAACTCATAATGAAGGATGCCCTTTAAAATCCAAACAAATGAGATTCAATATGCGTTTCGCTTTAGTCTTTGGAGTTTGACTGCCCTTTGACCATGATCGTTTTCGCAAGTTCTTGTCTTAAGTATAGTCTTTTTATCACTAGTGATCAATATTTAAAAAAAACGGTTCGATTTCATTACGTATCAATAGAGAATCTCAAATGAGTTCACGATTCGTCAGGTTTCTTTCGGTGAGCTCGCGTGGCATCCAAATATCGAGCTATTTTGGATATGCAGACTTTTTCAAATGGGTTAAAGCTGTTTTAGTGGTCAACCCGGTGCTCTTCAACTATGTCGTAACTACTAATATGCCGATCTTGCTCCACTTCTTCAAAAAATAGCATCGAATTTATCTGTAACACGTCGACCAGCCGTGGTAGCCTAGTGGTCAGGGCGCTCACTTTAGTATCATAGAGCGCGAGTGACCTGGGTTCGATCCCCGGTGCCGGCACCACTAAAATTGTTTTACACCAATTTTAAGTGCTGTATTTACCACGCGCTCAACGGTGAAGGAAAACATCGTGAGGAAACCTGCATGTCTGAGAAATAATAAAAAAATATTATTTCGAGGATATGTGAAGCCCGCCAACCCGCACTGGAGCAGCGTGGCGGGCCCTTCCCGGCTCCTAAACCCTCTCTGATACTAGTATTTGAGAAGGAGGCCTTTGCCCAGCAGTGGGCACTTACAGGCTGTTACTTTACTTTTTTTTTTTTACGTCGACCAGAGCGAGTTTCATCGTTGACATCAAAATTCCTGGATTGAAAACGCTTGAACTAATTTTGTGCTACTCTTAGTGATACTGCGTTACGTCTATAAGTCAGGTGACGGGATAATTGTCTTGAAAAATACTAGACCAAAACTAAGCAGACCGATAATGGGCTGCTGCCCACGGTGCTCCGTGTCAGATGCGAGGTGTCTGGTACTGAGTTCGTCAATCCGCTCGCCGACCGTGACGAATACGGCAAATCTTTATGAGGCTGTCCTATGCCGTGCAGTGGACTATTTACAGGCCGTTAAGAAGAAGAAAAAGAAGGCATTAGAATATAGCGTAGTAGTTTAGTTGAGCTGGCTTTATAACGCCTTCCTGACCTCACGTCATTAACATTCTTAACATATGGTTTCTGTTCAACAGGAGCTCCAACCCGCAGACCCCTGGGACTATCTAGATGCCTCCGAAGAGGGCCCAATATGCCCCCAGCAAGATGTCTTCTATGGGAAGCTCATGACATCACAGAAAATGGACGAGGCGTGTATATACGCGAACATTCACGTCCCCATTGAAGCGCTACCAGAAACCAACCAGAGAAGACCTTCCAGAGATCTGAAGCCCCCATACGAGGCTGGTTTAAGCGATGAAGACAAACAGAAATACCCGGAGCTTCCGATATTGGTCTTCGTGCACGGCGGAGGCTTTGCATTCGGTTCTGGCGATTCGGATTTGCACGGCCCCGAGTACTTAGTCAGCAAGAGAGTCATTATCGTCACATTTAACTACAGGTAAAACGCTTTTACTTACGATCTAAAAAACCAATGGAATAAGCCAATGTAACTGTTGAAGTGTCAGGGGAAGGTCAAATTTGTGTCGAACTGATCCCACTCGTGGTAATTCGTAGTCGGCAGAAAAAAAACGCTCGTGTATCACAGAAAAAAGTAACAGCTTTGAGAAACATGAACTCAACAATACAGATTTCATTATTAATGCCCACTGTTGAAGCAATCTGTTAGGATTCCTTTTGTCGGCACGTGGCTGTACATTTGAGAGCCTTTTTCTAACAGTTTTCGCTACCATAATTTAAACTTTGGTCTATGTTAATTGTTAATCGATAAATACAAGCCTCATAAAGTGTAAGCGTTTAAGAGGGTGCATCATTATTAGACTTTTCAAGGTCGCGCGATTAACCTAACTTAAATCACTTCTACGAATTTAATACTACATGTATAAGAGCCGCGGTAGCCTGGTGGTCTGGGAGCTAGCTTTAATTTCATAGTACGCGTGTGACCTATATTCGAACCCCGGTGCCGGCCCCGCTAAAATTGTTTATAGCAATTTTAAGTGCTGTATTTACCACGTGCTCGGCTGTGAAAGAAAAGCTCGTGAGGAAACCTGCATTTATGAGAGATAAGTTTCGAGGACGTGTGAAGTCCGCCAACCTGCACTGGAACAGCGTGGCAGACCCTTCCCGGCACCAAACTTCTCCCAAATATTTGAGATCCTTTGCCCAGCAGTTGGCATTCACAGACTGCTCCTCTACTTTTGTTTTTTTCGTATAATTAAAAATATACCATTATTAAGAGAACACTATAATTAAGACATCTGAGAATTTTTTTTCCGAAAAACTCAACGTTTCGTAACCACAATTTTTCCATAAGCTTCAATGTACGTAGAAGGCTTTTGAATGAATCCCTCCTTTGATCCCACCAGTTTGTTTATAATAATTATGTTTGTTAATTAATATTTAACTTGAGCGTTTTTGAGGTGTGCTCTTTAGGATTTTCCAAACTATTTTAATCTGGCATGCATGGCACGCTAGGGGGCAAAGTCGGCGAATGGGCCCGCCTCTTATCATATTCCTATATTCTACTTCATTACATGGAAAGGTGAGAGGTTGGGTTCGAACCCATGCTCGGTAGTCAGGTACGTTAAGTCAGGATTCGAATCCCAGCCGAAGTAAATATTTTTTCCAATCACAAATTATTGGTTTTCCGGTCAGGTTATATGCGTCGCGTATCTCAAAGAGTCGAGACAGTGGCTCTGTAATTGTGCGTACGCTTACGGCACTATAACATCTCCTGCGCCGTTGACAACTGCCGATAGTGTCACCATCAATTGTATAAATTTATGTAACTCCATTGTATTTGTGCTCGACCGGGGTAGTACCACGGCCTCGCTGAATACCGGCGTGAAGTATGGGCATCCTGTGCGTTTCGTTCGGTGCATGGGGTATCCGGATGTCAACTCCTCTCTCCCCCGACCCCCAATTCCCGTCATCCCTCCGATCCCTTAAAGATTTTTAAAGACAACCCACTTACAATCAGGTGAGCCGCTTGTTCCTTTGCCCCCGGTTCTTATAAAAACAATAACTAAAAAAATCGTACCAGCGCGTTAATCTACATATGTTTGCCGACCGTTGCATATATATATATATTAGTAGACGCAACAAGCAGTGAATAGGTTCGATTAAGTAATGAGTCGTAAATCAGAAAGCCGTATGTTTGTTTACACCGAACGCGGCGATAAGGGAAACGGTTATCTAGGCCAAGTTCACCTGAGATGTAAGCTTGCCACGTGTTTGAACTCAACGAAAATATTTTTAAGTGTTCGTTAGTTAATTATTACAAACATACATTCATTATTTTGTTACATATATTTGTATAGAGCTTAGGCAGAGACGCGGTGCCAGCATAAGGCATTTTTGAGCAAGCCGGAGAAACAATAAAAAGATTTTCGAGGTCATTTCGAAATGTTTGTGTGCGGTAGAGCCAAGCGGCGACTTTCGCTGCTGCTCGAATGGCAAGGTCCCACCCCATCTTCTATCCTAAGGCCGGCAACACACCTGCAGCTCCTCTGGGGTTGCAGGCGCACGTGGGCGACGGTAATCACTTCCTGTCAGGTGAGCCGCTTGCATTGCACGTTTGCCAACTTTACCAAAAATAAAAAATGTAAACTGCTAATTGGCACTGGAACCACGGAGTGAGCCCCTATTGACTTCTAATTCCCTTATAATATTTAGAGGAAGCATTTGTCCACTAATGAAGCATAAATAGCACGTCTCATAATAATAATATATATATATAACTTATTTATTTTATTGTCTTTTATATATGTATAAGTATATTTATATATATCACCCAACCAGACGAGTATATATCTAAATAACCCCACATAATAATAATAATAAATTTGGAAATAGAACATATAATAAACAGGACGATGCACTAGGCTCGCAGGTTCCTTACAATGACTAACAAACCACCTCCAATTCTTCGAAAGAAATGTTTGCAAAAATAAATTCTCCAATAATAAACGTAATAAAACATTAAAATTGTAGGATTTCCTTGAGGTGTTCGACCTTCACCATCCACTGTGTCACAGTGGTGCCGGCACCGCAATGTCGCATTGGTTATCAACGTAAACCGGACCTTGATAGAATAGGGCGCTCAATGTTTACTGGCGTTGGACTCCTCTGCCCGGGATTCGTCTGGGTAGGTAGCACACTCTTTACTCACCTCTGCTGCCAAGCTGCAGTGCGAAACTACGGGAACTACTAGAGCCAGTACAGCAACGCGCTGTGAGGCATTCCATCTTATCCCTGAGGAGTGACAACACCTGTGGCCTTCATCGATTGAGGTTGTTGGCAGGTGCTGCAGTAGCTGCTTACTATCAGGTGGACTGGGAGATCGTTTTCAATATTGATAAAAAAAAATTTTTTGTTATTAGCGGCGGAATAACAAAATATATTTATAAATGTCGAACACAAAACCAGTTTAAATGTTCAACGCCGGCGGCTTACACGTGCCGGTCTTAAATTCCGGCTACTTGATATTCGTTATAGGCAAAGTTATAACATGCTAATAATTTTTGCATCGGGAGTTTTTTTTTATTTGACACCTATTGGTTCTACGTTCGGCAAGGTCCTATTTAGAATGGAAAATATTATACATAATGTGTGGAGTGTCTAATTACTGTGAAAATTAATGTTCCGGGTACTCAATATACTAAGCTTCAACCACCTTATGCTCAATAGGGTTGACAGAGGTCTACAGTTATTTAAGTCTTTTCGCCAGTACAGGCCATCGATAAAAATCGTACATACGAGTACGTCTCGAAGTTTTTGACTCAAGCTCTCCACATTGTGGGTCGAACTTGTGACCTGATCCGCAGGCAGATCTCCTAACCCTTCGGCTGTCGTGGTTAACTCAATATCTGATAGTATTTATAGGGAACAGTTTATACCTGTGGATGGTAACAAATCAAGTAAAATAACGAATCTTGATTGCTAACTATAGCATTCTGCTAAAAGGTTAAGGTCAACGAACTTATAGTCTTACCTTACCTTAGCTGAACAGCCATGAACTATCCACTGCAGGATATAGGTCTTTCCTAAAGGAGCGTTAGCCATAATCGCCACGCGAATTGCCGTTCGCAGCACCAGACACCTCGCACCACAGACGCTGCTGCCCTGTCATTATTATGGTCTGGTACGTCTCGAGACAGTTAATTCGATGACTGTGGGTAGCCATTGCGATGTTCAAAGCTTCTCCCTTAGTCGCATCTTACGGCACTTTATTAATTGCTTCTATAGTCTATGCAAATTATAAGGATATAAATGTAAGCGAGCTACTGTACCGACAGCCTCAATGTCTAGCTCAACAAAGCAAAAGTTAACCGTTTCATTTCTAAGTAATAATTATATAGATAAAAAATCCTAAAACAAAAAAATCCTCGCCATTTTTATTACTATTCAATCTCATTAAAACTGCAAGAATGAATCCCAAAGTCGTCATGTCATCCTCCAGCTCCAGCATGAGATCTTCGTCACTACATGTTTCGAACCGTGGTCGGTTAACGAACCAAAAAAAAAATCAACTAGCAGTCTATGAAATGGTACACTGACGGCAGCGACAAAGGAGCTCCTTTCTGAATAAACTTGAGCGTTTTTAGGGTTCCGTGCTCAATGGGCAAAACGTAGCTCTATTAATGTCACTCTGTCTGTCCGTCCGTATAATCACGGATCTCTAGCTATTAGACGGAAAAAGTTATAGACCTGAAATTTGGATATTTAGTGAAGAATATTGCCCCCGAACCGAATATTGAATTAGAAATCCAAAAGAATGATTTTTTTTACCCTCTCGTGTGGGGTGTAATAATATATACATTAAATTTAAATTTATTCTTTTCATTTAAAGAAACGGAATGATCACCAAAGTTTGGAATATCTGTACATTAAGCAGCACATACTGAATTTAAAACAACAAACACCGAAAACACTGATTCATTAAATGTCTACCTATTAAAAAAGTTAACTGGTCCATAAGCACGAAAGCCTAACAGAGCGAGGCACCACTCGCACTTGCCCGTTTCTTAAAAACGTACGCATTCGATTCGTCTGTTTCAACATTTTTTTATAGAATACTAGCAATGCAATTTATTAAGAAGCATTACTAATATTCCTGTTAACCCTCCTGCTAACCTTACAGCTTGTATCTCGAGTGGTTCACAACATTAGTCGAATGGCGCGCTTGAACTTGCGACCTCATGTTTCGAGTCCGCACCCTAACCCATTTGGTGATTGGGGCTTTCATACCCCGCATTCTCAAGTTCCCACACTCCCTGTCGAGAATTGGGTAATGGAAGCAGTGTGACTTCTGAAATACGTATTCCGTTAAATTAAATGGTATAATCAATGACTTTATGCTGACAAGAACACTTGCGGCTAGAAAGATAATTAAATTAGTTGTAGAAAACACATCTCCACTCCCCGCTCCGAACCCCAAATATCCTTGAAGGCCTGCAACACACCTGCAGCTCCTCTGGTGTCGCAGATGTACGTGGCAGACTGTAATAACTCACCACCAGGCGAGCCGTTAGCTCGTTTTTACATTTTTCCATAAAAAAAAAAACTAAGTTTTCGACACAGCCTCTCGAAACAGTAGGCAAGTATGTGCCACAGTTAGCAACGATGTTATTACTTAAGTTTTATCATTTATTAGCGTTTGTTTCCTCAAGGCGCCAAGTCAATGACCAAAGTAAATGTTTTTCTTATTTCTGTTTATTAATCACTAGTAATTCGGCACGTGTTTTAGTTACTATGAAACGTTTATTCAAATGTAAGAGTACATTCACATACAAGGCCAACTAACTTTACGTAAATTAGAATATTTAAATTTTGTCCTAAGATAGATTTAAAATCGTGCGAAATTTGCATAATTTTTAATCCAAAACATCTTTTTGTAGGTGTTTATTTTCAATTGTTTTGAGTGGAAAGTAATTTGTGGTTGTTTGGTGTGTTAGTGGTGGGTTGATGAAGTTGGTTGGTGGAAAGCTTAGGTGAAACGACCATAAGAAAGTATGGTTCAGTCTCCGCACCATGCGAGGTACGATACAATTTATAAGTCGCATATAGTCTAGGTCGTTACTAAAAGTCCTATATTTCACACTTCGTAACAAACAATTTAAGGCGTTTCGAATGTTCTTACGGATAAGCAAAAAACGTTACATTTCGTCATCAAACGTTTAAAAGAAAAAAAAATATGACCGAATTTTTATGCCATTTCCAGACTAAATGCCTTGGGCTTCCTGTCTTTGAACACGCCGAGCATCCCGGGTAACAACGGACTGCGTGACATCGTGACTATGTTACGTTGGGTGCGTACTAACGCCAGGGCCTTCGGCGGTGATCCTGATCAAGTGACATTAGCGGGCCAAAGCGCTGGAGCCAGCGCCGCACATTTAGTATCTCTTTCGTCGGCCGCCGAAGGACTGTTTAAACGGTATGTAACACTATGAAAGAGGTTGTATGAATGCGAACTGAAACGGGCATAAAATTTAACAAGCAGCGTTGTGAGTTATTCAAGATATCAACCCAAGAGAAGCGAGAATCAATCCTACGCCAGGAATGTTTACCAGACAAAGTTATTAGAACATAGTGACATCGCTCGTTACAGATGATACTTATAAAAAAAAATAAAAGTTGCGGAGTTGGTATATGCAAAGCCGCAGACTGTTATTGTATCTCGAATCGAGTAGAGACAGCTTAGGAACTGGCGCCGATAAAATGTTAATTATAATGTTGGCGGCTAAGGAAAACATAGAACACAACAACATCTCCAAAATCATTTCGCTTTTTGAGACACTTATCAGAGGCGGTTCCTTTTTAACGTTTATACTGTTCGGCTAAAATATCGTAGTCCATTGCTTCTGGACAACTGCTAAAAATATTAATGTTCTGTTAACATTTACCTGTAAACATTGTAAGATCTATGTGATCGCTTTGTGACTCGCTCAGGTGGGATTCACAAAGTGACGTTCGGAAGCACATTACAGCTGCATGTTCTTAAATATCTTTAACAATTTGGTCTAGACATTTGAACAGATTGCCTTAATCCGAAAGATATACTGCACATAATATTGCTATTAATGATAACTGTAATAAGCTTAGTACTAATTAGTATATATCATCTGTTACGTCGTGGTCCGGTCATAGAATTGCTCACATTATGAAATGGCGCTTGAGGCGCTGTGGGCGCTTCGCTTATGCCAAAAGGATATGTTAAGGAATTGGTGAAGTTTATTATTAGCAGCTAACTTAAATAATTTTTACACGTAAAAAAAAAAAAATAAACATATGTACAATACAACTCATTATTATTATTTTATCATAATATATAAGTAATACCTAATTTGTTAGTTTTTAATTTTTCACTTAGAAGAATAATAAATAAGTAATTATTAAAGTTACATCATTTATTGGCCATAGTATAATACCTGTGAATATCATAAACGATATTGCCCGTACGCGTTAGGCATTTTATGAAATTCACGACAATTTCACGATGTGGGAAATTCTACGATCGGGCTATATTCACTGATAAAGATTTCGATATTTTACCTAAATAAAGTTTCCATGTTTCAGACTTATATTGATGAGCGGCACCGCGATGCCCACATTCTACACAACCTCGCCAGCTTACTCCCAGTTCATCGCCAACATGTTCCTCTCACATCTCGGCATCAACACCACGGACCCCGAGGATGCTCACCGCCAACTAATACAAGTCCCAATCGAAAAGATCATGAACGTAAATAGCCTTCTCATAGACCAGTTCGGCATAACCACATTCTTTCCTGTCGTTGAAAATCATTTTCCGGGTGTTACAACAGTGTTAGACGAGGACCCCGAAGTACTGTTGTCCAGAGGTCATAGCAAATACATACCATTGCTGCTTGGTTTTACATCGGCCGAATGTGAAAGTTTCCGCCCAAGGTTCGAACAGATAGACATACTGACAAGAATAAACGAAAATCCACTGTTAATGGTATCTCCCAACATTATATTCAATACGCATTCGAACGATTTGCTAAACATCGCCAAGAGGGTGGAACATAAATATTTTAATGGATCGCCGAACATGGACAAATTCATTAAATGTTGTTCAGACACGTATTATATTTACCCCGCACTAAAACTGGCGCAAAGAAGGAAAGCAATGCACGGTGCACCGGTGTTTCTCTATCAGTTCTCGTACGAAGGTGAATATAGCGTTATAAAGGAGGCGAATGGGATAAAGTACAAGGGGGTGGGTCACGTGGAAGACCTGACTTACGTGTTCAGAACGAATTCGATGATGGGCTCTCACATATCGTTCCCGCCGACGATCGACGACGACGTGATGAAGGACTGGATGACAACGATCGTGAGGAATTTCGTTTATTGCAGGTACTACTATTTGTTTCGCTTCGTTTTTATAACGCGGACGTAGACGCAATCAATACAAATTGTATTTTGTGCAAGAACACAACACAATAGGACTACAAATTTCCTTTTGATTTTACAAAGAAAGAAAGAAACATTTATTGCACAAATACGCCACTTGATAACAAAACAAACATTGCAACACATTTAATCAAACAGTTATTTACACGAACAATGTTTAACGTTGCCTCCTATGCACGCGTTGCGTGGCGCATGGGAATTTATGATGGCATTTTAGAGAATTTGATGTTCACTAATTGTCAGTAATCTCTTTATTGGGCAGGCTATTCCAATACGTCCAATCCGCCTTTTAAGCTTTGTCGCTCTTCTTAAGAATATAAGTATTAGCTTCACCAGGAAACCTCCACTCAAGAAAATTTCGCTGTATTGGAAAATTATGACACCTCTATAAATATATAGAGATCACATTAGTCACATTATTAATAATATATAATTACTCACAAATACACGTTAATTAAACTTTAATTTCATCTATTTCAGCCACCCCGCATGCTTAGGGAACGACGTGTCGGCCTGGAGGCCGGTAGACGAGTACCTTCGCTATCAAGACATACAGACGCCGGCTTATTTCCGGTCCACGGATCCCACCGAGTCACAACGCGACATGATGGAATTCTTCGACAGCATATACAACAAGACTAGTTGAACTATTCCAAAATAGACTGAAACTGTGTTGATTGTTTGTATGACGCCTGTGTTTGAAAAAAAAAAAAACATTAGGCGATTGTTTGCGATTGTATATTTGAAATAATGGTTAAAAATATTAGTTCGTCTATATTCGTGTGCTATTAATTTTAAATTGACGATCTCCCATCCACGGTAACAGAGAGCAACGCGCATAAAAGAATAACATATAAAAAAGTTACGTAACGACGTTAAAAACATTCAAAGATTAAGATGAGAAGGAACCTTTATATAACAAAATTCAAAACTCAAAAAATCAATACTAATTCATTCCAACAACAGCTTTGTGGACGAAACAATCTCCAATTCTACCCACATTTCTTAAGTGTGCAAGCTAGGTGGTACAGATTTGTGGAATTGTTTTCTGCCGTCCAATTCTGTTTAATGTTGCCATTTAGATACTAGATTGAACTGAAGTGAATTGACATAATTAACCATTGCATATCCGGTGATGGTACTTTTATTTATTAAGAAACATAAGACTCGTATTATTAACTGTGTGTACTTATTGTACTATAAGTGAGAATTTTTGTACTATTGATTGTAATGTTAGAAGTATTGCGGTGAGTCATTTAGATTTAGGAATAATATATTGTAAGAAGTGATTGGAAATTTTAATACAGCAGATTTGATAGAACTTTAATTTATACTTTCGATTGTTGTCTCTAGGTGAAAATTCATCATAATGACAATTGTTATCATCTCTTGTACTAGTTTCACAATGTAATAATGTTCCATATAGAACTTTATTTAAACTACGCGCTAGAAAGAAAGTTTCTCAAACATCCGGTCATAATTGGACTTAGTGAAAGATAAAGTTGTTAGCATTTTGAATAAGTTTATAATTCGTGAAAATGAAAAGAATGCCCATGAACTCTTACTAACTATAGGAACGAGATAATTGATTTATAGTAGCTGAAGTCTCGGTTTTATAAAATGTTTAATTTGTCTCATTATTTATTTAGAGAACGAAGGTAATGAATTAGATGCAAAACCATGAAGCCAATCTCTTCATTATCTATGTGTTTATCTACGTCTACGTCTATCATATAGATAGAATTAATAAAAAAAACCGTCAAACATTAGAGACGTGTATTGTTTAATAGTGCTCGATTGTAGTTTATTCGAATGGAAACACAACTCGATTATAATTAGCAATAGATGATGTGATGAATAAAGTGTGCCCGCAATTTATATATTTCTTTCTTTTGAATTGATGATGTTCTCCTGGCTGATTTCGATTGTTGCGTCAACATGTTTTTGTACGTGGGAGAGCAATGGCTATTGCTGCTGCTCGAATGGGCCGGCTCGACCGGTGGTAGTACCAAAGCCTCGCAGAATACCGGCGCGAAGTAGAGGCATCGTGTGCTTCAGCGTTTCGTTCAGTAAGTGAGCTACCAGAGGCTCACTCCACCTCCCACAATCCTACACCCCATCTCCCAAATATCCTAAGGCCGGCAATACACCTGCATCTCCTCTGGGGTTGCAGATGTACGTGGGCGACGGTTATCACTTCCCATCAGGTGACCCGTTTGCACGTTTGCCCCTTTTAACAGAGAAAAAAAAACTGTAACAGCGTCAAAACAGTCCACTGCTAGACAAAGGCCCTAGGCTGGTTATTAAAGCCAACGGCCGGTTCTTTGTATGAGTGTTGTAATTAATTTCTGAAATTTGAATTCTGAAAATCTGAATTATTTTTAAATCACGATAGTTTCATTTCAAATGCGCGTAAATAAAACTAATAATTATTTCTGAAATTTTAATTAAAATGTTAACGTGAATTTCATTAACTATATTGAATTACTTCATATAAAATACATTTTTGTTTCTAATATTATTTCAGCTAAACTAGGTACTTGAATCCACGTATTCAATCTACTTCAATTCATTATCACATGTCAACATGTGAAAACTAATTACCATTTCGAAAACTGATGGATAAAGCGAACACGTAAATATGAATGGTGGACGCCATTTTAATTACAACGGAAGTGGGAAGCGAAACTGTAGATTGCCACGCGTCGATAAATCTCAAAGGCATGTAATTTTCACAAATACATAAGCTTATAGCAGCTGCCATGTCAAAGGGAATGCAACTCACCGAATCCCACAAAAGCGACGGCAGTCCATAACATTCGACGTTTAATGGAAAAATAAAGCTTCGGCCAATACATGAACACGGAGATGTTCCAACTGAGTTTCATTATGATGCTTTGTATGATTCGATTGACGAATCAGAGCTTGGTCACCACCGCGCAGGGGATGCTACGTGGCGTGTCCAGAGACGGTTATAATTCATATATCGGAATACCGTACGCCACTGCCCATGGAACAGGACGATTTAAGGTAATCTCATGCTCAGCTATGAATGAAATATTTTGCTAAACCATACATATAGATTTACATTATATTTTTTTTCTCTCTTTAGTTCTCTCTTTTCTATCACCTACACCTACTTCATTTCATCTCTGCATCGTCCAAAGGTTGACTGGTAGAGAATGCTTCTGGCATTAAGTCCGCCTATATACATTTTCATGTTTATGAAGTTGAATAAATAAATAAATTCACAAATAGAAAAAAACTGCGCTTTCTGCGTTAATACCGTCAATATACGACGATACTATTTTACAAAAGATGCCCAATAATCTGTTCCTCATTACTAGTATTTTGGACAATTACTGTTGGAAACAAGTTTATTCAAGATTTCGTTCAAAAAAAATTAACTACCCACAATATTGGTCAAATAGACAATTTAAGGTGATTTTTAAATATTCCAGAGGGCCGGCCTGGCGCCGTATTGGACAGGTATCAAAGAAGCAAACGATCCACATTGTACAATGAGTTCTCAAGTGGAGAAGTGTTTAAAGCTCGACGTCTATGTTCCAACGTCCGACGGAGCACCTTGGCCTGTATTGGTATGGATTAAAGGTGGTAGTGGGTTTTATCATCCGGGCGAACTAGTCCAAAGAGGGATTATAGTGGTCATCGTACGTCATCGGTATGCCATTTTAAAACATAAAGTAGATCAACTTAAAGTTACTTTTAAACGTTCAAGTAGACATTTATTCGAATGTCTGGTACATCAAAACAAAAGAAGTCGTGCATTTCTTTAGAAGAATTGCCCAAGTTTTATATTATATTAAGGACGATTGTCAAGAAGACAGATTTGTTCGGTCGGTCGTCAGAACTTCGTTTCGTCAACCAGCACAATACACGATAAAGTTGTGGTTTGCTTTTGGGGAATCATATGGGATAATTTTACATTTAAAATTAATTAATTAATCAGGTATTGTAATAAACAATATGTTTTAAAGTGTAATTTTTAAATCAAAATAAATATAATAATGTAATGGTATTTATGTGAATACCAGATTTGTTTAATTGAATTTGTTACAATGTTTAAATTTTGACTAGATTAAGAAATGAACTCGTAACTATAAGAGTTGAAAACCTTAAACTGAACATGGCTATTATGAAAAATTATTAAAACTTTACAGTATGGGGCCACTTGGATTTCTGTGCACTCAAGAAGAAGAAATACCAGGCAATGGCGGCGTAAAAGACGTAGTGCTTGCTCTACGATGGGTTAGAGACAACATTATAGCGTTCAAGGGTAACCCGGACAAAGTAATAGTTGCAGGAGAAAGCTTCGGGGCAGCCATGGTCGAGACGCTCATGTTATCACCAATGACTCGAGGTCTTTTTCACGGCGCCATAATGCAGAGTGGAACTGTTCTGAGCCCATGGGCTTTCAATTACGATGCCAAATCTCGTGTACGAGCTCTTAAGAAAGCTTTTAATGACGATGACAATTTCCCAGTAATGTTATTACATGCAGATATAGAAGAAGTGGTTGCAAAGGCGGAAAACCTAGACATGTCATATTTCCCATTTGGTATTTGCGTCGAAAAACCATTCAAGGAAGAAGAAAGGCTACTGTCAGAGCCACCTTATGATCTGCTGTCCGAGGGAAAGGGAATATCTGTTCCTCTTATAATTGGGTACAACAATAATGAGGCGTATATATTTGCCACTGTTTTAAAACGTGCACAAGTTTTAAAAAGATTATCTCGGGATTTTATGTTCCTCGTTCCAACCGAACTCCAAGACCTGAGCGATAGAGAATTGTATCAAATGCGTGACAAAATCAAGGAACTATATTTCAAGAATAATAACTTTGACGTCCCCTCATTACTTGCATATCATAGGTAAGTTCTTTTTAATTCTAGAAGATTTGAGTCTAGTTTTAGCGAATTCTTTAGGTTACATCTTTTTAAAGTATTAAAACTACAGAATATGTCATGAAAGGTTTTTCAGGAAGCTACTATTATGTATTAGATGGACATATACTTTTTGAAAATCAATATATAAAACATTTTTATTCCAGTGACGCATATTTCCTAAATCACATACATAGAAGTGCTCGACTCCATTCGTCTGTATCCCATAACCCGGTCTACTACTACCAGTTCTCTCACTCAGGTAACGCAGGAGTCGAACCGGAGAGCGGTATGAATAAAGTTGGCGCGGCCCACTCCGATGAATTGGCGTACTTGTTCCCTGAGAGTGGACGCAGGCTGACAGGGGATGACGGGAAGGTTCAAGAAAGTCTGATTACGCTTTGGACCAACTTCGTGAAACATTTGTAAGTATTTTGTTCGTTAAATAGTCTCCAGTTGTGTCAGCTTCATAACTGTTTAACGTGGTAGAGTCAAGCGGCGGCTTCTGCTGCTGCTCGAATGGGCCGGCTCGACCGGGGTAGTGCCACGACCTCGCAGAATACCGGCGTGAAGTAGAGTCATCTTGTAATTCTGCGTTTTATTCGTTGAGTTAGGTAACCGGAAGCCCACTCTCCTCCCTATCATCCCACTTATCACTCTAATATCCTAAAAAATCACTGGTCTTTTCAGCTTCTCTGATGTTGTAGATGTACATGGGTGACCATCCCGTGAGCCGTTTGCTCGTTGGCTCCCTAGACCGTAAAAAAAAAAAACTTAATATGAGTTCTTTTAAAAAATATTAAACAAGATAAATTAATGTAGGAATCCAACCCCACACCCGGGGATCCAGTGCCCTGGGAAGCTATGGACCAACAACAACCACGCCTCTTAAACATTGGCCTCGAGCTACAGATGACAGAGTATCCACACGCTGCTGCGACGGCGATGTGGGATGAAATTTACGAGAAATACTACGTCAGAAAAAGAAACAGCGCCGTTTAAGTCGAGTCTAAGTCAACTGTGATAAATGAAATGATACATCGAGAAGAACACACAATTGACTTCAAGGAACTTTGCTATTTACATAGTTTTATAGCCCTTTACCGCGTAGTATTCTACCACCCTAATAGTCATATTAAAAAGCTCCATGTGAAAATTTCGTCTCCACTCCGTTTTAATTATGCGGTCCTGGTGCGTTGTTTACTGATAGGCCTGTTTTAATTGTTTAATTACAAATACATCATTGTATTGATCGATTATTATTGTAGGCTTTGATAATGTTGTTCTTTTATTAAAAGCGCCATTTTAAAAATAAAAATAATTTACTTAGTATTCACACATACGCAAATGTTTTTTTTATTCCCGCACCGAACTACAAGTAAATAGGAACGTAATAATATTTCGGTCAATTCAGACATATATGTCAATAGACAATACAGATGCAGAATGAGCGCACCATACTAGATAATGTACATTAATACAAATCGTAGAAAGTGTTCTGTAAGTTAACGTTCAAGAGACTGGTACGTGAACACCTTTTCAAGACATCCGTTCCCACTTAGTGAAATTGGTATCATCGGTCATTACAGTTATATGAATTTCGTGTATGATATATGTATGTATATGTATATACATATATTTATGTTTTCTTATGTGTTTATATGTACTTATTCCGTTATTGTGTATCTAAGTATAAATTCTGCAGTATGTGTTATATACATTTATATGTTTAGGACTTAGAACATCTTTAGGTTTTAGTTTAGTTAAGTAATATTTTACAACTATAATGTTTTGCACCTTAACAATATCTCTCCACGCCTCTGGTTGACTGGTAGAGAATGGCAAAAAGCATTAAGCCTGCCCTTTCTAATACTTTTATAAAGGTATTTAAATAAGTAAATAAGATTTATTTAAAAACATTATTTGAAAAGAACTTACCTATACTTAAAATATTTCGGTATAAATAAAAAAGCAGTTTACCTGAAACAAAAGTAAGGGTTTTTAATAAAAGCATTGCAATAACCTTATGTGTGTATGCATGTGTGTTTGTGTATAACACATGCATGCATACACATATGTTTAAATAATAAATGTTAAATCCTAACTGCCCTGAGACAGTCCTCTCTGAGACAGACCTCTCTGTTTTACTCAAGGTTAGCTGGTAGGAAATACCATATAGCATTATGCTCGCTTTTTATACAGTTTTTTGGTGCAATTAAGAATACATACTCGTAAAAAAGTAAATAAAAAAAGTGTAAAATTATTCAAATTGACGCATACTAAACAATAATCAACAAACAAACAAACAAAATATTTTCATGCGAAACAATATATATACTTTTATTATTTCTCAGACATGATTTCCTCGCATTGTTTTCATTTACCGCCGAGCGAGAGGAAGATGAAGTCACTTCATAATAGCAATTAATAAATTTAGTAGTGCCATCCCCGATCTTCGAACCGCGTCACACGCGTAGCATGAAATTGAAGCGAGTACCCTGGCCCAAGGGTCATTTAATTACTCGCATATTTAGTGCTCAGGAGCGTCCACGGCTTTTTTCGACATTCGTCTTCTGAACTTATCAAAAGGGTTGAATCTATTCAGTATAAGTACCCAAGTGTCGACGCTTGCGGTATGTCACTGGCTGCAAACTTACTAGTCAATACCTGAGCTTTTGTGTTTCTTCATCGGAGATTTTTATTTCAGTACTTTCGTGAGTTTAAGCTTTGCTTGTGCAAACTTCGAGCATATAAAAGGCTTCGAAATATATACACGTGGCTATTTAATTTATGGTGACGACCGGAGCTTCGTCGAAGGATGGGTCCGTATATAAGAATAAATTTACAGTTCCAAATTTTTTCTTTAAATGGTAGCTATGCAGCGGCTTTTGCTACTGCTCGAATGGGCCGGCTCGACCTGAGCCGTACCACGGCCTCGCTGAATAACGAATGTGAGCAGTGAGGTAACCGGACGCCCACTTACCACCTCAGTCCCTCTCAAATCACTCAACTACCGCACTCCCCAAAATATCCTTTGAAGCTGGCACCCGCAGATGGCGGCGATCCCCGATCTGGTGCTGATGTACGTGGGCATCGGTAATCACTTAAAATGAGCCACTTGCTCGTTTTTCCCATAAAAAAAGAGTTCCACATCCACATAGCATAACACAAACTCCTCTAATCCTCTGGGTTGATAACGCTTCTTTACCTAGATTCCGCGACGAGGTCTGACGTAGATGTCTACAAGCTACAGTTATCACTCGCCAGCAGGTAAGCAGCAGCAAGTAAAGCAGCAGACAAAATAAAACACAACGCGGTCGATTTCGATTTCGCAAACCTACCTTCCTCAGTGATGCAGTCGGGGGTCTTTTTAAGGTTAATCGGCGGAATGATCGCGCTCTACACACACAGACACGAGTTCACAGACACTCACGCATGCGTGCACTGCGCACGTCCAAACGCAACCAAACTAACCGATTGGAAACATTGTTTGACAAATAAAAAAAATATGGGAAACCGATGAAGTGGGATAAAGCACTCAAAATAAGGTATCGCTTAAAACATATCCTTTAAACTTGAAACTAACGTATAGATTATTTAATCTAGCAATTAGACAAGAGGTTCGAGCGCCTTGTTAATTGTACACATCGAATAGGACATCGTGTGCCCATTATAAAAACAAAATATATGATTATATATTGACATGAGCAGACACTAGGGGGGCAGGGTGAAACGAGTACCGTGTAATAAAGGTGGGTGAAACAATAACCGTTATCGCCAAAACTATGAGTGGCGAGATAGTAACTGATAACATTGCTTTCCCTGACAATAATAAATTTTGCCAATGTACTGTCGCATGGAAAAAAATCGTACACTAGGGAAACATTTTTAATAGTTCACAGATGGACTTAAGCCTCCGTCATGGGAATTGCGAGCGGATTTGTGATCGTAGTACCAGTTGTATTCATGACAATTCCACTGCTGAACATATGCCTACCTCAAAGATTGCCACAAAGCTCGGCCCTGAGCCCCCTGCATCCATCGACTTCCCGCAACACTGTGCAGATCGTCACTCCATTTGGTGGGGGGTCGTCCCTCGCTGCGTTTGCCTGTACATGTCTGCCACTACCTGTCTTACCCAACGAGTATCAATTCTGCGAGCCGTGGCCACTTCAGTTTGCTGATCCTAACAGTAATGTCGGTTAGCCTAGTTCTGCTGCAGATATCATCGTTGCTGACTCTATCCCGCAAAAAAAACACCGAGCATAGCCCTTTCCATAATCCGTTGGGCAACTTTGCTTCCTCATAACGCTTGGCAACACGCACTGGATGTATACTTTGCTCTTGATGTTTTGATGTAGTTTACCGAAGGCAGCCCGGTCGAGTTGGATACGTCGATTGACCTCTGGGTTGAAGTTGGACATACCTTAAACGGACAATTTATCCCAGGTGTATACCTGGTGTGTACTCGTCGACAACTTCGAGCCTATTTTTCCCAACAACAACCGGTGTTGGTGTGACATGGATGTTAGACATGATCTTCGTCTTGTCCATATTCATCTGTAAAGACCAACCTGTAGGCGGGTTGGTTGGCCCAGTGCAGGTCACCACCACACTAGTCATGTTGCTCCGCATCGAACTATGGAATTTTGGTGTGGCATAGATAATCTAGCCAATTTTAAAGCTTATTTGGAAAGGCCTGCCTCCAGTAGTGCACATGACAATGGTCGATGATGGACGTGATAATGAACATTGGAGCGGCGTGGTGAACTCTTCTCGGCTCTAAAGCCCTTAAAAATATGCATTTACATTATAGACTAACACCGAATTCAATTCTTCATCCAATTGTATATACCTACAACTAATTTTGACCATGTATAAGACTCTGGAACGTAAAGCAATTCCGTATGTCATTGTACATTTGCTGAGATCGATTGTCTGTTATCCCGTGATACCGTTTTAGAGGGACAGTATAACTTTTTGCTTGAATAAGGTTCGACGCAAACTCAGCGCTGATTAATTTCCAAACGAAATAGGAGTAAAAGTAGTAAATGAAATTGGTTTTGTCAGTAAAACTTGACGCTTTGAATTAAATCTCATTCAAGTTGTTATGAAAAGAGATGAAGGCGGTACAATGGCTACCTATTTTGCTGACATTATTCATGGTCTTTCCCCAGGCACTAACAAGAAACAGTAGTTTGACCACTACTAACGATTCCTTAGAACCTTCACTTGAGAAAAATGATAAAGTCAAAGAGGAATACAGCGATAATGAGGACGATATTATCATAACCAACAGTGGACCAGTCCAGGGTCACATACAACCAGAAACGCCAAATATTAAGAGGTTCTACGACATACCATATGGATCGTTTAGCGCAGCAAATCCGTTCCAGGTAAGAAATCATTCTTTACTCTTAAAAACATAACGTTTAGTAAAGTACTTAAATAAACTGGCGTCTTGTATCAAACTCCACCCACAAAGTGATATGAGGTGATGATTTTTAACACCATGACCACACGACGAAATTCTAAATAAATAAATTTTAAATTAGATTTCAATTTGTAGCTCTTCTTTATTCTGCAATTCTTAATTTCGGCCATCGATTCTATTACATCGAGTGGTTTCACCTTTCACAAATTTGTTCTGATAATACATTTGTCAATTTTTAGGAGCCTTCGCCATCGGAGCTCTGGGAAAAAGTTCACAATGAAAGTGAGCATAAATCACGCTGTCCTCAAATTGATCAATCCGAAAAATTTGTAGGCGATACTGAGTGCTTGACTCTGAACATTATGGTACCAACTGCCGCATCCAATGCAGATGTTTTGTTTCACATTCATGACGGAAGTTTTAACACCGGGAGTGGAAATCCAACAATATATGGACCGGAATATATAGTGCCTAAAGGACTTATCTTGGTTTTACCCAATTACAGATTGGGTGCGCTCGGATTTTTGTGTATGCAAAATATGACAATACCTGGCAATGCAGCACTTAAAGACTTGACTTTAGCGTTGAAATGGGTAAAAGATAACATAGCAGCTTTTGGAGGGAATCCTTTAAATATTGCCGTGAGCGGCGAGAGCAGCGCAGGAGCATTGGCAGGATATTTGTCCGTAACTCCTGCATCGAGTACTTATGTTGCTAAAGTTATCACTGAAAGTGGTTTCGTTCTTTCCCATTGGGCTATTGACAGGGATCCAATTTCAACAGTAAATATTTTAGTACAGAAAATGCAAACTCCTATCGAAACTGTTACATCAAAATCTAGTAAGCAATCTGGGAGAGAACTGGTATCATCTGATATAAGATGGTTAACAACAGCAGCAAAAGATATCATGTTTGCTCCATGTATAGAATTTGGTAATAAATCATTTATAACAGAAACACCTTGGAATATGATTCAAAGTTTAAAAACAAACATTTCGTATATGATTGGGTCAACCAATCATGCAGGCATGCTAGAAGCGTTACAACACACGGAGAGTAGTATATATGAACTGAATAAAGATTTTGGTGTTATTTTACCCAACGATTTAGACTTCAAAGGAAATGATAAAGATAGATTTGTGATTGGAAACAGAATAAGGACCCAATACTTCGGTGACAAAAACATTACATTAGATGCAGTAGAAGATCTTTCATTTTGTTATACGGATGTTTCATACTTAGGCCCAACGATTCGAGCTGCGAGACCTTTAGTAGCCGGAGGAGCCTCTGTTTATTTCTATGAGTTCGCCTTTGTTGGAGCTTTTAATCAAGAAATACCTTCATCGGTGAAGATAAATGGTGCGACGCGGGGAGATATTACTAAATATATATTCTGCGAAAAGGGACGTGCTTCTGATGATGGAACGGAAGAAAAACGCATGGTGGATGTTATAACGGAATTGTGGAGAAGCTTTATTCATACGGGGTAATAGTTATTGCTTAAGTTGAAATATTTACAAATTAATGAATTTATTGCATCATTTAGTATTTTTTTAATGTAAATAAATAAATATAGAACTAATTAGAGAATGTGCTGGCTTTGAATGAGTGTATTCGTGAATGTTCTAGACTTCTTTTATTGAACTGGTCAAGCGATCAGAGTTTTTAAGTCACTCGTCCGAACCCACCCAGAGTTACGAGAATACAGCAGGCGCCAGCTTATTTTCGATTTGTTATCCATCCTATAGAGCTCTTATAATGACTTCATAAATGTCCGTCCATTTGCCACAGTCATCATTTGCCTGCCTGAATAAGAAATCTCAATAATCTAAAAAAAAAGTATATATACGTTCAATAATTTTAAGATGTTAATTTTTTTCCTCGCGAAACTTATCACTCATGTTTACTTACTCGTTTCAGAAAGCCAACATCGGAAAATATAGAGTGGCAGCGGTTGGAGCAAACGTCGGAGTCGAAAGAGAACTGGCTATTGATAGGGTCCGAAGTGAAACCACAGAAAGGTGTTCACGTCGACCGCCTTAAAATATGGACCGAAATATACGAAACGTATTTCGTCGAGCACAATCGCGCGTTTGGCCTCACCCCTTACGTATATTCTTTTCTGTTTACTCTGTTTTTATTCGTTTGTATATCAAAACTTTTAGTTTAGGGTATATTAATTGTAAAGCAGTGTTTTCTAAACTTGAATGATTTACATCTGCGTAAATTTTCGTGATGGAACCCTTTTATGTTATTGATTTAGCTGGTTTTATAGCTGATCCTCTAATACTATAATGTCAGCTTAATAATATATAACTGAATTAACATTGGCTACTTATAAATGTAACTATTTAGTCTGTCATAAATTATCTGGATCTTGGCGATGAAATATGTTGTAATTCTCATGCTTGTACCTGTCATATTTTGCTACTAGCCCTCTGCCTTTATTTTAGATTCAATCTCATATTTTGGTTCAATTTTATTGACGTATTTGTGAAGATTTTTAAATGAGTTATCGCGGGTAGAACACGTATATCAAACGTAGTGTTGAAGAAACCCCTGTTAAGTGGAGCGAATCTACGCAAGACGGTTAAAGAAAAATGGATGTCTCACAGAAGAAGATTGATCAACTCGATTAGAGGCTTGTGCACTGTAAGTTCTAGAAACTAATTAGGGCGATATGAAACCATGCCAGCCAAACACCTTTACTTTATCCCATCATTTAGAAAACGCTGTTGACTTATAGGATAATAATAACGTGAGCCACGTACCACACTTTTTGTCGCAAGCGGTACTTAGTAATAAAATTATAATGGAAATTTAAATGTTATGTTATTTTCCCATCGGTTTAGGACGTCGTCTAGCGAGTGGCGTCACACGTGCGATGTTTAGGTTAGACAGCGTGGCTGTTATCATAACAGACATGTAGTACAGATTTATTGAAACATTAGCTTTACCTTCAACCATTAGACGATTAAGTCTTGTTATAATCGGACTTAACTGTTTAAAAAGGAACTTATTTTTATTCACGTATTTAAAAAAAATACTATGAGTACTAGAAGAGCATGATTCTAACGGCGCTGGTTCATATATTGTTGTTATGGCGCTGTGTAGTTGGCCGTGCGCCTCTTCAGTCCACGAGGCCGCATCGAGACGTTGTGACGACGCAAGGTCGGGTCAGAGGCTACCTCTTCCCGAACCCACCCCACTACGCCTTCCTGGGCGTCCCCTACGCCCGCCCGCCCACGCGTTACGACAGGTTTAAGGTTAGCCGCTTCATTTGTTGGTACACAAATCTAATTTACGTGAGCACTATAGATCCTTATCGCTGTAGATTAACGCTTGTGTGGGCTTTATATTTGTTTACAACGCCACGCTGACATTTGCTGTGTTGTGACTACTTTAAGTGCAGTAGACAGTGGAATAGACTAATGGTATTTGATGAAGATTTTTTTTTTTGGGAGTGGATGTTTATATATGAATATATGCGATGACCGATGACGGGCAGCAGCGTCCATGGTGCTTGCTTGTTGGCCCCCTGGTAGGTTTGGAAATTGCAATCCTCAGTTTCGTAGTCAGGACTAGAAACCTTGGCTATCTATATAGCTCGAGCTATTTCCTTTATAGGCACCCGAACCACCGCCTCACTGGGACGGCATTTTCGAGGCGACTCATCGCGTCAAATGCCCCCAAATAGACGAAGAAGGTGTTGAGAACTGTTTAGTAATTAACGTGTTCACGCCGGAGCATGTTACATCGCTGCCTGTCGTCGTTCATGTACACGATGGAGACTTCCAAAGGGGGTAATGTATGATATCCACTGTAAAACGTGTAGCAAATACTCTTCAGTTAGTCTGTTCATTGTTACAATTCCAAGTCGAAGCAGGCGAGATCCAGAATATTGTGGGCTAGGGGAATTTTTATTCGTGGTAGAGGAAAACGACGGCTTTCGCTGCTGTTCGAATGGGCCGGCTCGACTATGGTAGTGGCACGGTTCCGCTGGAAACCGGCGTAAAGTGGAGAAATCTTGTGCGACTGCGATTCATTCGGTGGTTTGAAGAATACCATAGAAAATTTATCAGCACAGGAGATTAACTGGTGCAGTTCAGTACGGCACATGAGGTTTGCAATATAATGTTACTGGGTATTCCAGTATCGACGGGTGTTTAGATATAAAACTCACAAAGACACACGCACGCATACAACACACACACACACAACAATTACCTGTACTTACACGGACTTACAATTATGTTCTCATCGTATAACGTTTTAGAATTGTTAAAGCCAATCGCTAAGCCAATGTGCTAACAATTTAAAAGTCCTATACACAACATGAATTTTCGGCAAACCAATGCTTCAATTAAATACTGTCTAAATCATGCAGGATGGTCTTGGAGATGTATGTGGGCGTCGGTAATCACTTAGCATCAGGTTTGCTTGCTTGTTTGCCACCTTTACCGTAAAATAATGTTCCTCCAACCCAATAATGGACTGGAAAGAGAAAAGTATTATGGAATTATTAAAAAAATACCAATGCTTTCCATTGCTGTCACGTTCAAATAAAGCTGTTATTTCAGATGGGGATCCTACAGAGCACCCACGCGTCTTCTTCAGCAAAATTTAATTGTAGTTACTTTTAACTATCGCCTTGGAGCGCTTGGATTCCTTTGCCTTGGGTCTGTTGATGCTCCGGGGAACGCTGGTTTGAAAGACCAAGTGGCGGCGCTCTACTGGGTGCAAAGGAACATCAAAAAATTCGGTGGCAACCCGCTGGACGTCACGATTTACGGGACAGGATCTGGAGCAGTAGCGGTAGAGTTGTTATTGTTATCTGGTTCCACAGTTGGTCTATTTCATCGGGCAATTTTAGAGTCCGGCTCGGCTTTAGCTCCTACTTCTGTGTCGTATATGCCGTTTTCAACTGCGCTGGAAGTCGCTTCTACTTTAGGGTACGACGGTGAGACGAAGCCGGACGATATAGCGAAATTCATTCAGCAAGTGTCACTTAAAGACTTGGTGAACGTTACCGAAATGTTCCTGCCGTGTATCGAACGAGATTTGTCCACGACGAACAGTTTATTGGAAATGGATCCCGTGGATATATTGAAGGACGCCCACTTTCTTCACGTGCCGCTAATGATCGTGTACACGAACGCAGTCGAGGTAAACATTATCTCGGAGAATAAGCAAAGGTTTAGTGTTATACCTAATGACTTTGACAATTTGTTACCGAATAATTTGAATTTCGAAAGTGAGGATTTCAAGCACAAACTGGCGAAGTTAGTCAAGGAGTTCTATTTCGGTGAGAACGAACTGGGCGATAGTTTGATCACTAACTTCGTCGACTATGTGAACGATATTTTCGTGGAATACCCTGTCATCAAATCGTCAATACTTCACGCGCGCGCCTCGCAGCCGGTGTACCTCATGAAGTTCACATACAAGGGCAGCTTGAGTAGTGTGAAGGATAACGAAATACCAGGGGCTGGACACGGTGACATTTACATGTACATATTCTCTAATGAAAGGCTCAGAGGTGAAGAACAATTGATAGCAGACAAGCTGATTACACTAATTACAAACTTTATTAAGCTGGGGTGAGTAACTCGTTGATTTTAGTTAAATCTGTCTTTTACTTTACAACTGAAAAGTAATAGGAGTATATAATAAATGACAAACATGGTGTAGTAACCTTCTGGCGGAAGTAAAAGCTCTCAAAGTATGCACAAAATTCATAAATATAGGTGACTTGAGACTGAGCTTTGAAGTTATTTTGCGGGGGACTTATGCTCATCATCAGATTTAGGCTGAAACAATGATAACTGTGATGCAAACAGTGCAATAGGCATTGCATACAAAATATCTAATATCCGTCAAGAATAATGGATGGAAATATATGTAATAAACAAATACTTGACATGTTTCTATAACCCAAAACATTTTAAAACTTTACCCTGCAGAACAACTCACGCCTGTAGTCCCTCACAGGATAGACAAAAAGTGGTAGGTTGTTAGCACCATTGTGATGTTTTATTAAAAATAAAGTGTCTATAAATAACCCACTGCTGGGTAAAGGCCTTCTATATACCTTTGAAAGTTTTAGAGTATGGAACGGTCCATCAAGCTACTCCAATGCACAGTCTTGCAACTTCACTAATCTCTCAATATTATTTCTTATTTCACATATATGCAGGTTATCCTTAACAGTTGATCATTTAGTAAATTCAGCACTTAGAATGGAAATTAAGAATTTTAGTGGTACCATGCAAGTTTTGCTTGTTTATCATCATACTTGTTATTGCACCAACCCTCTCTGTGGGTTTTATTTTACAGATTGCAATGAATATCCTCAACTTATTTGCATATAGGTAGTGTACAGAAGAGTGGTGGTAGCCCACGGGTAAGGGTGCTCTCTTTAAATTTCATAGGACAGTTGTGAAGTTTATAGGACATTGATGTGGGTATAAGGGGAATATACCATCTCTTTCTCCGCATGCCAACCTCAGCTGCATGCAGTGCACTCTCCTAGCCATCAACGAGGCTTTGGCAACCAAATGAATGAATATCAATCCGAATATGTCGAATCCAAATCTCACAGACCTGGGACAGGGAGCAGCATCACTAGTGCGAGGGTACCGGTAATGCTCTCACCAGCTGCTTATATACACATATTGGCAAGAGGCCTATTTTCAGCAGTGGATTAAAATAGGCTAATGACTGTAGTTTAATTCCCGGTTCTGACTGTTTTTAAGAGCTTAATTTATAGTTTACTTGACAAACATCTTGTGGAAGTCTGAAAAAAAAAAATTTTTCATTATTTTGTAAACTTTTTAACCTGTGAAGACTGCCTAGCCACATTGGACCAGCGTACTGGACCCTTCCCGGATCCAAAATTCAAAAATTTTGTAGCCTTTGTCCAGCAGTCAGATGGACTGTTAGCTAGTTTGTCGAACCAATTCCATAAAAAAAAATTGTTTGTTGCAGAGACCCTACACCACTTACCACTAGTCTCATACCAGTGGTATGGGAGCCAGTACCAACCACACAAGACTTTGAAGGTAAAATCACAGTAGTGCCCTATTTGCTATTTGATAGGACAATAGGCAATCAGCTCTTACCAGGCCAACAGCTAATATTTTGGGATCACATTTATAATAAATTCTACAAGAAGCATTTTAATGTTTAAAAAGCTGAAATTACACACTGATTTAATCGGTCTCATTTGAATGTACAACTTATCTTTAAAGTTTTATAATAAGGGAAAGGTATAAGTGAGAATATTTTTATAAAAAGATTGTTATATAATATTGTTTTTTCATTTTATAATACACTAGACACCCACCACAACTGCACATGTGACCATATGTCCAAATAATAAAAATTAGCAATAAAAACCATTTGATCTGACCACCTTACCTTAACAACTTAAAAATCCAAGAAAGTCCACTAAGGAGGATAATTTGTCATAATCACCTCACTCGGCAAGCAGATTGGTAATCGCAGTACCTGATGCTGCTGCCCGTCATTGGTAGCTCACTTTCCAATTAGATTCCCAATTAGATTTCTCTAAGAACACTGGAAAAAAATTCAAAACTTCCATGGAGTTAAAAGTTTACCCCTTCACTGTTGTAGACCAAAGTATATTTCGTGGATTCTCACATGCAAACTGCAGGAAATAACTCATTTGGCAATTGACTCTTTAGAAAGGATGTTTTAAGAATATAATTGTATAAAATGGTAACATTTTACTTTACGGCTTTTATATTGAACTGTGTTTATATATTTAATTATATCAGTTCATGTTTATAATTTAAACTACTACACGATTTCGACATTATATTAATGTCTCTTTATAAAACAAAACAGTTGTAGTACACCTACATAAACAAACATTAAGATTATGAGGAAGAAACATCCTCACAGGTAATTTTAGCGGGTAATAATCTGTCAGATAATTAGGAAAGTTCAAACTCCCCGCCCTGCTTCTCAAATGGTTGGTCATATAAGTGTAGGCTACGCACTTTCATAGCATGCATCTATTGTTGAAGAAAAATTTAACTTAAACTTACTTTTTAAACAAACGATTTGAAAAAAAAAGCTGAAACTGTATTATTATCGTTCATAAGTTAGCTAAAATATGACGAATTTTACCAATCGACGTCTAATAACAAAATATACCGTTACCTGGACAATCAGATCCTGGAGTACGTAAATGATGAGTCTAACACAATAAAATCACTTTACAACTGTAACATATCTATCACTGAGGTCGTATTTTAACTGTTCAGTTAATACACATTTAATTTAAGTAATAAAATCAACAAGTAACGTGCAAAAGACAAAACATGTAACACCGTCACATTTCACTTCATTGACAAACTGACATGACATGACAGTTGTGACGTGAGTACTGACCATCGTTCGGAAAGAACTATTGTAGATGTTTGTCAAAAAAGTAAAAAATCAAACTACTTGCAAGATTAGACTAGTAAACTGATTGGGCGTTTTTAGCAATTACTAAGTTCAATACTTACACAGTTTGGTTCACCTACAATTTATATGAAAATGTAAAAGACCCATATAAATATATCATACGTTTATAACCCACATAAATTGATATTCTATGGCTCCTTGGCTTCTACCTAATAGTTAGGGATAGGGAATATTTCTTTCTACTATAATAATTAGTACTCTGTTTTGCACGCCTTGTGCGTTGTGGCTTACATCAATACCTCAATATATGTAGTATAAAAAGACGTCCCTGGCGAGCTTTCCGTGCCCTTCTTTATGAACGCGTTACGCGAAAGTTTGCGTTAGATAGCTCGTTTATAGAGGGTGATTATAGGCTGTATAACATCGAGCTACAACACATAGGAGCGGCGCATTAATATTGTACTTTCTTAACGTTTTAACGTTTATAAAAGCTTTAGACAAGCCTAAATTGAATAAAATATTTTGACTTCAAAACTAAACGTAAATGTGTTCCTGATAGATGTCTCTCTAATAAAGAATCACTATGAAATTAACAATTTTTATAATTGTGTATCAGAGAACCTAGAGTCCTCTAGCTTTACGTATGAGGAGGTAGTACGCAGGGTACAGTCAGTTTCAGATTTCTAGCTAGCTGTGTCTTCTGCCCTATTTTTGGCAGGTTGCGGGCCTCGAGGTTGCCCTCTTTACCCGTACGTCATCTCGGGGGGCAACGGCTCCCCCGGTCCTGGGTCCACTGTATCGTGGGTGCTGTTGGAGTTTGTTCCTTATCCTTATCCTTTATCCTCACGCCTGGGCGTAGTCGGGCTAACGCTCGTCCCTGGCCCCCCTTCGGCCAGGCGGCGTTGATGGTGGCAGGATTTCGCGTGGGAGTGGCCGTCCTTCAGTACAGTGCGAGCACTACGTCATCCTCCCACTCCTGGACGCGACCTTCCAGTGTGGGGATATCGTTCGTAAATACCGCGTACAGGTGGGGTGAGAGGCAGCTACTAAAAATACATCTGGCCCTAACACCTCATATCCCCCGCTCTCCGCATCTTCGTACAGCTGCCTGCCTGGGGGGGTTATGATCTTCGACCCCCATGCGGGATGTTTGGCGTTCAAGTCTCCCGCAATAATGGCTGGGCAGCTCCCTCCTAGTACCGTACGGATGTCAGAGGGGCAAAAGGGGGTACCGGGGGGACGGTACGCAGCGTATATACGCAACTCCCTCCCGGCCGTTCTCAAGCGAACTCCGATGGTCCGGGTCGTCCGGTACTCGTCCAGCTCAACCTCCTCGTGGATCAGATCCCTCCTTACTAACACCGCGACGCCTCTGTACGCTATGTTTTCAGGAGAGATCTCATCGCGTCGATACACGAAGAAGTTGGGGATCTTGAATGGCTGCTCGGGCCTGAGCTTCGTCTCACCAAGCAGCACGACCTGGACATCGTGCTGCTGGATGAGTGTCCTTATGCTGGCGGCTTTTTCAGATTTCGTCTTATTACTTCTTAGATTTCAGCCTAGCGTTATCGTAGAGAGAGCCATGCGTTTTTTTTACCTACAAGCGCGGTTTATTTTCATAATCCCTTTAATTCTTTACCTAACTTCGCGCAAGTTAAGTTCTTTCTCCAAGCGAGTTTCTAACACCGAAGCTGTCAAGGCCACCGGGCCCGCAGCGTATCTACCATGAGTCGGTCCAATATCCTAAATGTTGATCCCGACCGCCTTCGATGATTGGTAGTGTTAAAACCTTCCTCCACGTAAAATAAAAAAAAAATGCTTTCTCTATTTTTCGTAATATTTTGACATACATGTTTATACCATTGAATGCACAAAAAAATATACGCATAAAATTATGTACTAATAATAATACATTATAGTTCTTTTTCAAGAAGCGACAAATGACTAATCTGAATGTATATATTTATACATACTGAATTTCTTACAGTTTTCACTAAATTACGATGTTCCAATGTTAAAATATTTTCAATTATGTTATTTTAACATGAATTTACTATAATTATGAAATTTTTTTCATATAAATGACAAAATATTTCTGTTTTAGCACTTTTACTAGCCTTTTAGACATTTTTCTACGTGCTTCGCGTTACGTTAAATTATTTACACAACAATTAACACAATATATTCCTATTATCTTTACTTTATACCCATAAAGAGGATAGAGAAGAGGCCTCTCCCATAAGGAGAATGTGCCATAATGGCCACGCTGGGCAAAGGGGATTAGCGATCAGTCATCTTATTAAATTTCTGTTTTTTGATGTAAAGTTGTTTGTGTCTTTGTTATAATTTGCTTTTCAAATGCGAATATAAACAGGAAAATGGTGATACAAAAAACACTAAAATCATAGAAAGTCATTTATGTTTATTGATTGGATACGAAAACATTAAATTCAAGATAGAATTGATTAATTGACAGTCCAATCTAATAGTAGGAGCCTAATAATGAAAATAAAACAATTTATGAGAAAGTGTTTTTGAAGTAATACTTCTTTTGGCGCGTTTGGGAAAAATGTAAAGTAAATTCAGTGCGCGCGCACCGACACTTATAAACGACACTATGAAGTTGGTTGATAATTGTCTCTCGAGTTTTCGTGAGAATCGATAACTATTTCAAGGTTAAGTCAAGTTATACAAATATATATAAATCTACAACACGTGTTTTATATCAGTGGAGTTAAAAAAATATATTCATATATAAATGTACATGTGCATTTGTGTGTGATTTAAAATTATATATGGTAGTGAATGATAATTTATTGTGAGTGTTCACAATATACATATTCTAAACTTTTTTAAGAGGGTTTATAGATTTGAGGTTAACTCTCTGTTTGTATTCTTTTTATTTTTAAAGCCTTTTAAAGTTAGTTATAATTTTTAATAAACCGTTATCAATTGGATTGAATGTCTTCACAAACAAAAAGTACTGGCACACGTGAGAACATTTTTAGTTATTTTTCTTTTGTTACGCTTAAGAAGTATAATTTCTTACGTGCATACGTAAGTAAACACACACACGCGTTCTTCTAGAATTATAGTTCCATTATCTTCGCTTTATTTATATAATTTTAAAACTACGTGCGTACGTACTTATATCACTAATTTAAAAAAAAAAATGGTCCATTTTTTGTCAACACTGTTATAATGTTTATTGCTTTTCATTTCCTAAATAATAGTATCCTTAAATCGATCAAAGATATCTTACATTTTAAAATAACTAAATTTGTATTTGACCAATAATTAAAAAAAAACATTTTCAATAATGTTTATTGCGCATCAATCAACTATACCTAAATCAATACCTATTATTTCTGTCCTATACATAGGCATTTAACTGTTTACAGATTATTGACATTCACATATCATATGCCTGTTTGCTTTTTAACAAATTCTCACATTTTAACATTGAAGACGATTGGAATGTCCAAGTACCATAACTGAAGAAACCTTACTTTTTATTTACAGAAATATATAGCAATAATATTATATATAAGTATACCTTGTTATGTAAAATTTGTAGCTTTAGATACAGTATTAAAAATAAATAAAGTTAATTCTAAAGTACAACGGTAATTCATTATTATGTCGCTGTATTTTGAACGAGATGCTAAAATTAAACAACTTATAGGCTTATAAATTAACAAAGAAAAGCTTCGTTTTAACATTTGTCATAAAATATCGAGACTAATGAAGATTATCTTGTGAAAACCATGGTAATATTAGAATAAGCGGTAACAATTTAAATTGACGCGTCATTGTTGCAACACTGTGTTGTTATAACTTAGTTTATTAGTAGTATTTTCCCTCCAATAAATGAAAATTTAAAAACAACAATTAAAAAACAAAATTTGCAAATCCAATGCACAATGTATTGTTATCACCATTTTAGGGACTATCTACTCACGTAGATGTAGCCCTCAAACACTGCGACCAAAAATAATAATGGTAACCTTTTATGTTTAATTAACAAACGTCATCCAAAACATAAGTAGATTTTGGGAGTGTTATCAAAGCACTTGAACAGAGTAGACGTGCATCAGACCTGGCTATATGGACTAAAGTCCTTTGCCTTTCCCATAAGGGATAAATTATATCATTATCATCATAAGTAGATTTTGATTGTTACCATTTAAATATATTTTTTTTAATGTTTCACACTGCATCGCCGGTGCGTCATTTATATCAGGATTTTTGATCTGAACGCTTCTAGTGTCATACGTTAAGAATTTTAAATTGTTGCAAGGTTTATTTGTGAAGGGTTAAGCACTCCGTTGACAGATCTTTACTTTTATACTTACACAAACACTCCATAAACATAGGTTTCAAAGGTTTAAAACTTTTCTGGAGTGTTTGTATTAATCATTGATTAAAATTGATATCCGATCAGATTACAGTAGTCGAAATAATTTTAAATAATTACAAAACAAAAAAATGCCACACTATGGAACCAATCAATTAGCGCCGACATTGTAACATTAACATTCTTCAAATTGTTATATCACACATTTTCATTTTTTATTACTGATAAGATAATCTTCATTAATTAACAAAGGCAAACTATCAAAGAGTTATATTATAAATATAAAAAAGTATCTCCGTAACGTTTGTCTGTACAATATCATGGCTTGATGTTATCAATGTAACCGTGTATGCCATGTCAATACTTAAGTAATATGGGTAATATCTAAATAGAGCGCTCTGTTCGGTGTCGAAACACTCATTGACAATGCTCGGTGACGTCGACAACCGTGCTCTTCCTCCAGCCGAAGAAGAAGTAGCCGACGGCGAGTCCCAGGATCAGGGCTATGCAGAGCCAAACGTTGTATGTCATGAACACCAGCATGAGAACGTAGGAGGCAGTTGATTGCACGACGTGGAGTAGCGTCTGTACTATGTGACCGCTCGAGAGCATCGAATATCTGGAAAAATAAATGAGTGAAATAAGTAAAATGTATCATTGTCATCATCATCATAATTTCAGCCTATCACAAATCCATTGCTGAACATAGGCTTCCCTCGAACATGGTGGCCATAAACCAAGGTCCAGAGACACCTGTATTCATCGACTTCCGACAATGTGCAGGTCGTCACGTGTATGGGAAATCTGATGGGAAGTGATTACTGCCGTCCTCGTACAACTGCAACACCAGAGGAGTTGTAGGTGCGTTGCCGGTCTTTAAGGATATTTAGCAGACGAAATGTAGAAGCACAAGATGCCTCTTGCCTATCGCTCGGTGAGTGAGGTAACCGGAGGCCCACTCCCCTATCGCGTAGAGAAACACCCAGCATAGCCCTTTCCATAGCACGCTGAGCACCCTAGAGGCTCCTTATACGGCCTGCAATTAAATTGCAGTAAAGTATACACTTATCTTTTTATATTTTGGTATATGTACATATAAGTGGAATATATAGGTCTTGCACACAAAAACCATTAAACGCGTTGTAGTCTGAATCGACTCAGACGACACGAACGGGATATGAAAGGGAGTTAGCGTGTTATTTAAGCGCGGTAGAGCCAAGCGGCGGCTTTAGCTGCTGCTCGAATGAGCCGGCTCGATCGGGTTGATACCACGGCCTCGCAGAATACCGGCGTGAAGTAGAGGCATCTTATGCTTCTGTTCGGTGACTGAGGTA
The DNA here is from genome assembly GCA_029286595.1 of Bhutanitis thaidina. Lineage (NCBI taxonomy): Eukaryota > Metazoa > Arthropoda > Insecta > Lepidoptera > Papilionidae > Bhutanitis > Bhutanitis thaidina. Next base: position 9,306,053 of record JAGSMS010000028.1, on the reverse strand, counting down.
ACCGGAGGCCCACATCCCCTTCCTATTCCCCTCCTCTTCCCTCCCATCTCCCAAATATCCTTAAAGACCGGCAACGCACCTGCAGCATCTATGATGTTGCAGATGTATGTGGGCGACGGTAATCACTTACCATCAGGTGAACGGCTGGTTCGTTTGCCGTCTTTTCCGTAAAAAAAAAAAGTCAGAAAGGTTCTTATAGATTCTTATAGCACAATCGCATGACAAGCTTGTATATAGCCTCGGGGAAAGCTTCATCTTTAAATAGCATATAACAAAGTAGCGAAGTGGATTTCAACGCGGTTTTCACCACCATACAGAACGTATCGTGAGATAGGTAATGCAAAACACTTTCACATTTAGTTTATACATTACAGATGCTATATATATGTATATATATATATAAAACTTACTTTACAACAGCAGTACCGCCGCAGGAGCCCTGATTACCGCATTCGTTCTTGGTGATATTGACTTGAGAGTCTCCTGTTGCGGTAGTGGCTCGGGTGTGCAGCGCCTCGCGGTAGTACTTGAGACCTTCGTAGAGGATGCTGGCGAGGAATATCGCGACCGCCGAGCCGAACAGCTCTAACGCCGTGGTGGTCATCCATCCGTTGAAGAGGATCTCCTGGCACACGCCCGCGTGGAACTGGATGTGCAATGGATGAAGTGGTTTAGCACGTATAACTTTGAAATGTTTGATGATATATATCGAATAATTGTGAAGTAGAGTTGAGAGAGTTGCGACCCCGGCGTATGCGAGAGTGAATATACAATTTTTTGGTCCAAATACTGTGCCTGCACCATGTGGTACGCTCGCCTGGCTATATGAGGCAATCGAACGATGGTGGATAATCTATCAGAATTTGCCGGACTCAAATACCATAGACTAGCGATGGGCACTGCGTTCACCAGCCCGCTGACCCAGCTCGGTGAGTATGAGACGAACCTCTCAAGTAATGAATGCTGGCTTTTGCTGGCGCAACTGTTGATCCAGCAGTAGACTTAAAAAGACTTCTGTGTTTTTTTCATTTCTTGAAGCAGCATAAAGTCGCTTTATTTTACATTTTTAAACGATTATGAAACTCTCTTACTATCATTACCCTATAAGCTGAATGTTACAATGTCGTCGGTTTGTATGTCGCCTTATAGGTTAAAAGAAACAAAGTGTTTTGTTACATTGTGTTTTTTTTTAAAGATTAAAACGCAGCGTACTAAATTAAATGTACTATCTTAAAAGCACGACGCTGATCTTCCATGGGTGTCACCAATGTTTTAAGAAAGATGATGATCGAGCGTCCCGGCATACGTAGGTCCCATGCCACAGAAGGCAGGTACGGTAACTATTAAGCTAATTAGTATCCGGTTCTAGATACTAATCATATCAATTTTTACCAGCGTTATATATACTTTACTGTTGTAAATCGTAATACATCGGGATCTAGCCGAGCCTCACCTATGTGCTACAGTATCAGTATCTAACAGAGTCCACATAGATCTACCACGGCTTGCAGATGCTAGATAAGAGATATTGCAGCACTAAATGTTAGACTTCCTTTTCTGCCTAGGATCCGCTGGGATAGGTGCCTACCGCTCTCCTATCTACTTCTGCCACTAATTAGCAATAAAAACCACTGGGTTCGAAGGGTATAGAGAGCCAATATAATTACAGACTGTGGGGCATTCCATTTTAGTCCTCAAATGACAACGCGACTCTAACCTTCATCGATTGTAGTTGTTTGCAGGTTGGACACCTGAGCTGCAGTACCCGACTATTCGAGTGATTTACAGCAGCCGTGGTCACGGGGGGACTGATGTGTTAGACGTCCAGAAGTCATAGTCAACTCGGGCTACCTTCTGCTTTTATTTATTAATTTTGGCCCGGTCTACGCAGATTGTGCTCACAGTATCTCGAGGTCGTGCAGTGGTATGCTTGGTTTTAGATTTCATTTTGTTTATTACTGGATCCCAAGTCGGAGGTAGTACCCAGCCATGTTCTCTATTGAAATTAGGATGTTTTTGATTTCAATAGCCTCGCGGGGATCATCCTTGGCAGGAATCGGTGTTCTTTTGCGAGGATTTGTGATCTATCAAACCAAAGCTGGCTCAATGCCATTACATCAGATTTGATAGATCAAAGGTATGATTACATATGCAGACTTTCTAGAGCGTCGTTGTTACAACTTCTTTACAACAAATGCTATTAAGTCACCTTATGGCTCAGTGCGTGGAATTTCTAGAAATCTGTCTCTCCGTGTTAGTGGATTACACGGTAAAACATTGTTTGGCATTCGTGACGGAACGCGACCGCCTTCCCCGTGCATCCATTGTTTTCTGGCACCTTGCGACACACGCCGACAATAGGTGGAAAGCGTGCAAAATATTCTTCTTGCTTTTAGTGTATGTCATTTATATAAATAATTTTCTCTTTTTATTCTTCATCGACCTGTGTCAGTCTACAGCTGGGTCTTTTCATGGAAGCTCCAACTAAAGCTGCTGTGTATGGAAGATTTGCCCATATTCATGACGCTGGGCATACGGTTGGGTGAGTGAAGTGACAGTATCCTTACACTAGAGATTCGGCTCTCGGTTTTGGCCGTTAGCAGGAGCACCACAGTGAGGTTGGACTTTAGAGAAAAATATGGATATTTTACTCCTCGTTATTATGATACGCCTTTGTGTTATCTGTTACTATAGATTTAGTTACTGTTTCAATTATAGTATATTATATTATACGAAATCTGTGTATGTAACTCGGAAACGTTTCTACTATACATAGTAGTAATACGATAGACTTGGATACAATTTTATATTCATATAATTGATACAAAATATTATAATATTTTTTCTAACGCCATCTTATAGAATATTCAAATACCAGTACGTTAGCTACTCAACAACAGATGGCACTGCGCTATATCGTTACCATGGTTATAGTAGGTTGAACGAGCGAAGCGTCGTCGCCTAGATAATTTAAGTTTAATAGCGACCGCGTGGCTTAGCGGTTAACGTACTTTACTATTTGATATTTGAGATAGATCCTGGGTTCGAATATATATTTATGCAAGACATAATGATTGGCTTTCTGGCATGTTCGTGTGTTTAAGACATGTCCTCTGATTCGTAAATTGACGCCTTGTGTCGAAATCTTGCAGTAGGGCATCATAAAACCCACAATGCTTATTAAGGTTAAATATAAATGTCCTAAAAATTACGAAACTTTGTGCATGATTCCACAACCATACTTATCGAATATTGACCATGACTTGTGGTTCAGTACCACAGTTTTGATAGTTCCCACGACCACAGATAACGGTGTGTGCAGGCAATCGGAAATATGGGTATGTTTTAGATAACGTACTATTTGAAATAGAATTTATTGTTGTAATATTTATTTAGTACGTATTGTTTTGTTTCCGTTTCTGATTTTAGTAATATGCAAGTTATAATCGTTGCATTTGTAAAACAAAAATGCCAATGGTGAAAAGTCGAGAGGTTTTAATCCCTTCAAACCACTTTTCACCAGAGTTCATTTGGGATAACGTGACATTTGGAAAGCCTGTCGCTGTCTTAGGGTCCAAAGAAGCAAATCGTGCGAGGGTTTCGGAAAAAATCATCGGTACTAGCCCTTTCTCATAGGGGATTCAACTCGAGTCTCCTAATTCGGATGCAGACCTCCTAACCGCTCGGCTGTCGTCGCTACTATTGCACTATGCAAATGTAAACATATCATTTATGGTTATGATGATGGTTATTCATCAGCCTCTCGAATTATCTCCGAAGTTGAGGTACAGAGCACAATCGCCACGCTCGGCCGACGGAGGAACAATGGTCGATCTAATCGTACCTTTACTTAAACTCGTCGAAATGGTCACGAACAAGTCATTCCTGTTTTTTTTTTTAAATGCAGTGCACTGTAGTATTTTACTGAGTCGTGGCCCATCGATAACCACCCAGACGCAAGCACAGGTTAGATCTCGCCGCAGTTAAACGCTATGGCTCTGCGTCAACCGTGCTGCCAGTTGCAGCGACATCGAAAACCTTAAAACTGTGAAGTCCTGGTCAGTTCGTCCATTTTGTTAGGTATTGATATGATAATTATGTACTCCTGGTTGATTTCGACCACGTCGTAATTTTTCGGCTATTATAGTGCCGTAGCGTCCCGTGTCCTATGTCACGCTTATGATGATGAAATCGGAAGAAGGATCACATGCAGTGTCAAGAGATACGGGGCACGACATTGCGCTACCAAACCCGAATACGAATAATAAGTGTTATTACACCAATGTTGCCTAGAATTCGAACTGAGAACCCATGGCTCAACAGGCAGGTACGCTAACCACTAAGCCTCGTGGTATGGATATACACGTATCTTTGCTGTAACCGATCTCAATGCTTTAACATTATTGTATAAACTTATTAATATGAAAGTGAATGTCGGACATGGTAAATATTTTAACTTACCGTCATAGAGTGGGGTGAACTGCATTCGTCCCCATGGTCGTGGTCGTGGTGATGGTGGGGATCGATGGCTGATAATTTTAAGTCGGCGTGGTTCATTGTAATTTCTGTAAACAAACAGACGTTTTTTTGTTACAAGATTATTTTTAACCTACGGTAGGGCTGCGACTAAAACACTAGGGTTGGCTCGATCGGGAAGTGTAGAAGCGTTGTGGAAAGTTTTAACCACCCCTATTTCTCCCGACAGTGTCCCAAGACTGTCTAGTTTTAGTATTAAGAGAAAATCCGCTTCCGTAACAGCAAAGCGTTCGAGATATGGTGGGGATTAACCAGGTCAAAATACCCGCCCGAAATACAGAGACGATGCCTTCCATGGATAGTAAAAGGAGTTTGGGTTCGCTCTAGTCGGATGTATTCTCCGCCATCATTCGGTAGCCGGGGCCTCGATTATTACCTCCCAAGGTGCACCATGTGCAGGTGAAGATGGTATTTCGTGAAAACTATGGTACCCAGATAGCTGCTGACCCCTTAAATTTCTAATTGCAACAAACTTGTTATTTTACTTTTGATGCACGTTTGATGAAATGTGAGTATTCCTTCAGGATCAACCTAAATCAAATTAAGTAAGCACACGATAATCATAAGGTCGTCTATTTTGACACATAATTTTGAAAGAGGTAATTTTTCTTAATAGCTTCTTTCACAGCACAAACAAACTTTCAGTTTCTTTGAAGGAACAAATATTGCGCAAGTTTGTAGCATGGGAACTGGAAAATTTATTTTGAAACTTGTCACAAGTTTATATAGTTACAATGGCAAACTTCTTGCAAGTCTGAATTTAGATAACATTAGTGTATTCCCTCTTACACCCCATCGTACACTTAACATATTCGAGTAAAACTTTATTATGACTCCTGCCTGAGGTTTACGTTATCACCTATGAAATGGGTGAATAAGAGTCGGTCATATTAAAGACCAACATTTAACTAAACAGACGTTTTGTTACTCATAACAACACATCCGTCTAACACAAACAGTATAGCTGAATGAAAAAATTACAATTTTTAACCCAACGTCTCTGACAATAAAGTTTCAAGTCAATTGTTCTGAAATTGTCCAATGGTTTATTAACTAAGTCACACGATTGTAGTACGAATAATAGTTGAAATAAAGTCTTAAATGGTTGAATGTACGAGATGAGCAACGGCTGTTGTGCAAGACCGGCTTTCACTGCGCAGGCGCAGGGCGACCTCGCATCTTGCGCAATTCATCTGACAGTGCAATTACACCATGTTGGTAGTTCCGGACAGCCAGCTGATTAGGCCGCCCTAATCAGCTGGCTTACCACAGCATGACGTCATAATGTCAACCGATCACGTCCCGCACTGCCAGGGGTGCATGACAAAGGGATGTCTAAGGGAAATTTTAGAAAATCACCTCAAACTGCCGGTGCCAGCCCTAAAATATACAATATCGGGGAAATACAATATTATACTTTATTAGGGAATATAATAGAATATGTAGTAGTTTAAAATTAATACTTCGATCTTTTGACCGAGGATCGGACAGCAGAGTCGATAGTGGACTTGCTCACTGAGTGAGCCGTGGTACACCAGTGGTCAGAGCGCACGCTTTAGTTTTACTAAAATTGTCAATAGCAATTTTAAGTGCTGAATTTACCACGTGATCGGAGGTGAAGGTAAACATCGTGAGTAAACCTGCATGTCTGAGAAATAATAAAAAATATTATATCGAGGCTAGGTGAAGCCCGCCATCCAGCACTGGAGCAGCACGGCGGGCACTCTCAGGTATTTGAGAAGGAGGCATTTTCCCGACTGTGGGCACTTACAGGCTGCTGCTTTAAAGTTAATAATTTGAGTAATTTTCGAATTCGTTCGTTTTAACTCGCACCGCGCTTAAATTAACGGTTTTAAAATTTAAACTAAGAAAGTATATTAGCAGAATAACGGCCTACAAAGTCCTCTACCCTACAAAAGTCCCTGTGAAAGTCACGTCAAAATCGATAATCGTAATATAGATTCTCCAAGATAATCGTAAGCCCCGAAAAATAAACATAAAAAAAAACATTAGTATTACAAAAAATAAACATAGAAGCCCAGAGAAAGGTAGCCACAGACATTCGTTTTTATTTATAGCGACACTCAGGTCGTGGAGACAGAGGTACATTTGTACAGAGAGGTCTCGTTGCGGTCAACGTCTCCTGACCTTATGGGTCTGTGTGTACCTTAGTTGACAAATAAACTTCGCGACACCACGAGGCAACTATGCGAGTCTGTTTGGCCATCATACTGATACCTTTTGGCCAGCAATTTCGACTAACACCTAAATAAGAAAGGTGTTCAGTAATGTGAGTGTAAATGTGTACTATAATTTTAATATTTTTAATGTGAATTTTATTGATATGTGTCTTATACGCGTAAACAGAATTGAAATCCATTGCCCCACATAGAGCGTAAGACGCTATACACTTTCGATTTTCTTATCGGCAATAAACGATACCACGGGACGTCGATTGATTAGGCAACCTATTGTAAGCAGATTTACGTAAATCGTTCGGTCAATATAGTTTTATTAATTTTTGTAATGGTGCCACCTGATAAGCCAGGCGTGGAAGTTTATGATCATTACTTGACATATTCGGTGTCGACGTTAACTTCCAAACGCACAAACGGCGGTGCCAACCGCGCAGCGCGAATGAATGAATGACAATTCTTAATTTGACGTAAGAAATAATCAATGAAACGTCAATTCTTAACAAAGAATGTCATTATGTAGGTTACGTAGAGTTTAGCAGAACAACAGCTGTGTCCTAGTGTCTGGCAACATATTGATTGTTCTGTGGGAATAATCTATGGCAGTGATCAATTTCTATTACGAAATCATTGGTTAAAAAATATTTGAAATAATCGGCCGTGGTTGAGACTTTCATTTCTATACAGATATAATAAGATGGAGAATTTACTTCACTTATAACACAATCTATGGGTAAAAACGAATGTTTTATCTAACCTTAACATCGTCTATAAAACTGTTTCTATGTCTGAGTGGTTAATATGTCCTGTAGTGGCAGTCCAGTACAGGACGTGGGCCTCTCCCATAAAGGAGGATTTGGCGGATTGCCAATCGCAGTACCAGATACCGCGCTTAATAGACGCTGTCGCCCGTCGTCGGTCTGCTTCGTTTTAGTGTGGTATTTTTCGAATTGGTTATCCCGTCAACTGTCGGTAGCTATTGCGTATTAACCTAAGGGGTGGTAGAATCTCATGCCGACACCACAGGGCGAGATATACTACTATAGTTTATGATAATGGTAGAGTCGGGAGAGGAAAACCTAGGCGAACATTTCACGATCATATCGGAGAAGTTCTAGAAAAAGGTCAGGTCAAGAGTACTCTAAACCAGCGAGCATGCATGCGAAGATTGATGAGAATGGAAGAAGCGAAAGACGTATGTCAGGACCGTAGCAAGTGGAAGAAGATCGTCTTTGCCTACCCCGATGGGTACAAGGCGTGAATATATACATGCATACTTACATTTTATGATATACATTAAAATGATTGAAAAATAAAAACTACCTGCACAGTTTCTTTCGCTTTTGTCTTCCCCGTCAGAGGGAGATTATTGCGAAACAGTGGAAGAATTTTAAAAAAGATTTGACATTTGACAAACGAAATTTGTCAATGTGTGTCTTCGGATCGGACTGCTTGATTTTAGTCTGGTATTATTCGAGAAGGTTCTCCCGCCGGCTTTCGGCAGCCATCGCTATATTCAAGGCTTTCCCCATAGTCGCCCCTTGCGATACCCGCGGGGAGAAATGGGTTGGCAGAATTTTACACTACATGAATCATTTATCTTTCATTACATTTTAATTTTTTCTTTTTTTTTTTAAAAATACGTTACCTTCCGCCTTAGGAATTTCTCCCACAAACACCCAGACCGAGAACTAGTATTTGTAGTCCAAATACTAGTCCCGTGCGGGAATCGAATCCGCGACCCACAGCGCCGCAGCTAAACGCTTAGCCACTACGCCACCGAGCCGTCGTTATTTGAATAATTTAACTAATACAATAACGCGTATTATCCGTATATAATTATGTTCCAAATTAACGTCGTTAACAGAAGTGACTGCGAAAACAACAGATAAAGTAGAAGTGATGAGAAATAGTACTTAAGTAAGATTTTCATTAACTTACAACAAACTGGAATTTATTGAAATTTATTATAGGTAAGGAGGCAAACGAGCATCCGGCTCACCTGATGCTAAGTGATTACTGACGGCCAAGTACATCTGCAACACCAGAGGAGCTGCCAAGTGAGTTGATGAGAGACGGCCTTGAAGTATATTCGGGAAGGCGGAATGGAGGATGAGCAGTAGACTCGGTTATTTCACTCAAGTAACGAACGCAGAAGGACGAGAAGCCTCTACTTCACGCCAGTATTCTGCGAGGCCGATACGAGCAGCATCAAAAGCCGCCACTTGGCTCTACCACGTACAAAATGCGTAGGTCTTTTCAAAAAAAAACCCTCCAACACGGATTTGTTAGAAGACTAGTACCGTACTGATCACGCCAGAGGGGATTCCAATCCGATCCGTCTGATCCGGAAATCTGATCGGATTCTGTAACGTTCGGGTACCAACCGGATCCGGAGATCTGATATGGTCTGGATCACTAGCTTGTGGGTTGGACATATTCAGAGCTATCCGCCATTATGCTGTAGCCGGGAACTCGTCTACTATTCAACAGAGTATAGCACGCGCCAGTGTGAAAAGTGAAAACTTTAATTGAATAGTAAATGTAAAAGGATCAAAATTAATAATCAAAAGCTGAAGGTAGCCTGAATTAAATATGACGTCGGGACGTTCAACACCTCAGTCCCCCCGTGACCACAGATGCTCTATAAAATCCGTTAATAATAGTTTCATTTCAAATGTAATCTTTCTTTTTAAACTTATTTAAAAATGGTAAAATGTATTCTCTTATCCCTTGTACCAAACACCGAAGCCATTGCACGACCTTCACTGAACAAAAACTGATTATTCACACTTTACGCGTTGCCTAATGTCACTCCAGCGATTTGTTTATAGCTATTGCGTTTTCCTCGTAGCTGTTTTACGCTTCAAGTGTCATATTGATTATCTTTTTATTATCATATCGCAAGATCAAACTTTTCTTCGATATCAATAGAAGGTCGAGTATTTAAAAAATCGTACTTAAAATGAGAAACGTCTTAACTGATTGGTTAACCACAAGCTCTGCTGTGAGCACTCATTAATTTTAGACGTGTGTTGTGACACTTAAAGGGTTAAGAAAGGATTTTTGGCATATCATAGTCCACAGCAGGGTATAGGGCTCTTCTATAGAGAAATTGCCACAATCGCCACGCTCGCCAAGCTGATTTACGATTGCAGTACGCAGACACCTCGTACGTACCTCAGACGCTGGTCGAGATGGTTATCGCGCCATCTGTCGGCAGTCATTGCGATTTACAAGGCTTTTTCAAGAGGTTGCAGATTGATTCATGGTATACCCTATGAGAAAGTTATATTAATACTAATGTACTTAGTTATTTCATATACTTTTGGTTATAATGATATTTATTATTCTCTTCTACTTCTACTATTCTTTCTACGCGAAATCAGATAACCCACTGGAAGCGAAGGGAATATAGAGAATATATGAATAAACTAGTGACTGTACCTGTGTGGTCAGGTATTTTGCTCCGATACTTATAATTGAGATAAAAAGTATCTTGTAGCGTACTCTAGCGTACTTCTTCTTATTGCAAACGAGCGTGCATCTCACCTGATGGTAAGTCATCACCGACGTCCACGAACATCCACAACACCAGAGGAGCTACAGATGCGCTGCCGGCCTTTAAGGAAGGAATAAGCTCTTTTCTTGAAGGTCCCTAAGTCGTAACTGTTCGGAAATACTGCTGGCGACAGCTGATTCCACAAAATCGAAGTGCGTGGCAGAAAACTTCGATTAAAACGCACTGTGGTGGAATGCCAACCATCTAGGTGGTATCGATGGAACTTCAATTTCAAAAAGAGGCAAAATCTCTTCGCAAGGCCAAAGGATCAAGCCGATCAGAGAGAGCTTGGTCGCCGACCATTCGAGCCGCTCGACGTTGAAAATATTAGAGATAGTTAGAATAGTTAGTTGAGCATATAGCGCTTCTGGAATTATAAGGAACATATAAAAATGCTTTAAATTAGTTCGAAAGTTTCGTAGATCGAAAGAATTTTTTATATCAGTTGGTATAGATAATGAATATTTAGTTACGTGGCAAGTAAAAAGATAATGTTTTACTTTTATTTGTTTTAAGGCGTCGCCGTTCATGAGTTAAGAAGTTGTTCGATGGCGTATTATAAAAACAAAATATTCTTGTTATGTTGTATTATTAATTACTACGGCAGGCAGGTAGGTATGTTGCATGCAACCGATGTGGATCACCTTGGACCTTCCTGCACGCCCGCAACCTTATCAAGATGACTTCAACGGCGAATTATTATTTTGTTCTTTTTTTTTTGGTTTGTTTTTTTTTAACAATCTTTTATGTTCAGATCTACACGTTACAGGTTGTGGTGATGTTGTGTTATTTGAAGTTCATATAGCCTAGTAGTTTACGATACGATAATAAAGTTTGTGAATAAAGTAGTAGGTTCGAACTCAACATTCGACAATTGCTAGTTAAGGCTACGCTGAAAAGCAGTGTTGCGGGAATCCGTAAAGTAAACTGAGCGACCGAACGAAGTAGACCATTTCTTGCATTACATTGTAGCGCCGACAAAAAAATATTCCAAAATCATGCTGTTTTTTTTTGTTTTTATTATTCTTTTAATTGTTTTATTAATAACTTGTAAACTTATTGTGATGTAATGAATATAGTTCCTTTCATTCTTTCTTTTTACTAAATGACAATGATGATAAAGTTAATGTCGAAACTAAAAACACTACTTCATTCGATCACATAATTTACATAATAAACCTAGGAATAGAACCCAAAGGTACAGACGCTGCACCCAAGCCTCGCGAGCGGTCAAGAAACGTCCAGTTTTATCTATAGACAAAACTCCATTTTTTTATATCATCATTCCGTTAGTCATTTAGATGAACAGGTAGAAGAAGAGGAGGAAACAGAGGCTTATCAAGTATAGACGAGATTGTATCAATAAATGAGAGCTGCCATATCCGACGGAGATGGACGCCAAGTACTATTCTTTCGTTTCTTATCCTTATTTTGTAATGATTTTGGGCGAGATAGTTAATAGATGACATACATAATTGGAACAGTACTATAATAGTGTACTAGAGCATAGGCGAAAATTATGTAGCTGAAACACGTTTTGCTATGACTTTATTTATGTTCCTTTTTTTTTGGAAAAGGCGGCAAACGAGCATGTGGTTCACCTGATTGTAAGTGATTACCGTCGCCCACGTACATCCGCAACAACAGAGGTGCTGCAGGTGCGTTTCCGGCCTCTAAGGGTATTTGGGAGATGGGAGGGAGAATAGGGATTGGGAGGGGAAGTGGCCCTCCGGTTATCTCACTCACCGAACGAAACGCAGAAGCACAAGATACCTCTACTTCACGCCGGTATTCTGCGAGGCCGTGGTACCAATCCGGTCGAGCCGGTCCATTCGAGCAACGGCAAAAGTCGCCGCCTGGCTCTACCACGTTTAAAATTTGTAATCACTGTATACCCCTGTGGCAAGTGAGAGTATTTGAATATTTTTACTAATATAAAATTGGATATTAATATATCTATTTATTCAGTAATCGTCCTTTAACAAGGTCGTAGGTGAGTTGTTTTCCTCATTATGTAAGTATGCATTTATTTAATACCTATTATAAATAATATCGTCTTCTATTAGTCTATATTTACACTTCTGAAAAGTGTATTATCTATGTTCTGAAGTGTGCGGGTGACGTCACACCAGCACACCTCAAGTATGTTACTTTAGTCATCAGAAATCAGGTGTCACTCTGTTGCTGTGCCGGTATCACTGGAGATGGTTAAGAGCTTCTATCTACGGCCTACGATACACTGCTTTTAGGGTAGGGAAGACCCTAGAGGCTAGAGACGTAGTAACTACGAGTGTTATCTTATCTGTGGTTAGAACTCGCACTGTGGAACTTCTATAAGAAATTGGTTTTGCCGAAACTTTTGAATAACTCCTAACGGTATAAATGGATCATCCGGGCCATCGGCGAAATTCTGCTAACGAATACAATGATTTGGCTTAATTATGTCACCGACTACCGCGTGGTTTGGTGGTTAATTATTGCCCCGTGGAATCCGGGTTCGAATGCCAGTTTGAGTCATTTATGTATAACAAATAAAGTACCGTGTCTCGGACCCATGCTCCGATCTTATAACATAAACGGCACAGCGGATACGGGGAGGTACATGTGGTTGAGTGCGTCAGTGTCGGTGCGTTTATTTGAGGCACTATAATATATCTTTGTAAGTTCTCAACTGCTGTTACTATTCGAAAGTGGATGTCGTAGTCAGTTAAAAAAATAACACTTTATGAATTATGGCCAAATTACATACGTACACCGGTGAATGTGTGAGTGTTTTGTATAATAATGAAGTAGAAAAACGAGCTTACGGTTCAACTGATGGTAAGTGACCACTGCATCCCATGAACACAAGCATACGACTTCAATCTTAGAGTGATACAGATTTGGACTAAGATGCAATGGTCACCAGTCATTATACCATACAGTCGGAGTATAGATACTCTTCGAACCGGAACACAGCGGTGGTGGTACTGCTGTTCGACCGCATAAATAGTGTGGTAGAGCCAAGCGGCGGCTTTTGTTGCTGCTCGAATGGGCCGGCTCGATCGGGTTGGTACTATGCCCTCGCAGAATACAGGCGCGAAGTAGAGGCATCTTGTGCTTCTGCATTTCGTTCGGTGAGTGAGGTAACCGGAGCCCCCCTCCTCTCCCCTTGCCCCTCCTCATCCTCCCTCCAATCTCCCAAATCCACCTCTCGAGTTCACCTTATGAGTTCCACCGGGTAAGCTTTTGCGTATTATGGAAGTCTACTTAGTTGTCGTAATATTTGTCTCTGACGTTTCGAGTCTAGATACAAAGAGGAGAAAATAAATCAATCGTTTTGTTAGCTTATACATATCGTTTTTAGGTTTTTTTTTATTGGTACTTGTTAGTACGTGCCTGATGGTAAGTGACCACTGTAGTTCGTGGACACCTGCAAACTATATCAATAGAAGAAAGTCTCAGAGACGTTGTCACCACCGAGGACAGCGATGGTATATGACACTGCTGTTTGGCCTATCCAGACAACACCAAGACAGAGAAAGACCTATCACCTGTTATTGTGTGGAAACCGAACCGTATTTTGTTTGTATGGAAGAAGGTAGTAAAGTAAAGTAGATGGTTTGTAATGTGTTTTGTAAAGGAACTCTGCATAGGAGAACGTACGGAAACAGTATGAGAGACGATTTTGTATTATTTTCTATTTAAAGCGAGTGGTTCGGTGATGTACAGGGTTTTTGGGATCTGTCGCAAAAGCGCAATTTATTGCGAATCCACGGCTATATATTCAGGGGCTGGATTCTAAAATTAACATATTTTAATAGTCAATGCAAAGTCGTAGGTCGTAGGACGTAGGTACAGTTGAGGACAATTAAAAATACTGCGCAAAAAGTAAAACGTACTTTGCTTGGTAAGTTTATAAACTATGCACGGACAAATGAAATCGATCGAATAGCGTTACTTTAATAATATTTAATTTCAAAACAATTTAATCTATAATCTTTGATGATATCTAGGAGAGTTGGTAATATCTGTTCTATAAATTTGTAACGATTAGATAGGTAATTTAATTATATACATTTTAATAAAGACTATTAGGTATAGGTAAAATTCACAATGTATGCTTTATCTTATCAGAAAGAGCTGCGTGTTCATTATATTCTTCAAATGTCAGACTCACGCGTTAGGTGACCAACAAGGATCCACGCGGCTGTATGATGGAGGAAATTATATCGGCCCAAATGTGACAGACTAGGGTAGCAGCGTTTCAAGTGGGAGTTTGAAAGCACTGGGCTCTCCAGTAAACCTGGCAGTATACAGTGAGAACACATCTTGGATAAAGTAAAAAAGGAGCAGCTTGTAAGTGCCCACAGCTGGACAAAGGCCTCCTTCTCAAATATCTGAGAGTGTTATTGGAGACGGGAAGGGCCCGCCACGCTGCTTCAATGTGGGTTTTCGGGCTTCACATATCCTCGAAGTAATATTTTTTATTATTTCTCAGTGATGCAGGTTTCCTAACGGTGTTTTCCTTCACAGTAAATACAGAACATGAAATTGCTATTAACAATTCTAGTGGTGCAGGTATCGGGAATCGAACCCAGGTTACGCCCCGACTAGGCACTAGGCTACCACGGCCCTTTCACGAGAACCCACATCTAGCTGTGGGCATACGCTGATAGAGAAGAAGAAGAAGAAGAAGAAGTTATTTGGGAAAACAAAAAAACAAAACGAAAAAATAGAGATTGTTTTTTCGTTGCTAATCGAATACAAAGCTATAACACTCCTTACAACAGCTTGCCGTCGCAGAGGATAATCGATTTTAGAACTGAAACGGAAAATATAGAGATGCATTCAAAAACATCTAAATCGCGCTGACAACAGCTCATGTTCGCGAAGCGAATCGCTACAATTGCTTGCATCCGGATGGGGTAGGGACGGACTAAGTGCGATATGATAAGCAGAGCGATTTCTATATGTATTCATTATTTTACACAAATATACGAATCGATAGAAGTTTAAGTGTTTGAAAAAAAATTTAGTAAAGTATGAGGTTTAGAAAAACATGGTAGTTATTAACCATATAATGTTACAACACTTGGTGACCCACAGGGCGTAAGCAGAGATTACGGGTATCCAACCCACTTTAGTCTAGAATATTTTTTAGTATAGAATAGGAACAGGTATGATTCAATTGAGAAATAAATATAAAGTAGAAAATACAAAGATTAGATTATTTAAAAATATCTTTTTTTTTTATGGGAAAGGCGGCAAACGAGCAAGTGGTTCACCTGATGGTAAGTAATTACTGCTACTGGCCTTTAGAGGTATTTGGGAGATAGATGTGAGGATGAGGAGAGGGATGGGGAGGGGGAATAGGACTCCAGATACCAACCATGGTACCGTGGTACCAACCCGGTCGAGCCAGCCCATTCGAGTAGCAGCAAAAGCCGCCGCTTGGCTCTACCGCGTCTCTTTTATAGGTATTTTCTTGTATCTATAATAAAATTCTCGAAAATATACAAGATCGCACAGTATTCAAATTTAAAAATTATGTAAAAAACCGTTTGTGGAGTACAAGCTGAGGAAGAAGCTCACTATAGTTTGAAGAATTATAGAACGTAGTAATGCTCGTCCAGTTGAACATTGACAATTGTAAATTTGACGCTTGTATTATTTGAATAGTCATTATATTTAATTTTAAACAAAATTGTAAATGGTCTCGTAGAAATTACAAGTGTATTGAGTAAACTTGTAACAACGTTCCGCGAGCACGGTTGAACTATCGTTATAGGGTTGTGCGGGGACTTGAGCGTGTCATGGTCGTTAAAAAACCTTTCCTGGGCTGGGTGGTTCACTTCCTTTAATTTCATGTTTGTGAACCGGCGCTACTTGTGAGTGCTGGTCAGAACCCGGTCAGTTGGTTTGCAAACCTTGCGTTAGTTTCTTAAATTACGCTTTTTTGTTTACAATTTATATCTTAGAATGTTTTGAATGCCTGTGAGACTATTCGTTTCTTCTTATTTATTTTAGGATACCTACGAATGAATATTTTCTATCTTTCTCGCTATAACTACGGGCATACCTTGACGCAAATCAAAATTGCTCGATTGTTCTTTGTCCGGGCTCCATTTAAGGTTATGGCAATACTAGACAATTGCGCTCTTCAACTTAGTAATGAACGTGTGACAGTAAATACATATTTACATGTGTTAGTGCGCACGATTAAAAAGTAATAATTATTTGCCAAGGAGTTGACGTAATGTGTTTTTTTTGCAGTGGGGTTTTATAGACGAATGTCAATCTTCCTTTAAAAATTAGATGAAGATATGTTAGACTCGCACCACAAAATGGAGTGACAACCTACACATTGTTGCGGGAGGATGCAGGTAGCACAGGATCGTGCTTTGAGGGAATCTTTGAGGTATGACCATGTTCAGTAGTGGACTTGAGACAGGCTGTAATAATGATGAACATGGGCGTGATGGAGCTTATAGGGCGTTCGGTGAGTGAAGTAACCGGAGGCCCACTCCCCCTCTCCATTCCCCATCCTCATCCTCCCTCCCAACTCTCAAATATCCGTAAAGGCCGGCAACGCACCTGCAGCCCACCTGGTGTTGCAGATGTACGTGGACGACGGTAATCACTACCGTCAGGTGCGACACTAAAACATTAGCCCCTTTTCAGAAAAAAAAAAATTAAACAAACATTAACTGATTTTAATCTATGTTATCTGTGGAATCGAACACTACAGATGCCTTGTCTAGACATTGCTAAGTCGTAACTAAAGTACAGACAAAATTTATGTATCGACGTTACAATGTTGCCCTTTCTTCCTGTTGGTGTCGTAGGAGGCGACTCTGGGATAGGCCTTGAAAATGACTAACGATTTTGGAGGATGACATTATTGAAATAATACCAAACTAAACATAAGCAGACCGATGACGGGCGACGGGTCTAAGGTGCGAGGTGTCGCCAATCCGCTGGTGAAGTGTGGGGATTATGGCAAATCCTCGTTATGAAAGACGCCTATGTCCAGCAGTTAACTGTTTACAGGATGTTAAGTGAGCGAGTAAAATTTACAAAACACCGTTCCGGATGGCGTGAAAGTTTACAATAACCACTTAGCGGGCGCTCCAGATATTTCTTCAAATATTTGCTAGCGCGATTTCCGATACGTGCGATGCCATAGATTATTTTGTAAACGACATTAGCGACAATAGGTGTAGTTAACGCGGGAGCTCTAACAACTTGAAATGTTGTGACAAAATGTACCCGACACCTCGATAGTTAGAACGCTTCCTTGTTAATCAACTGAGGAAAAGTCGAATGTGGGTTATGATTTTGCCGAACATTTCGACATGTACGTTCATCTATTTTCTAATAACCCTCAAATTATTTATAATTCTGTTATTATATATTAGAGTGAGCCGTGTCAGTGGTCAGAGCGTTCGGTTTAGTATAATAGAGCGCATGTGACCTTAGTTCGATCCCTGGTGCCGGCACCACTAAAATTGTTAATGGTAATTTTTAGTGCTGTATTTACCACGTGCTACAGCACTGGTGAAGAAAAACATCGCGAGGAAACCAGCATGTCTGTGAAATAATGAAAAATATTACTTGGAGGATACGTGTAGCCCGCCAACCCACAATGGAGCAGCGCGGCGGGCCATTCCCGGCTCCTACACCCTCTCGGATATCTGAGAAGGAGGCCTGTGCTCAGCAGTGGGCACTTACAGGCTGCTACTTTACTTTTATATTAGAAAACCTAACAAGCTACCTAACCGTTTACCTTACTTTAAATTTTCACTCATGGACAGCTGTTACAAAATTTTAACAATGAAGGCTACAGGTGCATCCTCTGAGAACTAAGATAGAATGCCTTACAGTCCGTAATTATACAGGCTCTCTTAATCCGTAATCAAACTGGAATCCAGACAGTATGGGGAACCCCATACAAGAAACGTGTTTCGTCCTCTCGTTTTTTCTCTATAGTAAAAACGGTAGAACATGCAAGGGACAAAATTGGTGTGATCGTAGTGCAGTTTCTAAAAGTAAAACAACAAACAAACAAAAAGTGAGTCACAAGCCAAGTGTGAGTCGGGCTCGTGCTAAAGATCCCGAATCGAATGATAGAAAACACAATTCTCTCGATAAACACATAACTCGTATATATTCTGTCGTTTAACTGAATGCTCCGTGCGCGAGTCAGAATCGCAGTTGGTAGGTTTTTAGTTTAAATATTCCTCATGACTGCAGAAGTGCTACAGGCTGCTTCAATGTGAAAGTTATTTTGCTTGTCGTTCAATCACACTTAAAGAACCGTACGGGTATAAACGAGGGAGAGATTACATTAAACCATTAAATCCTTTTAATTCCAATTAAGATTTCTTTTAGGACAAAGTTTCTGGTCATGGGGACAAAGTCGCAGGTAGCCACTAGTAATAAATACTTTATGTATTTGATATAAAATAGATGCTTTGATGTAGTGTACAAATATACACATTATATATACATATATATATTTCATATTATATCAGTTTAAATACGCTTTGTAACAAAATTTAAGATTTCACGCTAATCAGGAGTGTTGTTTGCGCTGATTGATTTGATTCGTCAAATTGCATAGCAAGTTGTAGCAAATATTAGTATGAAACTTTAATAATATATATTCGAGCGTGTTTCGAAATATAATAACAAGGTAATATGACTTACTTAGCAGCCACATCACATGAGGAAAACTTCCAAACATACACATTATATATATATATTTCATATTATATCAGTTTAAATACGATTTGATAGAAAATTTAAGATTTCACGCTAATTACGATTGTTGTTTGGGGTTATTGATGGGATTACATCTTATTTTAAAACTCGATTCGGCAAATTGCATAGCAAGTTGTAGCAAATATTAGTATGAAACTTCAGATATTCGCGCGAGTTTCGAATTATATTAACAAGGTATATGACTTCAATAGCAGCCACATCATATGAGGAAAACTTGTATTTATCGCCACGCTGGGAACGCGGATCGGCGATCCCAGTAGTACTACACCAGAAACCTCAGGCCTTAGGCGCTGCTGCCCGTCATCGTCCTGGTATTTTTCGAAATGGTTTCCCGCCATCAATCGGCCATTGCTATTTTTTTTTTTTTTGCACGGTTATTTTCGATAAGTTTCATTGCAAATATTATGTAAATATACGTATTTAAGTATTTACCACGTTATAGAAAAATGGGATTATACAATTACCACGATTTAATATCTAAATAGTTAAGTATTTACATTCGCAATCTGTTTTACTTTAGACACGGGGAGTACCGAGGTGTTTAACGTCCTGATGTCATAGTTTACCCGGCTACCGTCAGCTTTATAATTATTAATTACTGGTCCGATTTACGCAAAAAAATCTAATTAGACGCGATAAAATCTGTAAATAATAGTTTCGTTTCAAATGTGTAGTGTTCGCGTAAATACTAGAAATCTTTATACGCTTAATATGTCGAGTAATTGGTATTAGATAAACCCACGGTGCCGCCCGAACGGGGGAATTCCGAACCGTTTCCTTAAGCTTGATGTTGTGAATCCATTGGCTCAGGAAAAAAAAACAATTTTAAATCACACCTAAACTGTTGTTTAGGTGTGATTTAAAATTGTTAATATTGAAGTGTCCAACTGGATACACGTCACGTTGAAGTGTTTCGATTGTTTGGTGTTTTCTGTATGGTAGATATATAATTATACGTAGATTTAATGTATGATTGATGGTTTGTTACTTTGATTATTGTTTAGTACATTTCATTCGATCTCTGTGGTCAAAATTTTAGGGATAACTCATAAAATTTGACTACTTTCCCCGAAGTTTTAATAAAAGTATTTCACTTATTGTGGGTAATATTAGTTCAATGTCGTATAAATAAATACAGTTATTTATTTAAAAAGAGAGATTCATTGTGAAACTAGTATAAGCGTTTGTAATAATTAGTAGCATCCAAATAATCTTTGGAACAATGAATGCAAATTTGAAAACTACGGGTATGTAATAAGGCAACTGTTCGATAAGCTGTGAGCCAGACGTTAGAATGGTTAGTTACGTTCACGCAGAGGTCATTATAAGTGTCGCGGCACGAGGGATATCATGTTTAATTTACTTGCATTAAAATAGATAATTATTTCCCTTTGAATGGGTGACATATTAATTACGAGTACTTCTTATATGGCATAAACTCTGTTTCATACGTGGTAGAACCAATGGGTTTTTTTTTATGGGAAATGCGGCAAACGTGCTATAGGTTCACCTGATGTTAAGTGATTACCATCGCCCACATACATCTGCAACACCAGAGGAGCTACAGGTGCGTTGCCGACCTTTAAGGTTTTAGGAAGATGGGTGGAAGGATAAGGAGTGGAATGGCGAGGGGGAGTGGGCCACCGGTTACCTCAGTCACCGAACGAAACCCAGAAGCACAAGATGCCTCTACTTCACGCCGGTATTCTGCGAGGTCGTGGTATTAATCCGGTCGAGCCGGCCCATTCGAGCAGCAGCTAAAGCCGCCGCTTGGCTCTACCAGGTTAAAATGGATGCTTTTATCCAAATACCGCCACGGTAATATCACTTACTATCCGTTGAAACGCATATTCAATTGCCGCCTTTTACATAAAAAAAAACTGACAAACTCTCCCGCTAACTTTACAAGGGAAACAAATGAAATGAAACCACAAATTCATTTCACTCACGAAATCAATCAAAACCATGCACTTGGTTATGCTTTGGTAGCACTCACATACATTTAATGTACTATTGCTGGTAGAGCCAAGCGGCGGCGTTGCTGCTGCTCGAATGGGTCGGCTCCACCGGGTTGGTACCACGGCCTCGCTGAATACCGGCGTGACGTAGAGACATCTTGAACTTCTGCGTTTTGTTCGGTCAGTGGGGTAACCGAAGACCCTCCCCATCCCCCTCCTCATCCTCCCTGCCATCACGTGATAAGGTAATCACTTACCATCAGGCGAACCGCTTGCTTGTTAGCCGCTTTTCCCATAAAGAAAAAATCTTGTGATATATCGCAGAACTCAAAATGAGCTCTAACAGTACAAAACGGGTAACATTTATTGAGATAATGTTAACATTAGATCTAGACGTTACCGTGGGGGTTTTAGTCGGTCCGACATCTTGAATGTTGGTCCCTTCATTACCAAGTCACGCCGCCTTCGGTGATTGGTACGTGTTAGCACCTTTAGCCAAAAAAAATCAAAAAAAAAATCGCTCGACTTTCACGGCTATTTAGCAAGAGGCAGGTGTGCATTGTGCTCGTTTCGTTTGTTTCAGATCTGTTTAGCCGCCGTTCGCTAACTGAATGACATTGTTCTGTTTACCGTATTCCGTTTGTACAGTTGTTGCAGGCTACAGACAGAGTCGTAAATATTTAATTTTCATAAAAAAAAGTAAAGTAGCAGCTTGTAAGTGGCCACAGCTGGGCAAAGGCCTCAGTCTCAAATACGAGTAGAGGGTTTAGGAGCCGGAAAGGACCCGCCATGCTGCTCCAGTGCGCGTTGGCGGGCTTCACATATCCTCGAAATAATTTATTATTTGTCAGATATGCAGGTTTCCTCGCGATGTTTTTCTTCACCCACGAAAGAATACAATCCTGAGCATGGTTTGAACTGTGTTGTTTATTTGGATAGTGGATGTTATTAAAGTCAAAGTCACATATATATTCAATTGTTTTTTTTTTTTTTTTATTTATTTAAACTTTTATGCACAAAGTGGTGCACATGGCGGATTTAATTCCTAAAGGAATTCTCTCCCAGTCAACCATTAGGCTAAACTGAGCATGTAATAGAGGCGATGCAGTTAAACAAAATGTAACAAGTAAAATGTATATCAAAATATTTATATATAGCTTCCTTAACAGGTTTGTTTGTTTCATGAACGTCAAAAGGTACACCATTTGGAACGAAACTCGTAGACGAACCGGCTAGAAACTCAGAAGGATTCTCAATGCCGTATAGGTAACAGGATTTACTTACAAAAACCTTTTTATAATATCCAGAGCAGATAAAAAGGGGTCAAGAGTACTCTAAACCAGTAAGCATGCATGCGAAGATTGATGAAAGTGGACGAAGCGAAAGACGTATGTAGGACCGTAGAAAGTTGAAGAGGAAGGCAGAGAGATTGTCTCTGCCTACCCCGTTGGGAACTAGGCGTGAATCTATACATACATACATACTGATATTCTGCCGGCATCCTAGACAGAAGTTCTGCGAGTACCCGGCAGTATCATTTATTTGAATAAAAAACAACAAATAAAAAATAAAGTCTTGCATAAACTTAATACATCGACCGTGGTTTAAAAAGTTAAAGGGATTTAAGAATGACTACTAATTATTTGGTTACATCATAGATTATAGAGTTCACGCAACCGCCATGTTAAATTTGACAATTGTCGCGTCACATCATCTACCCACAATAAAATATGAATAAGACCTAGATGAAAACATTTTTTTTTCTTAGCGGTAATATGTTTTCTCTTTACGCTGAGCCGATTAATCTTTCTTTCTTTATATACCCCTCAAACCGGAACTCAACAGTGGTTGCACTGATGATTAGCTGCAGAAATAGGGAAGAGGGTGATAACTACCCAGACGACACCTAGCCATAAAAGGAATCCTACCAGCCAGAAGTACTATAAAACTTTAATTTCTCTCTCGTTAGAGAGGGAGAAAGCCTCTCCATATTCGTTTTTTAATTTAATATAAACATAGTACATAGAAATGTGTACGCAGTCGCCATTTGACTAACAAACGATAGTGGTTTATAGTTTTTCAATCATTGATAAAGATTATTCGAAATTTAAAACATACTCGTGACATAAAATAGAAAACGTACCCGTTTGACGGATTGAAGTAATAGCTGAGCTGTTTATTTTAAAGCCGCGGGTCGTGCGTTTTGTTTCGTGCACGAAGTTAATGATTGTAAAGTCTACTGTTAAGTACTAGATGCTAGGCTCCTTCTCTACTTAAGAGCCAGAGCTTGGTCCCCCCTCCCCCCCTTAATTATTTCTACCGCTAAACAGTGTAAACACTTTTTTTGGCACGCAATAGACGACTGGGTGGCGTAGTGGCTAAGCGTTAAGCTGCAGCGCTGTGCGTCTCGGGTTCGATTCCCGCACGGGACTAGTATTTGTATGGACTACTAACAGTAAAATCTGTCTCATCATTATAACTTCAGAATAACAGCAAATCAATGAATTGGCCGGACCAATAGGTCTCCTGGTCAGTTTACTGTCTGGTTTTCATCCTGCCCGGACTCTGGATTATATATATAACGGGTTTTGAAGTTGTCCTTTTAAAAAAATATACTTTTACATTACACAATAATTATTATTTATAAGGATTTCAGCGCTTATGGCTGAATACCTTTTCCCGCGATGGACCTACTGGTGGTCAGATATTCTTCTAAGATAGTTCCTAGCTGACTAAGATGTCAAGTGCGATAACCAGTCAGGACTAACCCTTACAGGATCCAGAGAACATTGCGTTGGTATTCTCATGTTCGGGTTAGGCCAATTTGGTCCAATATTCCGCCAATACACGAACGCCAAAGTTTCGTTTGTTTGATAGCAGGGTGAAGGAGAAGTTTGCATTTTATGTTTGTATTTTCTCTATTTAATCATAATAATAAGTTAATTAAAATCCCTCGATAATCTGTTCTCTAAACAGTTGATCCATTTTCTACGGCCAGTTTGAGAAATATTCACACAATTGATTAAGGCAACGCAATTAGAAATCAAAGGACAATCTCCGCTTACTTTTAATTCACTATCAGCGATTACAAAATCTGTGGAGTCCATGTATACAGGCGTGATATCGCAACTGGTTAATGATTTAAACAAGTAACTTCATCATATCGGTTCGCTATCTAATTCTGGTGAATTATTACGTTATTTTATAGCCTATCGCTCGTTATTTTAGAATGTTACGTTATGTAACTAACAAGATGAGCATTTGACATACTCAATGACTGCAACAGTTTTATAATCTGTTAGATAAGCTGATCGTATGCGCTAACCCACTTTTAACGTTAATTTTTCTATAGAAATTTTACCAATTATTTATCTTTTTTTTAAAAAAAAATTCTGCCTGCATGTAAATTTTTGTAAACGACCGACCGAAACCATTGAGGTCATATTTCTACAATATATTTGTACTGTTGAGATGATGGTTCATAGTTATGCTGGGTCCCGAGGGAGGGCGCTGTCATCGAGTTATTAAGAAATTTAAAATTTATTGACCGAAGTTAGTCACAATGTATGTTGGTTTAGGGCCAAGAAAGAATATTACAAAATGTGAAACCGTGATAGGTGGCGCTTTGGTAGAGTTAAGAATAAATTTTATTTCTTATACTCATTGCGCCATCTACTGGAAAGGGCAGAACAACGTATAGTCCGCCGAGCCAGCTTGTTATTAATAACATAGTAGTATGTTCCATTGGACGGATTTTCTTCAAAGCAATCACTATCCATTTAGACAGTCCCGCCAGGAAACTTATAATTTGTTTGTGTTATTCGAGCTTTGATTCGAATCCATATCTCATGACACAACAGTCCGTTGTTGGGCATAGGGTTACCGTAATTTCATCCTCGACCTATATTGGCCATAATTCTCACGATCAGATCTCAGCAAAGACGCTGCAGCGCGATATCGGTTTTCTTAGCTTATTTTTGGTCTGGATCCGCGGTGCCGTAAAAGTATCTCACAATAATTTCGGATCCTGGCACTTTTAATTTATTATTATTATGTCCTGGTATTTAACTTGATTCCTATAACAATTATACATTTATATATTACATCGTTTCAATAGTTCAAAACCTTACATGAAAATAAAACTCCAGAAATTGTATAACGGTGCGATTTAGCAGCGTTCGTCTGACTTTACACTTCTTATCAGTGTCATTGACCTAATAGGTACCGAGATCGTATTGCAATTGAAAGCGTAATTTTACTTTAATACTATCGTATTTCTACAAACGTTAATATATGGAATAACAGGATGACTCCATCGGCTTCGGTCTCCATCCGGAATCAATGTTTTTGCAAGTCACAAATTATAGTTTACGGGTCTGGTCGTGTTGCATTGCGTCTATGAAATTGCATCTGACCCTTCCTCCGATCTAATCGCACAAGTCTCACACCGGACACGGGATGGTTAACACGAGCGAGTGCCTGTGTTAGCGCGTGCACTTGCATATTGAGCAGCTGACAACCGTTGATAGTTAACGAAAGTTGTGGCCGTGGTCTGGCCATGGGCATCAGTAGGATTCGAGTAAATTCAATGCTTTCTGCTAAAAGGAAAATTGTCATATAAAATTATGCATGCATCAATTTTATCTAGTGGGGAATTCCTTTACCTTTTAATATTACCCATTATTAATCTTTATTTACAAAAATTCTGCCAGCGTGTAAATTTTGAACGACGACCCATTGAGGTCATATTTCTACAAACTATTTGTGCTGTCGAGACGATATAACATATTATTGAACAAATTAGAAAAAATGGTGTCAGAGGAAAGGTTTATAAGTAAATAATGACATATTTAATGAAATAAAAATATGCATCGTGATAAATAGAATAGAAAATAATGCCTGCGACGTGTATAAATCTCAATTAAATATTTAATAGGAGAGGATTGCCACAATGTAATATACATTATAATACATTACAACGGGGTCCACTCATCCTTGTGTTATTTACGAATGATACGATAATATTGATAAAAGGTCTCTATTAGCTAAAATGAACAATATCTAAATAAGACTTAACATTTATAACTAATTGGCTTAATAACAATGCCCTAAAAGTAAATTTGAAGAAAACTAATATGTACTAATATATAATATATACTAAATATAACAATACGAAAGTAAAAGTGTTTGAAACATTTAAATTCTTAGGATTCATTTATGACAAAAACTATAATTGGAAAGCACACATTGAGTATATAATAATAATACAAAATTAGACATATTTTTCAATGCGTTATGGCGTTTAGTACAGAACGATATCAGTAAATGGTTAAGTGCATACCACGGATATGTGTCATCCGTGTCGTCATAGGGTTCGTTACTACTACTACTTTTGAATTTAACATTTTATTAGAGATTTCCGACATCAAAAAAATGCATAAAAGGACTAACAGTGATGCAGGGCAAAATTAAAAATCCTGCCAGTGCCATGCATAAGGGACATGTGTGTGTTTGTTAAACGATATTCAAAATATTTCAAACGAAATTGGTCTGTTCGGTGTCGTTCGGTGTCCTAACAAACTTTGTTCTTTAAAATTTTCCAGTTACATACATGGAAACGCTTCTAATTGAGCAAATATACGAGTATACCTTACTACTAAAACACTGCGTATATATTTACGAGCGCTATTATATTCTACAATAAGAGAAGATGGCTGGGTGCTGCCATCCGCTTGGGTTCCGAGCGCAGCGCCGGTACCGTCACACTATTGATGCTGCTCCCCATAACTAGTCTGTGGGATTTGGGTTCGGCGAATTTGAATGGATATTCAGAGCCTCTTTTGTTGGCAAGCAGGTTGCACCACTTGCTGGTGAGCTTGGCATTTGGAGTAACAGATCATTTAATAGTCGTCTATTTATATCTAACTTCTTTTTAAATATAATAGATTACCGCCTTATGTTAGGTTTTACACTATAGATCACGACCTCTTTTTTTCTTCTTAGTAAAATTACAAGCTGTGATGAAATCAGAGAAACAGAATTCTAGATTCGGCTCATAGTATAACCCTTAACAATACATTCAAGAAGGCCTAATTTGCATTGTGTCTACTTTGTTTCAAGTTTAAAGTACAGTTGAACCCACACAAGACAAATGTTCTCTAAAACCGGAATCGTAACTTGTTTCTAAGTTACAATGTGCAATCTCTATACTTACTGTATCAACTTACATATACAGACATACAGTACCTAACTCGATTGCACCAGACTTCGCTATCACGTTTTAAGTTTTGCTGTTGTACATTATACACTAGTTGTTAACCACTACTTCGTCCGCTTGGAATTTAAATAGAGAAAATAATTGTAAACGGGTATCTTCATAATAAATCGTAAATATGTTCCAAATAAAAAGTAGCTTCAATTATTCCCACGAAGTGTCATGTTCACGTAAAATTCTCGCCAGCATCGATTGAGCCTTTTCAGACAAACATACAGACAAAAATGTTATACTGTTTTAAAGATTACGTTCCCAAAGAGCAAAACGGAGCCCTATTAAAGTCACTCTGCCGTTTAGCTGTCTGTTTGTCTGTCCGTCCGTATATAGATCTCCATACCATGTGGAATATCATTGTATAGAGCTCATTGAGTAGAGTATAAATATATTTTTTATTCTTTTAATCTTCAAAAGTAAAGTAACGAGGTGCTATCAAAGTTCTCAGTTTTGGAATTTGTGTCATAAGTATGTATGTATTGCTTCATAGCACTTTTGGACCCTTTTACTCCGACACCTCTATTGTGGCTAACATATGGTTCTATATGGTATGGGATTCTCAAGATTTTAACAAAAATTAAAAAAAATTCAGTAGCATCCCGTCACGAAAAAAACTGTTACGAAATGTTTAATTGTACTCTTTCTCTACATATCCCCTTTGGCATGTAAGAAGGAACAATCATTTTCTCAACAATAGAACACTTGCATAGGGTGCACCTTGCTGACTGTCAGATGCGGCTCCGGTGACCGCTTAATGGTGGGAAATCGTTCCGGATATTCCAAATCCAAATCTCACAGACTTGTGATGCATAGCAGCATTTATAACTTGCAGCCCGTATGAGGAAGCTCAAAGTTCCTCAGCGCGCTATGGAAAGGGCTATGTTCGGTGTTTCTCTGCGTGATAGAGTCTGCAGCGATGATATCCGCAGCGGAACTAAGGTAACCGACATAGCCGTAAAGATCAGCAAGCTGAAGTGGCAATGGGCCGGCCACATAGCTCGCAGAACTGACAACCGCTGGGGAAAAAAGGTTCTCGAGTGGCAGCCACGTAAAGGCAAACGCAGTGTAGGACGACCCCCCACAAGACGGAGTGACGACCTGCGCAGTGTTGCGGGAAGTCAATGGATGCAATTCGTGGCAATCTTTGGGGGAGGCCTATGTTCAGCAGTGGACTTGTGATAGGCTGAAATGATGATGATGATGATGATTTATAATTTGAGGATATTAGTTTTGTGCTCACCGACCCTTCAGCCCAGCGCGGTGAGTGTGGTTTAATCTTCCATTAATGGCATGCCGTCCAGCCGTGGATTTATACAGGCTGAAGAAGAAGAAGAAGAACTTACAACAGACTCCGTCTCTTGAAAAGGAGTTCGCTACGCTAAATCGAACAATATCTAGTCATGAAGATAAGACCTACGTGTTTTGCATGTATGTATTGTATTTGTTCAAAGACACTGGTCGTGGCCCATTTCGTTTAATTTAAAACAATAAAACTCGACCCGCGGAGACGAGTTAACTATATCAGATTTGTGGTGTAATGGCGCGGATACCGGTCTTCATCCATTCTTCAGCTGATAGCAGATTGTTAAGGAAACTTTGTTAAAGAAAGCCTATTTGTTATACGGTTTTCCCTCAAACGAGCAAGCGGCTTACCCGTTGGTAAGTGATCAGAATGATCACCGACGCCTACGTACAGAGGAGTTGCAGATGTGTTGTATTACCGACCTTTAAGGATTTTTGGGAAGGAGAGGGAGTGGGGAGAGAGGCGAGGGGCGAGGGAGGCCGTAATTATTTTTAAATAGTGAAAAAATACCATTTTTCAAACAATTTAAACAGGCTAATAAAATTAAAATAAAACACACACTCCATTCGTGAATAACAGTTTACTGATCTCTCCAAGGGCGTAGACCTCACAGGGTTTTGTTGTCGGCACATCGGCCACTTTAAGCGCGTACTTTCCTATCTACCCCACTCTTTAACTATTACCCCAAATATATCTCAAGTTTTTTTTTTTTTAGTTTAACGTGGGTTCTAGGTGCTCGCACTTACCCGTCACCGACTGTCCGGTGACTGATTATGTCGGGATCAGTATTGTAGATGCCCGACCGACTAAAACCCCCACGGTAGATATGCTGTTGGCCCAGTGGCCTTTACAGCTTCAGCGGTAGACTTAATAAGGTATCCAGTGTGTTTAGACACTAACTGTACTGTACTTATAGAATTGAATATTTATTTATGACCTGGAAATGTCCTGTACAATATGAGGTTACATTTAAAGTCACAACATTGCATCCGACGTGTATATTATTATATCTTTAAGGCCAAAGTGAATAGACATCTAGGCAAGCGTGTACCATCCTAGGCCTCATCTTCGCTTTCCATCGAGCAAGATTGAGGTCAAAGGTAAGCCTATTTTTCATAAAAAAAAAAAAACATCGTAGATTCTGATTTTTTAATGTACGTTATTTCTTTATCTTCTACATCATCAGTCTGTTTTTTTTTAATATTCAACATGCTGGCAACCTGGCGACTGTAATACTAAGTATAGTTCAGTGAATTTTTAGTCTGGCATATTATTTTTTTTTTCAAATTTGGCAACGCTCTTTTGATTATGGATCGAATTAAAATGGCCGCATGTTTAAACAGAGGCCGTTTATAAATAACGTTTGAAGTAAAGACAAAAGATGTTTTTATAAGTCCATAACGGCGTCACAGAGAGTCCTTGAAAATGCAATTATAAATATCTACAAATGTACATACACCACACATTGTAAACAGTTATCAATATTGTATTGTAATTCAAGCTCATTTTAAAGTATTGTTTATTCGAATTAATTACCGATATTTCTAATAGTGGTTAGCGGATGTCTCCGAATCGGGAGATCCGAGTTTGATCTCGTACGTCGAGGGCTCATCATCATCATCATCATCTTTTCAGCCTATCACAAAGCCACTGCTGAACATAGGCCTCCCCCAAAGATTGCCACGGAGCTCGGTCCTGAGCCACCTGCATCCATCGACTCCCGCAACACTGCGCAGGTCGTCACTCCATCTTGTGGGGGATCGTCCTGCACTGCGTTTGCCTGTACGCGGCTGCCACTCGAGGGCTCATACCTAGAGTTTTTCTATTCCTGTAATATATGGTGATAATCGTCGGTCAGGACGCAGACTGGCTGACCACCTGACAAATTGTTCTAAAACTAAGCTCTCTACATCTCTGACCACTTCAATTTTGGGTATATGGTCGTCGTAAGATTTTATATAGATAAGCATTTAATTTTAATAGGAAGCTAAAACGAAGCTCTGAATATTCTTAATAAATAGAAATAAATATTGAACGACGATGAAAAGAAAAAAAAAAATACTTTAATCAAATTAATAGAATGAAAATTTTCTTTTTTTTCTATAGGAAGCAAAAATTCCTGATTTTAAATCTATTTCGCTACTAAGCCTATTCTAACTTTTTATACAGTATTCTGGCCTTTGGTTAGTAATGACATTGTATTGTACAATTGCAGGCTTGCAAAATCCAACTTTCTAGGAGCTGAGTGGCCTCAAGTAAGTAACATGATATCGTGTAGGTTTAATGGATCAAAATCGGGAGCGAGAATTTTGCACTAGATGAATTATCCTTTCGGTTCTGAGACGCGACCCGCAAAGTATATCTGCATAGTTCAATTTGGATATATGTCATTAATAGCCTCTAGCATATGCAGTCGAAGTCCATCCAATTCAAAATCTATTATGACCCCCCCCCCCAATACCGCGTTTTAGAAACATGTTCTATGGTGTCATTATTTAATTTAACAGGCTCAGATAACTTTGTTTGTGCGAGTTACTGCCTCCTATGGTTTCTGCCACCATCGGCTGTGAAATAGAAACGCAAGTGATTCTAAAAGTGTACCGATTGTTCGTGGTACGGAATTCGAATAGCAAAGCTGTGTATGATAAAAGACCTTGGCAGTTGTAATGGTTTTAATCTCGGTTACTTATATCTCATATGCAACGGAACGAGTCGGTATTACGTCAAATATTAGTAAGTAAAGGCTGGCAAAGGTCACGGTGTAAAGGCATATGCTTTAGCGCACGTTCACTTACGAAAAAATGTCGTAATTAAACGTTTACTCATGTTTATTGCTGTGACAAAGACAGGTATATCCACTGTTTCCGATTTTAAAAGGAAACAATGGTAATGAGAACCGAGCACTAGAGGAAACCCACAATGATTTAGCTGGTTATCAAAGGGTCAAAAGTTAAACATTGTATAACAAATAAATGAACATCAGTTTGTTAAAAAAAAATATTAGCTTTTTATAAGACCACGCGTTCGCTTTGTTTTTAAATTAGAGAAGTGAATAATTATTGATCAAAAGAGTTTCTTTTATTCTGTAATCTTTGTCCCTGTGATATATTAATAACATGTTGGTAAAATAGGTAATACCTACTTTTTTAGTGTCCCGTAAGTAAGGCTTTTTTAATATGTATAAAATGTCTACTCGTGGTTAACTATAAGTAATGATGGGTTTCCACCAAACAAAACCTCTTGGTGTTCTGTCCCGCCGACCACCACCACCCCCGGAAGGCCCTGGAGATCATCCGCCAGAGTCTCGGATTATAGGGAGGAGGACATATCGCAATACCAAAATTTCTCTTCCCACATGGTGCAAAGCAATGACGAAACCCTCCCCCAGTCCTACAGCAGATAGTGGTGACCAGCAGATCCTGGGGCCAGCACTCTCCGTCACAGTCAGGCCGGCCGGCATGTAGGTTTCACTGGGTTCACCGTGGAAGACCAAGCCAGGGCTATTAAGCCCGACACGTCACAACAAGGCGGGAACCCGGTTTAGGGGCCTATTATTAAGACTGCTCCGTCTTTCAGTCCGTGCGTCTGTCTGTCCCACTGTACTACGGCTGTAGGTACAGTAGCGCGGGTCCGACTCGCACTTGCTCGGTTTTTCAAAATTTTATGTTTAGTGATGTAGGGAATCCAATTAGTTTCGTCATGTATCGATAAGGTTAATTAATTTAATTTAATTATTTTAGTTAAAAAAAAATAATTAAAGAACAGTAACAGGTATTACTGGTAGGAATGTAAATAATGTAAGGTTTTCATAGGCTGAAAGTAATTTTTTTATTCCTTAGTAAAATCGTAACAAGCATCATTATTTATTTTTGTATGTTCAAAAGCAATACTTCATAGTATTGCTGTATAGCTCAATTGAAAATTCCTTCACCACTCCATTAACTATAATTGCACTGAAACGGGTTTGTCCGTGTATCATTATTTGGTACATCTAAGGCCACAGTCTCGCCTCGATTGGTACTAGATCCTACAAGAATCACGACCAACAGCACATAAACAATAACATATTAATTACCACACAAATCGTTAATTTTAAACTGTTTCCTGCATTTGTTTATATACAAAAATAAATATGATAGAATAATACTTATTAATAAACAAAGACACTTACTGGAATTGGTGATAAATTAGTAGAAAACAAATAAGAAATCCCGTATCCGAGGATTGTTTTTTTATTAATTTTTAAAAGTAAAAACACTTCGCGTAAACTTTTCAGATTCCGAACGATTCGATTTATAAACGAACCGGTGCGTGCTCACTCGGACGCGTCGAAAGCGACAATGCAGCGCGTTGGCAACTACTACAATACTACGTTTCTACACACCCGCGGACCCGATACCGTGCTCTATGTTACGTCACATACCTTATATACATACATACACCGAGACAGGCTATTATCGCATCCAAACATTTATCTGCACATGCAATCGTACACGGTACATGTAATCAGAAACATCGATATTACTGTATCACGGTATACTAAAATATCGATTAATTATTCTTCATCTTGAACAGAATAATAACAAGAATATCCAATAACGGAAGGAAAGGTGAAATATGCAGTCGTCAAAGCCTGCAGCCGTGGTAAAGATTATTGTATTGTTAAAGTCAATGTTTGAAAGCACAACGCCCCACACATTCTAATAGTGCTTAGTGATTTGTCGCTTGCATATTTATCGACATTCTTTTATTCTGGAATAGTGCTGAACATATTTTTTTATCAATTTAAGTATATTTTTCTTCCTTTTGATATGTGGCTAAGCTTGTGCGTATTTACTCTTGAGACGCTGAGTGTCCAACAACCCAAGTTTGGTGTTCAATACTAACTATCTATAAATCCTTTAAAACTTTATCAAAATTAGAAACGTACTACACTAAGACGGCGATAGACTCGGCGTCGGTTAGGCAATAAATCACTAATGAATAATTGGTTGAAAGTCTAACGTAAATGTCTAGACCTCTGTCAC
Organism: Bhutanitis thaidina; assembly: GCA_029286595.1. Taxonomy (NCBI): domain Eukaryota; kingdom Metazoa; phylum Arthropoda; class Insecta; order Lepidoptera; family Papilionidae; genus Bhutanitis; species Bhutanitis thaidina. The sequence goes on along the minus strand of JAGSMS010000028.1, from coordinate 9,272,438 downwards.
AGCCAGACCAGCATGGAGTAAGCGCTTAAATATCTGCTTTAACTTTTTTATTTGAATTGCTTAAAAAATTAGAAGGACATTGTCTATTAAGTATCATATACGATATTATATTTTAAAGACCAAATATAAGAATATTGTAAAAAGATGATCGCACATTATTTTATCATAGCACGAGCTATTTCCAGAAAACAATAGTCGTGTTTAATATCAATCCTAAAAAAATTAAAAAGGTAAATTAAAGTACAACATAATACCATGTTTCTATTTTTCTTGACTTATTTCATTTAGATGCTATTTTGTCACCTACCTACCTACTCTATTTATACATAACATGCTCAGAATGTGTGCTAAATTTTTTTGTTCGCGCCAAAAGAATACTCTTATATATTTTTTTAAATAATCGGCATCGATTCAAATTGCATACATCACATCACTAGATCATCTAATCACGTATGGGTCGCGGTGCGTTGGATTACTTGTCGCGAATGAAGCGCGCTGTGTTCTAACTCCGTGCGCCGAATTCGTCAAGTTTGTGTCGTCTCAAGTAGCAGGAAGTGATGTAATACGTATTATACTGAATTTTTAATTAAACTACAAGTAAAGCAGCGAAAATACCTCGTGCTACTTGACTTGAGATGGCATGTAACCATCTAAAGTATGCCATATTTAAAATTATCTAGGCCTGTGACGGGCTGATACGTCTGAGTTATGATGCATTCTTGTACTGCGATTGCCAACCTGCCAAGCGTGATGTTTACCGCAAATCTTTCCTGTGTGAGAAGCCTACGTACATTGATTTCAAGCTGTTAAAGAAGGAGAATAAATATCCGAATAAGAGAATATTACAAAAAGCATAAAGCCAAGAAAATCACCATGATAGCTGAACAGCTCTACCTCCGAATTAGGACACTCGAGTTCAATACCAATAGTGGAGGGCTTATACATTGGCATGATTGTACGATCCCCTATGTGGAGGACTTATACGTTGGTACGATTCTACGACCCTATCAGGAGATGTTCGAAATTTACGTACGATTTGTATAGTTGGACATCAAGATGGCGACTGGCCTCGTCACCGGTCAAGTTGTCCCAAATAAGCTCTAATGAAAAGGTGATTGAAAGGACTAAAGAAAATCTCTGGAGCTCTGACCACCCCAGTATTGATTATATGGTCGGGAGAGCGTACCTATATATACATATTACAAGCTGTAGTTGTTAGTAATTTAAAAAAAATGTAAGAAACATCATTCGCAACATACTAAGAAATTATCTATATTATGTATTGTATCATATGTTTTTATTTTCAAATACATATTACTTAAATACATATAATATTCTTAAAGGCCGGCAGCGCATCTGTAGCTCCTCTAGTGTTGTGGATGTTCGTGGGCGTCGGTGATCACTTACCATCAGGTGAGCCGCACGCTCGTTTGCCCCCTTCTTCTATAAAAAAAAAAAAAAAATGTATATGGTTTTTATTCTTTTGGGACCTCTACCTTTCATATTGTTTAAATGAGTCACTTGAATCTAACCTGTGAGAGATTATAAGGTTAGAGATAAAACGAGAAACGGTAGCAATTAAAGAGAGCGTGATAAACTATATTGCACAGTTTTAAATCCTAATAATAAATATTATCACGATTGTTCGATTTATTTATGATATCAGATTAATAATATTCCTTGCAATATTTGATACATTTCAATTAAACATGTTATTCGTCATTTTTAAACCATAAACTTTCATATTTAGTTTTAATATTTCAATAAAATTTATAGAAATAGCTTGGGAAAGCGATCAACTCATTCCTTGAGATTATTATCATCCATCTAATCTTCTATATTATAATAACCCTTTTTATAATGTGTTTGTTTAATAATTTTGAATAAACCTTCTGATAGGAAGACTGGGCACATAATGCACATTTAATTGCACACCATGCACAGAGGCACTCATCTCGTCCTTACCTTCCCGTTCCCGTCACGTTTCCATTTTCATGCGGAAAGTACGGAGGAAGGGTTATTCAATTAAGTGTGAGAGGTAGAGACCAAACACGATAGTACCAGACCATGAAACAATACTTTGCGTACTATTTTGGCCCACTGCTGATCTCGTTTAGCCTCTCCAAGTGAACTACCGCGTCGGACTAGCGACGCTGATCCCCATCACAAGTCTGTGGAATTTGGGTTCGGTAAATTCCGATGGAAAATACGCCCTCATCCGGGCGTCAGAGCCTCTTTTATTTGAGAGCAGTATGCACCACATGCAGGTGAGGTTGGAATTTGGACAAATATTGGCTCCGAGAGCGAGCAATCCTAGCCGGCAATCTACCAGTAAGTAAGTATGTTATTGATTTCTTGTATTTACGCGAACTCTACACATTTGAAATGAAACTATTAATTACTGACTTTATCGCGTTTAATAAAGTTTTTATATTCCCGACGTTTCGTGAGCTTTGCAGCAGCCGTGGTCACGGGGGGACTGAGGTGTTAGACTTTCAGATGTTCTAGTAAACTCAGGCTACCTACAGCTTTTATTTATTAATTTTGATCCGATCTACGCAGAATGTGCGCACAGTATCTTGAGCTCGTGCAGTGATATGCTTGGCTCCAGATTTAGATCCTAGTAAATAATAATTTCATTACAAAAGTATATTATTTAAAAAATGTTTGGTTAAATATGCGGTAGAAAACATTGACGGTAACCGAACCGATGCCAGCAAAACGTCAGACATTTCTACTTTACTTTAAAATATTCATTGTGTCTGAAAGTAGTTTCCAATATTTGTTTTACGATTGAATCGCAATCAATCCGGCGCTCAGCTGTCTCGATATGATGAGGCACACGGCCGAGGGACTCGCAAACCTATACCTACCTACTTAATATTATAAAGGCAACCTCTAAACCAACGAGGAGGAATCTAAATATTATTTCTTTGCTTTTTTTTTATAATTTTAATTTTCAGCCTGTATACCCACTGCAGGTGATAGGTCTTACTATGAAATTGTCAATAGAAGCCGACATTGATGATTTGCCTACCATAAATGTTATTGCTAGTCTAGACGTTTGGTCGTTCACTTCTCTTTTATATGGTCGAGAGAGGCTAGGGCTGTCACATGCGTCATGAACGGATGCTGGTCAGCATGGATGTGGAAATCCAGAATGGGTAAAACTCTTTTCTATATATTTTAAAAATTGTAAGAAAGAGGATACCTACAAAGTTTCTATCGTCTGTATGTTTTCCGTCCGAGGAAACTCATTACGAAACGGTGGTAGATTGTGACAATTGACAAACGAAACTTAAATTGCCTAAGTCAAATAAAGAATTTTCATTTCATCTCATTACGTGGACGGGTTGATGGGCGCAGTGACATCGCACCAGTGATGCTGCAGTTACTGGTCTGTGGCATTTGGGTTCGCTATATACAGATGGCTACGTCAGTCGATCGTAGAGTTTGACGAACTCTTACTTTTTTGAAGTCGAACAAAAACTATTACTGTTTCGCCGAAATGTCTAATTAAAAAAAAAATCTCATCTGCAATAATAATGTTATAGCCACAATTGCCGGGTGATTAGGGCATCAGAGGACGTATCAGAGGACCAGAGTTCCCTCATTAAGGGCTCGTTCCGATGAGTTTACAAATTATTTCAAAAAATGAGGAGAATAGAGCGTGATTTAATATGGTAGAGCCAAGCGGCGGCTTTTGCTGCTGCTCGAATGGGCCGGCTCGACCCGTTGGTAGCATGACCTCGCAGAATACCGGAGTGAAGTAGAGGTGAGTGAGGTATCCGGAGGTCCGCTCTCCTCCCCATCCCAAAACACCTGCACCTGCAACACCTCTGTTATTGCAGATGTACGTGAGCGACGATAATAACTTACCATCAGGTGAACCGCTTGCTCGTTTGCCGTCTTACACATAAAAAAAAAACTATTGATTTCTAGCACAGCTGTGACCCATCATCTGAACAAAACGTCGATTCGATCGGTCAAATCGTTCAGTAGTTACACAATGTCTAACCGACAATTACATTATATAAAGATTTTACTATAAAATTATTTTGATAAACTAGTTTTGGTATACATTCTACAATCACATTTCATAGTAGTCCATTCGCTTCATTCTCGATAAAAAAAAATTATTAAAAATAATTAATGTTGTCCTTCAATGTGACCGCAAATACCAATTATACCAATAATATCTTTATTTGGTACTTTGTTACGGGAAGTTTATGTTTATTTCCTGTTATTGCCGTTTCAAAATTGTTCAAGTACTTTTTCCTGTGATGTCACACTAACACATTGCGAAAAATTATTCGTACCGCCGGCGTACACAATTTGTATGATAATTAAACAGCGCCCCTACCGGACGTAAAAGTAACTAGATCTGGAAGCGCGAGACACAAATATGAAATTAGTATCCCAGACGTACTGTAGCGTAGACGTAAATTGAGATATTTGTAATGTTATTGTTATAAAGCTCTGGACGCGCTTGCTGTACACTGAGTCATCACTATCATTTGGTTGCGAGAAATCAGAGTGAACGCCTGCATACAACGACAATACGTTCAGATGTTCAATAGTGACACAGACCTTTAAAATCAAACAATCAATCAGAAGTGACCGATCTGATTGAACGGAGCTTTTCGGTACTCAATGGATTACATTACGGAGATGTCGTACAATGAAATAGTTTATATTCTTGGATATAACAAAAACAAATATCACTGTAATGTTATTTTATTATAATATCTTATTACCTTTTACTTCCTTGTTTTCCATCTATCCTTTTATATTGGTGACAGTGTACGTGTTACTAAAGATTATATAGTCCTAAGGAGTTTTTTTATTAAATTCATATATCATTCTTAATCTTTTACGGAACCGTGGTAGCCCAGTGGTGAGGGAGCTCACCTAGTTTCATAGAGCGCAAGTGTCGTGTGTTCGATCCGCAGAAGCCAGTGGCAGCACTAAAAATTGTTAATTGCTGTTTTTAGTGCTGGTGTGTAACCACGTGCACGGCGGAAGAAAAAACATCGTGAGGATACCTGCATGTTTAAGAAATAATAAAAATATTATTTCGATTTTCACATATAGTGAAGCCCGCCAAACCGCACTGGAGCAGCGTGGCGGCCACTTCCCGGCTCCGAAACCCTCTCAGATATATGAGAAGGACACCTTTGCCCAATCATGGACACTTACAGCCTACTACTTTACTTTACTTTAGTATAACCTGGGACTCATCAAGGCAAGAGTGAAAAGGCATCTTGTGTGTGATTTTGAATCTCATTATTGTCTCTACCTCCAATCAGCAGTGCAGTGACTACCGGAAAGGTATAGACAGTATAATTATATCTGTTAGGTATTCCATCTTAGTCCTCGGGGGTGACAACGCATTTGTAACCTCCTTCGATTGAATGTTATTATTGTCATTGTATATTGTCTATTGGCTGCAGTAGCCGCTAACCGTTTGCTCGTTTGACAGCCCAATTCAACAAAAAAAAAACTTGACAGGTGGCATCTTGGTGACACATTGGCCTTTTCGTGATTTAAAAAAAAGTTTTGATTTGTGGGTCAAACGAGTTATTTACATGTATATGTAAGGCTGGAAATCAAGCCCACAGGTCGTAAGTGGTCACGTTCTAATCCCTGGAAACTATGATGCAACGTAACAAAAAGGACAAAAAATACCAGAGTTTCTGGACGGCTCTGCTCTGAGCTCTTCTTTATTCGATCGGGTCGTAGATATTACCATTGATAAAAGCTTTTATAAAAATAGAAAAGCCTAAATTGATTAAATAATTAACGAGGGTGTTACATGAAACGTGTTTTTTCAAGGTTTTTACTGTTTATGCGACAAGCTTGGTGACATTATAGTGCAAACTCTAAAGTAAAACTACTAATAATAAAGAGCGGCCAAGTGTGAGTCGCGCTAAGGATCCGGAACTGAATGAGAGATAACACATTTTTTTTGCAGATGTACGGGACGCAAGTCACCTCGTACTTGGCTGGTTATATCAGCTTATTCAGGTTCTATCAGGTTATACAGCAGTTATATCAGCCGACATGCCGCACCTACCTACATGCCTATCACGCTAGGCATGTAGGTAGGTGAGCGCAGTGGCGAAGCCCTAACGCCAGTGACGCTGCTCCCAGTCAGCAATCGGTCGCTACAGAGGCTTATTAGTTAATCAACAGGGTGCAAGTGAGTTGAGATTGACATTTAATGCAAAAGATGTTATATTCCCCCTTACAACCCAGTCATTAAATAATCAAAAAATATATATCTGACATATTTATGTTTTGTATTAAAACTTTTTTTATATATATACTATAATGACGCATATAAAAATTATATGCCTATAATTCTGTCAGAATCAACTGTAGCGAGGCATAAAACAAATTCCTCTCGTAATAGAAAAACAAATTGTATGCAAACGGCGTAATTCGGAACGTGACACAAATATAAAATAAAAATAAACGTTAATACGATAAGCGAAAATTGCGAATATCATACTGCGCAGTGTCTAACGTATGGATATAAAAAAAATTTAATCATTAAAAATTAACTTCTGAAAATAGAATAATATATTAGCGGGATTACCCATCCGCGCCAAGTTTTTTTTTTTAAAATAAATGGAATTGACTTAGTATTTAAGTTCGCAGTACTTATATAAATTGTTTCTGAACTGACAGGATAGACATTATTTTATTAACTTGCGGGCCTTCTGCTCGCGAGTCTCTGCCGCTGAAGCTGTAAAGGCAACTAGGCCAACAGCAATAGAATATCTACCGCGGGGGTTTAAGTTGTTCTCAATCTTCAATGCTGATCCCGACATAACTAGTCACAGGAGACGGTGGCGGATAGGTGCGAGCACCTTTCCCACACGTTAAACTAAAAAAAAAGGTTGACATTTTATCAAAAAAAAAAAAATGCCTGCGGAGTTTCATTTGTTTCATCTCAGTCAGAGAATGAGGCTCTCATTACGAAACGGTGGTAGATTTTAACTATAATAATATGATTTGACATTTGACAAACGAAATTATCTTTCTCACGTCGAATAATAATTAATATTTAATTAATATATAAATAAAATAACATAATATATAAATAAAACAAAATAATTAAGTGTGGTGTGGACACCTGGAAGGAATTGGCGAATAATCGATGCGCTTGTGTGAATGCGTAAATGTACGAGTCTGAAGGAGACGAGATAGTTGTGCCAGGATCGTGCTAAATGGTAATCCATAATCTTTGCCTACCTCTACCTAGCCTCTTAGCCTACCGCTGAATGGAGAAACTGCTGATTTCATTATATTTATATTAATGTGGAAACTTATAGCTTGTATTAACAAAATATAGTTCAAGTGGATTACAAAAAAAAGGTAAAAAGAAGTTTTCACATGTAATTACGTAACACAATATTTGGAATAACATGTTAATCTCCCTACTTAAGTTAAAAACTTGCGGAATACTGCTCAGCTAACTTTTGATTTAATAAGTTCACGTATAGCAACACCGCTGGTAGAGAAAAGATCGCCATTTTTCACAGTCCATGCAAAGATTGATTTGTTGTATCAACTGCAGTGACCCGCGGTTTCACCCGTGTTGAACTTGGATTATATATACACCTGATTATTAAACATTACCAAGGTAATATATACACGTATATATATATGTATTTCATATATTCATATTATGTATATTTTTTGTATTTATTTTATTTGCATATTATGTGTATGTATTATATGTTCACTTTTCTTTATATTATGTGTACACCCGAACCTGATACTTATCATATTTCCTTTTTCTTTCTGGGTTGCCTGAAAGAAATCGCTTCTTAGCGATAAGGCCGCCTATTGTACTTTTTGTTTTTTGTTTCCTTAAATAATCTTTGTATGTTAAATCTGTGTGTGTATATTTCATTAATTCATTAATATATTTCCTATTCTATTTATACCCTATTATATTTCGTAGGCCTATGTTCAGAAGTGGAGTTAAATAAGCTAAGGAACAAAGTATAGTAGCAGTTGCAGGTGTGAAAAGGTCTCCTCGCCCTTTTGAGGGGTTTGGTATATATACCTTTAAAGCTTAGCAGTGACCTATGCCTTACTGCTTCACTTCTATGGATATAGCGTGATGTTACATACCCTCTAGCCTTCCTCAATAAACGAGCCATCTAAAGCAAAAGTAATATTTCGCGTTCAAACATACAAACTCTTCAACTACAAGAAATTATCTACTAATTAAATATCAATTAATAAATCTCCCGTTTTCCCAATGTCTAATAATTATTGCAGAAGTACGGAATGATCTGTTCCAGCGGTGGCGAACCTTTTTCGAAGCAAGTGCGAAATGAAATTTTTACAGCGTGGTGGGAGCATGTTTTTTTTTTAGGGTAGGAGAGAGAATAAAAATAAACACGTTACAACAATATTATAAAATGATTGTAGTACATGGTAAATGGTAATAATGATAATGGAATGGTCGCTCGGGAAACGGAGCAGATGAGGAGCTTGTTGGAGGAGGCGATTCTGAAAACGCCGCTCGAGTGTCAACCACAACTGCATACCCTTAAGTGAGCGGAATCGGGCCGTCTGTATTTTGGAAATCTTGCAGCGGGCGCGGTGTTGGTCACCTCTGATCTATACGATCGAAAACTTCACTGTAATCAGTGTAAATAGCGCCTTTAGACTAATAGATTTAGCTTATCCAAAAACATCCAGAAACAAAAGATTAGATGTAGTTGACCTACTCTTGATAAAACCATGTTGCTGAGTAATTAAAACATGTTGAATCGCAGAGTAAAGTTGGTCATAGACAATACTTTCAAATATTTTCTGTTTGCGCGATAAGATTATTTTAGCAACAGGCCGATAGTTTTCAATCTTTTCTTTTGGTCCTTTTTTATGTATCGGATAAATATATATACATATATTGCTGTGTAGTCCAGACGTACGTCTATTACCTTAATTCTAGATAGATGTTTCAAAGAGTTAGATTAGAACAGCCCCAACTAAAGTAATGCCATTATCAGAAGATTTACCATGCTCTTAGGTGGTAGGCTTCTTGTGTGCGTAGGAGTCGACTGGGTGAGTGCCATCCACTTACCTATTTCTGTAGCCAATCAGTGTAACAACTGAAGTGTTCTGATTCGAATGGTATAGAGAGCCAGTATAGTTACAGGCTATGAGGGATTCCATCTCAGCCCTCAGGGGTGTTAACGCATCTGTAACCTTCTTCGATAGGAGTTGTTAGCAGGTGTACATGAGCTGCAGTTGCCACGATTATCATCTCAATCCTTTAAAAAAAAACTCTCTACCGCACCTGCTGCACCTCTGGTGATGCAGATGTACATGATATACATTTACATTCTCTAGGATTTTTATATGCTTAATGGCAATGAGTCATTTATTTTAGTAATTTAGTTATAGTGACAGGATATATTTTGTTACACTTATCTATCAGCATAGTGTTAACACATTTCTTCACGCCCTGGGTTGAGTGTTAGAGAATGCCAAAAGGCATTAATTCCGCCTTTTGTAATCCTTTTGGTGTAGACAAAAAAGTATAAATAAATAAATGTACGTGGACGACTATAATCACTTACCATCAGGTGAGCCGCTTGATTGTTTGCCGCCTTTTTTATAAAAAAAAAAAGTTATGGCGGCAAGAACAGTGGTATATGCGTGTGCCAACGGTACGTGGTTCAATTGTCACTGGGCTTATACGTTTCAGCGAGAAGTTAACTACGAGCGAGTGCATCTGTGATATCGCTCTAATTACATTTGGTTACAAAATTAACTTTTAAACACAATTCGTGGAATTTGCTTTACGACCATGTTTGGTAGGCGCGTACACGCGTTGTATCACAGTACTAGAGTCGCTCGCGTTTTCTCGCTTCGACGCGTGCTGCACGTATTCTATCTGTGTATTGAGTCCGATATCTTTCGAGATAATTAATTCACCATCTAACAGACACCTTGAAGTTTTCAAGGAATTCGCGTTATGTTCTTCTTCTCCTTGATCATATTCAAGTCCACTCTAAACAAAGACCTCTCCAAGAAAGCGCCAACTAAGGCCAGCATGCGTTTTCTGTTATTAGGTATGTCATGATGTTGTTGATCAGCTATAGCCAACATGGCCTTGCTTTAAGTAAAATGATCATCTAATTACCAGCAATTCAAACAGTTTTATGCTTAATAAACAGATTTCGTTTTGCATAATTACAACGAAGCTTCTGTAATGTTAATAAATCAGTCATTCCAACAGCGACCATATAACTAAATCTTTGTTATTTGATTATCATCTTAAAAGTTATTTTAGAACAAGGATCCTCCTATTTCTCTGGTGATTATATAGAGATCAATTTGCAATACAAGACCGTGTATTACAAGGTAACGTCTGCATAACAAGCATTAATATGTAAATAATATTATTGTAGAAACCGTAAAGTTCTGTTAATTTTTTTTTATCGAGAGATGTACAGAAAATACTTCATATTATAGCGAACCCAAATACGACAGACTAGCGATCGAAAGTGGCATCTCAAGTACGGGGAAACCAGCATTACTCATCATAATTTCAGCCTATCACTAGTCCACTGCTGAACATGGGCCTCCCCAAAGGTTACCACAAAACTCGGTCCTGCATTCATCGTCTTCCCGCAACACTGCGCAGGTTGTCACTCCATCTAGTAGGTGGGTTGCACCAGCATTACTGCTATGGGCTAATCTTTCATGGAAAAGCATCCAGCAGTGCACTTTATACAATTTCTCTGTTACCAAATAAGAGATACTATGGCCAGAGGACTGTTTACTAATATCGCATGCAAGTAAGATGATGCTGCATATCCTTAACACATGACTGCTGACTGTATATTTCACCACAATTTACGACTGATCCTGCAGCGTTTCACTAAAATTGTTATTAACAATTTTAGGTGCTGTATTTACCACGTGGTCAACGGTGAAGGAAAACATCGTGAGGAAACCTGCATGTCTGAGAAATAATAAAAATATTATTTGGAGGATATGTGAAGCCCGCCAACCCGCACAGTCATCTACAGACATCTCCGATGACTATCCATGTATGTATGTATGCCTTTTTCCCAACGGGGTACGCAGAGACAATCTTCTTCCACTTTCATCAATCTTCGCATGCATGCTCGTTAGTTTAGAGTACTCATGACCTGGCCTTTTTTCAGAACTTCTCCAATTTAATCGTGAAATGTTCGCCTAGGTCTTCCTTTATTGTTACCATTTACTCTCGCCTCATATGTTTGTTATTTATGACTATCCATTGTTTTATTTATATAAACTTTATTTGTATACCTTCATAAAAGTATTACAAAGGGCGGACTTTATACCATTTTTTTTAATTGTTTTCTTTCTTCTTACTATAAGAGCATAAACTTAGTTGTCATAATGTTGTAAACTATACATCGTCACTTTGATTTTATCTGTTTCATAATACGTTCAGAGATAAAAGGATTTATCGAAATATCATACAAATCCCTAGGAAAAGCGATATGACATAATAAACAACAATATTTGCGACATTTTCCTTAAAAAAAGTTGGAAAGGAACCACGTACGCATTATTACCAAGTAATAATAATAATGATTGCTTTGTATTTACGCGAACATATCAATGTCATACATCATCATACATCTGAAAGAATATATGAAATGTGTAAATATGAAATTAAACCTTTATTTGTGGATTTTATTGCGTTTAAATAGACTTTATTATAGTTCCCCCGTAACCACGGGTACAGAAAAGCTCGTGAATAATAATAGTTTAATTTCATGTAATAATAAGTTCGTAAGTGGTAGAGCCAAGCGAAGGCTTTCGCTGCTGCTCGAACGGATACGTGAAGCTCGCGAAACCGCACTGGAGCAGCCATTTTCCTTCCTTCCAAACTTGCAGGCTGCGACTTTATACAAATATGTATAAGCATTTTTGTAATGATGTAGTGGAAGGTATATTTTTTTATGTAGTTTAACGCGGAGGAAAGGTGCTCGCCTACCCGTCACCGTCTCCGGTGAATGGTTATGTCGGGATCAGCATTGACGATGCCGAAGACCAACTAAAACCCCCCGCGGTAGATATGCCGTTGGCCCAGTGGCCTTTACAGTTTCAGCGGTAGAGACTCGCGAGCAGGAAACCCGCGAGTTAAAGACATGCCATGAGAGGTTAAACTAAACTAACGCGAGCTAAACGGACACACAGTCGCTTCCGTCCCTCTGCCGGCTCGCAACCAAAAGCGCCTTCCGCAAATCCACATACGAAATATCGTACCGATTGTGAAAGTTACTGCGATTGCCTATCCCGTGCCGTGGAAAAGAGTTAGAGGTAACTCGGCTAAGGTCTTTTCAATTTAGAATTGGACTCTTTGTCCAGTAGTGGTTGATGTTGAACCACTGCATACAGATTGATGATGAATTAGAATAGTGTTATAAAACATTTAAAAAGAAATTAGCCGCACGGTGGCAGCGTCTAAAATCTGCCCCTTCATCCCTTCGTAACTTAAACTAAAAGTTGACTAAGGGAACTTCCTTTAATGGGAACGTTGACGGGCCTCGACTAATCGATCGTAGGATTATTTTCTGTTAACAAGCCCTGTTAAAGATTAAAGTCTGTAAACTTTAAATAGGAACCGCGATGCAGCAATGTAAGGTAATCTTTATTTGGTATGGCTTGGTCGGCGCAAGTCCGACATTACCTTCTTTTTTTATTAGGCCCCTTTGGCTCGTGCAAGCCGACTCACCTGATGGTAAGTGATTACCGTCCCCCACGAACATCTACAACGCCGGAGAAGATGCCGATGCCGGTTTTTATGGATTTTTGGCGGTGGAAGGACGAGGAGGGGGACGTAAAGGGGGGGAGTGGGCCTCCGTTTACCTTGACAAACAAGCTAACAGTCAACCTGGCGGTAAGGGGTCTCCTTTATATGCAGGAAAATACCTAACGCATACCCGACCTCGCGGGATCACAGGTACGGGATGGTTTTGTACGTGGTACAGCCAAGAGGTATCTTTTGCCACCGGCTCGACCGGACGACCTCGCAGAATACTGGTGTAAAGTAGAGATATCCTTTGCTTCTGCGTTTCGTTCGGTGAGTGAGCCACCAGAGGTCTACTCTCCCTCCCCCATCTCTCCTTCCCATCATCCCTCCCATCTCCCAAATACGCTTAAAGGCCGGCAACGTACCTGCAGCACCTGTGGTCGGTAATCACGTACCATCAGGTGAACCGCATGCTCGATTGCCGCCTTTCCCATAAAAAAAACCAACACAAATATTTCTATGTGTGGAAGCGACCACTAGAGCATAGCCCTCATTATGGTTAGGAGTTCTATCTTTATCTCCAAAAGCCAACCTACTCGTGGTGGCGACGAACGGGGCTCCGGCGGCCGAATGATGCCGGAATATCCGTTCGTATTTGCCGAACCCAAAATCTCGCACACTTGTGACGGGGAGCAGCATCACCAGGGCGAGGGTACCGGCGCTGCGCCCACCGACCCGTCTACCGAGTGTAGTAAGCTGGTGAGTGTGAACAAACACGGCAAGGAATTTGTTTCGGTTCGCTGGGTTTAGCAGTCGAAAAAGAAAAAACTGCGGTTGCCAACCCGCTCGCCGGGCGTGGCAACTAAGGCAAACCCCCCCACGATGAATCTTTGGGGGAGACCTATGTTCAGCAGTGGACGTGTGATAGGCTGAAATGATGACGATGAAGCAGTCGAAGCTATAGTTCAATCTATTTGGAGGGCCCGTAGGTACTAATGAGTATGAGTATCGTAACATTTATACGAATTTTATCATTGGCTTGAACAGTAAGATAGCCACCTGTCACGTTGTTCCACATAGCTCTGGTAAAAAATTGGTTAATAGGACGATAAAAAAAAGGTCTCTAGACCACTGACCACCCCGTTTTTGGGTATATCGTCGTGAAAGCTTATTATTATCATTATTATAAGGCATTTTTACTTTACGCCAGTTTGAGTGATTGGTATTACTTCCAGGAGCCTATCCATTTATCCCAGAGAGCAAACAAAGACCGCCATGCCAGCTCGACGGCTGATTATTTACTTGATTAGAATTGAATTCAAATTTTTGTGATGACGTTGAAAGATGGCCGCTTAACAACGAATTAGAACAAGGCGTTGGGGTGAACATCATTCAGATGTGTAGTAAGATTATTCCTTTGTATTTAACACGCGAAGTGATAAATGCCTTAAACAATACTGTCACACACGCCTACCTTAACACATCAATCTATGGATTAAGATAACGATTCGTGTCTAATTTAAATATTATGACACGTAAAAGTATAACACAAGCACTGGACAAGGACATGTCCTGGAACAGCCGAATACACGGTGGCCCTATTCGCTCGCTACAAGGTGAACTTTACGCGGGTCGTACGATCTAAATTTGACATAACACAAGTACGTCATCGACGTAAATTCTATTGTTGTGACACGTACAAGTATAACACGTAAATTCTATTGTTATGACACGTAAAAGTATAACACAAGCACTGGACAAGGACACGTCCTGGAAGAGCCGAATAGACGGTGGTCCTATTCGCTCGCTACAATGTGAACATTACGCGGATCGTCCACGCGTCTTGTCAGCAATCAGTGACGATAATTGATATTAAAGCTAACGATAAAGAAATGGAGACGTGCGCAACGGGATGTTTAAGAAGAGGAGCCATCTGCGTACATAGACTTCCTGCATGATTGTTCAAGTCGACACTCCATCTTGTGGGGGGACCGTCCTAAACTGCGCTTGGCTGTATGGATTTTTACTAGTTATCAGTTCTGCAGTACTATACATCTCCATTGTAACCTACAATTGAAACTGGCAACCTGTTCAGGAGCTTCTTGGGTTTCCTTAATAAAATGTCTAATTGTAGGCACTTCAGACATACAATCACTACTTCAGACATATTCACGGCTTGTTTCCAACGGGGTAGGCAGAGACAATCTTCTTCCACTTGCTACGGTCCTGACATACGTCTTTCGCTTCTCCCACTTTCATCAATCTGCGCATGCATACTCGTTGGTTTAGAGTACTCTTGACCTGGCCTTTTTTCAGAACTTCTCCGATTTGATCGTGAAATGTTCGCCTGAGACAGACAATAATACTTGTATTATAGTAATATCATGATATTGAACGCGGTAGAGCTAAGCGCCGGCTCTTGCTCCTGCTCGAATGGGCTGGCTTGACCGGGGTAGTACCACGACCTCGCAGAATACCGGCGTGAAGTAGAGGCATCTTGAGCTTCTGTGCTTCGTTCGGTGGGTGAGGTAACCGAAGGCCCACTCCCCCTCCCCACCCCCACCCCCCTCATGCTCAATCCCATCTCCCAAATATTCTTAAAGGCCGGCAACGCACCTGCGTTACGCAAGTCGGTTGAAAATAACGTTGTGGCAAAATGGATCACACTATTACCAGTGAGACAGTGAGCATTTTAAAGAATAAATTAAATAAAAGTCAACAAAGCGACACTGGCACATGTCAAATGTGTCCAGCGAACAAAAAAGAGAGCCGTGGTAGCCAAATGGCTTGGGCGTTGGCTTTAGTTCTAAAGAGCGCGAGTGGCCAGGTTTGGATCCTCGGCTCCGGCACCCCTAAAGTTATTAATAGCAATTTTAAGTGATGTAATTACCACGTGACTAAGAAATAATAAAAAAGATTATTTCGAGTAAATTTAAAGTCCGCCAATCCGCACTGGAGCAGCGTGGCGAACTTCTTTTCGACTTTAAAACCCTCTCAGATATTCGAGAGGGAGGCCTTTTCCCAGCAGTGGCGGGTACTTTAAAAAAAATGCGACTACCGTGGGCTATCTTATATTGCTACCACAAACCGAAAATTACAATAACACACAACACATCTTTGTGGCCCCTTAAGTGTTGTTCACGCGGCCCTAATCAATCTATACCAATATTGTGCACACGACACTAGTACGGTGCGCAAAAAGGCTTTCAAATCCATTTATCTTCGTTTATTGTTCTAGTTGACCGATACTAGCATTGTAGTCACATCGGAGCGATAGCGAAATACCTAATTGTTAATTAGGTGCAATTTTAGGTTTAATATCATTTACATTTACTATTGGGTTAACAACTCTTACATATTTTTTTATTTATTTCCATCTATCTAGATCCTCTATTCCATTTCATGGCATTAATCGACATGTTTACTAAATTGCATTCGTATTAGCTTAGTGCTTTGAGCGTGATTTTAAATAGTCGATTTAAAAAACAGTTCCATCAAAATCCATCAAATAGCTTTTTATTTAAATTGGTTCAAACATACTTACACACTGCCTTGTAGTACAGGCGTAAGAGACTGTTTATTCTCGTGGGTATCGTAAGATACGACTGAGAGCAAAAGCCTTGAAAATCACAATAGCTACCGACAGATGGCGTAATAACCATCTCGAATATGGTAGAACAAAATTGAGCAATCCGATGACGGTCAGCAGCGTCTTAGGTGTGAGGTGTCTGGTATTGCCATCGTCAATATTGAGGCTACATAAAAAGAATTTTATGTAATAGTATCTTCTTTTTTTAGGGGTAGGTTTAATGTTAACAAAGAGAATGTTATCACAGTGTGGTAGCGTCGTAAGAAATGACTACCTTCTTTATTTTCGAGGTTATCGTAAGAGAAGCGTGCCTTCAAAATAACATGGCAAAATCAGTTAGCATGACAGTCGAGCATACTTACCACTCGACATGTTCACTCTAGACGAGGTAAAAATCTCGTTTAGCTACACTGAATCATTCCAAATGACATTGGTAATCTCTGCCTACCTCTTTCCATGTCAGGCATAAGTGCGTATAGAATGTACCAAGGTACCGTAATCGTAAACTTATAATAAAGTTACAATTGTACATTTAAAAAAGGTTGGTAACATCTAGTGACATCTAGTGTCTTAAAACTATACTTACACGTATGTGGTTGGTATAATAGAAACGTACAAACACTATGCAAACATGCTATTTGCCACGAGATGGCGATATCTTCTAAGAACAATCATTCAATACTGAATACTGCAATGTGAAATATTTTTACAGTAAAGAATCGTTTTTAATATGTAATATAAACATGGATAAAACTTTTCAATGAATCTCCCGTAATTTTAATGTACCAACATTTACAAAATACCTTTGTCAATTTACATTTTAACGTCTAATTTAAATACCCTTACATTAATATATTTTGGAATAAATCTATATCTTTATCATCATCGTTATACAGATCATAAAATTCACCCCCAAATATTTAAGGATACACTTTGATGAATCAATACGCTTTTAAAAGGTTCATCTAATGAGTTTTTGTATTTACACATTTGAAATAAAACTATTATTTATGGATTTCATCGCGTTCAATTTTGTTTTTATATTCCCGAAGTTTCGATTGCTTTGCATAAGCCATAGTCACGGGGGGACTGAGGTGTTAGATGTCCAGATGTCATAGTTAACTCGGACTACCTTCAGCTTTTATTTATTATTTTATTAAAAATAAATAAAAAGTTTCATGAATAATTACTTAGTGGTCCAGTATCCAATTCAAACTACAGGTTTAGTTATCACGAGGACGCTGCTGGGAGCCATCATTGCTATAAAATTTAAGTAGCAGTCTGTCATTGCCCGCTGTTGGGCAAAGGACTTCTCTCAAATATTTCGAGAGAGCTTCGAGCCGGGAAGGGTGCGATACGTTGGGCCAGCGAGGTTTGGCTCCGCTATACCACAAAATATTTCTGTACTATTGTTAGATTTCTCTTTGCTGCATTAACGATATTTAATAAATAAATTTAAGGACAACGCCTAGATCTGGATCAAGTGACATACTAATGTCGAATATCACCAATAATTTGATACGAATTTTGAAGTATTCTAATTCTTCGCAATCGAAGAAATAATTGAGCATGTATTGTCACTCTGCCAGTATAAACCATTATTTTTTTTATTTTAAATTACAATTCGTAAATTGTATTGCCTTAACCTAAACATTGCGTATGGCAATTGCCTAACTAAAGACATGATAGTATATAGATAACTAAGTAACTAAAATGTTACTATTACTGAATCACTGTCCCCAGTCTTTGTGCTAATTGATTCGTTACCCTTTCTCGTTTTTCTGGTGGTACTTTCGCTTCTTGACTTTTACTCCTTACTATTATTATACTACTACTATTACTACTATTATTAAAGTCCTCATACTTATCGGACGGGTTGGCAATCGCAGAATCAGACGCCTTATACATCAGCATCGGTCTGGCATTTCGGCATTCACGAAATGCCAGACCGATGACGAGTAGTACTGTCTGCCATCGGATAGTTAATTCTGAAAAAGAAAACGGTAGTGACAAACAAACAGACTGATATCGAAGTGTCTTTGACCTTGTGTAGATTCAGAGCCCTATTAAAAGTTTCATGAAAGAATCTTTCTATATATATATACATATATATCAGAATGTCGAATCAAAAAATAAATAAGATAATATTGTTTCTAGATTAGTAAATCAGCATGACGACAACCGGATTGCGCCGGCCGTCTGCACTGAAATATTAATCTATACTAAAACATGATAATGAATGTAAAACCGTGTGCAAAATACATCTATTTTTTCTAATCATCCTCTCCTTAACTCATCAGTTAAGGAGAGGATGATTTTAACGACTGATTAGTACATACTTAACCAGACGGCGAATAAAAAGTCGTACCATCTAGAAAATCTAAAATTTATAAAGTTATTTAAGAGCTTTTTCATTGTTATAAACAGTCGTATGACGATCTCGATTTTTTTCCGGATCACGTGAAAAACAATTGTTTTCAATATTTCTACAAATAAAGACAACACTATTACGCATTATTATTGTCTTCGTAACAAAAAAATTAAGAAATTTCCAATTTCCTGAATACAGAAACAGATTAAGATTTTGCTGCTTCTCGAATGGGCCGAGTTGGGACCGCGACCTCGCAGAATACCGGCGTGAAGTGTAGGTGCTTCTGCGTTTCAATAAATATATTGTCTCCATAATATTGCAGTAAAAATTATTGAATCAATATTTAACTGATTTAGATCACTAAAAGTAACTTCATAAAAAAAATATAAGTCTATTGATAATCTTTCCTTTAGGAACCTTTCACACGTTACTAATTCAAGTACACTTGTTGCCGTGTGCAAAAAGGCTCTCAAGATTAATAATCAAGCGATAAATTAATTATTTGAGATACCGAGTTGTCGGCATCGGGCGAATATAATCTCCTAAAACTCGATCATAGCAACAAAGCCATTGTGGCAATATTTCAGTTCATTTTATTACTTAAAAATGCTTAATATTGAACAAAACTATTAATACACTGGCCTCTGTTGCCATGCAGTAAAAACATGAACTGAATTAAATTTGACAACTATGTTCATTATTTGATATTTGCCGCTAGATGGCGCTAGACGGAAAATAGTACTTAAAAATGGATTTTCCATTTTTAATAGTGAAAATAATTTTCTCGTTCAATATAAATATACCAAAAAATCCTTTGGTTTATTACACATAAAAAAAAATCAATAAATATATACTACAAATTTCTCGTCCTTCTTTATTAATTCCACTGCTGAATATGGGCTATGGGCTATAAGAAAGCGTAAGCAAAACCCAGAATGCATTTCTTGAAAGATTTGCCCACGCTCATCTCAATGGGAAAGCGGGTTGGTGAGCGCAGTGTCGATACCCTGGCCGGTCTTTCGGTGCACGGCCTTGCAGAATACCGGCGTGAAGTAGAGGCATCTTGTACTTCTGCCATATACACCCCCCTCATCCTCCATCCCATGATACAGAGCAAATACAGAGCAGCAGCAAAAGCCACTGCTTTGCTCTGTCACGTAGAAAAAGAATTTCTTTCTCTGCCATCACAGGACAACTATCATTATGTTTTTTAACATTATACCATTGTTTAATGTTTAAGAAAATAAATTATTGTTACTTTTGATATTTCTTGTATTCATAACTCCACCATGCGTGACGAATAGGCAAAATAATTCTCGGCCTTTGTCGGCAGTCTACGTCGGCATGTGCAGGGGTCAGCGTTGAAATGTGACCCGACACGCCCTGGGTCGCGGTCCGTGTCTCCGGGTGGCACTGCGGTGGGCGTTATACGGCGCCTGAATGTCACTATCAATTCATTACGAATTTAGCTATACTCGTACATTTATGTAGTTTTTTTTTAACGTTACATTCAGCTATTGGAATTTCTCCTGTGTCGCGAAAACCCAGACCCGAAACTATTGTCTGTAGGCCATACAAATATTAGTCCCGTGCGGGAAACCCGAAATCGTATGTATATGATTTTAGTAATTTCATTACATTTTATTTATGTAATAAATATACAAATATTTATCAACAATTTAGTTTCTTTGTTTTATGGTTTTCTAAGTTCTTTGTTGTTCCTACCACAAAAATTTCACGTGGTAGAGAATGCCTATAGGCGTTGAGTCCACATTTTGTATCGTTCTATATAACAGGAATGTAATAAAGATTAAATAAATAAAATATACCTAATACACCTTGACCATAAACTATCATCTCTCTCTCTCTCTCTCTCTCAGCATGCCAACCTCACCTGCATGTGGTGAACCCTAGGCATTATAAGAGGCTCCGGCGACCGACTGGTAGGTTGTGATCAGTAGTCTTCGACAAATGGATGCTAGGAAATCCATCCGCTTGTCGCAGACTACTAATCGGGAGTATACTCATACCTCAAAACCTCAAGAGCAAACTATACAAACAATGCGCATTGCCAGTGACGTCTTATGGAACCGAGAAGCCGTCTTTCACTGCAGGCCGCATGAGAAAGCTCAAAGTTGCTCAGCGAGGCATGGGAAGGGATATGCTCGTTGTGTCTCTGCGCGATAGAGTCTGCAACGACGAAATCCGCAGCGGAATCAGGGTAACCAATATAGGCGTAAGGATCAGGAAGCTGAAGTCAAAAGCACCGGCCACATAGCTCGCAGAACTGACAACCGTTGGGGAAGAAAGGTTCTCGAGTAGCAGTTACGTACAGGCAAACACAGTGTGGGTCGACTCTCTCCCCTGTAGCTCGCCTGTGCCCTGTGGCAATCTTTGGCGGAGCCCTGTATTCAGCAGTGGACTTATGATAGGCTGAAAAGGTGACTGATTGGCAGCAGCATCACTAGTGTTAGGGTTTGGATACTGCGCTCACCAATCCGTCTGACCTGCGCAGTGAGAATGGACAAACCCTTCAAGACTGCACTGCCAATGATCTTGATAATTTTTGACATTAGATATGGTGAGAAGTGCCTGGTAATGGGATCTTCATCGTCAAGCATGGACAAAACAGTTTTGATGCCACTGATAAAATATATTCCAGTGTATCTGTAAGTTATCCCCCATGCATTTCGGACTTTCAATGAAACGCTCTCCTGACCTACATCGGAAGTATAATATGTAGCCATTTTGCCCCGGAATTTTGTAACGATTCGGGGCATTTTCAAGGTGCGACCACAAAGCCACCGACACCGCACTCGCCGCTCTTTCATTTTTAATTACGTCTGGACCTGAGCGACGGCGTCAAATGTCATTTTAACGCTACTGCCGTCATAGGGCTGTCAAATTTATAAAATTTCTTTGATGTTACTGAAAGTTAGTAACTTTTTTTTTTGACATGGTTCCAAAAGTTTTAGCAGAAATTCCAGTCTTTCGCCGCACCGCTCGTAAAATATTAAAACAAATATGTGTAAATTTCAGTCAGCCCTAATGGGTTGCGCATTCAAAAGGGAATAATATACTAATTAATGGATTATACGGAACATACACTGAACTGTTTTACTTTAATTTAATAGAAAAAACTACTATACAATAATGTTTTACATTATATAAGTCAAACAACACGTATTATTCGAGCAGAAAGTGAAAATATGTGTGTCATTACTGCAAACCATGTTTGTTTAAAAAAAATCAAGCTTCACAAGGATATGATTATTTAATGACTATTTTAGATCAAAATAATAATCCTACTATAGTTTGGATTTTTACGGAAATTTAAACAAATAATACTAACATCATTAGTGATGAAGATGGGCTTCTACCAAGTTGAGAGCATTCACTACAACGACCACGATCGCCATCCCAACGGGTTCTCGTCTTGCCTGGAGAACCTTAGTAACTGTGGATTAGTTAGCTATGGTGAAGCAAAGAGGAACCAACGTGGTATGACGCAGCAAGCGGTTGTGACTGAGCTTAGAGAGTCCACGTCAGCTGCAAGTTGGTGGGCTGTGGGTAATCCAGAGATGGAATAGCGTGGGTAGGAGTGTTGTTATTGCATTGCACCAATCACTCTGCGATATATGACAACCACCGCTGGGAAGCCGAGGAGGCTGGTGTTTCCAAGTGCTCGCTTTCTTAATTAATAATTAATTCTTCTTTTCTATTGTTTATGTTTGATTTTAGAGCATGTAGAAAAGCACTCTGGGATACGGACGCCTTCTTGCTAAGGGGCAGAAGGATAGGCAGAGAGTCCTTTCTTGAGAAAGAAGAATAGTTTCTTAGTCAACTATTTAAACACCCACAGTATGGGGTGCTATGGCAGATTCACATCATAGACACCTACTTCCCGTGGTGTATTTATTGACAGTAAATTGGTATTAAATTAAGCGAAAATGAGGCAACCCTATACGAATGTTTTCTGCCGCCGCTCCCGCGCTTTTTCCGCACGCACAAATGGCCGCGCGCTCGTAAAATTTGTTATTAATACAGTAAAATTTCGGATTAGGTGGTATTAAATTCGAAACAAAGCAAGGATTTAATTGGTAATTCGTGTCCGGAGGGTGATATTTGTGCGGGCTGCAATTTCCGTTTATTGTTTTCGGTTGTAAAGTCGATGGGCGCGGCACTATTGTGGCCGCGTCGTGCTCGAATCAATTAACCGTTGAATCTTTTTTTTTTTTTTGTGAAAAACGATCTCGAACACGGAGGGAACGCTTGTAACACTGATTGAAACAATTCACTAGTGACACGTTATTTCGTTAAAAACTTAATTCTTCACCGACTTCAAGGAAGGATTTCAATAAAGTTTATTTTTTAACGAACTTTTTGGTTGTATATCCTTTCGTACGGTCATTGTAAATGCCATTCGAAATCTTTATATACATTTAAATACGTTACGTTAACAACCAATTACGAGTTATAGGTACTCGAAGATACAAAAATTCATAGGTGTTCAAGTTATCTCATCTAAAACGGATGGCAAATAATTAAGTACGTAAGTATTATGGACCAACGACTGAGACATCGTCGAAAGAAATTGTAATCTGTGTTGTACAATAACGTATATACGTACATAAAAAAAAATAGGTACATAAGTCATATGACGATAAGAAAGGCCTCAATATTTCCAGAATTTCATTAATTATTAGTAATTTTAAAGTTACATCTATCGCATGACGCATAGACAAAGGCAAATGTACTTTATTTATTGTCCTTAAGGTTTTTTTTTATAAATTCAGTAAGATGTAAGCTGTAAAAAAAAATTCCGGCGATGTCTTTCGAGGACTGCTCTCCTCCACAATTGTCGTCTAATTTTAAAACAGATTCTTCTTTTTCTTCGTCTTTAACGGACAAGTTCAGTTTGGGCGTTCCCCAATTAATTAGCCTCAATCGCACACAAACGCTGGACTGGCAGGTTGGCAACTCCAGCACCAGTCGCCTCGCACTTACCTATCACGGCTCTGTGATATCAAGTAAGGAATGAATGAATGAAATGAATGAATATTCTTTATTCTACGGCATAAGAACTATAATTTCGTTCGTCAATTGTCAAATTATCACGGTTTCGTAACAGGCTCCTCGGACGAAGAAGAAACTGGCGAAAGAAACTTCATATGTATTTTAAAAAAAAAATTGTAATGTACATCATACAATAAGAGCAACTGAAAGCATGCAGCAAACTAGAGCACATATGCACTGCACACTCGAGCAGACCAGCCTCCACAATCAACACCTGTTCACAACTATAACGCATGTGGAATGCTAACTGTTAAGATGTACAATCCGCGATCTGTTCACGTGTTTCATGAGGCCATTCCGTTAGTCGACGATCCCCCTTACGATACCCAAGCAGAGGGGGGGGGGGGGGCACAACCACTCCCATACTTTGTTGTTATACTCTGTGTCGTTAGTACAGAATTAATTAACGTTTGTGGATTAACAATAAGCCCCCGCCACGATACAATTTTCACTCTATTCATAAGTCTGTTAAAAATGTCGCACAAAAATATCAAACCAACATTAGAGTGTTTTTAAAAGTTATGATTTACAGTTCGTTCGCTTTTATAATAGAAAAATGAAACAGAATAAAAACTACATTTAAACACGCAGCGGGTACTAATAAATTCTAAATATTATCACAGAAGAATATTCTCGTTGAAAGAAAACAATTCAACGCACAATGGACACAGTTTATTACACCAGAATCACTCGTTAGGC
This sequence comes from Bhutanitis thaidina, assembly GCA_029286595.1. Classification (NCBI taxonomy): domain Eukaryota; kingdom Metazoa; phylum Arthropoda; class Insecta; order Lepidoptera; family Papilionidae; genus Bhutanitis; species Bhutanitis thaidina. Next base: position 9,247,916 of record JAGSMS010000028.1, on the reverse strand, counting down.
GTGTTATTAACGATAATCTCGGTGTTATTGCTGACTTTTTTTTTTTGGATTGAGATGAAAAATGAGCTAACGGACCACCACACGGTGGCTACTGCAGCCCAGACACCCCTGAGACTATGATGGAATCTCACAGTCCGTTATTATTGTGCATACTATACCATTCAAACAGGAACACAACAGCAGTTGGATACTTACCCAGACGACTCCTAAGCGGAGAAGGAGTCAACCGCCTAGTACATACAGAAGTACAATAAAAATTCTTCTTCGATGTAATCCGAAATACATTTAGCTAAATAAAACAATCAACTTATAAATAAAGAGCTAATTTATTGTTTTTAATTAAATACATCTGTTTTTACTAGTCTAAATGTAAAGATAAAAGGTATAAATCATAAATAATGGTAAGAAAGAAAAACAGGAATTCGAATTACGAATACAGTTTAAAACGTTTTTTTTTTATTTTTTTGTGGTTCAATTGACGGATAGAAGATAATGTCGCCAATCACTGTCATTTGATATTAAATACATATTTATTATGAATTTAGAAATTGAATAGTTTTTTTTTTATAAAACGTAAGACCAACCAAAATATTTTAATATCTGCCAGATCGGCAAATGTCTTGTATAATTTGAAACAGTATAACAAGCATATTTATTTATTATAGTAAGTAGGTACCCATATTCGCCATTTAAGCTATTAACTTACATAATAATAACTAAACTAATAATTTATTTACATCATTGCACCCAACAAAAAATAAGGAGCACCCTGATCACGAATTCTCATACAATTTAGGTTATGAATTTATTCTTTTTAATTTATAATAAAAAAGAAAATAGGAAACAATTGAATACGCTTAGTGTATCATTTATGAAGACGATAATCTTGCAGTATGTTTAAATAAATTATTTTTGAATTAATACGCAGCATTTTTATATTATAACCTCTCTACAAAAATATGCGTTATGCAACTATACAGATCAAACACCAAAAGAAACAGTGTATGAAAACGTGTTCACGGTACTAAATATCAATATTAATTAATCTATTCATTTCACTAATATCTTACAAGTGTGGAACTATTGCTATTTACACTATATTAATACTTTTCTTTTTATAAGTTTATATATGTCATATATCATCAACAAACACTGACAGTCATTTATCACACATCTAAATCTTTTTAATTTTTAATTTTCACGGGAATTAAACGTTAAATAATAAAACAAAACACCGAACTGTCACTGGATCGTGAAATAATTTTTGTAGTCCTCGATTATATCACATAACCTCAAAATATGTTTTCGTTCGAAATCCGAAAATGACGTTCGATTACAAATTTGCACAACGCTTCAGTTTTCTAATCAGATATACTTAAACGTTATGCTTTCTTTAGTCTTATAGATGTTGCGATTATAAAAATAATTAGGATAATCAATCGTAACTGAAAGTTGCGTACTCAGTTCAGCTTTTCTCAAGTCCACAGTTTATTTTCTCAAAGACACACTTCAGTTTCCTCGGTACAGATTGCGTAGAGACTTGTCAAGTCTGTTAACTATCTGTAACTCGAACCGTCAAACTATAGAATCTGTCGAAATGTCAAAATGTAACCTACCACGATTGCCACTGACACCAGAGACTGCCGCATAAGGGCAGGATCTCACAGGAGTCGAGTCTAATTTCCCCACGTTCCTGTTTCGAAGCTCAAGTGCAGTCAGCTCGGGTGCCAGCGCGTGGCGTGGTGGGTGTGTCAGAGTGCGTGGGCGTGGGCGTGGGCCGCGCTCGGTTGATGCGGGTGGTGAGGTAGGGCGTGCGGTGGCGCGGCATGCTGGCGACCCTGCGGTAACATCACAATTTAAAATGAATAATGTAATATAAATTTCCCAGCGCTGGACGAACGGCTTTCACGCACGCCATGTTGCTCCTATGCGTTTCGAACATATTGTTTTTGGTTCGCTACTGGTCGTTGTCATCTATATATATATATATTATCTATGTTTAATTAATGTCATAATTACAAAAAACATATGAGAAATGTCCTTCATTTTGCAAACACAGCTTGCACACAGTTTTATGCTATCGCTAAAAATTTAAATTAAATTTAGAATAGATTTTTTTTTGATAATGTTAACGAATGCATTGCAAATGAATGTCGAAATTCTGACAAATACAATTATAGCTCGAGCACAGGTAGCATAGAGAGGAATCTTAACCTGCCTGCCTATGATGCGAACACGCCCGCCAGAACGAGGTACACTAATCCGAGACTTATTTAGCAGGTCAGGTCTATTGCGCAGGTCCAACGGATTGTAAGATTTTGAATAGGACCCCAATTTCGCCTACGATTAAGATTTAAAAGAAACATTCATTGGGTCCGTCACCGGCGATCGGACCAAGTAGTCCCGTGAAATGAGGGACCATTGCCGCACTCTCGCACTGGAGCTTACTGCTTACTAGTCTGTAGGATTTGAGTTCGGAAAATTCGGTTAAATTGTTCACCATCAGTCGTTCTTCAGACGCTCGCTGTATAGCCAGTAACGCACTATATGTAAGTAATGTTAAATATCGTACACTCTTGCACGCCATATTTCCCTTTACACCCTTGTACATCTAGAAGTCCGCCAACCCGCGAATGGAGGATGCAGACCGTTCGCAGGGGATTTTTCAGTAACTTCAAACATAGTTGAATATCCTTGAAGTAATTATTAATAAGCATTTGGGCGGGAACAACACAAACCTGTAAGTAAACATAGTAGTCGTACGGCTGGTGCAACGGCCAGCAGCGCTGGGGCGGTACGGGGTATAGAGGGGGCACGGGGTACAAGGCCCCGCCCCCCAACTTGTTGCGCAGTATTCGGCTTATACTCGACACGGAGGGCACGTTGTATTTATCGCAAACGCCGTCGGCCAGCAGTCTGTCGCGTATCTCCCACGCGAATATACCCGGATCCTTAGCCTTCAACTGTTTAATGTAGGACACCACCTGGCAAAGGGACATGGCAATTAATATAGCCGTTTAGTTTGGATCCAAGTTTGGTGCCCTATGCGAAGGGTACCGATTTGTTGTACGAAACTTATGTACTATTTATATCGTAGGCTATAACCTGGATATCTTTAAGGCCAAAGTGAACAGACACCTTCTAGGCAAACGTGTACCATCCTAGGCCTCATCTTCGCCTTCCATCGGGCAAGATTGAGGTCAAACGTAAGCCTGTTATTTATATATATTAAAAAAAGGCCCAGACACTAAGTAAGACCTAGGCGGACCGACCTCGAGAGGCTACTGACGTGGCGCAACCTGCATCGCTCGGTCTGACGTTGCCATTCCGCCATTTCTAGAGACACGGAGCGCATGACTATGTGCAGCCGCTGTGTTTTTAAACTTTATCCACCACCACGCGACATAGATATCGTTTTCGGAAAGATTATACATGATTGTAACTTGAATGTTAGTTTGTCCGTCCAGTACATCGTGTACACGCTCTTATGCAGTCGACATAAGAAACGAAATGACGAAATCATAGATTACTACACTGTATATATGGAAGATTTTTTTTTTGTGGAAAAGGTTCTCAGCTGATGGTGAGTAACGACGCTCACGTACATCTCCAACACCTGAGGAGCTGGAGGTGCGTTGCCGACCTTTAAAAATATTTGGGGAGGGGGTTGAGATAGGAAAGGGGGTAAGTGGAAATCCGGTTACCTCACTCACTGAACAAAACGCAGAAGCACAAGATGCTTCTACTTAACGACGGTGTTCTAGCCGGCCCGTTCCCATCTACTCCCCTATAACACTATTTTTAAACCTGAATACTTTACGCACTCACTATTATTTTGTTTTAGAAACATATACATTGCCCCATAAACGAGTTACAAGATGAATATTAATAATAATAAACTCTAACGACCGTATGTCCATTAATGGGGTGGACACAGATATTTTAGTCCTTTCAACTTTTCACCAGAGCTTCTTTTGGGGTTACGTGGTAAGAGCCTGTCGACGTCTAAGTGTTCAAGTCTCAAATCTTATTTCGATCTAACTTACAATCGATAAAATATGATATCTCAGACTTAAATATATTAAATACAATAAGACAGACGCCGGATCGGGTCATTCTGTAACGCATCCCATTAGTATCCTAAAAATAAACTAAAGAATATGCCAGAATAAGTCGTGTCTTCTCATAGATGGCGGAATAATATCAAAAATGCCAGATCTGAACCGAAGACTGACAGCAGCTCCTAAAGTACAAGGCATCTGAAATTGAAATTATGACGACTAAACTTCTTAATGTGGAGTAGACCACCCCCTTCCCCCCACCCGTCCTTTCGCGTATCTCGGGTAGTAGACGTTACAGCGATAGGTTTTCCTTTGACATAACCTAGCCAGACTCAACAGTTTGACAGATCGCGTCGTAGAGTCTCGTTAACATTACACAAGTTACTTCAAATTGAAACCGATCCCTGTTACGATTACCACTAGAGTTACGCAATAGACCCGCTGGCTAATTAGGAGCTGATGATACATACCTTAGGCGTGGTGACCCTGGGTTTAGAACCGCCGATGGCCCCGGGCAGAATCGACCCGGTCTCGTGGTACCTGGCCAGTATCTTGGAGACGCAGCCGTGGGACACGCGCAGCTGCCGGCTGATGTCGCACGGTCTGCCAAACGAACGTTTATTATTAGATAAATATCAGCTAATGTTCCCGTACATTTATCACGCGTTAATCTTGATAGTGATCTGCGCAGACATGTGTTTCGTAAGAGCTTTTCAAATGATATAATTTGGTTATTCATTAATGTTGAAAATGAAATGAAATGAAAATACACTTTATTGTACACCAATAGCAAAAATAGGAAAAAATAAATAAATAAAAAGAAACACAGAGGTACAATTGGCGGCCTTATCGCTTAGAAGCGATCTCTACCAGGCAACCATTTTGCAGAGGAAATAATGACCAGTGAGCAAGGGTCAAGGGTGTACGCAAGTTACACAGAAGTGAAAATATAATGTAATAAATATATATTGATATATACACAAACATACATATATATATATATATATAGACTAACATATACTGATATATCTAAATAAATACACAACATATACCCATACATATACAGGAACATAAAGAGTAAAAAATAAATAATATAATATAAGAGCCATACGACGCAAGGAAAAGTAAGTGTTGAAGGATAAACAGATAACGAGAGATGAAGGAATAATTATTTAGGGAGGATAGAAGTGCGCTTTGACCAGCCTTTTAAAAGTATCTAGGGATTGCGCACGCTTTATTTGAAGTGGTAGGGAGTTCCAAAGCCTAACAGCTTCAATGGAAAAGGATTTAGAATAGAAGGAAGTGTTATGGGATGGAATTTTTAAAGTAAGGTTATTGTCAGAGCGAAGAGATCGACAGTGAGTATCCCCAAGAAACTCAAACCGCTCTTTAAGGTAAGGAGGGGTAGTGGGATTGAATAGAACACAGTATAAAAGATGTTGTTAATGTTATATATTTTTATTTATACGTTTGCTTTTGTAGCTTAGTAAAGTGGCAGCGTGTAAATGCCCACAGCTGCGCAAAGGCCTCCTTCTCAAATATCTGAGAGGGTTTTGGAGCCGGGAAGGGCCCGCCACGTGGTAGAGTTAAACCTCTTAGACGTGGTAGCGCCAAGCGGCGGCTTTTGCGGCTGCTCGAATGGTCTGGCTCGACCAGATTGGTACCACGGCCGCGCAGAATACCGACGTGAAGTAGAGACATCTTTTGCTTCTGTGTTTCGTTGGTGAGTGAGGTAACCTGAGGCCCACACCTCCTCTCTCTCATCTCCCAAATACGCTTGAAGGCCGGCAACGCACCTGCACCACCTCTGTTGTTGCAGATGTACGTGGGCGAGGGTAATCATTTACCATCAGGTGAACCGCTTGCACGTTTGCCACCAATCGCATTTAAAAAAAACCTTGCTCCAGTCGGCGGGTTTTTTACTATCTTATCTTTCGATAAACAATAAAAGTAAGCTCTCACAACCATATACCCATTACCTCTAATATTAGTTGGTCTAGTAATGGACGGAGGTCTAGAGGACGTTTATTTTGGAACTTTCAACACACCACCAGAACATATTTGGAACAACGCGGTAGGTGGTGAGTCCGTCGTTTTAATCGTAACGTAAGTTTCAAAAAACTCATTTGTGTACGATTCCCCATGAGAAGGGCTCGAAGGTCTCACACTACATCACTCACACTACTCAATTTTTTTTTTAAATTAACTAATCAGAAGATAGCGGAAATGATTTTCATTGAAATCCCACTATGACCCATTAACACGAGTAACACACACAGACACAAGGAACATACATCTGGAATATTGGTTGTCATGTATATTAGAATTAGACAGACGCTCTCCCAATGGGAGCACTTAGAATTACCGGTAAAATTTTAGTGGTACTAGAATTCGAAACCATGTCACTCGTGTGTCACAACGATGTTAATGTGATTGTACACGAATAACATGAGGTTGCTTTAAAGCTTTTTTTTTTATAGAAGAAGGGGGCAAACGAGCAATCGGCTCACCTGATGGCAAGTGATCACCGACGCCCACGAACATCCACAACACCAGAGGAGCTACAGATGCGCTGCCGTCCTTTAAGGGACGAATAGGCTCTTTTCTTGAAGGCTAAGCGTCCTGTTCATTGCTTTATCACTGCACTACTCTTCCTTCGTCTGAAGTGCGTAAGAGTTGAAATTTTCTCGACCAATCGCCAGGCACGGTCACGTCCGACCCACCCTCTCAAAAAATCGTGTAAGACAATCACTAAAAAAACTATGGCGGCGTAGCAAAAATAAACTAATACTCCCAAATTATGACATACCTAGCGGCCGTGGTATTCTAGTGGTCAGGGCGCTCACTTCAATTTCATAGATTGTCAATTTTAAATGCTGTATTTACCACTTGCTCGGCGGTGAAGGAAAACATCTAGAGGAAACTTGTAAGTCTGCGAGTAAATAAAAAAAATATTTCGAGGACATGTGAAGCCAAGCCGCACTGGAACAGCGCGTCGAGCCCTTCCCGACTCCAAAAACCTCTCAGATATTTTTAGGAGGTCTTTTTCCAGTAGTGGAAACTTCATCATCATCGTCATTTCAGCCTACTACAAGTCCACAGCTGAACATAGGCCTCCCCCAAAGATTGCCATAAAGCTCGGTCCTGAGTCACCTGCATTCATCGACCTCCCGCAACATTGCGTAGATCGTCACTCCATCTTGTGGGGTGTCGTCCCACTATGCGTTTGCCTGTACGTGGCTGCCACTCGAGAACCTTTTTTCCACAACGGTTGTCGGTTCTGCGAGATATATAGCCGGCCCATTGCCACTTCAGCTTGGTAATCTTTGCGACTATGTCGGTTAACCTGCTTCTGCTGCGGATAACATCATTTCAGACTCTATCGCGCAGAGAAACTCCGAGCATAGCTCTTTCCATAGCGCGCTGAGCAACTTTGAGCTTCCTCATCCGGAAGTGGAAACTTAAAGGCTGCTAATTTATGACAACAGTGAACTGAATCCTGATGATAACGTTGACGACGTCACTAGTTCATCGACACAGTAGACACACACACCTGATGCCCAACTGCGCCAGCTCCACGATCCTTAGCCTGACAGCGTTGGGCAGCGGTCGTCCGTTCACAAACACACCGCCCAGTTGGTTGACCTCTCCGTACTGCTGGGTCCCGGCGCCGCCCATGCCCGGGTTGCCCATAGACCCTCCGCTCGGATCTGTTGACAAGCGAAAACATTGATTTATTGGTTTAGTCTGTTAGAATTCAATTACCACGGCTCTACAGACCGACTAACGCGACCCAGTCTCGGTTAACCCTACTCAAGCCCACACTGTACATACAGTTAGGAGTAGTAACAATTTCACAATCCCCCGCCGACGCATAAGAGCGTATCGAGCCAACAGAACACCCGCACACCGTACACGCGAGATTTAGGGCGGTTCTTACCTCCCGAATCTGTCGAAACACCTCGACCGTCGGAGACGAGGTCCGAACCTCCCTTGGACGGTCCATAGATAGCTTACTGTAAAGTGGTAAGCAGTAGAAGTACACTTGTACATCTTCTTAAAACATAACTCCTGCGGCCTCAAGGATGCAGGCGCAAACCTATGAAGCTGTAAAAGCCAAAACGGCTAACAGCAATAACTTCATCGAATACATACATACATATATGCCACGGTTTGTTCAAGAATTTTGAATGGAAGGTTTATGTGCATTTATCAATGAACGTGCGTTTGTTGAAGTTATAGAGTTAAAAAGTTTTGTCTCCAAGCACAGTGTCTAAAAAAAAACGAAACCTCACTAGGAACCAGCATGCTCAACTATGGACAAACCATGTAGAATGTAGACAGGCTAGCCCTTCCAACCGTTAATAATCGCATAACCAAATTGCTAATACGTCTGACTAAGCCCAAAATTCGGATAGCAACTAGAACCATAACTGGAGAACTTTATTTTTTTATTTAACAAACATTTGTATACTTTAGGTGTTAAAGCCGTGGCAACCTAGGGGTCAGGGCGCTCACTTTAGTTTTACAATTGTTAATAACAATTTTGAGTGCTGTATTTACCACGTGCTCAACGTTGAAGGAAAACATCGTGAGGAAACTTGTATGTCTGAGAAATAATAAAAATATTATTCCGAGGATATGTGAAGCCCGCCTACCCGCACTGGAGCAGCGTGGCGGACTCTTCCCGGGTCCTAAACCCTCTCTGATACTAGTATTTGAAAAGGAGGCCTTTGCCCAGCAATGGACACTTACAGGCTGTTACGTTACTTTATTTTACAGAGTACTCTGTGCCGGGCGTGTATGGAGGAGGAAGAAACGACGGCTCACGTCCTGTTGCAGTGTCCGACGGTCGCGGAAAATAGGGCTAAGCACCCGAGGTCACCAGTAACTTAAAGAGTTGACGGGTTTCCTTGTGGAGCTTAGTTGGCTCGAATATTTCATACTCCTGCGCACACGCAAAATACGCGCACAGTCGTACAGATTCCAGCCCATCATAACATAACATAACATACCGTGTTTAATAACTTCACACGTCTTCAGAAGGACGCATCGTTGAAGTAAACGTTTATTTGTCTTTGTGTTTGCGTGGAATATATTACGTTGTCGAGGTTGCGATTTTTCTGTCTATGTGTCATCTCTTTTTGCCATATGCCAGACTACATGTGGTGCGCACTGCTTGCCATTAAACGAGGTTCTGACGAAGGAACGATGGAGGAATATCCATTGATATTTACCTAAACCAAATCCCAACAGACTAGTGACTCATTTCTCACATCATGAAAGTTTCACTTTAGACCTTGTAGATACGGAATCCTCAAAAAGGTAACCTAATATTTAATAACGTTCAATTTTATAAAATTATCTATCAGTGTATATTACATAAATAATTTGAGGATAAGTGATGATGGTAGAATATTCTCGCAGAATACCGGCGTGAAGTAGAGGCATCTAGTGATTCTGCGTTTCGTTCGGTGAGTGAAGTAACCGGAGGCCCATTCCCCACCTCGCCCTCTTCATTCTTCTTCTCAGCCTTCCAAACATCGTAAAAAGCTGGAAACGCATCTGCAGCTTTTCTGGTGTTGCATATGTACATGGACGACGGTAATCACTTACCATCAGGAGAACCGCTTGCTCGTTTGCCCTCTACTCATAAAAAAAAAGGAAAAAATTAAACCACTCGGCTTATTGAAGTTCAATATATATTAATGTATGAGCCGGCTTTTGGAGCCGGAAAAGGTCCGCAAAGGTCAAGTTTCAATATTTTTTAATTTCTCAGTCGTGTGAGTTTCCTCGCGATCTTTACCTTCATCGCCAAGGACGTTGGTAAATTCAGCACTGAAATATCGTAATTAAAAATTTTAGTGGTGTCGGCATTCGAACCCAGGTCACACGCCTACCAAGAAATCAAAGCGACTGCCCTAACTATTGAGCTTCCACTATTATTTTTTAATGAATTTAAATAAAAATTTGAATACAATACTTATTCCGTGTTCACGAGCAGGGCTCTACAAAGTTTCATGACGTTTCCAGCCGGTGTCGGTCCTCTGACACCCGACACCCGAACTTTGATGTCGATATTCAGCGAGACTCAGGACATTATACTCTTTTTGTGTCCTCGCCCTAACGACACGCGGGGTAGGGTTACTATATCATAAATGTTGCCTTGTTAAAAAATTCTGCGTAACGAACACGTCTTCGACATGATGGAAGTAAAAAGTTTTTAATGTGGCGGCTAGCAAACCGTCAAACAGATGACTGTAATCTTTGACAATTCAAAATATACAAATACTCTTTAATACACATTTGTTCATGTTGTTTTTATTTACCACGTGCTCGGCATTGAAGGAAAACATCTCGAGGGGTAGCCAGCATGTCGGTGAAATAATAAAAAAATTGTTTCGCGGACGCGGTCAGTCCGCCAACTTGCACAGGAGTCGCGAGAAGGGCGATCACTGGCTCCAAGCTCTCTAAAAAAAAGTTGAGAGGAGGCCTTTGCCTAGTAGTGGGCATTTACAAGCTGTTGCTTTACTTATTTGTGAATGAATTTGAATTCAACCACTTTCTTTAACTTTCTTTTACGATAGAACGATTATGTGTCAAGATCGGAGAAAGGCTCAGATGCCATATACGAGACGCAATGTAACACAACCAAACACGAAATTTCTTTTTGAAATTTTTTTGCATTTTCAAATGACTTCGGCTGGAATTCGTGCCCAGGACCTTATATTACGATACGCTAACCATTAAGCCAAACGATCGGCGAAAAAAAATCCTTCTACTAAGTTAAAATAAGCACAGTGATGAACATCGACAACAAACAGGTGACATAAAATAATTAGAAACGTCATGCGATCATGTTGCAGCCGTCTAATAAACGTCACCACTGTCACTGTCAAATGACATTTTGACAGCTGTCACTATCGCGCATCGCGGTATACGATCGGTATCCGCTGTAACGAAGTGCATTCTGATAGTTATTTGAGACGATTTTTAGTCTACTAAATGTTCTGTTTTTAACCTGAATGATCTCATTAACTTTTGCTTTTTGTAAATGTCATAACTGTTTTACTTAACAAACTATAAGGAAAGTAAAATGGCAGCCTGTAAATGATCACAGCTGGGCCAAGGCCTCTTCTCAAATATTCGATAGACTTTTGGAGCCGGGAAGAGCCCACTATACTTCTCCAACGCATGTATTCGTTACATTTTTTTTAAGATTTATCGGACTTGCAGGTTTCCTCGCGATGTTTTCCTTCTTCTCCGAGCACTGGGGATCGAACCTAGGTCACACGCGTACATTAATTTCAAAGCAAGCACCCCGACCATTAGGCAGTAACTCGAACTATAAGTGTTGTGTAATATCATATTTGTACTTGTTGCACATTTATATCTTTTTTACTTTGATGTTAGCGACAGGTACCGCCTTAAAAAAAATATCAAAAGCGTAATCGTTCGTTAAACAAAATTAAAAATAAGATTGAAATTAATCTAAATAGTGTATGCAATATAAGGTCCCACCAAGAGACAACAATCGCAAGTGTAAATTATGTTTTACTTAATTAAATCATCCTTTTATATTTAGTAAAGCATTAAGTAAACGGAACGCAAAATAATCGAGTAGTCGCACGGTGTTTTCATGCGCTCCTAAATGCACAACGGATAAATTATACCTCCCCGGCGCCTTAGGGGCGTTCCCGCGGTCTCGACAAATGGCGTCGAGAGAAACGCCGTGAGATTTTAGCCACTAGACATAAACCTCTTCGTTACCTCGTCAGCGGAGATGTGTCCAAAAATTATGTGGAAAATTTACTTCACTTTTTGTACGTGGTACAGCCATGCAGTAGCTATAGCTGCTGTTCGAATGGGACGGCTCGACCGGGATGGTACCACGACCTTGCAGAATACGGGCGTGAAGTAGAGGCGTTAGTGAGGTAACCGGAGGTTCACTTACCTCTCTCATTTCTCCCAAATACCCTTAAAGGCCGGCTACGCACGGAGGGGCTGCAGCCCTATGGTGTTGAAAAAGAATACTTATCACTAGCGTACTATGAAATTAAAGGGAGCGTCCTCTTATTACAACTCTTTTACTCTCATGAGAAAAAAACCATGACTTAATAATGAACCAGAGGTCTTCAGATTACAAAAGGTATAACAAATGCCTAACAATAAAGTAAATAAAGGTCTAAAAGTAAAGTAAAGTAGCAGTCTGTAAGTGCCCACTACTTCCGCAAAAGTTTAGCACCCTGACCACTAGGCTATGTTCAATCAATTATATTATACGTATTCAATTATACGATTTTTTTTAAATATGGGAACGGTGGCAAACGAGCAAGCGATTCACCTGATGGTAAGTGATTACCGTCGCCGTACGTACATCTGCAACAACAGAGGAGTTGCACCTGCATTCCCGGCCTCTAATGGTATTTGGGAGATGGGAGGAACGATGAGGTGGAGGATGGGGAGGAGTAGGCCGAGTGGACCTCCGGTTACCTCACGACGGTATTCTGCGAGGTAGTTCTATAAACCCAGTCGAGCTAAAGCCGCCGCTCTGCCACGTTAAAAAACGAACATAACACACTGCGCTAAAAGCTGACAGAGACAAAAGAAAGAGAACACTTCCGAGAGTTAATATATAGCCGTTCACTCCTCACCACTTGTTCGCGTGGAGTTGCAAATTAGTCCGCGCTCTTGCGAAATGCCTTGAGTGATGCTCTCTTGTTTTATTGTCCGGGAGACGGATTGCGCCGGCCCCGCGCCTTAAATAGCACGAGGATTCCAGGACTGGCATTCATTGACTCTACGTACTTTTAACCGCAAGCGCCTATAGCCTAAAATTGCGGATGGACTTCTGGAAATATTTTGTTTTCATTATTCTCAGGTATCTCACCATGTTGCTTTTAGAGGCGCCGACAATAGGAATCCGGGTCACTCGCGTACCAATACAGTTAAAGTGAGTGAATGAGTCCTTCTACAACTCTCATACACTGAGCACATACAATAAATATTTTGACTTTGACTTTGACTGTGTAATAAATGGATACAGCTTAACGATAACGCACTCGAAATACCATCGAAAAAAAATATATGGTTTTGTGGGTCGCTAAAGGTCATTAAATGCAAAAACGTATTGCGCCGGCGTTTAAGCTCGGTGCCGGCTCCCGGGTTCAGTGGGCGTTGTTGCCAGCTAACCGCCTCAACACATGTGGATTTATGAACAATCGTCTACGGCTGCCGACATCACTGACGATCCGTGCCCGGAGGAGAATAAAAAAGTATCACTTCGCTGTAATTCGCACAGATAACAAAGTCTCTCTCTAGAGGTCGGTTTACATTACTCACTATTCCGGTTTTCATGGGTTTGTTTTTAGCGAAAGATTACAATTTGTTTCTACTTTCCTTTGCGATACGGTCCTCGATTTGGTTTAAGGAAGATTGGCGCAAACAACACGGCAGACTACCAATGAAGCGCCAAAAACCGAAGACAAAGATTTCAGAGACTTATTAATCTTTACCCACTGGTAAGTCTTACCAGCCCATATTTTCAGGTGGTTTCAAGATGTCTTTTTCTTTTGTTGTTTCTTTTTACTAATATATAGATGAGCTGCATCTATCGCAGACACTACCGGCTCAATTGTGGTATATAAGCCTGCGCTGAAATCAGTGTTGCGGGAATCCGTAACATAAACTGAGCATAGACCCATTTGTTGCATCATACTGTAGCGCAGAAAAAAAACATTCTAGAATCTTGTGTTTTTTTTTAGTTTTTATTATTCTTTAAATTGTTTTATTAATAACTAGTACACTAATTGTGATGTAACGAATATAGTTTCTTTCTTTCTATATAAAGTTGTAGTTGCACACACATATACTTTTAGGCGCGAACATTGTTTATTTTTTTGACCCGTATAATTAGAAAGAAAGAAGGAAGGAAGGAAAATACATTTATTTGCTAAGAAATGGACGGACACAAAAGTAATTAATTGAAAGAAATAGAAAACAAAAATACATATAAAAATAAAATTACAATTAAAATAAAAAAAAAGTATTCCGACATAGCAGTTTTTCAGTGCCAACCCCCATGACACTCCGATGCCATTAAATGTTTTTATAATCTATTATATTTTTATAGTATACTAGACAATTGCCTACTGCGCAGGTTGTATTGTAGCGTCTTCGTAACCGATGTAACGCTTTACTAAAATTAAGTCTAATTTGTAAATTATGAAAAAATGTCTAATTTTGTAATAACACAGACAACATTTTTGAAATTAATAAATAATAAATTACATCCATAAAAATTTAATAGTTGATTGTAGTAACAGGTTAATTTTCATTTGGTGACGTCATAAGTAAATCTGCCAGAGACAAAATCTGCAAGAAAGGGAAAAGCCATGAAAATTTCATGTCAGATCTCAGTAAATGTCATACCGGAAATAAACCATACTCCCCACGGGAAAGCGAGTTAGTTACCGCAGTAACGATTGCACATCACTAGCCTGTGGAATTCTGATGGAATTTCTACCACCATTCGATCGCCAGAGGCTGGTTTGTCCTCGAGACCTCTAGACCCCATCACGTGCAGGTGAGGATGATGTTTGAGGGTTCAGATAATGTTTCCCCTTACACTTTCACGATCACAATTAGTTCAATTACGAATCTATGGAAGAACAAAAACAATAAATAAAGAACATACAGTCACGTCTTCGATTTAATTTCATCGAAATAACATACAAATATCAAACACATTCCAACAATATCAGCGCTAAAACTTAAAAGAACATAATTATACCAGAGAATAAAGTAAACGATTCGAAATTAAGTATCATATATTAGAGATGGCGTTTCAAAAAGATTTTAACGAACCATTGAACTCTTTGTTGTAGCTAAAACTCGCAGCTTTCAAACGGGAAAAGTAATATATTTTAAGCGATATTAAACATGAGAGGACGCTTGAATTAATGAATGTGTTATATTCGCCGAAAACACTAGTAACTGTCAACGGTGAAACGTCAAAGGAGGGTCGTAAATTAGGCGCGCAAAGAAAGATGTTTCCCGCCTAGTGTTTAACTGTCCCTTTTCTTTATATTGGCTGTTGTATGAAGCTTTCCCTTTCTGAAACCAATTAGTAGTAACTCAAAGGAGCCCGATACGAAGAGAAGGCGATTTAATGTCCTAGTGTTGGTTTAATTGTATCGATATTTGCATTCCAGTGACTGCGCAAAATGAATGCTAAACAACTAAGCGAGCAAAGTAAGCTACGCGTACCAAATTTAATAGAATCGTTTTCAATGTAACGTTTTTTTTATGCTTGATTTGATTTATATTTCAGTGCAAAATATATTATTTTGACACGCTTGAAAATCTTTTTTTTTTTCAATGTTACTTAATAAAATACATGTGATTTAAATAGTTAGAGCCTACCAATTTGATTTGCATATTATATTCTGGTTTCTAACACCTTTCCGAATTTTTATTTAAAGTTATTTGCTAATTGGTATTTAAACATATCAATGACAATTGATTCATGCGCATTAAATTAAAATATTAATGTAGGTAACATTACATTTATTTAATAAGGTAGAGTTGAACCTGGTCTGTCAAAGTGCTTGTATTGCTTGTTATGTTCTGAAATATAAAATAATTTAAACGAATGTATCTCTTCTTTCTATTTTTTATTTCTGATAATGTACATCGATATTCGATATTCGTGATCAGCACATTACTAATGTAAACAGAGATCGTCAATGTGTTTATCATCGGTCACTAGATCACTATCCCGATGGCCGTCGTAAATTATTTCAAGCATTTTACACTTTATTAGTTATATTGCAGATAACTGATTCTTTGTTGTATTTACTTTTGCTTTCCAGAAAATTTAGTTTGAATGATTTCGAGTATTTCAAATTAGTAAGTTTTTTAAAGGTGTATCTCAACCGGGGCCAATATTCGAATAACGCAAAACTTTTTGTTTTTATACTGCATCTAACCCTTCTTACTTATTGCATAACCATTACATCGGATACAGGAAGGTAAACACGGGTCTCAGTGCTTGTGCTGTTTCGTCGATATTATCTTTCACTGTTGATCGATAATAATCGGAAGTGGTCAGCGTGTATAAAATTGGACAGGAGTACATCAATCATTTGTAAATATTTATAATGCAGTTGCTTCTACGTCATAACTATAATTATGTCTAAAACTGTTCCAAGTGCCGTGGTAGATTTGTGGCCAGGGCTCTCTTCTTTAGTATCATAGAGCGCGACTGACCTGGGTTCGATCCCCGGTGCCGGCGCCACTAAAATTGTTAATAGCAATTTTAAGTGCGGTAAATACAGCAATGTGCTCGGCGTTGAAGAAAAACATCGCAAGGAAACCTACATGTCTGAGAAATAATAAAAAAAAATTATTGCGAGGATATGTGAAGCTCCTCAACCCGTACCAGAGCAGTGTGGCGTGAAATTTTTCATAAAAATGAAGATGACGTAATAACCTATAAACTTCCCACTTGTTACGTACACCGCTTTTACTTTCTTCACAACGAATTTCAATCAAAGAAAATTAGGGAAGACAGGTCAGTCACCCCTGAGGACTTCAGACGGAATGCCTTACAGCTCGTAATTATACTGGCTCTCTATACGTTTCAAACCGGAACACAGCAGTGATTGAATTACTGATTGACCTCCAACGCGTCACAGATAGAGAAAGAATCTCTCACCTAGTAATTAACTCTTTTGTTTACTTGTGTGTGTGACTTTTAACATGGTAGAGCCAAGCGGCGGCTTTTGCTACTGCTCGAATAGGCCGGCTCGGCCGGGTTGGTACTACGGCCTCGTAAAATACCGACGTGAAGTAGAGGCATCTTTCCGCGTTTCGTTCGGTTAGTGAGGTAACCGGCGGCCCTCTCCCTCTCCCCATCCTGCCTTTCATCTTCCTAATACCTTTAAAGGCCGGCAACGCACATGCAGCACCTCTGGTGTTGCAGATGTACGTGGGCGAAAGTAATCACTTACCATCCGGTGAATCGCTAGCTCATTTGCCCCCTTACCCGTAAAAAAACTTTGGTGTACCTCAAAACACTTCTTATTTTTACACTTTTTTTACTTTCTATATCAACTTGTGTTTCTATATAAGCACTATCTAACGTGCACTGGTTGCCCAAAACTGTGTGAACAGAAATTTGATGATTCACTGGCGTAGTGCGGCTAAAGGAAGCCGTATCCAGCATCATCTTCTAAACAGCCCTTTAATAACTATAGGATAAAAGAGACTTTTAACAGCTACGGTGCCGTCCAGAGCTCTAGTGCTCTTTACGTCATTATATTCGATCACTTGCCATCAGGTGAACAATAAGTAATAAAAAAAACATCTTTGAACAGTTTACTTCTGCATGTAGGCCACTCTCATTTTTATAAAGGTTTAAGTAATTGACATTAAAAACTGTTTACTTAGCATTTTGGTTTTTATTAAGTGTTTTAGTTGTGCTGAATTACTAAACTATTGCACTAAATTTTTTGGTTCTAGAATGTATTCCCTTTGTGATATTCCGGTGAGTCCTCGGTCCAGATATGGTGCTTCTTAAATTTTTTTTCTAATCACGCAATGTGCCATGTTATGGAGTATGTTCCCGTGGATAGTATATTATTTACAGTATACGTTACATTATGGCAACACATTTAAATATTTAAAAAAATTTAGTAACAATAACTCGTGGAACGAATAAGCGCTGATGTAATTATACCATATCAGTCAGGTACTACGTAGCTGGTAACACTAACACTACATCTGTAATAGAAAGTTGATTAATTCCCGCGCACGCCTCTGATTGGTCGCGCTTCTGTATCGTAAAAACAGTCATAAACAGGTGGATTTCATCGGCCATAGTTGCGATAACGCTAACAAGGACATTTTAACTCGCACGTATTTATCTACATACGTGTCACGTCCCCGTAAGGTCGGCAGTATTTCAAATTGCATACAACATAACACCATTTGGTAGTAAAAATATAATTATGAATTAAGAAGAGAAAGATGAAAGAATACAATTCAATAATATAAATAATAGCGCGTAATAGGTCATTTGGCGCCAATCCGAAAAAAAAGCAACCATTACGTCTTTTTTTTTTAATTTTGATATTTTTGTGTATTTTGAGTATTGCTAGTGTATTATGTTCGTCAATATGTATCACAACAATTTTTTTTTAATAAAACAGTTATTCTACTGTTGCCATTAGTTAATAAATAATAATACCGCCTAGAAAAAAGGGGACAATATGAAGAAAACCCACAATAATGTACTGACTAAAACACTATGACAAAAAATGTACGGCTATGCTTAGCGACGACAACATAAGCGAGAATCAGATAAGTGGAATAGAAAAAACATTTATTCAGCACAAGTGTATAAATATAAAATAGTATCAATGTAATGAAAAAAAAAAACAAAGAATATCGCCTGTACCGAAAAGGGGTTGGCTTAGCATTTACGTACCATTGAGTTTTTCGAAACTTATGTTGGTATCGTAAACTGTCATAACTATACCGTGTTGTCCCCAAAAAAGCTCCGGTGAAAAGTTTTAGACGTTACAACCCACCTTCCATACCTAGAATTTTTAATGTAGATTAGGGGATTGACAATTGTGCTGTCAAAATTGTCACAAGTGGTAGGTACAAAATAAATGAAGCATTGCGTACGTGGTTCTGTACCACGATCCCGCAGAATACCGTGAAGTGACCGCATCTTTTGCTTATACGTTTCGTTCGGCGAGTGTGGTAACCGGAGGCCCGCTAATCTAAATGCCCCTAAAGGACGGCAACGCGCCTGCAGCTTCTCTGGTGTTTCAGATGTACGTGGGCATCGGTAATCACTTACTCTTACTCAACTCGGCGTCAAATCGCCACAGTATTGAAGGACAACAGAGAGAACAACGCCTGACCCTGTTCATTCAGTTCACAAACATCTTTCATGTTTAACACGCTTTAGTTACCATTTTCTGTATTCTAAGCATACCTTAAATATGATAACTAAAATTTGTGACGCAAACAGCCGAATGAGTATGACATATAATACACATATACAATACGCGTATTGTTGAAATAGAATTTTCCAGAAAAGTTGTTATTACTATCCAAACGGGCGTCTGCACAGTTGAGTGCGTGGAGGGCTCTCCAGCGACCACACACGACGACAGGCCGCCGACAAACGTGACCGCCGTGCAAACACGCGCTGCTACCGCTCGTCAGGTCACGTCCCTTACGAGGGCCCTTGATTATATACGATTTCGCTACTCACAGCTACCCGGTTATGGTGTCTTAGTCATAACGGTTTTAATGTGTTAGAATATTATGAAGAAGTTAGAAGAATATTACTACCTACATACTACATTCCATATGTCTCATACTGGTGCTGCTTGTGGAGGCTGGTCTGTTCGAGTTTTCAGTGCACCTGTGGTCCTGTGCCTTAATTTGTGTAGATCTTTATATTCTTGTAGCATACTTTCAGTTACCTATGGGGCCGTGGCTTTTACTCTATGACTTTGTACGCAATACAAGTATTAGAAAAAAAGTTGTTTTGTTATAAACGAGCAGTCAGTCCACCTGGTTTCAGGTGGACTGACAGCTTCAGGTTTCAGATGCGTATGAACTTTCTCGTCAAATGTCAACCTCGACTGCACGCGGTGCTCCCTACTGATTAGCGAACGAGGCTCTGGCGATCGACAGTAGACAAAACACCAAGCCCAAATATCATAGACTAATGATGTAATGTAGCATCGATGCGATGTTACTGGCATCGCATCGGACAAATCTTCCACGCATTGCATGCTGGCTTTTGTTTTCGCTTTCATGGAAAGGCCAGCATTGGATCCAGCAGTGGACTTTTACAAACGAGCAAGCCTAGCTAAGCAACACCAGAGGTGCCGCAGGTGCGTTGTCACCCTTTCGGGGTATTTGGGAGATGGGAGGGAAGATGAGGAGAGGGATGGAGAGGGGGAGACGGCCTCCGGTTAACTCACTCACTGAACGAAACGCCAAAGCACAAGATACCTCTACTTCATGGCGGTATTCTGCAAGGTATTTCTGGTACCAAGCCGGTCGAGCCAGCCCATTTGAGCAGCAGTAAAAGCTGCCGCTTGCCTCTACCACGTGTCAAAAACAAATGAATCGAGCACACAGTCAATACAAGTGGTTGCTGTTAATGTTTGATTACGAGATTCGTGCGTACGTTTGATTACCAGAGTATTGCGATAGTTTCAGATTGAATACTGTAATTCGGAGATGCCCAGACTGAAGACAGAGGTCACAGACTCGATGACAAACAGATCTGTCTTCAAGTCTCAGTTATGTCTGTCTTTAAGTCTGTGGTGTAAGCGTATGTAGTATGCGTAAAACGTAGCGCGTAGTAAACCAGTGTTTGATATTTTTTTCGAATTGTGCGTTCTTAATTTAAACATCATTTCGTTTTCCAATGTAGGTAACACGCGTACAATATAATGCAATGAAGC
The DNA here is from genome assembly GCA_029286595.1 of Bhutanitis thaidina. NCBI lineage: Eukaryota > Metazoa > Arthropoda > Insecta > Lepidoptera > Papilionidae > Bhutanitis > Bhutanitis thaidina. The sequence continues at coordinate 9,227,353 of JAGSMS010000028.1, read as the reverse complement.
AATAAATATTTATAACGAGAAACATTTTCACGGCTTTAATGCGTTACCGATTATTTATGAAAAAAGGCCTTGAGCTAATGTTTGACTTAATATACGCTAAATATTATGTAAACACTTATGCACAATTATGGCAATAAATTATTTCGCTTGTCATCCCTTTGTGGTCCGTATTCAGCCTAGACATTAAGAGTAATCAATTAATCAACACATATGTGTTGAGGAGTCTGTAATGTCCTATATCAAACAGTCAGATCTAAAACATACCTTGAGAAGCTTGAAATTAACTACACTTTCGTTGCGAAATATTTAAACATCTAAAAAATCGATTCATGTTATGATTATAGTAGATACTCGTTGGCCATGTGGTATTGGTGTAAGAATTTGACCATTTCGAAAAATACCAGACCAACATTAAGCAGATAAATGACAGGCAGCAACGTCTATGGTATGACGTAAAGCCGACCGTAGCAATTATGGAAAATCCTTCTTATGGGAGAGGCCTATATGCCCTGCAGTGGATTATTAACAGGCTTATAAGGTAAGGTACGAGTACTGGTATCTTTCTGCAAATGCCAACCTCACCAGCACGCGTTGCATCCTAGGTACTGCTTAACGAACTATCTTTTCAAATATACCGAACCCAAATCCCACAGACTGATGATGGGGATACCTTTAGTGTGAGGATACCAGCACTTCGCTGGTTCAACCCGCCAGCTCAGCGTGGTCAGTACCTATTGGTAAATCAACTTTTATTGGCGTTTTCATAGAAAGGTCTATTTCCAGCATTGAGCTAACATGATATAAAGAATTATGCCAACTATATAGATAGATGTTAGAACTAACGGCCTGAACCTGATAGTCATTATATGTCTGTGTATATTCAGCTTATTACACGGTCATCAAGACTTATGACTGGTTGATGTGTGTCTGTCTAATATTATTAATATTATAGGCAAATGTGCTTACCATCTTTGCATAAACCCTGTCCGACCTTTATGACTAATATACTCACAAATTAACATAGCCTATTGAGTATATCGTTACTTTTTTAATAACATAAATATGAGTATTTTTATATTTTTTAATTTAGTTTTTAGCTTTTTTTAATTTAGTGGATTTACACGAGTTAATTTTAGATCAAGTAATAAATGACACTTCAGAAGTGACACGTCTTTACCTACACTATATCAATACGTCAAAAGATGTCACCCCGTCTAGTGTCAGCTGTCCTTATTAACCCCCATAAACAGTGTCAAACTATTCGACCGCCATAACTCATGTCTAACTAATTATCGACATCCACGTGCCTATAATAACCTAAAATGCCAACCACATCGAAGGGCACACAATCAGTTCGATCATCGCCGGTAAGGTAATTTGTAACTCTGTGGCAGTTTTATGGAGTGAAGCGATTTTGATTTGTACCTTACTATTTTTGGATATCCGCACGAGCTAAGTGGGTCCAGCTGGACGCAGACGACGCTCGACAAATGTTTGTGAAAATAACTAGAATAATTTATGCAAAACACATATTTTACTTTGGAACCTACTACCTCATTTGGAATTGTGTGTATAAAGACTAAATAGGATGTATTTTTTATTGGATAAGGATAAAAACCAGGTAATAGTGAACAATGGTAGCATCAGGTTCACCTGATGGTAAGTGTTTATTGCTACTTCTACTCAGCCAATCACGCTTATAATTGAACAGAACGTATGAGCGCAATGACGCTCTGCTGTTGGCAGGCCATGTACACCTGCAAAACAAATTCAATCGAAGCAGGTTACAGATGCGTTGTCACTCCTGAGGACTAAGATGGATTAACTCACAACCCGTAATTATACCGTAATATAGCTCTGTATACCTTTCGGAAAACAAGAGAACCTAACTGCTGTTTTGCAGCAGAAATAGGTAAGAGTGATGATGAACCGGGTGAAAGGGATATGATCTTTTTCTCTAAATGGTGACCTGGCTTACAAGAGATACTATACTAATGGTGAAATCCATCCATTTCATTTATCCATCGTGAGCACGGGTCTGGATTTAGTATAACTTTTAACTAAAAATATGATACAAAGGAAGCTCATTACGAAACTGAAAAATAATGACGATTGACAAGCGAAATTTGAATCGCCTACGTAAATAAAGCATTTTAATTCATTCGTTCATTCACACATCCTACTAATTATGCCTAGGCTAAGGTTCCACAGAGTAGTGATGGTAAGTAACATCATTAGTGCGATGGTATCGGCCACAGATCATACAGACAAATCATATTGCACTTTCCAATCCACACCAATAACGTATTGAATAAGTACAGAAATCTTCCATGTAATAATAATGTCTGCTTTTGTTTGCGCTTTTTTAAAAATGGTCTGTGTCTCCTATATCTAGTAATGGACACGAAAAGTCACAGTTTTCACAGTTTTAAGACACTTTTAAGTAGGTGTATCCGCGGAAAAGTTTACCACCACTCAACTTAGACAATTATTCACTTCATCCAAGTGTATATGTGTTACAAAGAATTAACATAGCTTCCTTATTAGATATTCGTCACATTAAATTGACGATGACCATGTGGACTAAGGTCTACATTGCAAGCACCTTCTGCAGTTGTGCACAACTGCATCAGTTTTATTTTTGGTCTGCGTACGTATGACCATTTCTCACGCCACGGTTTACGCCTGATATTGCTCACTATGCACCAATGGCTTAACTCTAGAATTTTATTTTTTAGTACCTTTCTTTACCGCTCAAGCTTTCCTTCTCTCGTATATGTCTATGCATTTATGTAAGTTATATATTTAAATAAATAAGTATATTTATATATTTAGTGTGTTTAAATTATGTAGTTACACTATTAATCTTTTGGCCTGCTTAAATAACTCTCTATTTGATATCTATATCTAATGCTTCTCTACGCCTGGGGTTGACTGGCAGAGAATGGCAAAAGCCATTAAGTTCATCGTTTGTAAACTTATTGGTAAACACATAATATAAGGTATAAGTAAATAAAATATAAGGAATAAATTGATTTATTATTATTGTGATATCAATGAAGAATTTGTAATTTTTTTAATTGTATTATTACCTAATACCTATAAATTTTTTAATGATTTTTTTGAAGTCCTTCGGTATTAAGAAATTGAAATAAAGATTACATAAATAAATAAACCTGAACTAGAAATCATTTATTGTTAACCTAATCGCAGTCAAGTCGAGGAAGACATAACAAACACTGTTGCAACACCGGAATGAATAAGGGCATATCGAACTTTCAGCTAGGGTTAAAAAAAATCATCGTAGCTACATGAGATCAACACCGGTCCGTTCTCAAGAGCGAACCATAAGCGATGGGTATTGAGGTAATGTTTGCGCACGCATTAGCCGACGCCGATTGTCAACAGCGTAATGGCGGCAAACACCCGCGTCCCCCTCGCCCTTCCTCACCCTGCCCCGCGGCGCCCAATCGGCGCTACCGTCTTGATTGCACATAATATGACAAGTTTTTTTTTTTAAATCAACATCACAAAGAACATAGATAAATATATTAGTATAGATCTACGCGGCTTATTGTATCTGCTTCACTAGTCTCAATGACGCTTCCGTGCTGTATTTTCCTTGCGCTTTCTAGGAGTGGCCTCTTTCGTACTTCATGAAGGTTCGCCCATACTCATCATGATGGGAAAGTGAACGTCTACGGATTTGTCCGTAATCGGTCGTTTGTTAACAGACAGGCAAACCTTTATTATGCAAACCTCACCTTTGCTTCTGGATACAGAGATTAGGGCCCATTAGGGTATAATAATTTAAACTTAACATCTGTGCATCTTCGAAATTATTTTCATGCGGTGTCTTTAATCATCATCAACCTAAATAGGCTCAATGAGTCCACTGCTTACATAGGCCTTTTAAATAAAGCTAAATAAATCAGGCATAGGCTTCTTGGAGGGTTTTTCCATACTCACCACGCGTATGCCGCTCTCCAAGTGATTTGAGTTCGGCAAACCAAGGGCAGGTGAGCTCGTCATTTGAAAAAATGCGATGATATTTTCCACCAATAGTGTATTTACTAAGAAAGTACCGGCTTCTAAATTTTCATATCTATTGCTTCTTTTGTACCAGATTCCTCACGAAAGTTCAAGTAAGGCTAACGAAATACTATGAATGCCTGTGATAAATATATGATTAGTAAAAGAAAAGATTGTTCACGAACATTACGGGGTCAGCTTTTCACTTCTTAGCCACTGTTAACCTCTATACGCCCTCTATGCGAATTATGAAGATGAGAGACAAATAATTAAGCACCAATTTTATTATTTAATTTAATTTTATACAGTTCCGGCTAATACTAATTAAACCAAACATATTGACATTTTTTATACACGTAAATAATAATCATAATCCAAAAACATCTTCATCGTGTTTTTTTTTTAACCCAAATAGCAGTAACAGTGCGGGGAAACGGCCGCTTTGTCATACTCATATTTATCGATTAATTCTGTTTCGGTAGCATTTGTCGACTACGGTCTTTTGAAAAGCAAACCAAACACGTCGCACGAAAGTGACGTGCCGTGTCGGCGGCGCTCGGCACGGAAGAAAAACAAAACAAATGACATTTATATTTTTTTATTTTAGCCGGTTTACGTAAAAGATTCCGAACGGAAGGGCTTTTAACTACTTTTCGTTAGTGGATTTCACTGAGACTACATAACATAACAACATCCATAGTACCTTGTTCTATTAAAAATATTTAAATTTAAGTAATACATTTAAATAGTTAATACACGTCCTCGAAATCATTATGCAAATTTACAGGTAAACCATATTAAAGCTATAATGATTTCAGGCAATTAAAAAATACAGAATATGGCATTTAGAAAGGTTTTGGTTACAAAGCTTAAAATATGTTTACTGTGTGGGGTATTGATGTGACTGAGTGGGTTTACTGGTATAAAATATCTGTGAACATTAAATCTATTTTTAATATGTATTATATTACATTTACCATCGGTTAGTTAAAGAAATATAATGTAAGCTCTCATGACCGTTTGCTAGGTATTAACCCATTTTTCAAGCGTTCTTATTTGGAATAACGTGACAGGTGGTGTTCCTGTCACCGTCTTAATGTTCAGGCCAACTTACTAATTGTACATAAATTTCGTAAAACTCATTGGTACCAGCCCTTCAAATAAGTGGAGTTTTGAACTCTATGGGACTGAATTCGGACCCCCTGGATACGGAGTCAGATTCCCTAATCTCTCGGCTGTCGTTGGAAATAAAGAAATATATTAAATAACCAATGTAACTTATCGAATAATCCGACACTGCAAAAACAAGTCGGTTAAATATTGCAAAAACTGCCTCGGTCTCGACAACATGTAGGAATAGGACGCGTCGATATTTGCCAAACATTCTCCAAACTAAACAAATTTTAATCCCATCCAGCAGCCCTTTAGACTATATTTTTAGCACATGTAAGGACGAGTTTCCGTTGGCAACGGACTTAATGTAAAACCTGAATAGCTCTTTGAACAAACACAGTCTTTACAAATAAGTCTAATTGACAGGAAACAGTAACATAATTCGTTGTTTGAACATGTACTTAGACTTCTGTCACTGGTTTCTCGTTACACTGTGGTTGCTCCAGACCATAAGCCAAAGAGTACATAGTCACAAAGCTTTAAGTCAGTGCTATTTTGCCAACAAATTGAATTTTAATTCGAGCTTCGCTGTAATTGCATAGAACGCGAGTGATGTGAGTACGACTGTGTTATTAAAAATTTTAACTTTTTTTGCTACAATTTTAAGTGCTGAATTTACCCAGTGCTATGCGGTGAAGGTAAAGCATCGTGCGAAAACGAGCATGTCAGAGAAGTGATAAAAAATATATTTCTAGGACATGTTAAGTCCGTCAAGCCGCACTGCAGCAACGCTGCACTGACTCTTCCTGCCTCCAAAACCCTTTCTAGTATTACCTTTGTCCAACGCAGTTAACATTAACATACTGACGTATAAATATACTCTATTGTAAAAATAATTACAGCGAAATAAGTATGCCTTATGTATACCTCACTTACAATCAACTTTACTGGAGAACATATTGTCATAATATGTTCTCGAGTAAAGTTGCCATTACTATGGAAACGGGCGTGTGCACAGTTTAGTACCCGCAAGTAGCGCAACGTGGTTAAGCTTCTTGACTCTGAAATTTTTCTAAAATATTAAGAGGAGGCCTTTGATTTGCAGAGGGATATTTAAAGAATACTTTTTATATATACTGAATATTTACTGAAATATTTTTTCCTAACCAGATATATCTATCTACTCTAGGTATTTGTATTTACTGCGATAAATCAAACCGCTAGATTGATGATTATATCAAATAACTTATATTTATATATAAAATATTGAGATACATTAAAATCTTTAGGAAGGTCACAAAAGTAATGATAATTCGCGGAACACACCAGCTTGCGCTCACTTGTTATTCAGGAATTCATCATTAACCTGTTGGTCCACAGTACGGTATTAATCCGCCATTTGTTGAGCTCTATGATATTTCGAAGAAATCCTTAGTCGACTCTTACACCGCCCAGAATAAAAGCTGCTAGGTTTTTTAACGCAGCTTCCATAACATACTTGATGACTTCAGTCTGCACGCGATTTCGTCTGCATGGAAACATTCTCTACGGCGTTTCCAGAATCAAAAGCCTGGGTTCAAGGTATTACCAAATTTCCTCAAAATCGATATAGCATTTAAGCCGTGGAAACGTTATAGACAGACAAACTGAGTTACTTTTGTATTTTTAATATTAGTATAAACGGCAGTATGGAGGTTAATAACATTGCATTGTAAGATAGAAAAGTTTTTTTTAAACTTTACAACGAATCCCTCATATTTATTTTCCGTACAACAAAGGAGCAAATTTCAATGATGTTGGAATTAATATATTTTTTGCCACGACTACCGAAGTACGATATTTGTCTCCGACTCCAGTGCCTGGCAAAGCAAACATGAATCCTTCGTCGCCGCGGACAAACAGACATTTGTTTGTACCCTTTAACAAAACCACTTGGGACGGTGAACCGAAAAATTCGATTTCGAAACTTGTAAGCCACTAATGAACGTTGGTATTTGTAATCGATACCTTGACTCATATCCTCACATCATATTACGTCAGTGTATGTTTTGCTAAATTTTGGCGAAAAAACTTTTTTCCTATTGCTATATTCAGATGTGTTAATTACAATTTTTTTCAGATTTTAGACCCATAAACATCTATCTCAATTTTCATCAATCAACGTTAAATGACAGGACTAAACTACATAAAATAACTAACCATGTAAATATGATTGAGTCAACAATATTACCAAAACAATAAAAATGTCAATGTAACAAATGGCAACATCACACTCGACAGTTCGATGTGCCATTGCCGCCGTATATCAGGGTATCGAAAAAAAAAAACAAATTAATTGCGCCATCGCTACCGGAATGTGTTATTCCTAATTAAATTCATAAATCGATGCCGAAACGATTATTTATAATAATGAAAATAAACTGCGATCGTTAACTCGTGCCGGCGGTGGCTCGTGCGGTGACGTACGCGGCGCCCGGATAACCTCTCGCGATAAACCGGAAATTATCGACGACTCGACGCCTGCGCGATACCGATGTCGCAGACTGTTACCTCACACCATACGTTATTAAGCGATTTGAGTCAAAACAACATATTTTACAGCCTCACGTCGCCCTGTTAGATCCAACCGTCGTAATGATTACTGAAGTATTTACGCGAACACTACACGTTTGAAACGAAACTGTTATTTTTGTTAGTTACTGACTAAAATGTATAAATCAAAGCCGTAGGTACCCCGAGTTAACTATGACATCTGGACGTCTAACACCTCAGTCCCCCCGTGAGCAACGGCTGCTGTAAAGTAATTTTTGGCGAAATTTAACGTTAATATGTCACTTGATCAAGATCTAAGTGATGTCCTTAAATTTATATCGTTAATGCAGCAAACAGAATCCTAACAACAGTACAGAAATATTGCGGTATAGAGGAGCCAAACCTCGCTGGCCCAACATAGCGGACCCTTCGCGGCTCGAAGCTCTCTCGAAATATTTGAGAGAAGTCCTTTGCCCAACAGCGGGCATTGAGAGACAGCTACTTAAATTTTATAGCGGAGATGGCTCCCTGCAGCGTCCTCGTGATAATTTACTGTTGTTTGAGTTGGATACTGGACCACTAAGTAGTTAGTCATGAACCTGTTTATTAATATTTAATAAAATAATAAATAAAAGCTGAAGGTAGCCCGAGTTAGCTACGACATCTGTAGGTCTAACACCTTATTCTTCCCGTGACCGCGGCAAAGCAATCGAAACGCCGGCAATATAAAAACAAAATTAAATGTCATGAAATCCGTAAATTATAGTTTAATTTCAAACCTAACCCGCGTCTTATATTTATAAAGTTTTCGAAACCGCTTAATGTGCGCCTGGATTTCAGGTTTCCCGAGGTATAGGCGTTAGTGGTGGGTAATAGTTACAGACAATACTCGTCAAGACAAAAGGCTATCAATGCCGGAGCTCCCCAAGGATCAGTTCTATGCCCAATACTTTATTTTGTTTCATGTTAATGATGCTGATAATAGCACGGTTGTTAAAGCTTATTAATCCAGTACCAGCGCCAGCAAAGAATGAAAACAGTTGAGAGGAAAGCCATGGTTGAAACTAAACTCACGAGCGGTCTCTTATAGGGCGATTCAACGCCGCCGAAACACGGGTTTATGAACACAGTCAAGAATTTAATTAATTACATCCGATCTCTACTTTGAACGATTTATTGAATCTAAGCACGGAATATATAGAGACGGCTAATAAACCTATGTCTAGTTCAGTCATATTCAAACTGCTGCTAGTCAATATTAACCTTAGACTCAATAGAAAGACTTTGCTCTGAGATTATAATACTTATATGAAGTTTTAACGATTGCTATACGAAATATTAAATCAAAAATAAATGAGCGAACGATTCTGTTTTGTAAAATATAGAGAATCATCCAGGAGTCAGTCATCATCCGATTGACATGTACATCAATATCTGATTGAAATTCTAATCCCAGAGCACCGGTAACCGTGTCTTCAAATCGTATTCAATTATATAGATTTACACTTTGTTTCTTTTCACAGCGCTATGTAGTGACGCGCGTTGTATCCACTATCGCTTATCGATAACCCTTAACGCCCTTTAAACTTTCGATAAACCCCACCACTCACTTTAAACGGAGTGTTACGTTCACCGCTGCTTGATACACCACATCAGGTAATTAACTGTAATAACGTTTAATTATGGCTTTAGGGATCATAATATGTGAATTTTTATTATAAGGTATGGAAAATGTATATAATACAATAAATGTATAATATATTTATATTTGACGATATAGTCAATCAAAATCAGCTCTTTTTATATACTGCTACTAGATCGGGCTTTTTGAGTCCACTGGTAAAAATAGATCTGACCAAGGAAACGCCTTCAAAAGCCACCATGCATTTCTTGAAAGATTGGACCATACTTACCACGCTGGGCTAGCGAGTTGATGAGCGCGGTGCCGGTACCCTAGGCACTTGTGATCTCATTCCACATCACCGGTCTGTAGAATTTGAATTCGTCTAAAGCGGTCGCCAGAACGAAGTTTGTTAGCCGGCCAGTGTTCTCGATAAAAGTTATATATCCATGGAGCGGGGCATGTCTCAGCAACGAACCGTTCTCTAATGACTAATGACAGTGCACGTTCGTCTGTGCTACCTCGCTGTAGAGTTAGAAGCGACTTCTTGCATGTACATATAAACGGTTAAATCAATTACAAACAACATTACAACACTTAGTTCGACTTATAAAACGAGGAACTTATTTCTAACCGGGCTTTGTTTGAGACAGGTACCTTATATGTGACTAGCTTCCGCTCGTGATGTCGACCGCATGGAGAATCTTTCCTGGGACAAAAAGTATCTCCTCTTCCAGCTTTCATACCACATTTGGTTCAGCCGTTGAAAGACAAACATCGAAACAAACATACCGTCACTTTTATAATACTATAATATAGTAGGATAGTAATATTAAGCTTTTACTAGTATTAGAAAACTAAGCTGTTTTAATACAATGTTTTGGTTACATAAATATTTAAGAGTGGGAGTCAATCTAGGTGTGTTTTAGGTACTTTTAAATATTTCTCATAGCAATTTCGATAACGGAACTAAACGGAAAATATATTTAAAATCTCTCTATGTGATGGTCTCCACGTTTAAAAGTCTGTTAATTTTAATAAAAGTTTCCAATCTGTTTCGTTATTCGTGTAAAAATCTTACCTTTGTAACGTAACAATTCATTTATGACATACAACATTTATACAAACAACCAAAACACTTATGTCTTCTGTTTTTGTACTAGTCCGAGGTAATAAATAAATCAATTAATAATAAACATTATTCAAACAATTAAATGCATGACTGAAACATGAATGGACAGTGCGACGCCGCTCTAACCTCTGACACGAGTTATCGACTGTTATCGTTTATCGATATATTATTTTTATATTTACGCAACATCCCTGATAGGGCAAACGCAAAAATGTCAACTATGAACCTTTAGTTAATCTTTAGGCTGTAGTAAAATAATTTAATGGACACAAAATATTTCGGTGAAATTATGATCTGAAATACTTCAGGGCAGTGTTGTACAATTTTAAACCGAAAGTTATCAGTTCTTAATTAGAGATGAAAATCTTGTTTCTTCTTTAATAGGACTAATTGTAAGTGCATTGCTTAGACCTGCCCCATAGCGAAGGCTGGCCATAAGACATGGCATGCAGGTGAGCGATCACAGAACCTGACACCTCTCATTTTAGACGCTGCTGAACGTCACCGGTCATTGTAAAATAGGTCGGGTATATTTGTGAGATAGTTATTTCGTCAGACAACACCCACGGGATCTGATCTCGATCTGAACGGCAGATTACCTTATGCCGTCTCCACATGGCATGTTAATAAACATATAATTAAAACGGCATTTAACAGATAAACGTTCCTATGCAGTGGAGACGAAATAATATAAATAAAAATAAATATAAAAATAATCTCTCACGACCACACCCAATTCAGTAATCGGAGCTTGCACAGCATTGCGGGAAGTCGAATTCAATAGATGCTAGACGGTGGCGCAAAACTGGGCCTTTCATTATCATTATGGGGTTTGTTATTATCAAGTGTACGATACATATAGATATGATAATAAGAGCAACACTATCACACTCCCAAAGAACACACATGCAACTTCCTAGGAGATCATTTTACAAATTCCAAGATCATTTCATATTAAACTGCATGGGCAATATTCCACGCTCTATGTATACTAGGTATGAAACTTACAAGTCACAACTCCAAAACCAAACTAGCTTCAAATGAAACGTAAATCAGTAATTCTTTATCCTCTTTTCAATGAAAAGAAATTCCTTCACTGAGTATTATCGAAATTTGTCCTATGTTGCGATTTTACATACAAATACTAATTTACATACAAATACTAGCTCCGTGTGGAAATCGAACAGTACTGCGCTACTGAGTATGGTAATCAGAATTCAAAAATAACTATGAGGAAACATTTGTATATAATAGAAATAAAGAAGAGCTTAGAATAGAGCCCTGTGGAACACCTATATGACTACAATCCTATTATATTAAATGGGATCAAGCCCACGTAAGATCTATTTACCGGTAAGTTATCAGGATTCTTCACACTCGAAGATATCTAAATTGTGTTGATCTGGAAAAACCGACGCCGGTAATTATATTTCCTAACTAGCGACTTTATGTATGGACGACATTTGACTAAACACGATTGAAATACTTACGTAAAAATTAACGTGGACCATTGACCGTTTCTATCAAATGAATACATTAACACTATGATCATTTATTATAACTGGCAAGTAGTGAGTTTTAATAGCATGCAATAAATAAGAGAAGAACTCGCTGATAATAACATGATTTATGAGATTACGCTCGGGTGCCAGGCTGCCAGGTGGGTCGATGTCAACGTAAACGTTTATACATCAATCTTTTGCTAGCTAGGAAAGAACTGACGTCAAGACGACTTGAAAATTAAAGGTATAGACGCAACAGTTTATGCTATAACTTTACATTTATATATGACCGAAAGCTGATTGTTTTTTTTTTAATTCGATTAGCTAAACTCTTGAAATTGAATCAAAGTAAAGTAAGTATTCTTCTTGCCATCTGAGTGCATACCACCCTTTTACATATGTCTGCCATTAAGCGGTTTGCTCCGGTTATTGCCACTATTTTTTTCCTATTTGAAAGGTATAGAGACCCTATATAACTCAGGCTATGAAGCATTCCATCCTAGTCCACAGGGGTATAACGTTAAGAAACCTGATAACTTGCCGTTAAATAGATATCATAAGGTTTGATCCCATTTAATATGTTAGAATTCTAGTGAAATAGGTGTACCACAGGGCTCTATTCTGAGCTCTTTTTTTACTTCTGTTATATATAAATATTTAACGCATGTTGTTTCAAGTATCGATGGGCTGCAGTAAACACTTACCTTCCGATGAACTGTTATACCGTGTTTGTCACTCCAACGCAATAAAAAATGAATGTAATATAAAGTATTAAGAATAGTACAAAAATGCTGATCAATCATTATTAGAAACGCACTGATATTTCGTACTACTAACCACTTTCCCGTATCATAAATTCATAAATTTGGTATCGATCTGGTGACCTTCGATCTCTCGTAGAGGCAAAATGTAGGTTGCGTAAGCTCATTTGGTCACACTAAGTCGAGCCAAATGGAAATCCTTCAACTCTGTCTACCCCTATGAATGACAGGCGTGCTTAACTATCGTACTACCTGCAGCCAGTGATGCAAGTGAGTACCATGCGATTACGCATAAAAGGAGCATGCTTCGTGCTAATCTTTGGGGAAGACCTATGTTCAGCAGTGGACTTTTGATAGGCTGAAATGTTGGATCTCATTATTCATATACTTCTGCCATCACGAGGGACCCTGGGGATCTGGACATAGTCTATAAAGGCGTATTTTACCGCGCCCCGAGGAGAATTTGTTTTTCGCAGAAAATTGGCGAAATTGCAGAAAAAATGGTAATCGGATGGCGCTAGGTCCGGTGAGTGCGGAAGATGACGTGTCATCTTCCGCACTCACCGGTGTCATCTTCTAACGGCAGGTTTCGTCGATCGCTTACCATTACTTTTCTATGGGTGAGTTTTACTTTACAGCATTCTTCCGGTACTTGGCCGGGGTTCAGCCATTACGTTTTTTGCTTGCGATTATCGTAGAGAATTCATTTTTCATCACACGTCACAATTCTGTCCAGAATGCCTTTTTTCTGTATCTACTCATCAACGTGAGACAATCTTCAACGCATTTCTTATTTTCTTTATAATGCTGCGAATTTGGTGCAAATGTGCGTAAGTTAAGGTCAAACCATGACCTTAATTTCTTGGTTGTTTGATAAGGATCGGCCTCCGCCATTAGACGGAAATCTATTTAGGAAACGGGTTAATCTTAAAATATTTGTAGTCCCACCGCTGAGTATTTATATTTAAGTGAGTTTTGGAGCTGGGAAGGGTCCGTCACGCTGCTCCAATCCTAGTTAGTGGACTTTACATGTCCTCTAAATAATATTATTTTTATCATTTCTCAGATATGCAGGTTTCCTCGCGATGTTTTCCTTCACCATCGAGAAGGTGGTAAATTTAACCCCGGTCACTGTATGTGTACTATGAACTGTAGCGAACGTCTTGACTTATACTACGACTTCGTTATCACATTTTTTAATCTATTGGCAAATAGGCAAGAACTGGTTTATAGTCAGGAGTAACCATTACCATCCACCATCGAACCAACCATCGAACCTAGGTCACTCACGGTAACAAAGCGAACGCTCTGTGCATTAGGCTACGACGGCTCTTGTGGTCTGGAGTATGTAGAACTCTTGTAGAGTATTGATAATATAAATTATTACTATAGAAAGTTCTATAAGAACATTTTTAAGATACATTCGAACCTAGGTCACTCGCGTGCTCTGACAATAAAGCCAACGCTCTGTCCATTGGGCTACGACGTACGACGCTCTTGTAGAGTACAGCATGTAGAGTTATGGTCATTAATTATACTTCCTTAGAAATTCCTTTAAGAATATTTTTAAGATACATACGAACCTGGGTCACTCGCGTGCTCTGACAATAAAGCCAATGCTCTGTTCATTGGGCTACGACGTACGACGCTCTTGTAGAGTAGAGCATGTAGAGTTATGGTCATTAATTATACTTCCTTAGAAAGTCCTTTAAGAATATTTTTAAGATACATTCACGTACCTCTGCCTACGCCGTATAAATGTGACTTTGATATTCTTGTGTATCCACAGAGGTATTTATTGATAGATGGAGCTTTTTTTTTATGGGCAAGGCGGCAAACGAGCAAGCGGTTCACCTGATGGTAAGTGATTACCGTCGCCCACGTACACCTGCAACACAGAGGTGGTGCAGTTGCGTTCAGTACGCAATCCAAATGTTTCGATGACTGTGCATTATTTTTCGTGAAAAAAATTATTAGCAGACTAAAAAGATGATGTAAAACCATCAACGAGTTATTTGTGGGTGAAAAACTTTTATTGTCAAGTTTTATTTATTTATTTTTATTCAGTGCGCCGTTGATTTTAATATGTAAAACGATATGGAATATGAAACCTACCAGCCTCCATGGCGTATCCGGCCGCGGCCGCCGCCGCGTGTAGCGCCCCGTACTCTTTCCCGTCCATGCCGCCCAGCATCATTGCACTAACACACACAACACCATGCCTCAGTTGACAGGCGAAAGCGAATTTTTCGCTCTTCCCAAATTTACGCTGAACGTAACGCGTAATCTCCGCCACGGCCCAGCGGACGTTAGTCGCGTGTCGCGCAAGCGTGACATGTGCGCGTGCGACGTCTTTGAATGCGCGAGCGCAGCGTGTTCCGCCTCCAGCCGCCATTGGTGCGCGTCGTCCAATCGCCGCGCTCCATTTCATACGTACTCATTTTTATCACGCGTTCTATTTGAAGCGTGCTGATGAATCTCGGCCGTCTGCTAACCGATTTTCGACTCCACAGCGTGAGCTTACAGTTGAGGTTGGGTTGACAGGCTCGAATCTCGTGTGTCTGTTTTCCCGTTCGGTCGGTTGCGCTCGGGCTGAAGCGGGACGAGCACCGATGGAAATGTGTCGCACGCAACATAGTGCATGTGGGGGGAGGTGTAATTATATACTAACCTGTTACGCTTGTACATGTGTGTGTATTCTATGGTTTACGAACTATAACTTGTTGTATTAAATCTGTGGTACGTTGTTGCGAATACTTAACATATGTTGGAAAATCAAAATCAAAATAATCTGGCGGTCCGAGCGCTCGCTTTAACTTCATAGTGCGCGAGTAACGAGGGTTCGATCCCCGGTGCCGGTAGAAAACATCGTGCGGAAAGGTTGAGAAATAAATTAAAAAAATATATATATTTCGATGAAGTGTGAAGTCCTTAATAATCGATAAATAATGGATTTATAACTTTCGAAAAACTCTATGGTACATAGAATATCGAACTTCCGTCCCCGTGTCTTACTCGTCCTCAAAATAATATAATTTTTTTTATTATTTCGCTGAAATGCCGGTTATTTCTCACGATCATTTCCTTCACCGTCGAGCACTTGATAAATTAAGTACTTTTAATTGCAATGCGCAATGTTAGTGATGCCTGCACCGGGACTCGGACCCGCGCGTTCGCATTCGAGAATTATGAAATTAAAACGAGACCCCATGAGCCCTGTGCTAGAAGCTACCCACTAAGCTAAGCACTAAGCTCAACGCTAAGCTATTTGAATCATTTGTAGCATGCATGATCAAGAAAGGCCAAGTTTCCTTTTATACCTACATCTATAATAGCCATTAAAGAAATTCTCTTTGCGTTGGCATCGAACCTAGGTCACACGTACATTTAAAGCGAGTGCACGATCACTGAGCTACCATTGCAGGAATCCTCCGAAACGGTTCAGTAATGCTGAATAAACGAAATAAAATTACAATATAATAAATGGTAGCCTAGAGGACAGGGCGTTCATTTTAGCTTCATAGAGCGCGAGTGACATGGGTTCGATCCACGGTGCCGGCACCACTAAAATTGTTAATAGCGTGAAGGAAAACATCGTGAGGAAACCTGCATGTCTGAGAAATTTGTCCGGCAAACATCGCTCCAAAAAAACTTACGCTGTTCAACTCTCGCCGTATATCGGCAGGGCCAGGGAATCTACACCCTTCTCTCTCTTTTCCCTCATGGTGCGAAGCGCCGGGACTCTTCGCCCTATGTCCATCGGTCACGCTTTACTTTGTGGTCTCCAAAAACGTTCCACTCCTCGCGAGCAACGGACCCATCTGGAGATTATGAGCGCCAGAAAGCGTTCAGAAGTACTAGCTATATTCCACCAGCGTATCTGTCGGCCCTCCAGGGTAGGAGCTGCAACTCTCCCCGAGACTCCGACACCCCCCACGAGCTCACCTCGACTGGGAAAATCAGGGGTACCACCCAGCACCGCTCGTCACGCATATCTATAATAAAAATTACGCATATTCGCTAAAATATAGTAAAAAAAATATTGTAAAATTTTTGATATTAACACTCAGTACCTTCTCTGCTACACCACAAATAACTTCACAAAACTCCTATCATCGTCCTTTTTTTATGGAAAAGGGGGCAAACGTGCGCTTGCAATGTGATGGTTATGACTCCTCTATTATTTATTATACCTAACTATAAACAAAACCTATCATACGATAGAACATATCTCCTTTTTTTTATGGAAAAGCCGGCAAACGACCAAGCGGTTTATTTGATGGTCAGACAACACCAGAGGAGCTGCAGGCGCGTTGCCGGCTTTAAAGGATAATTGGGGGACGAGAGAGAGGATGAGGACAGTGGATGGGGGAGAGGGAAGTGGGCCTCCGTTCCCTAAAATTTATTTTTGTCATTTCTTGCTGTGACGTTTCTTTTACATTGTTTCGTTTATCCACAACATGGTATAGCTCATTCGCAACCATAACTACATATGAGTACATAACGCGATATGTTTTCATCGAGGCTATGACTTCACACGTAATTTGTTTGAAACATTTCTGTGGCAGAGCGCAAAAGATCTGTTGCCGTTTAAAAAAAAATTACATACATGTACAAGGCTGCACAAACTGCTGAATGAAAAAAAAGAATTAAATCGAACTTTGAAAAAAATTGCTACCGTTACGTCGGCACCTCTGTGTCTTCGGCGCGTCTTGCATCATTTACTTTGACAAAATTTGTTCAGCACGGCGCCGTCAAAGTGCCACCGCCCGACTTTTTGTAAATACGCGACATATTTGTGGTAATTAACAGAAATACGCCTTAAGCGGTGCCTCTGTGAAGTTTTTGTAGTCTGTATGGTAATAAGCAAATTTTTACCGACAACCGGAAATAATAAAGATGTGTAAAATGGGATCATACATGGGACGTAAGGGGAAATATAGCATCGTTTCCTTCAAAGGTCAACAATCCGAAGAAGAGGTTCTGGAAAATTCCATCTGAATATGCCGAAGCCAAATCCTATAGACTAGTGATGGGAAGCAGCATATCTAGTTGAAAGGTAAAATTCGTTCCGATTTCACCCCTGCACTTTCTAGAAAGGTCTTTGACCAGCATCGATATTGACTGATGAAGAAGACAGGTGACTCAGGATCGTGCTGACCCGGCCCAGCAGTGGTCTCTTAACAGACTGATGAAGAATAAGGATATCAATCAGTTTTGAACATTGATAGTTCTTAAAATAAATAAAAATATCAAAGTAATGGTGTAAATAATGAATAAATAAGATAGTTAACCATTATTGGAGCGGTCTGAGGTGGAGACGTTTTAGTGCTTTCAATCCCCTTTTTACCAGAGCTCATTCGGGACAACGTGAGAGGTATTGAGGTGACCCTGTCGCCATCTTAGAGTTAACGTTAAAAATCAAACGTAAGTTTCAAGGGGAGGGGGGGGGGGAGCAGCCCAACCTAGACCATCAACGTTTAAGCCAACTAGCTCCGTACGGAACCGTAACTATGTGTTCTTTATTAACATTTGTGTGTATTTATAATAAACTACAGTCTATATATAAGCCGTGTGGCATCTTGCTACGAAACATCGCAACGCTTACCGACAGATGGCGGTGTAGTCATCTCGTAAAATACGAGAACAAAATCAAGCAGACCGAGGACCGTCTGTACATATACGTGGCTTTATTCATAATGTTAGTGACACGGGACACAACAAACAAAGAACCAGATCCTCAAAACCCGCAATTTGAGTGTTGAGTTCTGCTAACGGCTAATCCGGGGAATGGGGAGGAGGAGTGGGATTCCGGCTAAACACAGAAGCACAAGATGCGTCTAATTCACGCCCCATTATTCTGCGAGGCCGTGGTACCAACCGGGTCGAGCAGCACCAAAAGCCGCCGCTTGGCTCTACCACGTCTAAAACTACTCTTCTTGTTCCAAATATCGACGAACAACTCTGTATGTTATTGACACAGATGTAAGCACTGAAACCGCTGCTTACCCCGTTAGGAAAAACAGGTGTGACGAGTTTTGTTGTTAAGGTAGACAAACCTCATATTAAATCTCAAGATTCAGGAGTGTAATAGGGTGAAGCAATTCTTTTATTCCGTCTGCGACACGGAATCGCCAGGTCGTCGCTTGTCCGTTAGATGGCAGCACTATAGAGTAAGGTCATTTGGAGATAATGGTGAGTATATCTCCTCATTCAAGGAATCCGGATTTGTAATCCTGTAGTAAAAATAACAATGACCATCGTAAGTTGAGCTTCCTTTACATGTAAGTCTGGTCACCGTGTCGACTTACCAACACTGTTGTTATATTGGCTAAGCTTCATGATTAAAGAATACGGAACGCCCATGGTGCGATTCCAACTCAAGCTTGACCTTTTTTTAAATACTCTGTGATGTCATTTTATCTTTTAAACTGTCATAATTGATAATTAAGGACTAGAAATTACCTCTGACCACCCCATTATTGGGTACACGGTCGTGAGATCTTATAAAACATATTATTGAATTTAATTTAAAACATAGGTTTTTGTTGTGCCGTGTGCTTTATTAGCTATTAGTCAAGGTGTGGCTCAAATAATCTACCACCCACTATCTCCTTGAAAACTAACACGTCGATAACGCTCACGTCGCTCACTCTCTATCTCTCGGAGAGGCGTAGTACCGGGTTACCGTAGTCTGTATGTCTTTAACCGTTAACTTTATAAAAAAGGATTTAAGGTAGCCTAGTAGTCAGGAAGCTTTAATTTCATAGTGCACGAGAGACATGGGTTCGATGCCTAATTTTCCATGAGCTCAGTGGTGAAGAAAAACAAGGCGAGGAAACCTGCATTTCTGAGAAATAATCAAAACATAAATTCGAGGACGTGTGAGTTCCGCCAACCCGCACTGGAGCAGCGTGGCGAAACCTTTCCGGCTCCAAAGCCCTCTCAAATGTTTGAGAGAAGACCTTTGCCCAGCAGTGGGCATTAACAGGCTGCTACTTTTATTAGTTGACGGGGACTGCGGCGCTGCGTATCGAGAGTTCGTTTACCGCATTGGATAAGTAAATATAAAAAAAAAGAAGAAACGCTTAACTTATTACTAAAGATATATTATATTATATGAAACAGCTGATGTGTGTACTATGTACATGAAAATTAACATTATCTGTAGATCGTCGGCGATAGGTTATTGACCATCTAAATTGGCAACCTTTAATAACCTAAAACAAAATCATAAACAACACAATGCCCCCATCTACCCCAAAATAAATCCAAAAAATTGCCAGCACTAAAATATAAAACGCATCGAAACGGAAATAAAATATTAATAACAAGCTTGTTTGTTCAGAATCATATCGCGAAATGTGGTGGCTTGCGTCTCGGGCCGCGCTCAATACTTTAATAAATAACCTATAAAACCCATTGTACTTTTGCGGACCGCGTGGTTTATACCCAATTGTCCCGCACTTGAGACTTCGTGCCATACAATAAGATCGTTATAACCACGCAAATGTGTTTCAAATTATACTCAAACTCTTATACTTAAGGTTTAGTTTCGAAAGGCGCGTTACGGGAGGAACGATAGCTTTTTCCAAAGCAATTGGAATACACGCCCCGCGCAGTATTGCTTTGTAGCAGATTATCTTTTCTATAAGTGTGTTTTTTTAGTGGCCGTTAATGTGATATTTTTCGCGAAAACTCAAATATTTTCCTGCCATTGTTTCGGAATTGTTATCGGACGAAGTCAATCGCAAACCCACACACGGGTAATTCAACGATGTAGAAGGTTATGACTCCTCTATTATTTATTATACCTATCATACGATTGTACATTATTATTATTTTTCATGGAAAAGGCGGGAAACGACCAAGCGGTTTCACCTGATGGTAAGTGATTACCGTCGCCCACGTACATCTGCAACACCAGAGGTGCTGCAGGTGCGTTGCCGGCATTTATGGGTATTTGAGGAGGGGGATGGGGAGGGCCTCCGGTTACCTCACTCGCCGAACGAAACGCCGTATCATAAGATGCCTCTACTTCGCGTGGGTATTCTGGGAGGCCGTGGTACCAACCCGGTCGAGCCGGCCCATTCGAGCAGCAGCAACAGCCTCCCCTTGCCTCTACCACGTATATCGAATATTGTGTGGTATCGACTTAAGAATCTATCAACGCGTTTCTTCCCATGGGAATTGTAATAGGAGATTAAGGGAAAAGTCTAAAAATCACAATGGCTACCTATAGATAGCCAGATAATTCCAAACGAACTCGTAAAATAGCCGATCAAAATTAAGTAAGCAGGCACCTTAGACGCTGCCGCCCGTCATGGGCCGTGAGATCTTATAAAACATACTATTGAATTTAATTTAAAACATTAGCTTTTAGTTGCGCCGTGTGCTTTATTAGCTATTAGTCATGGAGAGGCGAAGTACAGGGTTACCGTACCGTCTGTGTGTCTTTAACCGTTAGGATTTAAGGTAGCCTAGTAGTCAGGAAGCTTTAATTTCATAGTGCACGAGAGACATGGGTTCGATGCCGAATTTTCCATGAGGTCAGTGGTGAAGAAAAACATGGCGAGAAAACCTGCATTTCTGAGAAATAATCAAAACATAAATTCTAGTCTAAGGTGCGAGGTGCCTGGTGCTGTGATCGCCAATCTGCCAGCCGAGCGTGGCGATAAGGGAAAATGCTGCTTATGGGGAGTCCTATGCCCTGCTGAGTACTATCCACGGGCAATTAAAGTAAGGTATATTAAGGCTTATGTTCAGCAGTGGACTTGTGATAGGCTGGAATGACGATGATGGTAGTTCTGTTTGACCGTAACACTTTTTCAGGTTTTTAACTGATTATGAGCCAATTTCCTCAGGAGCCGCTGCCAATAACATGTTTATTCATTTTCGACATTTTTTAAATGCTTAAACTGGCTGTTAGACACCAGGACATAAGGTGTCGCCTCTTACGGCACCCACGGGAAGACAGATATTTAAGCTACCACCAATCTTTTCAACCACCACACGATTTCTGTCTCTGGTGCACTAAAAACGGACCTTCGGGTGAGATTATCTTTACGAACATTAATTACAATAAATAATTATATATAATATCCTTGACATAATGGCCTGTTAATATTATAATTTTATTTTTTATTATTTAGCGCTGTATCAGGAGAACGCTATTTACAGAAAAACGGTTAATCCGTTTGTATCCGACCGGTCTATTTTTCAAAGTGTTGTCACTTAAAGTGACACTATGGATGATGTCATTTCCAGCAGCGTAAGTCCCACTCTACTGTCGTTCAACGTTCTTACACAATGACAAAATTATGACGGCTTCTTGATATCCGCCATAACGCAATGGTATAAAGTAGACAGTACATTTCGCGAGACCAAATGCCATCCAAATATTAAAACGAGGCGTATAGAGACTGCAAAATTATATAAATAAACCTTGAATAGTTGAACAAATAATATTTTATACGTGGTAGAGTCAAGCGGCGGCTTTGGCTGCTGCTCGTATGAGCCGATTCGATCGTGGTATCGCAGAATACCGGCGTGAAGTAGAGCATCTTCTGCTTCTACGTTTCGTTCGCTGTGTGAGGTAACCGAAGGCCCACGCCCCTCCCCATCCCCCTCCTCTAATGCCCTTAAACGCCGGCAACGCAACTGCAGCACCTCTGGTGTTACAGATGGACGGTAAACACTTACCATCAGGTGAACCGCTTGCTCGTTTGTCGGTTTCCCATAAAAGAAAATATCAATTAAATTAGTAATTGAACTAATAAGTTTAAAGAGAAAGTATTTTCTTGAAGACAATGTCACCAACGTCTCTGATCTCTCCCTTCCCCCTCCCCCATCGCGCCTCTTAGCGTTCGCTAACTTGATACAAATACGGCAAGCAATAAAACCCCGTACCTACATCGTTAACTCTCAACATGTGATATTTAGAAGTCTCGTCCGCCCTCACTATAAATACCCGAGTGTTTCCCAAATGCGTGCGTCCCTCTGATCTCAGCGGCGGGCGATACGGACCACCGCCGCCAGTAATCGTACCGCCTACCACACTTGCAACATCATCTCGCACAAACGAAACTCAACCTTAAACTATTTGTAGTAATACTCAGTTTCCTTTAAATCGACTGAAGCTTCCATCTTCCTAACAGTAGTAACACAAACGAAAGTTTCACTTCGGTCGAGCGAAAATTAACTGTACGTGCGACGTATAGAATACAAATCGCTTCAACTTCGATAAGATACGTATTCTACTAACGCTTAAAATGTTATCATTGAGAATTGAGTCGTAAGCTGTAGGAGTATAGTGTCAATTTGAATGTGCGAAAACGAAGGGCCGAAGACAACGGAAGACGTATAAAGCCGATGCTATCTTGGAGCTTCTTTAATTAGATGGTTTAATTAAGAAATACGAGTTATCCGAAGCGATAATTAGATCATTAATTTGGTTTTCGTGATCGTCAGTCATTGTGTTTCTTGAATTTTATAATTTTTCTAGAACAAAACGGTGATTTGTTGTAGAATTGAAATAGCATATTTTTAGGTTATTCTAAATTACTGTGATAGCAATGATTATAAATTATTGACTAACAAAAACAAACTAGACCAATCAAATCAAAACACTTCATACGCTTTTACAAAGCACTTCTTTATCGGCATCTGTAATTCCTCTGTTGGACATTGGTCTCTACATGAAGCACTAACAAAAGGTTGACTAGTGATGGAATCAGTGTTGCTATTTAAAGCTATGAAACGCTAGCTTCGTTATTTAGCATCTATAGCGGGTACCGGCACTCAGCTCACTAAACCGCTTACTCAGCTCGCTGAGTATGGGAAAACGTTTCGTAAATGTATGCTTTCTTGGAGATGCTTATAATTGAGCAGTCACTATAAGCTAATGACGAGGAAGAAGTTTTTATTCAATTCAACGTCAAAATCAAACCTGTAGCACTAAAAGCAGAGTCACTACTATTTTGTCATACCTTTGTACTTTGTACTCAATATGTTGAGCTATTTTATAGTATCGTATACGGTACGACGTCTTAGGAACGCCTCCGTCATGTGCCGATGTTACACGATTCATAAGGGAGATAGGTGGAAAAACCATCCGAAAATGATTTTTTAGGAAAGCTATAAATTTTTGTACACACCGACGTAATGTTAAATGTTTGATTCAAAAGTAAAATTAAAAACACTACCAAATCAACAATCTGAGCTGTCTTCGCTATGTCTAATTATGTAAAATAGTAAAATAGATTAAAAAATGTGTAACTAATATAAAACGTCACAGGCACATCCTCCTACAAATAAGCCCCCTTCGCAATCTATCCAACAAACCCGAGTGACAAGCTCACAGTATCAATATCAAAGAGACCGCCTATAACTTCCCACAACTTCGTGTAGTGTTGTGAATATATACAATTTTTATCGAAATGTTAAAAGATATACTACCTTATTACCCTGGCAACGTCCGGCGCCTCTAGTTTATTATGAAGAAACAAATAATCATTTGAACATTTTTAAAAGGTTGATTTTCAAATTTCTACCGCATTTCGTTGTTTAGATACGGCTTGTGGAAAGTTTTGTCATCGTTTACATAATACCTTAAATATTTGTTATAATAAAACGGTTTCATATTGAAAGTAAAATACAGCGATAGGGGGAGTGAGCCTCCCCGGTTACCTCACTCAGCGAACGAAAAGAAGCCGGTTTCACGCCGGTGTTCTGTGAGACCATGGTATTACCCCGATCGTGCCGGCCTTATCAAGCAACTGCAAAGTAAGTGTATAATATGTTATACCACCAAAAACCATTAAGTCCTTTGTAATCCTATTGGTGAACACAATAAACTATAAATGAATAAATATACTTCTAATAAGGTATATATCGGCGTGTTCAAATCCACAGCTGTAAGACCTTTCAATAAAAGTGCCAACAGAAGTTGCCATGGCATACATGGAAGATTCATCCATACTCACATCGATGGCCATACGGGTAAGTGACTGTACTGGTACCAGCACGTTACTAGACTCAATCCCATAGACGATCCCATAGTGATGGGTCTGTGGGATTTGGGTTCGGCACAATAGGATGGACTTGGCGTTATCAATCAATGGCTACGGTTTCCTCGCAGCGGAGCTTACCGCGTGCTATTGATGTAGACTTTTGGAGAATAACTTAGTATATTCCCTCTTACAATGCATAGAAATAAATTTTAGATATTTAAATTTCGAATTTCTTTTATATAATATTCGAAATAAATATCGATACAATTTTATAAATAAGATTGTATCGATAATCAGTGTAACAGGTGGGCTTCCCGCGACATGTTTGATTGACAACGACATACGTCAAGTATTTATTATAAGTCAGCTACAGTCGAACAACACACATGCAACTTATTAGGCTGCTGAGGCGCCAGGTCGCATACATACAGAAACAGGATCTTCGGATTGAAACGTGATCTCGCTGTCATGGAAAATACATTCCATTACAAAAGAAAGAATTAATTTATACGGTTTTTACAAAATGCGATGTAACATCTCTTACGTTCGTATGTATTCATTTTGGTATGCAGTATTTGACAGTCTACGAATAGTTACGACAATCAGTGCGCGTTGCCAGTGATGATGATGACTTACGGAACTGAGACTCGGTCCTTCACTCGTTGCGGACCGTATGAGGAATCTCAAAGTTGCTCAGCGAGCGTTTCTCCGCGCAATAGAGTCTGCAACGATGATATCCGCAGCGGAACTAAGGTAACCGACATAGCCGTAAGGATCAGCAAGCTGAAGTGACAATGGGCCGGCCACATAGCTCGCAGAACTAACAACCGTTGGGGGTGAAAGGTTCATGAGTGGCAGCCACGTACAGGCAAACGCAGTGTGGCACAAGATGGAGTGACGACCTGCGCAATGTTGCGGGAAGTCGATGGATGCAGGTGGCTCAGGACCGAGCTTTGTGGCAAATCTTTGTGAGATAGGCTGAAATGATGATTTTATTTAGATATTTTTATTTATATGTTTACATTGAGCGCTCGATAGCCTAGCTGTTAGTGACATTACATTCGAAGTAAACTTCAAGGTTGTTATTTCTTAAATATATGTAATAGTTTATTAAGGACTTTTTTGATGAATGCAAGAGGGAATTTATGATCTTTATCCGAAATGCTTTCAACTTAATTTGCACGTGGTGCAATCTCGTATACTAACAGACGAACTTCTGGTGGCGACCGAATGATGGCGTGATATCCATTCCAATTTGCCTAACTCAAATCCCACAGAGTGGTGACACAACTAGCAGGTGCCAGGATATCGGCACTGCGCTCGCCAACCCGCTTGCAATGGGTAAACTCTTTCAGGGGGTGGTCTGTCCCATCTTCAGAGTTGATAGAGCCAAGCGGCGGCTTTTGCTGCTGCTCGAATGGGCCGGCTCGACCGGGTTGGTACCGTGGCCTCTCAGAATAACGGCGTAAATTAGAGTGCATCTCGAGTGCTCTCCGTCCCCCTCCCCATCCTCCCTCCCATCTCCCAAATACCCTTAAAGGCCGGAAACGCACCTGCAGCTCCTCTGGTGTTGCAGATGTACGTGGGCGACGGTAATCACTTACCAGCAGGTGAGCCGTTTGCTCATTTGCCGCCTTTCTCATAAATAAAAGCATGATTCCGCTTAAGACTCTACGGAATCGACGCCTTAGCCAATTGTCATCTGCAGTTAAAACGTGCTCAGTCTCTGTACTGTTACGATTAAGCCATTTCTGTTATGCCCAATTAAACCAAACCCAGAATGTGCATTCTGATGAGATTGTTGAACGAGACTGGGATATTGTTTCCAAAGATATCACGCCATCGTGAGTTGCGAAATTTAAAATATATCTTTCATTCGCAAGAAGAAAGTGCATATGTACAAAATAGATAAAATCAAAAACATTCACAAGCACGTGTAATTCTTCTCACTTTAAATAAGACACCTTCTTCTCGCACGTCCCGCTGCAAAAATGTGCCGGAGTTGCTGGTAAGCAGTGATACAAAAAACATTCGGAACGCTAAGGGTTAAATCTGGTATTGTTTTTAATAAATTTAAAGCATCAACGTAACCACTGCCTGATAGTTTTCTGTTAAGGCTCAGCTCGAAACAATTGCACTACAATTTATTTCAGCATCGATATACAAAAAACAATCCGTTACAAGCATTCGTTTGAAGTGTACTCTCGTAAATCAGCTGGTTAGTGACGCGCGGTCGAAGCGTTTGGCACGAGCCGACGACACATCATATCCACTCTACTGCGTAAGTAAGCCTTACAGTTTGAGAGATCTAATAAAATGCATTCAAATGAGAGGCCGTAAACAACGGGATTGGCAGTTGGCAGCTCTCAGCGCGTGTCTGTAGGTATAATATTTAAAATATTGTCAGTTGGCTGGCCTGCCAGTGTTTATGTATGAAGGAACGCGTCGCGTAACCTGTATACGTACAGTTAATGTGATTTATGCAACACATAATTTATGGGTTTCCGGGTCCGGTCGGTATTAGGAGAGTCCCGTGTATATAGCCCGGTGGGCTTACAAGGCACCAGGGACTGATGAAGTCACATTCATGCGCTAGTATAGTGTGCACGGTTGTGTGACTAGGCGCGGGGTATGCGGGAAGCAGGACAGCATTCCAACGCCTTTTTTTTTATAGAAGAAGGGGGCAAACGAGCATGCGGTACATTCAGCATGCTGATGGTAAGTGATCACCGACGCCCACGAACATCCACAACAGCAGAGGAGCTACAGATGCGCTGCCGGAAAACCGGTGTCATGTTAACTCGACTGAGTTATTACAATTAAGTGCAAGACGTTGACACTTCCTAAATTTTAATCTATAAATTTTAGACTATTATACTCCTGGGATATTTTAACCTCGTCATTTTGCTTTTTTTGCTCAAGAACAAAGTTTAACAAGATGCGGAAACATGTCCACTTCCAACGGCTCTAAAGCAGCA
Organism: Bhutanitis thaidina; assembly: GCA_029286595.1. Taxonomy (NCBI): domain Eukaryota; kingdom Metazoa; phylum Arthropoda; class Insecta; order Lepidoptera; family Papilionidae; genus Bhutanitis; species Bhutanitis thaidina. The sequence continues at coordinate 9,199,671 of JAGSMS010000028.1, read as the reverse complement.
GCTTTTGAAATGATTGGTCAAAAACTGTATTCAAAAGAGGTTACTGCTGACCACCCCGCGGCCCCGGATTTGTCCCCAATAGACTTTTTCCCTTTTTGGATAACTTAGAAGTAAAGTGTACATCGGTAACCCAGAGTCTATTGAAGAATTAAAAGGAAACTTATGCAAAGTTCCATTTCAAATCCCTTTCCATGACCACTTGTCATAGAAAATTTCTGGTTTAGATCACAGAAGAGTAAAAATAAACAAAGCTCACACTTACACAAATGATGTATTAAAAAAACCCTAATTACATACTTTAAAATACAATACAAGTATATCTTTTTCATATAATAGGAAAACGTAAATTTTAGATAAACAGTAACCGACATATGTACTTGAGACAAAATAACTCGTTAGCTCAATCATTTAAATTAGATTTAAAATGTGGAAGAGCGGAGTCTTCTCCATTCTAAAAGAATAATAAATGTTACTAAGTTATATCTTATCGAGATAAATCTTAAACACCCAAACTATGAACGAAACACGCAAGCGCGTGTCTTCAGGGCCCCAGCGCGGGGTCTATGTGGCTCATCTACCTACGGCCATTCGATAGCAAAGAACAGGCAGAGCAGGGCGTTGCGAACTTTGTTACTTTACTTTGAGTAAGTACTAACTACATCAAAAACACCGACGCTCTTTGAAGTCTGCAGCCTGTGATCATATCCTCGATCGCTCCCAACCATTACATCAGATTTGATGGACCGCAGATCCTCGCAAAAGAACACCCATTCCTGTCAAAGATGATTCGCGTGGCTATCGAAATCAAAAAAATACTTATTTCAATATAGAAGATGGCTGGGCACTACCGCCGGCTTGGGATCCAGTAAAAAAGAAAATAAAATCTGAAAACCAAGCATACCACCTGCACGACCTCAAGATACTGTGAACATTCTCTGTAGATCGGACCAAGTTAATAAATAAAAACTGAAGGTAGCCCAAGTTAACTATGACATCTGGACGTCTAACACCTCAGTACCACCGTTACCACGGCAGCTGTAAAGCAATCGAAACGTCCAAAATATAAAAACATTATAAAACGCGATAAAATCCGTAAATAATAGTTTCATTTCATACATTAAAAACTGTAAGAATAGAAATAAAAACATACATTTTTTGTTTTTATTTCTATTCTTATATCAGTTCATATTTTCCAGACATTATTAGAATTAGACAATTTACTCTATGAACGTTGTAAAGACGTTTTGCTAATTAAACGTATGGATCATAAACATAACCCATTATTAGATCGTTTATATGTGAATATGACTCGATTGGCGCAGTGGCTTAGTGAGCTTCATCAACTGTAGGGGTCGGTGGTTCGATTTCCGGACGGAACAAATATTTCTATGTGAATTTATTTAAATGTAGCATTCTGTAAATGTTCAACTGCTAGGCAATTTTTTCTAATCATTTTTTTTTGAGAAGGTCTGAAGACATCTTTGTTAGACATTTCTTCAGTACGAGTTGGTGGACTTCACATGCCCTCAAAATACATTTCTATTATTTCTCAGATTTCTCTCGATGTTTTTTTTTTTCACCGACGAGCACGTTAAACACTGCAAATTCGGCACATAAAATTCCAATTAACAATTATATCGTCCTTGGACAGCTTCAACGTAATAAGCCTTGTCAGGCCGATACTTACGTCTAGTTGCTAAACATGAACAAAGTTTAGCAGTGTAAAGCTAGCAGAACACTAGGGTGGAACGCTCCAACGACGCGTGGCTGTGCAAAACGGCTGCAACTCGAGCGTCTCTTCGCGGAAACTTCCTTTCATCTCCACCACCGTACTCTACTTACTGAGAAATTGCGACTGGCCGAATGGAACTTCATCTCTGTTTTTTTTTTATTATTTCAAGATCAATGAACGTGTGCAGTAAGTTAGTGGTGTTTAATCGCCTTTAAATAAGTTATAAAATTTTAAAAAAAACGTCTTATAGGATTTTGTGACAAACGAACTAACATTCTAACTGATGGTGATTGGCTACTGCCCATGCCAGGCCAGATGCCTTGTCACCTCTGAGGACTAAGATGGTATTCCTTACAGCCCTGAATTATACCGTTCAAACCGTAGCACACGTGGTTGCAGTGCTGATTAGCGGCAGATATAGATAAGAGGGACCTACCCAAGCGATACTTAGGCCGATAAGGAGTCCTCCGACCTAGGAAAGTATCACGTAGAGAGTGCTTTTATCGTATTTTTGTACAATATAGAGCCAAGAGGCAGTTTTTGCTGCTACTCGCATGGGCCGTCTCAACTGGGGTAGTATCTATCCCCCACCCTTTCATTCCCTCATGCAGTTCCTCTGGTGTTGCAGATGTTATATCGCATAAAAAAAAACAACAATGCCTATATTTATCTAATATATACCTGAGTAATAGATTTGGGGTCGTAAAGCCCTTAGTTAGATTTTTATTATAATTAGCAGTGGAAATACAATGACCAGCAATGGAAAGGAGCTCTGATGAACCCATAGTGATAGTATTTGTCACTAAGTTCAAATACTCTTAAGGTGTAGTAGTTACTCAAGTTTGATAAAAAGTGAAAAGGCATCTCATGGGCTATTATGTTTATCATCTCGGACCTTACTGCTACTTCACATCAGGTAAGATTTTGGTTAAAGCGACCTATTCACGATAAAAAGATTTGTAAGGTAAGGTGAGGTGAGTGTAAGGGAGGCTATACCAACTCTTTCTTCAAACACCAATCCCACCTGCACGAAGTGCACCCTGCAAACGTAAACAAACGAGGCTCTGGTGACCGAATGAAGCCGGAATATCCATCCGAAGTTGCCGAACACAAATACCAAAGACTAATATGCCAATGCCTTTACTAATATGGTACAGGGTAAACAGCAATTTTCTTGTTACTACCACTCCTTTTCACTACAAAACACACAAGCTCCAAAAAAAAAAGTTTAAATCTAAGTTTTTTGTATGTTTTTATTATGGTTTTATTGTCGGTAGATGATGTGACGCGACAATTGTCAACTTTAACATAGTGGTAGCATGAACTAATTTGATTATGTTCAACAGTGGAGTGAAATAGATTGATGAATATAGGCGCATTCACTTTATTATACGTGAGTAGAGAACCGACACGGCCTGACACCGACCAATATTGGCGTAAAGAATATTTTGTCTATGGCACGTACCTGTGCAGAAGTGCGCGCATGCCCTTACTAGTTTTCTGACAGCGTCTGACGCGTTAGTAATTGTTTGTCAAACTTATAATATCTGTGCTGATCTGTACCTTGACAACCATAGATGAAAAATTTATGTACGGTATACATGTTACATCAACAAATTCTTCTGCATCCAATTTGCCAATTGTAATACATAATCCCATTCTCAAAAATTGATGGTACCAAGCAGATGCGATCAATTTAGGATCGTATCGGTTCTTTTTGCGTTTAAATGTACATATTTACGACATTAACAATTAGTACACAGATAATATTTATTATTTGTAATCAGAGAACATCACGTCGTTAGAAACCAGCCATGAGGTCATCATCATCACAATCACGCTCTTGCTTTCCAGATTAAAATTTAAGCCTCGAAATTCATATCTATGGATTAGTAAAATCACGCTAGTAGCAGTGGAAGTATCGTATCATCTTTCGTTATATTTTTAGACTAGAGATAAAATACACAACAAAATCCATCGCATTATCATAAATAGAATAACGTCCTATCAACTCCTGCGAGAAGGAGACAGCGTTCTAAAGCTCACTCTGCGTGATTTTATGTGTATTAATAACTGTATACCGACCGTAATATTACAGCATTCGTCTTATATGCTTGTACCGAAACGGTGCGTTCAATTAGCGTGCATAATACCAACGCAGACGCTCTGGATCGCCGCAGGCCATTTCCAGCCAGACACACCTTGTTACCGCCATATGTAGCGTACCTGCACGCAGTCTGCGCCATTTGCCGAGCAACGAGACGTCCGCCATTTCGTGCGCAGCGAGATGCGTTACATCAAAGCAAGATGGCTATCACTTTGATGATAGTGATTCAACTAATTGGTATCAAAACTTTCGGTTTAGTTTAATTATAACCTTCACAATATTAAAAACTAAAATTTTAGGCAGTCGTTCCTAAAAAGAATTAAAACAAAAGTTTATCAATGAAATTAAAGCGAGGACTTCATTCCTTTCATTTTATTTTAATTTTTATAGGAAACAGCGGCAAACCATTTTTTTTATTGTAAAAGCGGCAAACGAGCAAGCGTTTCACCTGATGGTAAGTGATTACCGTCGTCCACATACATCTGCAACGCCATAGGTGCTCCAGGTGCGTTGCCAGCCCATAAGGATATTTGGGAGATGGGAGAAAGGAAGAGGAGGGGGATGAGGGCCTCCGGTTACCTCACTCACCGAACGAAATGCAGAAGCACAAAATACCTCTACCTCACGCCCATTCGAGCAGCAGCAAAAGCCGCAGCTTGACTCTACAACGTGGAAAAATTTAAAAAAAATTCTTGGACAATCTAGATATTATATATAAAGTAGCAGCCTGTAAGTGCCCACTACTTTAATATATTTTTTTTTCGTAAATGAGCCTAGTCAGGCCTTTAAACCTCTAACTAACTAACAAAATCTGGCTCCTGAACTACGGGTTCGACTTCCAGCCTAAGGCAATATTTATGCAAAACACAAATGTGCAAATGCAATAAACCCATAGGTCACCGGATCTGGTTGTGTTGTGCGTCCCGCGGCCCTGACAGCACATCTGATCCTTCCTCCTATCTTATCGCATATCTGTTGCATTGGACACGGTAAAGATTTATGCGTGCTTCTGCCTAAACGGGTCTCTTGCGCATTTGACAACTGCCGATTGTATTCGAAAGATGTCGCCGCGGTGGAAATCGATCAGGAGGACATCATCGTCCTCGTCGTTGTTCAAGGTTAAGGCTAATCGGCACTAGAACTCAATAAAGTAAGGTAAAGGAAAGTAGCAGCCTGTAAGTGCCCACAGCTGAACAAAGGCCTCCTTCTCAAATATCTGTAAGGTTTTGGAGCCGGGACGGGCCCGCCACGCTCCTCCAGTGCGGGTTGCCGGGCTTCACATATTCTCGAAATAACATTTTTCATTATTTCTCAGACATGCAGGTTTCCACACGATATTTTCCTTCAACGCCGAGCACGTGGTAAATGCAGCACTTAAAATTCGCTCTACGAAACTAAAATGAGCGCCCTGATCACTAGGCTACCACTGCTCTACGCTGCTGTATATATATACCAGCATAAAAAATTCTATTTATGTATTTTTGAACAGATTTAATCTGAAAAGTAATGGAACTTTTTTAAAAGTTTTTTATGATTCCAGAACTGGCATATAGGCTATATTTATCTTACCTTAACTGTCTGTAAATAGTCCAATGCGGGACTGAGGAGTAAGGAGATTGACAGACGTAGTACCCGACACCTCGCAATCGATCCGTTTCATTTTGTTCTGGTATTTATCGAGATTGGTTATCTCACCATCTGTCGGAAGCCATTGCGATATTCAAGGCTTTTCCCTTAGTCGCCTCTTACGACAACCACGGGAAGAGAAGGGGGAGGTTTCCGTGGCACGCGGCTATATTTAATTCTTCATAATTGAACGACCGACAAATGGGAAAGTTTGTATCATTCAATGATCCGATATGAACGAAAATCGGCAGAGCAGTAGATCACGCCACAGAGTAGCATACATGATGTAATATACTTCACTATTTGAAGTATTCGGAGCAGTTAATAAAACGCGTTGAACAGTACAACCACCATTTATTGACTGCCTGATAAATCAGGGGTACTTGTAGGTTAGTATTATTGATATCTACCAACATACATATGTTACACAGGACATATATCTTAGATACCATTCTCTTACAGTGTCGTGACATGACTCATAATAATAGAATTTTCAACGGTTTCAAAATTACGACACGAGATTCTCATGGGAAAATATTTGTCTGTATATAATATATCCAACGGGTGAAGCCACAAGCAAACACTAACATAAAAAAACCACCCAACGAACGAACTTTCAGATTCTTTGGCGTGATTATCTTCAAGCCAAATTTACAAATCGTTTTAAATTTATATTTTCAACGCCATTGGCTTTTATCGCTCCATTTTAATCTTGTAAACGTTTATCTGAAAAATTTCCTTTTTTTTAAACATCGGATTCGATAGGGTAGACTTGAGAAACGCATTTGGTTCCGCTCAGTAACGTCACATTTTTTAATGAAATATAATTTTAAAACGTGTTTTCTGAAACCGAGTTAGTTTTATTTTTATATTTCCAGCGACTCAGTATTAATAATAGGAGCCTAGGTAGGGATGTGTGTTCTGCATAATTTTGTTTATTAGAAAATAAGTAAATTAAAAATAATGAGCATATATCTTCGTACGAATATCTTCCCTCGGTCTAGTCTGACCTCGCCTGCTTGATCCTACTGCCTTTCATTCACGTGTGTATTAAAGGCATTTTTTGGAGATGATTAATCCGCCATCTATCAGACGCATCATGACATTTTTTAAAGAATAGTCCCCATACTCGTACGACATGCACGGCATAATTTATTATTTTGTTACACAACCACCATAAGGTAGCTATACCACACTTTTGTCAAGAGTGCTCCAAATAAAGTTGAATTGTAAGTCTGTCCGTTAAGAGTTTGAAATCACCGCCGCGTCTCATTATAGTCGCAATGTTGTTACTGTTGTTTTAGTTATTTTTCTGTTTCACTTGCAGCCCTGCGGCTAACCAAAATGGTCAAAGTTATTTGTACGAACGTAAGCAATTAATCAGTATAAGTGTTTTATTAGGGGGGGAAGCGTTTGCAAACGCTGTTCCGCCAGATACGTCGTGCCGTGTGACAAGCGGATGGGCTAGCGAGCAAATAAGATGGCAGCGGGATCGTTTTGTCACGAAACACTTGTTAAATTATTGTGGCGTGGCTCGTTCCTCAATCAAAAAGACCGAACAATTCTTGGCTGTATCAATTTGAATCACTACCAACAATTCAATTTTAAAGTGTAATATGTCATTGCGAATGCGCTAAAGTTATTAATCAAACTTTTGAGCTTTTGTTACATTATACAGAATTATAAAATCTTTTAACAAGATTTGTCCTCCCAGCAAAATCCCGTGTGGTAGCCGCGAAAGAAATTGTCACCCATTTTCTTTCCGTGAGCGTCGTAAGATATCCGAGTTTTTATGGGTTAACCTACAAAAACGGGGCAAGCACGGCAACAAGTACCAACCATACGTTATACTCCAGGAGAGTAGTTTCACGGACCTGAGTAATGCTCAATGGAAAATTAGTTATTTCTACCTAACCCTGTTAGTGGAAAACAGGCAGAAGTGCTTATATATTACTATTTATTCATTCCGGGCCAAATTTTATAATATGGTGTATGTAGGTACCCGACTACAAAAGTTTTAATAGAAAAAAAAATAAAAATGAAATATCTTTGCCATTCAGAATATGGAATACTTAAGAAACAATTGCTTATAACTACTGACTAAATCAAATCTGAAATTCAAACAAAATTAGTTTGTCTATCCAACCGTCTATCCCAATATTAACTAAATCAACATTGATTCTAAAGTTCACGCAAATGTATTTGAGAACGCGAATACAGATAAGTGGTTTTAAATTAAATTACTTATAATAATAAGAATAAACGCGAAAACTTTTTTACATCGACGTACAAAGCTTAAATAAAAGCCCAAGTATGATAGGGGGTATTTTAATACGTTACCAAAATAGTACATGTTACATCTTATTAATAGATAGGTATATTCTTGAGGATATTAAGTTCCGGTGGAAACAATTGGATGGCAGAAGCTGAAGCCGCCTTGAACATCAATTATGGTAAGGAAGCGTGACCGTAGAGCGGCAGACAATAATGCGTGGCGGAATACAAACAGTGCAGTGACGTACATTCGATGAGACAATTGATAGGCGGAAATTAAAAAAAACTTTACAACTTTAAACCGTCGCTGTAATAGGTATATTGAACAGTTAACTAGAAATCATTAATAAATCTAAAAGTTGAGAATTTACGTATAAAAAGGCTTACTTTGGTATTTATAAAAATATCAAGAGCTTTGATTGTTTTTTTTTTAACAAAAATAAATTGTAATTCGTTTTGTAGTCGTTTGCAGCAAAGTATTTTATTATGAATGGGGAAAAAAATATCGACGCCTCTATGTGGTGTCTTTCCCTAAAGAAACCGCGAAAATACACATCTACATAATCTGTGCCTCTGTCACTTCTGGAACCATAAACTATTAACGATTACAATATACCTATATTGTACCCTAACCTACCCAGTCTGAAATTACAGGCGTTAGTCCTTAGTCCTAAGTATCTTTTAATTTGAACGGAGGTTTAAAACACTTTTGTAAGCGATTTTCCTAACGGTACGTCAGCCATTTTTCATAGCACGCGTGAACGCTTGGCCGGAGGAGAACGGATTTAGCCGCCGCGACTGACGTGAAGACGCCGCGCATTTCAGCTAATTGCTTTTTTCATAGTCACCCCGACGAACTATTATCCACAGTTAGTTATTTTAATGAACAAAAACCAACAAAATTTTGTTTATCTACTTGAATTCTATTTCTCACGACGATTTCTTGCGACGCGGTAGAACGCAACAAAAGACTTGACTATGTAGTACTATCAAGTATTCTGTGCTATAATGTATAAAATTAAAAAAAACTTTACAACTTTAAACCGTCGCTGTAATAGGTATATTGAACAGTTAACTAGAAATCATTAATAAATCTAAAAGTTGAGAATTTACGTATAAAAAGGCTTACTTTGGTATTTATAAAAATATCAAGAGCTTTGATTGTTTTTTTTTTTTAACAAAAATAAATTGTAATTCGTTTTGTAGTCGTTTGCAGCAAAGTATTTTATTATGAATGGGGAAAAAAATATCGACGCCTCTATGTGGTGTCTTTCCCTAAAGAAACCGCGAAAATACACATCTACATAATCTGTGCCTCTGTCACTTCTGGAACCATAAACTATTAACGATTACAATATACCTATATTGTACCCTAACCTACCCAGTCTGAAATTACAGGCGTTAGTCCTTAGTCCTAAGTATCTTTTAATTTGAACGGAGGTTTAAAACACTTTTGTAAGCGATTTTCCTAACGGTACGTCAGCCATTTTTCATAGCACGCGTGAACGCTTGGCCGGAGGAGAACGGATTTAGCCGCCGCGACTGACGTGAAGACGCCGCGCATTTCAGCTAATTGCTTTTTTCATAGTCACCCCGACGAACTATTATCCACAGTTAGTTATTTTAATGAACAAAAACCAACAAAATTTTGTTTATCTACTTGAATTCTATTTCTCACGACGATTTCTTGCGACGCGGTAGAACGCAACAAAAGACTTGACTATGTAGTACTATCAAGTATTCTGTGCTATAATGTATAAAATTAAAAAAAAAACTTTTATTACAAATGTTTGTGATTATTACAAGACAAAAAGGTGTTGCTTAAGATTGCCGTACACGTAGGCAGTGTGACAGATAAATATTGAAATAAACAAACACGTTAAGATATTACAAAACAAATATTTCATATCTTTAATATCGTTTAACACTCTGTAGCCCACTGACTCAACCTTCGTTTATATCCAGTATTTAACGACATAGCTCTGGCCCCCATGCTTTTCTATATTGTAATGTTTGTGTGGTGTATAACAGTAAAGTTTGTATCTAAATTATTGCCACTTTATTTTAAAATTCCTATTGAAACCCGTCAAACTCATAGTCTCTTCTAACAGAAGAATAAATTTGATGTAATAAAGTGGCAAGCCTGTTGGTTGGTGATCGTGATACCTTTCCTACCTTGTACGCGGCATAGCCAAGCAGCGGCTTTTGGTTATGCTCGAATGGGCCGGCACGACCAAGTTGGTACCACGGCCTCACAGAATACCGGCGTGAAGTAAAGGCATCTTGTGCTTCTGCGTTTCGTTCGGTCAGTAAGGTAACCGGAGGCCACACCCGATCCCACTCCTCCTTATCCTTCCTCCCAACTCCAAAAGCCGGCAACGCACCTGCAGGTAATCACTTCTGGTGAACTGATTGCTCGATTGCCGCCTTTCCTATAAAAAAAAATAAAAAGTATTAATCCCACATTTCCTTGGCTAGGCATTTTCCCGTAGTCGACTCTTCACAAATCAAAGATAATTTAATCACAAGGGACTTCCTCCGGACAAACTTTGTGTTAATTACGGAATGACACGGAGTCGTTCATAGAAAGTATACATTGTATAAATATGTCATTCCGTAGATACGGATACTAATATACTAAATTAATGTTATTCGTACACAGGGATCAAACCCGGCGAAGAGGATTGAAATCCACAATGTGGGCTGCGTTTAGTTGTGCCAAATGGATATCCGCAATCTCTGCCGACCTCTCCGAGTGTTTATTTGAATACCAAAGTTACTGTTTGTGTTGTAACCATAACATTGTTATTTGTTAATACTTATGGTTTTCATTATTTATTTACACTTGTTTCTGTGATATAGATCACAATTGTGAATTCATGCCATCTAGTGCTGAATAGCAAAAACGTCTATCCATTGTATTCTCTATTTTATTAAAATTAAATCAAAATAACTTTAAACAAATTTAAATTAAAGTAAATTAATAACCGATATATGAAATCAAGTAAAACTGAAACTGGTCAGTATAAATGAAAATATTTATAATTTAACCTTATAGTGAAATCTGTGCGCAAAACTATTGAGTCTATGAGCAAAACGAAACAAATTATTTTATCTGTGGAATAGTATCTAGACACCAACCAAAAAATAAGCGACTCCAAAACAAAGCATAGACAATACACGATTGTGAATCCGAACCTGAAGTTGTGAAGTTTGTTAAGGCAATTTTAGCAGTTTTAATGATCGGTGATATTTATTAATTTTAATATTATGGGGACAGAAATAGCAATATCCTTTAATTCATTACGTACCCAACTAGAAAATGAAAGGAGTAGTTTATTTAAAATAGACGAAAACATTAAGAAAATCGTACAAACTTCCGGAAGGTTTCCTAACGATAGGTTAGTTGAACAACAAATAATTTTTTGATATAACATGCAATGATTTTCTAATAAGTTACGATTGTTTGTAGATTTAATACAACTGGACATTATGCAAGAGGTGGACACCAACAGATAGGTGGACGGAATTCGTTTACAGATTTTAAAAACCACAAAAATGATGATCAGTTTGGTAAACGAAAAAATGAGACTAAAACAGTGTTTAGCAGGTGCGTTTAATATTTTTAACTTTGATCTATACCTTAATCGTATAACAGTAAATTTGTTTGAAAGTAGTCATGCTACTCCTCATCACTTTTCTATGCGATTCTGGCTGTATTTACCGCCATTATCGGGGCCCCGTAGTAGTGCAAGTGAAGTTGACTTTTAAGGCAAGAGATCTAGAGAAATGGTTCATGTGGAACTCCTAAGAGAAACTGCCAAACAAATGTTTCTTAATTTTTATAAATAATACTGGAAATAAATTATGTATAACGAAGCAAAACATGAGAACCCAGAAAATGTGTTTACCTTTTGAATCCTTCGACCTATCTTCTCCGTTGTTTGTTTATATTAATTAAATATTGGATTAAAATTAATAACTATTTAAGGTTATCAGCAAGAGCACAGGACAGTGATGGAGAGGATGATGGTCCAGGCATTAAAAGAGCAAAAGTACCATCTGCAGTTTGCCGTGAGCTACCAACAAGAGCAGCGGTACTAAGAGCACAAGGTGATGATGAACAAGCAAGGACGAGGAATCGAAGAATTTTTGGATCACTACTCGGCACCTTACAAAAGTTTAAACAGGAGGAAATTGTTTTACAAACAAAAGTGAGAACATTACTGGATTCCTTATTAATATCTTTATCCTCATTGCTAAAACTGGCATATCCAAATAGATTGAATACTAAAACTGGGCATAATGTGCTTCATCCATCGCAACCCAATCCATCTCCAATATGGTGACCACTCCTGTACTCCTCCTTACTATTACAATATGTCAATAATCCAGGCTATAGTGCTATAACGAGGCATAATTTTTTTTTAATGTAAAGGTATATACACAATAGCCAAGTGGTTAGGGGTCTGCATCAAAACAGGAGACTTGTGTTTGTTCCGCTATGTGGAGGGCTCGTACTAATGACTTATGGTGTGTATGCAAACGTGGCAGAGCCAAGCGGCGGCTTTAGCTGCCGCTAGAAAGGGCCGGCTTGACCGGATTGGTACCATGGCCTCGCAGAATACCGGCGTGAAGTAGAGGCATCTTGTGCTTCTGCGTTTCGTTCGGTGAGTGAGGTAACCGGAGGCCCACACCCCATCCCTATTCCCTCCCATCTCCCAAATATCCTTAAAGACCGGCAACGCACCTGCACAATCTATGGTGTTGCAGATGTATGTGGGCGACGGTAATGACTTACCATCAGGTGAACCGCTTGCTCGTTAGCAAAAAAAAAAATGTATGATTTGTGACATTAGACATGGTGACAGTGACTGGCTCACCACCTGTCACATTGTTGCAAATAAGCTCTGGTGGAAAGTGGCTTGAATGGACTTAAAATGTCGAGACCTCTGACCTCAAGAATTGAGTATACAGTTGTGAGAGCTTATTTCTATTTACATACTTTGAGTGTGGAAATTTGCCAATAATTGTATGGTATGTGTTAAAAGAAAATTAAAAGTGATGCATTCCATAAATAATTACTAATTACTTGGGACTAATTAATTTATGTTTATGGCAATAGATGCCCATTTGCATTTTTATACTTGGTTACATAAGTTTGCATACTGTGTTAAAAATATACTGTGGTGTATGCTAATAAAGTTGTGAAATATTAAGAATAGTCTAATTTCCTTTGCATTTTTACTACAGGAAGATAAGAAAGCTCAAGTGGAACGTAAAATAGAAGAACAGGCACGGTTAGAAAAAGAAAGAGAGCAAAAGGAAAGAAAGACGTTGTTTGCTGAGAGAGAACACAAGAAAGCCACAATTAAAGCCTTAGAAGCGAAGATGGCACGTGTTCAGGAGTTTGAAAAGTGGGAAGCCTCGCAGAAAAGTCTCGCAAACTTCATTCTTACAAAATCAAAGCCGCATATTTATTGGCTACCAAAGAAGATGACAGATAAGGCTGTCGAAAAGTTAAATTCCAGTAGAAAATTCCATGAAAGTGAGTAACTTTTTGTCTTTTGTATAATACATACACTCTTTTTACTATAAATATTGTTCTAGGCAACCCTTCGCATGGTAAGTTTACAAATGACAATTTTGTAAATGATGTTAATAAGAATATTATGTATGTTTGTTATTAATGTTCAATTAAGTAGGGAATATTTAAAAAAAAGTTCCATCAATTAGTTTTCCAATCCAATCAAACAAATACAAACATACATAGAATTTTATATATATCTATACATTTTCTTAAAAGAGATGCGCTTTATTTATTATTTGCTTAAAATTATCATGAAGTTTCATAATGCCTTAGTTGCATTACACATGTAAACTTAAAAGTAGCACTAATTCATTTTAATTTACAGCTAAATATGGCCCTCTTTACCGCAGTGAGTAGAGTAGAAAATAAAATTTGTTTTTTTATGATTAAATGTCTTATAGTTACACATACTTTCCTTCGAGTCACAATTGTAATATCGTAAACTATGATTATGTCAAGCTGTTTAGGCAACTCCATGGCTATGTACATATTTTGCACGTGGCCTGGAATATTATCTTTTGGTGCCAATCTAGCTACTTGAGGAAACCCAGTAGACCCTTGATGTTAGGAATATTGTCATGCCAGCAATGGACCCAACTGATGTATTGACCATAGATAACTTGAGCTATATTATTAATTGTTATGGTAGCAGCCTAAGAGAATGAGGGTTCCCATGGGGTCGTAAAAGTCGAAAGAAAAATGCCAGAAAAATCTTTTTCAGGCATTAATAGGTGCCTAAAAAAATGTTATCGCTTTTTTGGAGAAGCCTATGTGGACTTACTATTAAGCAGCCTATGCTGACGAAAAAGAAATTATCCAGAATGAAGATGGTCACGGCCCTGTTCTGTTATACCACAAAATTATTATTATTAATTATTTGTAGCCATGTCCGAAACGATACTACGTACTATTATCAGGGAATAAGATCACGCGGAGTTTTTGTGGCCTAGCGGATAATCATAGGCGTAAGATATCTTGTCGTGGCGGTAATGGGAAACCGTCTCTATAGGAGAGACATATCGTCACAATGTCCACCAGTGGACTGATTACATACTGTTAAGGAAGTAAATAAACTTTAGTCAGCCATCAGAACCAGGTGTACTACAACAACAACTTAATATGTAGGTGTCGTGAGAGTCTCGTTATATGGTCTTCCGTATACAGCGGAATAATAATTTCAAATGTGCCAGACATATTTGGTGAATTCAGTTGTAGACTATCAGCATATTAACAGTCCTCACATATAAGCATACGGGTCACTTAAAAGGGACAGAGATTATCAATTTTCACTTGGCACGACTCAATATGAACGACGAACACTTTTACGTCGCTGCCACACGACAATCCTCAAAACCATAGTTTAATAGCGATTTAATGCGATAATGCAGCACGCATACACTTAAAACACACTAACTGCCGCTTAACTTAAAGAAATCAGTCATTTGTTGAAACGACTCGCGCGCCACCTATTGTAAAATGATTGTACTAATTCAGAAAACTATGCGAGCGTGCTCAAAACAACTCATCAAAGTTTCTATCGCAATCGTAAGAAATGCTTTTGGAGTGAAAGAAGTACTTCTGAAGCTCTTTTAATATTGGATTTCTTATCTGTACTTTTATTGATAATTAGCTAGCAGAACGTTAGACTTAGTATATTTTGTATCTGTTTCAGAATGCATGATCAAGAAACGCCAAGAGCTTCAAGAGGAGTTACAACGAATAGAACAGAGGTGCTTACGTCCACGTGGTCCCGGAACAAAAGAAAATGATCCAAACAATGCACATGAGGAAGAAAAACAGAAAGAAACACATGATGAGAACACAGAAGTAGGAATAAAGTGTGAAGATGATGATAAAGGGAGAAAGAGAGATAAATTCGCAATGGATGTCGACGAAAAAGAGAAGGATGACAGTGATGCCGATGATCACCATGATGAAGAAGTAAACAAAGAAATAGAGAAGCCTCAAGAAGAAAATGGTAAGTATTTTTTGATCATAGATAACCTATAAGATTATTAAATGTAAGGTGTTTTGTAGTGTTTAGTTTATCAGGTAAGATTTTACTTAAAACCAACAGTCTAATGTAAAATAGCATTCCATAAAAGCCCCACTACCGGTTCAGTGCATGCTACAGTGCATGTTGTCGGACATTACATTTCCTCAAAATAGTGTTTTTTATTATTACTCAGACCTGCGGATTTAACATGGTAAATTTACTATTAATAAATTCATTGGTGTAAACGAAACTTAAAGAGATCGCACAGTTACTAAGCTTCCACGGGTTTCTTTGGCAAAGATACGCCAAACATTTATGATCTCCCACCCCCCGGTTCCGCACTCTTCGTCCTTCGTCATGCGGAAGGCTAAGGAGGGGAATTCTCTGACAGCATCAGTGTTTCCCGAAAGCTATAATTTGGGTGTATTGAAGTCGACAGTGATTACGGAACCTATAGGCAATGATGGCACATCTTCGATCATCACTTAACATCAGTAGAGATAGCAGTCAATAGTAAGAACTAAAAAAAAGAAATTTAAACTATTTCCGTATTTAAGAAAAGAGTCGTAGACAACTATATGTCATTGGCAGTATGAATTATTGGTACTATTTCCATTATGTATATATTTATCTATATTTTTATTTAAGTATATATTTATGCATATGTTTATGTATAAATAGGTGTATGTAGATTTATATAGAACATTATGCATATATGTATATTTTCTTTTTTTTTTTAATTGTACGCGCGCAATCTACCATCGCCATTATCGGCTGGAAGAAATATCTTAAGAAATAAGCAGTACCTTTGTACAGACCATTTCCACCCATCATATTTCTTTTTTTTCCGATTTACTTAGTTTAGATAATAATTATATATACACACAAGTAAATATAAAATAAAAATGTGAAATTACTAATATAATCAAATTATTTAACATACACATTTTGCAGCGATGGAAGAAAACAATATGGACACTAACAACAGCATTGAACTGGAAGCAGCTAAAACAGAGGAATCATCTAAAACAGAGGAATCGTCTAAAACAGAGGAATCGTCTAAAATAGAGGAATCGTCTAAAACAGAGGAATCGTCTAAAACAGAGGAATCGTCTAAAACAGAGGAACCGTCTAAAACAGAGGAACCGTCTAAAACAGAGGAATCAGTAGAAATAGAGGAAGAAAAAGAAAATAACTTGGGTTCTAAAGAGAGTACAAACAATGAAACACAAAAAGATATTGAAACCGAGAGCACTGTAGTGGGAGAACATTCCGAACATTCCTAGTAACGATTTTGTGTGAGATCTTTAGTCTGCTGAGTAACTGTTGAAATTTAAATGCAATAAATTATAATATATAAGGTCCAGGTCGAGAGAATCATGATGATGTTGACGAAGGCATAACGTTTTGAATAAATAAATAAGATGCAACAATACCAACGAGTCCAATTAAGTATTCTTCTGTTTTAAATAATCTTAAAATATCAGTATCTCCTGTGAATAAGTTAGTAAATGAATTTTGAAAGTTGATTTTCACCGACTATTAAATGTTTTATCGATTTAAATGTTGAACCTAAACTTGGACACTGCAACACCATGGTTACTAGTATAGATATCATGTTTAACTTGTTTTTAAGAGATCCTACCAAATAGTAAGGGTGATGAGGATCTCATGATGGAGCCAAAAAGGCCTAATCTGTGATACTGGAGACCGTACCGTACCGTAGTCCAAGAAATTTTCTGTAAAATTTAGGATTATTTTAAATATTATTCTAAGCTTTTAAGTGTTTCCAATACAAAATAAAACAAAAAAAACCTAATTATGGAAAAGAGTTATAAAATTGTTAAGGACTCTCTTAGTACATGGAAAAAAAATGGCCTTTTGGCCGATTTACCTCGACATGTTTTTTCAGCTTTCTATCAGAAATTGACATTAGTGCAGAATACATTAGGATGCTATAAACATAAGTGCAAACACAGAGGCACACGCTCGTCTACATACCTATAAATGCGTGATGACTGTGCCTTATGCAGTACGCACAAGAACTATTCTTGCCTGTTGCACAAATATATGGTTATGAGTTCTCGGCCTCTCGGAGGAGGTGATCCTGAAACCTGTTGAAATAAAACAATACTTTTGTAATCATTATGTAAGGACGAAAATGGTGCTTATTGCTTCTTACAGCAGAGTAGTAGTACTTTTTTGTCCACTTCGAGACAAAATGTTTTGGTTTAATCGCCACGCTAAGTATGCGAATCTGGAATTGGATACCGCCCACGGTGACATCTTCAGCATAACTTGTCACATGCTCAGGATATGTATAGTAATATAGTACCGTAAATATTAGTGTAAACAATCATTACTCTTTACCTCTTTCATTAAAAGTTTTAAGGTATATCCGGACAAAGATCAGATAATACTAAACATCCACCTACTCGGCAGTTTGGACAGAAACTAACGAATCCATCGTAACCGAAACTTGAAATCGATCGCGATTGCCACCAGATTAAAGCAACAGACCCACGACCCCAAATCCCAATCAAAGGTTGCACTGACTCCAGCCGAGATCCAAATACTGGACTCACTTCTCAATTGGGATGTGATGTTCACCACTACCATAGGGGCATTCTTAACCATGGGTAGATTTATTCTTCAAATTAAATTTACTATATAATCCAATTCCAAGGAGCCATTAAAGATGTGCTTCCTTGAAATGTAAATTAAAGGTATTTGTAATTAAAAAGTTTATTTTAAGCAGATATAAATTAAAATTACAAATCACAGACTTTTATGATTTAGACAGAGGCAAATATAAAGTGAATACTTTTTCATGATAACCTGAATACAATCATGTTGAAAAACATGTTTTATTTGAAAATACATGTAGTATAATAAATAATTCAATGTAAGAATACCATTCAAGAGTAATAAAATGCAACTCTACTTCTGGAATGGAAATACCAACATGCAGGGTTGGATTTCTTAACTTATAAAATAAGCAGAAATAAAAAATAGTACCTGGGCGTCTTTCTGAGTTTGCCAATTATGAAGAGTAACTGAAGTTTAGTGAAAGTTGAATAATGACATTACTAACCAAGCATCACACAATTTACTGGTACCTCATACTCATATATTCTACGAGATGGCGCTTTTATTAATTTTAATTAATTATTGATTATTTCATCTCTAGATAAACATGGAATGCAAAACATCTAAAATAATTTCATCCAAATTGTAAGAGCTGTTTCCATACTTATAAATAAGTAATTTGTGCATGTTTAAAGATTATAATAGAACAGAACTCAGATTTAAATCAAAGGGGTATATACGTATATGTTTGATATGCATAAACATATCCCCCATATCCTGATTTTCGAACCCAAGACTATAAGTGAGTTAGCAAACGTCGGCGACAGACCTGTTGTATGTTTGATAGGTTTACATATGAAAATTTCATTAAGTCCATCCAACCTGAGAATCAGCATGGCGGAACCATAACCCTCTCAAAAAGACGCCCAGTAGTGTGATATCAAGTTAGTAACTTTACTTTATTAAGCACAATTTGGATACAGACTATGTGTATATCAAAACTTGTTTAGTATCCTTCATTACTTTTAGTTTTATGTGTACAAATCATACATAGCAAGAACAGATTTAGTTAGTTTTTAGTGAGTATACAATATAAGTAGCTGTCGAATATAAGTTAGTCCAGCGTGAATATCCTCGAAGCGATGTCGTCGAGCATCCAGTCCATTCCTTCGAGAAGATTTTCCCCCGTTACTGCAGAACAGCGTATTATGCGCCAGTGATGTGTCTTGATACTGTCGAGGTCCAGTGCCTGTAAAATATTACAAATCATTTAGTTGCACATTGTTTTACATAAAAAAACAATATACAAACTTAGCTGTCGCTTATGGGAGTGTCGTCAAGATGAAGTCGACTTACACAAATGCCAGTAAAATATTGTAGCCTCCATCATGTGACGGAACTATCATCTCAAATATGCATGACCAAAATCATACAGATCACGAGCAGTGGAAGTAATAGCGTCATAAGGTTTTTTTTAAATGAACAGCCTATAAGGATATTTGGGAGATAAGAGGGATAATTGGGAAAGGGGAGGGGAGTGGGCTTAAAGCAGTTTAGATGGTTGATTTAGAAGCTACCTAGAGCCGTCTGAAAATGGGTAACTATGCATCTGACTAGAATACAAGATCATTTGTCCTTTATATCATAAGCAGGATTATACCATCTGCTTTTTTAAATGTCAACCCCACTTGCGTGCAGTCCACCCTACTAATAAACAAACGAGGCTCCAGCTTATGCTGGCACCACTTTCATGACAAGGTCTATGTTCAGCAGTAGAGGTAGGTCTGGTTGTTAAAAATAGATATAGATAGTACACTTAAGTGACCAGTTTTTAATAACTAGTGACAAGACAATTTCACAATCTACCCCACATTAGACGAGACCTCTCCAGTTTTACATTCTGTTTCAATATATAACTTTATGACTAATATGTCCAATTTAAATGAACTGGTGTAATTTTAATTTGAAAATTTCGTCTAGTGACCATATCAATAATTCCGGAATTATAATGATGCTGCCAATAGTGGTCAAATCTATGATAATTATCGCAGCCACTAATGCATGCAACTCCCTATGTAATCTGGAGTCCCTCTCTATGATGATGCCTTTGTCTTCATGCCTAATTTACACATAGTAACAACCTCTGAATACTAAAAGTAGTTTCGTCCACTGTTCAAGATATATGAGGAAGAAGTTAATGTATCCTTTTCAAACTGAAACACATTAGTTGCACTGTTGTTTGACAGCAGAAGTGGGTAATCTACCCAGACAACTCCTCAGGACAGAGAAGAAGTCTACAAACAGTTTAACTGAAATATATTGCAATTTATTCAGTTAATAGTAACATACCTCTCTAATCTCCTGTAATGTAAGAGCACCAGGTAGATCGGCTTTATTAGCGAGGACTAAAAGTGTTGCTCCTGCCAGCCTCTCTTCCCTAAGCAATGAATGTAGTTCACGGGCGCAATCTGCCAGTCGCCTAGCATCTGCACTGTCCACAACCCAGGCCACTCCATCTGTACTTTCGAAGTAGTTTTTCCAGTATGATCTGAAAAGTATTGATAATGAAGTATGTTCTGGACTGACTCTGAACATATCAGAATCTATCATCAACACTAGATACCTACATTTTAATAAAAATAAAAATTCATTAAATATTTATTATAAGAGGTAACCTAAAACTGTACTGTCTTGGCATTATCATTGTTAATCAAACTATAATGGAAGAACTAATTCTGTTTGAAAAAAAAAAAATTATCTAAGTTTTATGTAAATTAACTGAAGATGCTACAAGGCAAACACCAACTACAGCAACTTTGGCTGTTGGCACTTTTGATATTCAGATATTGGCTGTGAAAGTACATGATTCCTAAATAAATAATTAGTAGAGGCCATATCATACTGTTTTCTTTACATTTTCAAAATAACTATAATAGGATAGGTAGTTTTTACAATAAAATACCCCAAAAAATAGAAGGCCGCTCTTTACATAAATTTAAAAACACTGTTTATGTTTCTTTCAGGTTCTAAACTGTTAAAGAATTCTTAGACTACAAGAATTAATAGAAAATGTGCTTGAATGTAAATTAAATGAATACATATATAAAAGTGTTTAACAAACTGTACCTCTAAGTTCACACAAGATGTAAATATCATTAACAAATGAATAAATTTACATGCTTAATTTAATGGATTTTCCATAATCACCACACTTTCTATGTGTTGCTGCTCATCATCAGTCTGCTTAATTTTGTTGTGGTATGTTTCGAGATGTTTATCCCATCTGTCAATACCCATTGTGATTTTTATGGTTTTTCCCTCAGTCTCAAGCCACAGGAAGAAAAGGGGTGTCAGATTCTTACGCCGATACCACAGGGCAAAGGGTAACAGGGGTCATAAAAAGAGTACCTTAGAGATTTCTGGCCGCCGACATCCCAGATGTTAAGTTTGTATCCTCTGTGTTCTAGCGTTTTTATATTAAAGCCTAGAGTTGGAGATATTGTGTCAATAGGTTCACCGTTAAATCGCTTCAGTATCGTTGTCTTACCTGCATTATCTAGACCTCTGATTTGTTAGTTAAGAAAATAAGTTTAATATGTCATAAATAAGTACAGTACATTTGAACAATTGTTTACAAAAAAGGATACAACATGAGAATCCTCATTTCTTTCTCTTTTTGGCGCAGTTTTTTCAAAATCGTCAAGAAACCCATAATACGACAAAAAAATTAGTTTACAGTTTGAGTTATGAATGATATCTCCAGTAATTTATTTTTATGAAAACTCATGAACTTCTCATTCTCAACAATTTTTCAAACTCAATCAGATGCATTTGACACTTACATGACAGTGACAACAGCACTAAATGTCTAAAGCAAACAGTAGAGATGTCGTTATAACATTTAAACAAATAAAATAATTAATTATTCTCTTTTAGTTTAAAAACGGTTCTCTAAATCATGCAAATTAAGTTATAAATAAAATTACTATTAACAACAGTTAGACATCGCATACTTGAGAGGGTGTTACGAGATAAAGATTTTTGCATGATTTTGAACCAATTTGAAATTATATTGTACGTATTTTGCCAACGAATTAAATATAACGTATGAGTTTTATTTAATTCGTTGTAAGTAAATTACTCGTTAAATTATAATATCTTGTCCCATTTCTATTGTATGAATTTTGAATCTTAAGCATTTTAAGGTATAACATAAAGTATTTTAAGGCCATGAAAAGTCTGCCAAAGCGTTTTGGAGAAGCGAGTCGGTCTTTACTCATTTCCAAAATTGTTTTGTCGTTACAGAAACCTTTTTTGAAACGGTGGCAAATAACTGTGATGTCACTCAATGTTTTATTTTCATGCTTCAATTTTTTATCTCATTCAAATTCCATTTTCGGAATTGATTTTTAACCGCACCTAGCTTATCTGTCTGTATCAGATCAAAAGTAGTATTATGTGGCTACAATCGTCTTTTTCATTAGAGTGACAACAATTCGTTTTATAATTAAAGGAGTACCAAATGGCGGTATTTGTAAGACAACTTCTATTTAGATCTGTAAGTAAATTTTAATTAAAGGCCTTTTTTTCCACCACGCCTTGTCTGGGTTATTACGGCTAAGCAGTTATAGGAGCCCATGTAAAACAACACTATTAATAAAACTAAAATGAATAAAACATGGTCTTTTAACTAGAGGCGATCTATAAAAGTGCAGTGATTATGTTTATATTTATAGGTTTAATTAATGTGTGTCTACCAAATGGTAGATTTCTTCTCTGCTTAGGACCTCTTTCTTATCGCTGGCGCCAATCAATGGTGCAATTACTATTTTATTTCCTATTTACATCATCCTATTTCAGTCCATTGCCGAATATAGGAAGAATTGCCCATACATACAACTCTGGGCACGTGGGTTGGTGGGTGTAGTGCCATGCTTGGATTAGTGATGCTGCTCCTCATCACTAGTCTGGAGTATTAGGGTTCCGTAATTAGAAATAGAATATTTGCGGAACCGAACTGCCGGTTACCGACAGGGTAATATAGTTGCCTCTTATAGTTCCATAGAACTCACCAAGAATCAGAAACACAGAACCTTGAGTTTTACCATTTTCCATTCTGTTTTACTAAAGTAGTACTCTGATTTATAATCTAACATCACTTGGTGAAGCGGCATGTCGCAACATAATACGCCAACTGCTTCGACCTGTTGTCAAAAATTATATAGTTAAATAATATAAACAAACCTTTCAAGTACACAATGAAAAAAAAAATTCTTGCGCTAAAACTAGCAATTAATGTCGATATTATAACTCTACAGAGGTGCTTTAAGAACTAAACTCTGACCATTACGTCTTAATTTTTTGGCTCATTTATGCCATTTCGACTGCCAAGCTGAGGTTCGCACCTCCTCGCATTGTTAACTGAGGTTGAAGTTTGGTGAACCTATGTAGCTGCGTCGTTACGCAGATCACTAATTCGCACCCATTTCAAATCGGAATTCGTAATCGAAGTAGTTTAGAGATAAGGTGTCACCCCCGAGGACTAAGGCATTCACGGCCTGTAATTATACTAGTTCAATATAACTTTCGAACTGGAATTCGACAGTGGTTGCTCTGCTGATTGGCCGCAGAAATAAGTAAGAGGCCCAGACAACCCTAGTAGTGTAGTACACATTACTCATTCAATACACTACTTCTCATGAATTTAGACTTTGTTTATCTTAAAGGCGGGCTTGATTTAACACCCAAGTAAAATCAAGCTCGTCAATTGCTTAAAAATTTATGGAATATTATTAGTATTTTTTTTTACCTATCAAATTATTTATTTCTTTTTGCGATGTATACATATTGGATACGACTTTAATGACATTTAATGAAAACATTTTTAGTACTAGTCTCTGACCTCTTTTATACTAGTATGTTCGACTGGATCACCAGTTAGTCCATCAAGTCATCACCGTGGAAGATAATGTAATCACTACATTCCGTATTGAAGCGATTTGGTTTTCGCCATTTTCTCAATGAAAGCTGTGGTAAATTGAATCGGAACTAATGCTAGTGATACTTTGAAATATAAATATATATTATTATTTTGAAAATATCGAAAAAATGAACTGTGTGTTGTGACACCTACCTGTGTTAATTAAATAAAAAGTATTTCCATATGTTTGTATATAGGGTAATATTATAGTTATATTGGTGCGTGAACCAACTTTAAATACAGTCTCTTGCAGCTACTGCCGTACCGGTTCATTCATGTTACTGATTCTGTTTATTGAATCTATACAAATAACTAAAATTTAATTGTCCGTCGAGTGATTTCGAAATAACATCAGATAGGGATGATTTGCTTCCTGCTTCTATGGGCTTATTACAATAGGTTAAGTGCCTTACACGTTTGAACCTCACAATGCATTGAAGGACCTTACCTTCAGTAATAGTTTAACATAGTTTCTACTAAGTTTAAGAAGTTAGTAACCGTCTTTGGCACTGGGACGTCTTTGGTGGCTGTCTCTTTACTTTCTATCGGAGGAACACCTTGAACCGATCCCTGGAGCACTTCATCTATGAATCTTTGAAATGTTTGAGCTGTGTTTCTTAACACATAAGAATCTATACACTCATACGTCATTAACTACTAAAATAATGCCACATTACTTACTTATTACAATAATACGTAATTAAATACGTATTATAGTAGAAGTAATGTGGTTCAGCGTGACCGGGCTTCCGCAATAAATATTAATGAAGAAGTTGGTAAGAAAATTTTTATCTTTTAATATTTTATTGATGCATAAATTTATTTACTCTCTTTTGGTAATATTTAATATTTTTTACATTTTACAGTGTATACATTTAATCATTTAAGTTATTATTGGAAGTAGTAGTGTATATGAATATCTGTAATTCTGTTTGTCTAGGCTTATATTCTTAATAGGCTTAATGTGTTTAATAAAATTCTACTTTTTCGAGTTAATATAAAAAAAATTGTAGTGACTGTATATTTCCATTTTTAATTACGTAAAAAAATTGGATACTAGTAAATCATTCACTTTATGACTCCTGTTAACAGCCGCCACATAACTATTATCAATAAAGTACTAGGCACAACCCTGTTTTATGATAATAATTACTTAAATTCACTAAAACACTAATGTCACGACTGATTAATAGTTTACTGTTCTCCACACGAGCGGTAACCTCGCAGTATTTCACTGTCAGCACGTCTGCAGCTTCAAACGCGGGAAGTGATCGCCCGCACGGACGGTCGATAACGTCTTTGACCTGAGTGTCGTTGGCTTAGTTAACTATTAGCGGAAATATATTATGAGTAAAGTAACAAAAATAAAAAAAAATCGTGTGATTAAAAAATAAATTATATTTTCATATAGTTAATATTTGGTGCATGACATAAAAATGGCCTGTAAAATATGAAATTAAATTTAACGAGGTACCTTCGCATTCAATCTGTATACGCACCGGTCACCCACCCGACCGAGGAGATTACATTTTGAACAACTCAGTGTAACAAAAATGCCATTACTACCACTTTTCACCTAATCTTTTTTTCGCTTCTCTGGGATATTCAACATGACGGGTAGCGAGCCTTTCCGACGGAGTTGCCAAAGGATTTTGCCGTGAGATTTTTAGCACTTTTCCCTAAGTCGCCTATTACAACACCCAGACAATGAGACAATTGACCAAAATATCTATTCAAAGAACTAGTAGCATTTTAATTATTAAAAAAACAAACACCTGACTGCATAATTAATTCCCCTGTCTTTCGCAGATAACGTATTTAAATATTATATCCAATCCCCATGTCACTCCCACAATGAAGAAGAATCTAATACCATATGTTGAAATCTACCAAGCCGTATAGGCACATATACACTCTAAAAACCTTCTTTCCAGTCAGGAAAAAAATATAGTATAGGTAACCAGGAGGAGTTTAAATAAAATAATACGACTTTATCATGGTTTTAACGGTATGAAGTTCGCTACGGAACAAATTAAAAAAAAACTAAGACCAGAAGCTACTTTTTTTTTCAGTCAATCGAATAGAATGGGATAAGTGAATCCATTAAAAACCATAGAGAAAATATTCATCCATCCATGGCCGTTCTCATCGCTGTCAAGTCTTTATTTCTGTTTCAATTATGAAGCACCTTCAATGATTTTAAGTGGGTTTATAGTGTGGAAGTGATAGTGTGGCGGCGCGGTCTTGGTGATACGGCTCGTTGGTCGGTAGCACCATGTTCAGCGGAACGGTGCGCGTTAAGGTGTGCGAGGCGACGGGCCTCAGACCGACCGACTTTCAGAAACGGCACAACATGACCTTCGGGAAACCTGGTTAGTCCATACATTATTTAAAACGAAAGCAGCAATATATACTTTACGAGTAATTAGTATAGAAATATTTTTATAACAAATGTTTATCATGTTTTTTGTGTATGAAATAGGCGTAGCATGTTTACCAAAATGGGTGTTGGTATTATTTGTAAATACGCGATATCTCCACAGATGATCAGCCGATAGACCCGTACGTCTCGATCGACGCCGACGAACACCACCTAGACCGTTCAAGCACCAAGCCCAAAACATTTGACCCCGTTTGGAATGAGACCTTCATACATGAGGTGCACAATGTTACTAGGTATGTCATGTATACTATAATCACATATATTACTGCTGTAATAAATATAATACTGTTCTAATGTATTTTTTTTAGTTTGGGTATCACAGTGTTCCATGATGCTGCCATACCGCCAGATGACTTTGTTGCTAATTGCACAATACCATTTGAAGATCTGATGCATCGGGATAAAGAAGCCACAGATTTTTGGGTGAGTTAATGTAAACATTTGCCAAATTATCAAAATAAATGAGATTGTAAGGAACTTACTTGTAGATTCAGAAATGTGTAGTGATAATTATGCAGTTTAATGTACAAAAAAACACATTTTTTTTGTTAAAAGTATCTCCTAGCAAATTCAATAGTTGACTGAAGAAAAGTATGAACATAATACACAGTTATCTCACTCATCTTAATCTCGAGATAAGATATATTTCTACAAATATCATAGTAATAAGGCTTATCTTTGTAATCAGTGCAATGTTTGTTATTACGGGTAAACATGCCTTATGATAGTCATGATACAGTAATAGTGAACATCAGATGTGGTATTTGTGCAATAAATATAATTAAAGCAAGATAAATGTGATGGACTGGAAGAAAGAACTCTTTTCATGTATTGATAATAAATATGAACATCTCGAAGAAGAGGTTTGTTTCTATTACATTTATTAACTAACCGGTTTAAATCTATTATGGCTTAGAAAGGTTTACTCATTTTAATTAAAGGTTATGCAAATCTTTCACTTTTAAGAAGTGTAGATTTGATATTTTGAAAAGTGTACATTTTGTTAATTGCATAATATATTGATAGGAGCTCAGACATATCCAAAATATTCTTATACAAGTATGCAGATGTATATCCGTAACAAATTCATTAAAAAAATTAAAAAGAATATTATTGGAATAGTTTCCCAATGACCCAATTATGTTGTTAGTGGAGTAATCTAACAGTGTAGTCCAGTTTCAGTTCTCAATTCTGTTTTCTTCCTGAACAAATAATAAAAATAATAAATAGTAAGTTTCAAATTTATGGAAAAGGTTGTGAAGTTGAGAAGTATTTTTTTTAACTTGATTAACTCTGGTTTAAAATATTTAAAGGAGCACTTCCTTAAGTGTTAAGATATGGATATGTTCGATTAAGAGAGACTAAACATAAAGAGTAAGCAAGCAGTGAAAATGAAGTACAAAAAAAAAACTGGATGAGTCATGAAGAAACAATCTAAATTTGATTTTTTTTTGTATATGTTGCACATAACTCTGAAGGTGGTGGTACACACATGGTACAACACTTCATAATTTTTTTTACTTCTGTTTAATACCACATATGTCTTGACAAAAAAAAAATCAAATTTCATTTATATCTGTTCCATTTTTTTCAGCCCTTTAAGTATGATTAAGAAATAAACAAAATAACTTTCCAATTTGTAATATTAAGTAATATAAAACACAACTATAACATATCTAGAATCATAAGAAACATTTAAAAATACAATTTAATTAAAATCCATTCAATTTAATTTCAGTTAAATTTGTTTAAATATTAGTATAATTAATTAATTCCCAGAATGGAAAGGAGGCAAATGTTTTATGTGTCACTCACTGGGACAAAATTTTTGTCATGCCTTATGTTGATTCACTTTATCCCAACTCTATATCCTGTTCACCTTCAGCGTCGTGACTCATTACTTGGACATTGTGCATTTTTGTCAGTTTTCCCTTTATATTTTTAACTTTTACTGTTAATATTTCTTGTAATGCTGCTATAATTAGACCATGCAATTTGTAGCTATTATTATTTATTTCAAAAGTTGTACCCATGACTTGACTTAATGTGTTTTTGTGGTCTTTAGCATTTTAGTAATTCCGAAAATAGTATCAATTTCATAATATATGTACTCCATATTTTATAAACATTTATTGTTGTTACTATAACAATGAACAACTTTATTTTAGGTATCTACTTTTAATTTCCTTTAGATATGTTTAATTATCATTACTTGTCAAGCTAAGTTATTTTCGAATTTCAAATAGTTTTTCCTTTGTGTATTCATGTACTCTAGTTAGCTATACTACAAAGTTATTCCAGACTATCTTTAATATTTTTTTTTACATTTTCATTCTTTTGATGGGCATTATCATTTATAAATAAATACCTATCATTTTAAGTGCTGCACAGCATTCAAATGTTGAAAATGTAAAAGTTAATTGGTTTTTTCTATATTTGTATGTTAACAACTTTTGTGTGTATAAACTTGGTTGAAATTTTTTTTGGGGACTGGATGCTGGAGTGGATTTATAGTTTTGTTTTAAATAAAACAAAACATCTGTAAATACAGAATTTACAATTATTTATTTTTAATGATTATATTGATATTGACTAAACTTTAAAATTTTTATCTTATGTTGATCAATATCAGAGATAATATCGGACACATTTACATGAACCTAGTGGCTTAGTGATTAGCATACCTGACTACCGGAGCCATGGATTCTGGGTTTGGGTCCCAGCTGAAACCCATGCTTGTGCATCTCTGACACTGCATCTTACCCTGCCTCAGATCGTATTGCATAAGCATAACATGGGATATAGGAAGGTAAAGATGATTGATTGCTGCTGTGTTTGCATGTAGAATCCCCTGCACAACTGACAACTACTAATATTATTCAGAAGTTGTTGCCATGGTAGAAATCGACCAGGTGGAAGTCATAAGCATTGATTTTTCCAATATCAATAAAAGCATAATTAATATGTATTATTTATGTTAATTTTCATTTCTATGCCTATTTTCAGGTGGACTTAGAGCCCCAGGGAAAATTACATCTGAAGATAGATCTGAAATGGAATTCTCAAGGTTAGTGGTTAAATGTTTTTTCTAAATATCAAATGCAAATTCTATTAACGTGATTAAATCAGGATCTATCGTTTTTTTTTTAATATCTGTTTAAAAATTCGATTTGGAATGGATATTCCGCCATTATTCGATTGGCAAAGCCACAATTGTTCGTTGCAGGGTGCACCATGTACAAGTGAGGATGGCATTTGGAGAAAAAGGTGGTATATTCCCCATTACACTCCTAAGATGATTACAAGACTTTAAATACAAATACATTATTATGTCAAATACAATTCATAAACTCATTCAATCGATCATATCAATCCATCCCTCAATCAAAACCATCACCGGTCTGTACAATTTCGGTCAGGCAAATGTGGATGGATTAGGCCATCATTTGGTCTCCACTCTTCAGAGCATCGTTCGTTGGCTAGCAGGGTATACCGCGTGCAGATATTTTGAGATTGAGGATACGGTATTCCCCACTATATGTGCCACTATTGTATCAAAATTACGTTTGCTTGGTGACGTTTGGTACGATGGGCGGCAACTTAAGCAAGTTAACCTAAGTAGGGCAGTAACACACTTTAGCGATTGTCATGTACCCGTCACGTGTCAATCACGTGCATATGACATCTGTGTATAATAATATAACATCTGTAGTTTTACAAACTGTTCAATATTTTGTTTAGATGACTGACTTCTATGTACATGTATGTGAAGTACCTTTTACGTGAATTTCAAAATATAACATACATGCACTTTAAAATATGTATGTACTTGTCTGACAGTTCTTTTGTATGCTAATTTTGTAAGGGACATTTATTAAAAATGTTGTCAGTATAAGATTTGTAGCTATGATGTTTTGCATTATTATAGTTATAAGTGTGAAATAAATTAATGTATACCAAACCGTTAATAATGTTAGTCTGCGGAAATCTATCCGCGGATTTATTTAAAGAAGAAAGAGAGGAGATCATTGTAAATTGCATGTTGGGTACGTCATTTTGTGAAATAGCTCTTTTAAACATTTTTGCGGTGACAACTTATGCAGTGAAATGTTTTTTTTTTTCGAGGGCCATAGTCGACTCTTGTGTCAACTCACGCGACCTGGGCGTAATATATTCTTTAAGAACGTCGCCACACGCAACTGAATTATTATGTTCATCCTTCCACGCTATCCTTTCGCCGCTGGTCGTGTATACTTTATAATCTTAGGGACCTTTTGAGAAGTACCCGTGGATGGGGAGAGGTCTCCCGAAGGATTTTAAATTAAAAAAATGTTAGATCTATTTTTTACAGTATTACGCTATATGAGGAATGTGTAGGGAGTATAATATTGTTGTAATTTTCTTGGATGTTTGTAGCCATGACATGATTTTGCCTTCGAAGCAGGAGATCTGAGTTCGATATGCTATGTGAAGGGCTCGTACCGTTGAGTTTTTCGAAACTTTTGTACGATTTGTATCGTTGCCGTGAACACTAAGATTTTTTTTTGTTTTTATTAAAAACGTTGCTTTCCACTGTAGGAATTTCTCCTGTGTCGCGGAGGCAGTTTACATACATGACAAACACTCAGACTCAGAACTATCATTTGTAGTCCATACAAACAGTAGTCCCGTGCGGGAATCGAACCCGCGACCCACTGCAGCGCAGCTAAACGCATAGCCATTACGCCAGCGAGTCGTCGTCTAAGATGGCGACCCACTGCCTGTCACGTACGTTGTTCCCAATAAGCTCAGGTGAAAAGTGGGTTGAAACATCTTAAATAGATGTCCTGAAACGAGCTAACAGTTCATTTGGTGGTAACTGGTTACTGCGGGTCGTGGACCACCTGGAAACCACTTCAATCGAAGAAGGTCGCGTTGTCGTCACCCCCGGGAACAAAGTTGGAGAACCTCATAGCCAATAAATATACTGGCTCCGAACAAACAACAATTGTTTACTGTTATAATACTGATGTTTGTCGCCAGAAATGGATGAGAGTATGGTAACTACTTGTTAAAACCGCATGTTTTCCAATATTTCGATATAACGTCTGATGAAATATAAATATAATATAATATATTAATGACTACTTACAGGTGGTGGAGGGGGAGAAAGTCGCGCGAATCGAGGGCGCGAGTTCAAGGAGGGAGCGGGCTTCGCCCGTCGACGGGGCGCCCTCCGGCGTCGAGTGCACCAAGTCAACGGGCACAAGTTTATGGCCACTTTCCTCCGCCAGCCCACGTTCTGTAGCCACTGTCGCGAGTTTATCTGGTGAGTAGAAGCTTCAGTATTTCTTAAATGAAAGGGAAGTTACTTAGTGATGATGGGGAGGAGGAGCGGGGGCCTCCGGATACCTCACTCACCGAACGAAACGCAGAAGCATAATATGCCTCTACTTCACGCCGGTATTCTGCGAGGCCGTTGGTACAAACCCGGTGGCGCCGACCCAGCATTCGAGCAGCAGTAAAAGTCGCCGCATGGCTCTACCACGTTGAGCGAGTTTGTGATGGCTAAATAACACAACAATAAATGATTGACTATGAAAATGTCATATTGAACTGGAATTTCAAACTTTCTCGAATCGAAAAAAAAAACCAATGAAATTCGAAAATAAAAAGTGAAATCTTCTTTTGTTAAAATTAGTACAGATGGCCAGTATGTAATTAGAACATTATAAATATCCTTAACCTTCTTTATTTTATGTACCTCTAAATATGTCCATGAGTGTATATTAATGACCTTTAATAAGGAAGCTGGATGATAAACGTTAGTTAATGTTCACATTTATAATATCTGTTAAAAGAAATGTATATATTCAGTGTTATTTAAAAAAAAACTTGGAATCCTTAGATGTTAAAAAAAACAATGATGTAGCTCAAGATTTTATTAATGATCTAGTAAGGATAGAAATGGAGCGAGTCTGGATTCCATTTTTTTTTAAATATAAATTTTAGATGATTATAAATTGAAAAAGTTGCGGAACAAGAAGTTGATTGTTTTTATAATATAATATTAATTGATTGAATATGCGTTGGTTATTTTTTAAACAACTAATTGACTTTAAATACGTATTTTAATACTTCCACAAGACGCTCACTCCCTGCATTTAGCTTCAACAGCTGTATATTAGACTAAATATTTTGCAATTTTTACATAGCACAGTCAACATCAAAAGTAAGTTATGATAGAACAGGGTTCCAAAAGTGTTTTATAAATATAAACCCGCATCTAGGATCTCAAAAAAATTACTGTTTGTTTTCAAGTATTCTTTACTGTACCGTGTAAAAGATGCAAGTATTCATTAATAAAAGGCTTTGAAAACCTCATACAATAATCTTACTTTACTATTGATGTTGACTGTTCATTCTTACATACTCTATTTATTTGTCGAATAAAAACCTAAAATGTGATTTGTTTTTCAGGGGTCTCGGAAAACAAGGTTACCAGTGTCAAGGTGAGCGCATTTTTGATGTTTTGATTATAGCCTGAGAAGGAAAATAAAAAATACAAAAATAAAAACGTAAATTAATGGGCTACGTTGTCATATACATGGTGGACGGACACTTAATGTTAACTTTCTGGTCAATTATTTGGAAATAGTGAAAAAGCAAACAACTGCGAAAGAATTAAAAAAAAAACTTTTAATAATCCAATAAAAAAATAAAGCAAGCGCATAAATAAAAGTTTATTGACTTCTGCAAGAGGGACGACTTGGCAGGATATCTGTTTCGGCACGTCGGCGACTTCAAACTCTGACAGCGGTGCGGACGGCCGATAAGGTCTTTGACCCGAGTGTTTTTACCTATAATTTTGTATTCATTTAGTTATTGGCACAAAATATTTTTATTTATTTAACTTCATATACATGAAAATGTATATAGGCGGACTTAATGCCAGAAGCATTCTCTACCAGTCAACCTTTGGACGATGCAGAGATGAAATGAAGTAGGTGTAGGTGATAAAATAGAGAGAACTAAAGAGAGAAAAAAAATATATAATAAATGTAAATCTATATAATATATATCTTCATCCTAAAGTCAATATAACTAAAAGTAAAGTTTAACTTTAGGTTAAATTTAATTATCGTAACGTCGCATCCAGCCTGTATTGCTATTACCTATAACAACACAGAAACCTATGTGAATTAGAAATTATATTACTTTTATGTTATTATGAGTGATTTTATTTATTATAAGTATGCACTTATGATGACAGACGTGAGTGCGTATATACTATACGCTCTCACCTCTGTCATCCAGAGGGGTAAGCAGAGATTAAGGATTTCCATTTGGCATGATCTTGACAGCTTTTTAACACCCATAAGGGTACTCCTAATTTGGCCCACCTGTATATTATTTCGTAACCCACTTTTCACCTCTCCAGGAGATTTAGAATTTGTTGGGTGGCGAGCCTCGTCGCTTTTGTTCCCGGAGATTGCCATGAGGTTTTGAAGGTTTTTAGCCCTTAGCCACCACTTGCGAGATGTTGATGAATGCAATGTTTCCTTCGATTTTGCCATCAATGAAATAGACCAGAATAGTATGTTTTGGTTGATAGCAAAGTTATTGCGATCACGTTAGGAAAACCATTGAAAACGGCAGACTTGATGCTTGGGCATTCTGTCCGCATATATCTATAAAATGGATGAAATGTGTTTTGAATAATCGTTTTTTATATCTAACAATGATCCGTTGCGTCCGCAGTTTGCACATGTGTGGTGCACAAGAGATGCCACTCGTCCGTCGTCACCAAGTGCCCCGGCATGAAGGAAGAGGTTAGTTTTTTTTTTTCATGGTTTGATTTTAGCCACAGGTTAAATTCCCCGGGAGCCTATCATGGCTCAAGTCCCTGGGAATCAGGAGAAAAACAAGGGTTCTGTGTTACACCGGCATAACAGTCCTACAGATAATTCACATTGTAATTAAAACTGTAAGTTTAATGTATTAAATATAAACTAAAAAGTCACTACTTAAAGTATATTAATAATTACATTAATATGTATTCCTAAGAATATATAGTATTTTAATGAGTTTCATGTATTTAATATTACTGTAATAAACCTATTATCATAATATAAATCAATGTTCTCCAATCAGCCTGTAGATATATGCAACGTAATAATTTACTAAACAATGAGTATTCAAATCTGTAGATCTGTAGATCACTGTGGCTATATAACTAATGTTACAATATTCGTTGAATTGAATAACGCAATGGTAACGCGTTCGTTGCTTGAACGAATATCAGTTAATACTAGTATGTACACGAACCTATGATGGTTTCCTCATACTATAAGTCAAAATTTGTAAATATACATAGGTTACAAAATAAATGAATAAAAAAATAAAAAAGTGGCTGTCGGAGAAATCCTACAGTAGTGTAACTGTTTTCAATAAAATAAGAAAACCTCGCTTCCACACGTTGTACTAACTTACGAACGAGGAGCTGAGGCGACCGATAATTGGGAATAAATCCATTCGAATATGACGAATTCCAAACCGGTGTGAGTTTGGTATTCTATATATAGATACTCTATAACTCGCCAGAGCAGTGTAGTGAGTGTGGGATAACATTCTATGCATTGCATGTTATATGTATGATCTTTGTTTGCAAGGCCCCTGCCCAGCAGTGGACTTACACAGGCCGATAAAGAAGGAGAAAGGAAAAACAAATGCAAGAGCTAACTCATGCTAACTTAATCCGTTACGGCGAAAACTAAATGCCTGTACTAATGTATATTATATCGTGTTTGTATTATTATTATAATGTAATATAATGTTAATTAACTTCTAGATTAGACTTTTGGTGTTGCAACTCTTAAAGTGATGGTTGTGTATTCAATTAATTTTGTTATTTCTGTATATTTCCAGTTTTATATTACGCCTTGTGCTTGTGAAGGTGTAGAGTAATAATTGTAAAGTTCAATAGAACGCCAGAAAACGCTAATTGATGTTTCGGTGCCATTAGTTGCAACGAATCTTCAGTAAAAGTCGACTATATAAAGATAGTTCTAAAGCCCGATACTGGCAGATAGTTGAACACTGCTGCCGCAAACGGCTCCCGGCACGTGATAGAATAAAAAATAAACTTTTTGTCTATTTGCCGCAGCAACAAAGCGGCGTCACAGTCTCGAGCGGGCAGCGGTTCAACGTTAACGTGCCGCATCGCTTCGTGGTGCACTCGTACAAGCGGTTCACGTTCTGCGACCACTGCGGCTCGCTGCTCTACGGCCTCATCAAGCAGGGCCTGCAGTGCGAAGGTACGCCACGCCCCTCCGCACGGTGCCCGGTGGTGGTGGGACGTTTTTTTTTGCTTTTTGTTTTTTTTTGTGTGTTGGTAACCGAAGACCCCATATTTCATAGTCCATCTTGATTTCTTTCGTATGGTAGATTTTGACTTTATATATATATATATAGTATTGTTTGGTTGAAATAGGTGGTCTCTCCGGGCCGGCCTTACTTAGCGGAATGGACTGGCCCGAGGGGAGAAGAAGGTTGGGGGGGGGGGGGGGTTGCCTGTTTTATATGCCCTTTGGGAGTAGCTTATGTCCAGCTGTGTGCCCAACGATTAATAGGCTAATAAGGATAAAGGCTGCTACTCCTACTAACACCACGATGGGACCAGCTCGTTAGTACATTTTAAAATTTTGTTAAAGGTGAAAGCTAAGCGTGTTGAAATGTTTTTTTACAGTATGCTCGATGAACGTACACAAGCGATGCCAGAAGAACGTCGCGAACAACTGCGGCATCAACACAAAGATGATGGCGGAGATTCTCAACGAGATGGGCATTTCGCCGGACAAGAATCCACGGCCCAGGCCTTCGAAGGTGAAAATAATTTATAGATTACCTTGCACTGAGTCGTTCCAGATTGTTTCCATTTGGCATGACTCAATGCAACAGTCTTCCTCAAACCGCTTTTCTCCCCTCCGAGAGATAGAGCATGACACGTGGTGACACTGCACCTTTGGAAAGTTTTTTTACAACCGCAACTTATAAAAAGTTAATTTTATACTTAAAGAAGTATTCAATATACAAAATACTGTTTCTTCAAGCAGACTTTTTTCACTGTTTACTTAGTTGTTTCATCTATTTATACAAAAAAAATTAAACACAACACGAGAATATCCTGATTGACTAAGTTCTTCAAAAATTCAAATAGAACTTTTTTTTTTATCTAACGTACAGTATCTCTGTTCGGAATTGAATAGTTAAAGATTGATACTTGTATAACAATATCTATATAGTAACATTTAATTCTTTGGGCAATATCTCTTGAAAAATTGTGATGACTTTGATTTTCTGCCTACCCTATAAGTGATCATAGTTATGAAAATAAATCTTATCGTATTATTTCTTTACAGTATCTGAACACAGCTTTATTGGAAGGGCCACCGGAGTTGGCTTCTTCCGGTGATTCTGACAGCAAAGATCCCTGCGATAAACACGATGATAAAGGTAATCTCTTCTTTCTTGTACCTTCAATTACCTAGCCACGTCTTAACCAACAGAGAGGAACGGAGCTATTCTGAAGAAGTATTTTGCCCTGCGCCTATGATTTCATTGTATATCGCTATCCCTCTCTATTGCCTCTGTAGTCTATTATGCGATATGTGTTTTTGGTTCTTGTCTTCTTTTATTTTATATAAAAAAAAATAAAAAAAAAATTATATTGTTCAAACTTAGCCATATAAGTCTCCATGAAACAAGTCTCTAACGGATCTTGTTTACAGGATGGGTCTCTTAGAATCATCTTAGTGATCTGTATAAAAGTCATTCAAAATCGTCTCAGTGAGTGAAAGTGTAAACAGGTTATTAAAAAGAAGAACTATAATAAATTCACATCATTATCATATCCCATAGACATTATGGATGTGAATGAAAGATTTACCTGAATTATTTGTTAGATAGATAATGCCTGTTAATAAACTGTTACCTTAAAAGGCTCCGTGTCACTAAACTTGTATTTCTATAATCGAGTAGTACTTACGTGCGCATGTTCACACATCGGTGTTGCGCTGTCATAGGTTTCCAACATGGCGGCGCGTTGTGGGGCTCGCATTGGGCCGATCTACAGGATATCTTTGGCGGTTACCAAGGTTTTTTTATTTTCTCTTACAGACACACATAGCTTCTGGTGGCCGGGATGTTGCTTTTTGTTTGTTTGTTTTTTTTTTGTTTCACGTTGACCGTCAACATTGTAACTTGTTTGTACAATAATCGCTGATTCTGTATTTTTTTTTATCTTGAACTTTCATTGTCAGGAATAGATTCTTAAGCAAATGACGGTACTCGTGAGTGTGCATTTTTTGTATTATTACTAGTTTGTTTACGTACAATTTCATTTATCTGTTGGTACACTCGCATTTGGTGTAATAAGTATTCGGAAATCATTGGCATTAAGCTCATTATCGGGAGAAATTACAGGGCTATGGAATTGACAAAATATATTGACGTTGTCGAAATAAGTTATTAACTAAGTCGTAAATTTCACAAATATCCGTATTATGTACAGATAACGATTTTTTTGTTTAAAGTACAATCATTTATTTATGGCTACAAAGTTATGGCTTTTAGTATTCCAGAAAAAACGCAAGTTGTAGACAAAAGTTACTAATAAAATTGTACAGAACCCTGGCTGCATGAGGTCGAGTCGCACTCGGCCGGGCCGGTGTTGTTTAATATTGTGTTATCAGTTTAATAAACGATCGCGAATTAATCATTTAAATGCAGTATGTGAGTATGGCGGTCAACTTCTGGCTTTTTTTTTAATGTCTTATTTATTATTTATTTGTGACGTGTACAGGCACGGATAGCACAGAGAACCTATGGGATAATTGTGAACAGAGCAATACGTCTTGGCGCTCGCATTGGGATGATCTGGAAGAAATATTCACTTGTTATGAAGGTTCCCACGCCATTTATGTTAGCTTCGGTGACGGGGTTTGCTTAATACCACAATCGGCAACATTATGGAACTTTGTCTGTACTAGTTTTAATAAACCATCAATGAATCGCTCACGTAAGTTTAATATTACAAAGACAAACGAAGCTAATTTCAAAAGCTGGTGAGCCTGTCTACAGAAGACACGGGTCCAGGCCAACGGAATTTAACTTTAGTAAACTCGAGTCCAGGTTATATACGGAGATCCCCTAACGTTCAGCCAATGTGGACAATCATTTATAGATTCAAAAATACTGTTTATTTTGTTAAATTAAACATTTTACTAACCCGTAAAGCGATGAAGCTGAATATTGGATCAGCTAACCGACCTGGAGATCTTTGTGGATATGAATTTATAAACTTTTTCTTTATTTTATTCTTCATACAACTTCTTTAAATTCAAGCTACATCATAATTTACTGTCTATTGCAAGACAGAGCAGTCTCTGTCAATGCGACAGAATAATATTTTGATCCGTCTCGAAGGACCAAGTTCCATATTAGGCCATTATTAACTTCGAAAGGTGGCTAGGATGGTGTGGTAATGAATCGCGTTCCTAGGTGGTGATGGTGAGAGCGCTGAAGGCTGCATGCAGGGGAAGGTGTCGCTCGAGGACTTCCACTTCATAAAGGTGCTGGGCAAGGGCTCGTTCGGAAAAGTCATGCTCGCCGAAAAGAAGGGTACTGATGAAGTAAGTAATGCAGTACAATTTGTGATCAGTGTTTGTTAATAGAATGTAGTGGGTGTGGTTTTACGTGGTAGCGCCATAATACAAGAGGATACTGGTTCCAGCACTGAACTGGGTCGATGACACCATGGAACTACCCCACTTTTATCAGTTCTCATAA
Organism: Bhutanitis thaidina; assembly: GCA_029286595.1. NCBI lineage: Eukaryota > Metazoa > Arthropoda > Insecta > Lepidoptera > Papilionidae > Bhutanitis > Bhutanitis thaidina. The sequence goes on along the minus strand of JAGSMS010000028.1, from coordinate 9,160,506 downwards.
CTGTAGTATTTTCATCTGTCTCATAATTGTAGACTCAATTTCCGGCCCAGGGCCGTATTCGCAATGACACAAAAGAAACCTACATTCCATTCATTCCTCTATAAAAAGCATATCGTATTTATGTTTACGTGGCATATCTGATAAGTTCATTATTCATTACAACTTATATTAATATCTATGGTAAATCTAGTGAATATCGCTTAATGCATTTTGCATAATACGAGGTCCTTAATTTATAACAATTAATAAAATTTATAATAGCACTAATAATAATGAAGTGCCATGTAAATTTACATATATATAGGTTTGTTCGATGAATACGTTGAAAGAACTAAAGGTGATTCCACAATTTGATCATTGAATTGACCAACATGGTCACATGCGGGGGTGAGGCACTCGTTTCGTTGAATGAATTTATACGAAGTGTTTATAATTTATTTACTTACTCTAAGCATCGACTGTCACGTTTGACGAAAGTTTTGTTCGTTAATATTGTCACAACAGACGCGGCTTACACTGCTAATTGTTGTGATGAACTGTGACACCAGCTAAAAGTTAAACACTCGCCATATAGGGTTCAAAAAAATCTATGTTAACATCGATATCATAGATAGAGGTCATAGATAATAGATTTAAGCTCGTGAGTTGACGTCGACCTCGAGACTTTCGATTGTGTATTCCTGACATCGTCCTTCCAAACATCGATATTAAACAAACGTTCGTTCTAACGTCTAACATTGCGGTTCAGGTGTACGCGGTGAAGGTGCTGAAGAAGGACGCGATCATCCAGGACGACGACGTGGAATGCACGCTGACGGAGCGGCGCGTGCTGGCGCTGGCCGCGCGGCACCCGTTCCTCACCGCGCTGCACTGCGCCTTCCAGACGCGCGAGCGGCTCTTCTTCGTCATGGAGTACGTGGACGGCGGCGACCTCATGTTCCAGATACAGCGCGCGCGCAAGTTCGACGAGCCGCGCGCCAGGTGAGCGAGCGCGTCCGCACTGTTCCGTCATCTGATATACAGGATGGATGCAGCAACAGTACTGATGTTTAGTACTAGGTCTCACCTCCTTTATCAGCCTATATAAGCCTACTGCCTTGCCGTCCTTTAAGGATATTTGGGGGAGATGGTCTAGTTACCTCACTCACGCAGAAGCAAGATGCCTCTACTTCACGGTATTTCTCGAGGCCGTGATAAATCTCCGGTCGAACCGGATCTTTAGATCAACAGCAAAAGCCGCCACTGGGCTCTTCTACCACCTTCTTCTTCTAATTTTAAGTTCGAGAAGACTTCTGCAGAATCCGGCATACATTCCTTGGTAGGTTTGCCCACACTCATCAGTTTTCCCTTAGCAGGATTCGAAATCGCGACCCTTCGCTTTGAAGCCAGGGTCACCTACCAATTAGGCTAGCGGGCTGTTCTCAAATAAGGGGAATGTCTGTTGTAGATTCTACGCAGCCGAGGTGACGTTGGCGCTGCAGTTCCTGCATTCCCACGGAGTCATCTACCGCGACTTGAAGTTGGACAACATTCTGCTGGACAGCGAGGGTCACTGCAAGCTCGCTGACTTTGGCATGTGCAAGGAGGGCATACTAGGTCAGTGTTTTTGTTATTAAACTAAATTATTACTAACGTCCTCATGGCTTTGTTTAACGTAAATGCCTGCTGTGCATAACGTAACGTAAATGGGTCCTGCAGTCTTATCCACTATGCCACAAACAATTTCACATAAATTCCTTGTAACTTTCTCTTATAATATTGTGTTTTGTTTTAACATGATTACCAATAAATGATACCATACCTTGGATGTGCAAAATAACATGCTATGATAATGATTTCTTGTATTTAATCGAAGACTACACATTTGAAGTTAAACTATTATTTACGGATTTCATTACGTTTAATTTTTGTTTTTATGTTCCGTACATAATAGTGTCCTTTCAAACATGGTGTGATGATTGTCGAGGATTATCCTCACACGGAATGTCATAGCGGATAAGACCCATGGGTTCGAATCTCAGCCGAAACGAATGTTTTTAAAAAAAATATATTTTTATATTTTAACGCAAACAGGTAAAGGTTTTTGTGTCCTATGATGATAAAAGTGCTTCAAGGGGAGCTGCTGTAACAACTGCCCGTTACTGGTGTTGCAAGCTGTGAAGCAGAGATGCCTTGTGACTGAGATTAGGAGAGCTAAAAAAGTTGTCACGTGAACCCTATGTCCTGTACGAAACGGCACATTTTTAAATGTCAACATTTTTCAGATGGTTCTACGACCACTACATTCTGTGGAACTCCGGACTACATAGCTCCTGAGGTAAGATTTCATTTTTTTATACATAGTACATGTATTTGATTCCTGGAACGAGTGGAAAACTAATTATGTTTTATGTTTCAACTTATACACATATAAACAGTATCACACTTAAATTTGATTAAAATATTTATTGAAATGTTAAACGCAAGGGTATACCACAACCATCGACAATTTCAATGTTGATTAAAAAAAATCAATTTTTGAATGTGAACTCAACCACGTAGGTAGTCTGGTCTACCACTATCACAAATTCTATTGTCTATTGCTGAAGATAGAGTCATGCACGATTTCGATCACGGCAACATCTTTTAGTTAATATACAGTCATTATCAGTGCATTGTTATTTAGTAGTAGTAATAAATCTCCTTGGTCGTGGAAAACTACTAAAAAATACATGCGACTTGAATCCAATTCCGCGATTTTAGGCGTTTTAAGATATTCAAGTACATCGGTTTATTTTATTAAGTCAGAGCAAGCTAATAGAATCTATCCCTTAAGCATCATCAAGTATGTGACATCGTACAATCACACCAACATCTTATATTTGTGCTAGAAATAGACCGTTTCAGCAGATACATTAGATATATTGGTAGAGCCAAGCGGCGGCTTTTGCTGCTGCTCGAATGGGTCGGCTCGACCGAGGCAGTATGGCAGAATACCGCCATGAAGTAAAAGCATCTCGTGATTTTTTTGGTGAGTGAGGCAAACCGGAGGCCCACTTCCTCCTCGACTGTTCTCAAATTATTTACAGATCTACGTGGACGTCGGTAATTCCTTACCATCAGGTGAAAAGAGACAAAGTCGGAGAGAGATTCCCAGGCCTCTTTTCCAATAAAAAAAAAAGAAATCATATTAGACCTCTGTAGATTGCCGAGATTGACCAATAGGACGTTATAATATGCTTAAATAATGTTGTAAACGAAATGCTTGTCTGTGAACAGATACTTCAAGAGCTCGAGTATGGTCCGTCGGTGGACTGGTGGGCGTTGGGAGTGTTGCTTTACGAGATGCTGGCAGGGCAGCCTCCGTTCGAGGCCGACAACGAGGACGATCTCTTCGAGAGCATTCTTCACGATGACGTTCTCTATCCTGTCTGGCTGTCCAAGGATGCTGTATCCATACTCAAGGGTATGTTGTATTCTATCATCTTTGTTGGCATTTAGTTTTAAATATAGTGAAGGTTACTACACTACAACTTATTATAGAAGTACTACCTATACTTAATATTAACACACTGTATACAAACTGGATACACATTATTATACAATAAATAATGTACTAAATCAGTTTTGTAATTAAAACTGCACTACACACCGCCCGTGACCCTATTAAGAACAAATATATAACAATAAATGAAAATAATATTTGACGAAAGGGAGTAACCTTTCGCGTAGTGAGTTCAAACTCACAAAAATTCTAAAGTTATTTAATTATAATCTAAGAAATGCATTAGTAGCCGTGGTAGCCTAGTGGTCAGGGTGCTCGCTGTAGTTTCATAGAGCGCGAGTGACCTGGGTAGGATCCCAGGTGCCGGCACCACTGAAATTGTTTATAGCAATTTTAAGTGCTGTATGTACTACCTGCTCGGCGGTGAAGGAAAACATCACGTGAGGAAACCTGCATGTCTGAGAAATAATATGAAAATATTATTTCGTGGAAACGTGAAGCCGGGCAACCCGCATTGGAGCAGCGTGACGACCGTTGTAACGCCCGTAATGACAACAGTGTAATAAAAAATAGACAGCTTTAAAAATAGATCGTTATGTATGTGACCTCCAACGTTTGCGTTATCGCTCAATGGAAACGTTTGGATAATTATCTATGGTACATACCTTACTGCACACAGGGTGCGTAATGAGAAAAACGGTCACAACATTATTTTCGATAAATTTAGAGTTCTCATTTTACGTAATAATTTAGCACGAACCAAAAGTCCCGTTATACGTGTAAGCATCGATAGTTGGGATGTCGCTGCGATCGCTTACCATTCATCAATTGTGCGATTAAAGAGTAGTGTGTACAAATACGTACGTATACGTATTCGTATATATTTGTTATGTATACGAGACAGAGAGTAGCCTATGTATAAACATATTTGTATTGTATAAATATATGTATAAACATATCTGTGTATATATTTATACATGAAGTGTACGTGTGTATACGCAGGGTTCATGACCAAGAGCCCGGCGCGGCGACTGGGCGTGGCGGGCGGCGCGGCCGGCATCCGCGCGCACGCGTTCTTTCGCGACATGGACTGGGACGCGCTCGCGCAGCGACGTCTGCGTCCGCCCTTCCGACCCAAAGTGGTGAGTGCACGTAGCGTTCTTCCGAGACATGGACTGGGCCGCGCTCGCGCAGCGACGTCTGCGTCCGCCCTTCAGACCCAAAGTGGTGAGTGCACGTAGCGTTCTTCCGAGACATGGACTGGGCCGCGCTCGCGCAGCGACGTCTGCGTCCGCCCTTCAGACCCAAAGTGGTGAGTGCACGTAGCGTTCTTCCGCGACATGGACTCAAATATTTAAAATTGACGAAAGTTCCGAGTTAGTAAATGATAAATTTTGTAAAATAAACAGACGACATGGGATGAATCCTATATATATATTGGGAGATTTTTATACAAAAAAGGTAAATGTTTTCAGTACTTTTAATTCTTTTATTTAATAGTGATATGATCTTTCTTTCCTAACAGAAGAGTAAGCGCGAGGCGGCGAACTTCGACGCGGAGTTCACAAAGGAGGAGCCCGTACTTACGCCCGTGCCGCCGGACGTCGTGCGCGCGATTAACCAGGTAAGCACGTGCCGCTTCTAATTCTGTGTTTCATAATAATATTCTTCATAGTATTTTTGTCGTGCAATGGTCGTGGCTTGCGCACTCAGCGTGGATTTTGCGAAACCTTCTGACTTGAGAGAGAGAGAGAGAGAGAGAGAGATATATATCTATATCTATTTCCGGTGGATTGCTAACGAACATATATTAATAATAAATATATATATTTAAGCTCTCACGACAGTAACCCAATACAGGGGCGTTCGGAGGTCTAGTTTAGAACTTTTTAGTCTTTTCATTTTATAATTATAATTATCATTTCCCAAATAAGAGCTTATTTGGTACAACGTGACAGGAGTTAGGGAGGTAAGTCGTTTCGGTGTCCGTGCCAACGATTCAAATCGTACCTAAGTTTCGAAAACCTCATTCTCTCTCTCAACTCGGAGACAGATAACCATTCTCGCTAATTGATGTAATATTAAAAATATATATATATATCGTAGGTGGTAGCCTAGTGGTCATGTCGCTCACTTTATACGTATCATAGAGCGCCGGTGACCGCGGTTCGATCCCCGGTACCGGCACCACTATTTTAAGTGCTGTATTTACGACTTTCTTGGCGGTGAAGGAACTTCTCTAACGTGGTACAGCCAAGCGGCGGCTTTTGCTGCTGCTCGAATGGACCGGCTCGACCAATTTAGTACCACGGCTTCGCAGAATACCGACGTTCAGGTGAATCGCTTGCTCGTTTTCCGCCTTTCCCATAAAAAAGAAACGTGAGGAAACCTGCATGTTTGAGAAATACTAAAATATATTATTTCGAGGAAATGTGAAGCCTGAAACCCGCACTGGAGCAGCGTGGAGAGAGCATTGGAGAAGGAGGCCTCTTTGCCCAGCTGTGGGCACTTACTGACTGTTACTTTACTTTTATATATTGTAGTAATAAAATTGATGTTCACTGGTAACCATTGACAACTCCATTGTTACCATTGTTTGCTCCCATGGCAACGAAAAACTGTGTTATCACTTCAAATAAATATTGGTGAAAATATAATTATTATGAACTAGAAGGATTCGAGTATTGTTAAGAGACGTACAAGGATCATGTGTGTTGTTTATAATGACATATTTTTATTATACATAAATGCAGCATAAAGCTCGAAAAAGCGATTTAAGGTTGGTAAATCTCGGGACCTTGAAAGTTCCTCAAGCGCTTCCCGTTGTGAGGCGTGAAATAGACAATACCCATACTTATTTTACCCCATAGACTCCTTACTATGGAAAAATTAGACAAAATGTTTTATATAAAAACGTTTTACATTTCTAATACATCTATGTCTTGTTTTCCCGCAGGAGGAGTTCAGAGGTTTCTCGTTCGTGAACAAGGACTTCAATCCGCAGCCCGCCCACGATAAAACCCCCGTCGCCTGAACGGACCCCGACCGACTTAACGACGGTATTTCAACTCTACGGCTCGCCGTTTACGGTCAAAATTCGACGGGCAATGCCCGCCGCCATTTCGTTCGTACTTATTTCGGTGCGGGGGACGTTTTGTTCACTGGCCCGTCGCTCGCCGGTCTCGGGGGGGTGACGTCATCGTCGGTCACAGTGCCATGTTCGTCGTTGAGACGTTGTTATTTTGCTGTTTAGTCGTCGACGACTAACTGTCTGAGATTTTTATTTACATGTATATTTTAAGTGCAATGCCAACAACTGTCTAGTCATGACGAAGTAATAGCCGCTTAAGCGGTTTTCTCATTTGGACCCTCGCGACGGTAGTATTAAACGTCGATCGAAGTATTATTATTTCTTTTTTGTTTGCGTTTTGTACGTTTTTTTTGAATGTACGCGGTCTGTATCTGTCTCGTTAGAGTATATAGATTAGGTTAGGCTCGAACATAACACTAGTTTCGCAATCGGCTTCGGGTGGCGGTGACGCCCCATCCGAAGTATTCACGATCACAAAACAACCTTAATTTCGTTTGAAACGACGTGACCAGAGCGTGCGGTCTGTGTCGATATACCGTATCGATATGTATCGATAGTTGATATTCGCATCGCGTTCCGCATCACGTAATGTTGAAAGAGTAGGACAGGTTGCCGTCTAATACATTAGGAATACAAATAACTCCAATAATAAAAGGGACGAATACATCACACATACCACCGCTTCAGCTGTGAACGTGTTTTTTCACATCTGTTAAACTGTATGACGTCATACGTTATGCAATACGTCGCAAGTGTCGCCTAAAGCACCAAAGGCATTGCTTATCAAGACATGCACCAATCACATGGCACTAAATATCAAATTGTAGAATCGTAGAATCTGTAGAATACACAGTGTGAACTGATTAATTGTGCTTACACGCAAATCGATTGAAAATTAAAAACAATGTCATTAACTTCGAATATATTTGATCGACTTCGAAAATAATTTTGTATATATTTGAATACAAAAAATATTTAACCTTATTTGCAACGTAAAGCAATAATAATATATGACAGAGATTGTTCTTATATTTTGTAAGTTTTTTTTTAACAGAATCATTGCATAATTAAATCAATGTAGGTAAGCTTTGTCGTAGGATTATGTGCCTTCCTTTCTAATAATGAAAGTCAGTTTTTGAATGAATAGATTATTGTTTGTTCTTTTGATGTGACCGTATGTCTATAAGCCATGCCTTTGATGGAGCTTAGATTATTTTTTTGTTAAGGTTCTTTCTTCACTAAATGTAAGCGGAAAAGGGTTGGGATTTTTTCTTGTTCGACTCTCGCTTGAACGATGTTAAAAAGCACTAGTTCACGCAGGTAGTGGTTGCGAGGAACCTCGTCACAGATCATAAAGGTGTTGCCAAAATTAATAAACGAAATTCAATTTGCAAGGTTGGTTTCTTATGAGATTCTGTCCATTAAGACCACTAGCCAGAGTTTTAATGTTAAATTTTATTAAGCACCACACTTGTAAGTGTGATACACATAGTTTACTATGAGGTAAAGTCAACGTTATTTATATATTTATCGTAAAATAATGTTTCACTGCTACTTGTGATCTCTGCATCGGCAGAAACGTCAAACTTCAATATACACAAAGCCATTGAAAATTATATCTTATGTTAACACAATAAGTATGATTTTACCAGCATTGAATACAGAAATATTAACGTATGGGATGTTTGGTGCTGAAGAGTTCACATTCAATTACAATCACGCGGAAATTAAAAATAAAAATATTAAAAAAAAATTGAGATCGAAACTTGTTAATAATGAATATATTTTCCTTTGAGATTACATTATAATATAACGATAATATTTAAAATTAAAGAAGTTAGAGCAATTATTGATTGTTGTAAATATTGAAAGAAAAATTTAGAACATGATTTGGATGTGAAGTTGTTGGACGCGCTGTGTGGCCAGTTTTTGGAGAGCTATTATTATTTTTTTTCAAATGGCAAACTTGTTGAATTGATTTATAAGCTGGTAACACAGCGCGTTGCGGTGCGACGGTGGGCGGAATCAGTAAACCCCATTCGTTTGTAGTGTTATTATTGTAATTCGTGTGCGTGCCGTGTTGCCATCGCGTGTATGTATGTGCGAGGGGAAAGGGGAAGGGGCGTTTATTCTTTATGGTTACGTTATGGTTTCTCGTTATGTCTCTTTAATTAGTTTTCTAGCTTGGTAACGATGTAGGAATAGGATTTACGATATCGTAGTTGTGGAAGTTTGTAGGGTAGTAGGCAAAAACGATAAAAATGTTAGATAAATGGGTGACCAATTTAAGTTTCTCCCCGTTTTTTCTTCACTCTGATCGGTTATAACTAAAGTTCAAAGGAAAGGATCTGATATAGCCAGGTGGTTAACGAATGGTTTATCTACTTGGAACTGTTAAACATTGGTACCCAGTATTTAAATTCCAAACAAAGTCGTAAAACATTGGCGCCAATGTAAAAATATTTTTTCGATAATACGTTCTAATTAAAAAAACGGATCTGCTTATAGGATTCTCATTTTTCATCTGCCCTTGCCGTACCATAGATAGGCTTCTTCTGTGCTCTTTCTAGATTTTGATTCTTTAGATCAAATTCTATTTCATCGTTATACTTTTTTTTATTTGCTGTGTACAATGGTCTTGTAGATCTTATTCCTTGTAAGTCTAGTTAATCGAGATAATTTTTTTGTTAACGGTGCTTTGAGCTTTGTTACGAACAGTACAGATGTTTGGAAATATGTTTTCGTATCTGTGTAATGTCACCTTTAGATTTGTAGTCAGTTCCTAGTTTTTAAACATATGTTTATCCCGCTTCTAGTCTTGCGTTGTACGATAGTATAGTTATTTATTACTGCAAAGCATTTAACATCTAATACTCAGAATAAGTTCCAATCTATCCATTATATTGTATTCATTTGATGAATATTCCGAGATTCTATTTGTGTACTTCTCTGTTTATTGACAGGTGTCAAAATTATGATGCTATTCTGTACTTCAATTACTATAGACTAAGGTCATAAATTATTCGGCCATGTCGAAGTAATACCTAACTATTCAGTCTTGGAACAGAAGTTTTGTATGAGTTTGACAGTTGTCAATGATGTAGAAATTACATTAGTAACATCACAATCACCATAAACGTGAATTTTATGATTTAATTAGTGGTTTTCGATTCTTTTCTTGCTTTTTATTGAGTACTATAAGTACAAATTATGTTGTGAATTTTTTGTCGCAAAAGGATTTTGAGATATAAATTCATTAATGCGAAATTATTGATAATTTTTAATTTATTATTGATCTAATTTTGATTATATTGCTTTATTAATGTCATGAACTAGTAATATTTTTATATGTTGTAGAATATTTTTTTTTGATAGTATGTGAAACACGCACACCTTTTTATTATTCTGTGTATGTTTTCATCCATAGATCCTGAAATGGAACTGTTTATTAGTTTTAATTTGATAACCAAAGGTTAAGTGTAACTTTGTTGTAGGGTCAGTTTTAATAGTGACGTATTTTAGCGAAATGTCTATGTTATTTGTGCGATTGCTTAACTTGAGTTAGAGGAAGAAGGGTGATGGGGGAGGGGACGAATCCCTGCACAAATTGTAATGCTTTATGTAGTTGTTCGTGTATATTATTAATATATATATTTATATATATAAAAATATAATTATAAATCTCTGTACCATCTAGGTGTATAGACATGTTACAACAAAGTTAAAAATATTTTGAACTATTTTGTTTGACCATGTAGTTTTCACATTTAATTTTAGACGTTTCGTTTTAGTTCATGTTAAATGTACATCATGTATCAATCACAAAACGTTTACCCATTACTATTGTTGTTTATATTTATTTATTGATAAACATTGAACAGTATGGTTTTATGTCTGTTACACATAAGTGAACTTAGAAGCATATTCCTCGTAGATAGTGGCCTAATGCGAATAAGTTCGTGTATTTTAGGAATCCATAAATGTACAAATTATCGGCAATCGTTTACAGTAAATTAAGTCTGGCTTTTCGCACTTTTCTGTAATACCTATAGGAGTGCTACCTTTTTTTTTCATAAGTTTTCTTCCTTTTTTTTTGCTGTCTAGTCTTACGTGGTTATCAAGGACCGTACCACATGCACCAGGTTCTATTCTGGTCGAATGTTGGCATATATTCACCGAAAAAAAAAAAAAAAAAAATACGCCTTTTCGTATGACGGGCGTGCGAGTCATTCTTGCCTTAATAGTCATGTCGAAATATATAGAAATACGTACTCACAACGCAGATAATATAAAAAATTAAATGTCATATTTGAACCGTTTTAAATTTTTAACATTTCCAGAGAATTTAATTCCTTAAAGTTATAGAGTCTGTTAATTATGTTATATTTGGGCGTTGATACTGAGTTTTTGGCGGTTACCACGTATGCTTTGATCGCCGAGGAAAACATTGACAGTTCGCAATAAGTATTAAAAAAAAAGTTGAATAACCATAGATTAATGGGACCGGATGGTTGCAATGGTATGTTCGACTTGCCCTAGGAAACTTACGAAACGCTTAAGGTAAGCAATTAACTAACATAACTTCTCAGCAGACATTTCATTATCAGATCAGTTTCTAAACTGTTTACAATTTTACACATAAGCCCCAAGTTTGGCAATATTATAGTCCGCGCCTGACGGGATTGCCGTGTATTGTAATATTGTAGGTATCATGTAATGCTAACTGACTGAGTTATGTTCGAAGACGGTTTGGGTCTTTGCGGGGTTGCTTTTCTCCATGTAAGGTAATTAAAAAAAGAAAAACTATAAATCTAAAGAAGCTAACACATTGCATAGTTCGCGATTTACCCGACTGCGCGAAGACAAGGACTATTGTATTTCGAGAGTACTATGCACATCGGATTCTTAATTCATCCATTGACGAACTTATAATAAATTATGCATCGTATTTCTCTCTGGTATATAATACGTTCCACACGTGTGCTTCTAGCCTAATCAATTTAAAACAACATTACAAACAGATTGTGTAAGTTACAATTTTAGGAAGTTTGCGAGTTGCCTAATCACGCTTCAAAATATTTGGAAGCTTTCGTCGGTCTTAAGGACAGATTTTAGCTAGAATTTATTATTCCTTTCTTACTAAAATGACTACACAAATGTTAAAAATATAATAATTTATGCAATAATATTAAAAATATTATGGCAATGTATTTTCTGTTTTGAATTTTGATTTGACATACATAGATATTTAAAATTCTATTAGATGCTTTCCAAATAGTGTTGACTATTTATTATTGTTTTAATACAATTTAAGTCGCTTTGTTGTAATCCACTGACATCTTTCGATTGATTTGTATGAATGGATGTGAAATAACCCTAATAACAGATTAATATTGTTAACGATGTTTTTATAATTATTGTAATTCATAAGAAACGTGGTACATTATAATAATTATTATTAAAAGTTGATTTTTTTTTAATCTAATAATGTCAAAATAATTTACTTAACTGTGTTTACTAATTAATTACAGATTAATTTACTGTCTGATAATTTGTGCCAAAGTTTTTGTAAATTTTACATTTGTTTGATAGTTTTTGTGCTCGGTTTACTGAAAATAACACACATGCGTAAAAGATAACTTTAAGATGAACGCGAGGGCGGGGTGTTATGTACTATTTCTCACTGTACCATTATTTCATTACGCACAATGTGATCTTTCGAACCATCGTTGTGTGCAACTACATGAGCCAAGCACTCGAGATATCTTCTTCTCTTTCGAATAAATTGGTATACGGGAAGACGCCACAATGGTGACATTGATGGCTAGTGTTACCATTTATTTGACTGAAAATCAATATTTTGTAAATCATGCGGGGAACATGCTGAATGTTATTAAAATCATAAATATTTATTAGTAATGTCATATTATATTTTTTATTAATAATGTCATAACAGCCCAGGATTGGTTTTCAGCATATCTTCGAGGTCGCCGACAGGTTGTGCGTACCGGTCAGAATTTGTCTCACTGGGGTGATGTACTAACTGGCGTCCCTCAAGGCGGTATTCTTTCTCCCCTTTTATTTTCTGTTTTTATTAATCTCGTTACAACAAACATTAAATGCTCTTACCATTTGTATGCTGACGATTTGCAAATATATGCGCAAGCGGAACCCTCCGAAATCAATAATATAATTGCTCTATTGAATAATGATTTACAGTATATATCTGAGTGGTCCGCTGTGTATGGTATTAAGGTGTATTATACAAAATGCCAAGCCATAGTCTTAGGCAGTTCTAGACTTGTAAACAATCTAGATTTTGCTACCCTGCCGTCGGTTACTTTTAATAACAACATAATTCCTTTCTGTTCCTTTGTCAGAAACCTGGGTCTATATGTTGATAACTGTTTTACAAGGAATAAACAGATTCAGGAGGTGAGTCGCAAAATTTCTGCTACCTTGCGATCACTTTATCGTCTCAAAAATTTCCTTCCAACCTCTACTAAGATTTTACTTGTCCAATCGCTAATTTTGCCAATTATTGACTATGCTGATGTGTGTTGCACAGACCTATCTCAACAACATCTTAACACACTGGATCGTCTTCTTAGCAATTGCATCAGATACATTTATGGTCTCCGCAAGTACGACCACGTGTCTTCCTTTCGTGAACAGCTCAATTGGCTGCCAATTCGTCAGCGCAGAGATGTTAGAACACTTTGCACCCTTTTCACAATTCTAAACGATCCTTGTGTTCCTGAGTATTTGAAATCTAAGTTTCAATACCTGGGTGATTGTCATAACTGTTTTCTCCGCTCTTCGGGTAGTCTCAAGTTGCTGACGCCTTTACACCGTACTGGGTATTTATCTAAGTCATTCGCTTTTACGGCTATAAGGCTCTGGAACGAAATCCCTCTTGACATTAAAAAAGCTCCTAATAAATTTGCCTTTAAAAATAACATCCGCAAACATTACAGAAATGTTGCAAGTCTGTACTAGTGCTGCTGTTTGTTATTGTGCCGCTTCAGTTGTTTGTCCTGACATGTATATTATTCTATGTATATATGGTATATTTGTATATATGATATTTATATATCTATGTATGTATGTATGTATGTATGTAACTATTGTAAGTATATATTTTGATATTTATATCCTTTTACTGGTTTTTTTCTCTTAGCAGTATCGCCTCTATTATGTATATATCTCTGCTTAGCCTAATGGTTGACTGGGAAAGAATGCCTCTAGGCATTAAGTCCGCCATATGTACGATCTAGTGCATAAAGATTAAATAAATAAATAAATAAATAACAGCCACCTTCAGGGAAATAATAATAATTTGTCAAAAAAAAAATATTATTACTGTGCTAAAACGTAGATTATATATACATAGGTATTATCCGAATCTAGGACGGTTTGTTGCTTACACCAATAACAATTATCAGAGACATGTTGTTTCAAGCGTCTATAATAATATAGTTCTCAGTCGTTTTGTTTATGAATGAAATGGTAAATTTTAATAATTCGATCTCTGCTAATTAATCAGATTATTACAGCCGGTTTCTCTTGTAATAATTTCAGTTCGGAAATTGTTTTTCTTCACATAACGTATGTCGTGGAATTGACAAAGTAAATTTACAGCCGTTATTAAGGGATTTTTTTTTAAAACAAAGTTTAATTTATGCGGTGTTAATAACTTTTTATATGACCGGAAATTATTGTCACTTTTTAATGTTTTACCAACGAACATTTTAGCTGGTTTTTTTTCAGATGTTACTTCCAATTTTTATACTGATAGATTCTTCATTGTTCACTTTAAAACGGTTAATTGTACGATACAGTGAATGAATTTATAACGTTATTTCTAAAAAAAAAATACGTTTCACCAGTTACTGGTTAATAGAGAAAATGATTCATTAATCTTTCTGTTGAATTTAGAAATGCACCGCATGTATTAACGACTTATTTCGTTTCTAATAATTTTAAAATAGGCATGTTATTATTTCACGCGTAATTAATATGCTCGGATATTTATTTTTTCTGTTGTCTGTTTAATCTCTAGTTAGCATTTAGTAGTCACAAAATGAAACGCACCGATAATAGTACGTGTTAAATCATATTTGTCTATAAATTAAGCTTCAAAGAGTTATATATACGCGTAAATTAAGATATGTGACGCGGGCCGTCAATACACGTTTACGTTTGAAGTTCATTGCTGATTAACAACGGAAAAATGTTTACATTTTAAAAACAGTGCTGTTATAAGTCGTTGTTGAAGAGCGATTCGATAAATAATCTGTCTGTTTGGGCTGCGTCATAAAGTTTGCAGTGCGATTTGAACGCCTTATGTATGCTTTTAAAATTGATTCATTTTGCAAAAGTAGAATCGTAGCACTTAGGAGCTAATAAAAATCGATAATATCTGTGACAATTGTTACAAATTAAATGCAGTACGGAACGTAAATATTATTTGTCTATGTCCAATATGTACGCAAATGCACCGTAAAATGATCAGTCAATATTAAGGCCGGTGGCTGTTCGTTTAACGAATTGCGGTTACTTCCATGCCTTCTATTTTTGGATTTGATTTACAATTGTTTTTCTCAATGTAGATTCGTCACTAATGTTATTATTGATTTGTGTCAACATTTGGCTATGAGAAAAGTTAAATTATTTCTTTCGGAGGTCGTGGCTGCCATTTTAGTATTTTTGCCATTTTATTAGCTATCAGTAAAGTTATTTGTAATCTACAACAAAGTCTGGCTAAATATCTGTCGAAATGAAACTCAATTTGAATATTGTTTCATATATTTACACGTATTTTTACGTTGTTTAATTTTAAGAGTAATATGTCTATTTGATTATAAGTATAATAAAAAATATTTGGGAACTTGGAACGTCCTGTATAATAATCGAAATTACAGATTTTTGTAATATAATTTATTAATAGAATTTCAATATGACGTTTCAGACGTTTGTCTTTTTGAGAAAATTAACTTTGCACGTTATTTTGTACTGATTTATTAAAAGAAGTTTATACGATATATCATTTACGCTTTCCAGGTGTTATAGCCAAAGAATAAATTTTGTACAAAGCTTGTCTTGCCAGTGGTTATTCAAATAATATGCACAGGTTACAAGATACCGGTGGGTTATAAAATGTTGTTTCTGATTGGTGCTTACATGCGAGATATAATTTGAGACGAGAGTAAATGCGAATTTCTTTATTATTGCAAAGGGCGCCGCAGGATTGGCTGTTCCGTAAACAGAAATCATCGTTTACAATAGCTTTGTTGAAAATTTATACTTTTAGTGTCTCTTTTTTTATTAGTAATTATAGGTCCTTCGGGCCAGACACCACGCAGTTTATAATGGATATCTCATTAGAAAATTAATCGGATCAATATAATTGAACTGTCGGATTCTAATGCTTCCGTAAAGAGTCGTATTCTGTCAGCCTGAGAGCCTATTGTTGAACGTAGCCCCCCCCCCCCTCACCCCCATAAATTAATTTGAGAATTTAATAATTGCAAGGGGAAATTTTCCTCATTGAATCACTTTACAGACTGGCAGTATAGATTTTTTTTGTACAGGAGATTATTGCCCATGTACATCGTATTGTTATTTTGTATTTTGCTTTTACTTCGTGCAAAGTATAGCTCGCATTAACAGTATGTTTGTATTGTGTTAATTTAATTGTAGCTAACACAGAGAATATAAGATATGTTGGTGAGCGATCAATAAGTGCCGTAGTACCGAGAACGTCGCCGCCATTTTAGATTAATCGCTGTCAGTAAAGTTTTTTAGTCGTTCTCCGGACTATGGTTCCTTCCTGATTTGCCTCACGTTACCTATATTTGTTGTTTGTTCACTGATCACTACTAGAACACATTTAGTTGACTAAATTAATACGTATAATATAGTTTTATGATGAGATGAAATATGTATATGTAATCCTACATGTCTATTAAATGAAAATAGATTATAATAAGTTCGTTTTATTTTTCCTGTCATCCCAAAAAAAAATATACTTTTAATATTTGTGTAACATGCAAAATGTGCGACTTTCCTGATTTTAAAAAAAAATAAGATGAATAAATCGCCTTTATCTGCTACAGAGTTAGATAGAAAAACTAAAAAAGACAACAACTAAAGACGTATAGGTACTTATTGAAGCACGAAAAGACTTCAAAATGCTGCTATAACTGGTTCGCCTAGCTTATTTCAAATAATACATTGCTAAACAGTTAGCAATTTAATTAATTAAAAAACTAAAAACTCGACCGTACAAATTTTTTTGCCCGTCTCTTTCGATTCACAGACGCCATATTTAAATATTTCTTTTCTTTTCTTTTTTTTTTAAAAAGAATACTTAACCCTCCAACTAAGCATTAGAGCTTGTATTTGGAGTGGTTCACGACAATAGTCGAATGGGCTCGAACCTGTGACGTCATGTTTCGCAGTCCGCACCCAAACCCATTAGGCTATTGGCGCTTGTAAATTATATTATACCCCATGTGACTCCCACAATGAAGGCTAACCTATCAAGAACAGAGTAAGAAATCCATCAAGCATTTAAGCCTATAGAGCGTGTTAAAGACACTCGAAAAACATTACCTTATGGAGTAGTCTACTGAAAAAGATGCAAATGCAAAAAGAAAGCTATGTACATCTTTTGCAATGTGGAAATAAATGCATGGCTATATGTAAATAATATTTTTTATGACTTTAACAGCCTGTAGATAGCCCCTTATGACTCTTCGATAGATATAGAATTAATCATAATGGCCAGGCTTGGCAGGCTGTTTGGAGCAATCTCCAGTACCTGGCACTATTATAGACTACCGTTATCGATCAGCCATTTTGGATTTGGCATAATCCAACTACACCCGGGGTTGAGTTCTACAATTAGTTGTTGGGAGTTGTAACAGAGCATGCATTATTAGTAGAAATACATAGTAATTTCATGAACGCCATTCTTTGGTTCTCCCTAAGTAAGTTTACGATTGTTAAGTTCGTATTATTAAGTGATATGTATTGCTGCACTGTAAAACTTATTAACTAATATAAAAACAAATAAAGGTATGGTACGAATTGTTGGACAAAGCTGGAAAAGTGGATCTACAACTTGTAGATATATGTATGCTTATACATTTCTATACGTTTTAATTATGTAGTATATTTCTCAATTAGCCTTTCATATTTATATTATTTTAAATTTGATGCACCTATCACTACATTTCTTCACGCCCTGGGTTGACTGTTAGAGAATGCCAAAAGGCATTTAGTCATCCTCTTGTAATCCTTTTGGTGTAGACAATAAAGTATAAATAAATAAATAAATATTAGATTATAAAGTAAAATGAAATAACTAAAATAAGCATAACATGAGCTGAGGTAGCCTCGTCGGAGTGTTCGCTCCAACTTCAAAGTGCAAGTATGACCTGGTTTCGATACCCGATGCCGGCACTACTGAGATTGTTAATAGCAATTTGAAATGCAGAATCTACCACATGCACGGCGGTGATGGAGAATATCGTGAAGAAACTAGTATGTCTAAAAGAACATGTGACATGAGATCTCAGCAAGACCGAACAAGGGCAGCTTGGCTCTCTACTAGGCTTCAAAACTATGTCAAATGTTTTAGAGGAGGCTTTATACTTTTATGCATAATAAACACAATCCAATTAGATATATATATAATCTGCAGGTAATCCGTTCGACTACTCTAGGTCAAATACTATCGTTAAGCAAACAGCGCAACAAAAAGCGGTCGCTTCGCACGCTCTACAACTATGAATACCCTCTGTAAAATAAACACTAAGGCGTCTGCCCCGCTTCGGTCAGATAAAGGCACCTCTCGACCCGTGCTGTGCGAAACCGTCCGAAATAGCTTCATTAAAGCCCCAGCACTTAGTTAGCGTGAATTATATTGCTGCTTACGTTGTTTTAGTGTCCGCTGCGGGGGTAATAAGATGCAAGATTGCTGCTCTTTATTGGCTTATTTATTTTTATTTATTTCGGAACGATTCTTGCAAATGTCTATATTATTAGATATGCTCTATAAACGTTTGCTAGTAGCCATAGACAATAAACTATGATTGACATCCACGCTATAATAGTGTTGTATTGTAGATATTTCACTACGCAATGACTTATTGCATAAATGTGAAGGTTCTGTCCGTATGTTGGTGAAGCCTAGTATATTTTAATCCCGGGAGTGCAGCCGTTAAATTTTCCACGTAGACTAAGTCGCAAGCGGAAGCTAGTGTTATTTAAATATTTTAATTGTTGCGTTTGCGTTGTGTTACTATCCTAATAAAAATCTGCCACCGCCCGGCATCTCGTGGTCGCGGTCTAAGATATGATAATTAAAATCTTGTTGCTTTTAACCGATGTAGGAATACCTCTAAAAATCGTCAACCAAAATACACAGCGGTGATGAGGAGCAGCTCGCCAATGTCTTGGGTTTGTATTTGTTTAATTATCGAATGCGATAGAAGAGCAATAAAAAAAAAAGCGCGCGTAACCCGGTACATGTAACAGAAGTGAAACTTCTACTCGCTTAAAAATAAGTGCTTAGTGGAATTATTAATTAATCAATAAATATCCATCACCCTTGAAATACGTATACAACGTAAACAAAATAATATAACTCAATTCCAATGCAAAATGCAAGACGCTCACAGTTAACCGAAACGTTGCATATAAACGTTGCACTCGAAATTGACATTGAAATTTTACACTCATAGCGCCCAAAGAAGTCATTATTTGTTGCATTACCTACAATGCTATCCAGTGTCCGTTTCAGGTACTATAGCACTTTGCTTGCGTGGAGATTTACGCAAATGCTATATGGGAGAGGCTTAAATGCCCAACCGTGGACTACAGGCTCACGATAGTGTTTAACGGAACTTAGAAGAATTTGCTCTCACGACCGTTCATCTTATACTGGGATGGTCAGAGGTCTAGACATTTTTGTATTTTCAATCCACTTTTCACTAGTGCTCATTGGAGACAATGTTGCAAGTGGTGACGAGCCTTTTCGCCATGTATCCAAGCCAACGATACTAATCGTGCGTAAGTTTCTAAAAACTCATGTGCCCTCCATGTGGGGTATCGTAACTAGAGTCTCCCCGTTTCGCAGGGAGATCGCCTAAGCAATGCTATATAACTAACATTACCAACATTCCTGTCAACCACTCCAACTAAGCATTACAGCTTTTACGACAGTAGTCGATTGGCGACATTCTGCTATTGGCGCTTGTCGAATGATAGCGATAGGAACTTCAAGTTTCGGATATATCATAACGCGTGTTTCAGCCTTCATCACAACAGTCTAAACGCGCCCGCGATGCAGCCAGTTCTACCTACTCTCATCATCAGACCTCTCCAATTCTTTTCTTTGCATCTCGTCATCAGTCTAGACAGTTTAGCCTTAGAATATTTAAGAACCATGTCACATATTAAAGGGAGGCCTTTGTCCAACAGTTGGATCATATTTAAACGAATACATACCTTCTGCATTTCGTTCGTTGAGTGAGATAATCGTAGCCCCACCTTAAGTTCACCGCGGAACCAACGCCTCTCCAAGATTGCCATAGATTTCTTGGAAATTTCACCCTGCCCACAGCGCTGGGCAAGTGGGTCGGTGACGGTGCCCACGCACTAGTGATGCTGCTCCCCATCACTAGTGGGGGATTTGGATTCGGCGAATTCGGATATTCCACAATGATTCGGTCAGGCATGGCCTCGTTTGTTGCCTATCTAATAGGGTATGCCCCATGCAAGTGGCGAAAGAGACCATTTATTTTAACATAAACCCTTACTTACCATCTATTTATATGACCAGTAAAAAAGTGTTTTTCGAATGAATAAAATAATAACTCGGAACAAAGGAAGCTAACATTTGCGGACGCTTTGGGAGCGTCGGTCGGGTCAAGGTAAGCTAGAGCTCTATTTCATTCCTTTGTTCGTGAAACCATTGCCAAGTGAAAGTGTGCCCTGATGGTTCCAAACTATCAATCGAATCGAATACCTCTGAGGGCTCGCTTTAATTTTATATTACGCGAGTGGTCTGGGTTTGATCCCCGTTGCACCACTGAAAATTTTTAATAGTGCTCGGCGGTGAAGGGTAACATCGTGAGGAAATTCGCATGGTACACAGCTCTCTCAAATATTGAGAGGAGGCCTTTGCCCAGTGGTGGGACATTTGCAGGTTGCTTACCGAATCGAGGGTACGTACAAACTTTGGATTTTCGTAACGGATAAACACATAGGGTACATATATGCTATATACATATAGATATATAGTATATGGCACGTTCTTCTGGTTTGCATCATTTAACATTTATAATTGTATACCAATGCCCTGTGAAAGACAGGTACAATTTAAAAGAAATATTTTTAGATTAAATGATATTTAAAAAAAAAGAAGCTCCATATATTCTTTTATCTTTCGCTTAAGCTACGAGTATGTTCATAGAGACGTGGTAGCCTAGTCCTCGATTTAATTTCATAGTACGCGAGTGATCTGGGTTCGATCCCCGGTGTATCGGATACATAAATTCAACACTTAAAAGTACAATTAACATGTTTAGTTTTGCCGACATCTGCAATCTAATCTAATTCTATCACGTGTTTGCTTCCGCTCGAATGGGCCGCCTCGACCAGGATGGTACCACGGCCTCGCAGAATACAGGCGTGAAGTAGAAGCATTTTAAGTTTCTGCGTTTCGTTCGGGGAATGAGGTATCCGGAGGTCCACACCCCTCCCCATTCCCTCCTCATCCTCCCTTCCATCTCCCAAATATCCTTAAAGACCGGCAACGGACCTGCAGCACCTCTGGTCTTGCAGATGTACGTGGGCGACGGTTATCACTTACCATCAGTTAAACCGCTTGCTTGTTTGCCGCCTTTTCCATAAAAAAAAATCATTTGTGTTTAACGCCACTTAAGGCGAATATCTGGTCCCAGATTACTATAGCTCATTGTTAAGAGAAAGTGCAATGTAATAATGTCGCTTCTACTAACTCTGATGCGCATAAATCCATAATGTTGTAATAAGCCACGGTTTTTTTTTTTAATGAAAAATAGGCTTACGTTTGACCTCAATCTTGCCCGATGGAAGGCGAAGATGAGGCCTAGGTGTGTACCATACACGCTTGCCTAGATGTCTGTTCACTTTGGCCTTAAAGATATCAAAAGGTAGGCGAGTGATATAGGGAATCTGGATCCGAATCAGGACATCCGAACTAGGTACCCGGTGTGAAGGGCTCGTAGCAATGAGTTTTTCGAACTTATTCAACACTGAAAGTTTCCATATACTCTTCACCTGCCATGTCACTCAAATTAACTCTAGTGGTTTTTTTTTTAGTTTTATGTGGGGGAAAGATGCTCGCACCTACCCGTCGCCGTGTCCGGTGACTGGTTATGTCGGGATCAGCATTGAAGATGCCGGATCGACGAAAACCCCCACGGAAGATATGCTGTTGGCCCAGTGGCCTTTACAGCTTCAGCGGTAGAGACTCAAGAGCAGAAGGCAAATTAACCTAGTGAAAATAGATTGAATCAAAAACTAAAATAAATGTCCTCTCTCCCCTCTGACCACCCCAGTTTTGCGCATACAGTCGTGAGTGAGAGTTTTAATTTATGTATAGACGCATTAAAGTTACCCTTAAAAGCTTTTTAAACATTTGTCGATTACATAAAACTGCCCACTTGTCTCAAACTCGGATCAATTACAGTAATCCACGAAAATAAAGTTATTGTTGTGCGCCATTTTGTCGAGGGCTCTTTTTTTATGTCCATTATGTTTTTTATAGTGTCAGCTGCACAAGTGGAGGCGCTATTGTTTGTGTTGGCGACAATAATAAGATTAATATCAGGGCGGTATACATGATGCTCCGTTGTGTTATTATTAAAAGTCTAATTAAAAATAGTGTAACATTAAAAAGAAAGTAAAGGAAAACAATTCAAAGCTAATAAATCAGTGTTTGTGGTGTAGTTCAAGAGTTAGATTATAGGATAATTAAATTCTTAGAAATAAAGGTTCAATACAGTTGCATGTTATAGTCGTACTTCGTGTTACGTAGCAAAACTTCCTTTAATATTTGAGAGGATTCTGAAGCTGTTTTTGAGGATCCTTTTCTTTTTGTCACTAGTTTATATTAACGCATAACAATAGCATTTCAATTGTTACAAAGTTGTGAAACGTGACGGGTTCAACGTAATTTTATAAGAGGTTTAAAGTTTGTTTAGTTCCGTTTCGCCATTTGGGCACAGTATCCAGTTAATGTCACTCTGCTGTCTATCCGTGTTATATCTTTACCTCGTTGAAAGAATGCGTTACAGAACTGAAATTTGTATTTTTGGTGTAGAATGTTGAATGTTTTTAAGGGGGATCCTATTCATGAATATCATGTGGGGTGTCATTGTCTAGAGCTCATCGAGTAGAGTACAGATATGGTTCTTTATCTTAAAAACTCCTTGGAGAAATTTTTATACCCCAAAGGAATAAATAAGGGCCGTCAAAGTAGTCAGTTTAACACCTTTTTTTGTTATGAGTGTCTCAAAAAACTGAAGTAGTTCGAAATTTGAAATTTCTGTATATTATGTACCATGTAACGTATTTTAACAACAAATAATGAAAACACCAATACATAAAGTAGTTTGAAACCAAAACAAACGGGTTAATTGGTCATACGTAAGGAGCCCTAGTCGACACCCGACTCGGACTTGGCCAGTTTTTAGATTTTTACCATAGTTTCGGCAAGCATCTGCTTCAGTGAAACATTGTGCGTGAATAACAAATTTTGAACGGGGTAGAGCCAAGTGGCGGCTTTTGCTGCTGCTCGAATGGGTCGACTCGACTGGGTTGATGACAGGGCCTCTCAGAATACCGACGTGAATTAGAGCCATCTTGTGCTTCTGCGTTTCGTTCGGCGAGTGAGGTAACTGGAGACACACTCCCCCTCGTCATCCCCTCGTATTTCTCCCTCTCGTCTCCCAAATACCCTTAAAGGCCGACAACGCACTTTCAGCACTTCTGATGTTGCAGATGTACGTGGCTGACGGTAATCACTTACCATCAGATGAACCGCATGCTCGTTTGCCGCCTTTCCCATAAAAAAAGAAATCGTTTAATATTGAAACACCATGTACCATGGGGACCGTGTTTGCGAAGCATGAGGGTTAATTTCGTGTATCTAGGAAACATGTGCGATCAACTGCCCCGCAGTGATCGGCGACCGAGGGGGATTTTTTATTCATTATAAACGATTATTATATTTAACCGTGCGTCGCGGCGTGAAATCGTATCCGTTAACGCTTCATTGGCATGGAATAGGCATGGTTAAGGGCTTCTACAAACGGGCGACTTATTGTGCGTAAAAATATTATCAAATGTATAGTAAAAGGGCGGCCCATTTCCGGGAATGACCCGCCACGCAGCTCCAGTGGAGGGTTGGCGGACTTCACATGTCCTCGATGACATTTTTTTGTTCTTTCTCAGACATACTGTGTTCCTCACGATGTTTTTCTTCACCGCCGAGCAGCTCTTAAAATTGCTATTAACAATTTTAGTGGTGCCGGCCCAAGGATCAAACTCAGGTCACTACATACTATTATATTAACAAGTTTTATAATATTTTCTTATTAAGAATTTCTTTCTTTTCTTTTTGCCCGTGTATTGAGAACCACATATGATATATGTTGTCTAAAACCTACATAAAAATGTTTATTGTTATAAAATAAATATAATTTGAATTTAAATAAACTATATCTATAGGGAAAATGTACATATTTACAAAATTGTTGTAGCCCTAAAACATTTTTGTTTAAATAGAAAATACTCTATCAAAAAAACTTCTTTAAGTAATAGGTTTAAGTAAATTAAAATACGTGAATATTATTTAAAGTTGATCATTGACTTGCAGTACCTAAGAGTTATATTTTGTGTGTCACAAATTTTGACTGCCCCCGGGATTCGAACTTACAGCTGCTGCGCAGATCGCTAAGTCTAACAACAACGAGGTAGTCGCTAGTGCATCGTAGCCCTAATATACGTAACGTCTACCGCGTAGCTTATAGATGGCGAGAAGAATTCAGTCGTGACTAAACGGTCAATTTGAGCCACGACTTCTGTGTAGGTTTTTTTTTATAATTTAATTTTCGATATTGAACTACAAAGCGGAATGTGATCTATAAATTGTAAATGTTACGATCAGACATTTTACCAGTTGCAACTCCCTTTTATGATGATATTGGCCGAGAATAATAGTTGATTGATTTTTGGGTAAAGTGGCAAACGATCAAGGGGTTCGCCCGATGGCAAGTGATCACCGACGCCCACGTACATCTGCAACACCCGAGGAGATGCAAGTGCGTTGCCGGCCTTTACACTCACCGAACTAAACGGAGAAGCATAAGATGCTTCTACTTCACGCCGGTATTCTGGAAGACCGTGATACTGGTGGTCGGTCCGGCCCAAACGAGCAGCAGCAAAAGCCGCCGCTTGGCTCTAACACACGCAAAACGTTGCCTTGATATAAATGTTGATATTAAAGTAAACGGCAACACCTACACCATTTTATTTACAAATTCCAACGTCACCGCGATGAGCGACAAATGACACTTACTTTTGTGAACGACAGATGGCGGAATAATGAAAGAAATAAATCAAAATCTGTATTTAACGCATGGACTACTTAACTTAAGTTGTCTATGATTTGAGGTAAGAACTTAAAGTTTCGTTTGTTAATTGAATGAACAGATCCCGAAAGTCTATCCCAGTCTAAATTAAATTTTATAAGATAAATTTATCTCATAGCCGTGGTCAGGTAGCCTAGTGGTCAGGGCGCTCACTTTAGTATCATAGAGCGCAAGTGACCTGGCTTCGATCCCCAGTGCCGGCACCACTTAAACTGTTAATAGCCGTATTTACCACGTGCTCGGCGGTGAAGGAAAACATCGCGAGGAAACCTGCATATCTGAGAAATAATAAAAAAAAATTCTAGCATATGTGAAGCCCGCCAACCCGCAATGGAGCAGCGTGGCGGGCCATTCCCGGCTCCTGCACCCTCTCAAGTATTTGAGAAGGAGGCCTTTGCCCAGCAGTGGGCACTTACGGGCTGCTACTTTACATTACTTTTTATTTCATATGCATCGCGCATTTCATCTCATTATTTACTTTCGTTCAGTTCTCATTGTCTAAGTATAAATTATCCAGTGTGCGTGATCTATGAGTGAGGTGGGTTCTAAAATTCCCACCACCGCGATCGCGTGCCGCATGAGCCGCGGCGATCTACATCTCAAGTGTTGTGGGTTCCTGTTACCTCTAACCTGCATCGGCTCCGTTGGGCACTAGAGATATTTTGTTGGCGAAGGTTTCTATCCGTTATTTATACAACCGTATAAAGTATAATTTGCACGGACGAGTTATGCGCGTCGTTTTATTGTTTGTAGGAAGTGTTGCTTTCAGCGTCGCTTAGTGCTTAACGTATCCAGGAGCGCGGGTCCGGGGTTCGAATCGCACTCGAAGTCGATTTATGTGAAAAAAAAAAGAAAGAATTTACTGACTTTCGTGTTCGGTCGTATTGATCTTATCGCATCTGCTTTCCATCGGATATGGGTATGGGAAGGTTAAGACGAGTGAGTGACGCGTAAACTTGTGGCACTCAATCTCCCGCGAAATTGACAACTGCCTGTAGTGTAGTACAGTAGACACTATCGTCATGTTGCAGTATGAGCACAGGATATGAGTCCTATATCTTATATACTTCCCTGAATATCTCATAACGTCCGATAGATGGCGTAATAACTGTCACAAAAAACTCCGACCTAAAAATACCCAAACCAATGATGCACAGTAGAGTTTGGTGATATGGGGAGATACCTTGGTCCAGCAGTGGATTATTAATACATTCGAAAAAGAGCAGGATAGCCGAGTGGTTAGGAGGTCAGCCTACGGACGAGGCGAGTTATGTTCAATCCCGTATGTGGATGGTGTACCGATAAGTTTTTTCGAAATTCATGTACGGATTTTTATGGTTAGCTTGGACAGTAAAGACGATGACAGGCTCACCACCTGTCACGTTACCACAAATAAGCCTTGGTGAAAAGAGTGTTGAAAGGACTTGGAAATTTCTAGACCTTTGCCCACCTCAGTATTTGGTATACGGCCGTTAGAGCTTAGTATTTTATTATAATTATAATCAATAATCGAAGAATTATCAATAATCGACCGGCTAGTATGTCTATACATCTGCTGTAAGCTCTGTCCAGGTTTATGATGGAAATTTCTAGACCATTGCCCACCTCAGTATTTGGTATACGGGACTTAGAGCTTAGTATTTTATTATAATATATTATTTTATTATAAGTATAATCAATAATCGAATAATTATCAATAATCGACCGGCTAGTATGTCTATACATTAGCTGTAAGCTCTGTCCAGGTTTATGAAGTATTTAAAGAAGGATTTTTATAATGTTAAGTTTCCCAAAGATGATCTCAGACCTGGGAATAAGATCAACTTATTGCCCCATATAAAAAAAACACCAGAGAAAGAATATCAAAGATGTAATTGACCCGTGGTAGCACAGCGGTTAGGGCGCTCGATTGAATTTTGATGCGATCTGGGTTCGAATTCCGGTGCCGGGACCACTTAAATCGGTAAATGCAATTTGAAGCGCTGAATGTACCAAGTGTTTGGCGGTGAAAACAAAAAACTACCTGAGGAAGACATGCAGTGTCTGATAAACAGTAAAAAATTGATTTCAGAAGACTTGCGAGGTCTGGTGGCCCGCAATACAGGAGACCGAACTTTCACGGCTCCAAAACCCTCTAAGATATTGAAAAGAAGGCTTAATCTAGTTGTGGGATATTGACAGGCGTCCTCGACGCTGAAGAACAGGATATTGCATGTCTGCGAATTAATAAATATTTCGGGGACGTGAATGCCGGCAGATCGCATGTTGCTCACGTGTTGGACCCTTTCCGGCTCCAAAACCTTCTCTTGTAGTAGAAGTATTTATATCAAGTATATTTTATGTATTTACCACGTGCCCAACGGAAGGAAAACATCGTAAGGAAAACTGCATGTCTGAGAAATAATAATTATTATTTCGAGGAAAGGTGAAGCCCGTCAATCCGCACTGGAGCCGCGTGGCGAGTCCTTCCCGGCTCCTAAACCCTCTCTGATACTAGTATTTGAGAAGGAGGCCTTTGCCCAGCAGTGGGCACTTACAGGCTGTTACTTTACTTTTATTTTATATTACTATTATGCAATACATTGTATGTAAGTGTTGTAACCGATTCCAAAAGTGTTCTTGTAAAGTTGAACGAATAAATAAATGTTAAATTAAATTACATTCCAGCCAATTGTTCCCTGTTACATCAATTGTTCGATGCGCATAAATATTTATGTTACAATCACTGTTCATTCGATTGTTGGATCGCGTAGTGACAGTTAAGAAAACGGAACGTTTCGGCGATCACGTGTAAAATCGGAAAGTCAAATGTGCATCCCTAACGACGCTCGTGACCCGACCGCTACGCCGCGTATCGACACGGATAGTGTTGCCACACAGCACTACCGATGATAATTAAATATTTATACTGTAAGAAATATGACTAACATATTTATCTATCGAACGGGGATCAGGCTCGCACTAGAGTGATAAACGAACTGTCCATTTGAAAGAAAGAAGAAAGAAAGAAAGAAAAATATTTTATTCGTAGCTACAATACAATATATGGTATACAACATAATACAATACACAAAACTTTTGATGCAAAATACAAAAACAGTAAATAAATAATATTAATATCAGTATTGGACTGCAGTCGAAATACTGCAGCGCTGATATTCTGCCGGTCCTGGGAGCAACTGCCCGGCAGTATCATATATTTGAATATATCAACACATAAGAATAAATGTCACTCAAATAAACTTAATACAACGATCGAGGTTTAAAAAGTTAAGGATTCAGGAATGACTTCTAAGCCATACCTGAATCCTGAATCATTAGATGGTAAGTGGCTACTGTAGGCCATGGTCACTTGTAAAACATCGATCCAAGAAGGTTACAGATGCGTCGTCAACACTGATGATTTAAATTCGAACGTTTCATTGCCTGTAATTATACTGGGTTTCTATACTGGTTGCACTGTTGACTGTTGAAGTTGTTGAATGTTGGTACCTAACCAAGAGAGACATTTCGCAGTAGGCGTCTTAAGATTAAATATCTATAACATTTTTGCAGTTCGTGCCCAGTAATTACTATAAGAGAGGCGATAGGCTGTCATTGTGACAAACTGGTACGAAGCGGCAGCTTCTGCTGCTGCTCGAATGGACCGCTTCGATCGAGGTAGCACCACGACCTCGCGGAATACCGGCGTGAAGTAGAGGCATCTTATGCTTCTGCGTTTCGTGCCATGAGCTAGGTACCTTTTAGGATTACCCCTTCATTTGAGCCGCTTGTTCGTTTGCCCCCTTGCCAAAAAAAGTCACGTTATGATAAATCAATCATTTGTCATGACACGAATAGCCATTGTTTGTATATTGTCTGTATGATGCAGAGAAATTAAAGCAATGCGACGTACGCAAATCAAATTTAGCATAGTGGCCATTTATGCTTAAAAAATTATCCTTAATAAGAAATGTACCCTATTATTGTTCTTTTTAGGAATCCTAGCTGTCCCGTAGTTGGGACAATTGTGGATACATATTACAATTATATTATTAAAATAGAATATTTATATCGACATCGATATAAGAGTGGGCACAACTCTTGCGCTTGTCCGCTTGTTAGCCGTCCGTTTGTCACTTCCGTATACTGCAACGCTAAATAGAGCTGAGTTAATTAGCTCCGTAACGGTGTTCGGGTCATCACGGGTCTTGGTTGCAGTAAAGAGTCAGTAATTAAATGCCAGTATGACGGCATGTTAATGAGAGAAACTGTTTCTTTTATCCCATTACTACTTCCATTTATCCTATCATATTCAATGAAGAAAAATAATCTTCATTAGCAAATTTAAAGTTAACCAACAAATGTTAGTGCTCGAGAGTCGACTTACGTTGTACAGAAAAAGTGTGTTAACTTTGTGACGTCATCTCTCAAAATGTCGATTGTCTATTTTAAATGACGACAGAGTCGTAGATTAAGGAAAACTTAAGGAAGCCAGAACATTTGAGAAAAAGGCATAAATGACCTTTTGAGATCTTCATGGATAGATTAGACGTTATCGACGCAGACTTTGCGGTTGGATCGCCGATCGCTGTAGCTTTTTTTTTTTTTTATGGAAGTGGGAGGCAAACGAGCGTGCGGCTCACCTGATGGTAAGTGATCAGCGACGCCCACGAACATCCACAACACCAGGGGAGCTACAGATGCGCTGCCGGCTTTTAAGTGCCGGCTGATGCCTAGCGTCTTCTCATCAATGGTTCGGGTGTTTTAGGTCTGTCATTTTGGATATTTATGTCGTCGGTAGCCGGAGACCTGCTCATTTCCTTAGACCATTTGTCGAGTTCCACAACTGCGCAGCGATGTGGTTTGCCAGACTCTGTTAACGTTTCCTTCGCTCGGAAATGTTTTTAAAATTACCTTATGGTGTCTATATTTTGATAGTCTTCAGTTTGAATTATTTATTCACTATCATTGGGTTAAGTTATTATTAAATATATAATTTAATGTTTTTTCGGCACAGGCAATTTAACGGTTTATCGGTTACTTTACTTACTTCTTCCACGACGGGTATGGTCATAAAACTGTAACATAAAAAACCATTAGAGATTTATCAAAACCATCAGTTAAATTTATTGACAATTATTATTATCTGGTTTCACAACATAATTTAATTATTGTATAAGTAACCGACCGGTTTCATCTTACGGTACCTATATTCCTGGATAATAATTAAGACGTGAAACTAGTACAAGAGATAATAATAATTGTCAATATGCTGAAGTTTCACCGAGTGAGACGACAATCGCAAGTATAAATTACAGTCAAATTTTGATTTCGTTGTAAATTAACATTACGTTAAAGCAATATATATGCAAAGCGCGTGCGCGGTGCATGTCGCAGCGACTGATGTTAATCTCTGCCCGTCTTGTTAGTGATGTGGCGTGATGTTAAAAGCATAATTATGTCCTCATATTACAGTTTAACTTTGGCTCGGAGATGATCCTTTCTAGGATAATTTAGCTTCGACGAATTAGGATGGATCTTCTGCCATCATTCGATCACCACAACCTCGTTTGCTTACTAGCATGGTACATTACCGTGGTAGAGCCAAGCGGCGGCTTTAGCTGCTGCTCGAATGGGCCGGCTCGATCGGATTGATACCACGGCCTCGCATAATACCGGCGTGAAGTAGAGGAATCTTGTGCTTCTGCGTTTCGTTCGGTGAGTGAGGTAACCGGAGGCCCATACCCCCTCCCTATTCCCCTCCTCTTCCCTCCTATCTCCCAAATATCCTTAAAGACCGGCAACGCACCTGCAGCATCTATGGTGTTGCAGATGTATGTGGGCGACGGTAATCACTTACCATCAGGTGTATACATCACGTATATACATCTGCATCGCCAGAGGTCCTGCAGGTGCATTGCCGGCCTTTAAGGGTATTTGGGAAATGGGAGGGAAGAGGAGGGGAATAGGGAGGGGGTGAGGGCCTCCGGTTACCTCACTCACCGAACGAAACGCAGAAGCACAAGACTTTTGCCCGCGTGGACCAGAAGCCGAGCGTGGTTAGAGGCCGAGTGTGAAGACACGGCCGTGTCCCGGAGCGCCTCGCCAGCTGGGAGATGGAAAAGGTGTGTTCTAAGCATTCCATATGTAGTATGCACTGAGCAAGCCCCGAGTGTCAACAAAAAAAGGCGGTAATATTGATAAAGGTTTGTAAAGTTGAAGAGTCAACAATAACCTCAAATTTAATATTTATTTATTTATATATATATAGATTCTAATACAAGATACAGATTATAGACGAACATGTCGACTCGCGCATTGTTTACGACCAAAGTATTGAATATAAAAACGATATATCCTAATGCTTATGGTAAATAAATTCAGGTTATCTCAGTTCTCTTTAAAGTCTCTTTAAACGTACGCCGTAGGTGTTCATTACCATACGGACCTCACGCAATACCCGTGATGTAATATAACGGACTCATTGATTTGAAAATTTAATTCGGAAGGACACGGTGTGACCAGCCAGCGATGTAAGATGTGTGTAGGTTAGACCAGTGGTTGTTAAACTAGAGACGTGTAACTTTCCAACTTAAACAAAATATTCGGTTCTTTAAAATATGACGCGGTAACAGAAATTCGATACTAATCTGCAACTATGCCACTTAAAAAAAAAATCCACGTAAAAAAAAACTGAGCCATGATAGCCGAGTGGTTAGGAGGAGAAAGAGAGAGAGAGAGATAGTAATATGATAAAGATAGACTGAAAGAGACAGATTTTCAGATCATAAACGATTTAATGCTATTCCATTCTTTTATATTTCGATTATAAACAGAAAGAATATTCTGTTAATAATCGAAGTCGACCAAAAAAAAATTTCTTATAGGTTTGTTTAAGTATCATATACTTTATTGTTAAGTCCTTAAGTTAAAAGTGAAAAAAAATATGGCGGGTTTGAACTAGACAAATTTAAACCATTTTTTTTTGTATCTATATAGTCAAGGTCTCGGATTTTCGGCGGACTTTTCTTAAATGTTTCCTGTGAAGTGTTATAGGGTGTTTTATCTCACTTAATAATAAAAATGAGAAGAGAGTTTGAATGTCTGCCGTTGAAGTATGCTTAAAAGACTGAACGGA
The DNA here is from genome assembly GCA_029286595.1 of Bhutanitis thaidina. NCBI lineage: Eukaryota > Metazoa > Arthropoda > Insecta > Lepidoptera > Papilionidae > Bhutanitis > Bhutanitis thaidina. Next base: position 9,128,101 of record JAGSMS010000028.1, on the reverse strand, counting down.
TATGAACGTAATTTAGCAGTGATGTGGTTTATGCCAGGAATTAGTATACATTTATTTCAATCAGGAGGTCTCGTGGGACAAGGTTTGAGACCACGCTGGCAAAGTCGAAGGTACCCACCAGTATATTAATATAAAAAAATTTAAAGAATACTTGGAACGTTCGTGATATTACATGAATATAAGATTGTGCTATAAAGGTGTATTAAATTTTGGGATATTACGTCCCCGTTTCATAAATTTGGATAAATACGCCTTCTCCTTAAATATCCTTAAAACTAAGTTTCTCAAATTATTTACGAACTTTAAGTTACTTTAATTATTTACACACATCTCAAAATAAATATTGTACAGTTTGACAGGCACTGGTTAAATACATTTATGGTGAATCTTTTAAAACAGTGAAACGCAACTTTGAGACTAATTGCATGCTCCTATGCTTAGCAAGGCGAGATAATATTCAAATGCAATGGTAATAAGGTGCGTTCACCATAAACATCCTATTCTCATTGATAATGAAGAGACTTTGTATTTAGAGCCTTACTTTCTACAACTTCATTCATAAATCACTGTGATTACTTAATGGAAGTTAATTAAGTAAGTCTGGACGGTACGATTATTTTCGGTAATCTTTGTATAATGTTTATTCTGTATTTATATTACTGTATAATGTTTATGGTCTAATCATTTAATATATGCAAGAGGATGTGGGTGGCGCCTTTATTAGTTAAGCTAAAGGAAAGCTTTGTGAGCTTTTATTACGCTATTTCATTACAGTTGGCGATTGGCGGTTCCAGAAATATTGACTGTCAACTATAGGTTTTGGTAAAGGCTCACTCACCCACTCACTCAGCAGTTGAGTAGCTTCTGAGATAGCACTGGTACTGAGGTGGCAGAGCCAAGCAGCGACTATTGGCGCTGCTCGACAGGGGTAGTACCGGCGAGAAATAGAAGCATATTGTGCCTCTGCGTTTCGTTCAGTGAGTGAGGTAACCGGAGGCCCACTCCCCCTACCTATCCTCATCCACCCTCCTGTCTCCCAAATACCCTTAAAGGCCGGCAACGCACCTGCAGCACCTCTGGTGTTGCAGATGTACGTGCGCGACGGTAATCAATTACCATCAGATGAGCCGCTTGCTCGTTTGCCGCCTTTCCTAAAAAGGTAACCGGAGTAGGATACGAGTATTTTTAATTTATTTCACAGGCAACTTTAAAAAATAAACGAACACCATTTGTGAGATCTTCTAAGTAGAATGTATGTGTCTATCGTAAGCCATTTTAAATTAGAATTAGGTAAAGGTTTAACGCGAGGTTCCGTGGAAAAATCGACTACAATAATGGGATCCGTGACTGATTGCAGCGGAGGCGACCTCTGCCGGGCGCTGGTTCGTTCGCGGTACAACGTTGTCCATTGGTCAGGGAAAGCGTGGATTTTTAAATTACCTAACTTTTTTTTTTTTAAAACATCAACTATAACATGCAGTTGTTTATTAAATGTTAAAGAATTATTAAAGATGTTTTTTCTCATACAAGTTTTTTAGCCAAAATTTTGAAATTAAGTTATACTGTACGTGGTAGACCAGTGGTCAGAACGCTCGCTTTAGTTTCATAAACGCGACTAACCTGTGCTGTATGTACCACATGCAACAATCAAAACATGGTGAAAACATCTTGAGGAAATCTGCATATCTCAGAAATAATTACAATATTATTTCGACGCCATGTGAAGTCCGACAACCCGTCCTTCCCGGCTCCAAAGCGCGTTGGGATATTTGTAAAGCAGGCCATTGCCAAGCTGTGGGCACATACAGGCTGCTACTTTACTTTACTTTAATCCGAATATATTTTAATAAAATATCTGTAACTCTAACATCGGCATCTCCAATAAAGCGTAATTAAAAACCGGCATACGAGTATATATCCTGGAAACAAACCGTACCACCCCTGGCAGTAGGGGCGCTGCTCTCCATGACTAGTCGGTGGGATTTGGCCTTTATTCCGTCAACAGGGCCTCCTTTGTTTGTTAGCAGGGTGCAAGGGAGGAAAGGCATTTAGAGAAAGATATATATTTACACTTACACTCCCGTTTACTATTTATACTATTTCGTTTTCCTAAACAAATTGTAAAAGAATTAATGTACCGCCCAAGTTTTCTTGTTTATATATCATAAATTAAATAACGGTCAACAGATTGTCGATAACATTTTAACGACATCATTATGTGAGTGAACTGCATCCTTAATCGTTAATGATTGGAATAAAACAGGTTTCATTAAAATTTACTGTTTAATTTGATAATGCTGAGGTAATAGAGATAAAAAAAAAAAAAAAAAATTACACATTTTGTACAAAGTTATTTATTTTTATATATTGCATAATAAAAGCATTCCACAGTTTGTAATGTGTTCTTTCGTTATTCGGAAATGAAGTAACGTCTGATACTGTTAACTATCAAATACTTATTAATGAATTTTTCCTAGCTAGATGGATGGTGGCCACTTCGCTGTATAGGAGTCGTTTGGGTACGTACCAGCCCCGTACCCATTTCTACCGCGAAACAGCTATGTAACAACTCTGTGTGTTGTGTTATGAGGTATAGAGAGCTGGTATAATTACGGCATTGGGAGGCATTCCATCTTACTAATAGTTCTCAAGGGTGGCAACGCAGCTGTAACCTTCTTCGATTGAAGTTATTTGTAGGTGTCTATGGTCTGCAGTAGCCGCTCACCATCATTGGTGGCCTATTATCTCGTTTTTACCCCAATCCATCAATCAATGTGGTTCTTATACATCTAAGATAACTATATACCATAGTGGGGCCAATTTTGCATCACTGTTTTCCTTCACCAACGAAGTGATAGAATATAATTAGAATTGACGTTACATTGAGCGTGTTAACGCGTGGTTTTAATTTCACCGTGGCTCAGTGGTTAGCGCACCTGAATACCGAGACATAGGTCCTCAAAGAGAAACTTATCCATACTTACCTGTTATTAGACTATTAAATATTAAACGTTTTACAGGTGAACCGCTGAATTAAATCTTCTATGGAGATAGATATCGTTAACCATATGTCGTACGTATTCTATATCGATTCCGTGAAAGCTGAGGGAAAACTTGCCACGCGGACGAAGTCGCGGGCAAGTATTATTTCTGTGATATTTGCATTAAAGACGATTTCATTCTTTTCAACTTAAAAGATTGAATATTTAATAAAATTTAATTTCAGGGATATCACAATTTTTTGTAACTGTTCACTGACTTTTAACGTCATGTGTTTATGATTTACTTCCGTTATATTTTGTAGCATCCTCTGTGCGTGATGTAAATTCTGAACAGCAAAATCCGGATAACAATTTTAGTAGTACCGGCGCCGGGATTTGTATCCAGGTCACTGTGTTACTTTTTAATAATAATTAAACGTTAATCGTTAATAATATCCTAGAGCCGTGTTAGCTTAGTGGTCAGGAGGCTCGCTTTAGTTTCATAGAGCGCGAGTGACCTGGGTTCAATCCACGGTACCGGCACCACTAAAATTGTTAATAGCATTTCTAAGTGCTGTATTTACCACGTGCTCAGCGGTGAAGGGAAACATCTGAGAAATTCTAAACCCTCTCCGATACATGTATTTGAGAAGGAGGCCTTTGCCCAGTAGCGGGGGGCACTTACAGCCTGCCACTTTACATTTTACGTTAATAAAAAAGAATCTAGGACTGTCCGCGACGCAGGCACATCGCATGGCATCTGTCCGTGGCCGCTCGCGATCCTCTTTGGCAGCAAAATGAAAAATTGCCGGCTCTCATAAATTACCGGCGGCCGTCGGAGCGCGCCGTGACGCGTAATTGTAGCGTAGTCACGAAACTAGCGCAGGGGTCATGCGGCGCTGCCCGGGATAGTGCAGGAGCCGGTGACGCTGTGTCCGGTTACTTTCTAAGAGACGACTAAAATTTTTTTTAATTATTCTTTCTACTGACGAATTCACCGCATGCCGGCGGTTAAGGAAAACATAAAAAAAATCATTTTGTATAGCAGTGTTCGTTCAATATTTTTAACATCATTATTATTCTTGGTTACAATTTGTTTATTTATTTATTGAAACTTTATTGCTATCACCTTTAAAAATGATTACAAATGGCGTACATAGTACGCTTTGGCATTTTCTGTCAGTTTACGCGATATTGTTCATCGTTTAAGACATTTAAAACTTTTTAACTCACTTTTCAGTAGAGATTATATAAGCCAACGAGATAGGCGGAGAGCCTGTCGTTGTTTTAGTTACCAAGCTAACGATAAAAATCGTACATAGTTTAGAAAAACGCCTTCACTTTGGGGATCGTATTCGTGACTTCTGATCCGGAGGGACATTCCCCTAACCATTTGACTATCGTGGCATATACATTCAAAGAAACGGTATTGCTGTCCTGCTTAAAATAAAAATACATTTAAAATTATAGTAGTAACGTACAGTAGCACAGTACGTATGTGTATCTCAATACTGGAAACAGACCTCCTCTCATTATTTCAAAGGCTTTAGGAGCCGGGAATGTTCCGCCACGCTGCTACAGTGAGGAACCCACTGTCCGGTGGAACATGCCTTGTTTTTTAAACATTTTTATTAAAATAAAATTGTTGTCTGTTAATCTTATTGGTAATCCTTATTAAATAAATAAAGTTGAAGTAAGTTCTAACTAACATGGGAAAGAGCCGTGGTAGCCTAGTGAGCAACGCGGTCGCTTGCTTCTTATAATACGTGAGTGTCCTGGGTTTGATTATTGATGACCACTAAAATAAGTTAATTGTAATTTGTAAATTCTGAATTTACCACGTGTTCAGCGGTGAAGGAAAACATCGTGAGGAAATCTGCATGTCTGAAAAATAATAAAAATATTATTTCGAGGATATGTGAAGCCCGCCAACCTGCACTGGAGCAGCATGGCGGGCCCTTCCCGGCTCCTAAACCCTCTCTGACACTCGTATTTGAGATGGAGGCCTTTGCCCAGGAGTAGGCACTTACAGGCTGCTACTTTTACCAATCAACGTCTCAACGTTATACGAGTTCCTTGTATACTTGAAAATTTTAACTACTTATATTAAATTGTTGCATAAAATGTTTGACAGTCTCTCTGCTTATACAACCGCACCCGTACATTTCTGCTCTCTAGACTCTAGAGCGGACGAGCCAATCTAGTGGCGTGCCCCGGCGTCGTTTGTCGGCACCGATTTATTGTCGCCGATCTGCTGATATCGCCACAACCACCGGACTATCCGCCACTGTCGATCTCCCAACGCTAGCTTGTTCCCGTAATTGCTACATGGGAGATGAGATAGTTTCACACCCATAGCGTGCTGAGCGGAAAACTAAATGTTGTAAGTACCTATGCACTATAAGTAATCATCTATGTTTACGTATGTAATATATATATATATATAATTGCCGTTAGAATTCGGAACGGAAAGTATGAATTCCATGACATCCGTGCTATGTTAAGAACCTGTATTACAGAGGTGTCTTCTGCCGATTACAGTAATAATTTCTTATAACAACAAGCAGAATAGTATAGACTAGATATTAGTACAGAATTATGAGAAAGAAAATTAATAGTAACAGTAATTAACTATGTAACTATATATATATACAGAGATCGTCTGAGTATGTGTGTGTGTGTATGTATAATGAAAGAACAACTACTTTGTGACGAACAAGTATTTATTTATGAATATTAATTTAATTATTGTACAGTTGTATTGTTTTAGTTTTTGTACAGGTTAAATCCGTTTACTGGTTTAAGTTCTCTGTTTGCTCATAGTCTCATGTAAGACGCTATATATATATATATGTGTATATGTATAGTGTATAATGTGTTTTCTATAATATACAACTATAATTACAAGTACATCTAAGTGCCAGTCATGTACGTTTATAAGTATTCTATTGTAGTACATTTTCTTTGCTCAACCTAATTATAGATTGGCGGAGAATGCCTCTTGGCATTAAGTCCGCCATTTTGTTCTTCTCATAAGTGAAAGTAAAGTTGAAATAAATAAATTAATTAATAAGTAATTGAGAGTCCATTAAAGTGCAGTGTTTAAATTTGTAGGTTTTAAACGAAAAGGATTTAGATTCCAATCACGATTGTTGTATTCCCGACTTACGATATCGTTCACCGGTATCCATGTGATGAATTCAGTATTTGAAATTGCAATTAATATTTTTTTAATGTTGCCAGAATCGGGCATCAGGCCCAGATCATGAGCTACCACGGCTATCCGACAACTTTTAATTTTAATTTCGTTTTAATCGAAGTTTTCTGCCACGCACTTTGATTTTGTGGAATCAGCTGTCGCCAGCAGTATTTCCGAACAGTTACGACTTAGGGACCTTCAAGAAAAAGCTTATTCCTTCCTTAAAGGCCGGCAGCGCATCTGTAGCTCCCCTGGTGTTGTGGATGTTCGTGGGCGTCGGTGATCACTTACCATCAGGTGAGCCGCACGCTCGTTTGCCCCCTTCTTCTATAAAAAAAAAAAAACTAGTGATGTTATTAATATCAGTGCACAGATGTTTTTTTGATTAAAGACCCGATTTCCATATCCTTATGAGAATAGCAAAAGATCAGTTTAATAACCACCGGTGACTAAAGTTCTAACTTCTCTAGTGGCAGCTTCGTACCGTTAAAAGCAGTATTATATTACAAATGGAGGGAGTCAAGTATAAGTTGAAAAGATAGATATAAGTTGGTCCCATTAAAAAAAATGATTTAAACTTTCAGGATTATTAGAATTTTTACAGATTTTAGTATTTAGTTATATCTAGTGATGGTTATGGTTGAAAGGGGCGTAGGAAGTAACATATTATATTCTATTCCAAATGCCAATCAGACTTGCACTTGGTATACCCTGCTAGCTTACAAACAAGATTCTGGTGACCGAATGTCGGTGGAAAATCCGTCCGAACTGACTATTGATGAGCAGCAGCATCACTTGTGTGATGGTCCCGGCTCTGTGCTCACAGAACCCGCTTGCCCAGCGTCATGAGAACAGACAAACCATTGACCACCATGAACACTGGCTGTTACTCGCTTTCTTGGAGGGGGGCCTGTGTTCAGAAGTGAACATAGATGAGATTATGATGGTTATATCTACGTTATAAATGATTTTCATACTGAATGAATGAGTGAATGAAATGAATGAAAATTCTTCTTTGATGTCAGATCTATAGCTTCGTTTGTCAAGTGTCTAAACTTTTTTTTTACAATCTACCGCTGTTTTGTAACGAGGTTCCTCTGACAAAGTAGAAACAGGCGAAAAAAACTCCTTAGGTATCATGTTTTTTTGTTTTTTTTTCAATATTTATTTAGTTCTATAGACATGATTATGTTTTGAAGAGTTCCGGTTTAAAGAACTAGGCGGATTAGTCCCTCTTGTCTCCATTTTCCCGAGGTCATAGCTAAAGAATGTGGTTTAACAAAAAAAAAACAAAATATTTCGTATGTATGTATGTATATATTCACGCCTTTTTCCCTACGGGGTAGGCAGAGACAATCTTTTTCCACTTGCTACGGTCCTGACATACGCCTTTCGCTACTCCCACTTTCATCAATCTTCGCATGCATACCTCGCCTTTTTTCAGAACGTCTCCGATTTGATAGTGAAATGTTCGCCTAGGCCGTCCTCTCCCGACTCTACATGTTAAAATGTTTCAGCTGCGTTCAAGCCCACTATTTAGCCTAGGAAGCGACCTAATAACTTTACAACTCATAACCTTTTGAGAACCCATATCTATACATTGATATTTTTTCAACAGAGAACGGTTTACTTTAAAAAAAGATACAGTCGTCACAAACAAATAAATCAAAGCCGGATTCTGCCCGAACAAAAGATCGCCACTCAAGTCAAGTCCGGCTTTCTTACGTCGAGCGACCGGAGCAAAAACTGAAAAGCCACACCATACCCACGGTCACGTTTCACCATTGTTTACCTTCACGACTGCCGTTCGGGGAGCGGCCGATCACAGCTTCGCAACGGCCAATGACGCTGGCGCGTACGCAAAACCCCGCCTTAACGAACGCCCACCCCCGTCACGTAATTCGACCACAACGGTGGGGGTCACTTGGTAACTTAGATTGTGCAACGTTGAGCTGTTAAGTTTTAAGCAATGCCTTGTTTGCGGACGATGTATTTGATTGTCGGGCCGTTGCACAATAGAGTAGAGACGTATAATGAACTCACAGAGGCTATAGGCAGAGAAGACGGATTTCCATTTAAGACTTTCCCGTAACGCGTCTCTCGCCACCTTCGAACCCATTACGTAAACACATTCAGCGCGGATATGGGTGCACTTTATTAGGGTTATTCAGTAACAGTATATCGCCAATTTGTACTACATACGTCCGTGTGATGCGTCTGATGGCGATCCCCGAGCGATTCACTAAGGCCGCATAAATTTGCACGCAGTGTGCAAATAACACACGGCAGCTCCGAATCTGTAACAATTGCAAAAATCACTTAATGAATTAATCCGCGTATACGGTTTAACTTTTTGCTCTGTATGTCATCGGTTTGTATTTTTTTTTTATTGGATTGGATAACAAACGAGCTAACAGTCCACCTGATGGTAAGTGACTATTGCAGCCCATGGAAACCAGCAAACAACTCAAACTCAAGTCGAAGCAGGTTACAGGTGCATCGTCAGCCCTGAGGACTAAGATGGAATTCCTTACAGCCTGTAACTATCCAGTATAGTCTCTTTACCTTTCAAACCGGAACACAGTTATTACTCTGATGTTTGGAGACAGAAATGGGTACGTGGGCGGTACGTACCCAGACGACTCTTAAGTAGAGAAGGAGCCTAGCTCCGAATGAAACTTAGTCTGTATAAGTTCTGGCATCCTAGAAATAGTTATTCCATCAGTCAGATGCCACGACCTTGTTTTGGCACTCACACCGTCACAACATATGCACTACACTTTTTCTACATGGTAGAGCCAAGTGGCGGTTTTTGCTGCTGTTCGAATGGCTCTTGGTATTTCTGCGTTTCGTTCGGGAAGTGTGGTAAGCGGAGGCCTACTCCCACTTCCACTTACCTCTATTAACCAATTCAATGAAAGCATCTGGTTATCTGAATAACTAACAACACACTTGGTCGAATTTGGACCACAGGGGATACAGGATTTATTTATTTATTTATTCTTTATGGTGTCCCTAAAAAAAAAAGGAATACAATAGGCGGACATATTGCCTTTTGGCATTCTCTACCAGTCAACCCTGGATGAGAAAGAAAACATGTTGGCAGATTCAAAATAAATAATAAATATAAATTAAATATTAATATTAAATACATAACCCTTATAATATACTTACATACTTATAACATACATAATATACTATACATAAACATATAATACATACATAAACAAATTAAATATGAAGAGGAAAATCTCAGATGGCATTTGCCTTCAGATGGTGATGACGGAGCAGGGTTTTGAATTAGGTTACATAAATATGTAACCACACTCGCTTGTGTCACGCTCAGGCGTAGGCAGAATTACGGATTTCCGTTTGGCAAGAGTCATGGCAGTTCAACGGTATTCCGTAACCCACTTTTATGGCAGATAAATAAAGAATTCACTCGCGATCTATGAAACTAAAGCGAGCGACCGAACCACTAGGCTACCACGCCTCTATTAAATTTAGTAAATTAAGCACATTTAAATGGTAATTACATGTTTTTCCTTTACAAGTTATTTACAAGTGGCAAACCCTTTTTCGGAGACCAAAAATCTTAAAGTCCAATAGTTGGTGCATAGACAAGGTTACATTACTTTAGCTATACATTAATATTTTATGTTATAATAACGTGAATTATTATATTGTACAGACGACTCGAGACGGACGTAAAAAATCCAAACAAATTACATTACAACACAATTCACAAGTAGACTAGAAACTTCCCTCGAAACTCCGGCGCATTATTAACAAAGTCTTATCTTAATGAGAGTCTCACGTAAAAGCGATAATGCTAAATTGGCACAATATTCAGCTCGTGACGTAGAGGTTGAGGGCTGCCCGAGATACCGATGCATCGATATATCGACTTAATTGCAACGATACATCGAGCAATCCTATCGATGCAGGTCACAGCTTCACGCGCGCACGACGTACTACCTTCATTACCTCCCCTGTAATGCATCGATAAGACTCTGATTTGTACGGCTCACGTTACTAATGGCGTGATACGGGTTCCGTATATCTCTTCCACTGTATTAATTGTGGACATTTGTTCCGTGTACGTGTTTGACTGAATGACTATATATCTCCAGACAAACGATTTAATTTTACACGTTCTGTTTATGTAAGACTTCTTGCTAAGGAAATGTTATAAAGTCTAAAGAGTAACTAAAATTAAGACTTGTTCGTCTTCATTACCCTGTTAAAGTTCACAGTTGAACATAGATCTCTCCAAGAAAGCTCAGCAAAATCCGGTATACATTTCTTGGAAGTTTTCCCATACTCACCAATCTGGGCAAGCGTATTGGTGAACGCACGGCCGTTGCTCTGGCAATAGTAATGCCGCATCTCGTCACTAATCTACGGGAATTGGGTTCGTCGAATTCGGATGGACACTACGCCATTATCCAGTTGCCAGAGTCTCGTTTGTTTTGCACCACTTGCAGGTGAGGTTGATAAAATCAAAAAAATCAATATCATTCTTCTTCCACACATTTTTTTTTTGAATCCGTTGTCATTTCCTAATGAGGTTCCTCTGATGAAGATAAAACAGGAAAACCTTTTTTTTTAAATTTTTTTTTTGGAATTTAATACAGTAGTACATTTTTACAATACAACCTTTAGAAACTGCTCAAGACCGATCAACTATTTCCCACGGGTTACAAAATCATAATAATTTATTTGCTGAATATAGGTATGTTACAGATGTGAATTATATATTGCTTCGCTATACTCTAATCTATTCAACAGAGTGTGCAAATATTTAAATGTTCGCTTAAAGACTATCACATTATTTAATCATTAATATGAAACATGTCAATAAATTGATAGATTGATATTAAAATGTAAGTATTAGAAAACTGAAAAGGGTGGTATTAGAATAACCCTTTTTTTTTAAAGTCTTTATTTATTAATAATTGGAGCAATATACCATATATTCCAATCAGTCAGAGACATGGGAAGAGACACACCCAAAAACCGATATAATTAGAGATTTGCACAAATATTGACTTCGGCTGGGATAGAGCCAAGCGGCGGCTTTTTCTGTTTGCGCGACTTCGCAGAATACCGGCGTGAAGTAGAGGCATCTTGCGCTTCTGCGCTTCGTTCGGTAAGGGAGGAAACCGGAGAACCCACAACCCCCTCCCTATCCCTCACATCCCCCAAATATCCTTAAAGACTGGCGGCGCACCTGCAGCTCCTCTGGGCTTGCAGATGCAAGACGGTAATCACTTACCATCAGGTGAGCCGCCTGTTCATTTGCCTGCATACCCAAAAAAAAAACAAGAACAAGAACAAGAATCCATTGTTTAGCACACAGGTGTACGTTAACTAATATATATATATATATATATATAAATATACTCTCGGAACACGCGACATAACAAAAGAGATGGCAGATTCTCACGCCGTTACCAAAAGCCTATAAACTAAATATGTATCAAAAACTTTTTTCATGCATCTCGCTTATTTAATAAATGTCACAATTCTCTTAAGAATCTCAATCGCAGATGTCACAAATTGATGTGACCGTGTACTACCGCCTCGTACCGCCGAATAAAAGAACACACGATCGCATTACCGACCGTTAATATGCGGCAGCGGTACACGGCCATCTCGGCGCTACATCAACGCGGTGGCGGTCCCGGGTTCATTCCGATCACGTACTTAATTGTGCCCGCATCTTTGACCGCGCTTTCTAAAATCTGTTAAAGTTCCCGGAGACGGAATCTCCGAATGGATTCGCACCACGTGAGCGATAATGGTGACTCTTGTTTTGTCAGTTACTTGAACATCACTACGTCTTCGCGGTCTTATATCTCAGTTTTGAAGTCAGCAGTACTGGCTGTTACACGAGGTACATGTTTGAAACGTCTTCCTTATCCTTGGGAGCATTTTCTGTAACCAGTTGGGTTGGTGATGGCAGTAAAAAAAAAAAATATTTTTTTTTTAATGAAAAGACGGCAAACGAGCAAGCGGTTCACCTGATGGTAAGTGATTACCGTCCCCTCCACATACATCTGCAACACCATAGATGCTGCAGGTGCGTTGCCGGTCTTTAAGGATATTTGGGAGATGGGAGGGAAGAGGAGGGGAATAGGAAGAGGGAGTGGGCCTCCGGTTACCTCACTGACCGACCGAAACGCAGAAGCACAAGATACCTCTACTTCACGTCGGTATTCTGCGAGGGCGTGGTACTGTCCCGGTGGAGCCGGCCCATTCGAGCAGCAGCAAAAGCCGCTCCTTGGCTCTACCACGCTTAAAAGTACCCGACATGTCACACCCTAGATAACTCTGTTATTCGTCGCTGATTTTGATAATTAAGAACTGGTATTTACGAGACCAGAAGATTTGTCTGTTATTTATTTACACTTTTATGACATCCTGGTAGGTGATAGAGTGGTAGAGTCACATAAGGCATCACCACACGGCATCGAAGATAACATACGTAGCTGATAACATTAAACATTACATTACTAAGGGTCAGGTCTGGGAAGGTATTTTGAGTTCCGATTTGAAGGGTATACTGTGCTGGTGTAGTTACAGGCTGCGAGGTACTCCATCTTAGTCCTCAGGTGTGACGACGCATCTGTAACCTTCTTGGATCGATGTTTACAAGTGTCCATGGGCTACAGTAGCCACTTACCATCTAATGATTCAGGATTCAGGAATGACCACTAAGTCATTCCTGAATCCATAACTTTCTAAAACCTCGGTCGTTGTATAAAGTTTATTTAAGATAATGACATTATTTCTTATGAGTTGATATATTCAAATATATGATACTGCCGGGCAGTTGCTCCCAGGACCGGCAGAATATCAGCGCTGCAGTATTTCGACTGCAGTCCAATACCGATATTAATATTATTTATTTACTTTGTAATTATTTGATTGACGTTGTTCGCCATAAGGTGGATTGAAGCTGCTAGTTCCTTTGACAAAGGGTGTCAAAAGAATCCAATAAAAAAAAAAGATGCAGGAACGAAAAGGCAACCAACTCCGACTCTATCTATTCCATTACAAAACTAATAAACAAGGTTTTCTTTTTGTAAAATAATCGATAGAGATCTTCCATCAATTGTATTACTCCATCTAGGGCTTAATTATAAACTGTGAAATAAATCGAACTAGAACAAAAGAGTCGTGTCCTTATTCAGAAATAAATATCACGGCCAGATGCGGCCCGTCTGCCGGAGAGAGCGGACGTAAGCTTGTGCTCAGATGATCGTTAAATTATTAGCGCTATCAATAATGATTCTCCGCTAACTTTAATTGGTCAGTTGCAGTCACGACTTAAAATCTGAGTTTGTAACGAATGCCGTAAATCATATTAATATACTAAACAAATAATGTAACTTAAATTAAAATTTATTGAAGACTGAAGATTGGACGAAAGTAATATTTTTTCATAATATTTCCTTGTTTTTTTCCTGGTTTCTATTAAGGTTTTGGACCGACAAACTGTCTATCTGTCTATATTTCACCATCGTAATTCTCTGTAATTACTATTAGGATCGACTTGTCGTACAGTTGTAGGTGTGTGTCAAAAATTTTATGAATACTATTAAAGAGTACATTGAGAAGTATCCAGTAAATTCCTCACCTTTACTCAGAGTTTCTAAAAAAACTAATAAGTTCATTCCAACTATGGCAACAACTAACGCATACTAGGTAGTTCTCTACTGCGCAGGAGATGTTATAGTGCAGAGAAAGTACACGCAAACATGGAAGCACTCACTCGTTTTCGCCTTCCCGTATTCGATGTAATGCTTATGCAAAATGATTGAAGGAAGGGTTAAAAGCAGTGTGAGAGACACGAAGCACAACACAATGCAACGTGACCCAAAAAACCAATACTTGTGTGTTGCAAAAAAATTGCCTTGGGAAAAGTTACCATTATTAATATGTTTATTTAATCTTGTATGATTCTATCAAAGTTTTGGATAGATGATATGTGATGGTAAGTAATTACCGTCGCCCACGAAATACATCTCTGGTGTTGCAGGTGCATTGCCGGCCTCTAAGGGTATTTGGGAGATGGGGGGGAGAATGAGGAGGGGGATGGGGAGGGGGAGTGGGCCTCCGGATACCTTACTCACCGAACGAAACGCAAGAAGCAATCTTATAGGCTTCTTAAGCTAAATGATAGGCTCTCCATTTCACGCCGGTATTCTGCGAGGTAGTGGTACCAATCCGGTCGAGCTGGCCGGGTCATTCGAGCAGCATCAAATAATAGTTGAGATCAAAGTGAAAAAGTTGTTGGTAAAAGTCAAGCGAGAAGAACATTCGAAATAAAATCGAGCCCATTCGTTTCAACCCGAACCTCACGATGCAGACGGAGCGGAGATCGATGTGTTGGGTTATTGCGGGCGCGGCCGACCGCCCGCGGATCACCGCGCGGTACGCTCACCGCTTTATTGATCGACACGTCCCTATAATTGAGTACGTTCGGTCCGGTTAGCCGCGGCGTTCGTTAACGTTCGTTTTGTTTGATACTTTACCCGGATCCGTGACTATTTCATTTCGTATTGTATTCAATCACTCCGTTGTAGATCGCGGAGCTCTTCAAACAATTGTAACTAAAACTTATTATTGTTACTACGTATGGGTATTTGTATATTATGGAAAGGGCTGTGCACGGAGTTTCTCTGCGCGATAGAATCTGTCAAGAATGATATCCGCAGCAGAACTTGGGTAACCGTCATAGCCGCTAGGATCAGCAAGCTGAAGTGGCAACGGGCCGGCCACGTAGCACGCAGAACTGACAACCGTTGGGGAAAAAAGGTTCTCGAGTGTTTGTTGTTGTTGTCTGTTGGTGTTGACCAGTGTTGCGCGAAGTCGATGGATGCAAGTGGCTCAGGACAGAGCTTTATGGCAATCTTTGGGGGAGTCCTATGTTCAGAAATGGTGTTGTGATAGGCTGAAATGATGATGATGAAGGTATTTGTTAACGATTACTGTATTCCTTTACCTTTTTTCCAAACGGCGCACTCTGCCGGCTAATGGAAGAGGCTCTGGCGAATGGTGAAACAAAATCCCACAGACCAGATATGACCAGGGAGTATCTTCAGGGCGTGGGTTCAGGCATTGAACTCACCAACCCGACTGCCAGTCGCGGTGAGGATGGCAAAGTTTCTAAATCTTCAAAGCATCACACTATTGTTGACGCTTTCATGGAGAAGCTTATGTCATATTCTGTTATAGAAAGGTTATGGTGAAGCATGTAGAGAACGTGTTTGTTTTTGTAAAGTTCGTAAACTTAAGAAATCTTCTACTTTATCAGCTTTTCTAAGTTTCATTCTGGATATAGTTTCTTACCAAGCCGTCAACAAAAGGTGGTAGGCTGGTGTGCAAGGTACCGACGTATTAAGTCACGCTGCTCTCTATATAGTCTGTGATGATTGGGTTGGAATACTATCAATCGGCCTCGCTTGTTAAACCGTACCTATACAAGCGTGGTTTTAATTCAAACATTTCTTAAAACGCCATTGACCTGGGTTCACATCCTGGAGCCGGCATCAACAAAACTGTTAATTGCAATTATTATGTGGGGTTATTTAGATATGTACTCGTCTGGTTGGGTGATATATATAAATATGTATGCATACATAAAATACAATAATATAAATAAGTTACCTTTAATAAATATTATAATTAAAATACATAAAATGAAATATATAAATAAATTATAACCCAACAATTGCAATTATTAGTATTCACCACGTGCTTAGCGATTTAGAAAGCATCCTGAAAAAACATGCATATTGAAAAGTGAAGAATGTGAAGACAGCCAAATCCCTTAGGGGCAACGTGGCGGATCCGTCACGGCCCCGAAAACCTCTGAAATATATTATGAAGAGGTCTTTGCCCAATCGTGGGACATTTACAGGCTGCTACTTTACTTAATTTTTTAGACGTTACTCAGAACGAATTTCCTTCTTACTTGTACTAATTTCTTCGGTTTATATTTAAGTAGATATTTTTTTTATGGGAAAGGGGGCAAACGAGCTAGCGGCTCTCCTGATCTTAAGCCATTACCGTCACCCGCGGACATCTGTAACACTAGAGGAGCTGCAGGTGCGTTGCCGGCCTCAAAGGATATTTGGGGGAAGGAAGGGCCTCCGGTTGCACACCTGTATTTTGCGAGGCTATGGCAGTACCCCGGTCGAGACTTGGCTCTGACGTGGTAGAGCCAAGCGGCGGCCTTAGCTACTGCTCGAATGGCCTGCTCGACCGGATTAATACCACGACCTCGCAGAATACCGGAGTGAAGTAGAGGCATCTTGTGCTTCTGCGTTTCGTTCGGTGAGTGAGGTAACCGGAGGCCCACTCCCCCTCCCCATTCCGCTCCTTATCCTCCCTCCCATCTCCCAAATACTCTTAAAGGCCGGCAACGCACCTGTAGCTTCTCTCGTGTTGCAGATGTATGTGGGCGATGGTAATCACTTACCATCAGGTGAACCTATTGCTTGTTTGTCGCCTTTGCCATAAAAAAAAGACGCAGCAAAAGCCGCCTCTTGGCTCTACCGTGCGTGCATTTGCCGGTAATGATTAGTGTTGTAAGAGATTAGTGATACAGGTTACTATGGACGGTCGTGTAGGTGTTTTGACAGCTCTTGCCAAATATTTGTGAGCGGAGAGAGCGTCACCCGCTGCGCTAAACAGCCGCTCTTGCATTTGTGTTGTTTTAAGGCGGATACGTTGTGATGAACGGAGCGGGTGCGTATTTACATTGAATTATTACTAGATGGTGGACTATTTCACTACGCAGGAGCATGTAAGTGCCTACCGCTGAACAAAGGTCTCCTTCTCAAATATCTGAGTGGGTTATGTAGCTGGGAATGGGCCCGTCATGCTACTCCAGTGCCGGTTGTCGGGCTTCAAATATCTTCGAAATAAGATTTTTTATTATTTCACCGACATGCAGGTTTCCTCGCGATGTTTTCCTTCACTGCCTAGCGTGTAGTAAATACAGCACTTAATTTTTTATTATGACTATTAACAATTTTAGCGGGGCCGCCACCGGGGATCGAAGCCAGGTCACTCGAGATCTATGTAAGTAAAGCGAACGCACTGACCTAGGCTACCGCCTTCTTTATCATTTCTGCCGCCAAGAAACAGTGCAACTTCTGTTCTATGTGTTCCGGTTTGAAAGGCTATACCCTAAAAGCCAGCATGATCACAGGCCGTCAGGCTTTCCACCACAGTCCCCAGAGGTAATAACGCTTCGTGTACTATCTTCGATTAAATTTGTTTTGGACCCTCCTCGGGCTGCACTTACCACTGGGATTGTTAGCTCGTACACAGATCGATGAGGGGCGATTACGTGGCGATTGTGGTTGATCCTTCGATTGGTATTTTCAGTGGTGAACTATTTACAGGTCGTTGAAGAAGTGGTAAGTGTAAGAATAAGTTACAAGTGTAACATTTCCGTTAGTGATTTTTTTTTTTTTTATATGTTTATACTTTATTTGCACTAACGATATTAGAAAAAGCTGCCCAGAGGTAATATGAGGAGATAATGTCTACTAGTCTACCATTATCTTGCAGAGTAGTTAACTACAAACGAGAACGCGTGAAAATATCATGATTTTTTACAAACGCCTGACTAAACGCGGTAGAGCCAAGCGGCAGCTTTTGCTGCTGCTCGAATGGGTCGACTCGACCGGGTTGGTACCACGGCCTCGCAGAATACCGGCTTGAAGTAGAGGAATCTTGTGCTTCTGCGTTTCGTTCGGTGAGTGAGGTAACCGGAGGCCCACTTCCCCTTCCCATCCCCGTCCTCATCCTCTCTTCCATCTCCCAAATACCCAAGGCCAGCAACGCATCCGCAGCACCTATGGTGTTGCAGACATACGCGGGCGACGGTTATCACTTACCATCAGGTGAACCGCTTGCTCGTTTGCCGCCTTTCACATAAAAAAAAAATATGTTTTCTCATGACATCATCGTCACGTCTGACGCTATTTAGCATAATCAGAATAACAATTAAAAGGTACTCATAATCGAAATATTCCTTAACCTCAAGGGTAGCGCAAAGTATTAATGTTTTTTTTTATTGGAAAGAGGACTGAGTGATCACTGAAACCGATGAACACTTACAACATAGGAGTGGTTGCAGTTGAGTGGAAAAAAAGAAAATCCTGCTTCTTAGAAAGAAGTGGAACCTTTTCTTGAAGGTCTCTCAGTCATATTTGCCCGGAAATACCTCTGGAAATATGATGACATATGAATGAACGAGTGAATGAAAATTATTTAAACTTCGACGTAAGAAAGATATTATCGTTTGTCGAGTCTTTTTTTTACAAACTGTTTTCTACATAATTATATAAGTGAACTCTTTCGACATTGTTTTGTAATAACAAAATGATCATACGCAAATGTAAAACAGTCAATGCATTTATGCGCAATTATCTACCCCCATTTTTCTGGACAACCGCTTCTCTAATTCGACAACTTATGCCCGTTGTCATATATTCAGGTCATGGGTCAGTTCGGATTGTCTATTGTATCCGGCACTGTGGCACTGGTAATTACTGCGCACCGCACGGCCCCCCTTTTGTGTTTCGGACTCTGCGATCGAGTCCCCGATAAGAATCTCGAAGCGCGGACCAGTGTTGCTTTGTTCGACGTTCGGAAAACAGCGATGTTGTCGGTTGAGGCGATACGATGCCCCATCACGATGATAACGAATGAAGACTTTGTACTTAGCGACCACCTTTTGTGAGTCGCCGGAATTGATGTAGCTTTTTAATTTCTGTTATGGCCCTACTGGCCCCTTTCGATCGCAACCTGATGATGTGCTGATGTGTTGCGAAAATTTGAAATGTTGTTTATGGTAACAATCTCAAAGTCAAAACTTTCTTTTTTCAATTTAGGCTTCTTTAAATCAGTTATGAACGTCAGAATCTACACAGGTTCGCGAAACGAGAATCAAATCTAATCATTTATTCAACTAAAGAATTTTTTTTTAAATCTACCACCATTTCGTAATGTAGTTCCTCTGACGAAGAAGAAACCGTCAAAGCGCCGTAGGTCTCCTCTTTCTTTGTAATTTTTTCAAAACATTTTAATGATCTAATATACACACAGAGACATAATTGGCCAGGGTTTTTTTTTTAATTTTACGCCTGTATTGTATTGTATCAATACAATTCCAATTATGAGAAAATCAATATATTTTATTTAAATGTCAATTTTAACAATATATCAGTAGCCTGCGTGTGATGAGTAAGGGCTGTGTTCCACGCATCTTCGTCTTCGATGTATTGATCTATTTTGTGGAAAGGCCTTTATTTAATAAAGTCTCTTTTGTTTTGTTGAAAGATTGTGTTTTTTTATGGTAAAGGCGGCAAACGAGCAAGCATCTGTAGCTCCTCTGGTGTTGTGGATGTTCGTGGGCGTCGGTGATCACTTACCTTCAGGTGAGCCGCACACTCGTTTGCCCCCTTCTTCTATAAAAAAAAAGCGGTTCACCCGATGGTAAGTGATTACCGTCGCCCACGTACATCTGGAATACCAGAGGTGCTGCAGGTGCGTTGCCGGCCTTTAAGGATAAATGGGAGAAGGGAGGGGGGAGTGAATGGGCCTTCGGTTACCTCACTCACCGAACGAAACGCAGGAGCACAAGATGCCTCTACTTCACGACGGTATTCTGCGAGGCCGTGGTACCAACGGTCGAGCCGGCCCATTCGATCAGCAGCAAAAGCCACCGCTTGGCTCGAACCCGTACAGTATGTTTGTTTCACTATATTTTTAGGGATTTTGTTGTTAATAATAGCTATGTGCATAAGACATAAGAAGAAGGCATTAGAATCTCTCATCCCATTTCTTCCCGTTCTCATGGTTGTCGCAAGAGGCGATTACGGGAAAAGTCTGGAAATCTTATAGCAAAGCCTCCTCCCAGAGTCCAGGTTAGGGCTATCGTTTCAGTCATAGTACGCTTGTGACCTGAGTTCGAATCCCGGTACCACTAAAACATACAATTGAAATTTAAAAAAGAACCTTTCTGTGCAAATCTGAAGTCCGCCAATCCGTATTGAAGAAGCACGGCGGACTCCTCGGACCCGGTTCCGAAATCCTCCCAAAAAAACAGGAGGAGACCTTTGCCCAGCCGTGGGATGTTTAAGGGCAGTAACTTCCTCTTCTTATGAAATCCTCTAATCAATGACTATTGTAGTTTAAATCTCACGCAGCATATTACGAAAACAAAAAAACCCATTATGCTGGTTGTGCAACAACCTATGTTATCTTCGTTGTTTTGGACAAGTGAACAAAACGCTTACGGCTCGACGGACAGACAAACAAAGCGTAGTAAAGTACACGACGTATTACTTAACGAGCAGTGTAAGCTTTTGAATGCTTGACACTAGTGACCGCGTTTATGGTATGTTCTTATTTACAACCATTACGTCGCTCTGTGTTCAGCGACCTGCTTGGATGGCTTTGGAAGGGTAACGGGGTCGAATTCGAAAGCGAATATTCGTCCAATGCACAAATGATTGTAAAGCAAAGTGTGGTAAAGTGCCAGCCTGTAAAGGCCCACTGGTGGGAAAAGATCGCCCTCTCAAATATCTGAGAGGGTTTGGGATCCGCGAAGGGCCCGCCATCTTCGAAATAATATTATTTCTCAGATTTGCAGAAATCCTCACGCGGTAAATACACCACTTAAAATTGCTATTAAATATTTTTGTGGTGGCGGCCACCGGGGATCGAACCCAGATCACGTGAGCGTCCTGACCACTAGTCTACCGCGGCCGGCGGACAAATTATAAATTTTTAGGTACTTAAGGTGTGCAAGATGAGATGTGATGGCTCAGCGGTCAGGGTTTATGCTTTAATTGCACACTAAATGTTCGATGCTCAGTGGCGGTAGGCTTTAAAGACTTGTATTTACTTGCACCGGGGAGAACGAAAGGACCTGCGTATGTCTGATACTTTGTATACTAATTTCGGAGTTTCAAGTATTACGTATGCAAACTTTTACCCTCCCCCTACTCCTGTAAGCGGAAATAAGAAAATCTTGAACCGAATGATAAGACCTAAGAATTTTTTAAAAAAACTAATTTAAAATCCAAAATCAAATTAGTGTAAAAAAAAATTAATTATTATATTTCATTATTTATTTTATTTTATAAATTGTTTAATAACTGCTTACGTACTTGAACGTCCCCTAAACATAAAAGATAATCGTTGGAAGGACATGTGAAGTCCACCAAACCACAAGTGCAGCGAGGCGAGATCTTCCCGGCCTTCTCAAATATTCAGAGGAGATCCCTGGTGTGGTATACTTACAGACTTATTCTGTACTCGTTTATCCTTGTAATAATGATGCTGACCGGATATGAGGTGGCTGTGATCCGGCCAAGCCTCGTTGGTCCGTTACCAGCTGAACCCATGTCTAGCTGGTAGTTGGCGTTTAGGAGAAAGAGCATTGCACAAATTCAATGGTTTGTACAATCACTGTAATAAATAACGATAATAATAAGTGTGTATGGAAATATCTGGACCTGGCTCACGAGGTAACCGACATGTGGGGTGGTATGCCGACCGAAATTATTCCGATCGTCGTCTCTGCGAATGGGTTAATTCCAGTCAGCCTCTCGGAACATCTGAGGCGGCTGGGACTCCGTGACGGACCGCTCCGAGCTCAAATACAGAAGGCAGTGCTACTCGATACCGCTCGCATTGTCCGCCGGTTTCTGTCCCTTTCTCCAAAACCCTCGGCCGTCTGGTCTCCCCTGCCGGGGGCTTCCATCTGGTTGGGTTTTAATTATCTATTTAATTTTATTATATAGATAATTTATAAAATATTATTTATATTATGGTATTTATTTGTATCTATATGTATTTATATATACAACCCGACCAGATGAGTAAATATAGAAATACCCCATAATAACTATTATTATATATGTATATATCTCAACTTTCTCTATTTCAGTGTAAGCTGGTAATCATTCACCAGCGCAGCGATTATTAAACGCCGCGTTTTAGGACGCAAGTGGACAGGTGACGCTGATTTATAGTAATTTTTATCGTCAAGGGTGCTGTTAACATGTCACAATTGAATATTTTGGTGTTATTTAGTGTGGTGTCGGCTGACCCCGGAGTTCAGTTTTTACGTTAACCTGTAAGGTTGTCACTTCGTCAAACACAGTTAAGAAAATATTTTAATAGCAATATTAGTAAAGTAGTGTTTGATTAAAATAATCAGCCTCATAGGTAAAATATATGGAATAATTGGAGTGAAATTGAATAAGTCACCCCTAATCACTAAGATGGAATATTGTGTTAACAGAAGTCGGTATCGTAGTAACTTTTCTATTATGTCAGTTTGTTTGAATGATCTTATAAAACACAAGTGGTATGGTGACGAAGCAAGTTCTTCAATCCTTTTCTCTCGCGGGTGTCGTAAAAGTAGACCAAGCAAGTCTTGAAACTCTCCAGGCATCCAGCAGATTGAGGATTAGACATCTCAAAGCTGCCATATCGAAGAAGCAAACACCGATGACCAGCGTGTGCAAAGCGTCTGGTACTGTGATCGACAAACCACCAGTCAAGTGCCTCGATTATGGAGATTTCCCACATTGATATATCCCTATGTCCAACAGTGGACTAATAAACTGTCTGATCATGAAGCAGCCGAATCAGAACTAAGAATTTCATGAGACTGACAACCCTATTTGTGTTCTATACACGTGCCTGTATTAAATTGTCTGTTAATAGCATAAGAAAAAAATTCCCCGATCCCATCCTACAATCCCCCGTCCCGTTCGTGAATCAGGTCATTGGACTAATCTGCATATGAAAGCAGCTCTTCTAATATCGTCGCTATGATGTCATACGGGTCGATTTACCTTCAATAGTTTCTTAAGTTCTTTATGATATATATAGTATATATATTTTTATGGGAAAAGGGACCAACGAGCAAGCGGTTCACTTAATGGTAAGTGCTTACCGTCGCCCACGTACATCTGCAACACCAGAGGCGCTGCAGCTGCGTCACCGGCCTTACAGAATATTTGGGAGATGGAAGGCAGAGTAAGGGCTGTGTTCCACGCATCTTTGTCTTCGATGTATTGATCTATTTTGTGGAAGGCCTTTATTTAATAAAGTCTCTTTTGTTGTGTTGAAAGATTGTCTTTTTTTATGGTAAAGGCGGCAAACGAGCAAGCATCTGTAGCTCCTCTGGTGTTGTGGATGTTCGTAGGCGTCGGTGATCACTTACCATCAGGTGAGCCGCACACTCGTTTGCCCCCTTCTTTTATAAAAAAAAAAGCGGTTCACCCGATGGTAAGTGATTACCGTCGCCCACGTACATCTGGAACACCAGAGGTGCTGCAGGTGCGTTGCCGGCCTTTAAGGATAAATGGGAGAAGGGAGGGGAGTGAGTGAGCCTTCGGTTACCTCAGTCACCGAACGAAAAGCAAAAGCATAAGATGCTGCTACTTCACACCGGTATTCCGCGAGGTCGTAGTTGTGCCCTGGTCATTAGAGCAGCAGCAAACACTGCTTGGTGACTTATAAGAAAATTCTTTACTTTTTCTTTATTATTACAGTAGTCGATCGGGCTCTCCGCGGCCCACTGTTCACCTCACACCCACCACCCGGTAGGGCGTAACGAGTGACGAATCACGTCGCCGGGTTACTCCCGGAGTATGTCATGAGATTTTCGAAGCTTTTCCTCAAACTGCCTCTTAGGCTACATACGCTAAAATGTGAAGCAGCTTTTGACGCCACTGCCACATAGCTAAGGGTGTGGTTATTTTTTTTTTTTACTTCAAACCACAAGTGAAATTACTACATTCTTTTTGTGTCTGCTTCAGTAAAGGTTTCTGGTAATACCATTGCCATTGAGCTAGGCTTGGTTTAATTCTTACTACCTAGACTGTCCTCGACTAACAGCAAGTTCCAGCTACTTAATACCGAGACGATTACGTTCACAAGCGAAGATTCATAGATCATTCCGACCAACTCACGCCCCGCTAAAATTGCAATATCAATTCTCACGCACAAGCGGTCGGTAAATTTTACCGATGTGTGGCAGAGAACGGTTATGTTAAGTAATGCCGCTGGCGGCTCAGCGCTTGTCGGGGATCAATTAAGTGATACTGTCCGGTAATTAAGCGAGTTGGTGAAGCTATCGTTGAGACCTCCACACGCTGCAACACCGCACGGACTGTATCGGTCATTTAAATTATCTATACTTCAGTCAGAAATGATGATGATGATGAGCCGCGGTAGACCGGTGGTCGGGGTGCTCGTTTTAGTTTCAAAGAGTGCGCGAGTGACCCTGGTTCCATTAAAATTGTTAATAGCAATTTTAACTGCTGTATTTACCACGTGCACGGCGGTGAAGGAAAACTGAAAAATAATAAAAAAAAACAGTTTTTCGAGGATTTGTGAAGCCCGCCAATCCGCACTGGAGGAGCTTGGCGGGCCCCTCCGAACTCCAAAACTCTCCCAGATGTTTGAGAAGGAGGTCAGGTTTTTTCTTTTCAGCTGAATTAGAATCTACCACTCTCTTTGTAGCCGAGGGAGTCTTAGGACGCGGCTAAGGGAAACGCTTTAAACATTGCCATGGCTACCGACAGATGGCAGTGATTTCTATCGTCCTCGTACATGTGGAACACCAGAGGTGCGTTGCCGGCATATAAGAGTATTTGGGAGAAGAGAAGAAGGGGATGGGGAGGGGGACGGTGAGAAAGCCACCGGCTACCTCACTCACAGAACGAAACACAGAAGCGCATATTGCCCCTACTTCACGCCGTTATTCTACGAGTCCGTGGTACCGACCCGGTCGTGCCGGCCCATTCGAGCAGCAGCAAAAGCCGCCGCTTGGCTCTACCGCGCTGGTCTGGTATCGACTTGGCCAATCCGCTAGGTATGGCAAATACTCCTTACGGGAGAGATCTATGTCCGTGGAATTAAATAGTCTGATGAGAAAGAAGACAGCGCCGTTCTCTTTGAGGATTGGCGAACTTCACACACTCTAAATTGCATTATCCACAAACATGCATTATTTAAGAAGGCTGGGTACATATGTATTTTTGATAACATTTAATAATTAAGACTGAACGTTTATGAATTTCTAAATATACCGCTTAAAAAAAAACAGTTATTTTTGCAGAATTATTTTATATAATTAATTTATGTATGTACTGAACCCTGAAAATTTATTTTATACTATTTTAGATTTATGTATATGCTGAACTCTAACACTCTTAACAGTGATTATTTTTGTAACAGTAATGGGTCGAACATAACCTATAAATTTGAACCCATTACACCCAATGATCTACTAGACTATACTTATATAATGTTTATACCTAAAAAGAAAGAAATACAGTTTTTTTTATATATATACAGATTTATGTATTACTAGCTGGATCCTATGACGCTTCACAGTAAGTAGGTACTGATTTTTTTATCCATACAGTAATGCGTCAAACACATAACAATAAAAAAGTTTGGGCCCAATCGATCCAGAGGTTTCCCGGTTTATAAGCAATAAACAAACAGACAAAAATAAATTTTTATATAATAGTATGAGTAGGTTACGGATCTTCTCATGTGTTCCATGACATTACTTTTTATGACACATGAAATCTAATCTGCTATCGTCACAAAAAAGTCTTAGTTTTTTGCTGGGGTTCCCCATTTAAAGCCAGAACCCAAAGCCCCATGTAAACAAATATATACAGGAAACGTATATAATTATTATGATAAAGATCCTGGAACAGACTCTCTACATGGTGAGCCTAGCGATTGACTACCGGGTTAATGAAGTGCCCTCAAGTACCAGATAGACAGGCCCCGATTGTTTAATGTAGTGGTTGTGTTCATTACAATGTTTAATTGCGGAGGGAAACGTGTGACCTTGATTATTTCAAATTAAGTAAAAATGCCTCGTATAAAGTGAGCAATTAGATGAATTAGTATTTCACCCGATGGCAACTGCCGACAGTTGCAGCTGCACCAGGAACATTAAATTGTAAAATGCCGTATGGCCATGGTAACTGATTGTTTAGGGACTCTACTATACGGAAGACCCGTGTTCGATCCCATTTGCGGAGGGCTCGTGATAATGAGCTTTGTCAAAATTGGTTTGGTTGGGGGAGAATAGACCTCCAGATACCTCACTCACCGAAAGAAACGCAGAAGCACATGATCCCCCTACTTCACGCCGGTATTCTGCGAGGCGTGGTACTACCCCGGTCGAGCCGGCACTTTCTAACAACAGCACAAGCCAAGCGACGCTCTATCATAAATGTACATATGTCCAATTTACTAGAAGTTACATACCAATTGCTTACTTAGTGTGTTTATAGACGACATACAGCAAAAAGATATTCCTACGAAATTACATAAATGAAAAAAATCCAAAATACTGAAAAATAGCATAACAATTTAGATAGGAATCTACATTTCTATATAGGTATAATAAAAAATTATATCCTACTTGATCAGCGGTGGAATGTACGACTGAAAAACCTGATTGCCACACAGGATTTGCTCTGGATTTAGGTCTAGGGTGGAGCCATATTAAGTGGAATTACGTGAACAACAGAAACAACTCGTATGTCTTCACGGGAATTATTATAATGCCATAAATATTAGCGTAAATATATACGCAATGGATGAGAATCGTTTGTCTTTTATCCATATTCGATGCGAAATAATACGTATACGATAAAATACGAGAGTAAGTCGGATACAAGCGTTAAACCTCGATCCGAAAACCCATGTTTTCGTTTGTTAAAATTTGCTGCCTGTAGATGCCTATTGCTGGGCAAAGGCCCCCTTCTCAAATATTCGACGCCACGCTAATCCAGTGCGGGTTGGCCGGCTTCAGATACCCTCAAAATAATATGTTTTTGTTATTTCACAGACATGCAGGGTTCCTGACGATGTTATCCTTCACCGCCGAGCACATGCTAAATACAGAACTTAATATTGCTATTTTTCAATAGCATTAAAAATAACAATTTTAGTAGTGCAGGCAATGAGGATCGGACCTAAGTCACTGGCATTCTATGAAACTAAAGCGATTGCCTTGCAAATTGCCTTGATCCATAGACTACCACCAACTCCTTGGACGACGTATTGGTCGGTATGGTGGTAAAATAATTATGACGTCACTACTTACTTAGTTTTGCAATACCGTATTGTCAGTATAGTCAAATGCAATAAAGTGACGATTAACAGAACCATCGGACCTTTCTATGCAGTGATCATAATACTGAGCTTCGAAATGAGAAAATGGTTGAAATGGGGCTCCTACTTCTCGGCTCCATCATGACCCC
The DNA here is from genome assembly GCA_029286595.1 of Bhutanitis thaidina. Classification (NCBI taxonomy): domain Eukaryota; kingdom Metazoa; phylum Arthropoda; class Insecta; order Lepidoptera; family Papilionidae; genus Bhutanitis; species Bhutanitis thaidina. Next base: position 9,100,571 of record JAGSMS010000028.1, on the reverse strand, counting down.
TTCATGTCGCTACGGGGACGAAAATAAGAGAAAGATCCCACTCTCTGATGATTACCTTCTTCTTCTTAACCTTCTTTTTATTCTTGGGTGTCGTACCTCCTAGTGGGAGGGTAGCAGAGCTCGTTAGGGTTTTCACCGTTTTGTATGGATTTCATAAATGTTAAGTCTAGAAAATTGTCATGAATTCAGTAAATTGATTGTATTGTCAAAAATGTCAATAGACATATAAAATTCCAATTAAAAAAAAACAATTGTACGCTATAGTAAAACGCGATGTGCCTGCATCTGGCTCGCTGCCACTCTTGTGATAAAAGTAAATGCTAAACAACTAAATGAATCTTGTATCAACTTTCGAAAAGACAGAGCTGTGTTTGTGGTCCACTGACCATAGACCATTTCTAAGTATTTGTCATATTCACTACGGTTGACTCCTTAGCACGAAGAGGAACTATCCTAATGATTTGTGTATTTTTGACGTGGTTATTCCCCCAATATTGATTCTGACATTATATTCATAAGCCATTTCTCTTAGTCGACTTTCACGACACTAATGGAATGAAATGGGGTGACAGATCTTCTAAAACAGCCTGCACATAGCAATGTTATAAAACGCCAGTTTGTGCCTCTTATAGGCTTTCCACAACTCACGTCCTAATGCTCACTATTTGGAATGGATTACAATATTTTGATAAGTGATAATTCCTCTCTCTAAACGATTTCTAAAAGATCGTACAGCATTAAATAATAACGTATGATATAAAAGCATTAAAATGAGATATTTATCACAGGATTACATAAACTACATTAATCAATCAATGAAGATTTCGTTAAAGCGTTCCGTACAGTGATAATAGGATTTTTTTTTTATCAAATATTAAGTGAAGATCCATTCTTAACGGGATAATTTATATTCTTTCCAATGTATAGTCCCTCAGCAGCTGTGAGACTATAAATAACCGGACGACACTTACCAAATTCTCATAATTTCCTTTCCGTCAATTAGTTATCTGTCCGCTTGTTTGTATGTCTGTATGTTAGCCGTAACGGATGGGCTCGTTGTGTTGATAATGCAACCGTATATCAAGGTATTTGTCGACGCCACTTATCAACGTTTTATGTTCGTCGGTCATAACGATGGCCATTCACGACACGAAATATAAAAAAAATATCATTTTAATATTTCTTCATCTTCAATCTGTCATCAGATTTCTCTGCTGTACATCGGTCTTTCCAAGAAGGCGCTGTGAAAAGTTGGCTAACCTCGATAGCCTTGATAGTAACATTTATCCATACTCATCCCGTATGTATGTGTGTAAGCGGGTTGGTGTGCGGTACCGGTACCCTTCTATTAGTGATGTCGCATGCAACCACTTGTTCGTGTAATTTAGGTTCGGTACATACCAATGGATTTTCCGCTATGCCTTCGGTTGTCTGTTTGTCAATTTTTAAATACTCTCTTACATCTAAATAATTTAAATTGGGGTTTCCATATTCAACAAAATATCATAAGCCAGTGTTGATAGCGCCGGGATTAGATCGTTGCTCCTTAATAGTAGCTAGTTATGTTACGCCGTTACGACGTACGCTTCGTCGTGTTTAATTTAAACCGATTATTATTTAAAGTTACTGTTATTATTATTACTCGATAAGTCGCTGTATCTATCTTCGGGAGTGAGAAAGGAATGAGATCGGCTTCACACACACACACATTTCAGTGATATCATTTTTCTAAACGAACTTATTTCAGAATGACGCACAGATATTTGAAGTACTACTTTTTAATTATTTCACCCCATTATACTGACTTTGATTTTCAACAAAGTAGTCTATCTGTATACCTAACTCGAGACGATTGTGTGCGATTCCCGTTGCCGGCACTACACACGTCTGTAGTTACTAAGTTCTCGATTGTACACAGCGGAGAAACACGCACAACTCAGAAAAAATAGCATTTCGTGGCGAACTCCTTCGGCTCCGAAATCATTTCAAAAATAAGAGGCTAACTCGAGCAAAAGTATATTTATAGATTGCTCCTTAATTTTTTTTAAACAATTTTAGAACCTATGTCGATGTAAATGGCAGTGAATGGTCCGCTTTATCCCATCGGCACGCGATCGACCCCCAATCAACACCCGAAACTTAATAAATAAGCTATGTTTGACTTTGTTTTACTGACTACACGTGTATCGTGCACAGTGGGTGTCGTAATGTTGGCTCTCAGAAGTTTGTTCGCATTTATTTTGTTTCGTAGATGCTGTCCGATTGAGTGATAACGTAGCGTGAAGTAAGATGTTACGTAAGAATAAATTTATCACTCAAATTATTATCTACATCTTTTCCCTTAGTCTGTATAAGTTCAATAGACGTATGGACGTACCGTTGTGCCATGAGAGTTGGCACTGAAAAAGAAAAACAGTGCTACCAATAGCAGCGACGCTAAGCAGAGTACCGATTTGTTGAAAGCGTTCTAACGGAAATGAATTCGTGGATCTATTTTTTTTTGTAGAAGAAGGGGGCAAACGAGCATGTGGCTCACCTGAGGCCCACGAAGAATCACAACACCAGAGGAGCTACAGATGCGATGCCGGCATTTAAGGAAGGAATAAGCTCTTTTTCTTGAAGGTCACAAAGTCGAAGTAGAAAACTTCGTGGTGGAATGCCAACCATCTAGGTGGTATTGATGGAACTTGGAATTCTGTCGTACAAGTACAACTAGCAGTACATCTAATGGTAATGGCCATAGCAAATAACTCCAATCGTAGGAGGTTGCAGATGTGTTGTCACCCCCGAGGAATGATATGGAATGCCTCACGGTACGTAATTACACTGGCTCTCTATACCTTTCAAACCGGAACACAACAGCGAGCAGTGTAATGCTGTTTATTTATTTATTCGTCGCGAGAGTCGCCAGAGGCTCGTCTGTCTGTCAGCAGTGCGTTATAGGTGAAGTTGGCATTTAGAGAAGCAGATGGTATAATATTCCTCACAAATTTTTAGAGGTGTTAGTTGGAATATACCGCCTTCAAATGAAAACCTGTTCTGATACCCTTCCGGTTGAACGAAGCTTTATTGTTACCCTGTAACTGACAGAATTAAAAAAATGCGTTCAACATATTTTAAATATGGGTGTGTCGCGCAAGGGATTTATACGCTGTTCCACAAAAAATTCCCCATAAAATCATACCTAGCTATTTTTCGTAAGAGATAATTTTTGTTAGGCGATTGTCCTGTGAATTTTCGACATCATTCAGTCGTACAGCCTAAGGGGAATCCCTGCTGTGCATAACACAGACTCGGAGCGTCAGAAGACGTTTAGGTGCGTGAATACTTTTTTAAATGATAAATGGGGGCAAACGAGCAATCGACTCACCTCCACCAGGTGAGTAAGAGTAAGAGATCACCATCAAGTATCACGTAGACATGGGTGATGGTGATACCCAGATGTATCTGCAGGTGCGTTGCCGACCTTCTGGAATATTTAGGGGAATGGGAGAGAGGGAGTGGGCCTCCGGCGACCTCGCTCATCGAACGAAACGCAGAAAGCACAAGATGCCTCTTCACGCCGGTGTTTAAATTTTTAACCTCGTTTTTTAATTATTACTGTAATTGATTGATATCTCTTTTTTATTATTCTGAGTCGTCACACAGTACAGTCGAACGAGCACAGGCACAATGCATGTGTTACTCCGGAACATACAAAACGCAGAGCCAGCCAGAACTCAACAACTGGCAGGCACCACGCGGCGCTGCTCTGTGACCGTCACCCTTACTAAAACACATACCAATTCCAAATTATAACTAAACGTTTGTATAAAAAAAAAAAAACAAAAATTGATCCCAACCTAAGCTAGTTGGAGCGTGACTCGACAATTTCTTGGAGTGGTACAAACAGCAGAGCCTACAAGCGTCGCTCAAAACAGCGTGGGTGACTCTTCACTGTGTTTGCGGCCAGGAGGCTACGAGTAGCTTAAATACCCATTAAATGACTTCTTAGAATCACACCCACGCGGAAGGGAGGCCGGAGGATTTGACAAAGCCGTTGTCTGCTGTTCGTATTTGTTCGGCTATATGAATGGTTGATGATAAATGAGCGTTAATTTTGAAGCATAATAAATGTGATGAAAAATTAATTTAAAACATTTTTCAGTCGCTAACGAGGCATCATAATTGAAACACAATAGAGGTGTGTAGGAACGCATCAGACCATCGGACATTTTATTAAACTGGATGGAGTGAGAGCTTCAAGCGCGTGTAATTATTTTTGTATGCAACATAAAGACAGGCAGGCCTACTTGTAACATGTAAAACTTTAGTGTTCATCGAACGTCTTTGTTAAAGACGCATATTATTAGTATACACTTCAAACTCCTCTAATAATATTATGTAAATTTCTACAAACCAACTAGATGGCGCTTTATTTAGTACGCGATTTTGTTTGCCTCTTACAACTCTAATAAGAACGTTGATCCTATATGTTCCATTATACCTTTATTTAATTCGCGGGCCTCCTGCTCGCGAGTCTCTACCGCTGAAGCTGTAAAGGCCACTGGGCCAACAGCATATCTACCGTGGGGATTTTAGTCGTTTCGGCATCGGTAGGTGCGAGCATATTTCTCTCACGTGATACAAAAAAAAAAGATAAATTATACCAGCTTAAGAAGCGTATACAGTTGCGGTTTATTTGTCAACCCTTCGAGTGTGCACAAATGGATCAAAGCCCAGTGCGGCCATTAACATCTTAGATGAGAACGAATGTGTACGTAAAAGTACAGTTAAGTAAAGTGCCCACAGCTGGTCAAAGGCCTCCTTCTCAAATAGGAGTATCAGAAAGGGTTTGGAAGCCGGCAATGTTCCGTCACGGGTTTACACGTCCACGAAACGATATATTTGTTTATTATTTCTAAGACATGCGGTTTCCTCACGATGTTGTCCTTCACCGCTGAGCACGTGGTAAATACACTTAAAATTGCTTTTAACAATTATAATCGTGGCGGCACCGGGGATCGAACCCAGGTCACTCGCGCTGTATGAAACTAAAGTGAGCGCCCTGACTACAAGGCTACCACGGTTGTACATACGGGACTATAATATCGCCTGCGCAGTTGACAATTACCTATGGTATAGGGATGTTATAGGGATGGAAGACATGAACGCGATCATCTATTCGACGTTTAACCTGCATTTGAGCGCGCCGCAGTATCGAAAAACAATCGTAATGTAAATCCTATGTATCGGAGGATCTCACGCGGCGCTGTCGATGCTGTATACGGAATCGAAGTGATAATACCAACGCGCCCCACCGTCTCGATGACGTAACTCTGGCGTATAGCACGGACTGGCGATATGCGCAATGTATGGTGCAGCGTAGTTTTGAATAACATGCATAATGGCATGGCCTCTCTAGTTTGATTCCTTATAGGGTGACCAAATATTGATAATTGGTAGGATAAGTATCTATCTAGACGTATATGCGCAATGTATGCGTTTACGGGGTGCAGCGTAGTTTTGAATAACATGCTTAATGGCACGGCCTCTCTAGTTTGATTCCTTACAGGGTGACCAAATATTGATAGATGGTAGGATAAGTATCTATCTAGAGGTATATGCGCAATTTATGCGTTAACAAGGTGCAGCTTAGTTTTGAATCACACGCATAATGGCATGACTTACGACTATACCATCACGGATTTCATCATCATCATCATCATCATTTCAGCCTATTACTAGTCCACTGCTGAACATAGGCCTCCCCCAAAGATTAAGGGATAACTTGAAACAAAATCTATCTATCATTACTTCTAAAAAACGACTCTATCTAAAAGAGAGTTCTTTCTAACGCAAATTACAACACAACACGTACAAAGTCGTCTTAAATATAGAGTATATCCTTCTCGCGTGCACACATGATGCAGCGTATTCTCTAACTGCAGAAAAATCAAGAGATCAGAGGAACAATATCATCGGACGCTCTCCGATTCTATATAATATACAAACAGACAGCTGTTTTGGCGTATCCACAAACTTTTATGAAAACAGACAATCAGTTATTTAGCTACCTTTCACAAGCCTATGATATTTGGGCTCCTAAACACAAAGTATTTCAATCTAATACTATAACACAAGTATATCTCCAGCGCAGATCGCATAAATAAATCGGTATTATGTTCACTGTAAATAAAGATACCGGTTTAAAGTAAGTAGATGAAACCCACTGAAATTGCAATAATTCCGTGCAGAAACTAGACGCCCATGAAATACACCGGTCGCATGAACGATGTATTCGTACGAACCCACTTACATGATCCGCTGGTAGAGTATGATTTAAGCTCCGTTTTCACTGCTGCGTTTTATATCAGAACATTGTAGAATAATTAGGTAGATAACTAATCTTTGTAGCCGGTGTGAAGTAGAGGCGCAACTTGTACTTCTTCGTTTCGTTCGATGAGTGAGGTACCCGGAGCCCCCTCCATTGTCTTCCCCATCCCCCATATACTGGCAACCCACCTGTAGCTCCTCTGGTGAAGCAGATGACACGTAGGACATGGTATTCACTTAACATCGGTTGAGCCGCGTGCACGTTTGCCTCATATCCCATTAAATAAAATACATCAAGATATAGTACAATCAGTACTCCTATTCGTTGAATTAATGCTTCAGTACATCTGTAGATATCGGCCTGCGGAAATCTGCCACCTCCTCTCCTTGAGAAAAAAACCTCAACCATCTCGTGACATGCGACAGATAGGAATACACAATAGGAAACATTAGAGTGTTACAGGTACGGGTAAATACGCAAGTAAGTGTACGCATAACGTTCACCCAGTGGTTAGGATGCTCACTTTAGTTTCATAGAGCGCGAGTGACCCGGGTTCGGTCCCCCCAATGGTGCAGGCACCATTATAATTTTAAGTGCTGTATTTTTCACGTGCTCGGCGGTGACAATAAAAAATATTATTTCGATGATATATGAAACTCGCCAATTCGCACTGGGAGCAGCGTGGCGGATCCTATCCAGCCCGAAAAACCCTCTCAGATATTTATAAAGGAGGCCTTGGCCAGCTGTGAGCAGCAGACTGCTACTTTACTATTTTTTTAAGCTACAATTCAATCGCGTTTTTGAAACCGCACCCACTCTAATCCCATCCTGCTCATCGGACTGTGTAGTCAGCAGATCGTAAATATACCGCTTACAACCCGCGAACGCGCAGCGCTCGCTAACTGGCCGCTTCACACTGCACTGGGCTGTTATAATAAATTACATGTAATGTATGAGAGTCAACAACAATGACTGTTATGGTCACGTCTCATTATAATTTATTTTCATACTACATTCATTACATTTACATAATATATATTTTTTTAATTATAATATTTTTAATCGTGCAGAATTTGTATTAGGGTCTCAGAAATATCAATGTATCATCATAAGGATATTATTTGTATGAGATGATCTGTGGTCTCATTATGTAATATAATTGTACTTTTTTAATAAAAAATGTCACATCTAGTGAAGGAAATTTTCCCGTGTCGTGATTACGTACATGAATTGCACATGGACAATATGTAGCAATAGATGACAGATTAAAACTAATGGAAATGATGAATGTTAAGCCGTTTCGATATATTGTTTTGTACCTAATCTTGTAAAATAATAAAAAAAATATGGAAACATGTAGCTGCTTGTGGAGATTCTCTCGCCCGTTTCTTCTCTGTTAGAGTAACCTCCTGACTAAACGCTTGTAGATTGTAGAAAATGGTAGAGTTTGATAAATTCTATATATATTTCTGACGTTGGAGAGATAAAGGAAAATGATTACTTGGGCAAAACCAAACTAATAGAGTATAAATATTGTATATTTTGTACAAGGTTACCTTGTTGAGTGAGCAAGATGAGTTTTTAATACGTGGTAGAGCCAAGCGGAGGCTTTTGCTGCTGCTCGAATGGGCCGGCTTGACCGGATTGGTCGCAGAATACCGGCGCGAAGTAGAGGCATCTTGTGCTTCTGTGTTTCGTTCGGTGAGTGAGATAACCGGAGGCCGACTCCCCCTCCCCATTTCTCTCCTCATCAGAGATGGCAGGGAGCCCATCTCTCAAATACCCTAAAAGGGCGGCAACGCACCTGCAGCACCTCTGGTGTTGCAGATGTACGTGAGTGATGGTAATCACTTACCATCAGGTGAACCGCTTGCTCATTTGGCGCCTTTCCCAAAGAAAAAAAAAGATGGAGTGAAGATGGGAATAACGCGTAGAACAGACAACCGTCAGGGGAGAAAGGTTCTTTGTCAAAATCATATAGGCCAGCACAGTGTTACGGGATCAACATTGAGCAGATGGTTCCAAACGGTGCTATACGGTAATTTTTGGGGAAGGCCTATATTCAGCAGAAGCTTTTGACAGTAATGTTGATGACAATAATGTAAAAAGTACAGTATGTAACTTCATCTATTATATTTATTTATCTAATAACTAATGTGCACACAAGTGAAGCAAGCAAAAAGAAGGAAAATAAGCCGATAAATGACAACGCCACGACAGTTGTGTGCCTCCGAATCCTGAGACCCGGATATCGAAATCCTCTTCACGGAGGTTCTTTCCGATTCGTTTTTCGAAACATAAGTGCCAGACAGGTTTCGAAAAACTAGTATTAATGTTGACCACTAAAAAAAAAAAAATTTAAATTTCATTGCAATCACGCTAAAATTAGAAAGACCAGCCAGCGATTATTTTTTCTCTACTCTACATTTTAATTTGAATGATCATACGTAATTGTGTGAAAGCGTTCTAATAACAATCCGTGAAGCGGCGGAGTCGTGATGCGGCTGAGCGACGCCGCCTCGCTCTCCGATACGTTTGCGTGCTTGTGTGATTCTATACGTGCGCGATAACCCCCGGTCCGCTCCTTTATCTACCCGTAATATGTTGCTTTTCAGTCCGGTTACTCCTTGAGAAAGTACGGGTGTCACTGCACGGTGAGAGACTGGATTTGTTTAGAAGTGTTTCAAACTGTCCGGAAAGAAGCTAACGCCGTTGTTTATTATCATTGATTATGAAGCTATTATTCAAGGACAGGTACAAAAAAATTCTTCTCGTTTGTTAAGTCTTTCATCATGGCTGCAAAGTAATGCAAAGTGGCAACCCGTACATGTACCCACTGTGCACGGGCTTCTCAGTATTTCAGAGGGTTTTGTAGCCGGGAATAATCCGCCTTGCCAGTACTAGTTCTCTAGTACTCCAGTTACGAGACGTTTCTACAACAAAATACAAGTAGGTGCTCAAAGTCTTCCCATCTAGAGCTCGAAAAAATTGTTCACCAAAGACTTTATTAAAAAGGGTTATCATAACATAAAGGAATCCATGGAAATGTGTTGATCGGACGCAAGCCGTTTCTATACAATTATTGTAATATGTAACAAGTTTCGCTTAAAAAAAAGAAAAAGAAAAAGAAAAAAAATGAGCATAACTTCGGGAGTTTCTTTAGCCTGTTTCTTCTCCTTTAGAAGAACTTCATTACTAAAAGCTGGCAGATTTTAATTAAATAATGATGAATAATTTAATTGATTTGATTTGTTGGAGGTCCAAAAAATATTATTTCGCTAACATGTGAATGTCTAAAGAAGACAGCAGGTTACCTCATTATGTTTAGATACCTGTTGCACCCTTGATATATTTTGCACTGAAAAGTGCTATTGTCAAATTTAGTGGTTCAGGCACTGAAATTCCAGGTCACATGTGGAAAAAAAAGACTCCTGAGTTTCTTGCCGGTTCTTCTCCGAGACGGTCTTGTGTTCTGCGAACCGGTGTAGATTTTGTCGTTCATAAGAGTTTTGACCAAGCCTAAATTCAATAGATAATACGTGGTAGAGCCTAGCGGCGGCTTTTGCTGGTGCTCAAATAGGCTGGCTAGACCGAGCCTCGAGCGAGACACGGCCTCGCGGGAAACCGGCAGGAAGTAGAGGCACCTTGCGCTTACGCGTTTCATTCGCTGAGTGAGTTAGCCGAAAGGCCCACTCCCTCTCCCCATCTCCCTGTACTCATCGTCACCCGCATCTCGCAAATATCCTTAGAGACCGGCAACACACTAACAGAACTTCTGGTGTTGCAGATGTACGTGGGCGACGGTCTAATAAAAAATAAAATAGAAAGTCAAATTTTATTATAGTTTTTCTATTGATTTTGAGTAAGACGTTGTTTCGTAACTTAGAAGATAAAGGTTTATTTGATGCTCCCAAATATCTGAGTTAGGTAGATGAATAATATATCTAAATTTTAGCATTCTAGATTAAAAATATTCTCTCAAGAATGATTGACAGTCTGGTAGCCAGATATACTGATCTAAGACAAATGCTAATTTCAACTCCTAGCGACCAGCTCATGCCAGAAAACCTATCTGTATCCAAGTCTGATGAGTTGCGATATCTCAAGTTGCAATGGCATGCCAGCATTTGTTGGCACTGCCAAGCAATGAAAATGAAGTAAATCGGTGTATAGAGTACCAGCCTGTAAGTGCCCACAACTGGGCAAAGGCTTCCTTCTTAAATATCTGAGAGGGTGTAGGAGCCAGGAATGGTCCGCCACGCTGCTCCATTGCAGGTTGGCGGGCTTCACATATCCTCGTAATAATTTTTTTTATTATTTCTCAGACATGCAGATTTCCTCACGATGTTTTCCTTCACCCCTAAGGACGTGGTAAATACAGCACTTAAAATTGCTATTAACAATTTTATTGGTGCCGGCAACGGGGATCGACCCCAGGTCACTTGCGCTCTATGATACTAAAGTGAGCGCCCTGACCACTAGGCTACCATGAATTTCTTCAGCATGCATGCCGTATGGGATTCTGCGAATGTGATGGCGGACTATGGCCCATTAAAGTAATCGGTATATCAGATATTAATGTCTGTCACTCTCTTTGCCGAACGGTGAAATGACTTCAACTATTTATTATCTGTGTAGTTCTTTAAACGACCGAACCAGGCGAGGTTAATATTCATTAACATTAAGTACTGTTAAGAAGTTGCCGTTTACATGTTGTTTGATGGACTGGACATAAATGAAACAGTGAATGCGACAGATGTTACGTACGCTTACGAAAATTGAATGTTATCGATCGACCGAGATGGATTTACATTGACATTTATGCCAGCAACCCGATGACGTGGTGTGTTCCGATTATATCGGTGTATCATAAAATACCTGTATTGCTCTAGTGAAACGAGAGCTTTATGCGTTCCTGCACGGTGTTTATGTTTAGCGAATGATTCAGTTTAAACGCAATGGATAATAATTTTGTTTAGATTCGCTGCTCATTTCGTCGCTATGGTATCACAAATGCCACGAGACAGGGAACCACGCGACTGCTTTGTCCATGTGGTGGGTGTGAAATCATAAAACACCTGGGCCTCCATCTGGACACTGGGAATTAGTAGTTCACTTCGAGCGCCTTGTTGCCTAGATGCGTAAACTATGAACAGAGTGCTCGGAATCTTGGAATACTCATAGAGAAAGTTCGCTACCTGTATACCATATACCAGGGGTTGTGCTATTCAAGGGGTTTCCATATGAACTAAAATCTACAGCGTCCAGGTCCGTTTGGCCATACGGGTCGAACGAGAATACAGAACTATATCCTTTGAGGCAGCTTGATTTTCAACTCTGAACATGCCGATTGATATGGCGAACTGAGTCGTCGTGGTCGAACGTCGAAGCTTTCCTACCGGTCTTTGAAGGTTGGATGGGGTAGAAGACTCATCTACAGAATCACACAGATAATGTCTCACTGACATTGCGGTGGAACTATTAACAGGCTGATGATGATGAAGAAGTAGAAGACACAAAGGCCGGCAGCGCATCTGTAGCTCCTCTGGTATTGTGGATGTTCGTGGGCGTCGGTGATCACTTACCATAAGGTGAGCCGGATGCACGTTTGCTCCCTTCTTCTATAAAAAAAAAACACAACGTGAAGCGCCGACATTAAGTAGAGTGACCATTTCTTATTCCATCAGAACCGGCCGCCCTAGACGACCCATCTTCGGAAATGGATCCCATGCAAGGCGCAACGGAACATCGAGAACGTAGGCAACGGACTCCCTTGTGTTCGCTACCCGTAGGCCGCGGGGTTCCAGAGTCGTCGAACTTCTCTTCTCTGCTAGACGATCTCAGCTGAGGAAGGCGAGGAGAGCTGTGTAAAGGAACGACTCTAATCCAACCTCCATAGTCCACCGTCATGCTCCCGAAGTGGGCTTGCCTAGGTTACTTGGAACGGCCACCCCTGGTCGATGTATGTTCATTTTGTTGGTGCAGACTCCTTTTGGCTCACAAAGTGGGTGTCCGAGCTATGGCTACTAAGCAAAGCCCCCACGTCACCATAAGGCGGGAACCTATTTGGGGGAAAATTTTAAGATAACCGTTTTAACTAATTATCTGAATCTTATTAGTTAAAAACTTATTCCGATTTAAATCGGACATTATGATTGAAGACGGGCTCGTCGTGGGTTCACTGACATTAAGCGACACATAATTTTTCAACTTTTCATCTGAGATTGAATGCATCGAGTTTATTTTTTATTCTTTCATTGATTGTGCGCGATTGACAGCTACAAATTAAAGGGCCACCTGTTAATTTTAATCTGTGACCTCTGCCACTGCGCGGTGTTGCTTATTAGCATCTCCTTACAAGCAGCATTCGTGTGGACCCGTTTCGTGAAGATTAATCTCAGGAGATTACTGACTTTACACATGTCGTAGAGGTTATAATCTTATAAAAGAAACGTCTGTTTCTTAGTGATGGTCTCGTAAATAGTTTTGGAAATTCCCTTTAATAATAAGATTTATATATTTACTTATTTAAATGTTTATCAACTTTCTAACTATAGCTGTGCTATAATATGTGGCTTTTACCCGCAGGTGTCTTTTTTGCTAAAAATCTCTTTACCAAGAGATTTTTAGCAAAACCGGTGACGAGGTACGGCAACTGTCACGTTCTATCTCCCGGAGAGTTGAAAATTGGGTTGCGAAAGACTCTTTAGCTACGCTTTGTTGTTCCGAATGGCAGTTCATAGTCACTGCCTAACCCGATTGGGGACAGGCGTGAGTGTTTATATAAAATTTGTCTTGATTGGCACAGTGTCTATTGACGGTTCTAATCCGCACGGAACAAACTATTTGTATTAGTGACAGATGATTGTCCCGGGTTTGAGTGTCCCTTTTTTGGATGTAAGTTTTAGTTCTTTGTACACTAACATTTGTTTCCATATGCTATGAGTGCGTATATACAGGAGATATCACAATACAGTGGCATAGCGTTCTTTATATACAAGAAACAAAATAAAAAGAAATTTCTCAGATAACATCTACAATTATTATATTTTTACGGTTCTGAGATTCAATGGCGGAATTGTGTCAGACATACAATGCTGTAGTTATTTACAGACAGTAGCGTTAAAATTGAGCTGTGGTCAAAGTGTAGCGATTAAGGTAAACGTTTTAATCTCACGGGAAGCTTACATTGTCCAGCAGTCATTTGGGTTGGGTCTGATCATCATCCTATGATTTAAACTCATAATCAATGCGTAGATAATTTTCATTGAAGACCTCGATAAAGTAAAATGTATACTTTAGTAAAACATAAACACACAGAGACCGCCATGCTTCCATTCCTAAAAGTAGCCTTTTTTTTATGGGAAAGGCGACAAACCAACAAGCGGTTCAGCTGATGGTAAGTGATTACCGTCGCCCACGTACATCTGCAACGCCAGAGGTGCTGCAGGTTCGTTGCCGGGCTTTAGGGGTATTAGGGAAGGGGAAGAGGAGGGAAGTGGGTTTTCTTTACCTATCTTCAATAGAAGAAAAATTGTGAAACATTAGTCGATGCTGAGTTGATTTCACATTATCATATATGCTAATTGATACAGCCCGTACACTAAAGCTGACCTTTTCATACTGTTGGAGCTTTCTAGAGTCTTCTATCATTAATTATTTTACCCAAAACTGATAACGAACAAAAAAAAAAGACTAAATTAAACATCGAACGTTACGCATCGGTTGACACCTGATAAAACTGCTTTTTTAATTACATAGCATTAACAAAACCCTTGTAGCTTAATGATCAGGGTGCTCGCTTTACTTTTACAGAGCGCGTGCGATCTGAGTCCGATCCCCGGTGCCAGCACCACCAACGTTTTATGTGCTGTATTTACCACGTGCTCGGCGGTGAAGGAAAATATAATGAGGAAAGCTGCGTGTCTGAGGAATTACCATTACCAACACGCACTGCAGCAGCGTAGCGTGCCTTTCCCGGCTCAAAAACCCTCTCAGATATTTGAGAATTGAGCTCTTTGTCCAGCTGTGGGCATTTACAGGCTGCTATTTTTTACTTTACTTATACAAACACATCACTAGTCCAAAAAGTTAAGCATATCATAAATATTCGGCGCGTTCATTAGAGGTAGAAGTACGTTCGTGACTATTTGTCGGAGGAGAATCGCGAGATAAGAGGCGGAGGCGCGCGCAGCATACTGATCGGCGAGCGATGCAACTGGTTTAACCACAGTATCAGTTCTGTTCGGGACAACTATTAAATATTCACTCAATTATGTGGTAACAGAGGGGCCGGGCCTTACCTTAAAAGCCTGTATCTGATAGTCCACTGGGGGACATAGGGCCTATGACGATCGATCACAGTTTCGGATACCTCGCGCCTTAGACGCTGCAGCCCGTCATCAGCCCAAATTGGGTTAAAATGCAGATGAAAATTCAGTAGAATCGACTGAAAATTGACATAGTTTGTCATCCCGATCCGGTACAAAAAAAGAGCAGGAGGTTTCCAGAGAGCAGTACCAGCACTGCACCCCTCGAACTATACATGCTGCTCCCCATCACTAGTATTTTAAAGCCTATATCCAGCTGTGCACTTACACAGGCTGATGAAGAAGAATAAGAAGATATTAGCTAAATAACAATGACTGACTTAAATCTGAATTGCAGTTTTGAAGTATGATTTTTACAGTGGAACTATATTTATTTATTTTTTTTATTTATTAATTTTGTCCTTATTGTGTCTTTATTGTGTCCCTATAAAAAAAGAAAGGAATACAATGGGCGGACTTAATGCCCTTTGGCATTTTCTACCAGTCTCTACCCTGGGTGAGAAAGAAAACATGTTGGCAGGTTCAAAATAAATAATAAATACAAATATTAATATATATAATAATAAATATTTATACTTACATACTTATAACATACATAATACACTATACACAAACATATAATACATACATAAACAAATTAAACCTGAGGAGAAAAATCTCAGATGGCATTTGCCTTCAGATAGTGACGTCGGAGCTATATCTTCTTTCTAAGCATAGATGAGGATTCCCTTCTAAATGCTAAGAAAGTGGCATCAATAGCCGGCATGCATTTCTTGGAAGGTTTTGAACGTGCTCAGTTAATGCGGGTTACTCTCCATAACTAGTCTGTGATAGTTTTGTTGTTGTTCGAAAAAATCCCATGGACTTTCCGACATAATATGATCGCAACAGATGCTACTGATTTTTAGAGTAAAAGTTGGTATTTTCTCCCACGCATCGAAAGACAATATACGTTCTCCACTTTTCCTGTGAAACCTTTTTCATCTGCCTTATCTCATCTTGTCCTTTGCACGGACAAAGAGGTGTTTCAGAGGTGTTTACCGGGATTATCCTATAATTTGTCCTTAAGCTTGGCAACACTACCTGCAGCTGCGTCTCTCTGGGAACGAGCGCTCCGTTTTTGCTCGAACTCGTTATGACTTCCTCGCAAATATAGTTATGAGAGGGACGTCCGATGACGAGCTTTTATCGATACCTTTGTCTCCGCTGTATAGTGATCAGCCCGTAAAAATTAAATTACTTATTGTTACTCGTTCTTGTTCCGCGCTGTCGATGCCCGGTATACGGCGGATCTTATGAAGACAATCACATTAAAATCTGGAATTTTTGAACGGGTTCCGAAAAATAATCCTTTTTTTTTTTATTAAATCTGGTTTTGAATCTGCCTTACGTGATGTTCAATATGCAGTTAAGTATGGTGGCTTGTTATTTTGTCTTTGAAATGTTCAGAGTTCATTTCGAAAAGGTGAGTGACTCTGACAACCGTTGGGGAAAAAAGGTTCACGAGTGGCAGCCACGTACAGGCAAACGCAGTGTAGGACGACCCTCCACAAGATGGAGTGACGACCTGCGCAGTGTTGCGGGAAGTCGATGGATGCAGATGGCAGGAACGAGCTTCGTAGCAATCTTTGGGGGAGACCTATGTTCAGCAGTGGACTTGTGATACGCTGAAGTGATGATGATGATGATGATAAGTGACTCTGTGCTTGAGTGCATACCCTGTTCATCTGTGCACGATGTCAACAGCACTATGTTATGGTTTATGGGCGGAAGTCAGATTCTAGTTGGAATCAAAATATGTCACTTTGAAGTTTAATAATCAATTGACTTGAAAAACGCAGTTTTTTATATTTGATTGAGGTGAAAAATAGGGACCTAATATTCCAGCTGATGGTAAGAGGCTACTGAAGCCCATGCACACCTGCGAACACGCCGGCTCGACCGGGATAGTACCACAGCCTCGCAGAATACCGGCGTGAAGTAGAGTCATCTTGTGCTTCTGCGTTTCGTGCGGTGAGTGAGGTAACCGGAAGTCTTGGGACTATCCCGGTCGAGCCGGACCATTCGAGCAACAGCATAAGCTGTCGCTCAGTTTTACCACGTGTCAAATAATTACGAAAACATTACTGAGCAGTTCAACGTCAGAACAGGGATATAAATCAGAGGAACAGGCGTTCTGTGTTATAGCAACATGCACAAGCCGTGTTCTGTCGTGATGCAGACAGAACATTGCAATGTTATGCTCAACTGAGGCGGGATAGAATATGTTCGTGTACGGCCCGATTTCAAAGAATAGTGTTAACGTATGATATGACTGCATATTGAAGTTGGTGTACCACAGCCTCGGCAGCCTTGTGGTCAGTGCGCTCGCTTAAGTTTCATAGAGCGCGAGTGACCCGGGTTCGATCTCCGGTGACGGCAACTGAAACAGCAATTTTAAGTGCCGAATTTACCATGTGCTCGGCGAACATGCATATCAGAGAATTAATAAATATTATGAGGACTTGTGAACTGGAGCGGTGTGGTTCGACGTTCCATTTAAAGCAAATGTAAAATACATAATTTAAAATGTAAATTTACCTATTCGAAGTTAAATCATTAACAGGAGATGTGCATTTTAATTGAAAAATTAATTCAGGTTAATTAATTAAACTCTGTCTCAGGTTCATCTGCAAAAGAAATTTATGTTAATGCACGTGTTGCCACGTAAGGTGTGTCGCAGAGATGTATGACATGAACATAATGTTAACATCAAATTCAATTTAACGGGCGCTCTTTTTAAGATATAGCTACTTAAGAAAAAGGTGCCAATGTGATTTATTTTATAGTTTCGAGCATGGTGGTTTTAGTATTACAGTTTATCATGTCACGGCATGAGCATATCTAAACCTAAATATTTGTACTTTATTTATCAAAGATGGAAGTATTCGCTTGTTCGTTTTTGGTTTTGGATCCGATTTGTATACATCTACGACACCAGAGAAGCTGCAGGTGCTGGGAAGGAGGACGAGGAGGGGAAATGGGCCTACGGTTACCTCACTCCCCGAACGAAACGCAGAAGCACAAGATGCCTTCACTTCAGGCCGGTTTTCTTCGAGGCTTACTACCCCGGTCGGGCCGGCACATTCGAGCAACAGCAAAAGCCGCCGATTAGCTCTGCCACGTACAAAAATCCTTTTACAATTATGTCCTCCTGGTCTATTACAACCACTTCCGAATACTATTATCATTTGGGAATTTAGCAAGGAAATGCGCAGTCATAAAAAAAACACACTTTCACTCGTCTTCTTTTGTCATGTAACGCTTATGCGAAAAGATCGGAGGAAAAGGCAGATGAAGTGTGTGTAATAATAATTAATGTGTTAAACAACTATTGGCTCTGACTCGGATTCGTACCCAGGACACACAACTCAGCAGTC
This sequence comes from Bhutanitis thaidina, assembly GCA_029286595.1. Lineage (NCBI taxonomy): Eukaryota > Metazoa > Arthropoda > Insecta > Lepidoptera > Papilionidae > Bhutanitis > Bhutanitis thaidina. The sequence continues at coordinate 9,082,506 of JAGSMS010000028.1, read as the reverse complement.
AGCTAACAAGCCGCTCGGTTGACAGATGCGGTATATGTAACATCATAATAATGTTTTGGACCTAATATATTTCTTGAGCAACGCTCTAAGGAGGTCAGTTTGTTTGTCACGTTTCATAAATATAGCAGTCGTTATAATTTTACTGCCATTTTAATTCATGGATCATAGTTTAGAATGTTGCTTAACGTTGTTAGGGTGGTGATAGATCACAGTGATGTGTTAGTGTGTGAAATTTGCTTCGCCATTAAATGCAAAGTACATAAATTTTTTTTTGCATTGGTGAATATTTTTTACAATTTAGAAATCTTCGAAATTAATTAGACGCTCTCGATACGCCATCTGTCGAACGCCATTAGATTTAAATATTATTAAGGATATCCGCCACCAAAACGCAGATTCTTTAAGAAATTCAACTGACTACCTATTACCGTTGAAAAGATACCCTTTAAACGTAGGACAGACTGGCTAAGATAAGTAAGAGAGCTCTGTACGGAACCCTAAAAATTATAAAATTAATTTAAAGTATGTAGGACTATTATTAACCGTGGTAGAGCCAAGCGGCGGCTTTTGCTGCTGCTCAAATTGGCCGGCTCTCGCAGAATACCGGCGTGAAGTAGGAGCATCTTGTGCTACTGCGTTTCGTTTGGTGAATGAGCTAATCGGAAGTCCCCCTCCACCTCCCCATCCCCTTCCTCACCCTTCAAATTCTCCCATCTCCCAAATATCCTTAAAGCCCGGGAACGCATCCGCAGCACCACAAGTGTTGCTGATATACGTAGGCGACGGTAATCACTTACCATAAGGTGAGCCGCTTGTTCGTTTGCCCCTTTACCATAAAAAAAAACTGTTCTGTGTTTAAAGATAATCTAATTAATGTTCCTCATATTGTACGACAAACAATTGTCTCGCGGACCGAACCATTTTGTCAGAAGGGTAATACTTACCGAATATTTTTTAGACCCCGAAAGCCGTAATTATTGCTATATCGTGAAAGCACGCAGTGGCCATTGATAATAGCAATTAAAAATGTGCTCTAGGGTTGTACAATATTAAAAAAATCCTTTTTTTTTCGAGAGTTCCAACCAAATCTTGAACTTAATTTATTCTATTTCTTCTTTGTTATAGTGTTACTTTAGATAAGCAATAGACCTGATTAATATTAATATTCATTTAACTTTAGTAGACTGTGTCTACTGGCTTTCCGTGGTTGCCTTTAAGTCAGGTGGCACATGCCTTTTTTTTTTAAAAAACATTTTTATTTAAAAAGAATTTGTTATGTGTCAACCTTGTCGGTAATTCTTAATAAATAAATAAATAATATATTATAAGGATTAGTGAATAAAGTATTTTTTGTTGATTTTTGGAAAGATATCAAATTCAGAGGCTTGAATTAGGAATAAGTAATACGGCTCCTACACCGTTTAGATTGATATGTTTAAGTGTCTCGGCTGAGGTGTCAGTCGTCTGGTACCTACAACGATTTACTATAAATCCCCTTTCTAAACGTCGTAAATCCTCCCATTGGCGGAGACAGGCTATCGACATTTACAGGCTGGGACGACGACATGGCTTAAAGGTTCGCACACCTGACCGCTGAAACGTGAGTCATGGATTCGAAAACTAGTCAAAACCAATATTTGTCCAACAAACACTTTTCGTGTCTGTACGTGTTGTGTTGTACGCCGTGCCTCTGACACTGCATCTGACCCCTACTCAGATCTTATCGCATATGCGTTACATCGGGTACGGAAAGGCGAAGACGTGTGAGTGCCTCTGTTTTTACATACATGCACTCGTACGTATCACCTGCGCAGTTGACAACTGCCGATATTAACGAGAAGTTGCCGCTTGTGATCGAAATCGGTCACGAGAACATAACCACTAACAGGCTGATGAAGAAGATGTTACTATAAAACATAAATACTACATACATGTAACAATACAAAAAAAAAGGTGCGTGTAACTCACTTCACATGACAGAAGTAGAACTTCTACTCACATTAAAAACAACAGCTTTAAGCATTTAAATAATACACATTAATCAATGTTGAAATATCTACACTACATAAACTAATTAATAATACCCACTTCCAATTCAAAATATGTTCCAATTCATAACGACACTCACAGCTAACCGAAACGGTGCACGATAATGTTGCACGAAAACGTTGCACTCAAATTCGATCTAGAATTTTTACTCTCATCACGCTCACAGAAGTTTCACTTCAAAAAGCTCTTCCGAATATCAGAAAGTCCATTTACAGAGTCATGATGATAAAACTAATTTTATAGCATGAAGCGGACGTTGCTTGAAAATTATACGTTTATAAACAAAATAAGAGTGGTGACAACCCTTGTTATAACAATTAGTTCGCGTTTAGCCAAACTCATAAATAATTTAGTATGGGTATTGCGATATTTATAAGCAGCATGTTGTTTTAAATTAATTTATCGTTTTAACGAATTTGATAACGAGGCTATGCAGAAATTATAGTCTCAATCAATTCATTCGACAATTTCATCTGTAGTTACCATTGGACACTGTTGACAAATGGCTCCTTCTCAAAATATCTGAGAGGGTTTTCGGAGCCGGGAAAGGCCTGCTACGATGCTCCAGTGCGGGTTGCCGTGATTCACGTATACACGAAATAATATTTTTTATTATCTCTCAGACATGCAGGTTTCATCACGATGTTTTCCTTCACCGTCGAGCAAGTGTAGCACAGATACAGAACATGAAATTGCTATTAACCTCTCCTTAAAAATATGTATAGGTGTAATCCCCTTCAACTCAATATATGTAAAACGAGTGCATCTTATATCGGTCTGTATAAAAGACAGAGTGAACGATGTCGATATATGTCGAGTATGAGAAGCGATAACGAACAAATTGTGTTAACACGCTTCGTATTTTAAATCGCAAACGATCGACAATGCCTAATCCTCAAGTCCCAACGATAAGCTAGCGAGGTCGTGGTCCTTCCACGTCCAATAAAGCAAACCCAACAGTTAGTTAGATAGCGCCTTCGACAATGAGTTGACAATTCACGCGTCGCGGACAAGTGTTACCGACCGTTAGCTGGATTTACGACAATCGATACCCGGCGCAACTAACAGAGAGCCAAATAGGGGCTGCACGGACCGGTGACAGATGGTGAGGCGTTTGAAAGTTCGCTTTCGACATTGGCCATTATCGAGTTATAAGAGTTTCGATGCTTTTGCAAATTGTACACTAGGTTACCATGAGCTCTGTGAGTAAGGAAGTAAGGAAGAAAACCAATTTAGTAACGGTAATTTACAGCGCAGTTCTTATTTTAAAAAGAGAAAAAAATATATATTGTTTGATAAAAAAATAATCAAAATAAAAAGACTAAGTAAAATAAACGCAACCACACACAAACTAAGCAACTAGAAAAAAAAAACACAACTTTACCAAAAATTTTAATATTGTCTATGGTACGGTTTATCTGTGCTGCAACGTTGCCGCACAAAGACACTAACTTAGCTATGGCCGCATTTGTTATAACAGTCTTGGCGCTGATTTTCAATGAGACCAGCCATGGACTGAGTATTTCGGTTCAGCTGCATAAAAACGGAAATTTGCACGTGTTTCATCTTAATTCAAGATAACTTAGAGTGTTTTATTTCCTGTGGTTGCCACGAAGTCGGGGTTCATTGGTCCACCAAGTAAAGTGCTTTTATGTGAGATGTGTTGTGAGTTGTGGCATCTTTACGGCCTTTTTCTGAGTCGGATTTCTTCTTCGTTCTTTGCCACTAGAGCGAATGAGAATGTATGAATTTTACTTTTGATCCCCTATATAAAGAGCACGTACCAATGAGTTTTTCAAAACTTATAAGCGATTTCTATAATTGGCTTGGACACTGAAGCCTAATAAACTCTGATAAAAATTGTGGTCGAAAGGACTAACCACGTATCGGGTATACGGATGTAAGATTTTATTATTATTATTGTTACGTATAAAGCCTTGTCGCCGGATTTACATCCGGAGAATGCCGGGGCATTTTCAAGGCATTTCCCTTAGTCGCTTCTTACGACACTATCACGCACAGTTAACTACAACCTCAATCATTACAATTTATAATATACTAGGTCGACAGGAAGATGTTGCCATGAGTTTGATTTCACAATTATTTAATAATTCGATCACAGCGCCATTTTGGGATTTTCTTTCAAGGCACCAAATCAACATATACTGTTAATATGAGTAAATAAAGAATTTCAGTTCAGCTATGAACCGATTTTCTTCCTCTACCATCACAAGGCGGTACATCTCACAACCCCTAAATAGATGCGAATGTGGTTTTCACCATTAGCTTGCTTGATTCTTCGGTCTTTCCGAAATTTCTAAAATCATATGAATTTTAGTGTAGAACGCAGGTTTAAATTTCAAAACAGAATTTGAGTACTGTCAGCCTTATATAAGATGTAACACTCGTTACTCTAACGCTTAGCTAAGAGAAGAAGCATGCTGCGTGTGTGTAATAGAGCGCATAGTACGTTTCACTTTCCGTGACGCTTCTATTTCAAACACGGCATGTAACTCTGTCGGAACATTAGAACTTTCAATAATATGTTAAAAAAAACATTTGAGCAGCAAAACGAGTGAAGGCGGCTTATGTTTCTATATCAGCCTGTAAGAGTCAACTGTTGGACATGGCCACCACTACAGTGCCAAGAAATGTCAGCATACCATTCATGGACGATTTACCCATACTCACCACGCAGGCCAGGCAGAGCGCAGTGCCGATACCCACGCACTAGAGATCTTGGTTCCCATCACTGGCCTGTGGAATTTGGGTTCGGCATATTTGGATGGATCTGCCATAATTGACCACTCAGAGACGCGTTCGTTAGTCCACGTCCGGGGTAGATTGATGGAGATCGATGGAAGAAAAAAAGGTATATTCCCTCCCCCTTACAAGCTAGAGAAGGAGAGCGGGTGGTGAACTAAAAACATAATAAGTGCATAATACTAGCTTTGTCCCCGAATTTGTTCGCATGTATTTTATAATTTATAATTCGTGAAAACAGAAAACAATTTGAGATATTAGTTGCTCACACACAATACTATGTAATACTGTTCTATGTTATGTATTTTTTTCTTATTGAATTGGAGTGAAAAATTAGGAAACAGTAAGTGGCTACTGCAGCACATAGACAAACAACTTCTATTGAAGATTGTCACAAATAGCATTTTCACCGCTGAGGATGAAGATGAAATGCCGAAACCCGTAATTATACGGCTCTGTATATCTTTCAAACCGGAGGGGAAAAAAGTGGTAACAACCCAGGCAGAGAAGGAATCTACCACTTGTTAGACACATCAAGTAAGCGCCAGCCAAAGCCGGCATATATTTCTTGGAAGATTTGCCCAGACTCACCATGCTGGGCAAGCGGGTCGACGAGCGCAGTGCTGGTTTGTTCGCTTGCAGCAACATGCCGATGTGGTTGGCATTTGGAGAAAGAGAAGGCTTATTCCCCAAGTACACATATTGAGCCACAAACGTTACAGCAGAACTAAACACAAAATACACACAAACAAGTGATTGTTCACAGGTGATGTAGTAATACTTAAACATTTGCTATGTATATTTAAATTTTCTCATTTTTTCATTTCAATATTGATAACTTGTCAAAATATTTTTGTTTGCGCTGAGCTGCAAATAAAGTTTCTTTATTTCCAAAGCCTTTAACTAAGCGTATATTAAAACGGGGCGAGGTATTTGAAAACATCAAAACTCTGAAACTGCAGACGGACATTACTGTTTTATTTTATCATCTGTGATGATTCCCATGGCTTCACATTCAACCGGCACCGCTAGCCGTAGATCACTAGATCGGATAGATCTCGTAGATATGCGGGACAGCGGTGTCCGGGGTACCCGGCGATTGTATCTACTCGAGTCGGACAATGCGCGGTATTTGGAAGGGAAAACAGTGGTACCAATGTTTTGACATCGAACCGAGGGAGCCTCGTTTGTTTAATGGGCGATATTGTTGCTTTAATGTCATGAACTGTTTGTGCGATTGTAAGTTCGAGTTAGATAATTCTGATTTGTTCATGGTTGTTATACTTTCACAACTCAGGCTTGCGACCCCGAGCTTGGTAGGAGCGTTAATAATTCGAAATTAGAACAGTCAACCGACTGAGATTTATTCGTTGTCAGTTGGAGAAGTCACAAAACAGGGTGTAAATAGTCCATTGCTGGACATAGGCCACAGCCAAAAGGAGGATTGGCGATCTCAGCACCCGCTGAAGGTGCGACCTTCGCTGCTGCTGTCCGTCATAAGTCCGCTTAATTTTGGTTTGTTTGTTTCGAGATGCTTCTTATCCTGTCATCCATGGGTAGCCGTTGCAATTTTCAAGACTTATCCCTTAGTCGCCTCTTCCGACATACAAGGAAAGAAAGGGGGAGGTAGATTCTGACTCCAATGAACTCAAAACTTTTGTTTTATGGAAGAGACAGCAAACGAGCAAGCGGTTCACCTGATGATAAGTGATTGCCGTCGCCCACATACATCTGCAACACCATAGAAGCTGCAGGTGCGTTGCCGGTCTTTAAGGATATTTGGGAGATGGGAGGGAAGAGAAGGGGAATAGGGAGGGGGTGTGGGCCTCCGGTTACCTCACTCACCGAACGAAACGCGGAAGCACAAGATGCCTCTACTTCACGCCGGTATTCTGCGAGGCCGCGGTACCAATCCAGTCGAGCCGGCCCATTCGAGCAGCAACTAAAGCTGCTATCTTAAAACTGGTATCTAACCTTATAATGGTACAAAATACATGCAACTAGTCTATTACATCCCTTTTGTTATATAGGTATTATTGCATTTAGTCCTTTCACCCATATTATTAGGTAGCCCTTAGCTACAAGCTGGTTTCAGCAACATACTTATTGTCTCTACGAGAACAGAGTGTACGGGTGGCGAGGTAGCGGCTGACTCAGAGATCGCCATCGCCATGAGAATTTGAAACGCCATTTGAAGGAAGAGAGCAGCGGACTCTTACGCATCTATCATATCACAAGTTTTATAGTTTTATCTGAAAAAGAAGATGTGAGAGAGATATATAAATATTTCTTTTTCAAAACTACATCCCCACCTGCACAACACTGATGGAATATGAATTAAAGACCGAAAATAACACTTTAATTACTGCTCACAATGTATGAAGATACATATATATATATAAAAATATATGACGACCAGATATAAATTTTTAGGCTTTTCAATCCACTTTTTGCCCTATTAGCCTGTTAAGTATCTTAGTTACATATACAGAATAGAAAAATTATTAAAGAGTGCAATCTTAGAAGAATCTTATATTTTTTATAGACGAACACGAATCGCACCATTATTATCCATAAAAAATAAGCTCTCACTAGCGTGGACCCAATACTGGGATAGTCAGCGGTCCTGACATTTTAGTATTTTCTACTAACATGTCCCCTAACCACTCGACTATCGTGGCTTCTTATCCATATAATTTATATAATCGAAACTCCCAGTGTCATATATATCATTTTATCACGTCCGAACATTCTAGAAATTCCATACATTTAACTACCGCGTATTTAACAACCTCTATTTAGTAATTTAGCTTTCAAGAGAAACCTCGTAAAGAATTCCCCGCATACTCCGAACGTTAAGCTAAGCGTTCAAGACAAGCTATCTTTAAGATTCGTGATATAAATCGTGAATAGATTCCCATAGTAAATCCCCATTTTGTTTCAGATGTAAATGCTCGCATTATACGCCGTGCGTGATAGCAGGAAGCCGCCATGTTTCTTTCTTAACCTCAAGCCGTGTTGGACGTATTCACGAACTCGATTTATGCTCTTAGCACCTCTTTCATATTTAAATATGTTGCATACTGAACGCACGCTGTGCCTTTCAGCAAATAGTAGATCAGTATTATCTTGAATATAGGAGCGCGACGGCTTGGGTGTAAACAGTTTGCAACGCTGCTTCATTGAGTTATTAATTTTATTGAATAGACTATACGTAGCGATGGTGTCGCAACATTTTCATTGTGTTTAGAAATTTACACGAGTTTCGCGCGATATATCATACTTATACTAACGATAAATGTCAACGTTTGTATGTTTTGGATGAAGAAATTTTATACACGTCAAGAATTTATGTAAAGGACAGTACTGAACGAAAGGATTTAATAAAAGCTTCCTAAATTTAGATTGGCGAATATTGGGCAGGCTTTTTTGAGTAAATGCATAAATGAAACCGCCTTTTACGGATTTCATCGCGTTTCATTTTGTTTTTATATTCCCAACGTTGCGATTGCTTTACAGCGTCCGTGGTCGCGAGGGGACTGAGGTGTTAGACGTCCAGATATGGTTAACTCGGGCTACCTGCAGCTTTATTTATTAATTTTGGTCCGATTAAATCCGTAAATGGTGGTTCATTTCAGGTGTTTAGTGTTCGTGTAAATACGAGAAATCATTAAACGCATAAAGTTTTAGAATAAGATCTCTAACAATAATAGTGCATCAAACGGTCACAATATTTAAGAAGCCTGATTAAGAAACTTTATTAAAAACCCTACTACAAACTAGATACATATATAGAGGACATAATGTGTGGAAATAGCTCTTACTCTTCACTTGCTGTTTTTTTTTTATGGGAAAGCAAAAGAGCAAGCGGTTCACCTGATGGTAAGTGCTTACCGTCGCCCACATACATCTGCAACACCATAGATGCTACAGGTGCGTTGCCGGTCTTTAAGGATATTTGAGAGATAGGAGGGAAGAGGAGAGGAATAGGGAGGGGACGTGGCCCTCCGGTTACATCACTCACTGAACGAAACGCAGAAGCACAAGATACCTCTACTTCACGCCGGTATTCTGCGAGGCCGTGATATCAATGCGGTGGAGCCGGCCCATTCGAGCAGCAGCTAAAGCCGCCGCTTGGCTCTACCACGCTTAAACGCTGACATTGTTAATATTTAATAATTATTAACATTAACTTTAATTATTTACATATACGTCTGTCATTGTAATTATTTTGGTGAATTGTTAATAACATTGTAATCGGGCAATAGGAAATTAAATAACAGTTTCTTGCCGGATCGTCTCTGTCCTGTTTTGAGAATCGTTGTAAACTTTGACGTTTATAAGTTTTAAACAAGACTAAATTTTATTTAAAAAAATTGTCTATGAGTCTTGATAAGAGTATATTTTATTTATTTAATTTGCAAAGTGGTGTCGCCATTTTACCATAATTTAAAACAATATAAAAAAAAACGTTTGTATTTATTACAAAAGCCACTTTCTAGCCCCGTATCACATTATCTATCGTCTATGCTCCTACATCTATGACTCATAGACAAATGAGAATATAATATCAAAATATCTTTTTTTTAGGCAAATTGTTTCGAACATGGTCCCTGATGTTAAGTCATTACCGACGCCCACGTACATCTCCAACACGGGAGATGCTGCAGTTTCATTGTCGACCTTTAAGGATATATGGCCAGGGGCGAAACGCTGAAACACTAGATGAGGATGAGGTCATGGGCCGTGGAACTCGAGCCCATTCGAGTAGCAGCAAAAGCCGTCGCTTGGCCTCTGCCGCGTACAAAAAATATTATATGTCATTAACTTCACTTCATCATCATCATCATCATTTCAGCCTATCTCAAGTCCACTGCTGAACATAGGCCTCCCCCAAAGATTCCCACGAAGCTCGGTCCTGAGCCACCTGCATCCATCGACTTCCCGCAACACTGCGCAGGTCGTCACTCCATCTTGCGAGGGGCCGTCCTACACTGCGTTTGCCTGTACGCGACTGCCACTCGAGAACCTTTTTTCCCCAACGGTTGTCAGTTCTGCCAGCTATGTGGCCGGCCCATTGCCACTTCAGCTTGCTGATCTTTACGGCTATGTCGGTTACCTTAGTTCCGCTGCGGATATCATCGCTGCAGGCTCTATCACGCTGAGAAACACCGAGCATAGCCCTTTCCATAGCGCTTCACTGATCGCATATTGTAACACAATATGTTCATATTAATACCGTTATGTGATACTTGCCTCATTACAAATAACAATAATGTTTAAGTTCAGAACTTAACGTTATTTCGTCCGTTTCGTACACTTGAAGATTTCACGACGCTAATTATTCAAACTATAATCCTGCTCACATTCAAACGACAGTATAGAAATTAAATCCCAATTGATTTAGTATCGTTACTAATAGTACAAATGCATATTGAGAACTGTGTTTTTGCTTCGTAGAATTGAAGTGTCTCGGTGATAATGAATGCGGTGGCGAACTCGTATGAGCGCGTCGGAGTCATGCTGCGTTGTATGCGAGGCGCAGGACTCGCGCTGATTTATGTGCTCGAATGATATTTAAATGAAACGACCCGGGGACGACACGATTTCTATATTATTTGAGATTTTTTCTGTTTCTTGTAGAGTCAAGCGACGGTTTTTGACTGCTGCTCGAATGGGCCGGCTCGAACGTGGTGGTATCACGGCCACGCAGATTACCGACGAGGAGTGGATATCTTGCGCTTCAGCGTTTCGTTCTGTGATTGAGTTAACCTTCTCTCACTCCCCTCGCAGTCCTCCCTACCATTGCACCTTCGCTGCAAAAATAAAAAAGTCGCTAGAAGCTACTATTTGTAAGAGTAATCCGAACTAATATTATAAATACGAAAGTTTACAATTTCACGGCTAAACCACGCTGTGGTTATGGAGATTCCTTGAACCCTGGGGAGAGATACAGAATACAGTTTATCACGAGAACGTACGAAATCGCGAGAAAAAGCTAGTTGCAAAACACGATCTACACAATATTTCAGCAAATAATAAATAAAGAAGCCTTCGCGGTTTAGTGTAACGTTAAACCCGTTTAGAAACTAGCCATACTTTGTACCTCTAGTACAGGGGTGGCCAACCCCGCGCCCGCGGGTGCAAGTGCGCACATGGTTGTTCTTTAATGCGCCCACTGCAAGATTTCAAAAATACGGACAGCCCGATCCACGCTGGCGCATTTTCAGAATCGCCTCCTCTAACAAGCTCCTCAACTGCTTCGTTTCCCGGGCGACTATTCCATTACTATTATTACCATATATCATGTACTATAACAATTTATAGTATTATTGTAACGTGTTTATTTTTTTTCTTTCTCTAACCCACCAAAAAAAAAAAAACATGCGCCCACCACGCTGTATTTTTTTTTCATATCGCACTTGCCTTGAAAAATGTTGGTCACCACTGCTCTAGTACTACCCTCCATACCCATTTATGCCACAATTCAGCAGTATAAAAGTTGTTACTGTTTTACTTCTACCGACATAACATCAAATCAAAAAAACCGATTATCATCGTTTTTTTTATAACGTTGCTAGGATTTGTTAACTGTTTGCTACAATAAAAAAATTTTTTTGGGGTATTTCTATATATTTCTCATCAGGTTGGGTTGTATATATCAATACATATAGACACAAATAAATAACATAATATAAATAATATTTTATAAATTATATATATATGTAATAAAATTAAATAGATAGTTAAAACCCGAGCAGATGGAAGCCCCCGGCAGGGGAGACCAGACGGCCGAGGGTTAGGGCGAAAGGGAAAGAAACCGGCGGACAATGTGAGCGGTATCGAGTAGCCCTGCCTTCTGCATTTCAGCTCTTGTCGGTCTGAGCGGTCAATCACGGAGTCCCAGCCGCCTCAGATGTTCCGATAGGCTGACTGGGATTAACCCATTCGCAGAGACGACGATCGGAATAATTTATTGTAAGGAGTCTGCATAATTACAGGCTATGAGGCATTTCATCTCAGTTTTAAGGGGTGTCAACGCATCTGTAACGTTCTTCGATGATTGAAGTATAAGTTGCAGAAGCCGTCGTCACCGTCAGCTCGCTCGTCACTCCGAATAAATAAACCTTGTTTATCTGTATTTATGGGCGGGAAGGTATCCTTTAATTTTTATTTATAACACACTCTTGGCAGCCCTGTTTTTTTTAAATAATGTTTTACAACTTTGTCATGACATGCGCTCTGTATAACTTGCTTACGGTCATAAATATTGAATAAAGTATTTAATATGAAACTACTTTATTTTAAAATTTGATATATTAGTACTAATACTAATCATCCACAGGGGTAGGTAGTGATTACAGATTTCCATTTGGTGTGACTTATTGTAGCTAAATGACTCTCCTCAAACCAAGCCTTACCTTTTAAAAAAAAATGTTAACATTACCTATACATCACACAATCAGTTTTTTTAGTTTATGCTCTACCGTAAAAACGGTAATAAATACTAGCGACAAACTTAGAAAGACAACAAAAATTAAAAACAGGCCAAGTGTGAGACGGGCACGCGCTAAGGATTCCTAACTGTTCTAAATAAAATTTTGTAATTACAAAGTACAGAGATATCCTCCGTATCGTACTCGTTACGTTAGGTTGTAAGCAAACTGGTAGCGGAGTCCGGATACCCGTGTCGTTGAGATAAAGGATTCCTATGTGAATGTCATAGGTATTATCGGTCTCACAATATTTATGTAAGGTAATCAATAATGCAATCAAATGGACGAATAAATTATTGCTTAATTAAACGGAAAGTTTTAACTCGCGCTATGCGTGTTTAATTTATTTCTAAGTACGATAATATTTACGTTATCGATGTATTTAATAAAATCTATAACTTTTCTCTAATCAGTTGTCGTTAAGCTGGTATTATTTGTATCTTTAAACATATTAATAAAACAACTGTAGGAAGATTTAAATATTGACGGCACATTTGAAACGTAACTATTATTTACGGTGTACGTTTAATTCAAGTTTAATACAACATAATCTATGACATTAGGACGTTTAACACCTCAGTCCCGCAGTGACCATAGACCTGCTACGGCTATCTCACCAACCCACGGGATGACTGGTAGAGAATGCCAATAGGCATTAAGTCCGCCCTTTGTCACCTCAAATTATAAGGTGTGTAAGAGATAAAGATTTTCAATATTAAAATAAAATAAAATAACCTCAAACAAAAGATTGACATAACATTATTTTAATTTCGAATGTTATATTTCTTGCGTAGAAATTTTTTAATCACGAATCTTGGACTCTCCATTAAAACGGATTTTTTTTTATTATAACCCCTAGTGTTTACATTTATACTGTACTTACACAACTCGGAAATGATCTCTACCGTTTAAATCAACATCGAACGGCTTTAACTCGTGCGCGCAAATTCGTGAGTTCGCGTTAAAGCTAATTAATTATATTCGCCACCGTTGAAATGTAACAATTTAGATTCGCGTTTCGTGACTGCAAAATTTTCACTGCGATCTGATGATATACAGCGGACAATCATGTAACGCTTACGAATCTGACCACCATACGTCAGACTGATGGCAGCCCGTGATGATGAAGATATATACCAGATATATACCTTAACTTTAACAGCCTGTAAATAGTCAACTGTAGGGCATAGACTTCTCCCATAAGGAGGATTTGCCATAAACGCCAAGCTCGGCAAGCGGACATCTAGCTCCTTTGACGCCGCTGCCTGTTAATTATCTAGAGGGTTATTTCCGCCTATCTTTCGGTAGCCTTTGTGATTTTCAACGCTTCTCCCTTACTCCCCTATACCACACGGTATATGTTTATATTTGCGCCTTGTTCCAAACGGGGTAGGCAGAGACAAACTTCTGCCACTTGCTACGGTCCTGACATACGTCTTTCGCTTCTTCCAATTTCATCAAACTTCGCATGCATGCTCGTTGGTTTAGAGAACTCTTGACCTGGCCTTTTTTGCAGAACGTCTCCGATTTGATCGTGAAATTTTCGCCTAGGTCTTGCTCTCCCGACTCTACCATTTACACATGCTCAATGATGTATATAAATAATATCAGTCATGTTTAAATTATTACGATAACGGTATATTAAATATATTTGGAAGAGATGTGAATATGTGACTTGTATTCAGAGGAAGCTCATTGTTGTATGTGATTGACACACAGAGCACCTCATAGATGGCATTAGTGTGTTTCGGTGGCATTTATTGTATCGTAAAAGCATATAAAAATGCTATATTAACAAATATGCACCGATGCCTCGTACAAAGGCACATAAGTGGAATTTATATTTATGCATATATTTTTTACGTAAGACCCCCCGTCTTTTGCTACTGCTCGAATTGGCCGGCTCGACCGGGGTACTGCGACCGTGAAGTAGATGCATCCCTTGCTTCAGCTTCAGTCCCCCATCCTCCTCTCCCATAATCCCGTCCATCACCCAAATATCTTCAGAGGCCGGCAACGCATCTGCACTCTTCTGATGTTGTAGGTGTAAGTTAGGCGATGGTAATCACTAATCACTTACCATCAAGTGACCCGGCTCGCTCATGAGTCTCCGTTCCTATTAAGAAAAAAATATATCCATGGCGAATAATAAAGATTTTGATTTCGATTTACCAGTTGATAGCTGACACTTTGCAGTATCTGAAATTGTAATTAACAATTTACTTGGTGCAAACTCGTAGACAAGCTGGACGGAGTGACGACCTGCGCAGTGTTGCGGGAAGTCGATGGATGCTGGTGGCACAGGACCGAGCTTCGTGGCAATCCTTGGAGGAGGCCTATGTTCAGCAGTGGATTTGTGATTGGCTGAAATGATGATGATGATGATGATTGATAAATTTGTTTATTTTGAAACCGGAATTAACCACGTGCCTGATGGTGAAACATTATCTAGCAGCATTGCCACCGCCAACCTGTAAAGCCATCTTAGTCCTCTGATATCACAACGCACTGGTGGTCATTGCTGTTTTAAATGTTGGCTGAAGCAATGACTGTTAGGCACGTTCGTGACGTCGTCTGAGCTCTGTTTGGAAACTGGAACTGGATCAAATACCTTTCGAATGCCGTCATTCGATACGTACGCGTAAACAGACACACGTAGCTAGATCCCGAGAAGCGTCCTCGTAAAAATTAACCGATTAACATCAATTAGCCAGCGTCTGACGGCCGCGAGCTCGCCGAGGCTATTGACCGATAGGTAAACCCGACTAAAACCTTCGTGCGTTCTCCATAACACCTATTGCGAAGTGTTAAAATATGTTTTTGAACGAACCGGTTGCCGTTATAATTGTTTCTGTAAGCACGTAATCGTCGAATTAAATTGGGATAGAGGCGTTAAATGAGTAAATTCTCGGATGAGGCTGCGCTCGACTTTTTGTACAGCATTAGTGATGTGCCTGTTCAAAAGAATATGCCTTATAAAAATATTATAATGTTAATGTTAGTTTTAAATAGCATTTAGACGGGATAATGTTTTCTGAAATTTTGTATGATACCAAGGTTGTGTCGTCTTGGCGTTTTGCATATCTTTAACGCACTACAGTACCTATTTTTTAGGATAGTATGTCTCTGTACTAAACGCTAAGAGCGTTTACTGTCATAAATAACGGTTTTCGGGGATGCTTGTAACAAAATGTAACTAGTACTGAGTCAATCAAAACTTGTCGCATAATCGTTGTAAAGATAAGAGGCACTCAGGCCACGTGATTGCGCTATTTTTACGGCACTATAATACACTCAGCGAAGACAGCCAGAGGCTGTCCATTAGTATAGCAAAAAGATAGTGAAAAATGTCACATTAAACCTATTTGAAATGAAACTATTATTTGTGGATTGTTATCGCGTTTAATTTTGTTTTTATATTCCCGACGTTTCGAGCGCTTTACAGGAGCCGTGGTCACGAGGGGACCGAGCCTGGTAGACGTCCATTTGTCATAATAAATAAGAACTACCTTCAGCTTTTAATTATTAATTTTGGTCCGATCTACGCAGAATGTGCTCACAGTATCTTGAGGTCGTGCAGTGATATGCTTGCTTTTAAATTTAATTTTATTTATAACTGGATCCCAAGCCGGTGGTAGTACCCAGCCATATTCAGTATTGAAATCAGGATGTTTTTTGATTTTAATTGCCTCGCGAATCGTCCTTGACAGGAATCGGTGTTCTTTTGTTCTATTCTTACAGATCTTTCAGTTTGCCCTATTTACTGGAATTTATACATATTGCTATTAATATAAATTAAACGCGATATGTACACAAGCCACGAGTGGTTTGGGGAGGCCGTCGAGTTCGATCCTCTATGTTTCCCCTATGCTTGCTCGAAGAGACGATAGCCCAGCGGTTTCGGGATCTGTCACCGAATCAGAAGATTCGAGTACGATCTCCCCTCCTCTCTTATGTGCTCTAACCAGACTGTTTTTCGAAAATAACCAACGATTAGTTGATTTAGACACTGAGACGTAGGCAGTCTCACCACCTGACACGTTGTTGTGCCAAATAAGCTAGGGTGAAATGTGGTGAAAAATTTAAAGAACTCAAATATCTAAACCTCTGATCACCCCAATATCGGGTATACGGTTGTGAGAGTATATATTTTTTTCATATTTAGTGTTTCGCCGACTGAACCCCAAACTTCAGACTGATGGCAACCCGTAATGATGAAGATAAGATATATACCTTAACAGCCTGTAAATAGTCCACAGTAGGGCATAAACTTCTCTCATAAGGAGGCAAGCGGATCGGTGATCGCACAACCAGACAACTCGCACCTTTGACTTTTTCGAGACGGTTTTTCCGCCATATTTCGGTAGTCTTTGAGATTTCAAGGCTTTTCTCTTAGTCGCCTTTATCGCACGATTCCGACCAAATTGTTCACATTTCTACGATATTTTTATTCCTCAGATTTCCAGCTTCCTTCGATATTTACCTTCATCGCTGAGTACTTGAAATTGCTCCATGCGGTGCTAGACCGGGTTGAACTTAGGTCACCAGCATACTTTGCAGTAACAGTAGACCTCTGAACTACCAAGCCTGCAGAAACTTTAACTATAAGAGATTTAATTTTTATTCCTCCCATGAACGTACTATTGTAATCTATTCGTGTACCCCTAGTACTCTGGCGCATCACTAGCTATTCCAACTGGCAGTAGCAAGTCATGCGCCTTAATGGCGTACCGAATTAATCGTCGGTAACAAACGCCCTCCCTGATAGCCACCTACAGACACCGACGCCCGCCGACCTGCACCAAACGAACCCTTCCGATTGCATTAGGTGCACACAATTGAAACTATTTCATGGCAATGAAAGTGTTTTTCAACATTATGAATGGTTTTTGACGCGTCGAACGCCACTTTGTGTGTTCAGGTTATAGTGTCGATGGTTTCATTGGGGCGTAAGAGGAAACGTAAAGCAGCTTTTTGTCTATACGCCAACCTCAACTGCACGTGCTGCATCCTGGTAGCCAACCAACGAGGCTCTGGCGACCGATTGATTGCGGAACATGTTCAGCGATGGCAGTTGATAAAGAAAAAGAACGACGGTTTTCAGTAAGAGTATCTGTCACGCAATCTTTTTCTGTGTCGTCGAATAAGTCTCGGCTGAAATATCACCTGGCTATTCCAGCCAGATTCTTACTTACCGTTACCATACGCCCAAATAAATAACGGCTGGAATTTATTGCCAGCGGGCTTAACGGAGGGAGAGAGAGATAGAGCTTTGGGGGAGGCCTATGTTCAGCAGTGGACTTCTGATAGGCTGAAATGATGATGATGATGATGATGGGCTTAACGGTAGACTAAAGGTTATGTGGCAATCACAATACATCTCTCTACTTGCTGTGATACTGGTCTCACCAGACCATAACAGTCGTAAATAAGCTCCAAGTTTAACAGGTACAAGAGTAAGTAAAAAATATATTTATATGCCTACGGCCAGGAGACCGCCCTGACCACTAGGCTACCCCTGTAAGGTATAGGGGTAAAGGGTAAGGTACAGGCTGCTCTATAAGGTATAGCACTGAACTATTAAGAGATTGCGTCTTTAGAATTCTGCTGAGTCTGCTGTGAATGCTGTCTTGGTTAGCAATCGTTGTGAGATGACACAAGAGGTTAATGTATCAATACCTGGAGTATTATATTGGACTATTTCCTTTCTTCTTCAACATAGGCATTTCCAAAGGGCCAGCAAAGGCGGCATACATTTCTTCAAAGGTTTGCCCTTACAAATCACACTAGAAAATCGGGTTGATGAGCGCAGAACCCGTACCCTCGCACTGTTGATGCTGTGCTTCCCATCACTATCCTGTGTGAGACTTGGGTTCGGCAAATTCGGATGGATTTTCTGCCATCGTATGATCGTATGAACGACCGTCGTCGGTGTGCAAGCGGGTCACCTGGTGGCAAGTGATCACCGTCGGCAACGTACATTTCCAACACGCGTTGCCGGCCTTTGAGGATATTTGAGGGATGGGAGGATTGATAGGGCTCCGGTGACCTCACTCACGGAATGAAATCTCCGTGAAACTCACTATGAAGCACAAGAGGCCTCTACTTCACGCCGGTATTCTGCGAGGCCGTGGTACTACGCCAGAAAGTATTCCGCGAAACGTGGTAGCCTAGTTGTCAGGGGGCTCACTTTAGTGTTATAGAGCGCGAGTGACCTGGGTTCGATCCCCGATGCCAGCACCACTAAAATTGTTAATAACAATTTTAAGTACATCACTTGAAGTGAAGTGAAGTGACGTGAAGGAAAACATCGTGAGGAAACCTGCATGTTTAAGAAATAATAAAAATACTATTTCGAGGATATGTGAAGCTCGCAGACCCTTCCCTGCGGGTACTTCCCGGCTCCTAAACCCTCTTTGATATTAGTATTTGAGAAGGAGGTCTTTGCCCAACAGTGGGCACCTACTGGCTGTTACTTCACTTTACTTTAAATGGTTGTTGCCGCTGGTGATAAGACGATGTAGGTTGTATGATTATTTTATAAGTATTGTTAATATTTATCATCACAAAGTTACTCAGTAATTTATTTTACTATAAAACACGGGGAAGCGCTAAATTTCTTTCGAAGTCAATCACTACGAAGACAATTTATCGATCCTGATTTTTTTTTAAATTAACAATATGTCAAAATTTTTGTGTGATCGCCTGAGCGACTTACACTTTGAATGATTGATGAACGATGTTA
This sequence comes from Bhutanitis thaidina, assembly GCA_029286595.1. Lineage (NCBI taxonomy): Eukaryota > Metazoa > Arthropoda > Insecta > Lepidoptera > Papilionidae > Bhutanitis > Bhutanitis thaidina. The sequence continues at coordinate 9,063,453 of JAGSMS010000028.1, read as the reverse complement.
TGGCACTATTTAAAGACCCGGTAGTTCAGTAAAGTGATAAAAAAAAATTAAAAGATAAAATTAAATAACTGCATGCACACTGCGTGCAGGTGAGGATGGCGTTTGGAGAAACAGATGATTGACGGTTAACTCCAAAATTAGTGATTATTAGAAGACTATAAATTGAAATACTTTATTATTACAAATACAATTCATAGGGTTATTCAATCGATCATAACAAATCGTTGAACCGAAACACCAATTTTCACAAAGCATTCGTGTCTCTCACGAGTATTATTAGGTGTGGCAACATCTGGCAACACGTGGGCAACGAAATTATTTGCTCTCGCAACACTGGAGCATACGGACGGACCGGACAATGATTTGCGCAAATTATACGTCAAGTGGAGTGTTGCATGATTTGTTTTATGCTTATGATGTTCATGTTGATATATTGGAGTGTTTAAGTCAGCCCCAAGAGTATAATTTATTGTGATAACATTTAACTCTGTGGTTACAACAGTCCCGTGGATGGTCGACTGGTTAGGCTGCTTCTCTCTCTCTGGATCTGCGTAAGACTGCTTCCGAATCAAGAGACCCGACTTCGAACCTCTATGTCGAGAGCACGTACCAATAGGATTTTCGAAATTTATCAACGATTATTAGCGTTGCCTTAAACGTTATGACGGTAATAGTGTGATACCGTGGCGATGATCTGACGATGGACCCGGATGCTGGCCCGAGCGACGTCTCAACTAAATTATATAGCACCGTTGGGTTTAGGCTCTTTGGATTTGTCACGGCATTTACTACATCTCTTGGTTGTGATCAAGGTCTGATATGTTACGCTAAGAAATCCTTCTCATGGTGAAGATAATCCGCGACGTCAGGCGTAACGAGGTAATTTTCGTTGGTATGAGGCTAACGAAGCTTCCGCTATAGAAAGGTATCCATGGAGGATAAGTAAATTAATAAAACAAATACTGTTAACTATTGTTAACCATTCCTTAGGGAATCAGCCTCCGGACCAGGAGTCTCGAGTTCGATTCCTTATATGGTGGGTTAATAGAATTAATAATTACGGTTTGTATCGTTGACATAGACGTTAAGACAGCGCCAACATGTCTCGTGGTCCCAAATAAGCTTTGGTAGAAAGAAGGTTGAAGCGACTAAAACGTCTAGAACTCTGCCCACCCTAGTATTGGGTAGAGTGTCGCGTGAGTTTTCTTTTTATTATAAATACTGTTAATTGTCAACACAAAAACACAGTGTGCAAATTAGCAAAGGGCTATAGTTATAACAATGATAATAAATGAATGAGTACCAACTTAAATACTATAAGAGAATGTAAAGTACAAGCCTTTAGAAGTCGGTATTGCGCTTTGGATTTCATATATTCTCAATATATACGATATGTTGAATGATCCGTGGTAGACTCGTGGTCAGGGCGCTCACTTTAGTTTTATAGAGCGAGAGTGAATTGTTAATAGCAATTAAAGTGCTGTATTTACCACGTGCTCGGCGGTGAAGGAAACATCGTGAGGAAGCCTTCATAACTGAGAGAACCTAGATGGCTGGCATTCCACCACAGTGCGTTTTAATCGAAGTTTTCTGCCACGCACTTCGACTTTGTGGAATCAGCTGTCGCCAGCAGTATTTCCGAACAGTTACGACTTGGGGACCTTCAAGAAAAGAGCTTATTCCTTCCTTAAAGGCGCATCTGTAGCTCCTCTGGTGTTGTGGATGTTCGTGGGCGTCGGTGATCACTTACCATCAGGTGAGCCGCACGCTCGTTTGCCCCCTTCTTCTATAAAAAAAATAAAAATATAATAAAAAAAACGATTATTTTGGGGGCCGCCAACTGCAAGCACTGGAGCAGCTCGGCGGGCCCTTCCCTGCTCCAAAACCATCTCAGATATTTGATAAAGAGGCTTTTGCGCCGCAGTGGACACTTACGCCTGTAACTTCACTTTTCTACTTTCATATGTTTAGTTATTTCTCAGACACGCAAGTTTCACCACGATGTTCAAATGGAAAAATCAGTATCTACAGTGATTCGAAACTATGAAATCCGAGCAAGCGCCTTTAACCCTAAACTACCATGGCTTTAATACCCACAAATTTTAGGATATTAACGGTTAGACCTTAGGTTAAAATGTCACTGTTGCCGCGGGGGCCTTAATAAATAAATAACCGAGCACGGTTCAAATTGACAAGCCAGCCGGCGATATATCCCGTGCGCCGTCCAGCTTACGTAGTGTGGGCGTAAGTCGATCGTGCTCCGAATTAGATATTGAAACGATATCGCAATTATTGCGGCCCATCATTACGTACCATCAGTGGCGAGAGTGATTAATGTTGTTAATTAAATATTTTATTGCAAATTGGGCTTTATAAGCACGCAATAAAATCTAAAATATTAAGATTAAACGTAAATAAATTAAAAATTGGTTACGTCGGTAACAGGTTGTTGTAAATTAAAGAAATTTAATTTTGTAAGAAAAATAATATACTTAATTGAGTATTTGAAATACGATGTTCCGTATATCGTGAATTGCTTCTCTCTAAATTGTCTTTAGATCTTATCGGTTGCCATTGGTTGTTTAGTTTCATAACGTAGCAGTCAAATACAAAGATATAATTGCGTCGTAATATTTTACGATTTCCGTCTTAGGTTCACTTATGAAATGAAATGAAATGTGATAAATAAAAGAGAATTCTCCATTCGATCGATGTATCAAACATAATTTCGTTTGTCAAATGACAATTCTTATTTTTTATTTACAATCAACCACCGTTTCGTAATGGGGAGGACCCCGTGACGGGGGAGAAACGGGGGAAAGAAACTCCGCGGGTTTTGTTTTTGAAGTTATACTTCTTTTGGCGCGTTTTGGGAAAAATTATGAGATTGAATTTTTAAGATGCGCGCGCACACCGACATCTAAAATTAACAGGATGAAGTTGGTATCTAAATTATCTTGGTAACTATTATAGAGACTATACACTATTTTTTTGTTTAATCTTTATTTAATGGAGGGTTTGTTCGTATGTACCGAACATGTCACCTTTATTGTTGCATGCCCTATTCGGATCAGCCATACATACATTTTACATCATATGGATACATAATTAAATTAACTTAATCTACCTGTCATTTAGCCCCAATTTAACAATTTGAAACAATATTCTAGCACTCTCGGATTCAGGGAATGCCAGAATACTGTTACAAATAGCGACATTATAGTCCCGTGATAAGGCAGTACGTCTCTGAGTCTCATTCCGTATGCACTCCATGGTAATGTGAAGTACGTCTTCTATAATGTTACACTGACTGCAATATGGAGAATTAGTTTTGCCCATCATACATCCAAAATTGTTCAACGGAATGTGACCAGATCGAAGTCTTAAGGCTGTGATCAAATCACGCCTTTTCATTTGCCTTTTTTCGAACCAAAAAGAACGTGGAAGGGTTGGTTGAATTGTTTTGTACCAGACACCTTTCGTTAAAGATCTCTCATCGAAATATTCGTACCAAATTTTAAAAAATTTTTCTCTAACTTTACTCAAAACATCTGTTATCCACGGTAGACAATTGACTTCAATACCATCAGAGGAGGCTAACTTAGCGAGACGATCCACCTCCTCGTTCCCTGTAATACCTACATGCGAAGGCACCCAATCTATAACAACACTTTTGTTGCAGCATTTAAGCTTGTAAATACTATTTAACACAGTATATGCCAATGGTACCCCCCGAAAATTAGATGTGCAACGGATCAAATGTTGCAAAGCACTTTTTGAATCTATATACACTATTATGGAGGGTATAATCTGCTTAGTAACTATGTTCAAAGTGGTTATTCAAATATTTATGAATCTTTAACACACGTGTTTTACATCAGAGGAAATAAAAAAATATATTCATACATAAATACACATGTGTATTTGTATGCGATTTTAAATTATATATGGTGTTGAATGATAATTTATTGTGAGTATTCGTGATGAAAGTGGTATATATTATATTATAGTTTATATTATAAACTTTTTTGATTTGAGGTTAACTGTCGCTATGTATTCTTTTTATTTGTTTACATTATAAATTATTATTATTAGTTATTTGTGTTTAGTTACGCCAAAGAAGTATAACTTCTTACGTGCGCACATTAACACACACACGTGTTTTTTTTTTAATAACATCTATGCATACAAGGTCTTAAAATGAAGTCATAAAACATTTTGCGAGATATATAGTGATCCACAAAATTAAAGCACAAGTGCATTGAAAACTGGAGCTGACAGGCCTCCACAAGTAGCCCCAGTTTACAAGTATGACTCATGTGGCAGCCATCACCCTCCTCAACTATATTAAAGGAGATTGGAAGTAGGTCTTACACTGACTATGTTTTTTAATATATAGTAGTAGATAGAAGAGCCGTGATAGCTTAGTGGTTAGGGCGCTCACTTTAGTCTCATAGAGCGCGGAGACCTGGGTCCGATCCCCGGTGCTGGCACCACTAAAAATGTTAATAGCAATTTTAAGTGCTCTATTTACCACGTGCTCGGCGTAGAAGGAGAACATTGTGAGAAAACCTGCATGTCAGAGAAATAATAAAAATACTATTTCGAGGATATGTGAAGCCCGCCAACTCGCGCTGGAGCAGCGTGGCAGGCCCTTGCCGGCTCCTAAACCCTCTCTGATACTCGTATTTGAGAAGGAGGCTTTTGCCTAACAGTGGGCACTAACAGGATGTTACGTTCATCAAATTTTACGATTCCCCGGGATAAGATGGAGTTAGCAGTTTCTCATAAGTCGTTCTTCAACGGACGAAAAGACATAGACTCTTTCACTTAAAACAGGTTGAATTGCACAATTAAAAAGTACACGTGTGCGGTGACTTCCCACGAACAGTTTTATTAACTCATTAACTTGAAGAACTGCTTCATAAAGTGTCACTGCCCGCGGGACATCGTTCATTACCCACCTATAATCGCCTTAATAAAATCCCAACATTCACCAACATCAACATTTGTACAAATAAATCCACTATGTTTTACAAGTCGTCTTAATTCAAGCTTTCGTAAACGTTAAAGCACACGAAGCGAGCGATGTAATGTTCGTTTCGAGATGATGTTGTTCAACATTATTGAAAATTGGTCGCAGGATTCATTATTGCGGAGGCTGCAGGCGTGAGGGTTGGCTTCGGCGCGATACGGTCGCGTTAACAGGCGATACCCGCAGGGCTTGCTACTGCTCTCCACTGCAATACTATCGGTTCAGACTTCCCGCTTACATCGCTATCGGCAATTGTTTGGTTATTGCAGTATATCAGCTGTTCGCACCGACAATGAAAATTATCATCAAATTGCCTTTGTTGTTGTTAATATTCCATTTACGTAGAATTTGATTAGTTTAGCTAATTATTATGTATTGTTTCGTAGCTCAATCCATCGAGATGATCCGCTAAAAGCAAGAGTTTCAAAACTTTTAGTAACAATACTTTCTCCATACAATGCTTGAGATTTTTGTAAGGTGGCTTTAGTTTCAAGTACTATTATTTGTTCTGTGTTTACAATTTTGTGTATCACGCATTCATACAATTTCGATCATCATGTACTCTAAATATTATTTTTAAATTTAAGCCATAAAAGATCATTAAATTCAACTTCAAAACTAACGTCACATCTTGAGATCTGATAACAGATCTTTCATCTGAGGCCGTAACATCAAAGTGCGGTAGTATCATTAAGATGCTGCTAACTGTAGTGGTTTTATTTGGCCCAGTCTGAGGTCTTGTTAACCTTTATCTGTTGACACCTGTCTTTTCATTCCGAGACAGATAGAGATCTGATCAGCCTCGCTTCAACGCTAATGTTGGGTTAGAGCCATTTATTTATCACTGTTTAGATATTTACAGTCAAACTTATTTCATGAACTATCTTCCAATAACATTTTGTATATTGACTTTTATCGTGGATCAATTGAGGTGTTTTGTTTGGACATTTGCATATCGGCACAAACATTATGTTGTATTATCTTGAAAATTAGACATACTTTTTTTTTTATAAATATATTTTTATACATACATAAAGTCTCACTTTTATTACTGTTGTGGAATACCGACCAACTAGGTCAAACTTGAAATTCTATCTCGATGTACGATGGTTAAACTCAGCGGCTGAGATCATTCCGAACAGTTCCTCAGAACATACTCTGTGGTGAATTTTGTAAAGAATGCAATACACTTAGTATTACTAATTACTTACATTATTAATAGTTGCGATAGTGGCTAAGTCGGCCGGGTTCCGTAATACGAATTATAAAATCGTGTTGTTGTCGACCAAGGCGCCAACCACCGATTACAATCGGCAGTTATCAACTGGACAGCAGACAGTGCTGTAAGTATACGCGCATACGTAGAGGCACCCACTCGTCTTTACCTCCCCTTAACCGATGTAACGCATACGCGAAAAGATCGAAGGAAGGGTCCGATGCCGTGTGCGAGACACATCACAGTACAAATATTAACTGCGGCTGGGATTTGAACTCAGCTAACCACTAAGCCACGGTGAAATAAAACACATGCGTTAACACGCTCAATGTAATGTTAATTCTAATAATATTCTAGGTCTTCGTTGGTGAAGGAAGACAGTGATGTAAAATTGGTCCGACTATGGTATATAGCTATCTTAGATGTATCTGAACCATTATATAGAATGTGTTTTTTTTGAACAGTGTGAACAGTTTTTTTTGAACAGTCCACCTGTAATCAGCTACTGCAGCCCATGGACGCCTTGAGGACTAAGATGGTATGCCGCATAGACCGCAATTATACTGGCATTCTATATCTTTCAATCCGGAACACAACAGTTTTAGCAGTGCTTATTCTCGGGACGTCTCCCCGTAGACAGAGAAGGTGTCTACCACCTTAAACTTAAGCATCTTTTATTTAGCTTAAGTTACCACATCTTTTATATATAAGTCCAAAGTTATATCAAGCGATCAACTAATAAACCAGTATATTTTGAGCACTCAACGCTGTCAGTTTTATTTAATATCCTCCATTTACCATTTACCATCCATGAAAATTATCATTAATTATTATAAAGTGTTCGGGAAACACTCTATATTTCTTTGGTCCTTCGAGCCGGAAGTGAACCAGCAACATGTAGATTTATATATTTGTAGTGAGTTTACAAAACAATTGACAGGTTACTATAACGACGAACTACATTACATACCTGTTTAGCGTAGTGGAGAAATATTTAACATATAAGACAAAAACCATATATCCAGATTTTTGATAGCGCAGCGATAGTAACTTGCTTGTCCTGCAGCGGAGTTACACAGGCACAAAAAGAGAGAAAAAAGAAGATTAGACTTCAGCGAATTTACTCATTGTATATTTATTTAAAGTTAAATTAAACATTAATGTCGCGAACTGGGAACACATGCACATTTACTTTCCCGTATTCGGCGTGTTGCGCAACAATCGCGCTGCACGAATTATTTTGCGTGTCTGAGCAATTTGTGCGGCGCGACGTGTCGATGTGATGGATGTGCCCTGAGTCGCCCGCGGGCTGTTGCCGTAACTATGCAGGCCCCGTGAGAACTCTACATGACGTACGTTCTTACTATGGAGCAATATTGATTATGAGGCCACGATAGCCGAATGGTCAGGGGCCTCCGAATCAGGAGAGCCGGAATCAATCCCCATAAACTGAATCTATAAAATCCCCCTTAAAACTATTCAAAAGGTGCTGACAATACTAAGGAACATTACTAAATACAACTAAATACAAGTAACCTTCCTGAACTTAGACTATTAAGACTGCTGATCTTAAACATATTGAAGCTTTCGTAATAGTCTGCCCGTCAAACCAACTGCTGAATATCAAGGAACACATTTCCTCCCAAGTTCTACGAAAGATCATTCAGTACTTTAGAAATGTGGGCGCGACGAGTTATTGAATGGTCTATTTTAAAGGGTGGAGTGGTACGAGACCAGCTCGAATGTTGGATCGGGTATCCGAGCTTCTGAATATGCCAATACACGGAGCGATACAGCAAACCGGGATACAGGCAGCAGACCGGGAATCTGGTAGATCCTTTATTAATGAACAGACCAAGCGATGGGTTCACGAACCTTAGTATTGAGGCGGAGGATACAAAGAAAGAGCAATAAATGGGTGATGATTTTTTATTTTGGTTATTTATAAAGCACAATTTTGTTAAATTGTACAAAAAATACTGTAAATGAGTAATATCTTCAGCTATACTCATTTTTTAAAATCTTCTGACTACTTTGTCATGGTAAATTCATATTAACACCTACGTGTGTTTCATTATAGGGTTCAGAATTATGAAGATATCAAAAAATTTTCTCGACATTTGACGTTTCCTATTTAGTAATCCTATTTAATGAAAATATTCAAGTTGGTCCATGATCTCTAGTTGGGAATTGATGCTGTAACGAGTCGGTCGGGATCCATAGTGACTGGAGGTAAGATTTAGTGGCATAGTTGCCCTACGCCTACGCAGGGTAGAAAGTAGAAGATTATGTAATTCGTAGCGAACTTAGACCGGGAGCTGTCGATCAAATAATTAAATGGTGAACACTATGGTGAAATTAAAAATAGATTCAAAAATACGATACTATTCTCTACTACTACTGTATTAGTAGTTGACTTATTCAATAAGCTTATTCAAGTCATCTGCTGAACGTAGGCCATGTCTAGTCACAACTTGAATAATCTGCAAGAAAGCACCAACAAAAGTGTTAAGTATTTTCTGGAAGGGTTGCCCATACTCACCCAGCAGCACTAGGGAAGCGCTCGATGAACCATCACTTGTCTGCGGAATTTGGGTTCGCCATTTCATTCATTTTTGGAGAGTAAGCAAGTTGGTACCTTATCGTCTGTTATCGTGACTTCGGCAAATCGGGGATGGATTTTTCACCATAGTTCGGTCGCCAGGGCCTCGTTTGTTTGCTAGGATGAGCCGTGCAGGTGCGGTTGGCATTTGGCGAAAGAGCCAGTACTTGTATTCCCCTTTCCACCCGACATATTTATTTATATATTAGAAGATATACAGATAAACTTGTTCTCTTACTATAAAGATAATTTATGTCTCGTATGTATACATAAATATTTTTGATAATTTGCTTAGTACAAATAAGTTTATCTGTTGCGTTAACGAGGAAGAAGTACACTTTACCATATCCTATTTCGTCAATCTGTATCCATAATATATTGCAGAAATGCTGCTGGTTTAACGTTTTTCTTTGTGTGCGTTTCGATCGCGTCGACGTCTGTAAAAATTAATCATATATCAATTAATAAACAAATAAATATTACAGGCTCCTGGCCTATAAATATTGACAAGCGCGTGCTTATATTTCTGATTAAGAAATTTCACCCTAATGCGCGATAGACTTAACACTTACCTTATGAATTATAACGACATAAATATAATGTAATGTGATCGCAGAGCTTTGTTGACAACCGACTCGGGAGGCATGGACATGTTTATGCAGTAACACGTTGCCACATTAACATATTGTTATTGAATCCAAATAAAATTATGTGTGGGAATTGCTAAGTTACATTCTCGATTCAGATTTGTTACGATTTTATTTAGAATTTCATCAGTCGTGTGTGATTTGGAGATCTCATTGTAGTTCAGTTAAAGTTCATTTCTTTATTATTTATTGCATAAACTTATTAGAAAGGTGACAAATGGCTGATTTTATATGTTACTAGCTACGAGCCGCGGTATCAGCCTTTTTTAAATTATATAGGCCTGTTTATTGAACACGGTGAGCACATGTACACGATTAATGGTTACTGCTCCGCTTCTATGGGCTTAAGCGTGATGTTATATAGCATACAGCTTTCCCCAATAAACGAGCCATCTATAGCAAAAGTAATATTTCAATTCGTAACCCGAGTTTAGCGCCCTTAAACGCACGAACTCTTCAATTACTAGGAATTATATTCTAAAAGAATTATCTAAGTAGCGTTTGTCTATCTGTCCCATAGAAGGATGCGCTATTTTGAAGTCAGTTAGTTATTTTTGTACAAAATAATTTGTTATTTTATTATTTGTAACCATTTTTGTGTTGTTTGTATTACAGATCTGTTCGTGCGAAGCCCGCGTAGTTACATAAAAAGACTAGTAACATATAAATCGATTGGACGAAAATAATCGATACACCCATGCCACTTAAACCTGTCAATATATATTTCAAACTAATAATTACTTTAGTCTACTTTAGTTCGTTACAAAATACAATCGCTTAGACAGTTTTTAAGTTATATACTCTACCGATTTGAATTACATCGATTTTACAAACACATGCACATTTATCGATAGCTCTTTGGTCATGTGTCGACTAACGGTATCAGACAAATTAGAAAACTATAAAGCATTATATTCACACAGATAAATCTTTATCAATCACAAAGAAACGCTAGCGGCATGTTAACAGGCAATTTGCTCGCGAATTGCCTGTTAATTTATAATAAGTAAATCACTATACAAATGATTAACTGCCTGAGCGGAATCACTTTTATTTTGTTGCCACCGATTCAGGCGTTTATATTGAATACATAGAGTAGCGTATGATAGAGTAAAATAATATAAAAATAAATAAAAGAAATGATTGTATATATTTTACTATTTAACCTTTAACCGTTTAAATCGTCATGGATATTCCAATGGAATGATTTACACAGTGCTTGGCGAACGCAGCCATTGTACCTTCGATGCCCTCGCACTTTAAACCTGGATAACTTAGTCTTAGTATATTTGAGAAGGTTATTCTGTCATCTGTCGGAGGTCGTGTGGTTTTTACGCCGCCCACTGATAAAATGACATTCTCTCATGAAGCCATCATGTGGTCATTTTCATACTTTTGTTGTATATTTATCGTATACAGATTGTATAGTGTACAAATAGAACTGTTGGGTAAAATTAAATAAATTAAAAGTCTCTAACTATTGCTTACTCTATGCTCAGAAGATACTTCTTTGCACCGTAACTGACAATTAGGGTCGCTGACGACCGTATCGGTAATTTTACTAATTGCTTATATCGGGCGGTATGCTGGGCGTGATGGTGCCATTCCGGGTGCGTTTTATTAAGCGACAGGCTTTATAAAACGCTCTTTGAGCATACGACCTTTAAAGAATTTAATAATGGATACAGTGTTTAAATACGACGTGGATATGTTTCTATGTCCAGTTGTTAATGTGTAATAGAAAGACTGATACATTGAATAATTTTTTTTTTAATTTTCTCAGCATTCTTTATCCCATATCACCTCTAAAGTAAAGTAAAGTAGCTAAGCTTCTCCTTCTCAAATATCTGAGAGGGATTTCGAACCGGGAACGGTCCGCCTGCTCCAGTGAGGGTGTCGGGCTTCACATATTTTCGAAATAATGTTTTTTATTATTTCGCAGACATGCAGGATTCCTCACGATGTTTTCCTTCACCCCCGAGCAGGTGGTACATACAGCACTTAAAATTGCTATTAACGATTTGGTTCTAGTTTCATACTACGCACATGAAACAAAGTGAGCGCCCTGACCACTAGGCAACAATGGCATTTGATTTGAGTCCATAAACATTTAAGCATAATATTTAGTTTAAAGTCTCCGCTCTCTGCACCCTTTTACATGTTCTCTGCTCAACTTAATAATAGAGAATGCTTCTTGGCATTAAGTCCGCTTCTTCGTTCTTTTATAAGTCCAATTACAGTTAAATAAAAATGGAAACATTTAATAAAAAAGAAGTAATAGATCAATTATCGAAAAAAAAGCCTAACTTCGTTTATGTTTTAATAAAACCTAATTTTGATTATGAAATAAATAATTTTGAAATATTAGAATCCACGTCACTCCTACAATGAAGACAAATCTAACGACACCTCATACGATCGAATGTATCAAGCCGTTTAGGCTACAGAGCGTGCCAAAGAAATAGACAAAACTTACATACACATGAAACCCTCTTTCTGGGGTAGTCGGGTAAAAACAAGTAACGAATCCCGTTGGTTTAGGCAGCATGGTAATCAAAAGTAGGCAGGGGGGTTGCAGCTGCCGGAGTGGGTGGCATTTGGCTCGCTTTCCTTCTTCGCTTCTTTATCTTTGGTTATAATTGACGACTATGAACCGCGCGGCTCAGTGGATTGCGTACTTGACTGCCGAGCCATGGGTCCCGGGTACCGATGCCAACCGAAGCCAAAACACAAATTGTTGTTATCCGGGTATGACCGTGTTGCGTCCCGTTTCTATGACACTATATCTGACCCTCCCTCCGATCTTATCGTATAATATGGAACACATCGCACATGACAAAGTAAATAGGAGTGAGCGCCTCTGTGTTTGCGTGTACGCTACGGCACTGTGACAACTGCTGTCAAAAAGACAAATAAATCTACCAGGAGTACATGGGCATCATTAGGTTATAGATTTAGTTCCTCTGATCGCGACGGTGGTAATTTTTTTACAAAATGCATACAGGCTTTTGGATGCTCTTTTCAGAGAATGCCCATGCCCAGCATAAGTCTTAGCATGGCTGGTGTTGCTTCGTGTGATAATGTTTATTCATCTATCCGCGGGTTATTTTTACTGGATTAATGGTTAAGGTACTTGACTGTTGAGGCAGAGGTCCTAAGTCCAAATCACAGTTGGTATTAATATTTCTGCAACATCCAAAATTATTGCTCACAAGTCTACTACTCGGGATAACGCATCTGACTCTTCCTTCGATCTTATCACACAATCTTTAAATCGAATATGGAAAGTTAAAGCAGAGTGAGTTGTGACGGTTGATTTTTTTATAATATTTACTATATAATAAGTAGTTACTAGTAATATAATTAGAGAGTGTCACAGTAATGTATTGATTACAATCAGATGTATAATTAGCAGAAGAAGACTTCTGAAACCCGCGATCTAGTGAAAAGGGACAACACATACAGAACGTATTAAGCACATATGTACTTTTTTTAATTAAAAAAAAAGAGACTTAAAGTAAAATCAGTCTCAACACTGTAACTTTAAAATAACAGAAATCACATTGTGCGTGTTTCATGGCTGGTTTCCTGATTAGCTATAACTAGCTGGTCTTTCATCTCGAGCCTATGTTCATCACGGATGTCAAATTAAAATTAAAAAGTATTCTGAAAATATTAAGAATATTATGTATATATAAATCAGAATAAATAAATATGATGCTATACGTCAATATGTATCTAAACATATGAGTAGACAACTGAAATAGTTCAATAAAAAAAATCTGCTGAAGCAATATCACTTTTCAATAATTTTATATTTAAATTTGTAAATTATCATATAAATAACGAATTTACATTTACCATTACCAAGCTTCCGTTGTGAATCGATCAGATATCGCCGAAGGCTTAGTTTAAAGGTACGAATCGTTCTGTGGTAAGTTATTCCATACTTTAGACGCCGCATAACGGAAGCTACCTCTAAATGCAACTGTTTTGTGCGGTGGGATTGAAATCTGTAATCAGCACTATTTACTCCCGCATTTTATTTATTTATTAATTCTTTATTGTGCCCCTAAAAAAAGAAAGGAATACCTTTCTTTTTTTAGGGGTGAACTTAGCCTTTTGGCATTCTCTACCAGTCAACCCTGGGTGAGAAAGAAAACATATTGGCAGGTTCAAAATAAATAATAAATATAAATTAAATATAAATATTAAATATATAACCCTTATAATATACTTACATACTCATAACATACATAATACACTATACATAAACATATAATACGTACATAAATAAATTAAATATAGAGAGAAAAATCTCAGATGGCATTTGCCTTCAGATAGTGACGACGGAGCAGGGTTTTGAAGGAGTTTTTCATTCATTCACGTTTCCTAGACTCGAACGCTCCGTGATATAAATCTTTACGAAAGAGTTAACATATCAGTGGCTCACTGAATTTCATAGTATGTCTCTATATCTTCTACAATAGGGTTCGGACTTAACTATGGATGTACAGACTTCGACCTTTTATTTAAGTCTAAACCAATTTAGTATTTTTTTTTCAAATGTGCGATACTAAGGCTGAAGTGAAATCATTTAATATCAAAACTTCTATCGTGATTAAATTTTTTCTGGGTTACTGATTAATAACAAGTTACGGATCCATTCTTCTCTCGTTTAGATGTAAACAAATCTATACATAGTAAGCTACTGATACATGTATATAACTAAACCGAAAAGAGATATCTTGTCATTTCAGTGATCGTTTTTGCGCATCTTTTATAAGAGGTTTTACAACATTTAACATTATAGCCACTTTTAGGATGAAGTTCGGGTCTACGTTCTCTCTAGTAGGTGTAGAGTACTCATATATTCACTCAGGGAATAGTGAAGAGAAGGTACTGTCCCTGGGTCAGATGGTAAATGGCAGTGGCCGACGGTAGGAGCCGGGCCTGCAGAGGCATTGCAGCTGTACAAGTTACTTTAAGGAAAGAATATGAGTGTGATTTCATTATGCACGCGCACAGGATCTTATCAATATCCACATGATAAAGTAGCTCGTTAAACTTAGAAAACACTAAATATTCCTGGAGAGAAACGATAACTTCAATACTACATAAAATTAATGCATCATCATCATCATCATCATCATTTCAGCCTATCAGAAGTCCACTGCTGAACATAGGCCTCCCCCAAAGATTGCCACGAAGCTCGGTCCTGAGCCACCTGCATCCATCGACTTCCCGCAACACTGCGCAGGTCGTCACTCCATCTTGTGGGGGGTCGTCCTACACTGCGTTTGCCTGTATTAATGCATAGTGTATGTCAAATTAGACCAATTAGTCTCCTGATCAGCTTATTGTCAGGCTTTAGAGCCTGAAGCTGACTATTAAATAAATATGATGCTCTACGTTAATATGTGACTAAACATAGACTTATGCGAGATGACGAATATTTTAATATAAAGACCTAAGAAACTGCTGGAGCAACAGCACTTTTCAATAATGATAATAACTTTGTAAATAATGAGAAACCAGTTAACTAACGCCATCTATACGAAAGAAAATTAAACAATACTTTACTTCACGAATAATAATTGTTTTAGTATTCAATATTAAGGTATAATTGATGTTATACTTTGTATAAGAAAATCAATATTTATTTATTTATTATACAGCATAAATTTACTTTGTCAACTATATTTACTATTTCACAATAGTCTTTTTATTATGTTAATGTAATTAATTGTATACAATACAATGATAAAGGATGAAAGATTGTAGAAATTTCGTTGTTCAAAAGTAATTTTTATGCGCAAACACATGAAAGAATTAAAATGATGAACGAATTCTTTATTTATTTGTACATCTACAATATACAATGTATGTATATTGTATGTATTTACATGACATAACTAAACAGATATATTCTCGACACTATTATCATTTATTCATTTACACAACAAATAGGTACGTACTTGGTGGCAAAACAATAAAAGGAAAAGCTAGCAATAAATAATTTGAGAAAAGCCTCAGTGGACTTTGAACTTTATGATCCGTGTCGAGTCAAGTGCCATGGTACTGTCTAAGCACAGTGTCAAATGTAATGGTTGGGGTGATCCAGAATATGGTCACAGATTGCAGACTTCAGACCGTCTATGTCTTACATCAGCTATGTGTTCCTAGACGCGGGTTTTAATTAGTCTTTGTCAAAAAATCTAATTAAACACGATAAAGTCGGTAAATAAAAGTTTACAAATCATTATGAATTTACATCTCTATTATTTTGTAACCACCTTGAAACAATTTTAAATTCTATGGTTATAAGTCAGATTAATGACCCTAGAAGGGATCTGTCGCAGTGCTGGAATCCAGCCGTGAGGTCGTCGTCATCGACAACAGTTTTTGTTTCAAGGTGTTAACGGAACTCGAAGCGATCGTTCCTGTTACATACAAAAAAAAAAAAACAAAGGTAGACAGATCGAGAAGTCATTTCCAATAATCTAATTTGTTACCTCCCAAGAGCATGTAATTCGATTCCTTTACAAGTGATTTCGCGGTGAGCGGTAGAATCGTGTCGATAGTCTAACGACTAGCTGCCGACACGGTGACGTCGTCGGTGCGTGACGGGCACGGCTACTGGTAGCTTTGGTCAGTTTCATTTGTTGGCTGTGAGGTCGTTTTTTTTTTTTTCCGTCATAAAATATGATAGGACCACTTCGTTAAAAGCCGGCAACTGTTATTAAAGACCACATCGATGTAGAAGTATGATTTTTGGTTGTTTAATAACGGTATGTAATTTTTAGTTCGCGGACCGGATGCTCGCTCATAATTTCTTATGATCTCCGTTAGGCACAATAAAGTTAATTATAATTTTAAGTACTGGTATAATGTAAAAAAAAAATTGTAAATCAGTAGCAGACGACTTAGTAAAAAGTAGATAGATGCCAGGTTAATTGATTTGTTTAGATCTACACCATACGGGGGACTGTTTGTAAAAATTTCATTGATTTGATCTGAATAAAATCCTGTGCCACTAGCGACTTAGCTTCCCGTAACACTGCACAGGTCGTCACTTCATCTTTTAAAATTCATACGATAGTGGAAGACTTGGTCTTTCAATGCATACCGTATAAAGAAGCTGCACTGTTGTTCGCTGAGTTACAGAAACTTGCATTGATCGGTGTTCTATTCCAGTCACATAAGAATAGATTTCTTATGTGACTGGAATAGAACACACTACGATCAACTATTTGAGTGGTGTTATATCGAACTTAGATTACCTACTCTCGAAATCTTACGTCACGCGGCTCACTATATCGTATCCATTTGTGAATACATAATTTTCCAAATGGTCAAATTCCCTCAATACATTCCAGAATCATCACGAGTCACGGTGATATCTGTAGCATAAACAAAACAAAACAATGCAACCCAACAGCGCGACCTGACTGTAGAGAAAACCGTTGTTATGGATCATTTCGGACATTTCACAATGTTTTTTTTATCGCTGCACGACGATCCGCAGTCTAACAATAACTGCCTTTGTCTTGAAAATATAATAATAAAATGTTTACATTTCACAATAATAATTGATCCAAAGACCATATCTCATACACTTATATATACACGTATACTTTGTGTTACCTTCATTGTGACGGGCAATATTTATTATCATGGAGCGGCGGTTCAATAATCGACGTCGCAGATTTTTTGTGGGCTGGCAAGTCCACGCTGCCGTGTGGTATCAGCGTAAGATTCTGCCAACCCTTTTCTTCTCGTGGGTGTCGTAAGAGGCGACTAAGGGAAAAGCTATGTAAATCCCTATGGCTACTGACAGATGGCGGGATAACCATCTCGATAAATACCAGACCGAAAGTAAGCGGTTCAATAGCGGGCAGCGGCTTTTACGGTGCGAGGTGTCTGGTGCTGCGATCAGCAATCCGCTTGCCAGGCGTAGCGATTATGGCAAATCCTACTTATGGGAGAGGCCGATGTCCTGCAGTAGACTATATGTAGGCTGTTAAGGTAATAGTTAATAAAGATAATAATACACATAATAAGTAGTCTTAAATTGTTGTGAGCTTTAAGTAAAACGAAACGTAATCATAGCACATCATATCAGACCAATTTTTGTTTTATGAGAAAGGCGGCGTATCAAATGATTACCGTCGCCCACGTAAATCTGCAACACCGAAGGCGCTGCAGGTGCGTTGCCTGCCTTTAAGGATATTTGGGAGATGGAATGGATAATGAGGAGGGGGAGTGGGCCTCCGGATACCTCACTCACCGAAGGAAACGCAGAAGCACAAGATGCCTATACTTCACGCAGGTATTCTGCGAGTTCGTGGTACTACCCCGGTCGGGCCGGCTGGGGTAGTACCACGATTAGTATCGCACTAACGTCAACCAACAGTATGGCTGGTTGTTAATTCTATGGTTAGTTTTAAATACAACTTTATAAATTATTTGTTAACATCGCACAGTTATTGTATTGAACGATGGCGGTCAAATTCGCTGAGTAACGACGCAACTCAAAGTTAGAAATATCAAGACGAAATTGAAGTAATGAATTAGGTACCATACCTACAGTCTTCAAGACCAGAACCCAGGTTGCCTTGGTTAGGAACGTAACAAAACCTACTGTACTCCAGACGTTCGATCATGAAAGTGCTTCACTTTCTACTGTTATATCACGGGTCTGATCACTTACCCTTTTTACTTCAAAACTAATATAAATAAATGAAAAAAGAACAAATATAAAAAAACTAATATAAATGTCAAAGTCTGCTTCTTCGACTGTACCAAAGATCGGTAACGACCGGGATCTAAATTGCGCTATCTATAATTAAGATCAGTGCAGTCTTTGTTGGAACGCCACCATTACAATCACGATTGCAGCACAGTTAAGACAAGCAACGATATTATTGTGTAAAAACTTACTAGGAATGTATATAAATAATCATGAATTAAGCTTTTATTTTTGGAACTGAAACTACTTTTACGTACGTACGTACCTTACTGTGCTAAGAAATCGAATCGTCACGAAAAGTGAAACGAGTCATGCCTTCTCTCTTTCTCTCTCTCTCTATTTCTTTCACGTGCTTCGAATTTCGTCTTTCAGCTAAACGTCATTGAAGCATCTTCTAGTGCAAGCGTTAAAGCTAAATAAATTTATGAAGTAACACTTTTAACGTGGCTGGCAACAATAGCATGTTTTTTTTCGAATATCTACACGATCTACTCTGCATGAAAGTTTCCAATACGTTGTCGTCTATGGCTAAAGTAAGAAAATGGTTGTTAAAAAACAATCACCAGGACTTCATTAGTCAAGCTGCAGGCGAGGATCGCTTTTTAAAAAGACAAGTGTGTGTTTCCGTATATACTCTAACAAATACGTTACATTAACATATCCTTTGCAAGTGACAACCTCCTGCGGTCGGATGTTGTCACTGATCGAAGATCACAAGCTCACAAGGCCGGAAGTTCTCACTGAAAAGCTGAAAAGGAAGGTGATGATTAAATCATCTTTGTAATCAGTATCGAATATTTTGAATAAAAACATTCCCAATTAATAATTTATTCTGCGATGACGATTTTTATATTCATATTTTTATACCAGTTCTTCTCCAGTCTGTAATATTAAATATGCTCGCTTCAAACCATTCGATTTGTTTATGTGTTAATTATTATTCAAATGCTCATACTGTTTCCATCAAACCAATCATCATCATCATCATCATCATTTCAGCCTATTAGAAGTCCACTGCTGAACATAGGCCTCCCCCAAAGATTGCCACGAAGCACGGTCCTGAGCCACCTGCATCCATCGACTTCCCGCAACACTGCGCAGGTCGTCACTCCATCTTGTGGGGGGTCGTCCTACACTGCGTTTGCCCGTACGCGGCTGCCACTCGAGAACCTACTGAGAACATCAAACCAATCAACTCCTAATTAATAATTATTATATTTATATGCTTACTCAAAAGGGCTGTACCTCTTACATGATACTCATATCCATAAGTTTCTAACACCTGCGAAAATGATTTCAATTAAATAAATAAAATGGACGTGTGTTTGGTACTTTTCAGATTTTTAATAATAATAACATATTTTTTTAACTGTGCCTCAAATCTGATACTAAACTATAATTAAAACATCTCATATAATTTTAGTAATAGATTAACAGTAGTCAGATTATGTAATAATCTGCCACCCCATTCTTCCCGTGGGTGGCGTGACGACTAAGGGAAACAGCTTGGAAATCGCAATGGACACCGTCAGATGCTGGGATAGCCATCTCGTAAAATACCAGATAAAATTAAGCAGACCGATGATCAGCAGCCGCGATACGATACAAGGTGTCTTGTACCGCGATCGTCAATCCGCATGTCGAGCGTGGCGATTTAGGCAAATCTTCGTTATGGGAAAGGTTCATGTCCCGCAGTGATGGTCTCACGCGCTCTTTGAAACTAAAGCGGGTGCTCTGTGTTCTATCCCCGGTGACGGCACCGCTGTAATTGTTAATAGCTTCTACCACGTGCTCGGCGGTGAAGAGAAACATCGTAAGGAAACCTCTAATAACATTTTTTTTTCTTCAAGAACATGCGAAGTCCACCAACTCGCACTGGAGCAGCGGGGCGGACCCTACCCGGACTCCAACACCCTCTGATATTTGAGAAGGAGGCCTTTGCTCATCAGTGGCCATTTACAGGCTGCTTCTTTAAGGGAAGATAAGGTTTTATTAGTCACAGGACAAACAAGTTCGTTAACGTGGTAGAGCCAAGCGGCGGCTTTTGCTGCTGCTCGAATGGGCCGGCTCGACCGGATTGTTACCACGGCCTCGCAGAATACCGGCGTGAAGTAGAGGCATCTTGTGCTTCTGCGTTTCGTTCGGTGAGTGAGGTAACCGGAGGCCCACACCCCCTTCTCATCCCCCTCCTCATCCTCCCTCCCATCTTCTTAATACCCTTAAAGGCCGCCAACGCCCCTGCAGCACCTTTAGTGTTTCGGATGTTCGTGGGCGACTGGGTGACGGTGGGTGAGTCACTCTTACCATCAGGTGAACCGTTTGCTCGTTAGACCGCCATTCCAATAAAAAAAAAAATGTGAATTTACGAGTTCGACGCGAGCAAAGTCGCATGTACATATAGTTCGACCATAAAACTGGTACATCGATCATTCCGGTTTTAATACAGCTCATAAAGCATACATCAGTTTCGTCAAACTTGACGCCTCGCCCTTTTTCGAAAGTTGGCTAAATTTAATTTACATTTCAGGTCGTTCTAGTACAGATTAAACGAACTTGCGACGTATGCGCACGCCCATTATATATTTTTATCTGTCGCATTCAATTGCATTTATAATCTGTTTATGTTACCGTTAAAAGTAAAAAATCGGTTAGGATGCTCCTCTCTCTGAACTAAGTGGTTGAGTGGTTAATGTGTCTGACTTTGGATGTTTGGTCCTGTGCGCAATAAAAATTATTGATGTTCGGGGTCTGGTTATGTTGTGTTGTGTTCTCGTATCCGATGCTACGCTTATCACATAAGCGTAGCATCGGATACGAGAAAAAGAAGATAGAGTAACCATGGTGGAGCAAAGCAGTGGCTTTTGCTGCTGCTCGGTTCAGTATCACGGGCTCGCAGAATACCAGCGTGAGGTGGAGCCATCTTCCATCCTTCTGCGTTTCGTTCGGCGAGCGAGGTAACCGGAGGCCCACTCCCCCTCCCCATATCACGTCCTCATCCTCCTCCTCATTCCTCTCAAGTTCCAAATTTCCTTAAAGACCGGCAACACACCTGCAGATGTAAGCGGCGACGGTAATCACTTACCATCAGGTGAACCGCTTGCTCGTTTGAAAAGTGCTTAAGTGCGTGCGTGCACATTTAGGGCACGGTGCAGTCGGCAAAAATGCTTTTTTATTATTGTATTGGGGTCGTATCGTACTAACAGTACACCGGACTGTAAGTGTAAAGGGATACCTGCAAACAACTTCAATCGACGAAGGTTGGTCACCGCTGAGGACTGAGTAAATATACTGGCTCCCCGTACCTTTCAAACCGGAATACAGTAGTAGTTGTACTGCTGTGTAATGGCAGAAATGCACCGACACCTAAGTATAGAAGGAATCTACCGCCTAATGAACCAACATATTATGAACATCTACCTCTGCACCGCACCCTGTTCATAAATTCAATATTCATTCGTTTTTTGTTCTCTCTATTATATTATAAATACTACTAAAGTTACACCTTTATCAGTTCCTTTAATGGTGGAATCAGTGCAGTTGTAAAAAAATATATACAATTGAATCGAATAAGTAAAAGTAAAATGAAAAAGTAAATGCCTGTCAATGTTCTAGATCAGGGCAAAACCATTAATCTTCAAGTGGGTTTTGGAGCCGGGAAGGGTCCGCCAGGATGCTTCCGCGTGGATAGTCCACTTCTTATTTTTGTGGTGCTGGCAGAGGAGTTCGAACTCAGGCCACTTGTTTATTGTAAAAAGCAAAAGAGGATCCTGACTACAATGTTAACAAAGTAAATTCAATAAAAAGTATAAAAACGACACTCCGGACTTTTCTTACATTAGCGAATTTTAAACATCGCCGGTAACATATAGAAATTTATGGCACTTATAAACGGTCTGCTCGATTTTTAATCAATACGTGTAACGGTAGAGCTGTCCGCGTTTTTATACGTCCGCCGCTCTACCGTTAAATAACTTTACACCGTCACAATCTTATCCTCTCGAGTTGAATTCAATTACTCGAGCCCGAATAACTAGTCCAACCTTTGTACACGACTGAACCATAAGTATAACAAATAACTCTTAATATTAATTATTGTTATGACTGTACTCCGCCCACAGCATTTTTTTTTTGTATGACAGGGCTCAGCTAACACAGTCAGCAGCTTGCTGAGCTGCTTCGCAAATCATCCTATGCCAGAGGCCAATATTCTGCAGTGGACTATATATAGGTTGTTAAGGTAAGAAGGAGATTTTTTTTTCTCTTTATTAATTATATAGGGTTTTGTCACCCCAATCGTGCTACTTACAACAATCTTCTCTTAAAATACTTAGACACAAATCTATAGAGTACTTTTGCTTCTTCTCCAATTGGAAAAGCAAGAATACTGTTAAAAACACCAACATTTTCTTGTATAAAATTTGGAAAACGTATAAAAAAATTACATTTTTCATCTTCGGACCGCAGACATTCGTTTAACATATGATATACATCTTCTACACGCGAAAGAAGGAGATAACAAACATCAAGGTACTACGTAGCATGTTTCCGCATGACAGACGAACAGACTCGTGAGTTTTATAATAAATATTCCGATTTCTCTTGGATCCAGTATCTTAAGGAGCAGCAATGTTTTATCTTTAATCTAAAAATGACTCAAATCTTTAGTTTCTCACAGTCTAAGCTATTAGGCCGCTTAAACTGTATTTATAATAATGTCGGATTTATCTCAACTACAATGATATCAATATCGCGAGACTCTATTGTCCGGCGGACAAAGAGGTCCTTTAACATCTGTAAGGCTACGTTGTAAACGGGTAACGCGAACCGGGACTGTCGGTTTCTACCAATCGTAGATAACACTAATCATCGCTTAAGTATGTTCTCTTTTTAAATTGTATTTATCATAGTTTATATAAAACAGAAGCGTTTCACGACAGTTTTAACGTGGTAGAGCCAATAGGCGGTTTAAGTGGTACCGGGATTCGAACTCAGGCCACTTGTTTATTGTAAAAAGCAAAAGAGGATCCTGACTACAATGTTAACAAAGTAAATTCAATAAAAAGTATAAAAACGACACTCCGGACTTTTCTTACATTAGCGAATTTTAAACATCGCCGGTAACATATAGAAATTTATGGCACTTATAAACGGTCTGCTCGATTTTTAATCAATACGTGTAACGGTAGAGCTGTCCGCGTTTTTATACGTCCGCCGCTCTACCGTTAAATAACTTTACACCGTCACAATCTTATCCTCTCGAGTTGAATTCAATTACTCGAGCCCGAATAACTAGTCCAACCTTTGTACACGACTGAACCATAAGTATAACAAATAACTCTTAATATTAATTATTGTTATGACTGTACTCCGCCCACAGCATTTTTTTTTTGTATGACAGGGCTCAGCTAACACAGTCAGCAGCTTGCTGAGCTGCTTCGCAAATCATCCTATGCCAGAGGCCAATATTCTGCAGTGGACTATATATAGGTTGTTAAGGTAAGAAGGAGATTTTTTTTTCTCTTTATTAATTATATAGGGTTTTGTCACCCCAATCGTGCTACTTACAACAATCTTCTCTTAAAATACTTAGACACAAATCTATAGAGTACTTTTGCTTCTTCTCCAATTGGAAAAGCAAGAATACTGTTAAAAAACACCAACATTTTCTTGTTTAAAATTTGGATAACGTATGAAAAAATTACATCTTTCATCTTCGGACCGCAGACATTCGTTTAACATATGATATATATCTTCTACACGCAAAAGAAGGAGATAACAAACATCAAGGTACTACGTAGCATGTTTCCGCATGACAGACGAACAGACTCGTGAGTTTTATAATAAATATTCCGATTTCTCTTGGATCCAGTATCTTAAGGAGCAGCAATGTTTTATCTTTAATCTAAAAATGACTCAAATCTTTAGTTTCTCACAGTCTAAGCTATTAGGTCGCTTAAACTGTATTTATAATAATGTCGGATTTATCTCAACTACAATGATATCAATATCGCGAGACTCTATTGTCCGGCGGACAAAGAGGTCCTTTAACATCTGTAAGGCTACGTTGTAAACGGGTAACGCGAACCGGGACTGTCGGTTTCTACCAATCGTAGATAACACTAATCATCGCTTAAGTATGTTCTCTTTTTAAATTGTATTTATCATAGTTTATATAAAACAGATAAAAAAGAGGATACCTAAGAAGTTACTTTCGCCTTTCTGCTAAAAGTAAAGTAGTGTCTTGTAAATGATCACCGCTGGGCAAAGACTTCTCAAATATCTGAGAGGGTTTTGGAGCCCGCCACACTGCTCCAGTGCAGGTTGGCGGACTTCATATGTCCTTGAAATCTTTATATATTTCTGGGCCGTGACGCCGCCGAGCACATGGTAAACTCAGTACTTAAAATTGCTATTAAAAATGTTTAGTTTTGCAGTTGTTGCAGTTTTTAGAGGGGATCCAACCCAGGTTGCTCGCGCTCTATGAAACTAAAGCGAGCGCCTGGACCTCTACTGCCACGATACCACCGGTATACCCATTTGTCGGGGTTATAATACTCGTATCTATACTGAATACAATAACATGGAAAATAAGTGCGTTATAAAACCACCATTTCCGAAACATTGTACCATCGGTTCAGACAGTGACCGCAAATTGTCGGTATTCACCTTCATAAATATTAAATTATATCTATATATATATACTAGTTTATGTAAAACCTCGTTACAGACTACCAGTAACGATAATAGAGACTAACGTCTACCACAATACAATATAAATATCCGTGAATAATACACGTCTGATCCGTACATCGGTTGAATCCAAGAGAAACAGCGACTCAGAGAGAGAGAGAGAAAGACACAGATACCCAGATAAAATTATTAAAAAAGTTTCTCGAGAACAAGGCTTAAAAATTTACTGTCATTGCTGAGCACCCAATACTAGGGTGGTCTGAGATCTAAATAATTTTAGTCCCATTTTTCAACTTTACACCACAGTTTTTTGGGTGTTTTTTTGGTTAAGTACATTAGCTTTGAAAAATTCATTGGTACGAGCGCCCTAATATAGAGGATCGAACTCGAGTCTCCTGATTTGGAGTCAGATCTCTAACCATCCGTCTATCGTAACTAGACTAAACCCTAACATATTTACCTAATGGCCATCGTTACGCTAGAGGATACTTAAGAACATATTCTTCATAGACTACAAGTTCTCAGAGTATTTAGTACGCGGTAGAGCAAGCGGCGGCTTTAGCTGTTGTTCGAATGGGTAGCCTTGACCGGGGTAGCAGAACACCGACGTGAAGTACTGCGTTTCGTTCGGTGAGTGAGTTAACCGGAGGTTAGTTCAGCATTTTGTTTATTCTATGACTATGCAACTTTAATATCAATATGCCACTGACCAGGAGAAATGGATTAAAATCATCTTCATAGATTAATTAATCATCTTACAAATTACAGGTGTCTGAGTGCACTCAATCCTTTAACAGATGCAACTTTTGAATGTTTGCAGCATCTATCTAATTTGACGACGGCATGGCTGAGTGGTACGATAGTATCTGATTGCCAAGCGATGAGTTTTGAATTCGAATCTCGCTAAAATCCCTAACGTAGGTGTACCACTTAGTAAAGTTAGGAATAGAGACAACAAACAGTACAGAGAAAGCGGAAATCTTGTTCCTTCCAGTTCATCAGCTGGTGGAGGAGCAGCGTATAAGGTGCCAGGAGTACAGCTATAGCCAATCCGTCTGTAATGCGTAGCAGTTACGGTGAATATCGTAAATTAAGAGAGTGATTCTCGCGGCACTGTACATTCGAGACACAAAGTCACATTCGTCATCGCTTATACCAATGTCACTACCAATATTGTTTTAACGAGAACCGGCTCATTCATGAATAATAAGGTAGTGGACCATTTCTGAACAAATATCGAAACATTATCTCCTCGTGTATACTTAGAACCACCGCGTCAAGTGATACGGTTGCATAATTTTAAATTTTGAATAAAACCTGCATTACCATTGATTCTCGAAACGTTAACATGATATTGTTAGTTAAAATACATTTCGTGTTAACCCCTATTAACAAATTGTTATGTCAATTATAAACAGTTAATGTTTTAATATTATATATTTAAAAATCTTAATTTAGATTTCGTCTTGAATTCGTAACATGAGATTGTTGCTATAATGAGCGAAAGGCTCTAGCTGAGAATGTAGATACCAGGAATATTTCATATTTGAAATACCATAATAAATTGAAGAAAAGGGTAACATTATTACGTGTAATGACATAAGTGTAACAGCTGGCGGCCACAGTTGCGCGAAAGAATTCACTAATGCTGCATTCGCGATTCGTCATGCGATTATCACGCTTGACCGCACTTAGCAAAGTCGAGTGATAATGAGCTATGGTAGGTCCGTTACGGAAATGAGCAGAGGCGGTCGAGAAGAGAACGTTGATGTTAAGGTGTTACCGCGGGATTTTTATATACTCTTGTGAAGTTTTAGTTGAGTAAATATTAAAGTTGAATCTTAAAAGAAGACAGGTTAACTAACATGACGTTGCGGGCATGGCAAAATAGATTCTATTGAATTATAAAAATCTTTTATACAACACGAATGTGGGGTAAAACAGTCCCTTAAGTGGAAGAGATTGTCCAGTGTCGGTACATTCGTTTAAAATTAAATACAAAATTCTTTTAATATTAAAATCCGGGTGCAGAATCCGGGAACTCCGCCAAAGGCAAAATCAATTTGTTACGAAAAGAATGGTTCTTGAAATCATAGATAACTTTAAAGCTTAATTATCCTTACCTAGCCCACGTTGTAAAAATATTGCGAATTATGCAAGACATTGTACCTTGACGAATTCCGAAAAAAAATACCTTTAAATTCCGATCATAGTTTTGTTGTTGGAATCGGTACAACGTTGAAGTTGTTCCATCTCTTTTGAGGCAGATAAAATTCCTAAAGAGATCTCTAATGTTCTTCTGCTATTTATTTTATCTGTTACTATGTCGTTAACAAAATAGAGCTACTATAATGGTGATAGTAAGGTACTGTTACAAATATA
Source organism: Bhutanitis thaidina (assembly GCA_029286595.1). Taxonomy (NCBI): domain Eukaryota; kingdom Metazoa; phylum Arthropoda; class Insecta; order Lepidoptera; family Papilionidae; genus Bhutanitis; species Bhutanitis thaidina. The sequence goes on along the minus strand of JAGSMS010000028.1, from coordinate 9,036,129 downwards.
TCATTTTACATTCAAATCCAATATCACAAAATTAAAGTAGGACATATGTAAACAATTTCAACAACTTAAGATTCCACGTTAAAGAATGAAAGAGAAGGCAATACACTCAATTCGAATACCACACATGAATCGTTACTGCTGATATTTATTAATATTGCTCGCTTATGTGCGACCGGCCGCTGTTCGGCTGTTTGTGGTGTAGCAACATTCGCCGGCTCTGAGAGAGATCGACTAAACGAACGCTGCTTGCATTTTGCGGTTCCAGAGGTCAGTTGTTGTTCACTGCAATCTCGCCTGTGATTTTTTCGAACTTAATGGCCCGCAATGAAAATTCCACACGTGGGGTTTTGATGTAAGCGGTACATAATGAAGAAAATATTTATCTAAATGTGGTCTGTTAATACTGTATAAAATAACCGGCTCCTTCTTAGGTTTGTATTTGCATGTATATTTTTTTTTATGGGAAATGCGGCAAACGAGCAAGCGGTTCACCTGATGGTAAGTGATTACCGTCGCCCACGTACATCTGCAAAACCAGAGGTGCTGCAGGTGTGTTTCCGGCCTCTAAGGGTATTTGGGAGATGGAAGGGAGAATGAGGAGGGGGATGGGAAGGGGGTTGGCCTGCGGATATCTCACTCACCGAATAAAACGCAGAAGCATAGGATGCCTCTACTTCACGCCAGTATTCTGCGAGGTCGTGGTATTAACCTGGTCGAGCCGGCCAATTGGAGCAGCAGCAAAAGCCGCCGCGTGGCTCTACCACATTTAGAAAGCTAAGTATATGCACACACGGATGTAATATCCCTTGGTGTCGTGCCTACAATGAAAGACCTCCACCCTTCTTTTACTATTTCATTTATTTTCACTGAGTAGGCAGAGGCGGTAATATATCCAGCTGTCAACGGATAGACTATAATGATGACAGATGAAGAATTTTCTCCTTTATCGTGGAGACATTTTACCGACAACACGTTACACTTGGACTAACGTGCAGATCTGGTTTAGTTATCTGCAGGCTTATACCGCGAGAGTATCTAAACGGCGGCAACCGAACCGACAAACGGTAAAGTCATATGGGAATAAATACAGTTAAACGTCTAAGGTCTGAACAAGCAATTAAAAAAATAGATAATTACTCTCGACTAAAGTCAGTTACAAAATAAATAAATTGCAACATCTTAGGTGGCAGTGGCTGTGAAGCGGTCACGCACAGATCAAAGCACCCCGCAACGCCTGAACCCGCCGCCATAAACCGAAACCGAGCCATTTCATTTCGCTGCGCTCGCGCACAGGTAAATCAGCAACGCGTGAAGCACCCAAACAATACTTTGACCTGTAACTTTCTAACTTTGAAATTAAATTCAACTTTATTGCTGAACAGATATGGTTTGAATTTTAATGGCCTAATAACAATTTTCAAGGCAGTATTACTTTGACTTGCAGCCGCTTTGCATGCGAATCAATTTCAAATCTACATCCGAAGGTTTTAAGCTTAAATTTGATTTAGTCGAGTAGCAAGAAGTTGATAAATGACAGCTGCAAGTAAGACTCTATAAAGGTATGCTGAGGTCTAATGTCGAACAGCATGCGGTTAAAGTTAGGTAAGTCGACAATGTATTAACACCACGGGCGTGAGTTCAGGAGCGGCAATGGTGTGTTCCGACGCTCATGGTGATTTAAAGCAAGTCTTTGTGGCCATAACTCGATGTGACATGGAGTGCGATATTGCACTTATGGAAGAGGAAGATTTAATTTATGCCACTATTGGGCTTCTATAACAAGGTTCGTTATTCCGTTCGATAAGTTCAATATAGATACATCTATTTGGTATGTCTTGACTTAATCGCAAGATGGTTTTGTCTTTCTGATGATTTTATGAAAAACTATCAGATGTCTTCTACCCGTACCACAATATGGAATTCGACTGCAATATATTTAACGAATCACCGTACGCTAAGAAGAGTTGTTTTTATAACTTCAAATGCTAAATTTATCTCAAACTTATTCTATTTGCATCTCCAGGTCTGGAGTTTACTTAACCAACTTAACTTACTAGGTTTTGATGTTCTTTAGATTAGAAGTGACCGAGTGATATTTTAGACACACTAATTAATCTACCAATCTGTCGAAACTAACGTTTGTTTGGCTTGCCACGTTGAGTTTAATTGTTACAATGGTTGATTCCCTCGCACTTATACTATCGTTTCACCATATTGTATTTAACAAATGACAAACGTAAACAAAGTCCACCAAAATAATAAATGTTCACCGTAGACGATAGATCCGTATTTTATTAAAAATAATACATAAGAAGAGAGAAATTGCAGACGTACAGAAATTAAATTTAAAGTTACTTATCGTATTACTATAGTAGGATATAAATAAATACAGAGGTTATGTAGAGTTGGTCTTCCGAGCCGGACATTAAATCTATTCCAGCCGTGAGCTAGGAGTGATCGTACTCGTTAAGATCTAATAAACGATGTTCTATATCTCGAATTCGAATTTACTGCAATATTATCACCGTGCTCGCTGTAATGGCGCAGATTCGCATGTAAACAAAGACGAATTCTGTTCGTGTAGTGCGTGCGCGGGTGAGGTGGGATTCTGCGCGTTCTGTTCACATTGCGCACAAATCACGCTTCGTAACCTAGCGATGTTACGATTTCGGAGCGTCTATAATGACGCTTTCTAAAAATTACAGTTTCTCTTATTTTTTATTGGATTAGATTTCAGATTTTAATTTTACTTCGCTAAAACATAACGTTGTCAAGTCACACGTTGTTGAATGTTTTATCATCACATTTTTGGATATGATGAATATTTTTTTGGATATGATGAACATTTTGAATTAAGTGTGGATGTTTTATGCGTATTTATACGTGGTAGAGCTAAGCGGCAGCTTTTGCTGCAGCTCGAATGGGCCGGCTCGACTGGGGTAGTACCACGACCTTGCAGAATACCGGCGTGAACTAGAGGCATCTTGTGCTTCTGCGTTTCGTTTGATGGAGGAGGTAGCTGGAGGCTCGCGCCATCTCCCTACCCCCTCCCTGAATTGTTGTCTGTGAAGTAAAGCTTAGTCACAGTGCTTTTGCGGCACTACCAACATCTCCACAAGATGGAGTGACGACCTCCGGAGTGTTGCGGGAAGTCGATGGATGCAGGTGCCTCAGGACGAAGGTCTGTAGTAATCTTTGTGGGAGGCCTATGTTCAGAAACGGACTTGTGATAGACTTAAATGATGATTAAATGATTTGCTCACAAACCACACGAAAAAAAAAGTTCCGAAAGCAACGGCAGCATATAAATTTTATTAGTCTACTTATGTTACATACAATTAGTGGATTTGTAATTTAAAACACGGTTAGCGGGCACCGAAAAGCATGTGTATATCGTCTGATTATTCGAAAGCGACTGAGCCCAGAGTCAACAATTGTAGCCTTTTGTACGCTTAATTTTCGATGCGTTTGTAATGTATGTAACTCTTTTATATCCAATCATTGATAGCTCCTAAAATAACTTTGAAAAAACAAAACGGATACCTTTCTTTGGTGCCGAAAGCAACAAACTAGCGCTCCGTGCGATGCAGGTAACTGGTAACGGTCGTCCGCAGACATTTGCATAACTGAACCGTATCCTACGTGAGCGTTGCCGCCACGCCGCGCCACGCCACGGACGTTTCTCGGAAAGTCGGAGCCTCTACAGAATGGCCGGGCAAATGCCCCTAGCGTGCGCTAACAAAACGTCTAATCAGCGTAAATTACCTTACGGACTGCAAGCGTAACAACACCTGTTATGCTGGGAACGTTTAGCTGGTTGTTTATTGGTGGAACTATGTCTTTGTTCTATTAAATTGTGCTTGTTTCAATTGTTGTATTTTTTATTTAAGCTATGATAGCTGAGCTGTGGGAGGGAGGGGGGTGGTTCTGTGGAGGATCGAACTCACGTCCTCTCGTGGTGGTATAAATTACACCTATAAATTAGTTTTCGAATCTCATTGCTTCATTTCGAGGTAGTTTTAAAGGTAACGCCTCAAAATGCTGAAACAACCTACCTCCCCCAATTCGCACTCTGACATCGGTTAATAACTTCAGACTCAAATACAAATCCTTGCTTTTGAGTCTACAAAAATCATGTTAATTTGTTTTTATATATGTTGGTATATGTGTTTATGTATATTTGTGTATATTGTATGTATGTTTTATGTATGTTGTGTGCGCAAATTATATACCTGAAAGGTTTTAAAAAGAAATCGTACTGTAATTTTGTGACAATTGAACATATTTGTATGTATATGTGGGTGTGTATAAGTGAATATATATAGAATACGCTTTATTGGACACCAGAAACAGGAAAATAATATAATAGTACAAAAACGTAATTAGACATGAGAGGTGGAACAATGGGCGGTCTTATCGCTAAAAGCGATCTCTTCCAGACAACCTTTGGATGGACAGGATTGTTATAAATGAATTTGGAAGTTGCTTAAAAGCAATTGATGTAGAAAGAAAAAAGTACATAAAAAATAATATACACATATTATAGAAATACATACACGTTTTAAAAATAATTATTATATATGTATATACATATACATAAATAGACTAAATCTACACAAATATACAAGAACAGTCTAAATAACCGAAGTTACAAAGATAGATAGTGGGCCTTGACGAGATTTAAAAAAATATATATAGAGTAGTGGTCGTATAATTAGAAACACTACCAACGGTCCTCGACATTATGTAAGATACTTCACCGCAATCGTTTTTATTTTGAAATTAAACAAGATATAGGACAACAATATGTTCAACGATTTATCATTTATTAGGAAAGCAATATAAATCCCATTACACAAGTGCAGTTTCAATATTACATTACGGACAAACATTTAAATCAGTTTTAAGGCCTACCTTAAAACTGATTTAAATGTTTGTCCGTAATGTAATGTTGTTCCTAAACAATAATGGTCAACTAATTAGAAACAACAACAAAAAAGTATAAAAAAAATCTTTTTTTAAGTATTAGTAATTAGTATTGTTATTTACGAAATAACTACTATCCACAGCCTACCAATAGTTATATTTAATATTTAGTGGCGTATCCCTTATTTTCAATTACAGCACTGCATCGACGTGGCATTGATTCAATCAATTTCATACATTTTTCTAGGGTGATTGAATTCCATACTTCAACAAATGCTTCATATAGTTCGTTTTGACTGGTGTTACGTTTGTTTGAGACTTTCTTTTAAACAATATACCAGAGATTTTCAATCGGGTTTAAATCACTCAACTGTTACGTTCTCCCAAATAAGATTAAAAGAAAACACAATTATTTTTGGTAATTACTTAGATATATTGTATCCCCATGTCCCTCGGTTAAAATTACGCACGGAAACTCATATTATTTTTTATATTTATTATACTATGCAAAATTAATTTCAAGAAGTCTGTGATACCGATAGGGGTATGCAGAGATAGCGAATGTCCTTGTGCCACGGCTTAGCTAAAACAAACGGGCCTCGAAAGCCCTCTCCAGGAAGTTCTCCAGTTATTGCGATGAGACATTTTGCCGAGTTTGCGCACGTATGTTGCAATGAAACTTTAAGGCTTTTCGCTTAATCTTTTATTACGACTTCTACGGGAAAGTAAAGGTGTGGCAGATCTTCAACGCCGCTACAATACGTGGTAGAGCCAAGGGGTGGCTTTTCTGCTGCTCGAATGTGCCGGCTCGATCGGGTTGGTACCACAGCCTCACAGAATACTGGCGTGAAGTAGAAGCATCAGGTAACCATCCCCCCTCCTCGTCCTCCCATTATCCTTAAAGGCCAGCAACGCACCTGCAGCACCTCTGGTGATGCAGGTGTACGTGGGAGATGTAATCACTTACCATAAGGTGAGCCACTTGCTCGTTTGCCGCCTTTCCTAAAAAAAAATACGGTTTAAAAGATGGCAGAATCTCTTCATTTATTTTGAGATCCAAAGATCCAATACGATAAAAAGTTCGGACTTCAATGCATGTTAGGCAACGGAGGTTGTCTATCGGGTACTAGTTCTGATTACCTCTTCCATATTAGGCTGCGGTATTACCTGTCTCTATAAGTTGGTTATTGAACAGCGCTTATCTAAATTATTTTTGGCTTTGTATGGCTTTGGCTCTGTTATTTTGTATTGTAAGCGGATTACTGTTTGTAGACCACGCGGTTCAATGACCTCCGGAGTTGTGGCATCCAGCTTTTGTTCACCGCTGTAATTCTGTGGAATACAAAATATTGGTTTTTACAGTCAGGCTTATTTAGCTCTGGAATATTTGCGACAGATCCGGTCGTCTTTCTGAGATCGTACGATTATGTCGGTATTTATCTCAGTCGACTTATATCACGTACGTATATATAACACGTACGAATTAAGATGGAGAGGTGACGCTCCCATCACATTGTGAGAAGTGTGTAGAAAGAAACAAGACGAAATAGACCAGGAAAACGTGGATGGCATCCTCTATCGCATAATGAAGCGACTAAAGTATTCCACCTGTCCCTAGAAATAAAAGAGAGTGGTGTCACTACCCGGAGGAAATTCAGTGGTTAGTTTAAATAGATTTCTAAAGTTGATTGCGATTTAAAGTCGTTACTGCAAAACGGTTGTCCGTCTGTCACTCTCGACTGACATTTGGTACTGTGGGTTCCGTTGTTTAGTAATTACAGCAATCACTTTGTCTCTGCGCTAGTCGCATGCAAAAACGTTTTTTTAGAATAATCTTTAGCATCGGAAATTATTCCTCAATTCATTATAATGCAAATTCATTCCGTAATAGATTTTTACAAACGTTCCAAATGATACTTGATAGTAAAGCTTTGGTCGCTTCAATCTTCTGAGAAAGGGGTCGAGAAATCAATTTCATTGGTATCTATTCTGTTGGGAGGTTCAGAATCTATAACGCAAAGTTATGACACTGAATGACCACGTCATGCGTAGGAATTATTCCTAACGGGACAAGTCAGGTTCTTCGAGACAAATGTTCTCTCGTAAGTTACGTCTTCTGCACAATGCTCAGAGGCCGTTTACGAGGACGTCAATAAGAAGTTCAAGTTGAAGTCAAGTTAGCGTAAAAAGATTTTTCGTCCGATGATTGTTGTTCTGTTATATATGAAATACAAATTTCTATTTTGCTTCTCCAACAGATTGAGATTCCCGGTATTGGAAGTTCCGGGACAGTAGCGACCCTGAATTTTCAAGAGAAGGGTTTTTTTTTTCTTTTACGTGGGGAAAAAAAAGTAGGTAGGTGTTGACCTTATCAACATTGAAGATGTTGGGCCGACTAAAATCCCCGCGATAGATACGCTGTTGGCCCGGTGGCAGCAACTTCGCCGGTAGAGACTTGCGAGCAGAAGGCCCGTAGGCAGCTCCCAAGAGAAGGGAACACAAAGGTGTCTCCCTTTATAACGCCTAAAGGATGGAAGGGGGTGGGCAGGTCACGCCGTTATCTTATGGCTGGAGGAGGTTAAGTTAATTTTGAATATTATATTATTTGTATTATTAAAGAATTTGATATTAATAGTATTTGTAGTATTATTATTATTGCGTTTATTAGGAAAAAATCTAAATTAATTTCATGACATTTGACGCTAAAATTGAATTTTACGAATGGATTTGTACATCAGACTGTCGATCCGACGTTTTGCGTTTCTCGATTGTTTCAGTTTGAAGTCGGAATCGATTATAGCAACGGAGCGAGGGACGGCGCGGCGCAGCGATCTGACTGACGGGCGGTACTTAGTCCAGGAGCGTAGCTATTTGTTTTTATTTTATTTCTTTTGTAATATTTTACAAACCATTAAATAAAACCTTTTCATTGATATCTTTTGGTGAGCATATTAAAAATGAATAATAGATGTGTATTTTCGAAAAATAGCAAACACACCTTACGATTGTTAATAAAATATACCTTTCTTCTGTACGTGGTAGAACCAAGCGGCGGTAGCATGGCCTCGCAGAATAACAGCGCGACGTAGTGTAATTTTGTGCTTCTGCGTTTCGTTCGGTGAGTGAGGTAACCGGAGGCCCACTCTCCTCCCCTGCTTTCCCTTCCACCTCTGGTTGCAACACCACACCTCCACAATGTACATGGACGTCGGTAATCACTTACCATCAGATATAGATAATTAAAAAAAAATACTATATGCAATGAACCACAAAAAAATTATGAACTAAGATATGTTAACAGCTACAGATATGCTATCCAATAATATACGATGTCATCGAATGGGTATGTTTTGAATAAAGAATATCGTATTGCGATTTATGCTTGAATATACGAATGTAATAAATCATTACTAGCTCCTAGACTGAAAATGAAACATCGAATCGGATCGGTCACAGTTCAAGTAAAGGTATTGGCCGGGAGCCGTGCTTGGGTTATTTTGCATCGCAGCACTGAGTTCAAAACGTTCAGTCTTATTCAACAACGTGTTTTGCCTCGTGGGTAACTTGATCTTGATCTATGAGAGAATGTACAAACATTGTGACGTATGTTTTAACATTTATCAGTTTTCGCTTCGAAAATCCATCAGTTGAGCTGGACATTTTTTTTGTAATGACTTCGACCTGATTTCATTTTTCTTTTGTTTTCCGGCTTCTTACTAATACTAAACGAAGCTAATATCTGTGTAACACAAATTAGTTTCGTTGTGTTTTTTATAACTACTGTAATGATAAGAGATTGCTGATGCCCAGGAACATGTGCAACACCAGCGAAGCTGCGTGTGCGTTGCCGCGTTGCTTTAAGGATTTTTGGGAGATGAGGAGGAGGGTTGAGGAGAGGGAGTAGGCCTCCGGATACCTCACTCACCGAGCGAAACGCAGAAACACGAGGTGCCTCTACTTCACGTCGGTATTCTGCGAGGTCGTGGTACTACCCCGGTAGAGCCTGGCCATTCGAGCAGTAGAAGAAACCGCCGCTTGTCTCTACTGCGTACCATACGTTTTGACTTGTCTCTGACTTTGGATCCGATCTTATCATTTTATAAAAGTTACATTGTATATAGTACAGTAAAGATAAGTAAATGAGTATTTGCGTGTGCAGTTGCGGCACTTTAATATTAACGGTAGTAATTAACCAAACCAAAGCTGACTAAAACCACTGACTACTGAGTAAATAGTCAATTGTAATTTAGCTTCTTGATTACCTTATAAACCAACAGATTTTGTTTACTAGTAGATTGAATCATCTTCTTCCCAAATTTTATCATGGTTCGAGCCAGGGTCAGATGTTGAAGAGATTATAATCAGTTTTACTCAAACTTGCCCATACTCCACGGTGAGATAATTGTTTGATATGTGGTATTTAATGAAATCCAACAAATGCAGTTAAAGTCTTTATTGTGGCCGTGGACGTACCCATGTTTCCGATGTGCTTATGTGTCTTTTGTAGATTTGAGGTATAACTAATTAGCGGAATAAATCAAATAAGTAAAGTAAAATAGAATAGCAGTCTTTAAATGCCCACGGCTGGGCAATGGCCTCCTTCTCAAATATCTGAGAGGGTTTTGGAGCCGGGAAGGGCCCGTCAGGCTACTCCGGTGCGGTTTTTTTTTATTTCTCAGACATCCAGGTTTCCTCGTGATGTTTTCTTTCACCAGCCTGTGCTGAGCCGACAGCGGGGAAAGTCTCTGTGTCACTCGCGCTCTATGAAACTAACCAGGGGCTCTAAAATACAAACATAAATATTAACCATATTCATTTCTTCAACAATAGTAACTAAAGGTTGTAAACATTACAGACCTTTTTGTTTATATCTGTACACATATATACTTGTACTAACTCAAACAAATTAAAGAAAAGTAACGAATGTAGTGAGTTAGGTTGGCCTATCGATATGTCAAGTAAAGATAAACAGTTTAGTTGCCGGCAATGCACCTGTAACTCCTTCGGTGTTGCGGATGTTCGTGGGTGTCGGGGATCAGTTTCTATCAGAAGAGCCGCTCGCACTTTTGCCCCCACTTCTAAAAAAAAAAAAAGAAAACGAATAATTATTGTATTACAAAGCTATTTATAGCAATTTATTTTATCTCCCATTATTGTTCCTCGTGAGTTCTTCCGCTTTAAATTTGGACTTGGACATAACACATTAGTCTAAAAGACCACAGAGACAAATTGGAGCGTCTAATCAGAGACGACAACAACTATTGTCTTGGCTGATGCATTCGTGGCCACAGAGTAATGTAACGTGTAGATCAAGTACAGTAATGTTGTTCGGGAGTGATGTTATGTCGAGTGCGAGCACTATGACGGGTTGGAAAGGTGTAATAGCAAAGTAAAGTAGGAGCCTGTAAATGCCCACAGCTGGGCAAAGTCTTTCTGCTCAAATATCTCAGCTTTTTGGCAACAAGCTACTTCCATGTTTGTTGACGGACTTCAGATGTCCTCGAAATAATATTTCTCAGACATGCTGCCGCCGAGCACGTGGTAAAAACGGCAATTCAAAAACACTATTAACAATTTTAGTGGTGAGATCGAACCTTAGGTCAATCGCGCATTATGAAACTAAAGCGACCGCCCTGACCATTAGGCCACCACGGGTCACAGACCACCATTAACACGTCACAGAGGTAACTGCTTGATAATTCCTTGTTGCGTGGCGAAAGAAATGTCGCGCTTTAAGCGCTGGTGGTGTATATCACCAAGTGTCGCGTGTAGTGCTTGTGTGGGTCATTGTCGTGGTGAAAGTGCATGATGTGGCAGAAGTAGTGCAAGTATTTGAGGGAGGAGGGGTGGTACTCTACAACAGTTAGTGTCAGTAGGACATTAGTCCCTTTTTGCTAGCGGGCCTTCTGTTCGCGACTCTCTTCCGCCGAAACTGTAAAAGTAGGCGGAATCTTTTATTCCATGAGGGTTTTAGTCGGTCCATTGCACCTCTCCCCCGCGTGAGAAGAGGAGGGCCAAGGCATTGGTTGTTAAAGAACATTAAAAATTTAAAGCAATAAAAAATGTAAGACAATTAGTGTTTCATTGTTAAAATCCTCTTCTCCTTCTTTAAAGGACTTTAAACTGGCATGTCAGAAAAGAACATTGCGGACTTTATAATTTTATTCATTCAGTTAATTATCCAAATAGAAACGTCATTCAATTAAATTGAGAGTTAATTTTTTTTTATTATTTCAATCTTTCGTAATTTTAGTTCGGATGATGCAAACGTATAGTTTTGACCTATTGATTTCTTTTTATTTTAAATAGAATACTAGCATTGCTATTTAAATAACATTATCAATATACCTATTAACCCTCCAACTAAGCATTACAGCTTGTATCTGGAGTGGTTGACGACAATAGTCGAATATCCCGAACATATCGACGTCATGTTTCGCAGACCGCACCCTAACCCATTAAGCTATTGGCGCTTCTAATTGTCATTTGTTAAAATATTTTTATTAGCGTTATGCCCAGTCTTATTTTGCATTGCTCTGTCTCAAGTTAATCTATTCTAAGTGAATAGTTCATTTGGTAAATGGCTTTTGGAGTTCATAAATTCGGTGTAACATGAGCTCTTTTGTTTTTAAAGCAATAAAAATGTAAGACAATTAGTGTTTCATTGTTAAAATCCTCTTCTCCTTCTTTAAAGGACTTTAAACTGGCAACATTGCGGACTTTATAATTTTATTCATTCAGTTAATTATCCAAATAGAAACGTCATTCAATTAAATTGAGAGTTAATTTTTTTTTATTATTTCAATCTTTCGTAATTTTAGTTCGGATGATGCAAACGTATAGTTTTGACCTATTGATTTCTTTTTATTTTAAATAGAATACTAGCATTGCTATTTAAATAACATTACCAATATTCCTATTAACCCTCCAACTAAGCATTACAGCTTGTATCTGGAGTGGTTGACGACAATAGTCGAATATCCCGAACATATCGACGTCATGTTTCGCAGACCGCACCCTAACCCATTAAGCTATTGGCGCTTCTAATTGTCATTTGTTAAAATATTTTTATTAGCGTTATGCCCAGTCTTATTTTGCATTGCTCTGTCTCAAGTTAATCTATTCTAAGTGAATAGTTCATTTGGTAAATGGCTTTTGGAGTTCATAAATTCGGTGTAACATGAGCTCTTTTGTTTTTAAAGCAATAAAAATGTAAGACAATTAGTGTTTCATTGTTAAAATCCTCTTCTCCTTCTTTAAAGGACTTTAAACTGGCAACATTGCGGACTTTATAATTTATTCATTCAGTTAATTATCCAAATAGAAACGTCATTCAATTAAATTGAGAGTTAATTTTTTTTTTATTATTTCAATCTTTCGTAATTTTAGTTCGGATGATGCAAACGTATAGTTTTGACCTATTGATTTCTTTTTATTTTAAATAGAATACTAGCATTGCTATTTAAATAACATTATCAATATACCTATTAACCCTCCAACTAAGCATTACAGCTTGTATCTGGAGTGGTTGACGACAATAGTCGAATATCCCGAACATATCGACGTCATGTTTCGCAGACCGCACCCTAACCCATTAAGCTATTGGCGCTTCTAATTGTCATTTGTTAAAATATTTTTATTAGCGTTATGCCCAGTCTTATTTTGCATTGCTCTGTCTCAAGTTAATCTATTCTAAGTGAATAGTTCATTTGGTAAATGGCTTTTGGAGTTCATAAATTCGGTGTAACATGAGCTCTTTTGTTTTTAAAGCAATAAAAGTGTCGGAATTAGACAAACTGTTAGTGTTGCGCGCGTACGATTAACGTAAGCCGTGATAGTTTCAACTTTTTAAAGTTTTTTTTTTAAATTGCTTTAAGGAAAACGTCAGTATGTATACGTTCACGGCGTTTAGGATGAAACCAATTTTACGAAATTTACCTCGTTTAATTTTATATTATAATTTATTCATATTACATTCTTATATAAATTTAGTTTTATTTCAATGTCTAGTGTTCGTGTGAATGTCAAATATAAACAATCATTTACGTTGTAATGAAATTGTGTATATTTATATGAAATATAATTAAAGTATATAAATGTTACAAACAGATAATGTCCGGTATTAACAGGTATATAAAAACATTCCGCAATCAATTACATATTTACAAACTTACCAACATAATTGAACTAAAACAAAAACAGACAATACTATGCGATTGGTTTTAAACGAGTAGCGGATTCGATTCCCGCTCGAAACAAGTATTTGTAAGGTCCATACATGATTGTGCCACGTATAGGTGTTATGTCAATTCAACTTCACTACATTCAAACACACGATCCAATTTTTTTTTAAAGAATACTGGCAATGCTATTTTATAAGTAACATTACTAATATTCCTGTTAACACTCCAACTAAGCTTACAGTTTGTATCTAGAGTGGTTCACGGCAATAGTCGAATGGCGGGCTCGAACTTACGACGTCATGTTTCGTAATCCGCACCCTAACCCATTTGGCTATTGGCGCTATTATAATTATAATTAATCATCACAGTGTACCCACGATCGTTACCAAAGCGGCCATGTTTACCTTTAATCAGATTAGGTAAGCGTGGGTAAGGGCCATTCCCACGCAGCGGCGAGTCATGCTCTCTAATGGTTCACCCTTAGCTTCCGGTCTCACTACGCCAGTCCTTTAACCCACCGAATTGATGGTTTAAGGTCCAGAAAAAACAAAAAAAGTTTTGTCTTTTTTATTATGTACAAGCATACAGAAAGTGTTCTATTGCAAATGTTAGTCATCCCTGTGGCAAGAGTAACCTAGCGGATCAGGGCGTTCGCTTTAATAATCATAGTAGGTAAGAAAAAGTAAAGTAAATAAGAAGCCTGAAAGTGCTAGACAAAGTCCTTCTCGAATATCTGAGATGGTTTTGGAGCCGGGAAAGGGTCGCCACGCTGCTCCAGTGCGGGTTAGCGAGCTTCACCTGTCCTTGAAGTAATATTTTTACTTATTTCTCAGACATGCAGGTCTCCCCGCGATGTTTTCCTTCACCGCCGAGCATGTGGTAATATATATAAACAATTTTAGTGGTGCCGGCTCCGGGTATCCTACGCTGGTCACTTTGCGCTCTATGATACTAAGGCGACGTACCTGACGATTAGGCTACCACAGCGCTATTCGGTGTGGGTATTGCTAAATTGTGACATAATATATACACTAATTGTGTATTGTGGGTATTGTGTTTGACGACCTGGGCAGTGTTGCGGGAAGTCAATGGATGCAGGTGGCTCAGGACCGAGCTTCGTGGCAATCTTTGGGGGAGGCCAATGTTCAGCAGTGAACTTGTGATAGGCTGAAATGATGATGATCATGATGATGGTGAAACATTATCTAGCATCATTGCCACCGCCAACTTGTAAAGCCATCTTAGTCCTCTGATATCACAACGCACTGGTGGATATTGTTGTTTTAAATGTTGGCTGAAGCAATGACAGTCAGGCACGTTCGTTATTAAATAAAAAAAAAAACTCGCCTATGCGTTCGAAATCAGCCAGGACTAAGATTACATTATATCGATCTTTTTAATGACTTAATTCCTTTATATCTACGCGCCTGAGATTTCTTGCGGCGTGGATAGGATCAATAATTGACGATATGTTAGTTCAAAGAAATAAATTTAAACTGTGCAGGTATATGTATGAGGATTCAAATTACAGGTTGCCCGTTGCTTTTTTTGCTACCGGAGTATTAAAGCTAGTACAGTTAAGTCTCGAAATAACAAAATAATACTATATAATTATTTAAACTACCGTCTGGCCGCGGCTATGCCCGTTATAAATCCTAAGGGAACTCTTCATCAAAGTTAAATCTATTGTATGTAATATTCCAAGACTCATTCATATACATTCATACAGTCCTGTAGGCCTAGTTGAGGAAATTCCCTTGTCGAGGAGTTGGCCTGATAGGTGTCACCTTCTTACCCAATGTTTATTGGCAGCAGCAGTCAATCATGAACCGTCAGATTCAGATTTCTGATGTTTAGGTTAAAATATTATAGGTAGAATTTGTTTATAACAAAAATATGGAGTAATTTATATCTTGTCGATGCACTATTACATAATTCATGTATCGAATAAGGGAATATTTCCGGAATTGATGAAGCATAGTGGACGTGGAGCCGTCTCTTTAGTTTCGTAGAGCGCGAGTTACCAGGGTTCGATCTCAGCGCCGGCAATTTTA
Source organism: Bhutanitis thaidina (assembly GCA_029286595.1). Taxonomy (NCBI): domain Eukaryota; kingdom Metazoa; phylum Arthropoda; class Insecta; order Lepidoptera; family Papilionidae; genus Bhutanitis; species Bhutanitis thaidina. Next base: position 9,020,966 of record JAGSMS010000028.1, on the reverse strand, counting down.
AATGCTTTGTAGTAAAGACAGCATTTACAGCACGTGTTTGGTGGTGAAGGAAACCATAGTGAGGAAACCTGCATGTCTGTGAAATAATAGAAAAATATGAATTCGAGGATGTGTGAAGCCCGCCAACCCGCGTGGTGGGCTCTTCCCGGCTCCAAAAACTATTTATATAAATATTTGAGAAGGCCTTTGCTCAGCAGTGAGCATTCACAGGATGCTACTTTACTTCACTTTTCCATTTTATAAATTCGAAGACAATAAAGATCAATAACCACAGCTGTGTTCCAGTTTGCAAGGCATAGAAAGCTAGTATAATTACAGACCGTAAAGCATTCCATCTTAATCCTCAGGGGTGGTGACGCGTCTGTACCCTTCTTTGTTATCATTGTTTGCAGGTGATCATAGACTCGTTTGACACTTAGGAAATATAACTAATCTTTGCTAATTCATATTGCAGATTTAGTTTGGTAGATAACTGCTTTCTTTTAAACCGCGTTATTAATGTATTATATAAATCTATGTATTTAAAAACGTCTTTTGTGCGAAATTTGCTACGGCGATTGCCCATCAGCTTGCTAACCTTGGTCTTAACGGCAGCGAGGAGAAGTATTTGTTAATTTTTTTTTTTTGGGAAAGTGGGCAAACAAGTCAGCGGCTCACCTGATGGTAAGTAATTACCGTCGTCCACGTACATCTGCAACATCAGAACAGCTACAGGTGCGTTGGAAAGGACATTTGGGACATAGGATTACCTCACTTACCGAACGAAACGCAGAAGCACAAGATGTCTCTACTTCACGCCGGTATTCTGCGAGGCCATTGCTTGTATACCACGTGTCCCATAAAGGAGTATTCGGAAACAGATAATGATAATGACTTCTGAACATTAGGCAAAAATAGTACCGCTACAATTTGTATAAACAAAACAACATATAATATGATGATGAATATAGCATGTTGTTCAACGAAGTGGTAGACGGACCGTTTTTTTTTTTTTTAGATTCACCAGTAACAAGAAATACACGGTGAAGTATCTATAATTTGCTCAGGCATGCCTAGTAAGCATTACTTACAGAGCAGTAACTTGTAATTTCTTTTGAAGAAATCGGTGAGCAGTCGGCGTGGTCGGGGCACAATCGATGCTGTAGCCTACAATTAGGTTATTAAATGCGAGACGGGGGAGAGCGGGGGAGAGCGGGGAGGTTACGGATAATGGGCACAGTCTAGAGTATACCAGAGATATGAATTACCATTTATTGTTAACGGAAACGTGTATTTGTTGTTCTAGTACTTGTATAAGTACGAATTTAAACAGTTGCAACTTAGAGCACGTTGCAAACATGAGTAAAATTAATTTTGACAAATTTTATAACTACCTTTGTGTCGATAAAATTTTCGAAATTAGGACTTCTTTTTTTTATTGAAGTAGGGGGCAAACGAGCGTGAGGCTCACCTGATGGTAAGTGATCACCGACGCCCACAAACATCCACAACGCCAGAGGAGCTATAGATGCGCTGCCGGCCGGCTCTTTTCTTGAAGGTCCCTAAGTCGTAACTGTTCGGAAATACTGCTGGCGACAGCAGATTCCACAAAGTCGAAGTGCGTGGCAAAACGTGACTTCTTTTACTTAAAACAATGTTCGCTTTGTTGATTTTACTCAAGAACGAACGACCGAAGGTTCATCAAAACTTTAGCTGATCGATACTAAATATAGTGACGGCTTAAGCATTCTCCACCCCTTTCTTTCCGCGGGTGGCGTAACAGGTGACTAAGGAAGTGAACAAATTTTTTGGCAACCTCTGTGAGCATAACCGGCGACGTGGTTCACCACCTGCCATGTTATATCTCACCCAGAAGATAAAGTGGAAGGACACTCGATTGTCTTCACTGTGTCGTGTTTTAATTTCTATTATCCATACTAACATATTAAGACATAATTGTGTTTCGTTGTGCAGGCTAATCTTCGAAAACACTGGACTGTCTGTGGTCGGGTATCTTTAGGTATGTTTCTTGTGATGTTGCGAAGGACATAGGCATAATTTTTTTTTATTTTCAACCATGGCGACACCTGCGTGTTATATATAAATGTAGATATCATTGAGTATTATTTAATTATTTATATGGAAGATAGTACAATTATTTAAAATCGTTAAGGACTATAGATTCACGTACCCTGTCGGGCGACGTTTATAAGAGGCAAAGGTCTGATTATGTTATTTTTCGAAATATTATTCAGTGCTGTAATATATGTTTTTTTTCTATTAGAAACGACTTTAATTGTTCTTTCAAATACTTTATTTAATTTTCACTGTTTATGCTTAGTAGTACTAGAAGTTTAACTACAAAGTTAACTTAGGCTACTGTTTACAGTTACACTGTGGCGTGCTGACGTGAACCGACCGACTGCGGTAGCGTGACGCCGAAACAACGCTAATAACAATATCATCGCATCGCGCGCACTCACGCGCACTCACGCGCAGTTACCTACCAATTAATGCACGGACCCATTCACTTTTATATCTCGGATATATCGTTCGTCATTAGATAGACGTCGGTCCGTGATCGTCTGATTTGTGAGCGATCGCTCGCGGCTCGTGAATCGTGAATTTAACCTGTCAAGTTTGGGATGTGCGGCCTTTTCGGTGTTTTGATATGTAACCATGTGAGCGCTCATTGCGCACGTCTAATTTCGGGTTATCAGTCGTCAAAGTTAAGATCGCATAGGGATGTGTGTGTCGTTTTAAAATTAAGAAAACACTAGATTGGTAGATTAGAAAATATAATCATTTTGTTGATAATTAATTTAAATGCAACATTATGAATACACGCCGATACCTTAAATTGAGTTATAATAAGTAACGTAACTGAGGCGTTGGTTCTTACTTAGCATAAACTTATTTGTAATATATAAGGTATTAGCATTACTAATATTCCTGTTACTCCTCCAACTAAGCTTACAGCTTGTATCTGGAGTGGTTCACGACAATAGCCGAATGGCGGGCTCGAACTTACGACGTCATGTTTCGTAGTCCGCACCCTAACCCATTCGGCTATTGGCGCTTACCAACTACCAAAAAAGATACAAGCTGTAATCAAAAAAGTACATATTGGTCCCCCCTCTCCGTATGCTATGAAATCGACTTCCTTAGGTATTCGAACTTAGGACCAATAGCATGATCCGCTGATCGCTGCGTCATAGCTTCTATATTGTGTCTTTGAATTGTTACCTGTGTTAAGACACGGAAATATAAAATTCCATAATGCTTTGATTAATCACACATGTTTTGCTCGACTTCCTTATACGTTACAGTGTGTTAATAAATAATTAATTAAAGATTATAAATTCAAGGCTAAAAGATTATCATTATTTTAATGAATTACTGTTAGTTATTAAATGTAACAAAACTTTTTTATATTAATAAATGTTGTAAAAAAACGGCGCGAAATATTTATTTTTCTCAAATCGTAAGCGAGAATTGCCTAGAGAATTACCAAGCTGAAGTGTGAACTGGCCAGCTATACACCGCACAGAACAGATGCCTGTCGGGGAAAGATGGCCGACTCACATTTATGATAGTGTTTTGCAGCAAGGAAGAGTCTGCCATGCTGGAGTAGCCAATGTGGGTTGGCGGATTTCATAAGACTCGTTCTCTGAGCAAGTCTCTGAGCAACAATGAGCTAACAATTAATAATTAGCAAATAATTGGCGAGGCCGTGGTAGCCTAGCAGTCAGGGCGTTCACTTTAGTTTATAGAGCGTGAGTGACCTGGGTTCGATCCTGGGTGCCGGCACCAGTAAAATTGTTAATAGCAATTTTAAGCACTGTATTCACTACATGATCGGCGCCTCGCCAACCCGCACTTAAGCAGCGTGGCGGTCCCTCGGCTGCTCCAAAACCTTTCAGACATTCGAGAAGGACGCTTTTTCCCAGCTGTGAGCACTTACAGGCTAATAATTTCCCCGTTGCACTACTTAAATTGTAACCGGACACCGGTACGTGGCAGGATAACCATCTCGAAAAATGCCAGACCAAAAATGAGCAGGCCGATGACGGGCAGTAGCGTCTGTAGTCTGGCGCTGCAATCGCCGTGTGTGGTGAAATATGGTAAGTCCTCATTATGGAAGAGGCATGAGTCCTGCAGTGGACTATTTACAGACTGGCAAGGTAAGGATGGCAAGCCTAGCCCAGCACCAGAAACACGGTGCCATTATGTGTTGATGTTCGTACCATGTTATTTTTTGGTTATACAATTAAGGTGTGGCAAGCTTTACAGGAACACCGTTGGGGAATCGAGATATTTTAGTATCTTTTTGTTAAACTTCACTAGCTGATTATATATGATGGACGGTGAGATTAAAACTTTCTAACCAGAGTAATTTTGTGGTGAAGTGAAACTCTAAAGCCTCGCTTGACTGATGCTTGGCTCATAGCAATAAAACCTTACGCCTTTGCTGACGTCACAGCATAACAAAAGAGGTTTCGCTTGTGATAGATTTGTTATTTATGGTGGCGTAAGGGAGAGTGTATTAACTTTTTCTTCACGTGTCAATCAGACCTGCAAGCGGTGAGCTCTGTTGACTAAAGATCGAGACTCTAACAACCAAATCCTGGCGATTAATTCATCCTACTGTACCGAAACCAAACCCCACAGACCATTGATGGGGAGTAGCATCTTTGGGGGGAGGGTACTGGTATTGCGCTGACCAACCCACATGAACAACGTGGTGAGAAAGGTCAACTTTCTCACTTCTTGGACAGCATGCCAGATTATGTTGAGGCTCTCATAGAAATGCGCATGGTCGTACAGAGAATTGATACAAATATAGAAAAAGAAAATCTATTTTAGCTATATTTAAGCTTTTGTACGAGAAGGTAATAATTTAGCAAAATAAACCTCTAATTGCTAGCTAGTTGTTTATTAATTGATCGATATATCATTTTGTATTGCACTACAAGCGACGTTCGCATGTCCGTCCGTACAATGAATAAATCACGACGCCGCGGGGCACGCAGGGGCCCGCTCTTAGTGTTAATTGTCGACGGCACGATATCCCTTCATTAGACTCGACGTGTTCCGCAAGGCTCCCCTGTACTGAATTAGAGAGTTGATTAATTTGCTTAAAATGTGAACCAACACCGAAGGGCAAGCATTGCTTTTTTTTTTTTTTTTTTATAGAAAGCAGCCAACCAAAAAAATGGCAGCCGTCTCTCTCTCTTCAACTTAAATGCGATTGGAACCACAACGATAGACTCCTGGTATATGCTTTTGCTATTGCTCATTAGCTTATTACCGATCTTTATGTTATAGGATATATGAAATGATTTAGTTCAGTTAATTCAAAAAAGTGGTCGATGACCACTTTAAGTTAAACTGGTAAGTATTTTGTATCAATAAAGGGGTCTCTTGCCCAAAATAGTTTGAGAATCCCAGATTTAGAGCATCTACATCATGAGATTGTTTCAACCGTCTCATTTAGCTTTCAACTTCAACTTTAAGTGATGGATAGAGCATTAAATATTCTTCTCTCTTATTTAATAGCAGTGAACTGCAGTTTATATCTAGATAAACCTCACCAAAGTGGGATAAGGGTAAATCATCTATTTGCCTTAATCTCCACGATCGGCTAGTGGGTTGGATTGCCGAACCAAGTGGTAATCAACAGCCATGATAATTAAGCTCTGCCACCCACTGGTTAATAGCAGGCAGATTCTCTTAAGCCGCCACCAAACGTTAAATCTGTTAGCTAAATAAATAAAGTTCTTTTAAGAAAAACAAAATAACACATTTCAACAAACAACCAGTGGCACAGTTAATCCGAAACGTTGAAAATATCGAATCGTTCAGCCATCAATTCATTAACAAGCAAATGGGGACATCAAGTGCACTCAGACGCAACACTCGAACGTATTGAGACCTTGACCTTGAGACGTCTTTCCACCGCAGGTTATTTGTTATAGCCATCTTTGTGCCATTGTCAAAGACGAGTCCAAGAGCCCTCCACAGAATATACAACTTCAAGTGGCTTACTGTTATAAAAGTCACAATCTTGAAAGTAACGTTAGAATATTTGTTCAACGTTATTTTAATTAATTGACTTAAGATGAAAAAATATGCTGTACCGAACCGTATACCCAATACTGGGGTGGTCAGAGACTTTTATTTTTGTGGTTTTAACACACATTTCACCAGGGCTTATTTGGGAAAAGGTGACTCGTGGTGAGCCTGTCGCGATGCTTAATGCTTAGGTAGGTCAGGTCAACGATACAAATCATACAAAAGCTTCAAAAAATCCATTCATTCGGTGACAGACCCTCAGAGTACTAGGCTATCATGGAAAAGTTAAATGCTGCAATGTGGTGGTGCAGTACAATGGCACCCATTCTTTATCAGTCTGTGTTACTGCTGGATATTTTTGTTGGACAGTTTTATTGACATGGTTAAGCTAAGCAGCGACTTTTCGAGCTGCTGCTCGAATGGGCCGACTCGAAGGTAGTACGACCACGACCTCGCAGAATACCAGCGTGAACTAGCGATATCTTGTGCTTCAAAGTTTCGTTCGGTTAGTGAGGTAACCGGAGACCCACTCACTCTTCCCATCCCCCTCCTCGTCCTCCATTCCATCTTCCGAATATCCATAGAAGCTGGCAACGCACCCACAGCTACTCTGGTGTTTCAGATGTTTGTTGGGCGACGGTAATCACATACCACAAGGTTAGCCGCTTGCTCGTTTGCACACATTAAAAAAAAGTTATTATTATAGAAAAATCCCCTTCACATCCTCGTGGATACTTTACTTCACAGATATTTGACATCGATATATGCTGCCATTTGTCGATGTCATAACATTTGAATTTCCCTTTAGCATACCCTTACGGCGTCAATGGGATGGGGTGGTGGGTTTTTTATTATTGAATTTTCATAGGCAGCCTCTGAATATCTAATGCTTCCACTTTCTTTAACACACTTTCTTTAACAGCCTGCATTAATCCACTGCTGGATATATGTCACTCCATGAAAGCACTAATAAAAGCTGGAATGTCATGCATTCAAGATTTGCTCAATACTCACCACACGGGTGGGTGGCTCACTTGCCTGGGGTAGGTGAGTGCAGTGCCGGTTACCCTCGCACTATTGATGCTGCCTCTCATCACTAGTCTTGATTTGGGTTCGACTTATACGGTCGGAATTTCCGCCATCTTAACATCGCCAGAGCCTCGTTCGTAGTTACTCGTAACAGGGTGCAACATGTGCAGATGAGGTTGCCTTATGAAGCTAGATGGTATGTCTTCTAATAGCTTTTAATACTTTGAAATTAACTTGAAATACTTAATAAGTTTCGATTGATTCAACTGCTGGTCCCACGACAGTACGTTATTGTATCATACGTTCAATCGCTAATTAACATGAGCTTTGCACGTTGTAAAGGTAAAACAAATTTAACGCAGTAACAAGGTGCACGCGTCCTTTAGTACGTCGTATCGAGAGATTCTCATTACATCTGCTTTTTATAGCACAGCTGCAGCGGTTCAATCAAATGCAAATTGAATAAGCGAGTGGAAAACACGGGTTAATTAGCTTCAAAGCTATGTCGGCTGATTGTTAATAGGGTTAAGTTAATTTACGAGAAATAATCAAGCTACTTTAGCATGGTGGTCAGGGCGCTCACTTTAGTTTCATAGACCGCGAGTGACCTGGGTTCGATCCTCGGTGCCGGCATCACTGAAATTGTTAATAGCAATTTTAAGTACTGCATTTATCACGTGCTCAGCGGTGAAGGGAAACATCGTAAGAAAACCTGCAAGTCCGAGAAATAATAAAAATAAATTTCGAGGTTTATGTGAAGCCCGCCACCCCGCCTTGGAGCAGCGTGGCGGGCCCTTCCAGGCTCCTAAAACCCTCTCAGATACTCGTATTTGAAAAGGGAGGCACTTACAGGCTGCTACTTTACTTTTATTTTAATCAAGCAACCAACCCTTTCATCATATTCGAGAGTATATGGGTTTCTGCTTTTAAATCTGGTTCATAAACATAGAGAGCTCCGAACAATGAGCTTTGATGGTACGATTTGTATCGATGGTCTGAACAATAGGCCGGCGAAAGCCTTCATCACATGTCGCTTTATTTCAAATAAGCTCTCGAGAAAAATGGGTCGTGAGAGCTTATTTCTTTTAATTCTTATTTTAAATTAAAATGAGTAACTTTTACAACTATTTGGCATTCGCGATTGTCCCGGAAAACTTTGCTCTCGAGTAGGTGTGACGGCCTGATAGCCTAGTGAGTAGTGACCTTGCCTACGAAACGGAGGGCGGCGGGTTCGAATCCCGTTAGGAGGAGTCATTTGTACGACGAAGATAAAAGTCTGATGTTTATTTAAGTATATATGATTATTTACATAAGTAGGTAAGCATTTGCATTTTTTTTTTAATGGAAAAGACGGCAAACGAGCAAGCGGTTCACCTGATGGTAAGTGATGGTAGGGAGGGGTCGTGGGCCTCCGGTTACCATACTCACTGAACGAAACGCAGAAGTACAAGATTCACGCCGGTATTCTGCGAGGCCGTGGTACCGATCGGTCGAGCCGGCCCATTCGAGCTAAAGCTAAAGCCGCCGCTTGGCTCTACCACGCTAAATTTACAGTTACCAAGACACAGGGAGTCCTTGTTTGGGACTGGATGACGTGTGATTGTTCAGAAAAACCCAGTAAGAGCATCATGTTGTCTGCCAAACGTGTTTATGTCGACTCCGTAATAACGACGTGAATTTCTATCGCGGTATTGCATTCAAAAATAGGCTTACCTTACGCGGTGAGAAAGGGACCCAGAATATTGAAAGAGTATGGGAGAACGCTCAACGGAATACATGATGACATTTCGGCTGCATCTAATTTTATTGAATGATACCTTCAAAGGCTTATCGAGCATTGCCACCGTTCTTTTATTGGGATGGTGATGAAAATAGAGTTGAAAGGTACAGAATTTTTTTTATTTCTTCTTCTTTGTCAACATCTATGAGTACACTGCGGGACATAAGCATGTTACATGAATCACTGGTATGCCATTCATGGAATATTTGCCCATACTTACCACGCTGGGCGGGCGGGTTGGCGGGTTTAGTACCGATGCCCTCGCACTAGATCATCATCATCATTTCTCCCTGCCTCCCCCCAAAGATTGCCACAAAGCTCGGTCCTAAGCCACCAGCATCCATCGACTTCCCACAACACTGCTCAGGTCGTCACTTCCTCTTGTGGGGGGTCGTCCCACACATCGTTTGCCTGTACGTGGCTCCCACTCGCACTAGATGCTGCTTCTTATTACTAGTCTGTGGGTTTTGGTCACGGCATATCGTAAAATTTTTTTACACACAGACAGTCGCCTAGACCGTTAGTCAGCTGGTTGCACGCTTAAGTCAACGAAGTCCTATTAAAAGTAGCATTTACAAAAGATACGAATTAGTAGTTTTTTGACTAACGTATTGTTTCAAAAAATCACTTCAAATAAAGCTCGTGTTTTCCGCAAGCTATACGCAAAAAACCGTAACAATACTGAGTGAAAAAAAAAAATTGGCTGTTTTAAAAAGCTAGCTTTAGCAACCTGTTATTTATTGAAAAGAAACGGTTGTAATGTAACCGTTTTCCACGAAATACGTGAATGCACTAAACCGTTAAACCGCTAGTGCACTGCACACTACATACAGATGAAACTGACATTTGGATTACGAGAGAATGTATTCTCCTTGCACCCCCGAGAAGTTTAACATTTCTTTTTTATGTCATGCTGTTTTCCGTCACTTAGCCCTGAAGATTATACAAAATAATGAATTCTCCTTATGATGATATACGATTTGAATACAATGTTTATTGGTATTTCCAGCATTAATAATTCATATCAACTACTGTGTTCACTCGCCAGCCGCACTGGGATCCTTACAAAAACCCGATTGTGCATCTCCGCGGCCCCCGGGCTGAGACCCGCGATGTTTTATTAATATGACGCGAGGGTCGATAGAAGTCGGCGTTAGATCCTCAGATAGCCTTTTCGTTCGCTTTAGTTAAATGGTATGGCGGAGAATTTATAACTGTATTAGTTAAAAATAAGAATTACACTGAGGAATATGAAGGTATTTTAATAATTATAAAAAAAAGGTAAAGATAAAAGTTAGCCGTAATGAGAAAAGATGATATTTACCATAGAAGTCTCTTAGTAATTCATTAGAAAACATAATTACGAATTACGAAGAACTGCAGTAATCGCCTCTCTTCTCAGAAGGGTTGGCGGTCGCTGTAGCAGACACAACCTCGCACTTTTGACGCTCCTGTCAGTCAACCTTGCGAAGCATGTAGGCCTGACATATGTCAGGTAACCAAAAAACGAACACTCGTCCGAGTTTGTCGAATGTAAATCTTGTGAATTTGTAATGTGCATCACCAGCGCGTGGTTAGCACCGACCCGGCCCTCCGTTTACCTCGCTTACCAAACGAACGCTGAAGCACACCGACACCGCTCATTCACGCCGGTATTCTGCGAGGCCACGGCACTACACCGGTCGTGCCGGCCCATTCGTGCAGCAGCTAAAGCCGCCACTGTCGGCCCCCATGCTGTTAGAACTAGACGAGCTTGTAAGGAAACAAAAAATGTTACCGCGTGAATTGAAGATACTCGCTAGGACCCTGTCGCGTTATTGTTGATACACAGAACGTACCCTGAATCAGTCACAGCAGCTTAAGAGACTCGATCGATCAATACGCTTGCTGTTCCAATACGCTGATTTAAACGCTTGGCTAGAGAACAAAGTTTCGGACATCATAAGAGCTGAAGACTGGATTGTTTGTAGTAGGTAATGTAAGAGACACCTTCCGTATACTGTCGGTGATTGTCAACTGCGCAAGGTGTATTATAGTATCACATCTGGACATTCAAACGCAGAGTCATTCATTCCTCTTCACAATGAGATCGGAGTATAGGTCGGATGTTATACTGGATGGTAGATTCCTTCTCTGCCTCAGGAGTGGTCTGAGCAAGTATCACACTCTTACCCATTTCAGCCGCCAAACTTCTGTTGTACTCAACTACTGTTCTGTTTTCAGTTTGAAAAGTACAGAGAACAAATATAATCGCAGTCCCCAGGACTGACAACGCATCTGTAATCTTCTTCGATCGAAGTTGTTTGCCAATGTCCATGGGCTGCAGAATTCACTTACCATCGTGCACTGTTAGCTCGTTTATCACCGCAGACCAATAAAACTCAGAATCTCAAACAATATAGTCAGACCCGAAAACCGATACCTCTTAAACTCAACCCACCCAACCACCGAACCGCTCGGTCGTCACGGATGACTAAAACTAAACTTAAGACTCACTTATCGAACTGGCGACCTCACTTCCAGGTAGTATACAATAATAAAATACTTTGACTTATCGAGCTGATTAAGGTCTATGAGCGCAAGCCGCATTGAAAAATAGTAGTTTATAAATGTAATAAATAAACAGGACATATCCCAATAAAACGCAACGCTACTGCTGCTTACCTCAACTCTCACTGCCGCCATCGCTATGCATCGGTACAGTCAAGGAAACAACTTGAAAGACTTACGGTTGGTCATGTAATTTGTAAATGTCTATTATCTCTTAAAGATTGTATCGTTCGTATGGCATCGTCAGTATCAGAATCTACCGGCCCGTCTTCTCGTGGACTTGAAAAGCTACCGAAAATCTCTTCGCTATCGACATTTGGCGGGATAAGCATCTCGAAAAACAGCTGAACACAAATATGAGAACCGAAGACGGGCAGCGGCGTATAAGGTGCGAAGTGTCTGGTGCTTCAATCGCCAAACCGTCTGCAGAGCGTGGCGCTTATGGCCAATCCTCTAATGGGAGAGGCCAATGCAGTGGACTATTTGCAGGTCACTAAAGAAAGAAGTCAAGCAATCAGGTCAATCAAATTATTATTTTATATAGAATGCGAAGTTTATTAATTTTAGCCACCATAGGGGAGTGGTTCGTCGACGATAGGATGAGCATATTTATATTCATTATATTTTTTTTTAACAAACTACCTCAGTTTCGTGATCGAGAAATGAAACAAGCGAAATAAACCTTGCCAGCATTCTCTGTTGTGTAATTTTTTTCAATCAGGTTTTTATAAAATCCTTTTTGCCACGGCCATATTAACAAACCTTTTATAGTCTTTTGTTTAATAAATAGGAACCCTAACAGGAAGACTCTATACTCTTAATTATTTGCCCCATGAATGGGTTAGTGACTCTATTGATTCAAGTATCTGGTATTACGTTGTATGTTTGTTGTTATGTTTGTGTTTGTTCATAATTTTTTTGTATGTAGGTATTAATATTAGGAAATCCTGGATTAAATTTTTTACTCTCATCCAGACATCGGAATATTATGAAATTTTGAAAACTTGTTAAGGACCGATGACTGTACAATAATATGATACCATCGAGCTGGTCTCTTGGAGCGGGAAGAGGGTAAGGCAACCCGTAGACTGTTCCTAGTAAACCAATCGAGTTTGGGCTTATTAGATTTGTCTTAACGAGTCCTATTCTTTTACCCGATGTCAAGGAGCCGACGAAGTGAGAAAGAGAAAAGCGTGAATATTTTTTTTTTAATTACACGAACAACACACATTAGTAATAAAACTATTGTTTACGGATTTTATAGCGTTTAATTTTGTTTTTGGTCACGGGATGACTGAGGTGTTAGACGTTCAGATGTCATAATTAACTCTAGCTACCTTCAGCTTTTATTTATATATAATGAAAATATTTATATTGTAATCTGTACTGTATTGCTGTTAAAAATAAAATTTTGTTAGTTTATTTCTTCCTTCCTATCAATCAACGCCCACGAATAAATAAAGTATATCTGACTGCCTGAACGTTGAACCGTTAAATTTATCTCAATATATAATTTGTAAGTATTATTCAAAGCAAGGGATGCTTTTTATTCACTGACAGAATGATGGTGACGATGTGTTTGTAACTATAATATAATAGTAATATAAGAACGAGTAGTATTTGTAACTTCCTACTCTATCGTAAACCATTACATGAATAATAAAAACCGCTGCAACAAAGTCACGTACATTATTAGTCGTTAGTGATAAAAATGTTTTAACAAATTAGAAATTAAAACAACAAAGTGGTTCTCCTCGACAGTCCACTGAGAATATCACAGCGAAATAAATTTATCGTTGCTGGCGTGTGTAAACGAGCGACAGGAATGCCGCGCTGCGCCGACTCAACCCCCCTTTCCCCCCCACCCCCGCACCCCCCACCCTCGACATGCAATAATCGCATAAACATTCGCATAACACGTCGTTTTATAAGATTTCCGCAACAGATATCTTTAAGCGACATTATCGATAAATATTTTTATGTTGTCGATAAATAATTTTTACATCACTTTTATGTGTTTTAACACCCGCCGTATACTTAACGTCGATGCGCTATTTATTTTAGCACGAATGATTTTTTTTTTTAAATTGATTAAAAATGTATGAGGCTATTAAAATAGGTTCTGGTATGTGTGTGAGGGTTCCATCCGCACAGCTGACTCTGTAATAACTAAAACCTATAAGTATGTGTGTAAAAAAAAGTGGTAAAGTAGCAGCCTGTAAGTGCCAACTGCTGGGCAAAGGACTACTCAAATATCTATCACGCTACTCCATTGCGGGTTGGCGTTGTCAGGTCACGCGCGCTCTATGAAAGTAAAACGAATCCAAATAAATTTAGGTTGTCTTACGACGTTTTCCCTCGGAGGTTGGCAAGTGATAACCAATGCGTAACTTAAATCTCAAATTAACATTTGAGCTATGCCGGCATTAGCGACTCTGAAAGCTCGGTACACCCTGCTCTGTTTAACCGGTTCAGTAATACACGATTTATCCTAAATTTAAATAACAATCTAGAGATCTTGTTTGACTTATGAATGACTAAACAGTTACAAATATATTTTACCATCATTATAGTAAAGTACTATAATAAAGCGAAACACAATGCATGAAAATGCGCTGCTGTTCGAGATAAGGTTAAACGCATACCGCTAAACATTTATGTATGAAGAGCCCAAGGTAGATGCACTTGATACGGTGCACAGTGTAATAATACAGTAAGTCTATTATGGAGATACTTATAATTAATTGGAAAGGTACTTTAAAAAGCTCTTTATGAGCGTCAGAGTGGAAACTATTTATTTCGATGGTACGTGATGAATTAGTTAAGTAGCAGCCTGTAAGTGCCCACAGTTGGGCAAAAGCCTCCTTCTCAAATGTCTGAGAGGGTTTTGGAGCCACGAAGGGCCCCCCGTGCTGCTCCAATGCCGTTCGGTTAGCTTTACATATCTGAGAAATAATAAAAAATATTGTCCAGGTTTCCTCGCGATGTTTACCTTCACCGCCGAGCATGTGGTAAATACAGCACTTAAAATTGCCGTTAACAATTTTAGTGGCGCTTGCCACCTGGGATCGAATCCAGGTCACTTTTTTTTGTGAAACACGCTGATGTTTTTCTTGTTTTTGTTTTGGCTCCATTTTTGTTTAGTTTCTCTTTTTCGAGATGGGTATTCTGCTCAACGGAAACAATGATTTAAGAAGAGTGTATCTTTTGTTTTTTACTAATAATGCTTCTTGTCCGGTTGTTCGTGAAGTCAATGAAGGACCCGACTGAAAAACAGTGCTGTGATGTCACTGAGACGGGAACCTTTTTGACATCGCACAACAAATTATTCTTTTTTTTGTTTTTTTATTTTTGTTTATTTAATTTGTTTTTTTTTGTGTTTTGTTGTGTGATTGCCAAATAAAAATGTTTTTTTCTTTCTTTTCTTCTTTCTCTTTCTTTCTTCACTATAATAATTCCTCGACGCCAATGTTCTCTACAACACTTTCTGCCTTTCTGTATGTTTTCGATCCCATCCTCGTCGCAACTGTAACATCCTTCACTATTTGAAGGATCCGAAGCAGTTAATAAAACACAACCTTGGTTGAACAGTACAACCACCATTTATTGACTACCTCATAAATCAGGGGTACTTCTAGAAGGAGAACATTATTGACATCTACCAACATTTTTTGTAAATTTGTGCTTTTATGTAATTACATAGGTGCTTAAATAGGCACACAATTCAAATTTGTAAATAGCAACTGCCTCAGCACTCGCAAGTCTCTATAGACGAAGCTGTAAAGGCCACCGGGCTAACAGCAACCTGGATGGTTTCTAGTCGGAGCGTTTCTCCTTCTGAGATCCGAGTCCGACATAACCCATTGGGTGGCCACCCGGCCAGCAGCGGGTATGCATAAAGCTTTTTCCAACCAATACAAAAAAAAATATAGTAATTAAATCGAGAAGCACCGCCACGGACCGTCAAAAACTTGTGAGCTTATGTATTTACTACGCCCACAATACCTCGTAGAGTACACAGATCTTTTCGATGCTGTGAATTTCGCTTCGAATCATTCTCAAATATTTAGAGGATGCCTTTTACCTGCAGAAGGTCATTTACAGGTGACTTCAAGTCAGTCTACTGCTGAACATAGGCCTCCCCAAGAAGGTGCCAGCAAAAGCTGGCACACGTTTTCTGGAAGGTTTGCTCCCACACTACGGCAAGCGGATCGGCGCAGTGCCGACACTCTCGTACCAAGGATCTCGCTCCCCGTCACTGGTCTGTGGGATTTAGATTCGGTACATTTTCCACCACAATTCGCTAGCCAGAGCCTCGTTCATTTGCCAGCAGGGCGCATCGTGTGCACGTTAGGTTGGCAATTGGCAATTCAAAAAGTAAAGTAAGTGCCCACTCTCAAATATCTGAGAGGGCGAAGGAGCCGGGAACGGCCCGTCACGCTGCTCCATTGCGGCTTCAAATATCCTCGAAATAATATTTTTTTATTATTTCTCAGATATGCAGGTTCCCTCGCGATATTTTTCTTCACCGCCGAGCTCGTGGTAAATTACTCTATTAACAACACTATTAACAATTTTAGCAGTGCCGGCACCGGGGATCGAACCCAGGTCACTTGCGCTCTATGATACTAAAGCGAGCGCCTTGACCACTAGGCTACCATGGCTTTGTGGCTCATTGGCACATTAATTTATTTCAAATATTAAACAGTTCACGCGATAATGTATACGTGAAGTTGAAGTGGCTCATTCTGTCCGTTCATATTTCATATTTTATTCCATTTAGAGACATAACAGTAATCTGAACATACTGCGACTTAACCAGCTAAACTTATCTATGGCGCGGTGATTTCTACCGGCTTTGTTTCACCGTTAATCGCTCCACGCGACTCTCTTAACGTTTTCAGTTCCACGTTTTCTAAGCGCATTAGAGAGGAGACTTAAAAGCGGACACAGAGGTTGCTTTGTGTTGCTGATCAGTATGAATTGTGCTCTTTAATAATCCATGTCACGTTCGTGGCAGCGTGTTGACGTAGGCGATAATCCGCGTGATTAATTTGAAACGAGCGCGTTTTATGCTGACAAATTGTCACGTGTCACGTCGACGAACCACGTCACGTATGATTTAAGGATGAGTGCGGACTTTTTATTTTGCTTCACATTTACAACTTGTGTATGTTTTT
This sequence comes from Bhutanitis thaidina, assembly GCA_029286595.1. NCBI lineage: Eukaryota > Metazoa > Arthropoda > Insecta > Lepidoptera > Papilionidae > Bhutanitis > Bhutanitis thaidina. Next base: position 9,004,373 of record JAGSMS010000028.1, on the reverse strand, counting down.
TTTTTGGGAAAGGCGGCAAATGTGCAAGTGATTACTGCAGGTGTGTTTGCCGTCCTTTAAGGATATTTCGGAGATGGGAGGAGAAGTGGGTCTGAGGTAACCACCTTGCTCACTGAACGAAACGCAGAAGCACAAGATGCCTCCACTTCACGCCGGTGTTCTGCGAGGCCGTGGTACTCGAGCCGGCCCATTCGAACAGCAGCAAAAACTGTCACTTGGCTCTACCAGGAACAAAAGTAATCATAAGTCATCTGCCTAGGACCACCCTCTTATGCCGCTAAGCAGCGGTGCAACCATTGTTGTGTTCCAATGTCAATCTATAATTCTAGGCTGTGAGGCCTACCATTTTAGTTCTCAGGGGTGACAAAGCTTCTGTAACCATATTCGATTGGAGTTGTTTTGCAAGTGTACATGATCTGCAGTATCTACTTACCATCAAGTGGACGGCGAAATCGTTTGTCACCCTAATCCAATAAAAAAATGTTTAAAGCGGAATATAATTTTCTCCAGTTGTCAGCCTTACCTTGCATGCGGTGTTGAAATGAAATCCCACAGATTGCTGACAGGGTAGGTAGCAGCAGTAAGTTTTGTGTAAGGGCACAGGCCTGTGCTTGGTGTTTCTATAGAAAGATCTATGTCCATTAAAGTGGCAGCTGGGTAAAGGCTCCAAATATCTGAGAGGGCTTTGGAGCCGGGATGGGCCCGCCTCGGTGCTCTAGTGCGGGTCGGCGCGCTTCACATATCCACGTAATAAAGTTTTTTTAATTATTCTCAGGCATGCAGGTTTCCTCACGATGTTTTCCTTCACCGTCGAGCACATGGTAAATACAGCACTTAAAATTGCTATTAACAACTTTCGCTTTGTTTTATGAAACTAGAGCACTCTAACCACTAGGCTATCATTAGAAGATGAATGTTACAATAATTGTATATCAACTAAATCCAACCAGGCGAGCATGCATAGGTGGTATATATTAAGTCCGAGAAAAATACTAGAATATAATGAACGGATCTGACAGCTTCAGTGTGTTGAAGACCTAACGCTAAGTACGTACGAAAGCGGGCAGTCGAGCGTGTAATGGGAATAATTTTATTTGTACCAACGCCGTCGGCGGACGCTTGATGGCCGTGATATGAAAGATTTTGATAACGCATCAGTTTGATTTGCACGCAACTCGCCAGCGTCGTTTCTCAGTTCGGTGAGATAATATAAACTGATTGAACTGTTGTATGTCTTATTGTAAATCTGATGTGTGATGAGTAATTATATAGATGGTGAGCGAAGTCGGCGATAACTTCCGATTGAGATATGTAATTGCTCCAGATATAAAGTGCACGTGTGCACGCAAACACTGTGACAATCACTAGTCTTTACTTTACTCTATCTAATATTATACTTCCATGAGATCGGAAGGGTCTGATGCTGTGTCAGAGATATGATATGCAACACAAAACAACCAGACTCGAAAACGCTATATATAATGTATTATGAACATTAAACCGTGGTAGAACCAAGAGGCAGTTTCACCTCATGGTAAGTGATCACCGACGCTCACGAACATCCTCAATATCAGAGGAGCTACAGATGCGCTGCCGGCCTTTTAACTGCTCTTGCTGTTTTTCGAATGGGCCGGTTCGACCGGATTGGTACCACGGCCTCGCTGAATACCGGCGTGAAGTAAAGGCATCTTGTGCTTCTGTGTTTAATTCGGTGAGTGAGGTTACAGGAGGCTCAATCCAACTCCCCATCCCCCTCCTCAACATCATCTCCCCAACACCCTTAAAGGCCGACAACGCACCTGCAACCCCACCGGCGTTGCAGATGTACATGGGCGACGGTAATCACTTACCATTAGGTGAACCGCTTGTTCGTTTGCCGCCTTCCTTATAAAAAAAAAAGTATACCTTTGTATTCCAACATAGCGCTATCCCTTAATTTCAATGTCCTAACCAGAATTAAATATTCCTGTATATTTTCTGAATTCTCACCTTCCCCTTAAGAAGAAAATTATGCCACGCAACGTTTATTCTAATCAACTACAGCGCCATGCATCAGTACGCAAAAAAATTGTAAAATCCGCGTCGACTATCCATAGGTCGACTCTTAAACTCACTATTCCTAAGTGCTTATGTTCTCCTGTAACTCAAAAAAGAAAACCCAACTGCTTTGTGATACATAAAAACTGCAAGAAAAATCTACAATCAATTTACCTATCCAATAAAGAAAGTTCTCGAAACTTTCACAAACACACTAATGTATATTACACGCACACATGCTCTCATAAATTGCAAATAAATCAAGGCACGTGATCGATTTATAGTGACATTACAATTCTTTTCTAACAATCAAATGCCACCTACATAGACGTTTACTGTTACAAATGGGTGAATACGTAACTTGATCGTTTCAGTTAAGGTCGTTTTTGGTTTCAAATGTTTGTTTCATTGGTTATAATAGCCAAGCTATCATATTATGATTATATGACAAAATGTCGCTTCTGGCGTTAGATATGACACTTTTATTATTTATCGTCGAATAATGATCGAGAATGTTTTGGACAATCTGCGTTTCGGCATATATAAGCTCTTATCGTAATTCGATTATATGGGATTAAGTTACTTAAGTTGGGTTAAAAGTGGGAGTTAATATTTCACTATCGTCACAAAACGGAATAATTTTGTTTTAGTTGCTCAATAAATTTTTCAAAATGACAATCCGTAATCTCTGCTTACTCCTAAATAATGACAGGTATGAGTATTATTTTTATTTACCAAATTATCCTTCATTGTGATTTATTTAAAAAAATCTGAATTGTATGCATAAAATAGTATAAACCGAATATGCAATCGTTTGTCAGCATATTCGCTCATAAACTCTAAACTTCTAAACGAATTTCAATGCGCTGTTCGCCATAATTTAGGACATTTCTAGAGGAAGGGTTATATGCCTAATAGATTAAAATTTAGTTTTTATGAATGAAATGAATGAAATTAAAGTGAACCAATGAAAATTCCTTTGTCTTCGAGGTAAGAAAGATAATTTCCTTTGTCAAATGGTACATTTAATTTTTTTACAATCAACTACCGTTTCTTAATAAGGCTCTTCTGACGGACAGAGAAGAAACAAGCGAAAGAAACTCCGTAGGTATCAATATCTTGATTTTTTTTTTCAATAATTGTAATGTACATCATAAAATAAAAGGCCCATAGACAACTCAAAGCTTATATTTATATATAGATCAGTCCGCGTAAAGGTAGTTATTAATAAACTTACGTAAATTCAAAACTAAATCGATAGCGAGACTGATGGACTGATTATTCTCAACTTATAGGTAGGTAGTAGCAAAAAATCTAAAACGAAAAGCTAAGCGACAAAAAATTAACAAGACGAATATTATTTATTGTATACAATAGATTGTCGTGACTTTGTTCGCGAAGTTTGGAGTTTTAAGCAAAGATTTATGATTACCCAAAGGTTAGCCGGCTTTAGCTCCTGCTCGAATGGGCCGGCTCGAGCTGGGCACGGACTACGTACTACGACCTCGAAGAAAACCGGCATGAAGCATCTTGTTCTTCTGCGTTCTATGGTGTGGCACAACGTATAAGGCCTCAGGAGTTGTGACACTAGAAGGGTTAAGGAAAATTATGTTCAAATCTTACGGTTTCCGCCGAACGGCAAGCAGCCATTTAAAAAAATACGGGATTAAAAATACTCAACCACAGCAGCGGCTGAAATGTGATGGGTCAGCTGCTGCGATAGCCAATCCGTATTCCGGTTACGGAATATTCTCACTAAGGGTCTACTGTCCATAAGTAGACTGTGGGGAACACCAAATGAGCCGCTAGCATGATTGCCCTCTTTACCATAAAATAAAAACCTCTTTACGCTACCTTTCAAGCTATTATCAGATTAATACGGGTCTGTAAAAAAAATCGGATCATTTGTTCTTTTTATAGAAAATGGAGGTAAACGTTATATAAATTATAAAGTATTCCAGAAGTATAAAATTTAAACATGATCGTAATTCGGCAATATATAAGGAGCACTGGACCGTGCTTGGAGCAGTTCTGTAGTGAGGACCAGGAAGATAAGTAAGGAAATAAAAGGAAAATGAGGAAGAAGATAAGGAATAAAGGGAAGGTAACCAGTGCAGGAAGTAACAGAAGATTGGACTTTCTGCCGGCAAGAAAGGCCCATCGAAATACGTGGAAAGGATACCGCATCGGTGAAGAATCTCTTTGTCTAATAAATAAGCTTAAGATACCGGCTTTCTCTACAATCTCACAAACCATAGCCTATGCTGTATTTATCACCTGCTATTATTTAATTCATGCATCGATGAGAGAATACGTCCGGAATTGATGAAGAATAGTAACGTGGAGCCGTCTCTTTAGTTTCGTAGAGCGCGAGTGACCAGGGTACGATCTCCAGCGCCGGTAATTTTAAATGCTGTGTGGTAAATACAGCATTTACAGCATGTGCTCGGCGGTGAAGAAAAACATCGCGAGTAAATCAGCATGTCTGAGAAATAATAAAAAAATATTATTTCGGGGACATGTGCAGACCGTCCATCCGCTCTGGAGCAGCGTGGCAGTAAACCCTCTCTGAGACTCGTCTTTGAAAAGGACGCCTTTGCCCAGCAGTGTGCACTTACAGACTTCCACTTTACTCTTTTAGCCTATAACACTATTTAGATAATTTGGTGTTTACTTATTATTGTCCATGGCTAGTTTCAGTTGCTTAGGCATTCTAAATACATGTATATACATGTACAATGCAGTGAATTTTCAATACGGCCGCATTGAGTGGGTTACGGGATAGATTAGAGATCATTCAGCGATCAAACAGCGGATTCAGCTTATAAACCAATTGATTAATGACCATGAACGTGGTACGCGATCAGGTCACAGACTAGGAAAAAGTAGCGGATCAATTTTTTAATATAGATTGGGTTACAAAAAAAATGGCTTTTTAAGGGGTTAAGTACTATGCTGTGTATGTGTACTATGCTGTGCTACTCTGTACATAAGCAAGGGATCGTTCAGACTTCTGCTTTGGGATCGTTATTGAACACTTTAGTGTTCGCTTGGAGACTATTGTTCCGTTCCCACTTAGTGGAATTGATATCATCGGACATTGTAATTATAATAATATTTTGTATGCTGTATGTATATATTTATATGTATTCATATTTGCTTACATGTATTTATTCCGACAGTATGTTGTAGGTGTAAGTAATTCATGTATTTTAGTTCTTTTTTTTAACAAATTTTATGTATGAATATAAGAAGCAGAGAATGCCAAGAAGCATTAAGTCCGCCCTTTGTAAAGTTTAAATAAATAATTAAATATTGTTATATAACTTGAAGGCCTTCTGCGCGCGAGTTTTTACCGACGCTGTCAAGGCCACTGGGCGAACAGCGTATTTATCGGGGGGTTGGGGAGGTTTCAGTACGTACAGAATATCTTGCGCGTATAAATATTCCACTACTGGCCAAAGTCCAAAATTTAACTTGCGGGTCTTCTGCTCTCGAGTTTCCACCGTCGAAGCTGTAAATACTACCAGGCCAACAGCGTATCTACCGTGGGGGGTTTTAGTCGATCCAGCATCTAAAATGTTCATTCCGACAACCGTAGGTGTTAGACCTTTCTCCCATAAAGAACTAAAAAAAAAAGTAATGGAAACTATTACTATCGTTTGATGCTAAAAAAACAAACTGTCAAAATGTATGTTTGTATGCTTATATTTAAATATATATATATGTGTGTATTTATGGATTATTTATGTATCATTGTTAGTATTTAATAAAAGAATAATTTTTGTTTTTTTAATTAATTTAAGAAGTAAATTTACAGATTACAATTTCTCTAGATTATTTGTACTAGGCTCACATGACACATTTTCTGCTCAACCCAAGGCTAGGAGAATGCCTATTGGCATTAAGTCCACCTTTTGTGCATTTTTTTTAGTGTGCAGTTAAATATATAGTATAAATAACTAAGTACCAATTTTTGCGCATTGCGTCATTATCACGTTTGCACGTTAGTGTGGTATCATTGAGACATACATTTTGACGATCGGCTTGGCTCACTGATTGGCGTCTCTGGGCTCGAATCTCAGTCCAAGCCAATATTTGTGAAAAACCGTACACTATGTTCGGATTCGGTTCGAATGTTGTGTTACGTCTGCATCTAACCATTTTCTTCATGATCAATATTTTTCTACATAAATACTATAACGTTGTAAATAAAAAAAAATACATGTAGTAGACCCACGCGCCGGCTTTTGCTAAGCGTGATAGAGCCAAGCGGCGGCTTTTGTTAAGCGTGGTAGAGCCAAGCGCCGGGTTTTGCTAAGCGTGATAGAGCCAAGCGGCGGCTTTTGTTAAGCGTGGTAGAGCCAAGCGGTGACTTTTATTAAGCGAGATAGAGCCAAACGGCGGCTTTTGTTAAGCGTGGTAGAGCCAAGCAGTGACTCTTGCTGCTGCTCGCATGGGCCGGCCTGTTTGGGGTAGTACTACGACCTCGCCGAATATCGTTTTCGTTCGTTCGGTAAGTGAGGTGACTGGAGACCCTCTCTCGCTCCCCCTTCTTCCCCACCCCCTCCTCATCCTCTCTCTCATCCCCCAAATATAATTTTAAAGGCCGGCAACGCACTTGCAGCTTCTGTGGTGTTGCATAGGCGACCGTAATCACTTTCCACCAGGTGAGCTAATTAAGGAAAAAACATTCTTCCGCACTGTAATATAGTCTGCACAGTCGATGTCCACCGATGGGATTCTGAAGTTGTCGCCGTAGTTGAAACCGGCCGGGATCGTGATATCGTTTAAGCCGTAACGACTCTCTGAAAGCCGCGATGGTTTAAAGCGTACCACACACGGGCAAATGTGAAATTTGACATGGTGACTGTCGATACTCTGTGTACTGCGCAGGCGCAACGCACGCTACTGTTTAATAACAAATTGTGCTCACTAATTAATTCTGAAGCCGGTCAGTGCGCATCCGAAATTGCTTCATTAATTTTCGACGTTTAATAGTATTTGTGTGGAATCTTTAATTGGAGACGACTTGTTTTGTCCGCTCGAGTTCGATCAAATGATGCAATGATAATTGTTGTTTGAGATGTTTTTTTTCTAATGAGAAACAGGGCAAACGAACATGCTGCTCACCTTATTGGAAGTGACTATTCACGCTCACGTACATCTGCATCACCAGAGACTAAAGGTATCGGGCGAGAGGGAGAGGAAGGGATCAATTAGTTCTTGGAACCTAATGTACGAATTGTATTGTTGGCTTGACCATCAAAACGGCCCCATACAACCTCTGACCACCACAGTATTGGGTATACGGTCGCCAGAGATTATAGGTAATTATATCTTTTTTTTATGGGAAAGGGAAACGAGCAACGGTTCACCTGATGGTAAGTGATTAACATCGCCCACGTACATCTACAACATCAGATGCGCTGCAGATTCGTTGTCGGGATTTGAGGATATTTGGGAGATAGGAGGAAGGATAAGTAGTGGTTTGGGGAGAGGGAGTGGGCCTCCGGTTACCTCACACACCGAATCGAAACGCAGAAGCACAAGATACTTCTACTTCACGCCGGTATTCTGTAAGGCGGGGTACCAACTGCTCGAACTTTGTAGCTGCTCGAACGGGCCGGCTTGACCGGCAACAAAAGCCGCCGCTTGGCTCTACCACGTATAAAATGTCTTATTAAATGTAACCAACTTTCTGCCTAAATTACAACCTCACCTCCACTTTACCTACCCTGTCGAGGCTATGGCGACTTACTAGTAACGAGAAATCCATCTAATCATGCCAAACCCAAATCCCCGAGACTAGTGATGGGAAGCAGAATCAAGTGGGTGTGGGAAGCGGCGCTACGCTCTCTGTCCCTGGCATGGTGGTACGGCCAAATCTTCCATGCCTAACTCCAGCAGTGAACTCACTCGTTAAGACAGTACACATGCTAATTAAGAGGAATAAAAGGTATTATTACTTCACAAAGAAAAGCATCATGGCATTTTTAATAAAGACATTCGTGTAATATTTTTCATTTATAACAAACACACTAATAGTTCATTTGTATGCCTTTGAATTCCCCAACCCATTACGTTGAGGAATGAAGCTGTATTTCAAACTTATTTAAAACAATTAATCCGTTCAGTCACGGCTTTATTTCAAAGTGACTGACAACGTAAAGTGACATACGCGTACAGATCTTATACGTACTCGAGACCGACAGATAGGATTAGGGTATGTCCTAAGTGAAGAGCGAAAGCGGAAGGGAACTGATATCACAGAAAATTATTTCACCTAGTGTAAACTACACTTTTGTGACACAGTCTTACTAGAGTTAAAGTTTCGATTATTATACAATTTGTTACCCACGTCACTTGGATGCATTATTATTAACAATAGACCTACGCAGACATAGCACCGTAGACAGGTTGGTCAAGCGATTTTTGAGCTTTGCATCGCTTCTCTTGCGGTAGTAAGCATGAGTCTCTTGAGAGCCAAGCGGCGGCTCGTGCTGCTACACGAATGGGCCGGGTAGTACCACGGAGTAGCAGAATGCCGGCGTGAAGTAGAGGCATGCTGTGCTTTTGCGTTTCGTTCGGTGAGTGAGGTAACCGGAGGTCCACACCCCCTCCCTATCCCCTTTCATCATCCTCCCTTCAATCTCCCAAATATCTTTAGAGCCCGGCAACCCACCTGCAGCTCCTCTGGTGTTGCAGATGTCACGTACATCTGCACCATCAGAGGCGACGGTGATCACTTACGCCGGCTCCTTTATCCCTTTTCCCATAAAAATAATGATTCGAATTAGGCATTCTCGGATAGGTTTACCGCTACCGGTCGGTCATCAGAGCCTCACTAGCCAGGTAGTAAGTAGCACCTAACGTTTATTTATTTATTAATAAATTATTTATTCTTTATTGAACCATATAAGGGTACAATATATGATCAAAAGGCGGACATAATGCTAAAAGCATTCTCTGCCTGTCAACCTTTGGGAGCGATAGAACATCGAAGGCGGTTACAGAATAAACAAAACATTGGTGATTTTTTTGTTTATTCTGATACATTTGTTTTATTTTTCCCAATGAATGAATTATTATAGGATCTTAGACCCTCGACGCAGTATTTAAATACGCCTAACCGCTTCCGCTCTCATTTTGCTACTGTATCGTACGTCTAAAATAAGCGAAGGAGAGGCGTTTGGGGGAGGGGCGGATGTTGTTGCCAGCCTCAATGGCGTCCGTTCACAGGTTAATTAAAATCATAATGCGCGCATACGAGAGCTTTTAGTTCAGAGATCTGTATCTTAAAAGCTTTGATTGCGCGAGACTTGTAACCGGGTCGAATTTTTTGTTTACATCAATAAAGTATGCAAGTAAATTTCTTATCTGTGGAATCTAAACTTACAGTATCTGTGTTATGAACATTCTTAATAGTTTAAATGTTACCTAAGCTTCTATGTGACTTGTCTTGTGGTTATCTTAAGACGGTATAATGCACGATGGCGAGACTGAAACTAGAGAGGACCTACTATGTTCAACATGTACACTTATGTCCATTAGTCCAATAAGAACGATGCTTTTAATAAATAATAATAATAATTAGTTAGTTATTCACAGGAGGACATACTCAACGTAACTTTAAAGGAGAAGAAAAAGAGACTTGTTAAGCGTGGTAGAGCCAAGCGGCGGCTTTTGCTGCTGCTCGAATGGGCCGGCTCGATCGGATTGGTACCGCGGCCTCGCAGAATACCGGCGTGAAGTAGAGGCATCTTGTGCTTCTGCGTTTCGTTCGGTGAGTGAGGTAACCGGAGGCCCACTCCCCCTCCCTATTCCCCTCCTCTTCCCCCCCATCTCCCAAATATCCTTAACGACCGGCAACGCACCTGCATCTATGGTTTTGCAGATGTATGTGGGTGACGGTAATCACTTACCATCAGGTGATCCGCTTGCTCGTTTGCCGTTCCTTCCATAAAAAAAAAGGAAATATTATTGTAATTATTTTGGATATGAGTAGCCATGATAACCGAGTTGTTAGGGGGCCTTCGAATCAGGGGACCCGAGAGGTCCCCCTATGTGTAGAGCTCGCACCAATGTGCTTTTTCGAAATTTATGTGCGATTCGTATCGTTGGTCTGAACACTAAGAAGGTGATCACACACAAGAGGGTCACCACGTGTCACGTCCCAAAAAAGCTTTGACGAAGCGTACGTTGAAATCACTAAAACGAATGTCTAGATCTCTAACCAACCTTATTATTATTTAAATATCTTCGATGTAATGAATTTATGCGTAAACAATTATCTCCAAGTTAGAACAAATTGCCGGATTGTGACTGCTTTGTTGTTGTCGTAAGAATCTGCCTTTTCGTAAGAGACGACTAAGGGAATATACTGAAAATCGCAATTGCTGGAAATAACGCGATAACCATTTTGATAAATACCAGATCAAATAAAGCAGAAATTTAAGCGCCAATAGCCTAGCCTAAATGGGTTAGGGTGCGGACTACGAAACATGACGCCGTAAGTTCGAGCCCGCCATTCGACTATTGTCGTGAACCTCTCCAGATACAAGCTGTAAGCTTAGTTGGAGGGTTAACAGGAATATTAGTAATGTTACTTAATAAAAAGCATTGCTAGTATTCTTTAAAAAAAAAAAAAGATCGATGACAGGCATCAGCGTCGAAGGTGCAAGGTGTCTGGTACTCCGATCGCCAAGCCGATTATGGCAAATCAACCTTAGGAGAGACGAATATATCCTGCAGTGGACTATTTAAAGGTCGTTAAGGAAGGAGAGAAGGGTTCGCGTTAGGGCTCTGTATTTGTTTGTCGAATTTTAAATTTATCCGTTGGTAATTGGAAGGAATTGGAAGGTTAACATCTCTACATACCTCGTTAAGAACTTTCAATTGCAGGCATGAGTTTGTGTTCTATTTTGTACTTTAACTTTGTCGACCTTAACGAAACCCACGGGGTGGTTTACGGCAATCCTTTTACGTCACCTGTACATGGTGGTGGTTTCTTTTCCTTAATTATCAGCACGCATAAGTTCACTGCTCAATAAGCTCATATAGGCTTTTTGCAAGAAATAGCATGCGTTTAAAGTAGGAGTTTGCTATACTAACAATGCCCAGACGTGTATTTAAACGCAACAGTCGATCGGATAATCTGTGAAATTTGGATTCTGTAAATACGTAAGATTTGGTTGATTATTGGAGCCTCGTACAAGACAGTAGGATGTGCTGATTGTCGATGAGGTAAAAGATAAAGAAAAATTTAGGTATATCCGTCATAGGTTATTAGATTAATAACGTTAAATCTATGAGTGAAGTACAGTGAAGTAGAGCTTATGTTAACCCCGCTCCGGGTTGTTAAGTGCTCCTTCAACAGGGATTGATCTGTACCGCGTCCGACAATGGCAAGGTATTTGTGTAAGAAGCGATGTCTAATAAATGATCGTTGAACCGATGCAGCTGAGAGCTGAGATGAATGATGACTGCCACGATATCAGTTCGAAAGTCGGATTCCACATCGAGATACGTTCAACAAAAACTTCGAGGCGATTTATCTGAGTTTTTTTTTTCGTAAATAAATTGTAGCAAATGTTGCGTTTAGACTAAGTGCCGGTGGGCTTGGTCACGCAATTAGAATCGTCTCGTATGGTTGTTGAATGCAACGTCTTTAGGCTTTGAATATATCTACTCAAATCATATGTATGTAATATAATGCAGTAGATTAATTAAATAGTAAAGGATTGCTAAAATTATTTATAATTAAATAATATTAGATAATTCCCACGGTCATTGGAGTGGACAGAGGTCAGGGTCATACATAAGTTCCTTCAACCCACTTTTCATGAGCTTATTTGGGACAAAGTGACTGGTGGTGACTCTAACGCCATCATATATGAATGAATGAATGAATGTAAATGATAAGAATGCCTCTAGGCATTAAGTCCGCCATGTGCACTACTTTGTGCATAAAGTTTAAATTAATAAATAAATATTTATATATTGTATAACATGCTGCAGGAAGTTTCGAAAATTTCATCAGAACGAGCCCTTCACGTAGAGGATCGAACTCGCCTCCCCGAACTTGTCGTGGCGGGCGGGCTTAGTAGCCGTGGTTTGGTCTCACGGTGAACCAAGAGGAACCTACATGGACGCTCTGACTTAGCGGCGAGGGCTGGACAAGATGGTCGTTCCGTCTGGCTGAGGTGGGGGCTGCATGAGTAGAGGAGAAATGTGGTCGGCGGCGGGCGGGAGTCAAAGACCAGAACCGCCGTTAGGGCTGGGAAAGCTGGTACTACCCAGATCAAAAATTCAATATTTTTTTTTTATGAAAAATAGGCTTACGTTTGACCTCAATCTTGCCCGATGGAAGGCGAATATGAGGCCTAGGATGGTACACGCTTTCGTAGATGTCTGTTCACTTTGGCCTTAAAGATATATTTAGTTTTAATGATGACAGGAATTTTACATTATTCGTTCGTCCTCTGTTAAATTAAAACCTCACCGACCAACGTGGTACACAGCTGTTGATTGAACTCGGATGCCACATGTTGTAACGATATACTATAATCATTTTCAAATAGCTGTTCGTTTACAATTCGTTGAAACAAGCGCTTTTTAGCAGCACTTCACGCCAGTATCCTAGCAGGATACTGGCGTGAAGTAGAGTAATCTTGTGCTTCTGCGATTTCTTCGGTGACTGAGGTAACCGGAGGCCCACTTCCCCCTCGCCCAACCGCTCTCCCATCACCCAAATATCATTAAAATCCAGTCACCTGCAGCTTATCATCGGTAATCACTTTGCATCAGGTGAACCGCTTGCTCGTTTGCCGCCTATTCAATAAATAAAAAAAACCTTTGCCATAAAAAAAAAACTTCTTTGATCTAATCACGTATCGTGAATTTGTACTCGTAGCCGTGGTTAGTTTGAGGAAGCAATAAAATTTTATAGTTCATAAAAATTTATTGCACACAGTCCTGTAAATGTGTATTTGATTGGAATTTGTACGTAAGCAAATACTTAATAGGTTCAGAATATTAATAACATTTTGTACTGGCAGCTTGTGGTGTTCGATCATCGCTTATAAATATGTTTTTTTTTTTATAGAAAAGAAGGCAAACGAGCACGCGGTTCACCTGATGGTAAGTGATTACCGTCGCTCACATACATCTGCAACACCATAGATGCCGCAGGTGCGTTGCCGGTCTTTAAGGAAATTTTGGGAGATTGGAGGGAAGAGAACGAACGAACACCGAACGAAACGCAGAAGCACAAGATGCCCCTACTTCACGTCGGTATTCTGCGATGTAATCTTCTCGAATCCTTGACAGGATTTGCATTTGTTACGTGCTCAATTGGTGAAAGAAAACATTGTGAGGAAACCTGTCAGAGAAATAAAAAGAATATCATTTCGAAGACACCGTCAAAAAAATTTAGAGGAGGGCAGAGGCCCACCAGTATTATAAAGTACACTACGCAACTCCTAGGGCTAGGCGGTGTACTTTAATTCTTGTGTTTTTTTTAACGCGAGACTGTAATATTCATATAAATAAAAATTATATTAGTTGTTACTCGCATAAGCTACTGCCTGTGTTAATGTCCACCTAGCTATGATTTCAGAGGAAAACACTGACGCAGGCAAGTAAGTAGGCAAGTTAATAGGCAAGTTAGTACCAATTCGTAGGCGATTTAGTCGAAGTTAAGAGGAATATGCAAGGCCGGCCGGCTATGCCGAGTCTACTGGCCGCAGGTAGCCGCTCTGAAATGGGCTTGTCAAGATAATTTTGAATGCGAGGTGGAATTTTGAGAGGTGAGGATTGGAGTTGTCGTTTTGTCTGTCGTGTTTTGGGAGTTGGCGATGAGGGCAAGTGAGCGTTACGCCATTTACCCATTTAGCTGTTCGCCTGTCCTCCGCCACCCTGGAGCTGATGCGGCGTGGTAATGTCGCAGCGGGAAAAAAGTGTAGATATAAATATGCACCGTTCATCCTAAGCTTTGCGGCCGCAAAGTCATCGGTGGCAGAGCCATGGAGCAGAACCGCCGGTAGAGCTGTTCCTACCTAGTGCACGCTTTACTTACCACAATGGCTTCTGGATGGCGGACAAGAGGCAGCAGGGGTCCGTTGCCGGCATTGATATCAGACCAGTGAAAGAAGGGAGAGGCAGTAGAAGACCGCCAAGCGCTGGTCTGGCCGAAGATGTGTTCCCGAGGCCCTGCCGATCTGCGCCGAAGATGGAGTACTGATCTGTGTCAGGTATGCGTTAGGATTTTTTTAATTGCAATGGGGGTGAAAACTGACCTTACAATCGAAGAAGTTTACAAATGCGTTTTCATCCCGGAGGACTGTGGCCTCACAGATTGTAATTATACTGGCTCTCTTTACCGTTCAAACCGGAACACAATAGTTGTTACAGAACTAGATAACGAAATAGAAATAGATAAGAGTGTGTTTGTTGCCTACCCAGATGAATTCAGTTATTTCAAAGGGATTACCCCAATCGAATAGCGTAATACCAGCGCACAACCTTCAAAATGTTTGTATGTGTGAACGCTGTTAAGTTTTAAAACTATAAGACCGCTTCAAAGAACAGCTGGTACCTCGTCCTTAGATCTTTTTTCCGAAGCAATAACAAGTTCGTTACGTAATTAGGTAGCTACGTAATGAAATAAACTTTTATTTGAGGCGGATATGAGTTCATTCATATAATTATAATTATGAAATCAATGCCGGTGGAGTTTTTCGAATCCTCATTTCTATTATACATCTCTTAATTATATTCAATTACCAATCGATCGATATTATTACTACTTGCTCGAACACATCGACTATGATAAAAGATTGTTTTAAGTTATGTTACGACTGTCTATTAGGAGTTCAATGATCTAGGTAATGTATGTACGGTTATTCATAATCGTTTCCCATCACGAATATGTCAACGTTTGATGTAATTTATTATGTTTCGTCTGAACTGTATCGTGCAATTACATTCGTTGCTCCGAATATAAGTTTATAATTGAATAGTGTTTAGCGCGGGCGTGGGTAAGCCCGCCGTGTGCATATTGCATTCGAAGTCACGAACGGTGAGCGGAAATGGCGATGCGTTGTTTGTGTAATATTCCAGTAGCGTACTTGGGTGACAGGCGTATGTATGTATACGCCTGTCACCCAATAAGGGGTAGATAGAGATTTGAATTTTTAGAGACACCAACGCGAAAATGGGGTATATTGACATCTCACAAACTTTTTGATTGATACCGGAGCTGCGATCTTTAATTTGTGTAAATTTCAAGCAAGTAACTTAAGTTTTTAAAATTACACAACTTATTATTCTAAAGACATTTTATTTAAAGATTTTTTAAAATAACTGATAAAGTAACTAGAAAATTTAATAATAATAAAGCCATTTATTCCACATTTCATTTCAGTTTTGCATTACAATTTTTGTTAGTAGGTTAAAAAAATATGAATTCTTATAATGAATGTTACTATTAACTTATATATGTTAATAATTATAACTATTACTTATGTTAATGGAAATATGGATCCCTGTTAGGGTAAAGGCCTCCTCCATCTTTTTCCAAGACTCCCTGTCCTTGCCTGACTTTATCCAGTCTCAGAAAATTTAATACACTTACCAAAGTTATGAAATTACAGACAGACACTTCTATTTTATCTACGTGTCTCTCTGCTTCGTGGTCGTGTTGCTACCCTTTTCTGCATTCGTCATTTGTACGTCATTGTCAAACTACAAATAGTCCTCTACCGATCTTACTACCAAATTAGGAAATTTTATTGTAACCTATCGTATTTGTAAGCTATCATTTAATCATAATTATTTCAAATAAATTTTTATTTTTCATTTACCATTTTTGGTTATATTTTTCTATAGAAGATTATTTATTCGAACGTTTGCCTGGCAGCATGGTTTTCTTCCTTGCCTTTACTTAAAAATTCTGTATTAAGTTCTAGATAAAATCATTCCGCTTTCGCAATCGTTTTCAAGCAGACGATAAATGTTTTTGAGTGTATATTTCAAGATATATGTATTAGAAATGTACGCACTAAGTTGATAACATTTCAATAAAATTTCCTATTAGTATCTTCTGGAAGAAATTTCTTTCTATGGAATAATTAGTGCTCGCGTACAAATACTACGTTTTAATGTTTTTATGTCTATGAATAATAAAAAAGATTTCAAGCGATTCAGCATTTCAAAGAATTAACAATTAATCGACGCGATTAAACTCTCTCATCAATTCCCGCCATCTCTCAACACTTGTGCCATCGTTTTCTCAAACATAGTCAAGTTTTCATTTCGTAACATCGGCCCAATTATCCCCACACATTAAACAGCGCACTTTCTCCCGACCTCACTAAATAACTGGTTCAATTCGCCTCATCACCACACGACATGCTACCATTTAGTTTATAATACCATTAAATATAAAGTCGGTGCTTTGATTTTCCTCTTAAATTTCTAAAAAAAAAAAATAACTCTCAGCGGTAAAGGGAAACGTGTTATATATTCTTTGTTTGGTAATTGGTAAAATTCCGGCAAGCGATAGAATGCTTTACATTCTGTTTGGTCTGCTCGGTTTTGTTACTCGCTTATATTTATTCATTAGGTTTCATTGAAAGTGTTATTTATAAAAGTGTGATGTCGATGTGGTTACCTGTTTGCGGTATAAGAAAATCTGGTACGCCATCTTTCAATAATACCTAGAAAATATCATGGCTTTCAATGTATTTATCGAAATGCCAGCTCTATTGGATATTGGGACCAATGTATTGTATTGGCCTATTGCGGGTAAAGTCTGTAGTCAGTTCTCTCATGCGTTTGATTTGTTAGTAATTTTCATTTTATAATCTAACAATTTTTTTTAAAGAAGAAGGGGCCAAACGATCGTGTGGCTCACCTGATGGTAAGTGATCACCGACGCCCACGAACATCCACAACACCAGGGGAGCTACAGATGCGCTGCCGGCCTTTAAGGAAAGAATAAGCTCTTTTCTTGAAGGTCCATAAGTCGTAACTGTTCGGAAATATTGCTGGCGACAGCAATCCTATTTGTCGTCAGAGGAACACGACTCGGACAAACCAACGTGTGGTGTTCTATCTGTTTAGTATAAAATAATATGTGTAATTAGATAATCATAAATTAATAATTTACTTATCTATACTTAAGTTAATAACATAAATAATAATGATAATTTCTTGAATGAAAGATTAAATAAAGTATATATCTTTATCGTGGATCTTAGCGTGGACCTTATTTCGGCATTCCTTCTCTATTTCTTTATTTATTACTATTCGGTATTAGATGATTCGGTATTAGTTTTGTAATAAAATAATAATTTCTACTACTTTAACTGCTACTGGTTGCCACACTTATTTTAAATAAGGGATTACCGCAAAGTAACGCCTGATTGTATTTACAGCCGATGTTTTATTTTTCTGCTAATACTTTCAATTAATAATAATAATAAAGCCATTTATTCCACATTTCATTTTAGTTTTTCTTTCAATTAATAACCTTGTAATAACTGTCTAGTCTATTATAGTTGATTATTGTATCGATTATGAAGACACGGTTCCAGTAGAACATTTTTCACACACATTTCTGTTTACTCGTTAATATTTTGGTGTATAGTTTCTGAGATCTGGGGGCATAACCTACTACTAATGGGTCTTTAAATATGTGTTCGGAAAACTTTCTTATGCTAATTATCTTGGTCTTGGATAGCATATCAAGTTTTATTACTGTCTAGATTTAAAAAAAAATAATGTCATTTGAATAGCCTAACCTAATTTATGTTCCTATATCGAAGAGTAAAGTTTTTTGATTTTGATTTCGATGTTGCTTTTGCAGAATCATTCTGTGGATACTTTATGGTTTATGATTTCTCTGTGAAGTGGATAGAGTTATGCTTATCATGGAAGGATTTTAGTTCGCTTCGGTTTTCTGTACGTTCGATGTAAATTTTTCATCATGTACAATACTATCGTTATTAAGATAAAGTTATTGACAGACAGTTATTTGTGTATTTTTTTTTTTTTATAGAAGAAGGGGGCAAACGAGCGTGCGGCTCACCTGATGGTAAGTGATCACCGACGCCCACGAACATCCACAACACCAGAGGAGATACAGATGCGCTGCCGGCCTTTAAGGAAGGAATAAGCACTTTTCTTGAAGGTCCCTAAGTCGTAACTGTTCGGAAATACTGCTGGCGACAGCTGATTCCACAAAATCGAAGTGCGTGGCAGAAAACTTCGATTAAAACGCACTGTGGTGGAATGCCAACCATCTAGGTGGTATCGATGGAACTTCGAATTCTGTCGCGATGTACGATGGTGAAACTCAGCAGCTGGGATCAATCCGAACAATTCCTCAGAACATTCCCCGTGGAAAATTTTGTAAAAAATGCAAAGAGAAGCAACATCTTTTCGCAAGGCCAAAGGATCAAGCCGATCAGAGAGAGCTTGGTCGCCGATAATTCGAGCCGCTCGACGTTGGATGCGGTCAAATGGAAGGAGTTGGTACTGGGGTGCCCCTGCCCAGAGATGAGAACAGTATTCCATGTGGGGCCGAACTTGCGCCTTATAAAGTTGCAAACGGTGGACCGGCATGAAATACTGTCCCGCTCTACAGAGCACACCAAGCTTTTTGGAGGCCAATTTGGCCTTTCCCTCCAGGTGACCACGGAACTGAACGTCGCTTGATATGTCAACGCCAAGGATTCTGATTCTGGCTGAGCCAATAAGGGGAATGTTCTCAAAAAGAGGAGAAACGACAAAGGGATTCTTTTTAGCGGTGAACGCGCAAACCTGTGTCTTTTATTGTATGTATTGAGCTAGCGCAGATAAACTATAACATCAACAAGCACCTTAGTCTCCCTTATTACCTATGCTCGTGACGGGTGCTTTTAAGCACTCGAAACTACCCGAATAAAATGTAAAATTAATCACCATTTACGGAATTTTCCGTAAATTTAGTCATCATCATCATCATCATCATTTCAGCCTATTAGAAGTCCACTGCTGAACATAGGCCTCCCCCAAAGATTGCCACGAAGCACGGTCCTGAGCCACCTGCATCCATCGACTTCCCGCAACACTGCGCAGGTCGTCACTCCATCTTGTGGGGGGTCGTCCTACACTGCGTTTGCCCGTACGTGGCTGCCACTCAAGAACCTTTTTTCCCCAGCGGTTGTCAGTTCTGCGAGCTATGTGGCCGGCCCATTGCCACTTCAGCTTGCTGATCTTTACGGCTATGTCGGTTACCTTAGTTCTGCTGCGGATATTATCGTTGCAGACTCTATCACGCAGAGAAACACCGAGCATAGCCCTTTCCATAGCGCGCTGAGCAACTTTGAGCTTCCTCATACGGGCTGCAGTGAAGGACCAAGTCTCGGATCCGTATGTCATCACTGGCAACACGCACTGATTGTATACTTTCGTCTTGAGGCTTTGCGGTATACTCGACGAGAAGATATGACGTAGTTTCCCGAACGCAGCCCAGCCGAGTTGGATTCGTCGATTGACCTCTGAGTCGAAGTTGGACTTACCTAATCGGACAATTTGTCCCAGGTATACGTACTCGTCTACAACTTCGAGCCTATTGTTCCCAACAACAACCGGTATTGGTGTGACATGGACGTTTGACATGAACTTCGTCTTGTCCATGTTCATTTTAAGACCAACCTGTTGGGAGACGTTATTGAGGTCATTGAGCATTGTACTGAGCTCCTCCAGCGATCCTGCCATAAGAACTATGTCGTCGGCAAATCGAAGGTGAGTGATGTATTCGCCATTGATGTTGATACCGTATCCTTTCCAGTTCAGCTGCTTGAAAACATCTTCCAATGCAGCGGTGAAGAGTTTCGGGGATATGACATCACCCTGTCTTACACCTTTCTGCAGTTGGATTGGTTTCGTACTCTGATTCTGTACTCGGATAGACATCGTAGCCTCATTGTACAAACACCTCAGCACTTCGATATACCGAGAGTCTATCTGGCACCGCTGGAGAGACTGTAGCACCGCCCAAATTTCGACTGAATCGAAGGCTTTCTCATAGTCCACATACGCCAGACATAATAACAAGTTGTACTCCTCGGCCTTCTGTACAATCTGGCGAAGAGTATGTATGTGGTCTATGGTACTATAGCCTTTTCGGAATCCGGCTTGTTCGGGAGGCTGGAAGTCGTCAAGTCTGTTCACTAGACGATTTGAGATGACTCTCGAAAACAGCACGTAGACGCGGCTTAGAAGCGATATCGGTCTATAATTCTTCAAAAGGCAGTTATCCCCTTTCTTGAAGAATAGGACAACCACGCTTCTACTCCACGCTTTCGGCGTAACACCGCCATGAATGACGGAATTAAACAGCTTCTGAAGGACAACAAGTATCGGTTTTCCACCCGCTTTCAGAAGCTCAGCTGTAATTCCGTCCTCACCCGGCACCTTGCCGTTTTTAAGCTGTTTGAGAGCCATCCTAATCTCGCTCAGACTGACGTCCGGGATGTTATCGGAGTAATGTCGGATAAGCTTGGCTCTTGGGTCGTTACTCACATCAGTGTGTGGTTTCAACGACGTTGTGTACAGCTGTCCGTAAAATCTCTTGATCTCACTCAAAATCTCGGCTCCAGCGGAAATTACTGCGCCGCTTTCGGTCTTCAGCTTGGTCAGTTGGCTCTTTCCGATAGACAGATCTCTGGCGAAGACTTTGGAGCCTTGGTTCCGCTCTATCGCTTTTTCAATACAGACTGTATTGAATTTGCGTAAGTCTTGCCTCATACATTTGGAGATCTGTCTATTCAGTAGCCGATACGCTGACGCATCCGTTGTAGACTGCAGCTTTATCTCACGCCTGGCTTTCATGAGTTTAAGAGTGTGATCAGAGAGCTTTTGGGGCTTGTTCGTGCGGCGGGTCCTGCAAAACTTAGCTCCTACCGCATGGACAGTTTCCACTAGCCTGCTATTCGTATCGTCCACTGTAACGCAATCGTCTAGGCACTGAAAGCGATTATGCAATTCGAGCTGAAAGCTCTTGGGGTTCTGGATAAGGGCACGTGGTGGGCGGAGCGTGGACTTCACCAGACGAGACCGCTCGAGCCTAATGTTAAGGTTCAGTATGCCTCTTACCATTCGGTGATCACTGCCGGTTTTTACCCTAGTGATCACAGAGACATCACTGAACAGCTGACGCTTGGTCGTCATGATGAAGTCGATCTCATTTTTTGTGGTACCGTCCGGGCTCATCCATGTCCACTTCCTGTGGGGCCGCTTCTGGAAATAGGAGTTCATCATAAAGAATCCCTCCTTTTCCATGAAGTCAGCCAGCTGTTGCCCTCTTGGGTTCCGTTGCCCTACTCCAAAGTTCCCCACTATCAGCTCATCGCCTTTTTTCGTACCTAGTTTTGCGTTAAAGTCTCCCATCAACACCATGTAGTGAGTCTTAGAGCAATGCATGGCTCTTGAAATATCCTCATACATTGCCTCCACTTCATCATCAGGGTGTGTCGAGGTTGGTGCGTATACCTGTATGACCTTCAGCGAATACCTTTCGGTTATTCTGAGTATAAGGTACGCGACCCTACTCGACACACTTCCGATCTCGATCACGTTGTTGATGAGAGACCTGTGGACGATAAACCCGACACCTCCTTGGGACAGATGGTCACCCTGCCGGTAGTAGAACAAGTTACCGGATTTTAGGATTATAGAGTCCTCTCCCTGTCTTCGGACTTCAGACAACCCCATAATACTCCAGTGTAACTTGCTTACTTCTTCTTCCAGTTCTAGTATCTTCTCGTCGGTCCTCAATGTGCGTGCGTTATATGTTGCCAGGTCCAGTCGTTTGGGTTGGCAGCTAGAAATCAGCCGGTGATTCTTCGCACCCCCTGCCTCGCCGTTACCATGGCTGCCACCATAGCCAGGACTAGCGAGGCCGCCGGGGACTGGGGGCCATTGCTTTTTTCTACCTCTCATCATGGGGGGGTTTGCCTTAGTTGCCACGCCTGGCGAGCGGGTTGGCAACCGCAGTTTTTTTTTTTTTTTTTTGTTCTAGTACAGGAAGATGCTGCTGCCCATCTCCTAATATAATTTTTTACCATTAGTCGCCTTTTACGACACCCATGGTTAGACAGGGTTGGCGCTATTCTTTACTTCCGACAGCCACACGGAAAAATTAAGTATCAAATTAAGTAAATTTAGTATCAATCCTATAATTTTCCTTCATTTGCTTAGTGCATTTTTCACATTCGATTTCGGAAAAATTGCGTCGACTGTTTCGTATTTAAGTTAAATTTAAATGTTTAGTGATATTAATACGATAATTCCGCCGTGGTAGCCTAGTGGTTAGAGCCTTCACTTTAGTTTCATAGAACGCGAGTGACCTGGGTTTGATCCCCGGTGCCGGCACCACTAAAATTTGTTAATAGCTATTTTAAGTGCTGTATTTGCCACGTGCTCGGCGGTGAAGGAAAACATCGTGAGGAAACCTAATTGACTGAGAAATAATTTCGAAAATATGTGAAGCCCGCCGACCCTGGACACTGAGCAGGGTGGCGGGCACTTCCCAGCTCCTAAACCCATTCTGATACTCACATTTGAGAAGTAAGCCTTTGCCCAGCACTGTGCACTTACAGGCTGCTATTTAAATACGATAATTCGCTAACCTGCACATAATTGTCAGTCCGTCCGTTCGCTAGCGAGTAAACTTTCAAGTTGCACCAAATAGCTAGTGTCCGATGTTTGCAAGTTAAGCATATATTACTACGGTCAATTTCTTCCAACTTGCATTGATGCAATCGCGGCTGGTTTTATTGCGTATAAATGTGGATAATCCAATAACACAAGATAACGGATAACGGAACGTAGCGGCATAACGTTGCTGCATGCGTACAGTCAACGTAATCTTTTTTCCATTGGTTTTGAATTGATTTCGTTCGTGCGGCAAACTTTGCTGCTGCTCGAACGAACCAACTCTACCGGGGTAGTATTGCGATCTTGCAGAATTCCTGTGTGAAGTGATGATCACTTGTGCCTCTGCGTTTCTTTCGGTGACCGGAGGTCCCCTCTCACACCTCTCGCTCCAAATATACCTAAAGGCCGGCAACGAACCTGCACCACCTCTGGTGTTGCAGATGTACGTGACTGACGGTAATCACTTACCATCAGGTGAGCCGCTCGTTCGTTTATTGAGTTAAGTCTTCCGTGCATGTATGCTAACTGCTAAGCCAATGGGAAAAATTATGGACAAGAGCCCAGCGGTTGACGTCATTTAAATAACTATACCGTGACAGTTCACTAGCCATTTTTTGCCTGAAAGTCTTTAGCCTGTGGAGAACCAACTGGTCGACGCCGCTCCCAAAGGAACACTGAAGTTGTTGATAAACCAGCACGCCTAGTCGAATTCCTGCAATTCTTAATTCAAAAATTTATAAACAAGTCATTGATTTTATAAATTTCCGCCAGTCATATCTTTTTCTAGTCTAATGTATTGTTTAACGCAAACAATGTCTAATATTGGTGTTTTTTTTTTGTCCAAGTCGTGACAACTAGGACTCTTACACACCTCGGCGGTAGAGCGCGGCCTGCTTGTAGAGCGCGTGTCGCGTGACGTCACGCCGTCCTGGACATGCGACATGCGCGGCTCATTAGCGGACTCGACACGGCGCCCAGAACACGGCGCCAACATGAGTCCACATTAGCGTTGAAAAACGACGTGCGACGTGGATTCGTTGAACCATGTCGATTGTTGATAGGACGTTGCGGAGTCCATAGTGATAGGGTATATAAACCGATGAACATTTAAACAGCACCGAAGTACGGGAAGTCTTTCGAAATTAAAGGCTAAGTACAAAATCTTATTCACCACGATAACCTTGTGATTAGGCAATGCCCCCGAAATCAGGATGTGCGTTTTGTACTAGGACAGTCTATTTTTTTTTCACTTCTGAGCATAGACTTCTTCAAGACAACGCCTGCAAGAACCGACATACAGTTCTTGGAAGGTTTATCCCCACTCAACACGCAGGGCAAGCGGATTGGTGAGCACAGTGTCTGGTCTCTTGTACCACAGCCTAATCCTACTGCCCATAACTAGTCTGTGGAATTTGGGTTCGGCAAATAAGGATGGATATTTCGCTATGTATTTGTTGCCGGAGCATCCATTGTTTGGCAAGTACGTCACACCGGTGAACAGGTGCTGCTTGTTGAGGCTGGTCTGCACGAGTTTACAGTGCACTTGTGTTTTAATTTTGTGGATCACTATGTTATTTTAGAATGTTTTCAGTTGCCTACGGCACCTTTAACATTATGACATACATTACTATTATAAATTATAAAAGGTAGAATACCCACGGAATTTCAGTCGCCGGTTTCTTCTCCACCAGTGGAACCTCATTACGAATCGGTGTAAGAATGCAAAAAAAAAATACGAATTGATATTTTGACAAACAAATTTATCTTTCTTACGTCTAATAATACAGAATTATCTAGCAGTGTGCACCGCGTGCTGGAGAGGTTGTCATTTGAAGAATGTGATGGCATATTCCCCCATCCTCATTCGATTCCCCATAATTATGTACGATTTGTATCACTAGCCTGAACAGTAAGACGGCGACAATCTCTGGTGTTGAGACCCTGGAGGTCTTACTGTTCGATCCCGACGGTCTAAATAATCTGTTGTGAAAAGTATATATAAACTAAAGGTAAATAGCTCATACATGTAAACTTTCCTCATGAAATGTTTTAAATTATTGTGAAATCCTTATTGAAATTAGAAGTTAATATACAGACAAACGTGGATTGAGACTTTGTTTTAAAGTATCTAACAATGTGCCCGGTATATATTATGGCTAGGGTTGCCAACCATACGTTATACGTACCAAAAATACGTTATTTTACTCGCATAGTTCAACACCGAAAGTATTAACAAACAAAAATCCTTATGTCCAAAGAAATACATAAATGAATATAAAACGTACCTTTGTCTTTTTTTACTCTTTCCAAAACTGTTTATAATATACCTAAGAGGAATCAAGGAGTGTTATTTTCTTTGTGACAATGAAAGATTTCAGGATTTATATATTCTAAATTATTAAGGAAACAAACGGACATTAATGTTCAATGACAGTTATACAATTATAACCACTTTCGGATAGTGACGTCTCATATATTTTTTCAAGTGTACTATATGTTTATAGTAAAAATGTTGGCAACCCTAGTTGGGATTCTTTTCAGCGCTCTTCGATAAAAATCCACATTGAATAAAACCGTGTTTAAAAGCACTGCGACTAGTCCGGCCCCCCAATCCAATAAATGAATAATTAACGGTGTGACTTACATACATTGTCATAAATGGGTTTTTATTTTTAATTTTACGCAGAAGCTGTAGGAGCGACAAAAACCCCCCACGTTAGGCCAGTGTTGGCCTGGTAGCCTTTACAGCTCCGTTGGTAGAGACCCGTGAACAGAAGGCATGCTAGTTAGATTTTGAACTTAGGCCAGTAGTGGAATATTTATACGCGCAAGATATTCTGTACGTACTAAAACATATTATCGTTTAATAGACAGACGGTTACGCTGACTTCTGTTTATATACTGTGCACATTAGAAGTTAAATTGACTATCGTGATGTTTTAGTGCATAATTTAGTGTTAGCAATTTCGCTCGCAGCTATTCTTCGTAATTGCTAAATCTGTAATCATGAGTGTTAATGCAAAAATAATAAACCATATTAATTACTAGACGGTCGCGGGCTTCGAAATCAACGAGTCACGTTGTTGTAGTTTTAATTCGCTATTAAACGCAGGCGAAGGTTTCAGCTATATCTTTAGCAAATGGTACTTATGAAATGAAACTATTATTTACGGATTTTGTCGCGTTTAATTTGGTGGTCACGAGGTTATTTCAAAAGTGTAGTGTTCGCGTGATTACAAGAAATCATTGCATTAAAATTAAATTGACATTGAGTGAATTAAGTAGATATTGTAATAGGTTGTGTTTGGACGCTACCTTTGTTTGAATAGCTGGTAATTCTTTACAGCAGCCGTGGTCACGAAGGGACTTAGGTGTTAGACGTCCAGGTGACATAGTCAACTCGGGCTACCTTCAGCTTTTAATTATTAATTTTGGTCCGATCTGCGCAGAATGTGTTCACGGTATCATGAGGTCGTGCAGTGTTAAACGCGATAAAACCCGTAAATAATAGTTTCATTTCAAATGTAAATATACTTTTACTAAGCTTTGATAGAATCAAAACGAAAATCACGATGTTGATCTTGAATATAATCTTGAATTAAACACGTTTATAATTTACGACCTTATCAATATTATGCAGCAGAACTAGAATTACATTGAAAATAAAAGACTTTGTTATGGAATATGAAACAATTGCTTTTTGAATGAGCGCCAAGAGACTTATTTATACTTTACTATCGCACCGTGGTGGCTTCTAAACGATAGTCAAACGAATTGAAATCCACTGAGAACTTAAGATTGGGGATTATAAAAATGTGGAGTGAGACTGTCTTAAAAAAATTAATAATCAATATATAAATAGCTAATTTCAAAGCAACATATTACATCTTCGCAAAATTTGCCATCTCTATCATATCCCGTATGGTCTAGTGGCTAGGATACCTGGCTTTCACCCAGGAGGCTCGGGTTCGATTCCCGGTACGGGAATGGTCTTTTTTTTTT
This sequence comes from Bhutanitis thaidina, assembly GCA_029286595.1. NCBI lineage: Eukaryota > Metazoa > Arthropoda > Insecta > Lepidoptera > Papilionidae > Bhutanitis > Bhutanitis thaidina. Next base: position 8,977,625 of record JAGSMS010000028.1, on the reverse strand, counting down.
TCAATTTTTCTTTTTGAAAGTATAGTCTGTTGTCTCTAGGTGGAATTCCATATTAGATTCAGTTGTACTTATTTCACTGACTTATTACATATTTGATAATTTACTCAATTTATCCTCTCAAAACGGAGGAACACATCTTCTAGTTGAGCTGCTGTTTCGCGGCAGAGTGGGTAAGAGTGTGGTACCCATACGAACCCTAGGCATATAAAGAGTCCACCAATAGTAAAGATTATATAGCATTTTTGTAATTATTTCTGATGTCATAAAAATGTTTTTCATTGAATCTATATTAAAAATGCTGAAGAAACGAATGGACGATCAGTTTGAAAACATTTTTTGATAAAAAAAAATTTTACATTTTGTTAAGTATAAATTATTCAGACAGACTTGTAGGTTATATCAAGTTTATACCTTCTTTTGTTGTGGTGAAATATATTTTAGACTTAGGTAGCGGAAAAGAATATCTAGGGAATTTTATACAATTTAGATAAGCATCAACATCATCATGAGGAACGTGCGGCCCTAGCCGGTGAGAATAATTTAGATCTGGCATGTTCGAGACGGCCATTTAGTCATTAGATAGATATTTTAGCATTTTGAAACTCATTTTCATATCATGATATTTTCGACTCCGTTTTATCTTTATTAACAAATCCTCTACTAAGGACTTGAATAGATAGAGACGTTTTATGTCTATATTTTATAAGAGTGATAATCATTTTCTGAAGTCTTATCTACCATAACTTTAATTCTTCGTTCTGTTTTTTTTTAATCTGTGATAGTTTTCGTTTCGTAATGAAAGGCAAGGGAAGATTCTTCTTTGGTATTCTCTTCACATATTTTTTTTTATTATTTTATAACGTGGTACCCTAGACGTCAGGGCGCTCACTTTAGTTTCATTGAGCGCGACTGACTTGGGTTCGATCCCCGTTGCCGGCACCACTAAAATTGTTAATAGCAATGTTAAGTGCTGTATTTACCACGTGATCAGCAGTGAAGGAAACCATCGCGAGGAAACCTTCATGTCAGTGAAATATTTAAAGTATTATTTTGAGGATATGTGAAGCCAGTCAACCCACACTGGAGCAGCGAGGGGGGTCCTTCCCGGTTCCTAAGCCCTCTCCGATACTCGTATTTTAAAAGGAGGCCTTTGCCCAGCATTGGGCACTTACAGGCTGCTACTTCTACTTTTACTTATATAATATTATTACAATACAACATTTAGAAATCAGCATAGGAGCGATCAACTCATTCCTAGGGGTTATATTATAATATCCCTTTTTTGAAGTCTTTGTTTAATATTTTTTAAAATCTACTTTTGATTGGATTTTTTTGCGCGCTGACAGCGATTTTGTTGTACAAACGTTCACGATTTTCAGAACTAACTTTAACGTAACAGACAAAACGCCCTAAAGCTAAAATTAAACTACAATACATTTACAAGCAGAAATTACAAACATCCAATTATAAACAATAATTAGATACAGTAAATTATTATTGTATATGTATTATTGTCGTAGTACAGTAAATAGATACTTAATTATTTCAGTAATTCGATTATTATTTGCCATGTTTAATGAGCCGTTATCCGATGACGTGACCACTGTTCTATACGCTTCTAACAACAAACCATTAGAATGCGGCTTTAAATTTTACCTCGAGGCATTTAAATAGCCAGATATAATTGCTAGATGAAATATGAATTAAATGTTACCGAGCGCAAAGTGTGTGAAAGAGGTCATTTGCTACCGTACGAGAAATTAAAGCATTTCATATATACAATGAAACCATACCTTATCGCCAATGCGTAGAACAGAAAATCGCTGGGCAATGTGAAGCGTTTTTAATTCGTGTTAAACGTTCCATACAAGTCGCTCGTTATAGCTTTATGTTCAAACTCGGGGCATAGAATAGTACTAATTAAAATAGTTTTATTAACGTATTTTTTTTTTTAATTTATTTTAATGATTACTACTTGATAATGTTCATTCGTTAGTTATCATCGTTGTTATTTGAATTTGAATTGAAAGGGTTCACATATATGCCTTTATCAATATTATGAAAGGGCCCGTCGCGCCGGTGGGAGTTGGTGGACATCCTAGAAAATTTGTTTTTATAATTTCACAGGCATGCTGATTTCTCCACGATATTTTCCTGCATTGATTGAGCAGATGCCAAATTCAATCAATTCAACCGGGATCCGTACCCAGATCAATCACGCATTAAGAAATTAAAGCGATGGTCTTGGCCCCTGTGCTTTCATGGGTCGTTAGTAAATTAGGACGATTTTCTGAAATACCAAGTTTGGGAAGTAGTGTAGCGATCACAGACATAAAAAAGACAATGAAGAGGCAAGAATGGCAATTTACAGATTTAAAGTACACAATTCTATAAACAACAAAGCTTCAGCAGTCATTGAAGCTCATAAGATATTTCAAAAGCTTGATGAAGTACGTATACATAAAGGTGACAATTTCACAACAGTTGTTTATAATATCAGAGCAGAAGTGAGCCAACAACAAAACCCTTATCCCCGACACAATTAAGTAGCGTCCACGTAATTGCTCCGATACGATATCGCTGTCGCATCGTACGCGACGGAACAAATTGTCCGCGAAATTGATTACAATCGCGCGGTGGACAAAACTGACCAATCGCGTTAAAGATAAACATAGCGTGCTGATTGGTCGAGAGCACCGCACGCGCCATCGCACACAATGCATCTGAAATCTGATGCTCTGAACTGACGTCCATTTTGAATACCGCATTCGATCCGGCTCGAAGGACCAATGTTTTATTGTTGGAGTGGCCATTGCAATTCTAATAGCGTGGGTCTCAAATGAGATTGCTTCATTGTTGTTTAAAGGATTTTTTAATAAGCCCTTAAAGGAAAAAGGCGGATGTTATAATTTTGACGCTGGTATGAAGTTTTATTGTAAATATTTTTGTGTGATAAGTTGAATTTCATTTTTGAAAATACACCGGTAAGCACTGCTCTCATCCACCGCCTTGCAAAAGTAATAGTTTTAGCTTGGTTTTGAACTTAAGGCTCGCATATCACTAATCTTCATCCTTCACCTTCAACCACACAGTCTCCAAAGTTCAATTCTAATACCACTATTTTATTAGTAGGTAGTAACCAAATTCAAAAACTTAGTAGCTTCTTGGTAAACACAACAAAATAAACGAAAGTCGGTTTCTGTTTTACACCCGATACCAATAGTGACCAGATTTCTATACGTAGAAGATACAATACGGCTAAAGTTTTAAACGAAATAAATCAATCAATTAGAAAGTCGAACTATAAAATATACAGGAGCGAGTTATCTCCTAACAATGAGTTAGGTTTTAAAGGTGGTGCTAGGGTTGTCACTTATTGTTGCCGTTAGAATGTGCGCAGTAGTTTTTCTATTATGCTGTTATTAACCTTTTACACAGTTGTTTGATTTTAATAAGTTTTGAGTTGCTCGATTCCATAATGGCGTATTTTAAGGTAGAGTTAAAAAATTAAACAAAGTATATATAAGTTTCTGCTCAGAATAGTAACTTCAATGTCACTTAATAAAAAATGACTTCAGATGTCATATATGATCGGTTCCGGCTCGAACTTTAAAAAAAAAATTGTGCTATTTATGTAGTTAGTAATTAATAAATTATAACCCGAACTAATATATTGTATCTTATATATATAATTCTCCTGTCACGTTGGTGCTCACGAGGAACTTCGAAATTATCTAACCGATTTTCACGTTTTTTTTTAAATGTGTGTTTTGCTGGCGTGCCTAAGATGGTATATATCACGTATTTCTTATTAATTAATTGCAAAATCAACTATTTTTATATTCCATACAACAAAGCCGCAGCAATGCGCGGCCGGGTCTGCTAGTTATATATAAATATTTATTAATATATTTTCAAATACAAATGACTCTTGGTTCTAACGCAGCATAGACGGCTCACACTAACGACTAAAGAACTCTCTTTGCATTTATGGTTTAACCGTTTTCGTAATGAAAACTAAACTATGGTAAATAATGATGAATTTAAAGTACTCAATTTACCCAAAACATTGTCTCATTTTCATCAAATTGGAAAATTTAAAACATCTCGAGAAACAGGTACAGGAATGAAAGAATTTAGGACAGAATTGTGTCGTGATGAAAAGGGGATATTTTACGTTAATTGCTAGAGAAAAACGCAATGGCTGAACCTAGGACAAATACCGGAACAATGCCCCATAGCGAAGCTCACCCAAAGAAAAGTAATGCTTATTGTTTGGTGATAATTTCAAGGTGTAATTCACTACGGCGTTTTGAGATTCGTTGTATCAATAACAGCAAATGTCTATTGTGAAGAACTTCGTACAATGATTGTGAAACTCACAGAGAAACAACCGATTGTCAATCGATCTTCTCCATTATTGCTACACGATAACGCAAGACCTTCCATTGCTCGACAAAACGTTTTAACATTACAAGATCTTAGTTAGATTAGTCTCAAGTTATAAACTATACGTCATCATTCGTACTTTCCAGACCTAGCTGGAGTTGATCAGATTATAATTTTTTTTCGCAATTTGGACAATTTCCTGTAAGGATTGTTCTCAGGAAGCAGTCCAAAAAACCCTTACAGAGTTTGTATAATACAAGTCCAGACCCCAGGAGTGCTAACGCAAAGGCATAAATGATCTGCATTTGAGATGATAGATGTACATACAATGTGAGTAAAGATCAAATCAAATACGTATCTGATCATATCTATATTGTCAAAAACAAAAATCAAGTTTGTCTTATTTGGGTAAATACAAAATGGATTCAACCGAATTCTTAGTTACAAGCGCATACAATACAAAGAAATAGTGAATTAATCACGGTGCGAAGACACAACCCTGAAGATATTGAAGAGAAACTTTCGTACAATACCGAATCAATGGCCAATTATCTCCAGCTACCTCCATTAGTAGCGACACAAGGGTTGAGGGGAGTAGGCCACCTGGGACTCCCGATAAGCCCGGGACAACATAATTGCTTCCATCGAGCATCGGCGAGCGACAGTAAAAGGACAGAAGCTTTGTTCAGTTTGTTACTAAATGTTTTATTTTATTATGTTGGTGCTGAAACAATCTATGGCTTAACGTTTATTTATTTTTAAATAGCTCTACCCGTGTGTTTTTTTCTCCAATTGTATACCTATATCTCATTCCGGACCCTCTAAAAATACGAGTATGCAATCAAAAAGCTATCGTCTGTCTGGAAGAGTTATTGTTTAAGAGCAATTGTAGCCATAAGGGCACATTTTATGGTTTTGTTTTTGTTTGTTGATACTAGATGTCGCTGACTGATTTTGAATTGCGATGTCGTTTGCCTGGTCCGGAAACCAATAAATGAATTCAGGATACGTATCTGAAATCCCACTCATACTTCACGACCCGCACGAGAGGCAGAGGCCGTTACAAATGTCATATAACAAGGCGATCCCGGTAGAGGTTTCAACTCCCTGTCGGGGTCCTCGGATCGCCTAGCCCCTCCCCTAAATTTGGAAGTTGTTCTTTCGTTTCAGGGGACACAGCGCTTCACAGCAATAGCCATCGGCGACCCTTTTTTTTTCAACTTGAGGGCCTCCGCTCTCGCAAGTCTCCCCTGAAGCTGTAAAGGCCTCCGGGCCAACAGCAACGTGGATGGGTTTTTAGCCCAACACTTTACGAGTATCTACGGTCGGTCCGGCTTCATCAATGTTGATCCCAACATAACCAGACACCTTCTCCTGTGATTGGTAGTTTCGAGAAACGGAAAATCAAAATATTTTATTTGATTCTAGACGTTAAAATTAAACGAATAAGTGAGACTTCGACGAACAATATGCATGCATACCTGTAACTCAAATCTATAAATATTTTGATAAATACATTCTAATTATAATTTAGGAAACAATGCGTGTCCCAAATTAACTACTAGATTTAGAAAATATATCATCTCCCGTATGGTCTAGTGGCTAGGATACCTGGCTTTCACCCAGGAGGCTCGGGTTCGATTCCCGGTACGGGAACATTTAAATTTTTTGTTAATATTTCAGGTTAAAATATAAAATTGCCGTTTTATATTGAAAAATTCAAACACTTTTTTCTCAGAAATAAGATATTTATTCAATCAAGTGTATCATGATTATTGGTACATCTTATGGGATGATAATTTATGCTTTTGCGATAGAACTCTGGGCATCTGATCTATAAAGAATATGAAGGCATTTTGTACCGCAAATCGTGAAAAAATGGAAATCTGTTGGGGCTTGGTCTGGCGAGTACGATTATACGTAAAGTAAAGTAAGTAAAGTAGCAGCCTGTAAAAGCCCACAGCTGGGCAAAGGCCTCCTCCTCAAATAACTCAGAGGGTGTATGAGCCGCGAATGTCCCGCCATGCTACTCCAAAGCGTACGTGTAAATACAGCACTTAAAATTGCTATTAACAATTTTAGTGGTGCCGGCACCGGGGATCGACCCCAGGTCACTCGCGCTCTATGATATTAAAGCGAGCGCCCTGACCACTATGTTACCAGGGTATCAAATGTGTTGCATTATATATGTGGTATGACATAAATCATATTTCGTAGATGAAGTAATTTTGACATATAGGTCTAACGGTGACAACTTCAAAACAAAATCACGATTGAAATCGGTATTGTCCAGTCCAAATTTGTCCATCTTCGGCATCTTGCTAGAGTCGCTATCATATTTGATTCGTGGTGGTGACGTGGGGTAACATAACTGACTCGAGAGCTTACATTTTCATTAATATACAATATCTTTAATACTGAATACCTCAAATGAATTACATATTTTTATTGGTGTCTTCGAGTGGCAGCCACGTACAGGCAAACGCAGTGTAGGACGACCCCCCACAAGATGGAGTGACGACCCGCGCAGTGTTGCGGGAAGTCGATTGGATGCAGGTGGCTCAGGACCGAGCTTCGTGGCAATCTTTGGGGGAGGCCTATGTTCAGCAGTGGACTTCTGATAGGCTGAAATTATGATGACGATGATGATGACGATTGGTGTCTTAATTACATATATGCTTAGGTTGGTATTAAAGAAAAGTGATTCATTTTCTGATTTTTCTCTTATCCGTGGACAGTGACAGTGAGTTAATCCTTACCATCATAATATACTTTAAGGTTGGACACCAATAACTATTATTTATAAGTCTACTATGCCACTGAACATGAGTCTGTCTAACATAGTACGGAACCGTACTAAGCAAGTCGATAGATAAACTTCTTTAAATATATTCAAATCGAATGTATGAAATTATCTGACAATTATCATTGGTTGGGGGCCATGCGACAGCAGTACAATACATCATGCACTTTATTATTAAAATATCCATGTTATGCAAATAAATCGTGCATGTATCAAAAGAAATCAATGATTTAAATTATCATATTTATTACTGGTCCTCGGAGCCGGATCAGATGTTAAGAATAAAATATTGTGGAGCCCGATCGAAATTTGAACGCATGCTGTGTCATAATCATAATCGATCGATTTGCATTCATTACGCATCGATACTTTATCGATTTCAGTCTCTTTGTTATTTGTTGATTTTCGTATTTTGTGGCAATTTCTTTGGTAATCTGTATGAAAGATTTGTCATGGTTTGACAAAACTAATGTCATAATGTTCAAAATGTAAAGCCCAAAAGTAATAATTATTGTTAAAAAATGTTTGAATTGGCTTTTATTTAGACTCATGAGGTATAGAGGGATTATATATTTACATTTGGATTATAGAAAGTTTTCTCCACGGTCATTTGATACAGGTTGGTGAACTTTACAATATCCTTTATTATCCTTATCCATATCTCAAATATACAGGTTTCTTAACGGTATTTCCCTTTATCGTCGAGCACGTGCTAAGTTCTGAATTAAAATTGCAAAGCTCTCACAAACTATGTCTACTGGGGTACTGGGGTAATCAGAGGTCTAAACATATTAGTCGTATCAACCCACTTTTTAGCCGACCTTATTTGGTGAGAATGAACAACGTGACATGTGGCGAATCTTTCGCCGTCTTAGTGCTTGTCATCGATCGGCAGATTTTCTTATGCCACCACCACCGGGTATTATGAAATTAGGGGTCTGTAAATTTCCCATGGCTGTGCTATCAAATTGATGATCTCTCTTCTTCACTCGAATAATTGAGGGAGTTTCGGAGCCGTGAAGTGTCCGCCATACTGCTCCAGTGCGAGTTGACAGACATCACGTGTCGTCGAAATAGTTCTTTTGTATTGTTTCTGACATATGTTGGTTTCCTCAGGACGTTTTTCTTCATCGCCGTGCATGTGGTAAGTTGAACACTAATAATGGCTAGTAACAATTTTGGTAGAGCCGGCATCGTAGATACAATCCAGTTCCTCGCTTACTATGAAATTAAAACGAGCGCCTTAATTTATATGCTACCCTGGCCCTGCATTATACTACCATAGTACTTTCTTATACAGTACTTTTACATATTGTAAACCGTGATCCAACCCGATGAGTATGATCTAGCTTCAAGCTTACTTTATAACGTTAAACAAATTTAATACGTTACATGACGACTCGATTTATATTAAGATTAGATAGTATTGGTGGCCTACGAGCTGATTTTAAAGCCGATGATGGTGGTTAAAAATCAAATGATGAATATATGATGAAAAATATTTCTTAATTCTTTATTGTAGACATTAAGATAAATATACAATTTGAATAATAAACAAGAAAAATTTACAGAGGCGAAGTTAACCCTGAGCAGAGTTCTCTTCCAGCAAACCTTTGAGGAAAGAGAAAACTATTATTATTAAACAAGTAGGTAGTTGTGTACTTAATTAATAATATCTTAACTAATATAAATGGCAATAAAAAAAGTAAAGGAAAGTATCTCCCTATAAGTTCCCACAGCTGAGAATAGGCCTACATATATTAACTTACAAACATTACAAATTGGTGTCACAGGATAAAAATATTTATTATAAGAAAATTATCAAATATTTGAAGGATGAATAATGTTTGTACCTGATTTTATATTAAGCAATTGTATTTATTTGAAATTAAACTATTATTTACGGATTTTATCGCGTTCAATTTTTGTTTTTATGTTTTGTTTTGGGAACACAAAAACAAAAATGAAACAGTTTCATTACAAATGTTTAGTGTTCGCGTAAATACAAGAAGTAATTATATTTATCTTATCAATGTCCAGCGCCGGAGATTCAGGGAAACCTAGTTTTGGACAGTACGACGTGTGTAAATATACGATTCATTACCTATGTATTTATTACTATTACTGCTATAGCAGCTCGAAATTTCCTTCTGTTAAAGTTGTTACAAACGAATTAATGATTCTAACAAAATAGGGTGTTTATGTCATTATTAGTGCAATGGACAAAAAACTCTAATTGTGTCTTTCTCTCTTCGAAATATAGGATTCGATACGGGCTTATTTAAGTTCTTTCTTAAGAATGTTATGACTATAAAAATATATGGTTAGGATGGATATTATGGCAGTATGTTAACTAAGCCTCTGCCTAAAAAATATTATGATTTTAACTGACGTTTATACAACAGATATCACGCCTTCGTTTTACACCTAAATAAATCGATTCATCATTTTTATGTTATTAATAGAACGGTGTGAAAATCGACTGCACCGAAATTATACACAGTGGAATTCTTGTCACAGGATAAATATAACTATTATCACACACTTCAAAGACTATGATTATTTACTGATCACAGTTACACGGTAGCGTGGCCGAGCGGTCTAAGGCGCTGGTTTAAGGCACCAGTCTCTTCGGAGGCGTGGGTTCGAATCCCACCGCTGCCAAGACGTTTTTTTTTCATAAGAAATTTTTAATATGTAAATAGTCGCTTTTACATATAAAGCGTTTGTACTGACTATAACGAGTAAATATGAGTAAACTATATCTCGGTTATGTAACAGTTGTATTTTTTTTTAGGGAAGGCGGCAAACGTGTAAGCGGTTCACCTGGTGGTAAGTGGTTACAGTCGGCCATGTACATCTGCAACACCAGAGGTGCTGCAGGTGCGCTGCCGGCCTTTAAGGTTATTTGGGAGATGGGAGATGGATAGCAACCCGGTCAAGCCGGCCCATTCGAACAGCAGCAAAATAAGCTGCTTGGCTCTACCACGTACAAAATGAATAATGAAAATGTTATCTATGTCTCTTATTGTATGGCAACATAAATTACTATAAAAACATTTTGTAAATTAACTGTTTCTAAAGTCATTTAATTATTACAATCTTATAAACTTAGCATCTGAATGAAGTAAAGTAGCAGCCTGTAAGTGCCCACAGGTGGGCAAAGGCCTCCTTCTAAAAGTTGTAGTGTTTCGAGTTTGAAAGGTTCGCCACGCTGCTCCAGTGCGGGCTGGCGAACTTCACATGTGCTCAAAATAATATTATTTCTTACATGGTAGAGTCAAGCGGCGGCTTTTGCAGCAGCTCGAATGGGCCGCCTAGATCGGGTTGGTACCACGGCCTCGCAGAATACGGTGTTTAGTGAGTGAGGTAACCGGAGGCCCACTCCCCCTCCCCCCCCTCCTTATCCTCCCTCCCATCCAGCATACCAAGTAGGAGGATAGCGACACTTAGCTCAACAACTCACCAGTCTAGTGTGTCAACTATGGGCAAATCTTCCATGCATGATATGCCTACGTTATCGTACACCTGCTGATAATAAAAACTATAAATCTTACTAACTATAAAAAAAATCCTAGGAGTGGAACAGCGAGGTCGGTTTAAAAGATATTTTTAGATCAGAAACGAAACGCGTTTTAAGCGTGGTAGAGCCAAGCGGCGGCTTTAGCTGCTGCTCGAATGGGCCGGCTCGACCGGATTGATACCACGGCCTCGCAGAATACCGGCGTGAAGTAGAGGCATCTTGTGCTTCTGCGTTTCGTTCGGCGAGTGAGATAACCGGAGCCCCTCGCCTCCTCGTCAACCCCTTCCTTAGCCTTCCTCCTATCTCCCGAATAACCTTAAAGGTAACGCACCTGCAGCACTTCTGGTGGTACCATCAGGCGAACCACTTGCTCGTTTGCTGTCTTTCTCATAAAAAAAGAAATTATTTTAAAATTTCTAACTCATGGCAACTGCTAATAAAAAACTGCCACAAGAATCTATTTTGAATTCTTTCTAAACTAAGTAAGTGAACCATTTAATGAGGACAGCTAATGAACAAAATATTTATTTAATTGTAAAGGGAATTAAATAAATAAATTAAATAAATAAATAAATAAAAGGGAGTAAACGAGCCAACGGTTCACCTTATGGTAAGTGATTACCGTCACCCACCTACATCTACAATACAAGAGGAGAAATTTTTCTATCGGAGACCATACCAATAATTTTATCGAACACTTCAGCTGCACGCGCTGTATTCTTATAGCCGGCAGAGGAGTTTCCGGTAACTAAGCACCTGATAGCTGAAAATACATCCGAGTTCGCTGATACCGAAACCCACGGAGTAATGATAATTTACATATTATCTTTTCAAACTTTGACAAGAGTAATAGGAACTTGTAATTCCTAATTCAAATCCTCTTCAACACCAGGGGAGTTCTCATGAAAGTTATCGGCGTCAGTCTGTCAGTGGTCTTTCGAAACTAGAAAAGGCGTCACTAATAAATTCATGCTAATGGTATTATTTCCTCTTGTCAAGTCAACGCGACACATGGTTGGACCACCCTGAACGTACTGCGATAAGTCGATGCCGACCCGTAGGGATAATGTTAAAAAAAGCAACTCCTACATTCGCCATTTGTAACGAACACACTCTACGTAGGTGTTAATTAAATGGACGCGATAGTCGAACAATAAAATAGTGCTTTTGTTATTCGACATTAATCAACAGTGAAATATCGATAAGCGACTAAAGTTTGAAAGTTGTTAAGCTGGGACGTCGATGAAACTTCACGTTCGTGTAAAGAGTGTCGCCTTAATGGACATGCGCGGACAATGATGAGGTCGTCTGTAGCTGTCGCTGAGCGCTTGTCGCCGATATGTTTCAATTAAAGGGGACACGGCGACAGGCCCGCCGCATTATCGACACTATCTAGTTATCCATCGCATGAAGCGAACGGCCCTTGCTTATCCCCCTATCTCGTCACCTCCGACGATCGTGCTTTGTCATTATCACGACGCCCAATTTGTACGGCATCGTTGACAATTTTTCAATTTAATTATCGACACGTATCGATAAGAATTTATCCTCCAATCACTAACTAGTTTTATTGTTGAAGATGTTTTTTTTTTCTTATATAAAATGATTATTTACAGATTTCTTTGCGTTTGATTTGCGATTTGATAGACCACAAATCCTCGCAAAAGAGCAAATATTTCTGGCGAGATGATTCACGAGACTATTGAAATCAAAAAACATTCCAATTCCAATAGAGAAGATGGCTTGGGTACTACCACGGGCTTGAGTTGCAATAATAAAGAAAATTAAATCTTAAACCAAGCATATCGCTGCACGATCTCAATATAATGTGAGCACATTCTGCGTTGATCGTACCAAAATTATTAAATAAAACCTGAAGGTAGACCAAGTTGACAACGACATCTGGACGTCTAACACCTAAGTCCCCCCGTGACCACGACAGCTGTAAAGAATTACTAGCTATTCAAACAAAAGAAGCGTCAACACACAACCTCTTACAATATCTACTTAATTCACTCAATGTCAATTTAATTTTAATGCAATGATTTCTTGTAATCAGGCGAACACTACACTTTTGAAATAACCTCGTGACCACCAAATTAAACGCGACATAATCCGTAAATAATAGTTTCATTTCGTAAGTACCATTTGCTAAAGATATAGCTGAAACCTTTGCCTGCGTTTAATAGCGAATTAAAACTACAACAACGTGACTCGTTGATTTCGAAGCCCGCGATCGTCGAGTAATTAATATGGTTTATTACTTTTGCATTTACACACATGATTACAGATTTAGCAATTACGAAGAAAAGCTGCGAGCGAAATACTTAATTAACTCAATCTCAACTTAATTTTAATGTAATGATTTCTTGTAATCAGGCGAACACTACACTTTTGAAATAAACCGCCCTGTGACCACTAAATTAAACGCGACAAAATTCGTAAATAATAGTTTCATTTCATAAGTACCATTTACTGAGAGCACGGCTTCTGTAAAGCACTCGAAACATCGGTACTTTAAAAAAAAATTAAACGCGTAATTAGAGTAAAAGTTTGCGTTTCAAATGTGTAGTGTTCGCGTAATTATAAGAAATCATTAGATGATCCTTTTTATTACGTACTTGGTTATTGTAAAATACTTACCAATATATTTTTGTACAGTCTGAGTCTACTGCTTGACATAGACCTTTATAAATTCGTAATTGCAGAACCTTCTCACTATAGTTGGATTTGTAATAATTCCACACATTCGGAATGGATGAATATATACATATATACAATATACGTAAATATATATTTTGACACGTGGTAGAGCCAAGCAGCGGATTTTGCTGCTGCTCGAATTGGCCGGCTCGACCGGATTGTTACCACGACCTCGCAGAATATCGGCGTGAAGTAGAGGCATCTTATGCTTCTGCGTTTCGTTCGGTGAATGAAGTAATCGGAGGCCCACACCCCCTTCGCATCCCCCTCCTCATCCTTCCATCTCCCAAATACCCTCAAAGGCCTCGCCTGCAGCACCTCTGGTGTGTATGGATGTACGTGGGCGACGGTAATCACTTACCATCAGGTGAACCGCTTGCTCGTATGCCGCCTTTCCCGTAAGAAAAAAAATATTGTGTACTGACATTTGGATGTTTGACTGTTTACGATACCTAAGTGGTTAGGGGATCTGGCTTAAGATTAGGAGAATTTGTCGATCCCCTATGTGGAGGGCTAACACCAATGAGTTAGTCTAAATTTACTTAAAAAAGAAGTTGAAAAAATAAGGTATTTTCATTGACAATGTTGTTCTAAATAAGCTGTGGTGAAAAGCAGTTTAGGCCTCTGACCACCCACCACTGGATCTGACCACCACTGGTATTGGGTATACGATCGTAAGGTTTTTCTTTGGATGAATTAATCTGCATCAGTGCCGAACGAACAGAAATTTGGTATTTTACTCAACCTAGGCTTTTAATCTAATCTGAGGACTCTAGTCTGTCCATGATAATGAAAAACGACAAATGTTGGTTTGATATACATCGCACAATGTTTTAGTTTAAAGAAGGGATTCCCAAACTATTTTGGGCAAGATACCCCTTTTACAAAATGAACTGATGCCTTAGATCCCCATACCAAAATTACTTTAAAAATCCCATCTCTAGTTTTTTTTCTATTGATACAAAACACCAATTTAAAAACTTTGCGGTTGGTGAGTAAACTTAAAGTGTTCATCAAGTGGACACCTGGAAATAACTTTCTCTTTCTCAATCGAAGTAGGGTTACCGATGCTTTGTCACCCCTGAGAACTGCTATGGAATTCCACACAGCCCATTAATTACACTGGATCTCTACACCTTTGAGATCGGAAGACAACGGTAGTTGCACTGCTGCTTGGCGGGCAGAAATGGATAAGAGGGCAGACCTCTCCCAGGCCAGAGGAGGAGCCTGCCGCCTAGTGTTGTATGCGTGTTATTTTCTCTGCCGATGCTGATGTTGTATTAATTAAAGGAATGAAGATGGCCTTTGCCCAGTAATGGTCACTTCCAGGCTGCTACTTCACTTTTTTACTTTACATACAAATATTTGTCTGATGCCCTGTTGTATTTGTCTGATGGCAGACACTGCCACCGACGGTGCCACTAAAAAGGAGTAAATTGCCACAACCCGTGAACCTGTAAAATCCAAAAGCCGGTAACAGCATCAACCTCACCGAATACATAACGTGCCACCAAAAGAACCTTATCGTAATCTTCAGATAACCGGGTTATTCCACCGGCCTTCCATCATAACTCATTGATGAGTTCTTTTTAAGTGCGGTGTAATACAAGATGCTTGATACACCGCAGCATCTCAGCTATGCCTCTCAATTACCTACAGTGCTCAGTGAATTTTAATTATCTTGTTGACCATGGACAAGACGCTCGGGCGGGATGTATCCTAGTCCAGGAATGTCGACAATTGCACTGTCTGTATACCGAACTTCCTTTAATACTACGTTTTTGTGTTGACCAGTTAAACGGTGAAGAATTTCCTTTGCATCGATCTAAATCTATTCGATTATTGATTTCTGATAGCATCAGATATACTAATGTATCCGGGCATGGACATTTTATTGCAAACATGTACGATACCAGAGCCTTTGAATTGGCAGGTTGGTATGCTGACAACTTAGTTCAGTCGTGACTGTGTTATATTTTTCTTGGCTAAATAGGCTAATATAGACAAAATTACCTTACGACTATTTTTTTTTTATGAAAAATAGGCTTGCGTTTGACCTCAATCTTGCCCGATGGAAGGCGAAGATGAGGCCTAGGATGGTACACGCTTGCCTAGATGTCTGTTCACTTTGGCCTTAAAGATGTAAATATATCTGTGTTTACGTACACTTGCATGACTATAACAGGTCCTGAGCTGTCGACGATTGTCGATGTACTATCGCAAGGTTTTCGTAGTGCTCTAAATAGGACAGGAGACAGCCTACACTAAATTGATGACAATAATGATATTCTCGCAAAATCAAAGGATTTTGAATCTTTACCTTTTCGTACCGTCACGGGAGTGGTAAGAGGAATCTAACTTCGAAATCGATTCCCTTTGTAGACTTCTAGCTATCTCTAGAAGTGAGCTGTTCTGCCAATTTTTTATTATGGGGTAAGCCTTTCACCCGATTGTAAGTGATAACGGTCGCCCACGTACATCTCCAACATCGAAGGTACTGCAGGTGCGTTCCTGGCATTTAAGAATGTCAGGGAGATAGGTGGGAGAATGTGGAGGGGGATGGGAAGGGGACGCGGAGGGAGGCTACCTCACTCACCGAACGAATTGGATAAGTACAAGATGCCCCAACTTCACACCGGTATTCTGTGAGGCTGTGGTACCGACCCGGTTGAGCAGGCCCCTTCGAGGAGCAGCAAAAGCCGCCGCTTGGCTCTACCAAATCTGCTTCCCCCGACACCCTGTTTAATTTATTTGTTTGATGAAAAGTGATTTGTCAAACAACATCCAATTCATATCATAACAAATTCGTTTAAAGAAATAATGTAAAAAAAAGATTCACGGTTACTTAGCTCTTTTGGAGGGACAGAAAGATTAACGACGTACTTGGAGGGTCCGGACGTTTGTTTATAAAAAAAGTTACACGACATTGTTTAGGTGATTGCGAATGTGTGTGCCGAACTATACATGTGTGAGTATCGGACGCAGCTGTAGATCCACTGCGGTGGTTTAATTAAGGGCGAATACAAACTTAATGAACACTTGTCGCTTCCCAGTGTCTAAGCGTGATTATCTGTAAGGGTGATTACCCACTACGGAACGACTACCGAAAACTATAATGTTCAGGTTATAATGTATACTATAATAAAATATAGTTAATAAAACATAAAATTACAGGGTTTGTAGTATTGGAATCCGTTTTTAATACACTCTTAGCTCAGATATCAGAGAGCCTAGTAAAGTAAAGTAGCAGCCTATACGTTCCCACTGCTGGGCAAAGGCCTCCGTCTCATATACGAGTATCAGAGTGGGATTAGGAGGCAGGAACGGCCCGCCATGCTGCTCCAGTGCGGGTTGGCGGGTTTCAGATACTCGGAATAATATATATATTTTTTTATTATTTCTCAGACATGTAGGTTTCCTCACGATGTTTTCCTTCCCCGCTGAGCACGTGGTAAATACAGCACCGGGGATTCTGCCCGGTCTAAAATCTTGCAAATTTTTGAGGTTGAGATGTCTTTGGTAGGGTCTGTAATACGCTGTATTACAGACCCTACCGTGGCTTCTTCCGTATATTATGCTCATATTATCACGAAGGGGAACCATAATCAAGATGAACATGTAGTTGAAATAACAAGAATATCATAACCGTTGGATATTTGGTAGTTTTAGATACATAGCAATACTTACACAACACAACTACATAGAGAGTATTTACTATAATATAGTTTTCATAATTGTCAGCTTATTGTTACTGCCCAAGATCTCTCTTACAATATTAAAAGGAAAAGGAAGTTTTGTTTTTTATGTTATAATTAAAATAACTTTCAGATAATATATAACATTATCTAGTACTTATCCCTTCATGTGTCATAAAGACGGAATTTCTGTGTGTTTCAACAATTCAAGAATTATACTACAAGTCTCTCTTTTAGGGGCCAGGAAACTCGTTTTAATTTCATAATATTCTAGTAATTTGATATTTATTTGCTGTTTTTTTACTTTTAACATGGCTGTGCCTATGGAATTTTCTACTGGTCTATATTGTACTTGTTTACTACTGGCAACCTCCTCAACGGTGATGTCGTCCTAAACGACTACGCCGACATATTTTGATTAACAGCATAAAATTGTTACAACTAAAACATGTTTGATCATATCGATGGTATGGTATCTGAGATTTGAATTAAATGTTCCAGGTCATTTTACGTGGTAGAGCCAAGCGACGGCTTTTGCTGCTGCTCGTTTGGGCCGACTCGACCGGGTTGGTACAACGTCCTCGCAGAATACCGGCGTGAAGTAGAGGCATCTTGTGCTACTGCGTTTCGTTCGGTGAGTGAGGTAACCGGAGGCCCATCCCCCCTCCTCATCCTTCAAATCCTCCCATCTCCCAAATACCATTAAAGGCCGGCAACGCACCTGCGGCACCTCTGATGTTGCAGATGTACGTGGGCGATGGTAATCACTTACCATCAGGTCAACCGCAAAAAAAAATCTCTTGCACATAGCTCGACATGGGTTAAGGGCCTAAGTTGCGAACTATTAAGTACAATTAGCCCTTAGGGTTGACCCACAATGACGTTAATAGTCTATTTGTTTAAAATACAATTAACCCTCACGGAGCAGCCCCTTCCCGCTGGACAATGAAATCAATCCCCCCATTGACCGCTTAGATTACACCCCATTATAACGTACTATCAATGTCAGTATAGTTTATCTTGAGTTTTAATCTTGATGTATTAATGGTGTACATTAGAACATGGTGACATCTAATCGTAGTTTTTTTGTTTTTATAAGTACAACGTCATTTTATATGTGTGGTTTCTTCGAAAGAAAATACACCGCTCCGTTTCATACTGCGGGCGTTATAAGAGTCGTCTAAGGAGAATGTCTGGAAAATATTTAATGATACGACTGTCCGTTCCCATCACTGCCGACCCCGTCAAGGATTACAAGCGTGTCTATATTATCGTTAATCTTTGTAAATCTGTTTTAAAAGCTCCTGCTTTTATTTTAAATTCCATCTAATTGGACATTCTTATTTATTTATACAAATAATTTAAAAGTTGTTCGTTCATTCATAATTTTGAGCTGTATTTTGCCGTGCGATAGAGGTTTAAGAAACCCGTCTTATATCTTTTTTTCTTGTCAATATCGTAAAAGAAGAGTAGTGGAAAAGCCTTGAAAATCTCGTGGTGACCTTCAGGAACAAATTCGGACATGAGGCTCCCCTCCTTTCCACAGTGTTTTGGGTTCGATAGTGTTGTGTTGCATCACTTGAATCTGACACACGTTTGATTTCCACATCCGAGATCCGAGTCCGACATAACCCATTTGGTGGCCTCCAGGCCAGCAACGAGGTATGCGTAAAGCATTTTCCATCCACGGGAGAAAAAAAACCGTACTGTCCTAAAACACTCTCACTGTTTTACCATGATTAGCTGTTAGAGAATGCCATATAGCATAAAACTCGCCTTTTGTCCAGTTCTTTGGTGCAATCAATAAATAAAGGACATACTTTTCCGTAGGTTTATATGATTATGTGGAAGGTTAACTTAAACATTAATATGCTACATTAAAAAAATTACATAATTATTTAATTAACTAGTAGTCTAGTACGTTCGTTTCAACATCATGGTAGGCGAGTGACCCGGGGTTCAAATCTCAGTTCCAACACCACTAAGATTGCTAATTGCTGTAGCAAAATGGTAATTATTTTGAGAGCTGTATTGACCACGTTCTCGGGGTTAATGAAAAAATTCGTGAGGAAACCAGCATTTCTGAGAAATGATTAACTAAAATACACATTTCGAAGATTTAAGAAGCAGTATAGCAGCTACAGAACCCTCTCAAATTGTCGAGGAGCCTTTGCCCAGTTGTAGGAAATTTAGAGGGGACTTTACTTTCATTACATCTTAGTAATCGAAACGATGAAAAAAAAGCCCGCTCATTGGCACGTCATAAAAGTCATAAAATAAACAAAGACATAAATCTAATTGTCGATGCACAAATAACGTGCTCTGCAGGGATATCGTCGAAGCAAAGCGAGACACGCGCACTTCTAGTCTAGTTCACCTAAAACTATATGTCAACGTCCAAACGTTTCGTTGAATTAATAAATCGTTTCCGACACACGGTATGCAACACCCGAATTTCGTTAATCCCGCCGACCTCTCTTGTGGGAACCTTCCGTGCCAACGCCAGCCATAAACCAGCTCAAGCTGAGATGTCAAAGGCCGTAGGGACACATTAAAACGTCCCCGTAAAGCTATTTCTAATCAGGGCTGTCAATTAAAATGAAAAAAAAAACTATCCACGGCGTATAGAACGAATGTACAGTAACGAGTAGGAGTATTCAGGGCCATTGATCAACTACGTACCGATGCGATGTTAATTAGAGATAGCCTCGTCCGGAGCACCGATCATAATTTAGAGATATCTTTGTGTGTGCCCGAACAGGACTTTCAAATTTGTTGGCTGACAATGTGAGATATTTATTTTGAGATAACGGGGTGAAGACGCGGGCCACGGAGTTGCGAGTGCGCAAGACTTCTGATTAACAATCTATGAACATGTCGAATTGTTATTATGAATTGTTGACGTGTGTCTGTTATATAGGAGATTTAATAATAATACTTCGACGATAGTCAACTATGACATCAGGATATATAACACCTTAGTTACTAAGTGACAAGGGGTGCTGTAAAGCACCAGCAACGTCGCGAACAACGTCATATGTTAACGATTTAAACAATAAAAATGTTTTTTCGTAGGTTTAAACCAGTGATTCCCAAAGTGGTCTATATCGACCCCTGGGGGTCCATGAAATGAAAATGGGGGTCCACGATAGTGGATCTCAACACATACACTGACAGTACCTATTTACTTACATCATACTATCTTATAATATCAAAACATATACATTATTTATAAAAGTACCTATGAAGTAAAAAATTGATTATATACAGTATGTTAAATTTAAAATGGATAGTATTTTCTCAAAGGTTTTAAAGCTTTAAAAGAAAGAAAAATAGAATTTTAATTTCAGTTTTCGGTTTTACATGGAGCACTTGATTTACTTTTGGGTCTTGTTAATTTATATATGTCGTTTTCGATATATTTTTAGAAAGTGTTAAATTTAAAATGGATATTTTTGAAAAAATGTGTTTTGGACTTTATTAATTTCTATTAAAAGTTATGTTACGTATATTTTACATAACAGATACAAAATTTTATTTTGAGTAGTTTTAATTTAAATTCAATTAATAAATGTATAAATTAACAAGTGTTTTTACTTTAAGTTTTTAACACTAAACTTCACTACAGTTAGAAATTTACAGGAAATCAATATCAGGTAAGTAGGGGGTCTACCCAACACGGAAAAACATGGCAAGGGGTCTACGACACAAAAAAGTTTGGGGAACTCTGGTTTAAACGATCGTACAGAAGTATTACTTACAGATTAATATGATAAATTATAGGTTTTCAATTACTAAATCAATTAGTAAAACATAGCTCAGAGCGCACATCCTGTAATTTAAATTTTATTTCCGTAAATACAAGAAATAAATACATGACTGAGTTCCAAGCATCTTAATCTTCCACTGTATTTTATGCTAAAGACCTTAACGTCATTACATGCGCAAGATATGTCATATGACATGCTGTAAGATTTGGTGCAAATACAAACAGAGACACTCATTTGTCTTCACCTTCCCTACCTAATGAAAGATTTGGTGTAAACACAAACAGAAACACTCATTTGTCTTCACCTTCCCCTACCTAATGTAAAACTTTAACTGTGACATAGGAGACAGTGACAGATACACGAGACAGTTAAAGAGTCATCCAGAGCCGAACCCCTTTTATTTAAATATGCTGCTCGTGCTCGTATATATGTAAGGGACTATGCCACTTTCTTTTTCTGCCGACTGCACCTACTACATAATAAAAGAAGATTGCTGGCGGAATTCCCGAGCTCTGATGCTAATATTTTTTTTTTTATTGTAAACTAAAAATAAATGATGGTAATGCGTGCGCGAACCCGTCTGCTCAGTGTGGTTTGCGTATAGGCGAATACTTCGAGAAGTGTATGCCAGATTGCTGACATTTTCATGCGTTTCACTTAAATTGTCTGATAAATATGATGAAGACATGAATGTTATTTATTCTTAATAATAATACTTTCTTTGACAGTCGTCCGATGTGTGTCGCTTAACGCTGTCATACTGTATATTTATAATTATGATAAAAATATTAAACTTATTTATATGTTATATATCTTAGTATCATCTTTACTAGTAAAGTAGCAGCCTGTAAGTGCCCACTGCTGGGCAAAGGCCTCCTTCTCCAATACTAGTATCAGAGAGGGTTTAAGAGTCAAGAAGGGCCCGCCACGCAGCTCCAGTGCGGGTAGGCGGGCTTCACATATCCTCGAAATAATATTTTTTCAATATTTCTCAGATATGCAGGTTTCCTTACGATGTTTTCCTTCACCGCTGAGCACGTAGTAAATACAGCACTTAAAATTGCTATTAACAAATTTAGTGGTGTCGGCACCTGGGATCGAACCCGGGTCACTCGCGTCCTGACCACTAGGCTACCACTGCTCTTGATCCTTACCAGGTCATTAGTAAATCTCATCGTTTGCCTATGCATTTCTTCATTTCGTAAGAGTGTTAATGTTAAAGAGTTAATGTAAATGTAATCTGTTGGGCAAATAAAAAAAAACATATGCAATATTGTAAATATATTATTTGTAAGAATTTTACAAAATTTTATTTCTTCAATGGTATTGAAAAATACAGAAGATAGAAGAGAGAAAAGAAATAAAAAATATAGATGGTAATGAGATTTTTTAGGCTTTCGTCTGTCAGACAGGGCTTAATTTCCTACATCCGTTATTTATAATTTCTCTTCTGCCTTTCTTAATTAAAATGTGTAAGTATATGAAAGTTACTATAATAAGTATCTAACGATACGAGAGTACTAGGAAGCAACAAACGTACCGGTTTTGCACATGATTCGCTAAGTCCTCTAAAGCTAAGGGTATATAATCACTACTGTTGGTATTTTCGCATGCTTATAAAATAATAAACAGAATCAAACAATCTTGCAAAAATAAAAAAAAATGTTTGATTAAGTCTTTTCCTAAATGCAACTCGGTTCTACAATACTTGAAGTCAAAGCTGGACGGGTGAAGCATAATAGAAACAACCTAAAGGAATGAAGTGAGAATTATGATAAGTTATGCGATATTTCTTCGTATTAGATACCTGAATAAGTATTATTTGCCTCCTTTATTATCGGATTAGGGGTAACCTAACCAACCATCCACCCAGTGAACCATCCATCCACCCAGTGAACCATCCATACCCATCCCATCAACCTACCAGTTCATCTGATGGTAATGACTACTGAAGCCCATGTACACCCGCAAATAACTTCAATTGAAGAAGGTTATAAATGCGTACTTCGCTACCACGGCTCTATTGTAAATAGCAATTTACAATAAGTGCTGTATTTACCACGTGCATGGTGGTAAAGGAAAACGTCGTGAGGAAACCGGCAAGCCTGAGAAATAACAAAAAATATTATTTCGAGAAGCCCGTCAACCCGCACTGGAGACGCGTGGCGGGCCCTTCTCGGCTCCAAAACCCTCTCTGATTCTCGTATTTGAGTACGACACCTTTGTCCAGCTGTGGGCACTTACTGGCTACTGCTTTACTTAACTTTACTGCTATTATATTCGCTGCTTTATGTTTTGCTTTTCCTAGCGATAGTTATTAATTGCCAACTTGTTACACTTCAATGTACAGTCACCATTAAAATTTATTAATCAATTAATGCAATGTGCCATCGATAGCCGGGAGATTAATTAAAACATTATTAATCTAACCGCTGTTCGCTACATTAAAGTATTTGTAACATTTGAATAATTAAGCAATGTCCATTCCTATGACCTAGTATCAAGATTTATATCACAGTGATAGTGAAATGATAACCTTAATTGCTTTTCTAGATTAGTTGCTGCCAATTGGATTATCTTATCCCATTGGTCAGAATATAAAGAGTCGGTAAGTTAGTAGAAATCTATGTATGTGTCATTCTCCATTAAATATGTATATTTATTTACTATATGATAGTAAGCATTTAACCACTAGGTAATTATACGTAATTGTGTTGAGTATAGTCAGTAAAATGGTAGAGTCGGGAGAGGAAGACCTGGGCGAATATTTCACGATCAAATCGGAGACGTTCTGAAAAAAGGCCAGGTCTTAGGTACTCTAGACCAACGAGCATGCATGCGAAAATTGATGAAAGTGGAAGAAGCGAAAGATGTATGTCAGGACCGTAGCAAGTGGAAGAAGATTGTCTCTGCCTAATCCGTTGGGAACAAGGCGTTAATATATACATACATACATAGTCAGTAATGGCGTTTATAGTCTAGAGGATCAAATAACTGTTTTACCAATAAAAACATTTTGTTTCCCATATTGTTATCAAGTGCATAGGTTCAGAAATATACATATCAAAACTCAAGTCTCTGTTTCATTTGGTTTTTGAGATAAGTGTGGAGGAAAAAAAAGTGTATAGATGAACCTATATAAAACTCTGACATCACTTATGTTTAAAGAGATTCCTGTTATTATTCAAAGCTTAGTAAAATCCTAGATATTAGACATAACTGTGTGTAGGCCAGAATTCCCTATTTTGGCTTACACACCTCTGCAAAACATTCTCTTCTTTAAAGTTAAAAAAAGTGGAAGTGCCCACAGCCGGGGAAAAGCCTCTTTCTCAAATATTTTTGAGAGGGTTTAGGAGCCGGGAAGGGCCTGCCGCGCTGCGCCAGTGCGGGTTGGCGGGCTTCACATATTCTCGAGTAAAAAATTGCCATTAACAGTTTTAGTGGAGCCGGCATCGGGGATCGAACCCATGTCATTCGCGCTCTTTGATACTTAAGTGAGCGCCTTGACCACTACACTACCACGCCTCCACGGTTCTCTTCTTTAAATAGTCAAAATTAAATAACACTTATGAATAGATGACTTCTAGATGACTTTTAGCAAAGCAATGGGTTATAAAAGTAACAAACGATTTCTTCACTAATTTAACTTTAAACTTAAATTTAACCAAATTATCGTTACTTTTACTTTGGTTACTTTGGTTATAATATTATTTTGAAATTTATATAATTTATAATTTTCTCTTTAATGCCATGATAAATAAAATGGTCGGAGATCTGGTCAGGAAAAAGTAGTCACCACCGAATGAACAGATCATACCATTGACTTTTTCAAAACTTAAAGATGCCGACGGGCTCACCGCCTGTCACGTTTATCCAAGTAATCTCTGGTAAAAACTGGGTTGAAACGACTAAAATAAATGTCTACCTGATGACCTCTGATCAACCCAGTGTTGGATACCCAGCTGTGAGAAATTTTATAAACGTATTGTTGATGTCCAATAACTTTTTTTTACATTTGGTTAAGACAGTTCTTCTGTTTTCGATGTATATGTGAATGAAATCGCGTGCGACAGCTAGTATGTCAAATGATTATAACCAATTAAAGTCCCTCTGTTAGGTTATAAAGCTTAATAACGCACCAGAAGCTACACTATTCAAGTACAAATTGAAATAGCTGAATTCGAGTCGAGGAACTCACTCGAAGCCGTGTTTGTTTGCTATGAGATTTATTACTAGTTTTTTTTTTTTTTTTCATGAGCGTTCCCCCGAGTCGTGCATCGAGCATTAGCTTAATTAAGCTAATGAATTAGATTAAGGGCGGTCAATGGCGCCGTGGCTGTATGATTTGTGACCGTCGCCGGCGATGCGCCAACGGATTAACTATCGGACAATTCCTATTAATATCTGTCAGCGCGAGATCGTCATTTGTCGAGCCCGATCCGATGCGATCATCGATTTCACGAGCGAACACCGTGCGGAGAGACAAAGACGTGAATACAACAATCTTAGCATGTGTTCTGTTATCTTTATATATATATATATATATATGAAAGAAAGAGACAACACACACAGAACATGTTAAATCAAAAATAATAAAAAAAAAAAACGTAAGGTATGTACAAAATAAATCGGAAGTAAGGTCAGTTTCACAATTAAAGAAATATAATACATTGTGCGTGTCTTATGACTGGATTAATAGGTCTCCAGATCAGTTTATTGTCAAGCCTTAGAGCCTGACGCTGGTTTTCACCTGGAACCTATTTTCATCACGGATGTTAAATATAAAGCATACTGAAAACATATATTACGTAACCCAAAAAATAAGCATAACATAAAATAAGAAATAAATGAATGTGATACTTCTATCTAATATATATTAAATGTACGCACAGGTTTCCACGCAATATTTTCAACGTTATTAGTAACAGTTTTAGTGTTACTTACCAGCTTGTAAATAGCCTACTGTAGGACACGGGCCTGTCACATAATGAATATTTGTATACATAGTCACGGTTGCACATAGCACATAGGAGCTGCAGTTCCCGGCCTTTAAGGATATTTGAGGAGAGAAAGGATGAGGGGAGTGGAGTTGACCTTCGGTTACCTCACTCACCGAACGAGACGCAGATGCAGAAGATGCGTCTACTTAATGTAGGTATTCTGCGAGGTCGTACAACATCAGGAATTTCTTTTATTTTCTTTAGAATGCAGCCCGAAAAGAAGTCGTTACATATTGGGTATCTACTGAATCTCCAAACCTTGATGGGGTAGGTCCGAAAATCTATGATTTGAGGGTGCCTGTCAAAAGGACAGGGATAGCTCGGGATATATATGAATCATAGAAAGATTTTTATGGTCTCCCGGTGGCTCAGGAATCGGAGAGAAACAATAGAAATCTTAATTATGACACGTTATGAGCCAAGTTATAAAGCATTTATTAACAATAGACAAGTCTACGTAGCCTTATCTAAATAACGTTTGAAAGTTATAACTGTGAATCACGGTGAGTCGGCTAAATATAGGTTGTGTTGTACTGCATGCGCTTAGCGATCCGAAGCTGCAAAATAATACGTAATTATTGACGGCGAACGCGTGCGTGTCGAAGCACTTTTGTGATATCCCACGAGATCCAGACAAACGTGATGCATTGTACGCTGAACATGGATTCTGAATCTAGTGGAGAATAGGGTTGTGCGCGAAAATTACTCGCGTAACCCTTACCACGTCACAACAGTAGAAGGAGAACAGGAGAAAGAGCTTACCACTTTTAAACTCTTTAAAGGTGGTAGGCTCCTTCTCCGCCTAGGAGTCGTCCGGATAAGTACCACCATCGTACCTAATTCAGTTCCCAATCAGCAGTGCAATCACTGCTGAGTTTCGATTTCAGAGGTTTTAATGATGTCCTCCTGACCGATTTAAACCACGGCGTTACACAACTTCCGAATACTATCGGCAGTTGTCAACTGCGCAGGAGACATTATAGTGCCGTGAATGTACACGCGAATACTCAGACACTTGCTCGTCTTCACCTTCTCATAACAGATGTAACGTTTATGCGATAGATCAGAGGAAGACACGGGACAAACGCAACATAACTAGACCAGACAAGGAAAACCTATGATCTGTGTCTTTGCACAAATATTCACTTAGGCTGGAGTTCGAACCCAGGACATGGCTCTGCAGTTGGGCGCACTAACAACTAAGGTATGCTAAGCGAAGTATAATTGTGGTAATTAATTGTTCACTTAAATTCGATAGTATTATTAAAAGGAAAGCGAAAACAACTAAAATGGTGTGTAGCATTTATAATAATTTTTAATTTTTCAAGCTATGTATCACTGTATGTTTTCCGAATAAAATAAAATAAAGTAAAATAAAAAATTAAGTCCAGAATGGAGAAGGAGCTGAATTGCCGTCGACGAAAGACAATCTGCTTCCCCTTTCCTACCCGGGGGGATCGTATATGTCGGCTGTGGTGTCAACATGGTCTTGGACTATAAGGATGTTTGCACTAGATTAAAAGTTAAATGAATAAATAAAACAGTTACGTCAGCAACGTTCTGTTATATCTCGTCACAGGTCGATGAAGGCATGGATAAAACACTCCGAAGTCACTTTTCACTGCGAACTCAAGTTGTCGCACGACTCCGATTGACGTGGAGTGAAGCGCGGTCGGCAGGGAGCCATCCGCGCTCTGCGCCGTGTCACTTCCATGGACTGTTTGAAGGAAGTCGCTGTACGTAGCTAAGTTGATTTGTGCGTACGTCGGGCAGTCGTCCGGCAGTCGATGCCAATGATTTCACTGTACTGGATGTGTTGCAAACGTTTCCTATATAATTGTACTTTCATGATATATTTTGTTTCTTTTTCAGAGTTCAAAAGATTCGTTGTAACAATTTTTTTTATTTCCCTGCCAGAACAGTTTCCTTCTGAAATGATATTCTGAATCCATGCGAATCATATCTTTTTTTTCAATATCGTGTCTTTGATCTTCTTAATTATATTACGGATGCTGAGCGGAGTATATGAGTATTTATTATATACATTGTTATTTTCTCATACTGTAAAAATTTGTTATCTAATGTATGTATGTATATATTCACGCCTTGTTACCATCGGGGTAGGTAGAGACAATCTTCTTCCACTTGCTACGATCCTGACATACGTCTTTCGCTTCTCCCACTTTCATCAATCTTCGCATGCAAACTCGTTGGTTTAGACCCCTTGACCTGGCCTTTTTTCAGAACGTCTCCGATTTGATCGTGAAATGTTCGCATAGGTCTTCCTCTTCCGACTCTACCATTTACACTCGCCTTATATATTTCTTTCGTCAACCTACTTTCATTCATTCTCTCCACATGTCCAAACCAGCTCAGCATCCCTTTCTATACCCATACCTATCCTCTACTGTAGCCTGCCTGCGGACAGTGGAAAGAGTATTGTTATTCTGTAAAAGCGAAATTATATGTGCTAAATAGTGTAATGCAGGTCATTTCACAAATCAGTTCATAGTGCACTATTGTGATTTTAATTTGTGGATTTTTGGATTTCTATATACTTTCAGTTCCGTATGCCTTTAACCTTTATGCCTCCCTATACGTAATGACATTGTATCGATAAAATTTTTCGGAGTTTCTTTCTCCAGTTTCTTCTAAGAAGAAGAGAAGTAAGTATTTTAAAAAGTAAGAATGCATTCATAATTTCTTTACGTGTAAAAAATCGGTTTTATTTTAAGTTACTATGCTGTTATGAATTGTTACAAAGTTATTAAAAAAAAAATCTGCCAACTGTAAGTCAGGGTTCCGTATAACCGCACAATATATCTGTGTTATGTGTTAACCAAAATAAAAGAGTTTACTTTCATTCAGTTCGTGGTTTCATAACGCGTGCCCGACTCTCACTTGGCCGGTTATTAACACATATTCTTTGGTAATATAGACAGATGAACGCACGGACAGATAGACGGCGTGGTAATAGAACTCCGTAAGTAACCCCCTCCCCCCCCCCACACACACACAAAGGACCCTAATTTAAGTCCGAACTGTAATGCCATTATGGTAATAAGCATGTCAGACGCCTTTAAATACTTCAATAAAGTGAACATCGATGGAATCAAGCAATGCATTTGAATATATCAGATCGCGCATCACCACAAATCAGGGTACCGTTATCCGTAGAGTCCATTACTTAGAAGCCGGCCCGGGCGCTGACATTTCCTCGGCGGGGGCGATTTCAATCACCACTGTATCGGGATCCACGCCCGTTTTTATATGGAATCGTGCCGATACAGGGATACATGCATTAGTTAATCTAGTCTCGGGAACCTGAGATACGAACCCGGGATCTCGGAGGTATCTCATTGGTTTATCAACGCGAGTCACGTGGAGATTGTTGCTGGTGTGAATTTATTTATTTACAATGCTTTATATGATTGATAGCACTGTTATGTATCAATAAGCACTACAGATTCACTTACCAAAGACATCTCTGATTACGTTATTTTTCGAAATATTCTTCAATGTTATAATACGTTTTTTTTCTATTAGAAATGGTCTTAATTGTTTAACAAATACTTTAGATCTCTTTTGAACTTTTTATATGATGTCGTTAGTACTAAGGTAAAAAATAACTTGTTTTTTTTTTAATATAATTATTTAATGTTTTTATTTAGTTTTAATTATTATTCTTTGTGCATAGGTATTTAGAAATATTCTACTAGTATTTACCGACCACAGATCATAAGAAATAGTAATAAATAGAAAGTAACAAAGTCTAATTGACGTTAAAAATACATTTTTAATCTGGTATATGTGAGGAGCTGGTGTCTGAGATAGGCATGGGGTTGCCCGAATTACAGGTCACCAGGACCTAATTAGATTTTATAGATTACTAGACTAATAGTGGGTTTCAGTATTTGTTATGTTCACTACATCAGACTATTTTAGTCCAATATAGTACATAGACAATAGTCCAATACTGAATATAGATAAGGGTCTAATACTGAACATAGATAGACCTTTAGAAAGTAAAAGTAAAGCAGAATAGAATGCATTTCTTGAATGGGTTGTCCATTTTGCAACGATTGCTCGATAATATCTTGTCAACTCTTACATCTTCGAACGTCGACTTAAAAGAAATAATGTTTTATTAATTACCAGTCGACGTTAACGAAACTCTTTGCTAGGTAAATAAGGGTGGCTCTACACTGGTTGAAGTCTTTTCTTTATTTAAATAAAATTATACGTCGTTTTGGGAATATTCTGGAATACTCGAAAAGGTAGTTTGAAATTCGGGACTATATGAAGAGCGCTGAATTGAGCTAATTACAGTTCAGTAGTGAGTTTTTTTACTTTTTTATAGAAGGGCAAGCGATTATGCGGGTTACCTGATGGTACCCAGATGAGCAACAGATGCGAAGCCCGCCTTTAAAAGTAGTAGAGTTCTGAAGTAAGTGGAAGAGGATGGTGTAAAAGGAGGAAAAAGACATGAAGCGAAGGCAAAGTGACCAGTGCAGGAAAAGACAGAGGATTGATTGCTGGCACGAAGAACTGTGAAAAAAATCACGGGCGAGAAATAGTACATCGAGGAAGAATCTCTGTAATCTTTGTAAGATTGGTACGGGGTAGAGCCAAGCGGCGGCTTTTTTTGCTGCTCTAATAGACCGGTTACACCGAGGGTAGTGCCGCGGTCTCACCGAATGCCGGCGTGAAGTAGAAGCATCTAGTGCTTCTGCGTTTCGTTGGGTGAGTGAGGTGACCGGAGCCCCTCTTCGCCCTCCCTGAACCCCCATCCCCACCATCCCCCTCATAGCCCAAATATCCTTAAAGACCGGCAACGCATCTGCAGCTCTTCTAGTGTTGCAGATGTACATGGTCGACGGTCATGAATTACCATCGGATGAGCCGCTTGCTCGTTTCTCCCCGTAGCTCGTAACAATATTTACCACACGCTTGGCATTCGGGTCGGTGGGTATGGTTCCCGTAACCCATGACTAGCCTGTGGAATTATGGATCGGAAAATTGTGATAGATTTTTGGGACAGACTGTTTGGTTGCCAGACCCTTGTTTGTTATCTAACAGCGTGCACCACATGCAGGCGTGATTGGCGTTGAAAGTAAAAAGATGGTATATTTCCCCTTAAACACTTTTATAATGCAGACAGTCTAATTGCGAGTAAACGTCTAAAAGTAGCTGGCTGTTAGTGTCCATTGCTGGGCAAAGACTTCTAAGGTTGGCGAGCTTCACATATCCTTTGAAATAATATTTTTTATTATTTGTCAGACATATCGTAAATACAGCACTTATAATTGCTCTTAACAATTTTAGTGGTACCGGCATCGGGGATCGAACCTATCACTCGCACTCTATGAAACTAGAGCGAGCACCCTGACCACTAGCCTACCACGGCTGATGTATGTAAAATTAGACAAGTTCTCGAACCTTAATTTTAGAATCATGCGCCAATGTCACACGCTTAGATACAGTATTTCCGCAATCAGCGATACCTCCCGATAGGCCGTACCCGATTTATGGTTTCAGCGTATATGTGGTTTTAATTACTGCAGATCGCAACGCTCTCTATCCTCGACACGTTTCCGATCGTTATCATTTATATGGGCGACATTTTTAATGGTTATTGTATCTGGTGGCATTTAAACCATTGTTCAAACGGTTGAAAACTGAACATAACTTACGCTGTTAAGAAGCTGGAGAATACAATTAACTGTCTTATACTTTAGAGAGAAGCTAATGCTGATTATAAAGTAGAGACTTAGAAATTTTTCGTTATTGTAAAAAAAAAATATGTAATGTCTACCACCGCTTCTTAATGAGGATCCTCTGACGGAGAAGAAATAGACAAAAGAAACGGTAAGTAAAGAACCGGAGGTATCCTCTTTTTTTTGTTTATTTTTACAAACATTTAATACAAACCATATTAAATAGGCAATTGCAAAGCATATTCTTTTATTTATTTATTTGTTCCATTTCGAAAAATTAACTAGGAACTAACATTACTAACATTCCAGTTAACTGCTCAAACTAAGCATTATAGCTTGTATCTGGAGGAGTGGGCTTCCGGTTACCTCACTCGCCGAACGAAACGCCGAAACACAAGATGCCTCTACTTCACGCGGGTACTACCCCGGTCGCGAAGGCCCATTCGTTCAGCAGCAAAAACCGCCGCTTTGCTCTATCGCGCATAAAAAAAAAAGAAACGAGATCAAACGAGCCGGATATACTCATGGCCACCACCTACACTGTTAGTTCAATCGTGCTCTGCTGTTGCAGACGTACGTGGGTGACGGTAATCACTTACCATCAGGTGAACCGCTAGATCGCTAGCCCACTTTCCCATGAAAAAGAAAAAATCAAACTTAAGTACCTACTTCATAAACTGAATGTCAACTTAATTTAAATATAATGATTTCTTGTAATCTCGCAAACACTACCCCGCCTCCCTCCTTTGGTGTGACCACCAAATTAGACGCGATAAATCCGTAAATAATAGTTCCGTTTCAATTTTAATAATTGCTGACTGAAAATAAAGAAGTGATTGCTCGGCGTCATTACATTAAAAAAAAAACGTTGTCAACACGACAGACGTATTATACGCGCGACAAGCCCTTGTAGGATGAACACGGGTATCGCGTGTCTCGCTCGAAACGTTATGTAAATCGTTATTGATGGGCGTAAGGAGCCGGTGGCTGTGCTCGCTTAATCGGTTCACACTAATGCTTTATAGACGATGGAGATTCATCCGATATTGTTTGTTTGCTTCAACTATGTTTGTCACCATTGTTGCGACGTTGCGAATAATCTATAAATCAAACGTGGTAGAGCCAAGCGGCGGGTTTAGCTGCTGCTCGAATGGGCCGGCTCGACCGGATTGATACCACGGCCTCGCAGAATACCGGCGTGAAGTAGAGGCATCTTGTGCTTCTGCGTTTCGTTCGGTTAGTGAGGTAACCGGAGGCCCACGTCCCCTCCCTATCCCCTCCTCTTCCCTCCCATCTCCCAAATATCCTTAAGGACCGGCTACGCACCTGCAGCGTCCATGGTGTTGCAGATGCATGTGGACGACGGTAATCACTTACCATCAGGTGAACCGCTTGCTCGTTTGCCGTATTTTCCATTAAAAAAAAATGGGTAGGCTGTTATAACCGATTTTGGCATGAAACAATTTCCGTAAACCATTTTTCGCCTAACCGACTGATATATTGAAATGGCCTTGTCGCTCCGTATGCTCCCTTACTTATTCATTTTCCAATAACTCTTGGGAAAAAAAAAGGTCTGGTGTAAATTACTCTGTGTAGCGGAAATAAGCTCACACGAGGCACGCAGGCATTTTCATCGAGTTCATAGTAACTATGAACTGCTATTAGAATTTATTTTTACCTTTTTTCATCGTTGTGTAAGCTTTGCTTATTAATGCTATAAAATACATAATTGTTGCGTGTCACAATAGCCGAGGATAACACGTGTATTCTTGTTATATTGAGTTACGTGTGTGCGATGCACACCTGGAGTTTCATTATTATCCTTTTTTTTTAAACTTTACATACATTTTTACTGAAAAACACCGTCGAAAGTTGACATGCGTTTCATGAAATTTACTCACACGTTGACTCTCTACGCTCCAAAACCATCTTTACAGAATCTTTTTCGTTTCTAGATACTAACCTAGGAATAAACCATCCTTAATGGAATTATTATTTACAAAATAATTTTGATACGTTTTACGCAGAATGTGCTCACAGTAACTAATTGTATAAGAATTAAAAGCTGATGGTTGCCCGTGTTAACTATGACTTAAACCAAAATGAAACGCGAAAAAATCCGTAAATCCGTTTAATTTAAAATGCGTAGTGGTCGTAAATACAAGAGATCATTATATCATTAATTACTTAGGCTTATAACATGGATTCTAAATTCGAAACCAATATATACTTCATGCATTTTGGATAAAAATATGTGTAATATGTGTTTTTACCAAACTAATAACACGCATCGTATATGCAATGTGAAATAATAGTAATAATAATTAATGTGTTTCGGACCTAAATATTAGAACTTGCTTACTATTGCTTGGCGGGAATCGTAAGCAATACCTAGAGTATAGGTGAGTGATTTGTTATAAAATATGAAGATAGTGGATAGAATACAGTTGTCTTTTTGTTCTTTTTTTTCACTGCTAAACGCACACATAATTTTCACATACTGTCCGGATGTACGTCAGACGATTCATATCTTCATTTGTGAGTTGTGAAGCATACACTACAATATTAATAGGGTCGCGTGCGTGACGCAGTATATCATAACGCCACTTTGGCTAAGCTTCTTAGAATCGGCAGCCGCACTTTTTCAAAGTTTTCCGATTTAAAAGCGACGTCATAATTTTATATTTATCCATTTCATTAAATAGCTTGGGATGCATTGGTGTAGATCATGATGATAGGGGTTAGGCAGTTTCTGATTCTTTTCATCTTTTGAAATGAAACCTAAAGATATTATTTACGAATTTTATCGCGTTTAATTAGATTTTTTTCAAAATCTCGAAGTTTCGTTAAATATTCGTGGTCACGGGGGCACTGACCTCCTGGTGTCATAGTAAACCCGATTGCCGCCAGCTTTATAATTATTAATTTTTGGTCCGATCTACGCAGGATGAGCGTTCGGTATCTTGACGTTGTGCAGTGGTATGCTCGGTTTTAGGTTTAATTTTATTAATTATCGGATCCCAAGCGGATGGTAGCACTCAGTAATCTTCTCTATTGAAATAAGGATGCTATTTAATTTCAATAGCCTCGCGAACCATCCTTGGCAGGAATTTCTGCCTTTTTTTTTAAAATCACAACATATTGATGGGAAGTAGAGGCATCTTGTGCTTTAGCGTTTCGTTTGCTGACGTAACCGGATGCCTACTCCCCCTCCCCATCATCCTCCTCATCCTCACCCCCCTAATAGCCTTAAAGGTCGGCAACGCACCTGCAGCACTTCTGGTCTTGCATATGTACGTGGGCGACGGTAATCTCTTACCATCAGATATTAATGCTATTAAAACCGGTAGGAGTTAGGGCAATCTTTGGGGGAGGCCTATGTTCAGCAGTGGACTTCTGATAGGCTGAAATGATATGTATTGATTTTAAAAACCAATTTACGTCGAGCAGTGCCTTAAATCCGCTATATTCTACATACACACACATGCAAATATACGTATACATACAAACAGTAGGCAGAGGATCGTCCACTCTAATTTCACCCTTATCGACGGCAACTCTAGCCGAGGTCTTACACCTCCTTGGGTTGCTGCGAGCTCACATCGTTTTTGACCCACCTAGTTTATGTCGAAGGTCTTTCCTACGTTACCAGGGGACGCAGTGCACCGCGGCGCAGAGCGTCGGATCAGCGCCACCAGCCTTATAGCTCCTTAAACTATTTCGCTTCCGGGCTTTCTGCTCACGCGTCTCTTGCACCGAAGTACTCAATGTCACCGGGTCAGCAGCTTGTGTCTAATTCCGCTTACGAATTAGTCGGCCCGCCGCTTTTTTTTTTTTTTTTTTTATATAAGAAGGGGGCAAACGAGCGTGCGGCTCACCTGATGGTAAGTGATCACCGACGCCCACGAACATCCACAACACCAGAGGAGCTACAGATGCGCTGCCGGCCTTTAAGGAAGGAATAAGCTCTTTTCTTGAAGGTCCCTAAGTCGTAACTATTCGGAAATACTGCTGGCGACAGCTGATTCCACAAAGTCGAAGTGCGTGGCAGAAAACTTCGATTAAAACGCACTGTGGTGGAATGCCAACCATCTAGGTGGTATCGATGGAACTTCGAATTCAGTCGCGATGTACGATGGTGAAACTCAGCAGCTGGGATCAATCCGAACAGTTCCTCAGAACATTCCCCGTGGAAAATTTTGTAAAAATGCAAAGAGAAGCAACATCTCTTCGCAAGGCCAAAGGATCAAGCCGATCAGAGAGAGCTTGGTCGCCGACAATTCGAGCCGCTCGACGTTGGATGCGGTCAAATGGAAGGAGTTGGTACTGGGGTGCCCCTGCCCAGAGATCAGAACAGTATTCCATGTGGGGCCGAACTTGCGCCTTATAAAGTTGCAAACGGTGGACCGGCATGAAATACTGTCCCGCTCTACAGAGCACACCAAGCTTTTTGGAGGCCAATTTGGCCTTTCCCTCCAAGTGACCACGGAACTGAACGTCGCTCGATATGTCAACGCCAAGGATTCTGATACTGGCTGAGGCAATAAGGGAATGTTCTCAAAAGAGGAGAAACGACAAAGGGTTCTTTTTAGCGGTGAACGCGCAAACCTGTGTCTTTTTGGGGTTGAATAGGACCAAATTACGTCGACCCCAATCCGAGACTTTGAATAACAAGGTCTCGACTTCAGACACAAGTTTGTTCCGGCACTA
The DNA here is from genome assembly GCA_029286595.1 of Bhutanitis thaidina. NCBI lineage: Eukaryota > Metazoa > Arthropoda > Insecta > Lepidoptera > Papilionidae > Bhutanitis > Bhutanitis thaidina. The sequence goes on along the minus strand of JAGSMS010000028.1, from coordinate 8,941,315 downwards.
GTTGACGTGGTCCCGAGAAATATTCGCACGGCCTGTATATAGGGCATCACCCGTGCTGTCGTCTGCATAGCAATGAATGCTACTGATTTGTAGCATGTCGTTGATATGCAGAAGGAACAGAGTGGGAGATAGCACACAGCCTTGTGGAACACCAGCATTCACGGGTTTGGGGTCCGAGCATGCACCGTCGACAACAACCTTGATGCTCCGATCCGTGAGGAAGCTGGTGACCCAGTTGCACAACCTCTCAGGAACCCCGTAAGATGAAAGCTTTGAAAGAAGCGCTTTATGCCAAACCCTATCAAATGCTTTCGCTACGTCCAGACTAACCGCCAAAGCCTCCCCCTTAGACTCAACTGCTTCTGCCCATCGGTGAGTCAGGTAAACTAGAAGATCACCAGCTGATCGTCCGCGACGGAAACCGTACTGTCGGTCACTGATCAGCTGGTGTTCCTCCAGGTACCTCAGGAGCTGGGTGTTGATGAGTGACTCCATTATTTTAGATAACAAGGGGGTGATGGCAATAGGCCTGTAGTTGGACGGATCGGAGCGGTCGCCTTTTTTGGGTATTGGATGCACAAATGCTGTCTTCCAAGATTCCGGGACGACGCCTGAAGAGTAGGAGTGCCGGAAAAGACGCGTGAGAACCGGTGCCAACTCAGGGGCACACATCCTCAGCACAATTGGAGGGATTCCGTCCGGCCCACTCGACTTATGAATGTCCAGGGAGCGGAGTGCCTTTCGCACTGACCTCTGCAGAAACTGAATTTCCGGCATGGAGCACTTACACCACGGGATGGTAGGTGGAGAGTTTCCCCGGTCATCAAGAGTCGAGTTGGATGCAAAAAGAGAGCCCAAGAGATCGGCTTTCTCTTTTGCAGTATGGGCCAGCGAATCATCCTCCTTGTGTAGAGATGGGAGAGATGGCTGACAGAAATTTCCCTGGACAGCCTTGGCGAGAGACCAGAATGCGCGGGATCCCGATGGGAGGCGAACTAATCTCTCGCCAATTCTGCCAATGTGCTTTAACTTTGCCGTAGCGATAACTCTTTTGAAGGACCTGGAGGCAGAGTTGTACTCGTTTTTAAGAGCACTGGTTTTTGCATCCCGAGACGCCGATGCATCGTCCCAGGCCTGGTAGCACTTCCGCTTTCGGCGTGACGCTATTTTGCAGGTGCGACTAAACCAAGGCTGGGATTTACCTCCGACAGGCACTGCAGAGAACGGACTTACTGCTGACTCAGACATAACTGTTTATTTTTTCTTTCTTTTGAAAAACGTTATCTTCCTATTTAATTATTTTTTAATAATTATAATAATTTTTTAGCTTACATACATAAATTGCACATGGACAAACACCCAGACCAGGAACTAATTATTTGTAGTCCATACAAATCCAACTAGTCCCGTGCGGGAATCGAACCCGCGACCCACGGCGCCGCAGCTAAACGCTTAGCCACTACGCCACCGAGCCGTCCACCCTTCTAACTGTCACCGTCTTCAGTGAGAGTACAGCAACCTTACCCGCGCGTGACAAAAAAAGGACAGTCATGGATGAAACGTATTCCGTTACGGCTATTATCTAACTTACTACAAATAATTATTGTTTCTTAAACCGTGACTGCAAATCATTACGGGTACAGTTAGAAGACGAGTAGTGCTGTTATAAGGCGTCGTAACACTGTAGCGGCTAACATTATGGACTATTTGATAAATGGTTCTCAATATAATATTTTGTAATATCATTATTTATTACAATCGATGAACCCAGACGCGAGTGAATTAATCAAACGCCATTGTAATGGTATGAACGACTAGAGGATAGAGTAGGCAAATGTATACTTATATAAAATTCTTTGGATGTATGTATGTTTAAATATATTTACCGGTCTTTCATTGCAAACTGTATCAGGATGCTCAAAATTGCTCAGCGGTGTGTGGAAAGGGCTATGCTAGGTGTTTCTCTGCGCGATAGAGTCTGCAGCAGAACTAGGATAACCGACATAGCCGTTGAGAATAGCCAGCTGAAGTGGCAATGGGCCGGACAAATAGCTCGCAGAAATGACCACCGTTGGGGAAGCAAAGTACTCGAGCGGCAACCACGTACAGGCAAACGAAGTGTGGGACGAGTGACGACCTGCGCAGTATCGCGGGAAGTTGATGGGTTCAGGTGGCTCAGGACCGAGCTTTGTGGCAGCCTTAAGACGAGGCTTATGCTCAGCAGTGGATTTGTGATAGGTTGAAATGATGAAGAAAAATGATCGATCTGTCGTACTGCCCCACAAGATGGAGTGACAACCAGTACAATATTGCGGAAATTCGATGGATGTAAGTGGCTCAAAACCGAGCTTTGTGGTAATCTTTAGGCGATGGCCATGTTCAGCAGTGGACTTATGATGCCGATGGTGATGACCGGATTTTGAAGATTTTTTTTAAATTGATCCTTATGATCTCGGAAGTACTATATGCTATATTTTATTCTGCCTAATATTACAAATATTTGTAAGTTTGTCTTACAATCGCGCTTATAGGGCTGAAGGATATGCACGAAATTTGGGAGATATATAAATAAGGTTTTACATATATTAGCATATAATATCTAATAGTCCAAACTTTTTAACGCAATTAAGAGTTTTCTCGACATATAATCTGTACCCACGCGAGCGAGTTCGCGGGCAGCCGCTAGCTAGTTTTTTATATTTTAGTTGAAGTAGACACTTGAGATTTGAAATTGACGTTTTATTTATATGAGTGCAATTATGTGAACAGTTTTGGTAAATATTTTCTTAACGTTAGAAGTAAGTACTTCAAGTATCGACTTTTTTTTTTGATTTGCTTGTTTGTAAGCATTTAATTTATTCGAAAATGAAGTCACTGTACTTTGGAGAAGTTTGTATATAATACTTTTTTTTATGGGAACTGGCGCAGCTAGCAGGTGGCTACTTTGATTATGGCAAGTGAATACCGAAGCCCGGCTACATTTGCAACACCAGAGAAGCTGCAGATGCGTTGCTGGCCTATTAGGATATTTGGGAGAAGGGAGGGAGGAAGAGAAGAGGAATGAGAAGGGGGAGTGGGCCTCCGGTTACCTCATTCAGCGAACGAAACGCAGAAGCACAATATGTCTCTACTTCACGCCGGTATTCTGCGGGGAAGTGGTACCAAACCCGGTCGACCCGGCCAATTCGAGCAGCAGCAAAGCCGCCGCTTGGCTCTACCACGCTTAAGACTTGAATTCAATTTCAATTTCAATATTACCCCTTGCATTCCCCGAATGTTACAAAAGTCTCTATTGTCGGTGTTCTAAAATAGCTATATGACGTCATCTTGCTACCTTTGAACCGTCAATTATTCTCTATGAAACTGACTAACGCTTCTGTGAATTTTAATAAAAATTGTTATGTTGCCGCTCTGAATCATTCACAGAGACCTCGTATTAATTAGAACGAATGTCCCGTCAGCGACGAATGTGGACCGAAAACAATTCGCGTCGTGAGAATTTCCTGCAGAATGTGATGAATGTTTTTTTTTTATTGCCATCTCGCAACCGCTCCAACCGGATCTATGAGCTCGAAATGTTTGAGTCACCAGTTGTAGATTGAACATCCCCACATTCAATGCAGGTTTAGGTCTGTGTCCGCCCCCTTACTTTCCGTGGGTTACGTTATTAGGGACGGCTCAGGGAGACGCCTTGAAAATCGCAATGTCTATTGACAGATGGCGGGACAACAATCCGTCACGGCAGCGGCATCTATGGTCCTCAGTGTCTCGTACTGCGACTGCCTCCTTATGTTAGAAGCCTATAAATTCTGCAGTGAAATATTAACATAGTTGTAAAGTAATCTATAGCATATCTTACACACACACACGTAGGCTATACTGGGAGGTAGTATTTCTATTCATATCTAGTAGAAAGAAAAGTACTTTATTCTTTGCCTACACTCAAGTAACACATAGAGAAACTTAATTAACATAACAAAAAAAAATAAGTATTGACTTGCAGCAACAAAACGGCATCCGACTCAGCATAATGCTATGTATGGATGTATCCACCCCTTGTTCCCAACGGGGTAGATAGAGACAATCTTCTTCCACTTGCTACGGTCCTGACATACGTCTTTCGCTTCTCCCATTTTCATCAATCTTCGCATGCATACTCGTTGGTTTAGAGTACTCTTGACCTGGCCTTTTTTCAGAACGCCTCCGATTTGATCGTGAAATGTTCGCCTAGGTCTTCCTCTCCCGACTCTACCATTTACACTCGCCTCATAAATTTGTTTCGTCAACCTTCTTTCATTCATCCTCTCCACATCTCCAAATCAGTCCAAATCATCTACATCATTGCTTCTTTATTATCTTTATTCAGCTTTTATCACGGATATGTAATAGAGAATACCTAGAGGATTGGTAATCATGTCCTTACTTGCGTTTACGCAGTAGAATTTTTTTTTGTTACGATCGTATGTAATGTATATATGTATAATACATCTATAGTAAATGTAACTAGCTGTAAAAGTCAAAACCTGCTAACAGTACCGCTGATTATGTAATTTCTCAGTGCTGTTAATGTATCACGCCCACATCGTTACTAAACATTTTGAAATTATGCAAAAGACAAACTTCTGCTCTCCTGTTGACCCCAGTTACGTGGGCGGCGGATAATAGAAATCGACAGGTGGCGGGACAATTATCATTGGCCTCTTTTCTTTTTAAATAATTTTAAAAATAGAACATAACATTGTTAGTTACCAGTCATGTAATGGTTTAAAGCAGGCATTCATAGTTTATTCACCAACTGCAAAGTTTTTAAATTGGTAATCATTTTATATCAATAGGATAAAACTAGAAATAGGATTTTTAAAGTAATTTGGCTCTGGGAGTCTGTGTGTGTATCAGCTTATTTTGGATAAGGGACCAAAATGGTCAAGAGAACACTTCCTTTTGTTTGGGAATCCCAAGTTTAAAGGGCCAGTACGTTTTGAAATTGTTTCTCTGTAGTTTCCACTAATATGAGATATATAACATTTCGACCTGCACAGTGTTGCGGGAAGTCGATGGATCTTTGGTGGAGGCCTATGTTCAGAAGTGGACTCGTGATAGGATGATAAACTTTAGCTGAAGACATGGATGTTATTTCTGTCAACTCTTCTCGTATTAACTCGTCTCTTCGTCCTGTGTTCCAGCTATGTTCCATGGATGTGTGATGAATGAATGAGTTTCCCGACGCTTGTCTGTTCAAAACCACCTGCACCATTTTGTGTTCAAATTAGTATGAAACTATTCCACGACTTCATCACAGTTATATATATTTAATATTTGATATTTTATATTTTAGAAGATAAATAAACTGTGTCAACTAGAAGAATGGTATGGGAGCGAGCGTATTTCGAGCGAGCGGGGTTTCACAGTGATCGAAATTTGGATACTAACATTATACACGCGAAAGTTACCCTCTGTTCATTACGTTATGTTACGGCTTGAATGAACTATGACTCAAATGTATCTTGGGTTCAAATATTTTTTTTTTCAAATTATTGTTTTTGTGCAACGCACAAATCATTAGTTTCTGGTGTTTTCTTTTTTTTTTTATTGGAATTTAGTGACAAATGCGCCAACAGTTCACCGGATTGTAAGTGGCTACTATAGGCAATGGACACCTGGCAACAACTTCAACCGAAGTAGGTTACGAATGCGTTGTCTCCTCGGAGGAATAGGATGGAATGCTTCACAGCCTGTAGTTATACTGACTCTCTATATCTAAACCGGAACCCGACAGTGGTTGCGCTACTGTTTGTCGGAGTATACCGCCTAGTGAAAGATGTATCGTTTGGTTGAACTGTTTGGTACTCCATGTCTCATCACTGCATTGGACCCTTCCTTCAAGTTTCGATCTTTTGTTTCGTGCGACCTTTTGCAAGCAAACGGGCGAGTGGTTCACCTGATGGTAAGTGATTACCGTCGCCCACGTACATCTGCAATACCATAGGTGTTCCAGGTGCGTTGCCGGCCTTTAAGGATATTTGGGAGATGGGAGGGAGGAAGAATAGGGGGATGGGGAAGGGAAGTAGGCATCCGGTTACCTCATTTACCGAACGAAACGCAGAAGCACAATATGCCTACTTCACGCCGGTATTCTGCGAGGCCGTAGTACGAATCCGGTCGAGCCGGCCCATTCGAGCAGCAGCAAAAGCCGCCGCTTGGCTCTACCACGCTTAATAAATCTGATAGGGGATGGTAAAGACTAGTTCTGCATCTGAGTTTGCAAGTGAACTTGTTTTTTTTCTGCAGACAATTAAGGAGCGGCTCCCCTGATGTTAAGAAGAGTTGCATGTGTTACCGGTCATTAGAAAGACGTTGGATCTTTTCTTGAAGTTTGCAAAGTCGTCTTATTTTGGAAATACTGCTGCTGTAGTAATGATTTGTAAAAAAATTAAGTAGATTAGAGGTTGAGAGAGGTACCTATCCATCTAGTATACAACTACGGATGCACAGAAAATTAATAACACATGTGCAAAGCTTTACTGAACTGATCGTGCCTCTAGGATTAATCGAGCGGCATCTGGACAAAGAAATCAATTGAGCATTAAAATATATAGCTTACGGTAATGAATTTTAAGTTAAAGCAATAAAGACTATTATCGTATATATAAAATGCCAAACAAGGATTAGATCGTGCATTAAGTGCTTACCCACAATCTGTCAATTGCATTTCAGATTAAACGTTTGTGTCCCGGACTGTTTTATGCTTTATTAAAGCGAGTATAATTTAATAAAGAGATTACGATTTTCGGATTTTGATGTGATACAAAATATCATACACTTTTTATTTATTTTTATTGTGGCATTAGCTACAAGGCCTTTAACAAAAAGAAAACAAAAAGACACATTTTGCTTTAAAAAATATTTATATATATTTTACTCCTTTATTTCATAACGCATACCGCCCCAACGGTGGCATGGACGGATTATGTCGGGCTTGACGGACTAAAATCCTTCGGTCCCACCTTCGGGTAGGAATCGCGCATCGTAATACCCCCCCCCCCCTCATTCACAATAGCGGCGCGTCCCACGCCAGCCTCACGGAGAATATGGAGAATGCGCGTATCGAAATACCAAAATTCCTCTCCCCCCCGACTCCATCTCGGCTGTGAAGGGCAAGGAGAGCGGTGCAAAGCAATTACACAAACACTCCTCACAGTCCGCCAACCCGCATCCGAAGAAGGCTTGCCAAGCCTCGCAACTCCAGCCATCCCGCTTAGGTTTGCCGGCCATGTAGGTTGCTCTTGGTTTACCGTAGGAGGCCAAGCCGCCATGAAGAGGCTAGACTCCTATTCTTTATTTTTGGGAGATGGGAGGGAGGATAAGGAGTGGAATGGGGAGGGGGAGTGGGCCTCCGGTTACCTCACTCACCGGACGAAGCGCAGAAGCACAAGATGCATCTACTTCACGACGGTATTCTACGAGGCCGTGCTACCAATCCGGTCGAGCCGGCCCATTCGAGCAGCAGCAAAAGCCGCCGCATGGCTCTACCACGTTTAGTCTGATGGATGGATTATCATTGTCACCTCTTCACTAAAGTCAAGTCTGTCTGCTGCAGATGAGGTTAACATTTAATGCAATGATAGTCCACTGTTAGTACTACTGTGGTTGTTGTGTCCTTCGCTATGCTTAATAGGCGTCTCGAAGATTTCACTACCTGACTTCTCGTTCTGCTGCTCGTCATCGGTCTGTATGTGTTTTCAGAAGATTAATTTGCTGTACCGAGGCGGCCTAGTGGTACGGGCATTTGCTTTAATTCATGTAAATGGTAACATCGTGAGCATAAAAACTACTGTAGAAATAATAAAAAGTATAGATGTTTAAAAGAAATACTCAGCAAAACAACGCATCGTAAATTCTATCTTAAACATTGCATTTTTCAATGTTGGATTAATGTAGGCGGTATCTATTCATCTTCATTCATTCCTATTACCTATTTATGCCGCAAATCGGAAGTGCGTAATCGAGAACCAGTATAATTACAATAGCTATTAGTTCAATCTCTATTCTAAGAGAAACTATAACCTTCTAACACCTTTGATTGTAGTTGTTTGCTCTTATAACTGTGTGCTCCAACCATTCATCGTCAGGTGAAATGTTTGATCGTTTGTCATTCTATTCAGAAAAAAACAAAATTTTAACAATGTTACATGACCGAAAGCTGGTTTTTTCTACTTACACTTTCTTTAAAAGTCATTAGCATAATATTGACAGATGATATTGTATAGAGTTATTCCGTATTGAAGCTCAAGACATTTGTTGGCACAAACTAATAAAAAAAAACACTTTAATCAATGAGTAAGTCACGAGTTAGCCATCGTACAATTTATGATGTCTTGGATATAAAATACGGATTGCAGAAAGATACATTCAATATCGATTTCCAAAGTATAATATCCAATAAAAACCAAGCAAAAATGGATATAATTTTTAAATTCGAAATTATGTTTTAAAGATAGCATGAAGATATATTTCATGTTTGCTAAATAAATGAAATTTCGATGTCTCAGTATCATGCCAACTGAAGCTGAGTCTCTTTTATATCCCAAACCTTCCAGATAATAGGAAGTCGGAAATTTATTTACCTTCCTTTTTCCGCGTAACTGAAAATATTCACATGACTCCCCGTTGAAGTCTTTTCTTCGCAAGTGCTAACATAAAAACTTGAGTTCGGTTATCTTATTACTTGAATTGACATTTTTTTAAACAGTCGTATTACTTAATTTTTTACTCGCATGAAGTCACTACTGGTTAATCAATAGTTGGTTCTGGCTTAGAAGTTGAACACAATGATTAGCGAAGACATACAGCCGGCGTTCTTAACTAATACTATCTTACGGTTATTCCTTGTTAACTTTCTATGTTTTATTAATAACGAATGCAGGATGGTGGTTTAATAGAATCCCTATTTAATTATCCCTTCCCTTGCCGTAGGAATCAAACGAGTCGACTAAAATATATCCTGGTAAATCTTGTAGCTTACAATATATGGCGGAATACCGGAGGTAGAGCCTGCAAAACTTTGACTTGCGACATACAACGGAATAACCACTTCAAAAATGCTATGACGAAAATAGACTTACCGGAACGTGTAGAAGTGTGAGTTTCTGAGTTGCGTGTGTTTAGTACTGCAATCGCCAATACGCCCGACAAGAGTGACTATTTCGCTAAATCCTAACGACTACGTCGAAAAGTTGAGTATATTTAGTCTAGAGAAGAAGAAGACGAGGAAGAATATCGTTTTATAATCATTACGTACAACGTAATGCATGTGAGTAAATTGCGTGCCACAGTTTCGTTAGTTTATTTATACCTTCGAAGTTCGTAACGCTATAAAATGTTCGGAACGAATCCTTCATTATTACGAATTCTCAACACTTTACCTTTGTTATGCACGCCGTTGGTTTTTTTTTGTATTATTATTATTATTTGTGTTTCGTGTAATGATCGGTAGCCAATCTCGCCTAGTGTGGTCATTAACCACACAGACGGAAGATGGTAAAACGAGATAAGGTAGAAAATATCCATGGTCTCGGTCCGGTTTTTTCTAGAGCGTGACATTAAATTATGATAATTATTAATGCTACGTTTGATTGTCTTTATTCCAGCAGATTACCGTAGACTATTAATGCTTTTTTTATTTATGATAACACGTTTGACTGCAGAACCCCTGCTTTTTATCATTTCATTCTGCTGTCTATCAAGTCGAGCGATATTCAGATTCGTTTATATATCAGACGCTCACTCGCATTATCCGCTTCCAAACATGGATTATCTCTGGCTTGGTAACTGGATGGTGATAACATATTTATAGATTGTATCTATAAATATGTTTTCTTTATATTTATTTGACTCGGTGGTGGTCAGCTGCGACGCTGTTGGTCGTGGGTTCGATTCCCGTACGGGAACGGTATTTCCTGCTGCGGACGGAACGTACGGACTGCAAATAATAAGTTCCGGTTCCGGGAGTTCGTCCAAGTGAAATTTGTGTATGTAAACTACCTCCTCGACGCAGTACAAATTCCTACAGTTTTTTTAAAGGAGACAAACAAGTGAGCGACTCTCATGATAGTAAAAGATAACCAGCGCCCACGAATATCCACAACATTACAGGAGTCGCAGGTCTCAAACGTGATAGAGCCAAGCGGCGGTGTTTGCTGCAGCTCGAACGGACCGGCTCGACCGGCTTGGTACCACAGAGAATACAGGCTTGAAGTAGAGGCATCTTATGCTTCTGCGTTACGTTCGGTGAGTGAGGTGGAGGTATACGGAGGGCCGGACTCCCCCTCCCCGCGCCCCTTTCTTCCCTCTCTCAAATTCCCTTTAAAGCCGGCAACGCACCTGCAGCGCCGCTGGTTGTTGCAGACGTGCGCGGGCGACGGTAATCACTTACCATCAGGTCGTTATTCCTTTCCCATAAAAAAAAAGTGCGAAGCCGGCTTTTGAGAGAGGTTTGTTTCCTTGCCAGTACCTTGTCAGACAAGGAAATACCGATGGGATCAGCCGATTCTACAAAGTCGTAGGTAGTGGTATATAATTACTGTGGCGCTTGGGTTTGATAAAGTTTAATGTATATTCTGGCATCATTCGGTGGTCATAACTTTGTTTATTTGCTGGAAAGGTCCAGATTTTCTTACCTCACCACAATACGACTTTGTTTGTTTGTTTGTTATATGCGTTTTCTTGAATTCAAGATATTATAATAATTCAAACATAAAACGACAGAATTAGTGAAAGTGTTCAATGCAATGTCAGTTAGCCATATTAGTCATATAGAATTTAGTTGGGATTTCAACTTAGTAGGCACAACACTGAGCGAAACTTCAATGATGCATGTCGTGTGCCATGTAGAAATAAAATGATGTGAAATATTGTGTTATTTAGTGTTGTTCGTACAGCTTCGAACAAGTTTAAACGTGTCGAATAATTTTTGTCGATGCCAGCGAAATGATGTAATATGTTATAATGTAAGGAAGTTTATATATCAATATGATATGAACGATAGTATATATAAGAACATTTAGTCTGTATATAGAAGGAAAAAAAGAAAAGTATTTCATTTATTGCTACAATTTTAAACCTTACATAACATAGAATGAAACTGATTAAATAAAATAATTAATACTGAAAACCATATTCCTCACCATTAACTAATTTAAGCCCAGTCTATTTAGAAATACAACATAGAACTCTCCACGAAAGCCAGGGATGTGTTTTGTCAATAATCATCACGCTGGGCTTCGACGCTTTCAATGCGGGGAGACTTTTAACGAGGAGCGAAGTTGTATAACTTTTAATATCTAATGTCCTATCTGTATTCACAAGAATTAATTTGATTTTGTGGAACGGACCGACAGATTCTGTTATCAAAATACTTAGTATTTATTGCTTCCCTTGTAATTGTTTTATACAATGCAAATTAATATAAGCAAATCAATTAATGATCCCATATCCTCAGCCTAAGCCTATCCCTAGCCTAAAGATGAAAAATTTCAACGTGGTGGAGCAATGCGCCAGCTGGACCAGGTTAATACCACGACGAAGTAGTGGCATCTTGTGCTTCCGGGTTTCGTTCTGTGAGTGAAGTAACCGGAGGCCCTGTCCCCTCCTCCCCAAACCCCCACCCTTCCATTCCCTAGATATCCTTAAAGGCCGGCAACGAACCTGCATCACTACATCAGACCCATAATTAGAAGACCAACAGTGAAAGAGGTTGCTAAGGATGCAATGGGATTCCCTAATGTATGGAACATACGATTATTTTATATATGCTTTGCCCTTATTGTTAAACTCTTCAAGAGATTCTGAACCTGGTAGAGCCAAGCAACGGTTTTAGATGCTACTCGATTGGGCCGGCTGGACCGGGGTAGTAACACGGCCTCGCAGAATATCGGCGTAAAGTAGAGGCATATTTTGCTTCTGCGTTTCGTTCGGTGAATGAGATGACCGGAGGGCCACTCCCCCTCTCCATCTACCCTCCCCATCTACCCTTTTCACCCTCCCTCTTATCTCTCAAATATCCTTTAAGACCAGCAACGCATCTGCAGCTCCTCTGATGTTGCAGGTGTACGTGGGCGACGGTACTTAACATTAGGTGAGAGGCTAGCTCGTTTGCCCGTTTACCCATAAAAAAAAGAACTGTTGTCAATTCAAATGTGAGTATTCACAAATGGTGGAACAATTTCGATTAAATGTTTCCGCTAATATAAAAAGGATTGTGCATATTTAAAAAGGTACAACAAATTTAGATAAGAATATAATAAAGTTCTTCTGTTATCAGAAAACCCTCATGTTTGTTTCTTATAATAAATTATGCATTGAAGATAAGATTTTATAGTGTGTTTTAAGATGTTTCTGGCTGGTAAACATTTGAAAAAATATACATAATTTTGAATGTATTATTATATCGTCCGTGAAGTAGATAAGTAAGTGCAAGGGTATATAAAATGTACCATTTTTTTTCTCCGATATGCCAACCTTATCACTACGCAGTGTGTCCTGCGAGGTGACGACCGTGGCTCAGGCAATCGAATGATGGCTGACATTACATGCTTATTAACCGTACCTGAATTCCACAGACTAGTGCATGGCCACCGGCACTGAGCTCACTAGTCCGCTTGCCCAGGGTGTTGATGGACAAACCCGGCCGGGCTTCTGTTGGCGCTTTCATGAAATATCCTATGCCCAGTAGTGGAGTTTTATAAGCAGATGATCGGCAATCGAGACTCTTAACGACGATGGTGATGCAACTTTCCAAAAATCTTGAACACAAAGTGGTGCGGCACCTATCATTTATTTTAAACCTTTTTGTGATATAGTCGTGGCATTAAAGAGAACATTATAAATTATATAAATTTAATATTTAAAAAAAAAAATTATAACCAAAGTGAACCGATAATTTGCTCAAATTTAAGTTTAAAGTGAGATTAGTGAAGAATTTTTTTGTTACTTTTATAACCCATTGCTTTGCTAAAAGTCAACTAACACTTCTCTACGCTGGTCTGGTACATGTTCGCACGGCGGTTCGGTAACATGACGAAGAATTTACTTATACCCTACCTTTAATCGCAAGTTATGCTTACGATGTATTACTTACATTTACGTTACTTAATATCTTATTTGTTACGTATCTTAAATCATTAACTTTAAAATCGGTCACCTCAGCTTTTATGTATCTGTGGATGTAACGAGGTATGACTAAGTTTCATATAGATACTCATTGTGGCATGAAGAATGAAGGTACACCTCTAGGTTAAGAAAAGGAAGTAAACCGTATAAATAAACCAGTGGCAGCGAAGATTTCCTTGCCAGCAGCATCATCTTAAATCTCACGGATGGTTGATGCGTTATGCATCAACCATTCTACGTTAATATTCACAGAGACCACTAATTTAATGTTTTGGACTGTTCACAGTAGCTATCTTAAATAATTTTTGACCGACCTCAGAAAACGAGTGGGTTATAAATTCTACTGCTTTTTTTTTATTCAGTTTTTTTCATTGACCGAGTACCACACTTGGGCATTTCCTAAACGATTTGGATGATTTTTTTGTTCTGAATCCAAATCAGTTTCTATGAAACATTGATAAAGATCTTCTCGACCAGGGATTCCCAAACGATTTTGGGCAAGAGACCCGTTTTCGAAAATTAACTCATGCCTTAAAATCCAAATTACTTTAAATATCCTATCTCTAGTTTTATTCCTATTGATACAAAATACTTACCAAAATAGTTCCCAAAGTAACCCCTTCGGGTCAATCAATCATTCCCTGTTCTAGAGACCTATGAGATCCTGGGCAGAAGTTGAAAGTTTAGTTAATTATTATCGCAGTCCTGGTATATTGTTTTGTATTTACATACTATATCGTTTGTATAATCGTGATATTTTTTACCGAATTTAGCTCTTTGTTCATGATTATAAATCGTAAACGGCGGGAGTGGCGGGGGACCGGCTCGTTAAAATACCTCAATCGAATCCCAGGAGCGACCTCATTATAGCGGTCCACGTTTGGGGACGGTCCGTGAGAAACCGCGACTAATTAGGAGAAATTATTTGCTTGTCCGTTGCACCGTTGAGGTGTTCTGCGAAACCAGAATCCTCTGTCTGACTCATTGAGATCAAAGAAGACGAATCTACTAAATATATTTGTTTATATATGAATTAAAAAAGAAACGTTGAAAGGATTAATATGCTTGAGATTATGAAGACCACGTCGCTTGTATGTCAGATTGACTTTAGAGTGGTGAGTTCAGGATTTAAGTTCCATACCAAGCCAATACTTTGGGATTTGATTACCATCGTCCATGTTGCCGGCCTTTAGTGATATTTAGGGGAAAGGAAGGAGGAGGAAGAGGGAAAAGTTTGCGATGGGGAAAGTGGGCATCCGATTACCTCTCTCACCGAACGAAACGCAGAAGCACAGGCCGGGCTCGGGCCGGCCCATTCGAGTGGTAGCAAAAACTACCACTTGGCTCTACCACGGTATAAAATATGGTAGAGTTGATCTAAAATTATGTAAATCATATTTACTTCGTATATAAAAGATCTGAAACGATATGAATGATAAATCAAACTAAGGACTCAAGTATGTTTTCCGAATTATATAGGACACTAATTGGCACGTTTCTATATATTTTTTTTAAATAAAGTTTATGTCGTCTAATGAAAGTATGAAACTTGATGGAAACTGTTTACACTATAAACACGCACTACTCGTGCACATCAGAACAAGAAATAAATAAGAAAATTAAATCGATACAAATATTTACACTGCCTACCAAATTAAGCTGACCAGGTCCGGCAGCGACAGTGAAACTGCTAACATAAACATCATTAAAGAAACATGTCTTAAGACATAGCCAATTACAGACGACCATTGAGGATGTTGACGATATTGACCATAATAGGGCCTTAGGCCATTACCTTCGGCGACAAATTGCTATACAGTACCCTTACCTGTTAGAATTAATTAAGCTCCTTCTTGTTTAACTAATTTTTATTAGGGTATATATTACTTTTCTTTATCAGTTCAGTGTTTTCTGTTTTGTGGTTAGCTTATTGAAATTAATGTGTAAATATAAAAGGTACATCGAGTGCTCACATTATATACTGCTGATTACAAAACGTAGTGAAACTACTGAAAAGTTAACTAACATTACCGTAAATCTATAATCCTATACGTCACTGACTTAGAGAAGAAAAATCTAGAGAGATAACTAGAATTTCTTGGAGACATTACGCGTACGGGTTATGATGCGTAAGCGATTTGGGATGCACAGTACCTGTAACTCGGAGAATAGAGGATCTTTTACTTCTGCGTTTCGTTCGGCGGGTGATGTAATCGGAGGCCCTCTCCCCCTTACCCTCTCCAAATATCCTCAAAGGCGAAGCATCGGCAGCTTTTACGGTGTGTGAGACGTCTACCATGAGCGTCGATACTTAACATCAATGAGCAGATTGCACGTTTGCCCCATTCCCATAAAAAAACCCTATAGTGATCCAACTCCTCTGGAATTCGGTTGGAAAATTCAGCATCAGGTGGCCTCAGCCTTGTTTGTTACGTATCGTGATGCAACACTAGCAGGTGACATTTTGAAAAAATTACGCCACAATGTCTCTTGCACTCCGCAAATTACTTCATCCTAATTTGGCAATGGCATATTATCTCCTAGGCATCATATCGCATAGCCTACTTACTATGTCACCTTCTCAGGTGTCTCCATCATCATTCTGAGATATCTCCTAAGAAATGCCACTTAACTCGACCTTCATGGCTACCGTATTGTTTAGGTTGACAACCTTGTTTTTTAGTGGTTAGCGTACCTGACTGTTGAGCCATGGACCGGTATTCGAATCCTGTGGGAATTCATCAATGGTACGACAGATAACAACCATTTGAATTATCTTTTTTTAATATATTGTGGTTATATCATATCTTTAATTTGTACACTAACTTTAGTCGGATTTCGTTCCATAAAGCTTTAAAGGAATAATGAGGTGAGAGCACATTACAGTTTAGTACTGTGAACATGTGGCCTTATGGCAAGCTTACCTGACTATTGAGACATAGTTCCTGCGTTTGTATCCAAGCTAGAGCCAATATGTGTTTTACACCCACAAACTTTTATGCATAATCTTCACATCGGCTATGGGAAGGTACGAGTGAGCGCCTCTGTGCTTGCTAGGTTTTTTTTTATGGAAAAGGCGGCAAACGCGCTAGCGGTTCACCTGATGGTAAGTGATAACCGTGTCGCCCAAATACATCTACAGCACCATAGGAAATGCGGTGCGTTACCGGCCTCTAAGGTATATTTAAAGGAATCAATCGAAGATCGAGAGGCGGAATTGGTATGGGGGAAAGGGCCCTCGGTTACAGACCTCACCGAACGTAATGGCAAAAGCGCAAGATGTGCCTCTACTTGACGCCGGTATTCTGCGAGGTCGTGGCACTACCCTGGTCGAGCCGACCCGTTCGAGGAGCAGCAAAAGCCGCCGCTTAGCTTTACCACGTGTACGTGGTAGAGCCACGCGTGGCTACAAAACTACAATATTATTATATAAAAACATGTCTTCTCAATCTTATATTTTACATTAATTTCATATATTCGAATTTGTTACGGTTGATTAATGCAAATTATATCTTGTCGCACGCGTTGTGGTTAATATTTCCCCAGTCTTTTAAACCAGTTCTTCACTTGGTCATCCTTCTCAAAGATCATAAGCCAATAATACACTGATGCGCAGGCGCCGCACCTGTGTCGTAAATAATACCGACTAGGGTTGTGACAAATTTGCCTAAAAAATAAATGATAAATTATGAATTTATCATTATAAAAGAATGCGCTCCAACATAATGTATACGAATATAAAATATCTCTCTTTATGATTATTCTGATAATTCGATAAATAATTATATTAGGGCCTTATCTAACGTCATAGTGAAATGTATCGATATTCGCTTTGAATGGCAGCCCTATAGCTGGGCGTTTAATTGCATCAGTGCGCTCGAGTGCGTTCTGGTCGCGTTTTTTTTTTATAACGTTCACTCCGCGGGCAATTAACGCCGGGGCTGCTAAGATTATCCGCCTGATTTGTTCTACCGATGTTCGCTTTAATTTGTGGATTTATTATCAATGTTGCGGTAAATATTATAAGAAAGGTTGTAAAATAACAATTATAATTGCTTAATTGTTATAATAGTCAATCTCTATGTGGCATATTATATACTGTAAAATGAACCTACATTGATGTTTTATAAAGCCACTTACTATCAGGCGTAAGACTGTTTATTACATCAATACAGTAAAAGTATATATAGTAAATTAAGCGAATAATGTTTTTTTTTATGCGTAAGGGTTAAAAGAGCAAGCGGCTCATCTGATGGTCGCGATTACTGTCGCCAACGTACACCTGCAACTCCAGCAGAGCTGCAGGTGCGTTGCCGGCCTTGAAGGATATTTGAGAGATGGGAGGGAGGATAATATGGGGAGAGGGAGCGGACCTCCGGTTACCTCAGTCACTGAACGAAACGCAGAAGCACAAGATGCCTTTACTTCACGCCGGTCTTCTATGAGGTCGTGGTACTATCTGGGTTGAGCCTGCCCGTTCGAGGAGCAGCAAAATCCGCCGCTTAGCTTAACCACGTCCATAGTCTGGATACACTTTAGACCGGATACTGTTGATTTCCTTAGATCTCATCGCTTATGAGAACAAGAAGGTGAAGAAGATTGCGTGCCTCTACACCTGGGGCGCTATAACATGCAGCGCCGATAGTATTCAAAAGTTGTAATTGTTCAGTGGTACGCCACATGTGCAGAATTCAATTTCTGCTTGATGACGTCATCGACGTCTAATATGATTAAAATGTTACTTATAACTTTTCTTTGAAATGTAACTATTATTTATCTCAGTGCCCCCTTGACCACGGCTGCCGTAGACCACTCGAAACGTCGGTATGATAAAAACAAAAATTCAACGCGATAAAATTCATTATTTATTTATTTATTTATTTATTTATTCTTTATTGCCTTAAGCTTAAGGTTACAATGGGCGGACTTAATTCCAAGTGGCATTCTCTACCAGTCAACCCTTGTTATGGTGAAAGGTAGTTGGCAGGTATAAAACAAAGAATAAATAAAATAAAAAAATAAAAAACTCCAATAAAAAATAACTTGATTAGTACATATAAATAAACTATATAATTAAATAAATATTTATAACATAAAATACACAAATACTTATACAAGTATATAAAAGGATACATAAATAAATATATAATAAAAATCTAAATAGATAAGCCGAATATTGTCAATTACTTGATTATATGATTTACTTGTAAATAGTTCTGGTCTGGATGATATGTTTGTGTTCGATAATTATTAACGGTTCTAACTTAACTAGTTGACTTTTTTTTTTTTAAGACTATGCAATGATCATTGACGCGTATCCAAACACGGCCGTCAGAATGCGTGAAACTGTTCGCAATGAATTTAATAATTTTACTTAGAAATCTATACGAAAACTATGGCAACACACATTTGCATTTTAATACGGAGCATTCGAGACAAGACATTATCAGATTTAGATGTCACAGCAATGTCCCGGCTACAGCTTTTAATGGACTATTGATCTTGAGATAGGAAACGTTTGACAGGCCACCTCCTCCAGGCCCTCGTGAGAGTGAGAGGTGCCATGGTACAAAACCAGTGTGGTCCCTGTGTCGGTCTCTGAACTCAATTGTTTTTAATTGGACTTTCCTGATTGATTTATTGTTTTAAAGCTACGTAGTTTTACATCATCATTCTGAGATTAGTTATAGTAAATAATACTACTGTTGTTAATTTTTATTAAAGTAATTGTTATCGTTAACAGTTTTTATTAACTTTTTTTTGAAAAACGAATACTACCGGTTTTTTTTTAATTTACATTAGAGAAATATATGCCGATCGGTGCACCCACCAGCCATCGTAGATGCTGACTAGTTATGTCGGGATCGGTATTGAAGATGCCGAACCGACTAAACCTGCTAAACCCCCCACGGTGGATACGCTGTTGGCCCGGTGGCCTTTACAGCTTCGGTGGTAGAGACTCGAGAGCAGAAGACCCGCAAGTTAATACTACTGATTGTTATATAATAATAGTAACTAATCTTTATTTCTTCCAAAAAAAAAGGAACAATTTTTCTTAAAATTACCATGGAGCCCCGAACTAGGATATCCCGTGACTTGGAGGTCAGTCCCTTCCTATTTGTACAATGTAAATATATAAAACGGGTAGCAGATATATTATGTGCAAAAGGGTATATAACAATAATAACCACTACAATATACGCTGGTAAATTTATAAGTTTTTTTGGTATAATGTATATATTATATAATTTATTTACGTATCTACATAGAGGTTCGTTACGTATCTACTTAGAGCCATGATAGCCTAGTGGTCAGGGCGCTTACAGCTTGCACTTTAGAGTCATAGAGCGCGATAGACCATGGTTCGATCCCCGGTGCCGGCACCACTAAAATTGTTATTAACAATTTTAAGTGATGTATTAACCACGTGCTCAACAGTGAAGGAAAACATCGTGAAGGAACCGGCATGTCTGAGAAATAATAAAAATATTATTTCGTGGATATGTGAAGCTCGCCAACCCGCACTGGAGCAGCGTGGCGGGCCCAGGCCAGCAGTGGGCACTTGCAGGCTGTTACTTTACTACATAGAGGTTTAAGTTTGTAAGAATTATTTTTTCAGTGGTTTTGTAATTTAGGTTACTCAAGATAGTGTAAAAGTTTTTTCTAAATTCGTAGTTTACATCCATAATTTTTTGTCTGTTATTAATGTTCTTATATAACAATTGGTCCAAATAGTTGAATTGAAGTTGTGTAAATACACTATTTCTTCGGGAGATACCTATCTCAGGTCGTCGTCAGAGAATGCTGCTGAGAAGGTGGAATTCGTTGAGTACGGTGGTGAAGTCGTCTTTTATAATTTAACAAAGAAAAACATTTCTTTAGCTTTTAAAGTTTGGCATTTCGTACTACAATAGGGAAGCGGACTCATGCCCAATGTTCCAAAATCGTCACAAATTCATACAGGTATTTGACAGTGAGACTTATACGTAACAAAATATCCGTACGATTATTTATTTATATTTATTTGTTGATCATATGTGGTACTTGTATAGATGTTAACATTTTGTTTATGTCCTATATGATCTACCACTTATTGGCATACAAATTTTACAATATGTAATAATTTCAAGACATAGCTATATAAGGTATATAACATTACATTATTACATTGATGATCACATGTCAAAATCAAAATTTATAACAACTATCAAAGTATAATAAATAATAACAAGAATAAGAATATAAATAAATGTTCATGTCTATTTTCCGTATCATATAAAAAAAATTAAGTTATTATATCAATGTAATTAGTCAAATTTTATCGCAAATAAATTCCTGTATTGTGTAATAAACTTTTTCAACCAATATTAATTTAAGATTTTTTTTTATATCTTCTATTTTCTTGTTTTTTATATTGTTAGGTAAATGATTATAAACTATAGGAGCCATCCCCAATACACTATGACGCAGCAGAGCCGTTTTTCCCGGTACATTGGCAATTTTATATTGCAATCGTTCTGTAACCTTTCTTTTGTCTGAATTAAATGTAGAAATATTGGAGTGAACAAAACGTCTATTTGAACGTCGGTCGATGGTCTCGACTGAAACTATTAAAGTAATCCGTAACTAGTTACATCAAGATGGAATTCATGGATGTTAATAAATCCTGGTTGTGTAGAAACTGACGGACGCAGTCCAAAGCCGTTGGTAGTTACGCATTGTGTGCCATAAACGTTGGAGTGGAGAATGGTTGGCAGCACGATTGGGAGCATAACTACCAGCAATTTACGCTATTGTAACTGCATATTAAGCATCGCGAGGAATATATCGTGAACTCATTGAGGGGGTGCTTTCATAAAATGTAACAAAGAAGGAAGATAATCAGAATATTTTCTCAAAAGAGTTTTTATGTCTCAATTTAATGTAAAGTGTTCAACGCCATTTTAAAATTAACGAAAGCCTTCAATGAATAATTGACCAATTTTTTTTCGAAAACCACTAAATGGAGTTCGCCATGGTCTTTCTTATGCAGCCTGTTAATGTCCATAGCTGGGCAAAGACCTCTTCTCAAAAAAAAAATAAGAACCCCGGTCACTCGCGTGCTTTGAAACTAAAGATAACGTCCTGACCATTAGGCATATCACGATTTATATAAATATTATTTTTTAAATAAATACAATTAATGTAAACTAAAAGAATTATACCACTGCGTGTTGCTTAGGTACGTTAGTTTGTGAGGAAGCTGCTGATGATCAGAGAGAGACAGAGCTATACATGCATGATAGAACCCGCAGTAGAACAAAGGTAAATGATGTTCCAGAGTAACCAAGGTCACATTTGTAGGTGGCAAGCTCCTTCTTAGCTCCTTGTCTAGCAGCCGTCTGGGTAAGAATTAGTTTTCTGTTGTGTTTCGGTTTGTAAGGTATACCGAGCCTGAGTAATTCCAGGGTGTGAACCTTTCCATCTTAGTCCTCAAGGGAGTCAACACATCCGTAACCTTCTTCGTTTAAAGTCATGTGTGATTGGCAGGTGTCCGTGGGCTGCAATAGCAACTCTTACCATCAGCTGGAATGTTCGTCACCCCAATGACGGTTCGGTGGTGTAGTGGCTAACCGTTTAGCTGCGGCGCTTTGGGTCGCAGGTTCGATCCCCGCACGGGACTAGTATTTGTCTGGACCACAAATAATAGTTATAGGTCTGGGTGTATGTCCATGAGAAATTCCTACAGCGGAAGGTAACATTCTTTTTAAGATGAAAGAAAGAAAGAAAGAATCCCATAAAAGAAAACGTAAGTAAAGAGATGAATAATTTAACCTAACAACAAGTCGTGTTATGGCGGTATAAGCACCTGTGCCATCTAATGTTATCCCACAAATGTGAAAAGACTCGACAAAGGGGAATGTCTGGAAAATATCGTGATGTCCAATATGTATAATTATATTTCTTGAAAGGTTTTAACTACACTACCTTTTTATACAATAGCCAACCTTATCTGCAGTTGCTTCATCCTGATGCTTGAATAATGAGGTGATAGATAAATCTTACTAACTACCTAACATGATCAAGGCAGCATCACTGGTGCAACGATATACGCTACAGCGCTAACCTACGCGCCTGTTCAGCGTGCTGAGTATGGGGAAATCTTTCGAAAACGTATTCCGTCGTGCTTACACTTCTTTGAAGACACTATGATCAGCTTTGAACTTGAATAAGTCGATGATTATGAGGAACAGTCAACTCCAATACACAATATTACCCTTGAGAACTGGCTTGTTATGTTACATGTGTTTTAATCTTGGTTAATTTATTTTTAATCTGTACTAAATCACTAAGATTGAACTATAATTGTCGACATTTTAGGCTATATTCATACTATACCCTATCCTGGATTAATTAAACGACGTCCCTGCGGGTGACGCATTCGTCACCGTTGTCGCAGCGCTTCGTCGGTGGCCGTGACGTCACGAGTCCGCTCTCGATCGCCGACGCAAACGACGTCGTCTCGTTGCGCCACAAACAAATTAAGCCGATGCTACGGTGCGAGCGCATCTAATCCGCGCCGCCGAGTCGTGGATTGTTCCGATTAGTCGTGAACGGCTTCTGAGCGTTTACGGTTCAATTGTTTACGGCTTAATGAGATTCTAGCGAATTTGTAATTGTAGCTTTCCCTAACGGTCGTTAAAGGTGAGGACCTATACCTACTATATAACCTTACCTCATCTAATAGTTCTCTGAAGGACCTAGGCGTCTCCTGTAAGGAGGATTCGCCATAAACGCCACGCTTGGAAAGCGCTTTGGCGATCGAAGTACCAGAAACCTCGCACCCTGGACGCTGCTGTCCGTCATCGTCTGTTTTATTTTGGTTTGGTATTTTATAAATGATTATCCCGCCATCTGACAGAAGCCATTGTGATTTTCAAAGCTTTTCCCTTAGTCACCTTTTACTACACCCATGGGAAGATAGAGGTGGCATTTTCCACCGCAGGTACCATAAGGCACTATTTTATATTGTATTAAAAATAAAGTATATGAGTACCTCATAAGGAATCTGGATTTTTTTTTTATATTGTTGTCCGGCTCAATGGGCAGCATAGCTGACCGCCAAGTTCTGATCCCACTATTCGAATCCAAGGAGAAGCTAAAAAAAACAAGAATTATTGATTTTTTTGAAGACACTTGTCACACTTGTCTGTTTCTTATTTACATAATTTTCGAAACTTTTCCTGTGATCGAAATCTACTGGAAGGACAGCATCACCATTAGTCGCCTTCTTCTTCATTCAAAAATCTTCTTTCCGTGAAAGCGCCAACAAGCGGTGGCATGCCTGGTAGATTTTTTACTCACCACTGTTACCATCGCTCTAATGATCTACATCACTAGTCTGTGAAATTTGAGTTCGGTATTCGGATGGATTTTTTGTCCAATAGAGAGAGAGAGAGAAAGAGAGAGCCTCGTTCGTCACCCAGGAAGAGTAATGAAAGAGAATGGGCTAATTGCTTATTTTAATAAAAACTAATCTTAGACTGTGTCTTCCAGCTGAATTCAGATCCATAACATAGAAGGAAAATTATGATTTATTCATTAAGTAATCAAGTACTCTAAACCAACGAGTATGCATGCGAAGATTGATGAAAATGGAAGAAGCGAACGACGTATGTCAGGACCGTAGCAAGTGGAAGGAGACAGTCTCTGCCTACCCCGTTGGGAACACGGCGTGAATTTATGTATGTATTTATTCATCTACCCACGGTACAGATTATTATCTAGTGTGGCTATCATAGTAAAGCAGACATGACTCTTACCACCAGCAAATCAATGTAATCGTGAATTTAAGGCCCTGAACACACATCCCTTAGATATAAATATATTATTTATTCATTTATTACTCGTTTATGTAGTAGCTTTTATACAACACATATGTATTATTTTAATGTATTTTAAAATCATTTACTATATCACAGCTAACTTAGCCTAAACGCTTTTTAATCTGTCTATACTGTGTTATCAGATATTGTTTTTGCTGCAGAAATAATTTTTTTTTTTTTTTTTTTTGATTTCATATTTCATGAATAAATCAACGATAATCACACGCTTTGTCATAAGATTGTGTTTAAAAGTCATTTTATTATTATTAACAGATCGATGCGCTAGTTCAATATGTCATGACGTTTCCAACGTCTCGCTGTAAGTTGCGAGATTCAAACTACTTTGAAACTTTTCAAATGGCTGCACTCGTTGTTAAGATGTACATATAATGAATCAGCATGTCACATGACCACAGCTGAGCAAAGACCTCCTTCACCACAAAGCACGGTCCAGAGCCACCGGATCCATCGACTTACCGCAACACTGGATAGATCGCCAATCCATCTTGCTTGCAGGATCATCCTACTTGCCTGTACACATTCATCGCTCATGAATTTTGTGCGGCTTGTCTATTACCACTTGAGAAAGTTGATCATTAAGAGAATGTCTATGGTCTCGGTTCTAATACGTAGTTACTAGTATCACCAATATTACAGACATAAATTACCGTGCCTTCACCGAATCATTCTCAGTCGTCAGGTGTGAATATGTCTATATATCACGGTAATCACGTTGAAGTAGACTGTTTCTAAGAAGACCGACGGCCCGTAGTGCTCTCGAATCATTGTGATAACATCGTGTAGATTTAACCGCGGTAACAGTTCCAAGGGGCGGAGTAATGAGTGGAACATCTCCCACAGTTTAGTGGTCTTCCTGTTAAAATCCAACATGACATAATATAGCAACACCGAGCCTTGATCGCGACCTCTGCGATTTATAATTTTGTCTGTTACTCTTCGCTTGCATAGTTGACAGTAATTTTTCAACGTTCTCTCATCTTTGATTTCAAGTCTTTTATTTTTTAAAAAGAATACTAGCAATGCTATTTATTAAGTAGCATTACTAATATTCCTGTTAACCCTCCAACTAAGCATTAGAGCTTGTATCTGGAGTGGTTCACGATAATAGTCGAATGGCGGGCTCGAACTTACGACGTCATGTTTCGTTGTCCGCACCCTAACCCATTCGGCTATTGGGGATCACCACTTAAGTCTACTTACCTCCTACCCGCAAAATAAACAAACTCAACGGTTTGGTTCATTTCGACTGATTTTTCGCAATCATTCTATCTAACATTTTTTTTTTATGGGAAAGGCGGCAAACGAGCAAGCGGTTCACCTGATGGTAAGTGATTACCGTCGCCCACGTTCACTACAACACCAGAGGTGCTGCAGGTTAGTTGCTGGCCTTTAAGGGTAATTGCGAGATGGGAGGGATGATGAGGAGGGGAATGGGGAGGGGGAGTGGGCCTCCGGTTACCTCACTCACCGAACGAAAGGCAGAAGCACAAGATGCCTCTACTTCACGCCGGTATTCTGCGAGGCCGTAGTACCAATCCGGTCGAGCCGGGCCATTCGAGCAGCAGCAAACATTAAACATGCATATTAGTTTGGCGTTAAGAGAAAAAATTACTTTAGTGTTAATTTTATGAAACAAACGTATAAGGGTTTAGCGCATTAGCTGTGCGATTGTATGGACTCGAATTCTATTTGCGCATGGACCTATTATCTGTGTGTAGCATTTGCATTTTTTTTTCACACAATGAAGATTTCTAGTCTAATTTAAATGTTTATTGTGCCGGTATAAAATCGGTACTAAACTTGAACAAATAAGGTACGTAAATCAAGAAATTTAATCATTCAAAAAAGGAACATGAATCGGACAATTTTCTCATAACGCAAACGGAATGGTCCGTCCGACCGTACCACACCTTAATGCGGTGCCCGGGTTTGCCACAGCGACACGCATCATATTAAAGTTGTTAACGTTTATTGCCGTTTCTGTTTTAGTTTTTTTTTTTTGTTCGCTTGTTTCGCTTTATTTTATGTCATGGGAAAGAACGGATTTGTGTTTCTTTTATTATCGGCATTTTACACCTTCGGTACGGTTTAAACGATTTTTTTATGTCACTACACTGTTTTGATGTTACTCACCGGGGTCTCAAATGGATCTAATACATTTCTCATCATCATCATCATCATCATTTCAGCCTATCAGAAGTCCAATGCTGAACATAGGCCTCCCCCAAAGATTGCCACGAAGCTCGGTCCTGAGCCACCCATCCATCGACTTCCCGCAACACTGCGCAGGTCGTCACTCCGTCTTGTGGGGGGTCGTCCTACACTGCGTTTGCCTGTACGCGGCTGCCACTCGAGAACCTTTTTTCCCCAACGGTTGTCAGTTCTGCGAGCTATGTGGCCGGCCCATTTCCACTTCAGCTTGCTGATCTTTACGGCTATGTCGGTTACCTTAGTTCTTCTAATACATTTCTCACATTCCAGAAATCTCTCAAATAGCACCATGGCTTCGGGAGGACTTTAGTCGCCGCTACGAGCTACCTCAGACCGGTCCGACTAACTCAGGTCTGGCATGATTGAGATGATTCGGCCATCCAATAGGCGAGGTATTTATGGCATATCTCTTAGTCGATTCTTATGATACGCTCTGGATTATATGGGTAGTAAATTGTTTTACGCCCCGAATATACGGCACCCATTACTTACTTTATCCCCATTACTAATATTTATCAAAATCACCAAATTATAATTACTAAAAGTTTTTTATTAATATTAATTGGTTCTTCTTTATTTAAAAGAAAACAAATACACTCTCAACATTTTTATCCTATGTTAATTATGGCGCAAGTTCAGGAATAGGAAACACATGCAAATGTAAAAGCATCTTAACAATTCTAAACGATCAAAGTCCGAGACGGAAGCTGTAAAACGGTATCGTTTGTTGTAATAGATTCGATTATACGGAGGTCTCGATTCGTTCGAGGTTTTCGTCGGTCACAATGCAAGGAACAAAATTAACTTTAAGCCTTTTATTAAAGACGGCACGGTAGGAACCTACGTGTTGCACCGAGTCATGCTAGGCAATTTCGGTTTTTGATTTATTGAATTATGGCATGAAAAAAAAGAAAAAAAAAGTCTTCAATTATATCGAATCTATTGTGTCACAAATTAAAGCCACGTGATACCTACACGAGACAGTTCGGATGACTGTACGAATTTAATAAAGAAAACACAATACACACTACATGCGATATTGAGTTTATTGACTGTAAATTAATTTTATAGTATCGGGGATGAGAACGAAGTTGAAGTAAAGAAAAGGGGGAATATTTCCCCCCTCCCCTCAGAGAATGAGTTCCCGCTATGTCGTGGCTAGGGGCTCGCGGTGAAGCTATGAGGAAAGTATATGCCTGCAGCCGCGGGCTGGTCATGGGCGGCTTCTCGGAATGCTCTTACCATGCACACCCGGGGGAGTGGCCTGCGGGCTGGCCCCTTTCCTTATTCTCCGCGACTCTGGCCAGGACTAAACTACAGATGCGGCAATGGTGGAGTCCCTAGGAGAGAGGAGTGACTCTTTCACCCTTCGTGGCCAGATCAGATCTGTCACTGGGATTGGGAAGGATGATGCATTGGAATACTCGCTTTTCTAACACGCAGGGCTACCGTGAGGCGGACTCGGATAAGTTCATTATTCGTGTTGAATTTTGAACATGTAAGAAAGGACACCCCGTGTATTGACGCACCTTTACCGGAGGGAGAAGAATCAATAAGGAGGTAGAGTAAGAAAATCTGCAACATCTTCGTCATCCCGTGGGATACCCACACAGTGAGAGTAAATAACTGAGCTGGCTTATGCATAGATGAACAATAATGGGTAACAGCGAGGCGTCTGGTATTTATGGTAAATTCACTCATTATGAATGTACATGAACAGCAGTGAATTAACAGACTGATGAAGAAGAATTGAGCAGTAACTTGTTTAAACGCTAAAGAAGCTGAAAGTTGCTTATCTGGCTATGGAGAAGGCTATGCTGGAGGCGGATATTCGCTGCAGAACTAGGATAAGAGACGTTGCCGTAAGGATCACCAAGCTAAAGTGGCAACGGGTCGACCAAATAGCTCTCAGAACTGACAAACGTCGAGATAGAAAGGTTCTCGAGTTGCTACTTCGTACACACAGAGGCTGTGTGAGGGTGGACCCCCAAGATGGAGTGACGGCCTACATAGTGTTGCAGGAAGTCGAAGGATGTAGGTGGTTCAGGACTGTCCTTTGTGGCAATCTTTGAGGTAGGCCTATGTTCAGTAGTGGACTTGTGAGGCTGTGAAATGATGATAATCTAATCCGCCAGATTTCGAAGTACGATAAGATTACAACATTCAAACTATTTCATGATAAATATTTATGATGACACATTCACGAGCACTTGCGGAATAAAGCACGAATAATATTACATATTAAAACTCGAAATATACAGAAACAACCAAAATAATTGAAGACACAACGTCTTCGAGTTCACGCTGAATGTCTTTTTCACAAATAGACATTATACCAGTAGGACGCGTGTTTGCCTCTTTTTCTTAATTAACCTCTGTGTGGCTCAATGGTTAGTCTTTGACTTGTGTTCAAATCCCAACTGAATCCAATATCAGTAAAAAGTTAATGTCTGTACATTTACCACTGGTCTCATGTCCTTAATTATTTTATTTATCAAGATATTCAGGTTTCTTTCAGCGTCGCGCATGCGAAAAATTCAGTAAGTAACTTATAACTTGCAACCTACAAATACAATGACGCCGGGATCGCAAAACGATCTTAAGTCACACGCGTAGAGTAGTAAAGTAAAGTAAAGTAAAGTTAAGTAGTGGGCCGTTAGGGGCAAAGGCCTCCTTCTCAAATATCTTAGAGGTCTCTAGTGCGGGTTGGCGGGTTTCATATGTCCTCGAAAAAAGTTTTTTGAGTCCTCAGATAAGCAGGTTCCCTCACCGCCGAGCACGTGATGAATAAGCCACTTAAAATTGATGTTAACAATTTTTGAAGTGGGATCGAACCCAGGTCACTCGCGCTCTTTGAAATTTAAGTGACCGCTCTGACCACTAGGCTACCACGGCTCTTACTATACTCTCACACGCGTACTATGAAATATTAAAGCTCACAGCTTCAATATGAGTGTTTTCATTTAAATTATTATACTAGAAATTGTTGCTTTGATTTACGAGTTACGAGCGTCAATTCGAATACGGGTAGCAGATGTTGAATCGTTGCACTCAAAAAGTTGTATAAATAATAAAATCTATACAGAAAAAAGGGCGCAAAATGTTTATAATTAATACGCCGCCAAATTGCCTCGTCAGAAATGCCCGACTGTGGTTCCACTGTTAATGGTTGACCATTTCACCTGTTGCGACCCGGGGCGATCGCGTGTCTTGAGCCCGGGGGAGGGGGGAAGAGAGAAGGGGAGGGTCGACGCCCTCGTTGCAGGTGCCTCCACCCCGCCCGGCGGGGCAAAGTGCCACAGTGTAGTGTAAAGAGCCTAAAACCTAGTAAGGTTTTGTATTATGTGATTACAAACAGTAAATTGAAAGTATTTATTAAGTAAGTAAAGATTAAAAATTATGAACAGACAATATATTGGTAACCGTTGAAGATGACTTCTCTAGAGATATTATATCAAGAATATAAATAGAAGAAAGTAAATAGAAATAAAATATAAATAGAATGCACCAATCATAGTACCTGAAACCACGCATCTTCAACGCTTATTTTTCAGTTCATCATCAGGTTTCATTCAGGTGGCAGATTCTTCACTTAAAGCGATTAAAACTGCAACGATCAAGCGTGGTAGATCCAAGCGGCGGCTTTAGCTGCTGCTCGAATGGGCCGGCTCGATCGGATTGGTACCACGGCCTCGCAGAATACCGGCGTGAAGTAGAGGCATCTTTTGCTTCTGCGTTTCGTTCGGTGAGTGAGGTAACCAGGGGACTACACCCCCTCCCTATTCCCCTTCTCTTCCCTCCCATCTCCCAAATATCCTGAAAGACCGGCAACGCACCTGCAGCATCTATGGTGTTGCAGATGTATGCGGGCGACGGTAATCACTGAACCGCTTGCTCGTTTGCCGTCTCTTCCATTAAAAAAAAAAAAGTCAGGAAAAAGAATGCCGATTGCTTTCCTCGTTGTAATCCTCTGCCGTCTTCACTACACTGTGGCGCTCGCCGCTGACATAACAGCGGACTGGTTCAGAGCGACTGACATAACTCGCTCCCGCTCCGCCGCATATCTCCAGCCGAAGCTTTTTGTCGTGCGATCGATTCACGAGCGAGGCTCCGGCCGAACGGCTAACAGGGTTGCCAACACCCAGATAACGTTTTTCTCATCTTTCGAAATTTAAAGCTTTTATCAGATATTTAAACTTATTAAAAGCTGTAGAACAAAAAACTGGAACTGGAAATCCATAAATATAAAACGTACATTGTTTAAATCTCGACGGTGTCCACTTAGGTAATTTAAGCACGATTAGGGCACTTTCGAATACTGCCCACCGTTTTTAAATCATTATAGTGGATATATTATAGTGCCATAAGTGTTCGTACATACGCAAAGGATATAACTCGTCTCGCCATATCCGATATAACGCTTATGCGATTAGATCGTAGCATAGGACAAAAGACATGGAATGCAATAAAACACAGTCAGTACCGGAAAACCAAAAAAAAAAAGATTTGCACAAATATTGATTATAACAGGTATTCAGACTATCGTTTGATGTCCTTGCCGACGTTTAAATGTGTTCATGTGTGTGATTTGTATAACGACAAGGCTAAGCAGGTAGTGCGTTTGTGGTGGTATTAGAAATTCTTTCTTAATACAAATCATGCACTATATAATCTTTAGCTTACTATAATAGCCTGCCTCTCCTGCAAGCTAAAGCGAGACGTCGTATAAACGTTTGCTCTGGGATCATTATTTAACAGTTTAGCGTTCGTTTGGTGACCATTATTTCTTTTTGATGTCTAAAAAGAGACAGCGAACATGTCATGTTTTCTATGCATGTGTTTATGCATATGGATGTATATATGTATATATTCAAACCTTGTTCCCAATTGGCTAGGCAGAGACAATCTTCTTCCATTTGCTACGGTCCTGACATACGGCTTTAGTTTCTTTCACTAACATCAATCTTCACATGCATGCTCGTTGGTTTAGAGTACTCTTGTCCTGGCCTTTTTTCAGAACGTATTTATAGATTGTATATATTATCTATGAATCGTTATTTGTATTTATTGAAAGTATCTATTTTAAAATGGGTATTTAATAAATTAAGAAGTATTTCTCTCTTATTACTCAGCACCTATGGGAAATCTGCACAATTCAAAAGTAGGCAGGTATTAATGCCTCTTGGCATTAAGTCCATCTTTACTACATACTTTTTATGTGCAAATAAAAAAAATATTCACCATTAAACCCCCCTTCTCTCACTCTAAATGCTTTTGTATTCATGTAAATTCTATCGGCACAACAACATCTTACATATTATCCTGCTTCTGTATATTCGATTAGGGTAAAAGCTTCGTAAGTCTAATGGCACCCCTTTACCTTACTTTATCTTAACAGCCTAGAAAAAGTGCTGGACATAGGCCTCTCCCGTAATAATTACCACTTATAATCACCACGCTCGGCTAGTGGATTGGTGGGTGGGTAGCGTGGTAGAGCCAAGCGGCGCCTTTTGCTGCTGCTGTGGTAGTACCACAACCTTGAAGAATACTGGCACGAAGCAGAGGCATCTTGTGCTTCTGAGTTTCATTCGATGAGTGAGGTAACCGGGTCTTACCCCCCTCCCTCATTCTCCCTTCCATCTCCCAAATACTCGTGGACGCCGGCAACACACCTGCAGCACCTCTCATGTTGCAGATGTTCATGGGCGACGGTAATCACTTATCATTGGGTGAAACGCTTGCTCGTTTGCCGCCTATCCTGTAAAAAAAGGATACAGTGATGTAGATGTAATGTTTATAAATGATGGTGGATATCGGAGGTAATTAACTGAACATTACCTTATAAACGTGTCACTGCTGTAGCCGTGTGTCCAGCATAGGTTAGCGAATTGTTGTGTTGCATGTCCTCATAATTTTTCTAGGTCTCTACTAAGACTCTTTCTCTGTCTAGGAATTCGTTTAGGTACGTAACACACTCTTACCTATTTCTGTTGCTAAACCGCTGTGGGAGAACTGTTGTGTTCCGGTTTGAAAGGTACGGAGCGTCAGTATAATTACGAGGAATTTCATCTTAGTCCTCAGAAGTTTAGCCAATATCACACCGCAGAAGGCTACACTTTTTTTTTATGGGAAAGGCGGCAAACGAGAAACAGGATCACCTGATGGTAAGTGATTACCGTCGTCCACGTACATCTTTAATACCAAGCTACAGGAGCATTGCCGGCCTTTAAGGGTATTTGGGAGATGGGAGGGAGGATAAGGAGTGGAATGGGGAGGGGGAGTGGGCCTCCGGTTACCTCACTCACCGAACGAAACGCAGAAGCACAAGATGCCTCTACTTCACGCCGGTATTCTGCGAGGTCGTGGTATTAATCCGGTCGAGCCGGTCCATCCGACCAGCAGCTAAAGCCGCCGCTTGGCTCTACTACGTTACAAAAACACTTCTTCCATAGAAGTTGTTTACAGCAGTTTTTCAACCTATCATCAAAAAAAAAAAATTGTTATGTCTCAGACTTGCAAGTTTCCTAATAATATTGTAGTTCACCGTTGAGCGCTTGGTAAAATCATGTGTTAAAATTGTAAATAACAATTTCAGTGGTAGCCCGATATCAAATCGTGCGTCCATGCACCAAGCGACCACGCCCTTAATAAAACGAATTTCTTTTTTTATTTGTTATTATACCCATATAGATTCTATTGTGTTCGGAGACACGATTTATTAATTATACTTAGTTACCTGTTCGTTAATGTTACATTAATTTTGGCGATGTACTCAAAACGTCGTTTCTAAGAACCGGCCTTTGTTATGATAGTCGTCAACTTCGGCGACCAATTATGAAAGGCAAGATGCCGGGGATACTCGAGAGTGCATCGGCCGTATTGCCCTTGCGTCATGCTTCCCTGTCAAACAACTCCTGCTCCCCCACCGAGCAAGGTTCACATGTTTTTATACTTATTACAAGACTTAATATTTGCGATACGATCTAATATTGCCCGATGTTATTTCAGAATACGCCTTCGTCTGATGGGTGACGCAAATTTTAATTGATAGCTTTTGTTTGCTTTTACTTTAAAATTATGGCTGTATTTTCTTATTATCTTTGACTTTCTAGTCTCTTTTTAGGGCTTTCTCATCATCAATGTAACAATTTATCGTTGTTTTAGCGACTTCACACATATTAACGTGTTAGCTCAAGCTTCAGCACTTAAATATTTTACAGGCCAAAGTGAACAGACCATCCTAGGCCTCATCTTCACCTTCCGTCAAGCGAGATTGAGGTCAAGAGCCTTATTAAAAACAAAAGCCATTTGCCCTAGGGCGGGTCATTAATTCTAATAATATTAAAAATAATCATGCATTAGGTTCATCATTATCTTCAACCTATTAGCATATCGCAAAACCTCCACCTCTTAACAAATATTTCCCCTATAGATAGATACAAAGCATCCTGATTAACGTACATTTAAAGATTTCGTAGAGTATTATGGAAAATGGCCGCCACTCCATTGCTTTTACTTGAGCGTGGCTGCTTATCTGTTTTTATTATCGTACGCTAATCAATTTTACGAGCTACGTATATTCAGAAGGACCATTGTGGCTTCAGCTGG
Organism: Bhutanitis thaidina; assembly: GCA_029286595.1. Lineage (NCBI taxonomy): Eukaryota > Metazoa > Arthropoda > Insecta > Lepidoptera > Papilionidae > Bhutanitis > Bhutanitis thaidina. The sequence goes on along the minus strand of JAGSMS010000028.1, from coordinate 8,907,443 downwards.
TTGATCTTACGGCTATGTTGATTTCTATGTGGTAGAGCCAAGCGGCGGCTTCGAAAGGGCCGGAATGACTGGGGTAGTGTCACAATCTCACAGAATACCGGTTTTGAGTAGAGGCATCTTGTGCTTCTGCATTTTTTTCGGTGAGCGAGGTAACCAAAGGCCCAAAGGCGAGCCGAGTTCGAATACGATTTAGTTGACTTTGGAAAGACGACTGGTGTTATGGCTTTGCAAGACTCTTTGCGCCGGTCTCCCTATCCTTCTACGCGACTCTGTCAGGGTCGCCCCGGTGATGCTGCAGGGGAAAAGGATATCGTGGAGTTGCGCCGCTCTCTCATTGGTTGAATGTCGGTCGGCTGTGAAGCCATTGACTAGATCCACCGCCGGCAGACAGGGCTGGCTAGCTTTCGTGTGCTCACCTTCTTGACCTCCGTTACGCTAATTGTAATCGGTATATTGCGATGATTTTTTCCCCATCACTCGGTTTTGGTACTGCGTGTGCATGTGAGGTTGACTTTTGAAAAAACGATGAGAACCCTGTTCACAGTGGTAGAGCCAAGCGGCAGCTTTTGCTGCTGCTCCAAAGGGTCGGCTCGATCGGGGTAGTGACCCGACATTGCAGAATACCGCCGTGTAGTAGAGGCATCTTTTGCTTTTACCTTTCCTTCGGTGAGTGAAGTAACCGGAGGCGTATTTCCCCCTCCCCCGCGCCCTCCACATCCTCTCTCCCATTCCCCCTACATCCATCCCCATATCAATAATAATAATAAAACAAAATCCCGTCATCAAAACCACTTACTTAGTAACATCACTTTGCTTATCGCAGTCTGACATAAGAATAAGTTCATAATAGCATTGCAAAACCTTCGCAGCCAAATAAAAATATTTTTTTCTACATCTAGACATGTGGAAATATAATTTAGCACTAGCTTCGCAACCGTCTTTATCTGATCTGGTGCTCCAAATTATCTTGTACAGTCTACATTTGCTCCGTTTGTTCATCATAAAACCATTTATAGATCATTCGTAGATCAAATCGCTGAATATTAACCAATTCTAATGTTGTACTAACAGAGCTATAAGACGGAGATGATATGAGATAACGCGTCCATTTGTTACACTCGGGCACATTATCATTGTAACTTGTGTTGCACGATGTACCCTACGATGCGTACTTCACATATTGTTGGCCGTATCTCCACATCGCAGTTACAACAATTGTTATTTGTGTGCGATGTTCGAAATGAGCTTCGTTAGGGTGTTTACTGACGGAGCGGTTATTACGTTGTAATTGCTACCTCTTGAATAACTCAGCCATTACTAACTATATAGAGAATAAATTAACACGTAGGACTATCACAAATCCACTGCTGAACATAGGCTTCCTCCAAAGACTGGCATAAAAAGCTCGGTCCTGAGCCACCTGAACCCATCGACTTCCCGCGATACTGCGCATGTCGTCACTAGTCCCACGTTGCGTTTACCTGTATGTGGCTGCCACTCGAGAACCTTTTACCCCAACGGCTTTCAGTTCTGCGAGCTATGTGGCCGGCCCACTGCCACTTCAGATGGCAGTGGGCCGGCCACAGTGCTGATCCTAACAGGTATGTCACCCCAGTTTTGCTGTGGATAGCGTCGTTACAGACTCTATCGTGCAGCGAAACACCGGGCACAGCCCTTTCCATATACACGCAATACACTTTTACACACTTGTATTTTTCTTAGGTGACAATTAATATCTCACGTGGTAGAGCCAAGCGGCGGCTTTGCTGCTGCTCGAAAGGGCCGGCTCGACCGGATCGATACCACGGCCTCACAGAATACCGGCGTGAAGTAGAGACATCTTGTGCTTCTGCGTTTCATTCGCACACGCTTACCAGAGGCGCACTCCCCCTCCTTTTCCTCATACCCCTTCTCAATCCATCTCCAAAATACCCTTAAAGGCCGGCAACGCACTCACAGCACTTATGGTGATCTTGTGGTGATTGGGTATTTTGCAATAAGTAGGTGTTACAAGTAAATTAGATTTAAAAATGTTAATAAACGAATGCACAATTTCTTCCGATTATTTAAAACATTGGTACCGCATTGGTATATTATGTTATGATGCAAAGCTACTAAAACTTTTGAACAACGACTTAAATGTTATGACGTGACTAAATCCTTGCTGAAATCTATTTCGTGATTATAGAGACGTCACATGTACTCCCACGCCCACGCATACACATACACAACTTTTTTTATCAAAACTTTAATTATTTATTTATAAAACATTATAATATGCATTGCTTGTTCCATATACTGACATTTGTTTCAGCATATTCTTATAGGAACTTTTATTGAAATGGAAAACTTGAATACAATTAAATACAAGTTTTCAAATTAGTTTTTATTATTTTTTTCTTATAAATACATTTGCACTACATTTGGGAGAAACTTTATTTTTCCACATTAAATAATAATAAATAAACATCGTGTAAGTGTATGTATACGAACCTTTATTATGAAGATTTTAAAACCTCTTGCAAGATTTTATCGTAAGCATTAAGGCATAATGCGTGCTTTGACTTACATAGCTCATTGACAGTACAATTATTGCTAAAATTACAGTTAAATACACATTAACATTGTTAGTTTAGGTTTATATTATGTAACAACGAAACATTTGACTTTGTATGCAATTGTTTGCTTTTTTAAAAAAAGACAAAGATTTATTTTTCAATACGCTGACATAAAAAATTACAAATGTCTAATTTATGGCCTATTTTAGGCCTAATGATTTACGTTGCGGACTTCTAAACATGACGTCGTAAGTTCGGACCCGCCATTCGACTATTGAAGTGAACCACTCCAGATACAAGATGTAATGCTTAGTTGTAGAGTTAGCAAGAATATTAGTAATGTTAATTAAATAGCATTGCGAGTATTCGTTTCAAAAATAAATTAATGGCTGATGTCATTTAAACAAGGTAAAAAAGTAAAAAAGTAGCAGCCTGTAAGTGCACACTGCTGGGCCAAGGCCTCCTTCTCAAGTATCTGAAAGGGTGTAGGAGCCGGGAATGGCCCGTCACGGTGCTCCATTGCGGGTTGGCGGGCTTCATATATCCTTGAAATTGTATTTTTTTATTATTCTTCAAATATGCAGGTCCCGGCACCGGGATCGAACCCAAGTAGCTTGCGCTCACGACAACAAGCTAAGTTAAGCCTTATTCCTAAGTATTGTATGTGTCTAAGCGTCGCTCGGAAGCTGGAGCGCACATGCCATGTTTCTCTCACGGACACCAGTACTTATGTATTACTATTTTTTTAAAACGGTTTTAGTAATTTTGCTCCTTCATTTTATCGAAGAAAGGTAGGGTGTCGAAAGCAAAAAGAAGCTAGCTGGTAAATAACTTCGAAATTCATCCATTTAGAAACAAAACGTGAGTTAAAATTTTCTACATCTTCAGCAGTCTCTTATACACTGTTGATATTTACCGCTGGACATATACCTCACACAAAGGAAAGTATTTGCCATAATTGTCACGTTATTCCATTTTGTATGACCTTAACATCATTAATAATTCGTCACGCGCATGGCATAAGAATTACCCCAAACATTAAAAAGCTCTATCTAGTCTTTGATTCGATGATATGTTTAAACTTTCGATTGAATACTGTACAGAAGCCCAGTCAGAATCTATTATCTCTACATTTCTACTCTGTAAATAGTAGAGTCGGGAAAGGAAGATCTAGGCGAACATTTCACGATCAAATCGGAGACGATAGGAAAAAAAATCAAGAGTACTCTAAACCAACGAGCATGCATGCGAGGATTGATGAAAGTGGAAGAAGCGAAAGACGTATGTCAGGACCGTAGCAAGTGGAAGAAGATTGTCTCTGCCTACCCCGTTGAGAACAAGGCGTGAATATATACATACTAGTCTACCATTATCTTGCAGAGTAGTTAACTACAAACGAGAACTCGGGAAAATATAATATTTTTTTATTTCTACAATAAAATGTCAAATCGTTACCATGAGAAGTATCTGAAATAATTTTATACCACAATTATATAATATGCGCTTTTATGTGTTAAGCCAACACTTGGAACAACGCTTATTATAGCAAGATGTTATAAAGCAATAGCGTTATTTACATCGTCGGCTACACTTCTTTAACTGCAGTCGTCTGCAGGACACGGTACGTGGTTTTGCGAAGTAAAACATCGAATGTGCGAGCTAACAATATCTCATCACTATTGCGGACGCCGACAAAAACACTCGACACATCGATAAAAGTCTCACAACAACTGCACACAACAATGTGTTACGTACGCAATTTTTTACTCGCATAAACGTCACATGTAATTCAAAAGCATCTTAGCTCTTTTTTTTTTTGAGTGTTACAAAATGAGACGATATTTTTTATTGCATCAAAGATTATTATTAACAGTGAAAACCATTAGTGCGTTTGTAGTTAGATTGTATAATGAGGTAGGGCGCTAATAGAGACGTTTTGTAATTGATTTGTGTAATCAAAGTTCACTTAATTTTAAATGCCGTTAATTTAAAGAATATGGAAAGAAGGCATCTGTATGGTTTTTGGATACATATACAATTTTAGATACTCTCTCTCTCTATATACATCTATTTTAATTCAATAAACACATGCTAGTAGCACGTTCATTGGGCAATGTATACGGTTTTACAACAAAATTCTAAATTTTCCACGGGGAATGTTCTGAGGAACTGTTCGGATTGATCCCAGCTGCTGAGTTTCACCATCGTACATCGCGACTGAATTCGAAGTTCCATCGATACCACCTAGATGGTTGGCATTTCACACTTCGACTTTGTGGAATCAGCTGTCGCCAGCAGTATTTCCGAATAGTTACGACTTAGGGACCTTCAAGAAAAGAGCTTATTCCTTCCTTAAAGGCCGGCAGCGCATCTGTAGCTCCTCTGGTGTTGTGGATGTTCGTGGGCGTCGGTGATCACTTACCATCAGGTGAGCCGCACGCTCGTTTGCCCCCTTCTTCTATAAAAAAAAAAAAAAAAAAATTGCGCAAAGTCCTATTAAAAGGTTTAAAAAAATTGTTAAACAAATACTTTATTAAAAGCGTTATTATAGTATATAGGAATACTTGAGTTGATAGATCTCAATCGTTTCGAGAAAAAATATTGTAATATTATTATTTTATGTTTAAGTACCGTCATATGTAAGTATTATATTGTAGTATAATATTCGAGTATATATATATGAACATAATATTTTTCTGCACCCTTTTACATTTTCTCTGTTCAATCTAATGGTAGACGGGTAGAGAATGCCTCTTGGCATTAAGTCCGCCTTTTTGTTCTGTAATGTGCAAATAAAGTTTAAATAAATAAATAAATTATTAAAAGTTTTTGTGTGTTTAAAAAAAAGGTAGGTATGTTTTTAAAACATACGGAGTTTCTGTCGCCGGTTTCTTCTCCATCAGAGGAACCTCATTCTGAAACGGTAGATGGTAGATTTAAAAAAAAAAAGGACGTTCGACAAGTGAAATGTATGTTTCTTACGTTGAATAAATGATTTGATTTAATTTGACTTCAATCAGAGCTAAGGTGGCGTCAGAGACAGGCGAACAAGTCGAGCGGTGGAGTTTCTGCCGCTAATCTATAGTACATCCACTATTGAGTTCCGGTAAGGAATTCCATCTTAGTCCTCAGTGATGACAACGCATCCTTAGTCTTTAGTTGCAACTTGTTTGCTAGTGACCATGGGCTTCAATGGCCAATGACCATTATGAACGATGAACTGCTAGTACGTTTTTCACCCCTAATCTTATTAAAAATATACGAAAGTCTTTAAGCGCCTAAGTAAATATATAAAAATATAATATAAAATACTTAACTTCACTGTCGCCATATTTATTAGTTACACAGACAGGGGTCACATTATCCGCAACTAGGGCGCAATAGGTTCAACTGGTTCCTTTCTTACACGAAGCTCAGGTAATATAATATTAGTTTCTAGTATTAAACAAAACGTAACATTTTATTTACCAACTACTGCAGTCAGAAATAGAAACTAAAGTGAACAATAATAGTTTTAGATTCAACTAATAATTCCAAGAATTAGTAAACGTTGCTCAATTTGTCCTATCTATTATCGGAAGTAATATTTTATTATTAAAAATAAGAAAAAGTTTTCGACGCCCATATTATAACCATTGAACCGCTCCCCGCTTTATATCTGACCCCACATACGACTGCCGATTGCGACATACCATTCAACATCAGTAATGTGTCGTAACATATAAAACATTTATGTCATTTTATGCCACAACTCGCTTATCAGCCGAACTACATACTCTTGTCAAGGACTACCAACTTAGCAAAAGCTAAATATTTAGTTGTTTTTTTTTCTATTTGAAGCTTTAACATCGTTGCATGTTTCTATACGTGCTTACGTTCTTAGGCATTTCAACGTTTACGAAATATATACTAATTAACACAATTTTAACCGGAAACTATCTTTATTAATCATATTGTCCAGAACTTTTTTTTTATGTTAAAGGTCGCAATCGAGCCAGCGGTTCACCTGATGGTAAGTGATTTCCGTCGCCCACATACATCTGCAACACCGTTGGTGGTGCAGGTGCGTTGTCGGCCTTTAAAGGTACTTCGAATATGGGAGGGACAATAAGGAGGGAGAGGAAGAGTGGGCTTCCGGTTACCTCACTCACCGAACGAAACGCAGAAGCACAAGATGCCTTTGCATCACGCCGGTATTCTGCGAGGCTGTGGTACCCACCCGTAATCCCCCTTTACCACTGCTGCTTCGTAGATTCAGGTCCTGATTCGTCGGGTATAGAATAAGGTAACCGAAAAGCGTCATCTAAGTTAGCATATCTACCTCTTAAGAAATGGAAATTAGATTCTGTTCAGCTATTAGCCGACCGTGTTACCGTGGCTTGGTCTCCAAGTGAAACTAGAGAAACCGACATCGCCAGCCTAAAGCTCCTAGTGGGCATGGCGAACCTACTTCGGATGCTGGTTGGTAGACTTTGGGGGATGTGTTTGCGTCTTTGATTGGTACTGCTTTCGTTGGCCCCCACAGCCGAGGTAGAGTCGCAAAGGAATAGGAGTTTTGGTATTAAATTTTGGTCAATATGGTACTGCTCCAAAATAATAACAGCCAAAGACTTTATCGTAGTCTACAATTGCAAAAGGGACAGTTTTTTTTACGTGGTAGAGCCAAGCGGTGGCTTTTGCTGCTGCTCGAATGAGCCGGCTCGGCCGTGGTGGTACCGCGACCTCGCAGAATACCGGCTTGAAGTAGAGGCATCTTATGCTTCTGCCTTTCGTTCGGTGAGTGAGGTAACCGGAAGCCCACTCGCCTCCCCATACCCTTAAAGGTCGGCAACGCACCTACAGGACCTCTGGTGTTGTAGATGTTCGTGGGCGACGGTAATCACTTACCATCAGGTGAACCGCTTGCTCGTTTGCCGTCTTTTCCATAAAAAAAGCTCTAAGCTCTAATGCTTTTTCGGAGGTTTAACAGGAATATTAGTAATGTTTCTTAATAAATAACACTTCTAGTATTCTTTATAAAAAAAGAGAGCTCTGTGGAGCTCAAAATAATACAGATTTATATTAATGCGTATCCAGCTATAAACATATACGTTAATTGCGACGGAAGAGACAATCAGACGGAAGTGCTCGGCGCGTGCCGATACGCAGAGACAAATGAAACAAAAATTTTGTGAATGGGTAAATCCGCTCCTTATCTATAAACCATTGGGATTAACAACTTACAACAATGTTCTGTATACAATTAATGCGAACGATGTGTAAGTTATTGGGAAACAATGCCACGATAGCTTTATTTTATTTTATATTTAAAATGAAACTACAGTGAACGCGATGAAGCGTTTAATTTTTGTTTTGTTGTTTTCCAATAATACGGCTGCTTTTCGCCACCCGTAGTCACGGGGACTGAGGTGTTAGTGTTAGTGTCCTGAAGTCGTAGTTAAGCAGAATGTGCTCACAGTATCTTAAGGCAATAGCCGGCAGCACATCTGTAACTCCTCTGGTGTTGCGAATGTTCGTGGGCGTCGGTGATCACTTCACCATCAGGTGAGCCGCATGCTCGTTTGCCCCATTTCAAAGGAAATCAATCGTGGAACTAAACTTCTTTTTTTATAATCGCTATGTTATTTCATACCCATCATCGAAGACGACAGAAGTTAAAAATATTATAAAAATATTATAATATTTTGAACTTCTGTTTCTTCACATGATCATATTTAAAAATTGTGTAATTTATGGTTCAATATCGTCATCCAGCAAGACTCAGAAAGCATATATGCAAGGCGCGCCGATGCCACCAAATTACATATCAAGGAAATTAAAGAAGATAGATCCGTGATCAGTGAACAAGAATTACCCACATCCACCGTGAATAAATTAGTCTGTTTTGATTCGCGTCTGCAACGATTTATTCTTGTAATTTCCTGTTTGCGAATCGTGCGCAATTCCCCAAGTAACGGGCGAAGGAGCCAACAGCGGCGGGGCGCGTCGGGGTCGCGGGCTAGTCGCGGAACGACGGGTAAAGGCGACTGCACATGGCAAAGTATATCGAAGACTATTAAACAAACGAGACAAATGAAAAAGGTCGAAATAACAAACTGCAGTCATATATCTGGTATTATAATTGGACAAGTTAAACACGATAGCTTTTTTTTAATTGGACAGGGTTACCAAAAGAGCTAACAGTCTGCCTGATGATAAATGGCTACTGCAGCCTGTAAGCAACTACGATCGAAGAAGGTGACAGATGCGTTGACACCCCTGAGAACCGATATGGATTGCCTCATAGCCTGTAATTACACTGGCCCCCTGTACCTTTCAATCCGGAATATAACAGTTGTTACACAGCTGATTAGCGGTAAAAATCGATAAGAGGGTAGGGTACTCACCCAGATGACTCCTAGGCCGTTAAGAGCCTACCACCCAGTGTATGCTATATTATATTACTCATGATTTAAATACCTCTCGGGGTGACACTACTTCTAAAGCAGACATACCAATACTACTGTCAAAAGTAACAATTGTTTTGCAACACGGAAATTAAATTATCAATTTTTATCAAATTTTAAATGTATGTATGTATATATTCACGCCTTGTTCCCAACGGGGTAGGCAGAGACAATCTTTTTCCACTTGCTACGGTCGTGACATACGTCTTTCGCTTCTTTTACTTTTATCAATCTTCGCATGCATGCTCGTTGGTTTAGAGTACTCTTGACCTGGCCTTTTCTCAGAACGTCTCCGATTTGATCGTGAAATGTTCGCTTAGGTCTTCCTCTCACCACCAGAGGAGCTACAGATGCGCTGCCGGGCTTTAAAAAAATTTACCAAGCATTGAGATGTGTAGAGGCTATTACATTTCTTTAAGCCATTTCGAAAGTTATTTAATTTTATGCAATTTGTTACTGTTTAATCTATACTTCTAAATCGCTGCAAAATATAAACAAACACTTCAAAAATCTCCTTTAACCTTGTAGGTCCCGAAACCGAAATTCTTGAATAAAAAATAAAAAAATGACTTCTGTTTATAATTTACATTGCACTTTGCCATACTTTGATCTTGAGTTTCTTAATGATCCTTAATCGAATTCTGTTTTATCTCTAATGGGTGTTTATTACTTCCTTTACGTAAACAACACATTTTTTTTTTTAAAAAAAAGCACAAACAAAACCGATCATTGCACATTAACAATTTACATGTTTTTTACGACGCATTATATTTGTTTATTTATATGTTTTCAATTATGCCAGATATATTTTGGCTGATTTGCATTTTCATACGAAACCTTGCATAATGACGTAATGCAGGTATTGGCAATAGACCAAATTATCTTAAATATTACCAATTATCATATTATAGGGTGTAAGAGGCAAATTTTTCTCTTACACAGAGGCAAATTTTTCTCCAAACGCCAACCTCAACAAATTAGACCCGGCTTCTGGCTATCCACCGCTTGATGGCGGAAAATCCATCCGAATATACGGAACCCACATACCAGTGACTAATGGTGGGGAACAGCATCTCTGGCGCGATCTCCCGGCGTGGTGAGTATGAGCAAATCTTCCATGGATGAGATGCCGTCTTTTGCTGTCTCTTTTTTGGAAAGGTCCATTTCCAGCATTGAGCTTTTACAGGCAGTTAAAGAACAAAAAGAAGAGGATATTATCACATTGTTAAGGAATAATATAAGACAGATATATAATAATATAAGGTAATATAATATAATATAATATAAGGTGATTTCGTCCGAAAACAGGCGATGAGACAAGATTATGATTAGGGCAGTTCTTTTCACCCAGACAGACGGACACAATTCGACCGTCCGAGACGAGATCCGAACCTCTCTTGGACGCTCCAATTTTACAACTTCATCAGATGATGCGTCTGCGTCCATGCGGTCGCAAGGGCATCATGGCACCGAAACCAAAAAAAATGAGATGTACATTCGCCATTGACTGGTTCAGTCGTCGAGGTCGTGCCATTCCGTGCACAGAGGTCGCGTTGTTGGGCCGTATTTCTGTCGGTTTTCATACCCAAAATTTCTTTTGTACTCTGCTGTGTGTCTGATTCTCTGATGTACTTCATGTCAACTGTGTAATTAAATACCGAGCACGTTAAATTTATCATACTGGTAATTTTATTATCTCTTTTAATTGAAAATCTCATACCGATTCGTAACAATCCTCGGCCTTTTAATGGTCCACAGTTGGTTATAGACCTGTTAAAATGGTAGAATTTGCCATAGTGGCTACGCTTGGCAGACGATAGCAGTAACCGGTCCAATGACCCCATGACATTTTCTAGGGTTTTTCTTACAGCAACACGAAATATTTATTACACCTGTCTGCTGTCACAAAAAAATCACTAAAAGTCTGTGTGAATTCATTCCTCAACAAAATCATGCCGTGTTATTTCATTCACATCAAAAACGTTGATTTGTAACCGTGTTTTGATTAAACGAAACCATGTAAAAAAACAAACACGATATGATTTTATCGAGGAATAAAATTGCACAGAATTTATGTGAAATATTTTTGTGGCATAGAGGATATGGCCCGTCGGATTCGTGTAATATTTTCGAACTTCGATGATTCCTGTTTATGATGTACTTTATAAAAATAGTACAGTCGCGTAAATTTAATATTACCTATATTCAATTGACATTTGCTCTCTTGACACAGATTAAAAAATCTAATAGCCAACAACCTGTCACTATATAACACGTCAAGTGTCAAGTTCCTAAATTCACTGAATCTGGGTTTCTAAAGAACGAGACGTCGGCGCAAACACATTCTGTAATGAAATCACAACATTGAATTTGAATTTCGAATGTCTGTCTATATATTATGCAGTGTTTTCCAATGTGTACCAATATGTTCTACTGAGTGATATACGGAGCGTTACCTTAGGAGATAAAAACCTTTTTTTAATACGAGTTTGCTCAGAAACGTGGTCATTATTAGTATTCCAGTTTTGAACGTACGTAATTATAAGGTAAACGAACTGCGATTAGTAAAAAAATAAAAAAAAAAAAACACTGGTCCGTTCTCTCGTCAACGACGTCGAATGACATTCAATGTAATACTTAAATGTTTTAAATTAATTCTCGCCTAATGTTAACTAGCGTGAGAATTGTTCTTGGTTACACAGATAACAAACAAATAATTTTTAATTAGTTTTCATTAGAATGTTTGGAACTCGAGTCTGATTTTTACTTTTTAACTTTTCAAGTCTTCTTATAATATCTTCTTTATTAATCTAAGTATACTGCTGAACATAAGCCTCCCCATGTAAGTGCCAGGTAAAGCCGGTATACATTTAATGGAATGTTTGCCCGTGCTCATCCCGCTGGTTGAGCGTAGTACCGGTACACTAGTGTTGGTGCCACAACTCTGACATGAGATTTAGATTGGGAAGATTGATCTTCCTTCATCATTTGGTTGCCGGTGTCTCATTTTAATGATCGAGGTGTATTATTGGAAAAGCTGTCTGGATTGTGCAATTAATATATTAGGCGATCATAATCACAGCTTTACCATGAAGTTTCTTACTCTTCATAGTATACGTCTCATACCAGCTCGATCACCTTTTTAAGGTAGGTATTTTTTTTTTATGGAAGAGACGGCAAACGAGCAAGCGGTTCACCTGATGGTAAGTTATTACCGTCGCCCACGTACATCTGCAACACCATAGATACTGCAAGTGCGTTGCCGGTCTTTAAGGATATTTGGGAGATGAGAGGGAAGAGGAGAGGAATAGGGAGGGGATGTGGGACACTTCCCAACCTTAATCTCTATCTCCTTCCAAAAACATTCGAGAGGAGATCTTTGCCCCGCAGCGGGCTAATATAGGCCGCTTTTTTTATGGAAAAGGCGGCAAACGAGCAAGCTGTTCTGCAGGTGCGTTGCTGGCCTTTAAGGGTATTTGGGAGATGGGAGGGAGGATGAGGAGAGAGATGGAGAGAGAAAGAGCCACCGGTTACCTCACTCACCGAACGAAACGCAGAAGCACAAGATGGCTCTACTTCACGCCGGTATCCTGCGAGGCCGTGGTACCAATCCGGTCGAGCCGGCCCTTTCGAGCAGCAGCTAAAGCCGCCGCTTGGCTCTACCACGCTTACAATCAACCAACCTTACTGAGGAGTAAGCAAGTCCGCTAGCGACTCTGCTGTCCGAGGTATTTTACTTAGTAGTAAGAGGAGACATTCTACTATTAGAGTTTGGACTAAATCCGTTTTGCGGTTAGGCACTCGAATTTGGATTATTATTTATATCGACCTTCATAATTCTTAAGAGGCTCGCGTGCACACAACTCTTTACGGTGGGGCCAGCGCTGATGTAAATCCCATTAACCGAAGCGAACAACCGTCGTTGTAATTACGCCTCGGCCGTCGGCTAGCTATGCACCTCCGCGACTACCCCGCACGTTGCATGCAGATATATCTCGTGCCTTCCAGAATTAACTGTAGAAGAAAATCAAATGATGCTCTCTTGCTAATTATAGATGTGTCTGACACAGCGCTTACAAAATTGTATTAATCAAATATTGTAGCATTATCTTGGTAGGCTAATGGAATGGTCGATAGGTAAATGATATTTAAAAATATCTCATTGACATCGCTCTATACGTTTGGATTACATTCCTCATTATGAGCAGGATAGTCTGTAATGTGTTTCGTTATAATATTTAAGGGTATTTTTCGATTTGCGAGTGCTTCTATTATATTTCTACATTAGTGGTCGGTCCGATGAAAACACCATGTCACATCCACGATAATATGTTTTCGACATTTAATTCGATATTTGGGTAAAATTCAAATGTTTGTCCATTGACTTTTAACCTTCGATCTGATTTGATTTTAATATGCACCATAAGTGGAATGTATAATTTTCACTAAATTACGCTTAGTAAAGTAACAACCATGGCAAAATATTTGACAGTAGTTTTAATTTCATATTATTTAGGCGAGTGACCTGGGTTCGATCTCCAGTCCCGGCACCACTAAAGTTGTTAATAGTAATTTCAAGTGGTGAATTCAGCAGGTGAAGGAGAACATCGTGAGGAAACCTACATACATGAATGAGAAATAATACTCATTAGCCTATGTAAGTCTAAACAGGCCTTTCCATGATAGCTTGAATTAAATTTGGCATGTCATAGGTGGAAGCTGGTGGTTCGATATGTTTCGACCGGAAATTCCTCCATCGCTCGGTCGCCATAGCCTCTCAATGAAATGAATGATGAAATTTAGATTGCGAATGTCAATTGTTATTTGTTAATTAGTTCCTTTGACGCAGAAGAAACTAGCAAAAATAAAAACTCCGTAGGTATCCTCTTTTGTAAACAAAATAATGCAACATAAAATAAAATGAAAATCTACGAATAGTCTCCCAGACAATAAAAGCATATCTAAGATAAAATTGTACGCTAACAAAAAACTGTAAACTTTACTTTAGTGTTACTAATTACTCAACCCGTGTGTCATAAGAGAATCTATCACCCTATCTCTTCTAGTAAGATGTAACAGAGAGTACAAATAAATCAGTAGGTACGTAAGATTAAAATTTAAACTAAATAATTCTGCAAACGTCAGCGATCCAATTACCCGAGCGCTTGGATTGCTTTGCAACCTTGTCAACCATGCAACCTACAAGCTTACGAATTCCTTTACGATACATTACACTTTTCTTATAAATCATGTCCCAGTGTGAAGTTCTGTGAACGCTATTGAAAGACAGATATACGTATTTGTAGCTCAAAACAATTCAATTATTTGTTTTGTTCAAGTATGGTAGCGAAGACCGTTTACGTGACAATGAGTGGATATCACCATCCTTCCTCAACTAGGAATGAAGAAAGGGCTATGCTAACCATTGGGATTCAAAATAAATGCCGCATTTCCACTAAACTAAGAATCAAGAGTGTTAGGGGTTCCCGTAATATACAATATATTTTTGTCGGTGCAGTCTGCTGGCTAATTAGACAACCACAGGTCAGCTGTTGGCGGAATCCGGCAGTGCAATCGATATTGTCCAAACCAAACTAAACGTACCAGAGATAGGGAGCAGTGGCTCCTGTGTTTAGGTAAAGGCAAAGCCCTCATCCACCCCCGTACCGATTGTGGGTGTACCGTTTACCTCACTCACCGAACTTCACGCCGGTGTTTTGCGAGGTCATATGTTTTTTTTTTTGTAATTCGCTCTCAATTATACAATTGTTAATAACAACGTGATAAACGATTTTGTTCATAAATGCGACTCGGTCACTGTCTAAAATTGGTCAACAGTTCTCGGTGATAAAACCGAATGCGATATTGTCATATCTGTGCCAGCAGTTACGTCATGCTCAGATACAGTCCTATTTTTAGTTGAAATGAATTGGACTGGCTCTCATTTCGTCCTGTTGATTTTTTATCCTCGTGGTTTAGTTATTTGTGCATCGACATACCACACTAAATTAGGCAGGACATTAAAGCTTTCGATTGTCAAGTACATCCTTGACAGTTCGAGCTTTTAAAGAAGTCGCGCGTTGCCTATTCCATCTTTCTATTCTAAGTATTCTAAGTAATCTAGGGCAATGACATACATTTGTTTAAAGGTGGATTTAAAAATAAAACAAAACCTATATAAAATCATGTTGCATAAGATGATTATTCTTTTAATGAAATAATTAATATTCCTAAAAGAGTACAAGTATTTTCTCAACAACCTTGTGTAGATTACACAGGTTATAGATTGACATGGCATGATCCTGTTCAGCTTGGCCAATCGGAATTCTGCAAACGACTTTTCTCTTCTACAGGCGATAAAATGTAACGGAGATTTTGCGCAACTCATTCCATTTGTGAGCTGAGAACTTCCCACCAAGGTTAGCTGAGAACGTCCCATCTAGGTGAGCTGAGAACTTGAGGCCATTGTGTTAGGTGTCCAGGCTTTGCACGACTTTAAAGAAACACCGGTGTGGTAAGTAAAGTAAAGTAGCATTTAACCGCGGTAGAGCAAAGCGGGGGCTTTAGCTGCTGCTCGAATGGGCCGGCTCGACCAGATTGGTACCACGGCCTCGCAGAATACTGGCGTGAAGTAGAGGCATCTTGTGCTTCTGCGTTTCGTTCGGTGAGTGAGGTAACCGGAGGCTCTTTCTCTCTCCATCTCTCTCCTTATCCTCCCTCCCATCTCCCAAATACCCTTAAAGGCCAGCAACGCACCTGCAGAACAGCTTGCTCGTTTGCCGCCTTTTCCATAAAAAAAGCGGCCTATATTAGCCCGCTGCGGGGCAAAGATCTCCTCTCGAATGTTTTTGGAAGGAGATAGAGATTAAGGTCGGGAAGTGTCCGCCACGCTGCTCCAGTATGGGTTGGCGAACTTCACACGTTCTCGAAATAATATAATTAACTATTTCACAGACATGCAGGTTTCTTTACGATGGCTTTTTTTACGGGTACGTGGTAACAGCAACTTTTAAAATTACTTTTAACAATTTAAATGGTAGCGGTACTGGGGATCTAATACAGGTCACTCTACTATAAATTATACCGAGCGCCTTGACCACTGGTCTACCGCGGCTCTCCTGGTGTGGTACTCAGATATTTTACTTTTATTGAGCCCTGACTGATTGCACTATTTGGCTACCATTTAATGGTCATACCGACGGGGTTGCCAGATCCCTGAGCAATATACGATTTGTGATGGAACAGTGAACGATCCGTCGTCTCGCAACAGAGTGTGCGAGGTTGCAATTTCATGTTATCCTGCTTGTGGTTTAGTAAAAGTCCGTCCGTGAAGTCTAATATTTGACTCTGTTTGAGAATCATAGCTGTATCCATTTTTCCTGAATTTGTCTTCACATTCTTCTTTTAGAGGTCCGTGCGCAAAGGGACAAAACGTATCTATATTAATTTCATTTTACTCTCTGTCTGCCTGTCCAACTGGCCGTCCGTATGTCACATATCTGTAGCTCGCAGACCTGAAGTTTGACAATTTGAAATGTTAACTAACCCAAAACCGAATGTCGACTTAGAAATTCTATTAAATTATTTCTGTCGGCCTTTAAGGATATTTTGAAGAATTTTACTTAACCAGACGAAAATATATGATAATAACCCCAAAAATAATAATTAGAAAATGTGTTCCGTTATAGAAGCTAAGGAGTTTTAATCTGGCCTGAGCTGGCTTAACCTCATTATTTTATAGCGTCTGAACTGACCGCAATAACTTGCTATTTGTCAAAATAATCGTTCAAATTTACAGCAACACAACTTCTAATAACGTTCACGCTAAAACGTTCGCTATGTTAATGGAGCAGGGGTTATATTTGCTGGAAGGCTGATTTTACTTCCGCTGTTTTGGAGTCATGTATAACTTTTTTCGGCGCAAAGTTGCGAATGCCTGCTGTGAGATATATGGTAAATGTTTGCATTGAAGCGAAAATATTCATTGTAAAATTCGCTTCCCGTGCATAATAGCATGCAGGACGAGTTGAGAGTAAACAGGATGATGATGATGATGATAATGGAAATCTCATCACCTGCGGCGAGTCGTCTTAACCTTATTTTGAAGTGAAAGATTTTTTTTTGAAAAAAATATTAGCAATGCTATTTATTAAGTAGCATTACTAATATTCATGTTAAATCTCCAAATAAGCTTACAGCTTGTATCTGCAGTGGTTCACGACAATGGTCGAATGGCGAGGTTGAACTTGCGACCAATTCGTCTATTGTACCTAAGATTTCTGAAATCCTCTGAAGAATTTGATTAATTGTAGATTAGATAATTATTATTCATATTTAAATATTACAATAATGGCGTAGCGCGTAGCGGCGTCATGATGTCAATCATCCTCTTTATTTTCGCCGATGTCAAAATCTCAATTAAAAGTAGTAGTGCTGTAAAGCATCGAAACATCGGGACTATAAAAACAAAATCGAACGCGATAAAATCGTGTATAATGTGTAATCCTGTTATTTCCTGTTATGTGGTATGATCGTTTCATTTATGTAGAAGTGACAACCGTTGGGGAAGAGTTAGAAGGTTATGGAGTGACAACCACGTACAGGCAAACACAGTGTGGGATGCTGCTCTTTTGGTGTTGCAGATGTACGTGAGAGTCGGTAATCACTTGCCATCAGGCGAGCCGCTAGCACGTTTGCTCCCTTTTCCATAAAAAAAATCGATTCTTAAATCGAGAAAAGTACTTAAAATATTCTAGAACAAACATACATAATTATTTTGTTCATGTATTTACTCAACACATAATTAAAAACAATGATATGCGTGCACAAGCAGATACAGAAACTTTACTCTTTTTTTTTTAAATCTCTAAATAAGGGAGCGGATCCAAAAGACCCTCATGACAAAAAACAACTACTGCCGACATCGCTCTATCTTCCGCCGAATTAACTGGAGATAATCCCCGTCCCCCACCCCGGCCCGGTCCCCTCCCGTCCTTAATTAAAACGTCTGACGTTGAGTTTTGTTGCATTCGAACTTTGGGCCAGGCGATAGGAAGAGCTTCCATAACACAGTCACTTCGGTTCAATCACTACGCTTCACTTTTTTTTTTCAAATTAGTGTTAGGGTACAGAGCCCTGTTACTGTAATACGCCGTCCATCCGTGTTTACTGCATTCAAGAAGCATCTTTTGAACCGTAATAACCGGTTGAAGTTTTCACAGAATATGCTGTGTTATTATGTCGGATATCCTAACAAATAATAAAAAAAAAGTATCGAGGGGTCATCATAAAAGAAACGTATCTTCTCCACGTTGCCGCAGGCCCACTTCCCCTCCCTATTCCCCTCAAATTCCCTCCCATCTCCCAAATATCCTTAAAGACCGACAACGCACCTGCAGCATCTATGGTGTATGTGGGCGACGGTAATCACTTACCATCAGGTGAACCGCTTGCTCGTTTGCCGTCTTTTCCATAAAAAAAAAACGTTTTTTTTTGTTTGGTTCTAATAAAACAACCAAATAATTAAAACAGGCCATGTGTAAGTCGGGCTTTCGCTAAGGATCCCGAACTTAATTTTTCTTTCTTCTTTTTTTTTCGTAACGACTTCCCCCGTAATAGGAATTTCAACAGTATCATGGAGGAAGTTAACAAGCATGCACGAAGAGACCCAGAATTGACAGAAAATATATAATTATTTTTTTTTTCATAAATAATGTAGCCAACAAATTTTGTATTATTTTTTATTGACAAATTTTCGAAATTATTTTTAAATTTTAATAGTTTCACTTTTTAAAATGTCGAAGCGACGGTATTGGTGTGATCGTGTTATATAACCCACCTGTATCCTGTTAGTGTGTTGCGGTTTATTTTTGTTCTTCTCAAACTTTGTGATCACGATTACAATACATTCTTGGCTCATTACTCAGGAGTGTGTGTGTTGTGTTATTTATTAAACGTTTCTTATAAATGAACCACCACCTCGCAAGCTCATTGCAGATTATTCCGTATCATTGATATATCACAGCGATGTGAGTTATTACTTTAGCCATATGGCGGGGGGCTATTCTGTTATCACGTGTAATGCGACTAAGGAAAATTTGCCGGCTAGCTGTCAAAGCCTCCTGATTGCGGAAAAATAGTATACATAATATGTATTAGAAAAGTGAAATGAAAAACAAATATTCAATGGAACTGATATTAAAAAGTAGTGAATTTACCAGGCGCTCGGCGGTGAAGGCAGTGACAGGATGTTAGAAATAATAAAAACCCATTCAAGTGCGAATCGGAGCCGCGCACTAAGGATTTCGTACACGATAAATATCTATGTTATGTATTTATCCAAAAAATTGAGTTTTCTTTCATTCAGCTTGGGATCCTTAGCGCGTGCTCAACTCTTACACTTGCCTGGTTTTGATTATTTGTTGTTTTAAAACAAAGTAAAGTAATTTAAAGTTCGAATACTTTTAAGCCCCTGCGAAGCTTTTGGCTATACAACCTGTAACATATACATATATATATATATATTTTACAATCAATCACTTTAATGTTTTCTCCTTAAAGTATAAGGTTAAGAAGGACGGACTTAATGCCTGTTGGTATTCTCTGCCAGTAAACCCATAGCAGGTGTATCAACTAAGAATATCATGACATAATACGACAGTAATTTAGGACTAATTATAAAGTATATTTTTGCTAAGTGTTGATGTTTAAATTAACAATCAATAATAACTCATAAGGTAGTGGTGCTGTACTCGTGCCGCACGGTGACAGCGTGAGTAAATCCTATTCCACCTCAGGTGGGTGTTGTAAGTAGGACAAAGCGAAAAGTGTAGAAAAACTCACGGCATCACCTACACGTGCCGCACGCTTCTAGACCATAACGAGGCTTAGGTGACAGCCGAACCTAAATCCCACGAACTAGTGATGGGGAGCAGCATCATTAAAGAGAGGATACCGGCACAGCGCTCACCGACCAGATTTCCCAGCGGTGTGAGTATGGGCAAACATTCCAAACTGCCAACTGTAGAGTCAAGCAGTGGCTTGTACTGCTGTTCGAATGGGCTGTCTCAACCGGGGCAGTACCACGGCCTCGCTGAGTACCGGCGTGAAGAAGTTGCAACTTCTGCGTTTTGGTCGGTGAGCAAGGTGGTCTACTCCCTCTCCCTATCCCCCATCCTCATTCTCCCTTCAAACTCCCAAATATCCTTAAATGCCGGCAACGCACCTGCAACTCCTCTGGTGTTGCAGATGTACGTGGGCGACGGTAATCACTTCCCACCAGGTGAGCCGATTGCACGTTTGCCCCCTATACCATAAAAAAAAAGAAATAAGTGCCGGTTGTTGCTGGCTATCCCTTGAATCTAAGTTAACAATGGGCTCTAATAGGCTGATGTTGTTTAGTGTATATACAAACACTCGCGCATATCATATATAGGTGCAGACTGATTTTACGTATCTCTATTCACAATCCATTTTTTGTCTCTCCGAAAGATAGGTAATGATGGATGATGACGCTCGTTGCTTTATGCGAACAAATTATACAGCATGTGCCAAAGAGACAAGAAATAAATATTATTATAATTAATTATAACGTCTATTCATGCTACAGTTACGTATGCAAAGCTTTCAGTGCACACCACTCACATATTGAATGTGAAGACATTATGTGGCTGCTATAAAATTGATGAGAACGAGATAAGTGTTAAGGTAAACACACACGTGGGCGTATATGTGCGGCGAGCGCTTTCGTTAGCGCGCGTGACTCTGCGCACCTGACGGGTATATTCTCACGGATCTCTATGCCACAGTCTACTAAACAATAACATCAAAGAATTCATATTAAGTAAGCAACTATTACTAAAAACAAGAACTGCGATCCCAGGGGCAATTTGTCATCACTTTCTTCAAATGCCAACCTCACTTGCACACAGGAAACGGAGCTCTGGCGTCTGAATTATGACGGATTTTCCATAAAAATTAGCTGATTCAGTTCGCAGACTAGCGATGGGGAGGAGCATCACTAGTACGAGAGTTTACCCACCCGCTGTGAGTTGAAACAAATCTTCCAAGAAGAACAAAGCCACATTATCAATGAAACATTTATTGTTTAAAAAGCCATGATAGTCTACTGGTTAGGGATGTGGAAGGCTTCAAAACGTACGTGAGATTTATATCATTGGCTTGAACAACACCTGTTACATTGTCCCCAAATAAGGTCTGATGAAAAGGGGGCTGCAGTACTAAAACTATGTAGAATTCTAAACATTCCAGTATTGTACATATGCCCCAGAGGGCTTGACAACTCGATGACCGTGCTTTTAGTCAACATTATACTAAAAGAAACTAATACATATAGTAATATGTAGTATGTATTTTTAATACATAGAATTTTAAGATGCCTACGGGTTAGTTCAGTAGTGATCTGTTATAGATAATTACACTACTCACTAACACTGATGCAATTAAATCAGCTAACCAATGTTTTGTGAGTTGAAATAAGATTCAAACAACTGTTTCTGTCAGAAGAACCTCATTACGATATTGTGATTACAACGTCAGGATTTGCGTCACTATTATGTCGAAGAGCAAATCAGTTGATTTGATAACAACACATAACAAACACAGAAAACAAAACGAAAATGTGGAGAAATCAATAAAATTGTGTCCCTTTCTGAGGCTTCATCGTGGACTGAATCTGAAATCTCCTAACTTAATCATATAATATAATAATTTTAACAATTCTACGACGTGTTTAAATTCATCCCAATTGAAGGAATGAAAAGTTTGGTACATAAAAGGATTAAAGTTAAGTCTGAAGTTATTTAGTTAAGTGAGTATGAAGAACTATATAAATCCAAAATAGTACCTCTGTACTATATCTACACTGTGTACCGGACACATACTATGTTTCTGTACGACACAACACTCGTTGATGGAGTCACAATTACGTGTCATTGCATTAATACGCCAAACTGTACGTTGATGGTAATTTACAAGTTGTGAAATTTTAGCTCCAGGTTAAATGAGTGTGAACAAATGCATGGTGCGCATTTGCAAACGGTTGTTTTTCATAAATAAACTTCAAGAATTGCTCTTTAAATTAACATTAAATGAAACGAGATTTAATTGATTTTTTGTTTTTTATTTAACATCTAAAAACGAAAAACATTCTGAGACTTCCCTTTATAACTGTACTAAAATAACTCATTAAGAGACATCTACTACACGAAGTACTGATTTATATGAAATGCACATAAATCGGTACACTTAGTGCGAGGGAAATGGTAAACGTCTGAAAATATGTGATGACGTCGACAGTGATACATTTGCATATAGTAGTCCAATTGATCTAACGCCCGTTGCAAGGTATCCGTACAAGCGGAGAGCGCATTGTTCATTTTCACAAAAGAAATCATCTGGTACTGACTATTTTGTAAATTACTATTTAGGGGGAGAAAATAAAGAAGAAAGAAAGAAAGAAAGAAAGAAAGAAAGAAAGTACTTTATTCATTGCCACAACTCAAGTACCACATAAGTAAACTTAATGTAAAAAAATAAAAAATAATAACAATAATATTTTAGTGGGTTGCAGCAACAAAACGGTCTCCGTCTCAGCATAATGCTGTAGCAATGGAAAACCACAACTACAGCGCTGGTATTCTGTCGGAAACCTTTTTTTTTTTTTTTTTTTTTTTTTCTTTTCTTCGCGAGCAGTCGTCAGGCTTTATGTACTAAATGATGAATATATAAATAACAACAAAAGACGTAATAATAATAATAATAATAAATATAGAAATACCCCATACAACAATAATAATATAATTCCGCAACGAGGACTAACAAATTTTAACCACTATTAACCTAATAAGTGGTTGAAGTTGTTTTAAATTTACTTATTCATGGACAAATTATCAAACAAGTCTACCTAATAGGTATATGTATAATTAGCACTCACATCTACACGTTAAGTTTCTCCAAGAAAGGATCAGCAATATTTATTTCTTGGAAGGTTGGCCCCCTTGGTTTGTCACCTTACTAGCGGGGTACACCAGTTTCAGGTGAGGTTGACAATTAGAGAAAGAGATGGTATATTGCCCTTCAGAAAAATAGTTGCTTACTTAATATGAATTCTTTGATATTATTGTTTAGTAGATTGGCGTAGACATCTATAAGAATATACCCGTCAGGTGTACCCTGGTCAAAATTTAGCGTAGCCAACTAAAAGTCCGTAAACAATGCAACAAGTCACAATTGTTTTATTACAACTGCAAAATAGAAGAAAAAAAGAAACACATTTATTTGGAAGTCACATAACAAAAAACAGAATAAAATAAAAAGAAATAAATAAAAAAGATTAATTTGTTGTGCGATGTCAAAAAGGTTCCCGTCTCAGTGATATCACAGCACTGTTTTTCAGTCGGGTCCTTCATTGACTTCACAAACAACCGGACAAGAAGCATAAAAAAAGCATTATTAGTAAAAACAAAAGATACATAGTTTTTAAATTATAGTAACAGTTGAGCAGAATACCCATCTCGAAAAAGAGAAACATTCGAGTAGCGTTTCCGCTATCCCTTATGTTTTAAATCCCTGTCTTAGATCTGTCGGGTTACCGGTGAATGTAAAGCGAAGCCAGACTTACAGTCTGTTGTCACTGATGTGTTGGTTGTCACTTTGAATCGCCAGTAAACAAGGTAGCTCCGGGTAACTAGTTTTGTCGCGCCCATAGTAGAATTAATGTTCGCACCACTCGGAACGCAAAAGTTATATCAGCGAGTGCTCTTAATTAAATTTAAGGGTCAGTTCTTCTTACGGCCGATGTTTGAAACATTTAATGCCAAGTGCTAAGCAATTTAACTTGAGTGATAGACGTGGTACCTTAGGTGCTGGGTGCTTGCCTTAAATTACACAGTACATAAGTGATTCGATACTCGGTGCCAAGATTATTATGACTATCGTTTGGTTTAATGGTTACTGTATCTGGTTTTTGAGTCTTAGGTTCTCTCGTCTCTTAAGGGCAATTAATATTTGTGCATGCAAATTATGTAATCGATTTTGGTATTCCTTCTGATATTTCCTCCGATTATATCGCAGAAGCCTTAGGGTATGAGAAGGCGACCGTCTGTTTCACAATAATATATCCTGCGCAGTTGACTACTGCCGATTGTATTCGAAAGTTGTCACCGTGGTTGAAATCTTTTCTCTTCCTTTCATTGTTTTTTAGTAAATAATATTTCGGCTACATCGAAGACTGGTCTCAATGAAAATCATCGCCGAGGCTGTTATAACAAGCCGTGGCTGAGTGAGAGCCTTTTCACGGCGTTGCAGCCCAGACAGACTAAACATTTGTCTAGATAAAAATGTCTTCCTTTTCTAATTTAGTTTTTTTCCACTTAGTTTTTTATGTTAGTTTTTTTAAGTTTTGCAGTGAAGTATTTGTTATTGTTACTTTGTTTATTTAAAGATTGAGAATATATAATTTTTTTTTAGATTTACGAATTTAATTTTATTTCGTCTACCCCGACATTGTCACAATAATTTTTTCGGTGTGGTATCTGCTTTGTTACTTTAATTGTTTTCTGTCATCTGATATTGTTTTTTTTTTGCTATGATAAGCATTTTACTGTGCATGTGTCGTGTATAAATTTTTCTTTCTTTCTTACAAATTGGCCAGGAGGGAATCATCTAAGGAAAACCGCGGGTCCGAAAAATATTACAAAAAATAAGCTTTCAAGTACATCTGTAGTACAATGGCAGCTTGGACAATACTTTCCAGCTTGTAACAATAACGGTCTTCACCCAGCTTTACTAACCTAAGTTATATTTAGATTCAAATCACTCGCTCGATAGAGAAAATCATTCTCGGTAAATTCATGATAACCTAGTAGATTATGTTGGTTGTTCTTTATGAACAGAAGACTCTGGTTTTGAATTGCAACCATATACTAGTGCAACACTTGAACTTATCGTAATTGATTACGTTTGAGACACTACAGGCGATACTTTCTCGAATGTTATCTAATATGTATCGAATAAGAAAAGTTGTAGCCAAGCTAGTGCCTCTAATAAAGCGTCAATAGAAACGGATCTTCAAAATTCGTTCAGGAACCCAATATATCTGTGCACACGAGTACAATGACGCTCAATGTCGAAACAACATAAGAGACATAACAAACATGGAGGTTTCTTTAGTTTACTGGTTGTCCAGGGTGTTTTCCTCTTTAAATGCATCAGATTAGAAAGACTGATTTGATGCTCCAGTTCTATAATTTTACGACTTTCTTCCTTGTTGTTGCTAACAATCACCACAAATCAATATGCGTACTCAGCGTGGAAGACGAATGTGACAATTGTACTGTTTTAGAGCTGTTTCATAATAAACATAGTCAAGTGTGTATTAATCTAATATATGCAACTTGATTATAAATGTTAGATAGATTTGTAATATAAAATTTCCTTAAATAACCTAAAATTAATTATTTGTGCTTTAAGGTATATTAATAAAAACACATCTACGTGGGATACGCTGTGCTTTTGTAGACGAAAATCCGAAAAACCTGGCACATAAATTTGTTTAAGACCAAAAGAAAAAAACATTCGCCGCTCTTAAACTCTAATGGATTATAGATGTAATCTCGTATTATATTGAATGTCCGTGCAAATATATTTTTCATATTCAACGTCCAGGAAATTCAATAACGATGACACAGCGTCACACGTAGCCGTGAACCGTGCGATCGATGGACGAGAGAAATGGCATACACGACTCTTCCTCATCACAAGTAACGGTACCGTGCTCATTGCGATAGCACAGTACAGATTGACTACGACTGGTAACGTAAAAGCTGCATACACTGACGTGCAAAAATATGTACACAATTGATTTAATATTAAGCAATTATTTTAAAATTGCGCTATCATTTAATCGTTGAACGACTAAATGAAATCGGCTACGATTTAATAATAACATATCTTTCAGTCGATTTCACGTAAAGATAATTGACATTTCTTTGTATGTATGTATGTGGATAGCAAAGTGATGCTGCATTCAGATACCGGCTAATGAAATCAGCTATTAATTGTCGGCTCGGCAAAGCAAAGACTCTTATAGATGCTCTTATAGAATTCCGGCGAAAAGAAGCAGCCTAACATAATTACCAGTACCGTCTTTTACCTTTGGGTTCGAATCCCAGCCGAAGCCAATGTATGTGCATAACACAAATTATTGGTTTTCGGGTCAGGTTGTGTTGTATTTGGTCCCGTCTATGACCACAGGACTAAACAATACCGATCAGATGATAATCTGCTATAGAGATAATTATTAGTTACGTTCACAGATTCGCGAGTATTGTATGCGCTGGGTGAGGTGTTCACGGACCAGAGGCCCGACGATACAACCGGTTTGAGGCGGTTTAGAGCTCATACAACGCAACGACAAGCTCATACAGCGTGCTTGCGTTGTTAATAATTTTATATTTTTGAATGTGTTGTTAATATGTTTTTGTTTTATACACATTTTGTGATTATTTTTTAAAAGTGTACGCGAGTACTCCACATTGGAATGAAACTGTTATATTCGGATTTTATAGCGTTTACTTTCACTTTTTTATTTTATTATTTAACTTCTTAAATAATGATAATTATGGTGAATTATTGTAATGAAACATAGGGACAAATCGTTTTGTTTTTACATCCATTAGGTTCTAATTGATAAATAAAATAGATTAAATAAAAGTATTTATACATGGTAAAGCCAATCGGCAGCTTTTGTGGCTGCATGAAGGGCGCCGGCCGGCCCGGGGTAGAACACCGGCGTGAAGTAGATCCATCTTGCGCAAACTGCTTCCCGATCCTCGGTCAAATATCCGTAAGGGCCGGCAACGCACCTGTAGCTCCTCTGGTGTTGACGATGTACGTGGGCGTCGGTAATCACTTACCATCAGGAGCCGCTTGCTCGTTTGCCCCCTTTCCCATAAAAAAGTTTATTAACGTAACTTAAACTAGTATATTATTTGTACTGTAACATAAATAAGGATAATCTGTCTATAAATTAGTTAAGGAACAAATATATACCTACTTCTATGTAGGTAAAATGTGATTTTTTTAGAAATAAATAAGAGCGAAAAGTGACAAACCATACGTGTTTAAGTAATATTTTCTCCTGATCGCTATTATTTATTCATGTGCTATGACACTGCATAAGATCCCTTCTATGACCACATCGCATTGACGTTACATCGGATAATGGGATGGTAAAGACCAGTAAGTGTCCCTGTATTCGTGTTCACAGGCGGCACTATAATGTAATTTGCGCGATATGTTATTTAAAATAATCGGTAAGAAGGACATCATTACTACAACTTAACTAAGATACTGTAACACATATTTAAAATGAAAGCTAAGGAACATATCCTTAACAAAATGGCAGAATCATCTCAGTAATAGTCTATTTTTATATATTGAATATTTAAGTTATTAATATATTCAAATAAATTTAAATCTATGTATGTACGTGTGTATGTATTTATTATTATATACATATTTATTATTGTATGCGTATTTAATTTAAATTTATTATAATTTTTGTTTCTCTCTTTAGTTCTCTCTGTTCTATCACCTACACCTACTTCATTTCTTCTCTGCATCCTCCAAAGGTTGTATGGTAGAGAATGCTTCTGGTATTAAGTACATTCTCATGTATATGAAGTTTAAAATAAATAAATAACACAGCAACCACTAACCATCAACTGGATCAGGTGCACATTTTGGGATTATGAATAAAATACATTTAATTTACTGTAGCATCACTATCGTGTATGTTATTTTATGTAATAAAATATCGTTACCAAACCAAAAATTTAAGCATCAATTTCTTTGTTACAATGTGCTTTGACATTTGCCACATGTTTGTGCACTTAACTGTACGAAGTCGAACGTTTTATGCCTTTACTTCGTTGCTTTCCATTTTTATGCAAAATTGTCAATTTTATAAGCAGGTGAGCAGTAATGGAAACTAAAACACAAAACTAATAACAATTTAAACGAAACGATTACTGGTATTTCTGAATAAAAAGGTATAGTGTGTCATTAAAAACATCAGGCTGATAATATAAAACTCGTAAAACCGAAGCACTTAATAATATATAAGATTTTATCAATATAAGCATAAATTCAAATACAGAAGCATTAAAACATAAACGTTAATTTAATAATTATATTATATTTCAAGGTACTCGGCGACTAGTGTCGTCACCCGTTACGTCGTACCAAAAAGTAAAATAAGCTCGTTTGGCTCTGTTTCGTGCCAAATGAAAATCAGTAATCTCTGCCTACCCCTCCGGAGGACAGAAGTGAATCTTTAAAAGCTGAACTGCAGAATATAGGCTACTCTCAGAAGGAGGATTTGCCATGATCGCTACTCTTAGAGATTGTTGTACCAGACGCATTTATACTGAATAATTTGGGAGAGAGGTGACATGATTTTCTCACAGAGACGCAAGATTCTCTTGTGACGTCATTATATTAATATTTCATGGACTGTTTTCACTTCTGCTTCTACTCTTTCATCCTGTCTATTACTAGACGTATGTATTTAAAAGCAATCACCAATAAGAGTTGGCAACCACTACTGCACTAGTAAACATAATAAAAAAAGTTCCCATATTCCCAAAACTGTGACACTTGCTAAACTGGGACAAATAAATAGAGCAAAAAAAAAATTGATAACACTCCAATTAAAAAAAAAGCGGTATGGATACTAATATAAAGAGCCCACAGAAAAATAAATTAAACCCATTGTTAACATCTGGTAGCGATGTTTGCTAAGCACCGCACAACTGTCATAAAGTTATCAAAGAGTTCGCTGTGAACCGTATATCTTTGTAACGAGAGGGGTATTGTTCGGGCCACCACCCCGATTCGAGCTGTTATTGTGCTCTACACCGCGACAATGCGCGCGCTTGATACAACTGACGCCCACTTGTCGACATCAGCAACTTGTTGCTCTGTGTACACTTTTATATTGTAGCTTCTCTTTTCTATTGTTTCGATTGATAAATCGATTTGTGGGTTTATGAGCTGACGTATTGTTGTACCAATTTTAATCATGATCATACGGAGAAGAGATATTAATGTCTAATGTTATTTTGTTGTTCAGTGTCAGTATACCTGTCTTCTCAGTTGTTGTTTCTGATTTCGAATACTAACTTAATATAATATTTAGTCTAAACAGACAGATGATTAGTTTCGTGTCTGATTGATATGATACATATTTATGTTGCGTCTAACCCATCCTTCTGTCTTATCGTATAAGCGTTACATATGATGTTAAGATGAATGAGTGCCTTGTCTTAATATGTCTTCAAATTCTAATAGTAATCGAGAGTTGTCACGATCCTCATTATCATAAATAAGGATGTCTTCCACAATATTATGATCTACACCATATCTTCGGTTCCCTATCTGTGTAGTATTAGTACATACTAATTTGGTCCTACTTTTTCGTTGCCCAAGAGATAGTTCTAAAGCAATGGGGATCATTGCTTTAGAAATAGAAAAATTTGAAACTTTATAACCAATATTTGAATTCTAGCCTAGAACAGTCATCTATGTTCTATATGTGACAAATTTGGTTCTTGAATTTACCTCCTTAATTAGTATTCTCAATGTAAGAAAGAGGAAGGAGGTGATTTAAGGTATTATTAACCTTTTAAAAGTCTATCAGACCAAAATGCATAGATCCACGAAGGGCAGCATCGTCTAAGATGAGAGAAGTTTGATGCCAAGTCAGTGGACTACCGACATACTGATGAATAAAACATTTCTATTTATATTATTATTGAAAGCGTTTCACAGTAGTTGGCTTTTGTTAGTTAAGATAGCAAAAAAAAAAACTGTAATAAATTTTCGAAAGCGTCTAATCCTTCAAGTGTTACAGAATTGAAACGTGGATTTCAATACTAACGGACTATGATATATTGGCTCACGTAACTGTCCCTCGTCTGTGAGCTAGTGGAGACACCGCAAACGGGACAGTGAATGGTAATATAGATGCGGACAAGCGCAATGGACGGTGTAACGGACGTTCGCGACGCGTTGAAATTCGCAGCACGTGGCCGTGGGATCCATGGTTAGATGAGTCATGAACCATTATAGATAGGGATTTATATTGCATCAATTTCCTTGAGAAGTTAGATGCATTTTAAATTAATGTATTTTTTTACTTTTCAACGTTACTCATCGTATTTTATTCGCACAGTCATAGTATGAAGCTTTTGAAATCGCCTATGATCATACTGTAATACATGTCTTTATTGAAATATAACTATACATCACAATTTTGGTTCCCTTTAAAAATCTTTAATATATAATCATCAAGCCGCGCATATATGTCCTGGAAGGTTTGGTCCATACTCACAGCGCTGGGCAGACAAGCTAGTGAACGCAGTGCCGGTACCCTCACACTAGTGATCCTTACACAATTCTGTGCGATTTGGGTTTGAAAAATAAGGACTGTTTTTCCGCCATTATACCGGCGTGAGAGACACGTTTTTTAGCAATCAGAGTGTATCAATTACTTCAGAGAATAACATAGTATATTGCCCTTACACTAAAACCAATATTGGAATGTAATTCCATTCTTAATTTTCAATTGAAAAAAACCTATCAAATTATTCTGAAAAATTATCTAAGAGTACAAATTCCTCTATGTTATAATTGATACTTGCGATTGAAACTAGATCATACTGGCAACCATTATAAACTCTTATACTTCTTATAGTTTGACAATACATTTTATTTACCTATAAAAAGAACCAACCGGTTTCGCCTTACGATATCTTCAGGGCACGCCCTATGTTATATCTGCCTTTTGATTTCATATTTTAAATGAAAATATAACGTTAGGCTTAAATAATATTTTTAAAACTTGTGAAAAATATAAATCCATTGACAGATATTGAAGAAAGGCTATTTCTGTTAAGTTTCGACTGTTAAAATAATGAAATTAGAGCTTAAAAATACACTATGTTGTTCAGTAACAAGCCAGCTTTCTAGAATCAATTTTATAGAAAAATATTTACATGCAAGAAACGTCGTGTGAGATACATACTACCACAGACAAGCGGACATCTGACATTACTAGGCTTACTGGATTTATGTGACATTTTCTGCAAGTCTAAATCTAAATTTTCATAAATCTCGTCTTACTTAATGAAGCCGTTGCAAGCTGAACGCATATCAACTAATTGCTGTTTACCATATGTCTTCCTAAGCAGTGAGATATACAACCTTCTATGAATCCATCTTAAACAGTTCATTCTACACAGTTGTGGATGACTGTTGGTCTGTTCTACACAGTTTGATTGCTGAGAGATATGAGTAATAAATGTTTAACATGTAATTTTTCATTTCTCTAACTAAACTTAAAATATGTCGGTGTCTATTTAATTTCGAATTTAATTATTTTAACCCACAATTCTTAATTTCCAATACCGACAACACCGACGATTTTATCACCATGGGTGTTTTATATTGAACTTATAACCACGCCGTTGTTGAAACAAGTATTAAATGTCTATACGAATATAGCTTTTATATTGTACGGAGTTAAGAGTGAAGTAATTCCGTAACAGTTAATAAAGTGCTCATTAGAACAGTCTCGAGGGTGGACCACCGCTGTGTTGGACGACGCTCGCACAACGCCAGCAAAAACTGACCCGCCGAGCGCTGATTGACTTTTGCCACAGTATATCCGATGCAGTAGCTTCAAATCAATAAAAGAGGTTTCTTTACTACATAAGAATTTAAAAAAAATTTAAAACTTTCGTCGTCTCGTCTTTAAGCAGCTCAAGATATACTTGTATATCAAATCTAGAACTAAGTCGCTGTTGAGATCAATGAGCATAGCCCTTGATGGTCTCCAGTGAGCATAACATAATCACTGTTGTCGAATGATGTTAACTGATTAGTTATGAAATATTTTATTTAATGTTGTATACTTATGCATTATAAGCTTATTTTATTTATCTTATAATTATGTGTACAATGGCTTAATATATCTCCATATTCGATGATTAAAACCTTATAGTTATGCTGTGGCTCCGATGCAAACTTGAACGCGGACTGCGTTGGGCGAGCCTCGAATAAAAATATACGCACTAAAAATATTACTTTCAAAGTTAAAGCAAGTTATGACTCTTAAATTAACTCCACGCCTTCAATATTCTTCATATTATTATATTTTTTACTTGTCGCAATATTGTTAGTGATTATAATGTTCTTTTTTTTATTATCAATTTAGATGAGAAACGAGCTAACAGTCTATTTTATGGTGAAGTATTTGTTTACTGGTGTCCATGGCTATCGCAGCCCATGAACACCAGTAAACAAATACTTCAATCGAAGGTTACAGATGCACTGTCACCTCTGAGAACTAAGATGAAATACCTGACATCCTGTAATTGTATAATTATTATATTATCACTAGCCAGTATTGGCTGGTGTACATTGCTTTTCAAACCGTAACACAATAGTTGTTGCACTGTCGATGGGCAAGAGACTGGTACCTATCCAGACAACACCAATTATTCTATAAGTTGATGCAAAGGTGGGTTAAAATAATGCCAAAATATGGCTTAATAATAAAGACATTAAACCCGAATGCCAATAATTCCTATATAGTTTAAATATTGTCTGCTGCTAGGATTTCACTATATGACCTAGGAAGTATAAGCTAACCACGGGGTTATCGAGATAGTAATGAATTATTAAACTCAACATCACTCATAAGACATTCAGAAGCGTTAATGAATTCTTTAAAAAAATAGACAAGTAAAGTGCATTAATAAGAACTACAGAGTTATCTCAGATCGTCCATCGTTCATAGAAAAGTTGAATGAGTTATTTCTTAACGTATCATAACTGCTCAGATACGGGAAGTTGCGTTTGTTATGTACCAACCATATAAAAACTGGTCCACTGATCGAGTTCTGACTGCCTGTCAAATGCTCGGTGGAAAGGACGGGGAAATAATAAATAATAATCACCATTATTACATCAACGGTGCTGATAATTCTTACGAATAATTGTGGAAAATAATTGACGGAATTAAGTGTGTTGTGAGTATTTTAAAAAGCGTTTCATTCTTTTATTTTTTCTTATGTATATAATATGTATTGGATGTATTTTAATTTCGTACATATTATTATTTATTGAAAAGCTTCTTATAGCTTTAGTAATAAAACTAATTAAAAAGTAACTATTAAATAAAAAAAATTGTCATATGTATAACAAGTGAATACAAAACAAAGCTTCAGAGAAGCAACAGACATTGAACCTTATTTTTCCACTCTTAGTAGTGGAATATTTACTTTAAATTTATGTGGAACTATTGTGGAGTACCTATTTAAAAATAAAAAAATCAAAATTGTTTTTACAATCAGCTAAGATATCGCGTAACATACAAAAGAAACATACAGTCAAATTGATAACCTCCTTCATTTGAAGTCGGTTGAAAAGAGATATTAAGTAAAATTTAAGTAAAGTTGGAGCTTTTAAATGGCCATTGCTATGCAAAGGTCTCGTTCTCGAATACCTGTGAGGGTTTTGGAGCCGGGAAGGGCCCACCACGCTGCTTCGTGGGGGTTGGCGGTCTCCACATGTCAGGTCTTCAATTCTATGAAGGTACCAAATGAAGCAAAAACATACACCTAGTAGTTTTTAAGTTGGTCTGCTATAAGTTTGTTAACTTTTGCTCTTTAGAGCTGACAATTTTAGCCAGTAGTTGCAAAGTAACTCTAACATATAATTAAAATGCTCTACTTGAATACGTCGATTTAAGTGCTACTTGCGTTTGTTATAACAACCGAACTTTAATAATAACAAGCAATAACAATCCATAAAATGAACGGAAAGTGGGCCTTGCATCGAGTGCTTCATGAAATAATGTAAACAAACCGCTGTCTTCGGTACTCGAGTTTTATCTGCTGACAGTACTCGATGCCGTGGCCTGCTTATTGTCATCCTGCTCAACATTAGTGAAATGTGAACGAAAACATAGCCACTTCAAGGCGATGAATCGAATACGAATCACGTCGTAACTTGTCGAATGTTTTGTTATTATGAGGCAAATAGATAACAGATTCAATGATCTGGATAAATCCCCGTCTGTTATGATTTATGATGCATAAGCGATTTGATGCAAAATGCTCATAAGGTTTTATCATTTCCTTTATTGTCTAGCAGCTGTGTATTCGTCTTTAATTGTCAGTACGGCGTCTTATTTTTCTAATTCTGATTAAAACGATGTGTTTTGATATAAAACAAATGACTAACAATACGTATAAATATATTTATTGTAACCTTTAAGGAGTACTTGTAGCGTTTAAGTTTTTCGAAACATATCTACATTTTTTTTAATTAGCTTGAACACTAAGACGCCGACAGGTTTCGCCACCTGTTACACGTTGTTCCCAATAAATTCTGGAGAAAGGTGAGTGTTTAAACGATATTTCGTTTAAATAATGTTTAAAGAGACATTAATAAAGTCATATACAACATTTGAAAGTCGTATTCAGCACATCATCGTATAAATGTAAAAATCACGAAGGGACAAAGCGTTCGGTCATTTCCGTTAAAGGCAAAAATCGAGCGTACTTGGCCGACCGTCCCGCCGCACGGCGGCTCAATGGGAAAGGAAATCGTTTTTGCGCTGAAGAGGCTTGCGAATATTTGCAGCCCGCCGCGTGTTTTTATCGCCGATTGATTGTCGTGTTACAGCAATTACATAAAATGTATGAGTATGTGAACGACATCTCGGCGCGGACGACCGTTGCGCGTCGGTCTAACTCAGACGCGCCCACACTTAAATACCCTTCTTTGAACGCGAATGAAAACGTTTAAATACATTGAATTGTACAAAATTAGCGAGTGGTTAAGTAATTTCAGGAATGAACGTAATTTTTAAACACCGGTTATGTTTATACTTTAAGCTGTTGCCGTTTAACCTCGTTTAGGGTATGATTGGGGACTGTTTCCACTATTGTTATATAACTCAAAACAAAACAAAATCAAAACTTAATAACTAAAACTTATTTTAATAATAACCTTACCTTCCTTTTGTATTTATATTTAGATATTCCATTTTAAAATTACATGCAATTTAACCCATTTTTAAAAGATTATTGATGGTCCATATGAGTTGATATCAATAAATGAAATGACCGTTTCTGATATGGGAACGGGGGCATCCAAGCTTATTGCTAGCTTGATCTTTCATCATTCATTCATAATATGAACACTTTATCACCGCTTACACTTCTTTGCGAATATCGTTTACTATTACGTACTTTTAAATGTACATATTTATATGAATCTAAGCAATTCTCACATTCATTTCGCATCGGCGTCAATTTTTGTGCGATTTTCAAAATAGCAAAACTTGTTTTCTTGAAATAAAAGACAAATACATCGTCAGTCAATAACAATGGGCCAAGTATAGGTCTCGAGGAAAAAGGAAGTAGTTTTGACAATATGGGTTTTGGATAAATAAGTTATTAAATACGTCTGATATCTGTTCGGGAGATTGACAGTTAAGAGTTAAAACCACCCTGAATATCAGAGCTGTAACAATAATGCACAGAGTCAGATTCGAATTTAAATAGAGATCATAGCTCGAATGAAATATTATAAAATGATATTTATTATTTCTTCATATCCCTTGTTGTATTGTGGATGTAATATATTATGTTGGAATAAAAAAAAATAACCTTTGTTTTTCTTTCTTTCTTTTCTCATTTGGAAGATAAAGAAAAAAATATTTATGGACATATCAATATTTATGTGCATATTTATCATTAGACAATACTTTTTTATTTAAGGCTTCCTCACACATTTTCGGTGGTTTTGATATTTTGACAAACAGCATGAAGAAATCTCAAGTAATTGTTGAAACAGATTGAAATATTTGAATTCTCAATTCTGTAGATGTCAAACAATCGAAAAACCACTTTCGTGGTTAGTTCTCACGAGTTTCTCAATCTTCAAACTACAAGGGTCTATGAGCGATCGAAGCTCGGTGCGAGCATGGTGTCGATTTCGTCAACACGAACGACACGCGTAAATGGCATATCATCATCCAATAATATTTGGAGGCCGGGGGGCAAACACTGGACGTGAACCAGGAGCGAGCGAGTGTTGCGAGGTTGAAGCTTTTATTTTTAAATACTTCATTTTTAAACGATTAATAATTTTCCAAATTTATAATACACTATTAAGGTTACCTACACTGCTGTTTTCTCTTTTACGTGAGTATATTTTCTAAAATAATTAATAATAAATTTGTGTATGCGCAAAGTTTGTGAAAGTATTTTATTTTGGAATTATACAATAGCGTTTTAAATATATATCCCGAACGCTAATAATATTAAATCTAATTTTTGTCTTCAAATCTCAAGATCATCTGTACGCGGTGCAACCAGCTATCTAACAAATGAGATCACTGACGATCGTGTGATGGTGGAAAATCCATCAGAATTCGCCGAACCCAAATCCTACAGACACAGACTACTTTCATATGCATAACCTACAGACTAGTGATGGGAAGCAGTAAAGCGTATGGGGATCACCATCACTGCGCACATCAAATTGCCAGCCCTGCGTGGTGGTTGTGGGCAATAAATGCATGCTGACTGCTGCAGACTCTTTTTTGGAAAGGCCTATGTTTCGGAATGGACTTAAATAGGTCGATGAAGAATTTTATTTAACTATTATATAATTACTTCTGAATAATGTCGATGATTCAGACATCGGCAACATTTGAAAAAATCAATTTGAATGTAAAATGTCATAGGAACTTAATACTAAATCAATCTCGTGTAGCAACCCTCGAGCCGAGCAAGCTGCGGTGCGGGGGGGAGGAGGAGAGGGGGAGAGGTAGCCACACTCGCCGAGTGCTCAGCAAACTACGTATCTGTTTGCGTAGCGCACACCTGGCCCACTCTTGTTTTTCTAACAACGACCAGTTTTTTCTAACAACAAACTTTGGGATACGTTAATTTGACCCTCGTTTCTCTAATACGGTTTGTTGTATAAACATTCGAGAGTCCATCGGACTTTGTTCAAACGTACGTTCACCGTGAATAGACGACGCGTTTACAAATTGTACTAATTAAGGCGGAGGATTTTATTATTCAATAATAGTCTTTAAAATACTAATAAAGCTTACATTTTAATATGTCGGATCGGACGGTGCGTTTGCTAAGTGATGCGCTTCGACGTCCGGGGTCGACGCTTCGATTCCCGCAAGGAAGTTACGTATGGTCTATCGATAATCCATCTATAAAATGAGTGATGAGCGGCTCAACAGATGGTGAGTGATCACCGTCGCCCTCATACTTCTGCAACGATAGAGGGGCTGCAGGTGCGTTTGGAGCCTGGAGTTGAGAGGGAGGATGAGGATGGGGGATAGAGAGGGGGAGCGGACCGGTTATCCGAAACTCCACTGCAAAATAGTTAAAATCGTAGATTTTATTACAATTAAACTATCATATAAAAAGATTAGCATGTAATTTTTTTAATACTTTGACTGTAAGTTCAATATAAAAAGCTCAGTTGTGGTTGCGGCCCGCGAATGCTGTCCGTGTGTGGTAAGATATGACTGAGGAAAATGCCATCAAACGTCTGTGGCATCCGATCTGAATGGCGGAATAATCATTATAAATTTGTAAAAAATTATCAGTCCGGTGAAGGACAACAGTGTTATAAGTGTCATTGTCTGGTGTTGTGATCGTCAACTTACTTACCCATCTTGGCGATTAAGGGATACACCTCCTCAGAAACAGGCCAGCAATGGCACTGCTTGGGAGAGCCATATATCTAGTTTCCATTTATAGACTAAATATGATAGTGACTCAACTTGAATAAATGAAGATTTCTGTTTGTTAAGGAAAAAGGAAAATAACAAGCCAAGTAGCTGCTGCTGAAATGGGCCGGCACGATCGGGGTAGTACCACGACCTCGCAGAATACCACGAAGTCACTACTCGGCGTTCGTTCGGCGAGTGAGTTAATCGGAGGCCCACTCCCTCGCCCCATCTCCTCTTCTCATCCTCCCTCCCATCTTCCTAATATCCCTTAAGGCCGGCAACACAACTGCAGCTCCTCCGGTGTTGCAGATGTTCGTGGGAGACGGTAATCACTTACCATCAGGTGAGCCGCATGCTCGGTGGCCTCCATTCGCAAAAAAATATGCCTAAACCTTGAATTAATTTAAAAAATTAAAAAACAATAATATGTTAAATTATTTGGCCACAGAGGTCACATATAATAAATTTTAAGATATTCAAATGATTGATAATTTTTATCACATAAATAATAAAATTAATTATTAAACACCAAAATACACTTTTAGCTATATGATATGCACATAATTTTATCAATCATTCATTTTTTTTAATATCACGCGGTATTTGTATACTCAGATTGATATAACGGAAACGATAGCAAATTGACATTTTGTTATCTGATTAACTAAATACCCGAATAATGTCGTTGAAATTAACACTTTTTTTTTCAAATAATGAAAGTATAGCATCTAAATTAATATAAATCGCTTTTAGTTACCTCATAGCTTAAATTGCGGGATAGCAAATATCATGTTCATATTGCGATCTGCTTTATATCGTATATCAGAATTATTAAAAAAAAAAAACAATAGATAGTGTGTACCGATCAAACGGCTACTCGATTTCTTCTCGTGGGTGTCGTAAGACGCTGTAAAGGACAATCCTTGATTAATCTCATGGCAATCTCCTGGAGAGGCGAAAAGTGGATTTCGGAAGTCTATTTGCCAACGCTGATATAAGTTTAATGGAAATTAGTTATGTCTGTCTACCTCCTGGCCAATGTCGTCCACGGAACACAAAAAAAAGGAAAAAGTTGTCACTTTTTTTTCTTTTGTTTATGGGAAAGGCGGCAAACGAGCAAGCAGTTCACCTGATAGTAAGTGATTACCGTCGCCCACGTAGATCTGCAACACCAGAGGTTTGGGACGGTGTTGGTTTTAAGGGTACTTTAGTGATGGGAGGAAGGATGAGGAAGGGAGATGGTTTGCGCCTTCGGTTACCTCACTCACCGAACGAAATTCAGAAGCACAAGATGCCTCTACTTCACGTCGGTATTCTGCGAGTCCATGGTACCAACCCGGTCGAGCCGGCCCATTCGAGCAGCAGCAAAAGTTTGGCTGTACCACGTGTAAAAATACTATTTGAATTCTTATTATTACATGACGAAGGTTACAATTTTATGTTTATATTTTTACTGCTCTCTATCAGGTGGGTAGTCACAAGTTGACATTAATAAAAAAAAGCATTAAAGCTTATTCGTATGAAATAAGATCCGTTTGTCTAGTTTTTCAATAAATTTTTTTTTTCTTGACTATATTAATTCTATTTTTATATTCACATAATATTTATTACACACGAAGCTTAAAATAAATTAACATCGATTAAATTTAAATATTTTGATGCGGATATGATCATAACTAAATCACGGTTGCAATTTAAAAAAAAAAAACTCACGAACAGCTGACGTGCCCAGAGTAAATCAAACTTTTGGGAACATTAGGAGGAGGATGGATGTCTTAGGAGATGGGTGAAAGACAAGTAGCTTCTACTACACGCCGGTATTCTGCATGGTCGTGGTACTACCCCGATGGAGCCGGCACATTCGTGAAGCAACAAAAGCCAATGCTTGGCTCTACCTGTACACAAAAATCAAGCATCAAAATTTTGAACAGACTTAAGTCTTTCTAATGTCTTTGAAATATTTATGTCTTCGTTTTCTTTTATCACTCATTCATACCTTTTTCATATCCCGTGGGGATGTCAAAGTCGTGCAGGCGAAATGATTTGATGAATATCTAATAAACTTGTTAAAAGATTATTAGATATTCCCTTATATTCCCCAAAAACCCTTAGCTTATCTTGATACGCTGGGATCCGCCTATGTTCAGCTGCGGACCATTTTGAAGCCGCGTTTCAACTGAACCATGAATAATTGAGTAGAATTAAGTAGCCGCTCATAAACTAGACTCGTGTTTACCATTATTAAAAATAGTATTTTTTTTTTTAATCAATTTTGAAAATCCAGAGTTACACGTACAAGTACAACCTCATTAACCTTATTAAATATATTAAAAAAGTAACATTGTTTTAGTTGCATAACATACAATAACATTAGACGTATTTCTTTGTGCAACACTGAAATTCTAATTATGTATTATCTAAAATGTGCTCTATGCTTCCTTCAACAACTAACGCGGTCATGTTCGAACTGTCGCGAGATGCTCGATTTAATATGACTTTTACATTGGCAGATAGTTAAACACCGTTCCCATGAACTACACCGACCCGTGTTAAAAAAAATATAGTATTTATGATTTTTTATTAGTTGAAACCATCAGTTTTTGGGTTTTTAATT
Organism: Bhutanitis thaidina; assembly: GCA_029286595.1. Lineage (NCBI taxonomy): Eukaryota > Metazoa > Arthropoda > Insecta > Lepidoptera > Papilionidae > Bhutanitis > Bhutanitis thaidina. The sequence continues at coordinate 8,866,964 of JAGSMS010000028.1, read as the reverse complement.
AATTCATAATTATCGTAACGGATTACAACAGTGATATTCAATAGAGGTGCGAAATAATTAAAAAACGATGCTAATAAGTATAATACCAAGATTTTTCAGATTCAGATATAATGTATACGCACAGACTAACTGATGTGCGATTATGGGGCCTTTTTTATATGAAATAACAAAGGCTTGCGTTTGACTTCAATCTTGCCCGATGGCAAGCGAAGATGAGGCCTAGGATGGTACACGCTTGCCTAGATGTCTGTTCACTTTGGCCTTATTAGAGCTTATTTGAGACAACGTGATAGATAGTGAGCCTATTGCCGTTATATATATATACGTATATATATATATGTTAAAACTTTAGTATCTCATCTAGTCTAGTCAGCTACCGTATCGTTATATAAGCAGAAGTAGGAGTGTAACGCTCTCTTAATCCACAACTTGACTCCAATTAAGGACAGGCCACAACCGCGACTGCGCGCTCACTATCCGCTAATTGAGATTAATCGCATGTCCGTCTGTCTGTTTTAAGTCTATAATGATTATTATGTAATTAAAACTACGGTTATTAATCTAAATTTTTTGAATAATTATATCTTTAATGAGGCTAGGCTAGATAATTGTTGCATAGTTTTCATTTCAACGGATATTTCGTGTGTAATTCAGTAAATAAATGAGTGGAGTGCATAGACAATTTCTCATAATTAAAAAAAAAATAGTTATACGTTTTTAACTCTAACATACTTAATAAATAACTTTGGTTTATAGGCATATTATAATGTAGTCATAGTATAGTGATTTGTTACAAAAAAATGGAGTTAGAGATACCGAAAGTCATACGTTGATGCTTCTTTAGTATCTTTTTCTGTAGAATTTCAAATGACATAATTAGTTTGAACGAGTAATTGATCAAACAAGTAATTGAATAAAAAAATTATAAATTTTTTTTCCACATTATTTCATGGTATGTGTTAAGAAATAGTTATATATCTTCTTTATATATAAACATCTTGTGTGTGTCTGATAGTGATCGTGTAACTTGAACGACTTGGCCGAGTGACGTCATATTCAGACAATATATTTGTTCTTCCGAGATGATGGTTCACAACTACGCTTGGATCCGATCGGTGGCGCTGTACTCAAGTTACTAATAATTTATATTTTCGGACCAAAGTGACTCATATTCACAATTTATGTTGACTTAGTGTCAAAAGAGAGAAAATAACAGAATCTGAAACCGATAGGTGGCGCTGTGGTCGAGTTCTCAAGTAATAAAATAAAACACATCGCGCCACCTAACGGAAAGGGCGGATCATCATCTCCCGGAACAGATAGTTAATACATAAAATTTCAAGTCTGTATCTCATTTGGTTGTAGAGATAAGCGTGGTGAAATAACACAGCCAGGGCTTATATGTATAGATTGATAAGAACCTTAAATAATCCTAAATTTAACAATTATATTTAGAATTCGATTTAACAAATATACATACATTCTAAAGATATCATAGTAACTCCCTCAAATTTCTGCTTTGCTACCTAGGAACACTAATTCAATGAACTTATGCTCTGACGAAATCCTACTCTTAAGAATACATGAACATATACATGTAAGCAAAATATTGGCATAACAATCTGCCACCCCTATTTTTTAGAAAAATGGAATGGAAAAATCTTGAAAATCGCAATGGCTAGCAACAACCGATGACGAAATGTATGAATGAATGAATTCTTTATTATTCGACGTAAGAAAGAATAATTTCGTTTGTCAATTATTATTATTTTTTCACAATCTACCACCGTTTCGCAATGAGTCGAAGAAATAGGCGAAAGAAACTCCTTAGGTAAACTCGTTTTAGATTCATTTATTTTCAATAATTGTAATGTACATTATAAAATAATAGGTATGGTATAGGTTACTGAAAGCACTACCACAAGAATACAGCCCATCAACACCTTTTTTAACGGGATTTTATGAGGCAAATGTTCAAAACGTTTCACCTGGTGGTAAGTGATTACCCTCGCTCGCGTACATCAGAGGGCATTCAGGTCTTTAAGGATATTAGGGAATGGAGAGAGGTAGAGTAAGGGTGAGTATCGTTTGACTGTACCACGTACTGTGTGCCTGCAAAAAGCTCCAACAGAAGAAGTTACATTGTCACCCTTGAGTAATTTTACTAGCTCTCTATACCTTTCAAATCGGAACACAACAGTGGTTGCAATGCTGAAAGATATAAGATAACCTAACGGCATTTTCATAATCAAAATACTTATTAAAAATCACTGACAAATACAATGACCGATACATAAATAAATCGAATGCACCTAATTGAATTTATAATATTGGTATTGGACTTAAGGAGCTCCGGCGTTACAGTTTGACAGCTGTCAAAGTGTAATTGTCCGCCACTAATGTTTCCCGCCGTAGTCCAGATAACGTCGCTCGGCATCAGACAGGATTTGAGAATTATTTTTAGAGGTCCTTTCACAGTAATTAAGCATTGGATAAGGTCGATCGTGCGCTAATGCGATTATGGTAATCCCCAACTGAATCACATCAGGAGCGCCGACCCGTGATAGTGAAGATCGTTGACTTAATTCTATAATGTTTATAATAATTATAATCGAAAATAAAATTTCTTTACCTAACTTGTTGAGGATAGGCAATGATTTTTTTTTTTTGATCGTAAATCCCCGATCGAGCCGAGCAACAGCAAAAGCCGCGGCTCGGCTCTACCACGAATTAAATCGTAATGGAAACAAATATGAATGAATAATGATCACTTTTCCGCATCAAAAAGAAACTCGGACTCATTATAATCTTAGTTCTTCTCTCGTTCTTCATCGGCCTTTTTAAGTCCACTGCTGAACATATGCCTCTCCACGCTGGGGAGTTTGCTGAGATTACTGTGAGTTTTCAAAGTGTCTTCCCTCGTCGTTTTACACAACACCCGGGGGAAGGAATTGGGTCGGCAAATTCTTACGCCGATACTACACGGTATTAATAATTAATTATTCGATATTAATTATTACATGTAAAAATATGCCATGTATAACTCATAACGTGTTGCAGCAATCAAAATAACTATGGTAACACCTTAAGGTCTAAAATACACGATTAGTTTCTAGTCCCTTATTCATACGTTTTTAGCTTCTAATAAAATCCATTAGAATTGTTATTCCTATACTGAAGCAAATGTTTTGTCGCCACATTCGCTAACTCGTTCACTATTCTCCCGTGATGAAATCCACGAGCGTCTATTGAATACAATAACGCATGTCGAATTCGAGACGGAATTGGTTGCGCTTTATCACACGTCCGACAAAATACAAGTACCTACGTACATCGCTTCTGTGATATGTCCATTTGGAACTTATCACCGGTACACAAGCATCGATAAGCGTGTTATTCTGCGACAGAATCGTCGCGTGCAGCGACCAACGAACGCTCGCCGTCCGTTTACAGTCAGATCACGTGTTACCCGAGCCGTGAGAGAACGCGGCCCTCATCTTACAACCACTGGCGGAATGGCTACGTCGCAACGTTGATGTTTTAAAAAGATTTGATACAACCTCAATGCATTCTAGCTAATTTAAAAAAAAATCTTTATACAGTTGCTATCCAACTAATATAAGACAATTTTAGAATTCATTACTGAAAATAAAAGATGTTTGTTTTCATTTATTGATAAATAACGAAAGAAGGACTCGATCGCCTAGTAAACGCCTAGTTTGAGCCTGTAATTGTTGCAATTGTCGAACCCTGCACGCAGGTAGAAAGGTAGAAATGACGTGGAGTCGGCTAAAAATAAACGGGGTAGCGTGATGGCCCGCCGAGATTGCTCCCGGGGCCGAGCGGGGGTGTAATGCACGAGGGAGGAGGGGGACTGTGGGGAGACGGTAAACCGGTTCGAACTCTGGGCCTCCTTGCCACTATGCTGTAGCCGATTGACTCCTTAATTCTTATAATTTGGAAGCCATAAATAAGGGCTTATGTTAACTGTACACGAACTGTTACGTTCCCATCAACATGCGTCGATTATGTGAATGTTAGAATAAGTGTAGGTAGGTAAGTACAAAATCATAAATGTATCGATTAACCGGTGATTTCGGTAAAATTATCGGTTATAAGATTATAGCAACTTTTCATTCGACTCTACGTAAATATAAGTCTGTCACTCAAAGATCCAGCCACGATTGGCTCAGTCGAAACGGCCTCCGCCATCCACTTTGCTGTTCGCTGCATGCCAGAACGCGACGGGTGGTGGTCAAGACCCAGGGGTAAAAAGACTAATGGTAGATTCTTACGTTGCCACCACACAACGACTGCATACTTAAGTACATCGTATGGTAAAACTAATAACAAATTTATACGGTTCGATAGAGTTTCGAGAGCGTGAACTATAGAACTATAGCCCTCTACCATTTGACAGGACGATACAGAGATACGTATGCGTGTTGTGAGTCTGTGCGTGTGTGCGTGAGTGACGCGACCGGTTCCACCGACCTGCGACCACCGACACACTCATTCAATTTGTCTAGCATACCATACAATGCAATGTTTATCATCCATCACGGCACGTCAACGACTGCTGGACGCATACCAGAATCAATGTGGGGTATCGGCTAAGTGTGATTCTGTATACGTTGTGACTTCTGCATGGCCAGAACGAATCGATATTATAAAAAAATATTTGTCCAATTTTATATTTATTTTACTCAATTATAGTATATAATCTTTCCTAAAAAACTTGACAGCGCTGTATAGTGAAGTAGCAGTGCTCAATGCTGGGTACTTACACGTACTAACTTATTATGAAAAATATATTTCCGATTCAGCAGAAATTTGGGCAAAACTAGAGTACTAACTTATCTTATTGCAGAAAGGTGAAATATGCAATATCTCCTAAACTCTTCACTGCTGCTTTGAAAGATGTTTTCAATATACTGAATTGGAAAGCTTACGTCATTAACATCAACGACGAATACTTCACTCACCAAAGATTTTCCGTTAGTTCTCATATGAGGATCCCTGGAAGAGCCTGGAAGAGAAGAGCACTTTGCTTAACAGCCTTAAAAGTGTCTCCCAAGACGTGGCTCGTATGATGAACAAGGCGATGATGAGGTCTAACGTCCACGTCACACGCTTCCAAACATTTTTGGGAACACTAAGCCCAAAGTTGTGGGATGAGTGCGTATACCTGGGACAAATTATCCGAATAGGTAAGTACGACTTCTATCAAGACAAGTCAATCGACGAATCGATACGGTTTGGGGAATTACGTCACATCTTTTAGACGAGTTTACATCAAAACCTTATAATGGAAAATATATGGTACATTTAATACGTGTTACTATAGATTAGTTACTATACTGCACATCTCATCTCTCTCACTATATGTAACTTGCCTTGTAAGCAATGACAGTAGTTGAGGAGGGGGATGGGGGTGATTAACGATTGCAATGGTGTGGCGACATTATTGGCAATATCTTTGTGAGACGTATGTTCGGCAGAGGACTGATGGCTGTGAGAAAGTCCGCTTTTTACAAAACAACAAAGTCGTTCGCGAGTAACGAGGGAGTACAGAATGCCTTGCCGTAGGCTATGGGCCGGCGCCTCACCTGTTTCATGAACTCAGTCTCAAACCAGATTCACCATCAAAGGCAAAAAAAAACGTAAGTAAGGTAAAAATCGCCGGTCAAAAGTTACTTTAACTGAATCGCGCAGGTGCTTTTTTCAACGGTAACTAACTTGATAACGTGCTTTCAGCATCGTTTATGCAATATGAAATTATCTTAGAAGACGTAGATCGTAACGAACTAGTTTGAATGGATTTCGCCACTAATTATATTTTAATAAAATTATAATTGTCAAAGACTGCTTCTTAGCAACCTGTAAACAGTCTACAGGTGGACTTTACGCCCAAATGTGAGTGGTAAGTGCTTAAACACCACGTTGCATCTTAGATTTTGCCATCTGGATGGATAAACGCAGACTTAATTGAGGTCTGGGTACCTGACCAAAGCGATGTTGGAGATTAACGGCGTTTCTTTAGAGCGGTCTATGTTCAGCAGTGAACCTCCATAGGCTAAAGATATTTGAGATTTTTATTTCACAATCAGACGCAAGTTTTAGTTAAGTTATTAATTTTTGTATAAAACTTATCTCATTCAATAATCATAGTGATTCAGATAATTATAAAGAGCTTACAAAAGCTTACGAACCCGTAGAAATAAAGAAGCAAGTTAAATGTCATAACAGTTTTTAATTCCTAGTGTTTAAAGCTAGTTTCCTTACTATGTGATTGTATTTTTTCGAGATTACCTATTTTGTTCAAACCTGTATGTACATAATACAGAGGTGAAGAGCGAACCCGTAAGGAGCGGCTTGGTTCACGATTAGCCTAAGGCTATAGGCCGGTGGTTCGTCGGGGTCTGTGAACTCGGGCTCACTGACGACCTACCCTGTAGGGTATTCTCAAGGTCCTTGCATGTGTGATTTAAGTGTAAGTAAGCGATATGTCTTCTTTCTTTATCTTTATCAGCCTGTATAAGTCCAGTGTTGGGCATAGGTACAAAGTGGTTTTATTTATTTATTCTTTATTATATTTAATTACGTCACCCTAATTTAATGATGTTATAGTTTTAAGAATAATTTAAACGGACCAAATGATTTTTGGTGTTCTCTACCAGTCAACCTTGGGTGATAATGAAAATATAAGCTGGTGCGTATTTAAAGAAATAATGGTATAATAAATAAGTATTTAATAATAAATATATATACATATGGTAATAAATATGAAACATAAAATTTGTCAGACGGAATTGTACTTTAGAAAATATTCTCGAATCAGTGTCCTAAAACAGTTTTTATTGGAATCTTTCTTAACGGCATCTGGAAGTACGTTCCAGTGGAGTGAAGTCTGACAATTGGAAGAGGAACCAAAGAGTTCTGTATACTGTGGAATACGAATTTTGAGACTGTTTACAGAACGAGGTACCCTGTCAAGGGCAGAATTAAGATATTCAAAATTATTTCTCGGGTAAGACGAATGATGTCGAATCGTTCAAAATGGAATACAGTATAAGTAAAATTCTGGAACCGCGAACCTTTGACGTAAGAAGAGTAATTTAAGCTTAGAAGGATTATAGGAAATATGGCCATTCTTACGTATACCGAATATTATTTTACGTAGATCGATAAAGAAGGTGCACCAACTCATTAAGAAGTTTTTGGGTATATCAGGGTAATTTACTCTAAGACGTGTGCTTAGAGTAAATAAGCATGAACTTTGTTTTAAAAAGTAATATATTTTTTAGGTATTAAATGCCCCTTTTCTATATTACTGAGTTTACAATGTAAAACCGTATATCACAGACTGGCATAACTACTTTATGTCATTGTATGATGTTAAGTAAACATACAATGCAAACGCCGTACGACGGAATTCCACGTTCAACATGAGCAGGTTTTTATTACCCTGGGGCTCTAGGACAGACTACCCATCTGTCAATGTACTTTAATGCGTAATGTTATATATAAACATTAATATTTGTTTGTTTGCGTCTTCTGTGCGTTCGTGCATCGTTAATCTAATTGAAAAAAAAATTGTAAAATTATATTAATGTTCTTTCATACAAAAATACTAATTTTTGACAGAAGTCACACAAGTGACCTGACGACTAGTAAATATTAAAAAAAAAGTTTTTTGGATATTATTATATGTAAAGAGGATTTCCCTATCTCATTTCATAAGGGTATATCACAGTTATTAAAAAAATATCTCAACTCAAGTTAGACTATGTCATACGATTCTTTTTCTGCCTAAAATCTCGGTTTTCTTAATCATGTATTTTGTGTTTGTATCTTTTTTTTTATATTTTGCGAAATAGCAGACGTATGCTGTATAAGGGGAGAATGCCCCGCAACTCCGCCTCGCATATTGTGGAGTGGATGAAACCACCTCAGGCCAAGCTCTTCCCGCAAAGACTGAGCGGCTGATGGTGACTTTTTTTTTATTGAAGAGACGGCAAACGAGCAAGCGGTTCACCTGATGATAAGTGATTACCGTCGCCCACATACATCTGCAACACCATAGATGCTGCAGGTGCGTTGCCGGTCTTTAAGGATATTTGGGAGATGGGAGAGAAGAGGAGAGGAATAGGGAGGGGGAGTGGGCCTCCGGTTACCTCACGCACCGAACGAAACGTAGAAGCACAAGATGCCTCTACTTCACCTCGGTATTCTGCGAGGCCGTGGTACCAATCCGGTCGAACCGGCCCATTCTAGCAACAGCTAAAGCCGCCGCTTGGCTCTACCACGCTTCGCTTCCTCTCGGTTCGCCGTGGCTCTTCGTCCATGACGAGGCGGGAACTCTTTCGGTAGACATCCTGTTTGTTGAGCGCATTGCCGGTACTCTCGCGCTAGTGATGCTGGTCCCCATTCTACTAATGGATTTTGCGGATTTCGGGTTCGTTAAATTTGAATAGATCTTCTGCCACAATTCGGTCAAAAGATCCTCGTTTGTGAGGTGAGGTTGACGTTTGGAAAAAAGAGATAGTATATTCCTCCTAACTCTTCCATTGGTAGAGGGCTATGTATAGCAGTAGACTGGCTAAAAGCTGATGAAGAAGAAGAAGACGACAATAAATACTTCATTACCGTTCTCATTGTGATTCTCCTGTTAAGATCAAATGTTGCTTCCTCCGATCACTCTGGTCTACTGGATAATTCCGGTGGGAATGGTAGTCGTGATCGGTTTTATTTTGACCTTTCATTAGATTGGACAGTTTGACTGACTGTCAGCGTCGTAGAGACTTGTACGCTTCTTTAAAATGATTAGTGTTTAGACAATCGATTAGTCTGTACATCGAGCTCCGTCAAACCGAGAAATTTGCAATTGTTAAAAGGTTTAATCATTTTACGTTAGTCCAGAAAAAATCCCACACGAAATTTTAATTAATGAGCTTATTTAAATCCCTCTGCCGGATTCCATTTAATTCATAATTTACCACAAAATATTGTAAGTATTTTTGTACAAAATTTGTCCCACATAAAATATTCAGAGAAATGTTTTATATTTCTTTATCACTTAATGATACACGATAACGACCCGATAAGGAGTTTGCTTAAATTTATTGGACTCAAAAATTCACATGTCGTGCCTTAAACTAGATGTTAAATATTGATCACGTTGGACATTAGCGAATTCTGAGATAATTAATTAACTCAGCTTAATCAATTATCTAGTTAATTTGACCTTCCTCTTGATATTCGCACGTATTTTGTAGACGTCAATTTGCATTAGTCCTGTAACGCGCCGACTTCAATGGCAGCACGACATAGTGTCAACGGCGCCCGACATCGGCACCGTGATACTGCGTGACGTCACGTCACGCTGCGACGGTCGTCTAATTTAATTAAAATCGAGCGGGTCGAAGAAAGCCTCCCCTTCGCGGACCGCGGCGCAGGTATTTTAATTAAACCCGCTCCCGTGCCCGGCTACGCCTACCACGCGTTTCTACTTATGCGGATCTTATTTGGTCGTAAAAAAACGTTTTTTTTTAATTTACTTTTTTTAATTGTATATGTGGCTGCTGCTTCTGTAAGATTCATTCGGTTTCATTTAATTTTTGTGACCGTGTCTTTCCGATAAACCGTCGTATTTTTTATTGTGTTAAAAGGTTATTTTGTCTATGTCTATAATTTAAGACAGCAACTCTAGAAAAGTAGCAGTACAAGTAAATAAAGCAAAGGCCACCATTTAAAAATATCTGAGAGGATTTTTCGAGCCGGGAAGGGTCCGCCACTCTGCTCCAGTGCAAATTGACGGACTTTTATTATGGAATACTTAAAATGGGTCTAATTTAGATTTAATACACTTTTTTATTTCAAAATCCGTTTATTAATTTCGAAGATTTTGAACTGTTGAATGTTTGTATGAAAAGCCGTGAGGCGTACACGGTCTTAAATCAATGTAAGAATGTTTTAAATGTTCTAAAATATTCATTAGGTATTTTTTAAAATAAAACAGTTTGAAGTTCGAAGGGTCATGTTTTAATTAAAAAACCGATGGCGTTCCTGTACATAACATTATATGCTCTCAAGAAGTTCGCCAGCCATTCGGGCGGTACTCACTGGATCGGCTCCTATTGTTTTCGAATTTCAAACTTGATACGTCACTTCTCATTGGCCTGAACGTTTTGTTTTTCCACAGACCGACGCGTGTGACCGAAACCTGCTAGTGACAAAACAATAAAGCGTCGTAATATTAACATTAATGCTGCATTTCGATTTCGGTCAAAGTATCTTTTTAAATACTAGATTCGGCAATCGTTGGAATTCTATTTTGTACAGATCTTAAATACGTTAGAAGCATTGTGATTGATCATTTAACTAAAGTTTTGACAATAATTGAAAAGTATTACGAATCATTGGTTAAAAAAATTTGCGAAGAAACTAATTAAATAAACGACGAGGAATGTTGAGTGTCGGAGTGCTTTCTCATCATGAGCACCTGCACCTTGGTCTAAAGTTGCAGACGCTGCTATCCGAACGGCTGGGTATGAGTTAATGGCTGACTTTCACCTTTTTACCAATTAGACGGTGATAATGAGGTCATTTCGTTTTCAAAAACTTATTGATGTGCCTCGTATGTATAGAGGTTAATAAGTTTCAGAGAAATATCCTATGAATTAACGTCTCTAGACATGCGAAGCACTCTGATAGCAGTCGGTCGAGGCTATAGTGACCGACTGTTACATAATACGTCCGAATATGCAGAACTGTAACTCTATCCAGTAAAATGCACTCCAGTCTGCTTGTCTAGTACGGTGAGTAGGAGCAAATATTTCTAACAGCGTATACCGCAACTCTGGTCACTATATCGAACAGCAGCAGACTCGAAAAGACTGATGGTGTATGGTTTTTTTTTTAATATGTCTAACAATCGCACACGCCGTCGGGTACCGAACTGGCATTCCCTGCCGTTCTTCGTGACCGGATGGTAATAAGATAGATATTAGAGTACATACCCGTCTATTACCCGAATAAATACATTTGAAATTGTCATTCAAATATCTACACCTAGTGGGATTCAAATCGGAGACTTTCGATTTCGAAAGCAGGATTACTACCAACTAGGCTATCGGGCCGTTGAATGCTAATATTGAAGAAAGTTGACTGCGGAAGACAATTTGGCTACGTTGAGACCTGCTAAATGAAAATCTGTAATGTCTCTCTACAAGACATATAGGACATCTGAGAGTAGGGTGATAAAAAAGAAAGAAAGAAAATTCGTTGCAACAATACAATAGCATTTGGTGCAAAATGAAGTAACAGTAATATAATAATTAATATTAAGATTAGTATTGAATCGCAGTCACAAAAAGGTGGTCGAATCAGCCTATTGCTACAGCCGAAATGCTGCAGCGCTGATATTCTGCCGGTACCCTTGACAAAAGTTCTGCGAGCTGTTACAGATAATACGCTCTGTGTGATACTGCTCCTGCGAGCAGAGCTTTTATCAAGCCTGCAGTATCATTCATTTGAATGAATTGACAGACAAAAAGTTAGTCCTTATCTTGCATTAACTTAATACAATGACCAAGGTTAAATAGAAAAAAAGTACTTTATACAATGTATTAAATAAGACCACAGCATCCGAGTGGTTAGGATCACTGCCTCTAAATCAGGTGATCTAGACCGACCCCCTGTGCGAAATGTACGTACCAATCAGACTAACTTGACGCCACACTCTCGATTTGTCACGTCGATACAAATAAGCTAAGGTAAAAGTGGGATTAAGTTACTAAAATCAATGTCAAGACTACAGAGGTAATTAGAGCGTATCGTGAAGTATCATTATGACATCGGAAGTAAAATAACTTACGATAACAGAGAACTTAATAATGAAAAAGATAATTATGAACAGTATAAAGAGTCGACAAAAAGTCCCAGCTGCGAAGCCGCTTTCAGTCATCCTTATGACGCATAATATACTGGAATCGGCGGGGATTCAAACCTAGAGTCAGGTAAAAAAGAACACTGACCTCTACGGCACGCAGCCTTCGCTTACAAGGAATATTTAAATGCCTATTACAGATCGGGGGTAACGCAACAACTTTATGAGAGCAATTACTTTTTTTATTAATAATAAATAATATCAAGAGATGTTTTCCTTCACCGCCAAGCACGTGGTAAATTCAGCACTTAATATTGCTGTTAACAATTTTAAAGGTGTGGGCACCTGGGCTCGAACCCACGTCAGTCATGTTATATGAAACTAAAGCGAATACCTTGACCACTAGGCTACCAGGGCTCTTGCTCAATACTCTGAGCAGGATATAAATTACATTTGAAAACAGTTTAACATAAGTTATAAATTTCCTGCTTAAGTTACTTACAATGATGTCCTCCAGACCGATTTCGACGACAACCTTAAATACTATCGGCAGTATTTACAGTCGCAGGAGATATTATAGTGCCGTAACAGTTAGTCGCAAACACAGAGGCAGTCGCTCATCTCTTACTTTCCCTTATCTGATGTAACGCATATGAGTCGGGAGGAGAAAGGCTGATGTTTTTGCATAATATTTATCAGAACCCATGCCAGACTATTATCACTATGTAGCATTATTACAATACCTTAATACCAAATAGGGGAAATAGTGAAATAGTGAACAAATAAATAAAATAACACGTGTTTGATTACTGACTGATCTGACACCAGCGACATGTAATTATGAAAACTTTGAATTTAAGACAAACAAAATATAAACACTCCACATGTTTTCTGTTACAGCACTGGCCGCATGCTTGTTAAATCGAGAATGAAAATAATAATCTGACAATGGTTCCAGAGGAACAGGTTTGTTGGGGCTTGCGATCCGCTCCTCCGAAACACTTGTATGCAAATAAACAATGCGTAATATCTATAAATTTTACGCGAGTAATCATTAAATCGTGTAGAGTTTTCACATTAATGTAATAAAATAATCGCATTTACATTCAAACATTTATAGTTTTTAATTTATTATGATTACTGGCACCGTGTAAACCTGAGAACAATGAAATATCTCGTGGACATGTGTAGCCTAGTGTTTAGTTTCATAGAGCGCGAGTGACCTGGGTTCGATCCCCGGCGCCGGCACTACTAAAATTGTTATAAAATTGCAATTTTAAGTGGTGTATTTACCAGATGCTCGGCGGTGAAGGAAAACATCGCGAGGAATGCAGGTTTCCTCTATCTGAGAAATAATAAAAATATTATTTCGAAGATGTGTGAAGCCCGCCTACCCGCACTGGAGCAGCGTGGTGGGCACTTCCAGGCTCCTAAAACCTCGCTGATACTCGTATTTGAGAATGAGGCCTTTGCCTTTGCCGCTGTGGGCACTTTAAGGCTGGTACTTTTTTACTTTAAGTGTAGAGTTAGTAAAACAAAGTAGGATCGGCTTCATGGACTCTACTGTTACGGTTTAAAGAACATAATTTCGAGTAGGAGGAGATCCGTGCCAAATAGATGTCGTCAAATGAAATTTCGATATTCTAGATTAAAATCTATGTATATGTGAAATTACATTAGATGTCGTGGAGGCGTAAATATAACCTACTAGCCAACAAACAAGGCTCTCGAGACCGAATTTTGTTTTTATAGAAGAAGGGGGTAAACGACCATGCGTCTCACCTGATGGTAAGTGATCACCGACGCCCACTAACATCCGCAACACCAGAGGAGCTACGGATGTGCTGTTGGCTTCAAGGAAGGAATAGGCTCTTTTCTTTAAGGTCCCTAAGAAAGTAGAGACTTCGAGTAAAACGCACTATGGTGGAATGTGGAATGCCAACCATCTATGTGGTATTGATGGAACTTCGAATACTGTCGCGTTATTATGGTGGAATCCAAATACCACAGACTAGAGATGGGAAGCAGTATCCATATCATTATTAGTGCGAGGGTACCGGCACTGCGCTCACCAACTAGAATGCCCAGCGTGGTGAGTCCAAGAAATATCATCTGGGTATTTACTGGCACCTTCATGGAGCGGTGTATGTTCAGCAGTCGACTAAACGTGGCTGATGTAGATGATTTTGTGCTACCTCCATATTGCATTTAACAGTCCAGTTTAAGTAGAATTTGCATACCTGTAAAAGAGTTGCATACGGAATTGTGCAAAGTAATGCGAAACGCGAAGTCACGCAAAGTGATTTTGTCTAAAATCTTTAAAAGAATGAATTTCAGCAAAGTAACGCCTGATTTCATTTAGCATCTCACATATTATATTTATACAATACCTCCATACAATTCACGAGTGTATTTGTATTAACATTAGTTATTTTGGAACTTTTATTATGTATTTTATTTGTTTCTATGCGTTCGTTCATAAATTAGAAAAGTCAACGTATTCACGGCTTAACAATTACCTTCGTTACTGCCACTACTAGCGTTTCTATGGTTATAATCCTATTTAATTTTTCACTACGCTGTGAAGCCAAGAGGCGGCTTTGCTGCTGCTCGAAAGGGTCGGCTCGACCAGGGTAATATCACGACCTCGCAGAACGATTGGGATATAAAATTGCCAATGTACCGGGAAAAACGGCTCTGCTGCGTCATAGCGTATTGGGGATGGCTCCTATAGCTTATAATCGTTTACCTAACAATATCAAAAACAAGAAAGTAGAAGATTAAAAAAAGAAACCTTAAATTAATATTGGTTGAAAAAGTTTATTACACAATACAGGTATTTATTTGCGATGAAATTTGACTAATTACATAGATACAATAACTTAATTATTTTTTATTGGACATGTAAAATGATTTTTTTTAACAGATAATGAAATTAGACATGTACATTTATTTATATTGTTATTATTTTATTTTACTTTGATAGTTGTTATTAATTTTGATTTTGACATCTGATCATCAATGTAATAATGTAATGTAATATACCTTATATAGTTATGTCTTGAAATTAAATCATATTGTAAAATTTGTATGCCAATAAGTGGTAGATCATATAGGACATAACAAAATGTTAACATCTATACAAGTAACACATATGATCAACAAATAAATATAAATAAATACCGAAGCATCCTTTACTTCTGCGTTTCGTTCGGTGAGTGAGGTAACCGGAGACACACTGCCCTCTCCTTCCCCCACTCCTCAACATCATTCCTCTCATCCTTCAGATATGTTATCCTTCGATGCACCCACAACTCCTCCGCTGTTGTCGGTATACGTAGGCGACGGTAATCACTTACCATCAGATGAACCACTTGTTCGATTGTCCCCTTACCTATAAAATTAAATTTGCTCCTGCAGGAATAATATCAAAGAAGTTATTTCGTTGATTTTCAGTTAAATGCGAAATAATCAAGAAAAGATGCCCAGGGAATTCGGCATTAATTATTTGCTGAAATATGTGTTCAAGTTCCTAGGCGGCAATTTCTCAGGAGCAATGATTGCGCTAATTGTTATCACTCATATACTTCCAGCCACGTGATCGCTTCGCACTACACATAGCTGGCAATCTAACTGATCATAACTGACCCGGCCGACCTCATTTGCGTGTGAACTGAACGCGAGGAAGTAACGATCCAGAAGGGACTGCAACTATTGTATGAATCATTACAACTGTTAGATGGTGCCAAACGCACTTCTCGTTTTATTGGTATAAAGATACGGACAGACTGAACGAAAAAATATGTTACAAACTGATTTCATTCATATTCATTAACTGTGAAATATATGATATAAAAATATTCAAATCAAACTAGATTAATTTAGGGAACCAATATAAGAAGCACTGAATCTTCTTATTGCGTTTAGTTCTTTAATTGGACGAGTATTTTGGTATGGAATAGTTTCAGATCCCATTTCTTCTTGACCGATAATCTCTAGCTCTACAGCCATAAGTAGACCTTACTTTTGTCAAGTAATTCTTTTCATACTTTCAACTTTATTTCTCTTTTTTTTTTGGTTCCTAAAGTTATTTAAATCGAGTTCTATTAAACCATCTTAACTTACGTTCGGTTCACTTGAAATAATTAGATCAACAGATACTATACTAGGTGTTCTTTCTTCCTTATTATGTTTATTAATGTATGATATGACCTACAAATTGCTGACCTGCGATTTTAGATTGTTTTTGATATTAAAACTTTATCAAAATAATATTTAATAATCTGTAATTTTCAAAAAACAAAATCAAATTGTATCCTTGCGCACCATATTGATCACGAATAGCCCAAATTTGAACTCAAATTTCAACTGCAAACTCACTGTCAATGAACTGACTACAGGTGGATGGAGGGTATTTTTTACGTACGCTACCAAGTAATCAGCGTACTATGTTACAAATCAAAATGCTTCCTTACTATAACACTGTTCATACTATCTCCAATAATACAAATACACGTCTGGCGATCTCACTGTAGTTGTTTACATTTCCCATTTGAGTTCGCACCATCCTCCGATTTGCCACATACGAACGAGCGTGAGAATATATCGCTGTAAATGGAGCACCGATAATGTCGCTGAGCAATCGACGTGCAGTGACTCCCAGGTCATTAACATTCGCCTGCATAAACGGCCGAGTTAATCGAATTACAACGCAACGGCTGCTGCGTTACGAAGTTTACGTTCCGCTTAGCTATCAATGTGAAGGCGACAGTGTACGTGTGTGCGTGTGTCCGTGTGTGTGTACGCGGGTGTGTGTGTGGGTGTGTAAACTAAGTTACCATACGTTATCTGCGTTATTCTTCTGCTTCAGGCTGTGTTTTTTCTTATAAATTACAACTTCATGCATGGTAGTGTTAAGTGGCGCCTTTGCTGCTGCCCGGTGAAGCCATCCCATAATATATGTAATAATTATTATTATTTTTATTTCAGACCAGTAGATCTTTATTTAGGCTTGCTTTGTTCCATGTTAGTATTGTCAGTAAAGCACCCGAAATATCGTGAAGTAGAAATAGTTTAAATTGAACGCGTAAAATTCCGTAAAGTTAGTTTCCAAACAATATGTTCTGCGCAGTTGTCAGCAGCAGACAGGATACGGAACGTATCCACGCGCGTGGAAATCGAACATCAGGTCAGGACTACAGCATTGTTGTTATCATAAAACATGCATCCAGGACACACAGATAATTATATTTAGCCGTGATAGCCTGGCGGTCAGGGCGCTCGCTTTAGTTACATAGAGCTCGTCTGGACCTGGGCTTAGCAGTAAGGTAAGCTAACCACCGAAACTTAAGCCACAAATATAAGAGATCTAGTCAGATGTGATGCTTTATCGGAAGGCGTATAATTGTACATGCAGATTACTTTTCATACAATTTTGTAATTGTAATTTGAATTAAAAGGCTATCGAGTTTTGATCACGATTCACTTGTGTTAGTACTTAGAAAGCGAACGTGTTGTTTAAAATAATAACTTTGCCTAATTAACTTTGCCGCAGACGTTTACGCATAAAACACGCTTCAATCGTATATCGTTAGTCACGCTTTAATGTTGAAATCTCAGTCGGGAAAACGGCTTACATCTTCTAATACCTTAAGCATGTCCCTTAATGGTCTATCGTACAAATTTACAATCCATTTATGTAAATCTATATTATTCATGCTACTAACAATCTTAACGATTTAGAAATAACGTTTCATTTACTGTGCATCGAATATATATCACTACAAAGAGATAGTCCAACTACCTAGTTCTGAGGATATTATAGAACCCAAATTTAAAAATGACTATCGACTTAAAAAAATATATCTCGTGAAGATTACGATCTGATACAAATTGGGAAGAGTTAACAAAATCAAACTCAATTTGACATTGAGACAAATGCCATTGAGACACTAATCAATAAATAAAATCAAGATAAAAATTATAAAATCTAAAAACATACAAAAAAATATTAAAGACGATAGACTTTTTTTACGAACAAGCAAACGGAGCAAGCGGCTCACCTGATGGTAAGTAACAACAGAAGAGCTGCAAGTGCGTTGCCAGCCTTGAAGGATATTTTGGAAATAGGAGGGAGGAAAGAGGAGAGGGGAGTGTGTGTGTGGGCACCAATGGAGTGCGAGTGGGGCTCCGATTACGACACTCACCGAACGAAACGCAGAAGCACAAGATGAGTACGAGTACATCATGCTGCGTATTCTGCGATGTCGTGGTACTACCCCGATCAAGCCCATTCAAGCAGCAGCTAAAGCTATAGTGACTTCTAGGATATATTCGTACTCGTACGTGTCAAGTTTCACGATGTCCCAGTTTGGATATAAACCTCCTGACGTCCAGAATTTTTTAATCCGCTATTTGTAAGGGTTCGTTTGCCAGCCCTGGCACTACCGAAATTGTTAATTACAGTTTTTTTTCCATAAATCATGATCCAGAGCGTGAAAGTACTTTCAGTGTACCGTGAAAGTTATAGAGCGTGTTTGCAAACGTGCAGCATGTTAGTTATTTATTATAAATTGCCCTGCACGTTTATGTAAGCACATATGTATATTAGGTCATATGTGCCAGTCAAGTTTATCTATTCAATTGACGGTACTGTGCTTGATAGACTGGGACGTAAGCGCCGCGCGGTGGCCGAGCCAATTCGATGCGCTATCTGTAACCGACGGATGTGTCTCGGGATAGCATCTCGTCGCTTCCGTCCATTTATCTGCCAGTCTCCGTGATCCCCCCCACCCTGAACTGGGTCCCCTTAGACTCCTAGTGGTTATATTTAAGCATTCGTATGTCATCGACAAATACAATGTTGTGATCGGGCAGGTGTGCAATAATAACGATGTAAAAAATAATGTTCGCAAACGGCTAACATAAGAATATCAGTCTACAATCAGGAATGGCAGCATCCTACAACTGGAAGTACTCGGATTTGATATTATCGCCAAGCTTAGTAAAAGCTTAGTGACGATCGCAACACCAGACATCTCGCCACGTTATGTTTTTACCAAATGCAGTCTGTTTTTTTTTATTGGATTATGTAGACAGATTAGCTAACATGGTTGTAATTGTAAACCGACGGATGGTCGTAAGTGATTACAACCACCCATGGACTCCTGCAAACAACTCAAATCGAAAGAAATATCACTGCTGATTCACATTGCCACGATAGCCGAGTGGTTGGGGCATCTGTCTTCGAATCAGGAGACTCGAGTTCGATCCCCTATGTGGAGGGGATCGAACTTGTATCATTGTCTTGGACAAAAAGATGGCAAGAAAAATGTTCTAAATAATAGTGAAGTCCACATTGAAGCACACTTAGAAGCTTAGAGGTTATAAGTGAATACAAAGTCAAACGCGAAAGAAGAAGAAGAAGTGGTTGCGGTGCTGATTCATGGCTGAAATAATCAAGAGAATAGTACCTACCCAGAAAGCTCCGGGAAACAAAACGAGTCTACCGAGCTTTTCATCTCTAATGGTTAATCCCCCACTTGTCGAACGCCACGAGAGTTTCAACCTTTTCCTTAGTCGACTCTTACAACACCCATGGAATGAAAGGAGGTGGCTGATTTACTTACATCACCGCTACACTTCCCATAACTCTTCACGAGAAACAAATGAATGTCTATTATTTCTTATCCAAGGCTATGCGAAGCTATGAACAGCTACTAACTAAGGCATACAAAGTAAGCAGATACAAATTACATTGATATCTAAGCCAAGCAGTCGAACTTCATGGCGTCCTGATTCTAGTACGGTATCATCCTCCATTTAGCAATCAGTATCTGAGCAGAATATACTTCTACCAAAGCTTCTACAGTAAGTATTAGTGCCACGGCACAGACTTTCACTGGTCATAATTTCATCGTCTAATTTGAAAGTTATACAAGTAGTCAAGTTAGGATTATATTATCACCTGAACACCAATGTAATGGTGAATTAAACGAGTTAAGTCAAATCTGAACAGTTATATCATTCCTTAAAGTGAATTATCTGCTTTTGAACTTTTCAAATATACTATGCTCTTTACATTATTAATATTGTATCGATATTAGCTAACGAAATAACCACAAGATCTTGACTCTCGGTCAAGGCCTTGAGCTTGAAGTCTGTACAAAGCGTGATTTCGGTGACGGCCAATGATTGGCTTCACAATAGACTTCATTATAGCAGCGATTCGTTCAATTGCTTTTATATTATGAACCTTATGTCATAAAGCTTACAGATAAAGGTACAAAGAATTTAATATTTATTTTCATTTAATAGTTACAATACTCAAACGTATCAAACTGCCAGTAATAAATTGTATAGATGTTTTTTTTTCTAAATGAAATTAAACAATTTATTTCTTGTTTTGATAAATGCCATTCTCATTTACTTTTTTATTACCTTTAGTAGCGGCTGCCTGCGGCTCTGTCCGTTTGGTCACAATTTATATATACACACATATCCCAATTTTATCCTATTCTATGGCGTAATTCAAATTTCTGCCAAAATTTCATTCAGTCCTCTAAGCGTGATTGAGCGACAAACACACAAGACTACACATTAGTAATATTAAAAGATTAAGCAATATAGGACGGAGCCTATCGTAAGTAATCTGTGCTATAGCACTGAGGGATTTTTAATTAAAATCCGTGAGTTATTTTTAAGTTACACGTACCGTTAATAGAACCATTGTCATGACAACCAAGTGGTTAGGACATCTGCCTCCGAATCAGGAGACTCGAGTTCGATGCCCTATGTGAGTTTGTAGCAGTGAGTTTTTCAAAACTAACGTACGATTTGTATCGTTGTCTTGGACAAAAAGACGACGTACACTCTCTAAAATCGGTAGAAGGTTTATGCTCAGATGTGGGATTTATTGGCTGCTGCTTTACTATGACTTTCAAGGTTGCCAAATACTCTTTATAGGACCACCGCTTCATTGGGCTAAGGAGGTAGGTTTCATTGTACCATGTAAGAGCCCTGAAATAGGTTTTTTTGATGAAAAAGTCGATGTTTCTCTAATACTAAAGACTCGTTAAATGTTCTAAATAATGGTGAAGTCCACATTGAAGCACACTTAGAAGTTTAGAAGTTATTAGTGAATTCAAAGTCAAACGCGAATAGCAACTTGGTTTTATAATATTTATAGATTACAGATCTGCTAGACCCTAAGAAATTATAAACCGAATACGGCATTAGTGTATAAATTTGGAATTCACATTTATGCCAAACGCACCATCAACTAGTGTGTTCTAAATCGCTCATATGTTTCTAGTGAACACCGCACAATGGGCGCTAATTGCGTCACCGATCGTTTCCAACTAGGGTTGTGAAGTGTCCTCCATTAATTGCCGTCTGTTATGGTCACCATTATAAACATGTGTATACGTTTTTGTGAAAGTTTATGATCGTTTTTTATTCAATAATATCCTTTCAACCGATTTCAATGTTCGCTGCGCAGGATATCTATAATATTGTGCCGACGCAGGTCTTCACTCGTCTTTACATTCTCGTATCCGGTGTAACGTTGATGCGTTAATATCAGGAAAAGGTTCAGATACAGTGTTAGAGACATAGGAAGCAACCAAAACACAACCAGAACCAAATACTAATAATTTGACTGTTACCTTAATATTAGCTCTGTCCAGGATTCATACTCGGACCCTTGGTACTTCGGTTAGGTACACAGTCATGGTAAGAGTAGCGTAACTCGCGGTGGTTAGTCATTTTGGTACCCCCACTTCCCCCTTCCGAAATATCCTATGAGTTTGGCAAAGCACCAGCAGCTCCTCTTGTGTTGCAGATGTACGCGGGCTTCGGTAATCACTTACCATCAGGTGAGCCGCTTGCTCGTCTGCACGTTGATAATATAAAAAAAAACTGACTCATTACAATAATAATTTTTGTTCACAATATTTACAAATATGTGTAAAATGTTTGGTGTAAAAAGTTGGATTATTAACATATTATATAAGAAGGATAACTGCGATTATAATAATAAAACGAAGCCATTTTAAAGTGTCCACAAGAGACTCAACTGAAACAAACGTTAAAAAACACGAGAGCAATAACATAAAGGAGACGAACGAAATCTTGAGAATTAATGTCATAGTTGACTATGACTTGAAATATTGTACCAACATTTGGTCGCACTAATAAAAAAATATCTTTACGCACACATAGCCACTGGAATATGCAAAGCTTGGATTCTATAGTAACGGGCATGAGAATTGTGAGACTTGTAGTTGCAAAATAAATTTTATGGTTATGTCACGCTAAGTGATAAAAACTGCAGTTATCACCTGTTTCTTACTGCAACTATGATTTCTATTAATTACGGATTTTATCACTTTTAATTTTAGTCCAGATTTTTATCTATGATCCCGACGTTTCGATTGTTTTACACGAAGTTAAACCGATTATTATGTTGATGAATACTCCAGAGAAACACAACGTCAGTCAAGAAATCCAATCATTAATTTGTCGTACAGATATCGATTTAGGTTTGAATTTAATAGATCACCTCGATAAAGAAATAAAATACAAATTATTAGCAGAAATACGACAAATATTTGATACCAACAATGGCAAAGATCAATGTGGTTACCGAACAAAGTATGGATACTACGGTTGGACATCAGAGTCGTGATGCCATAAATTGTCGGTAGCTTTTGCTTTGACACGATCAATCCTTTTTTTTAATACCGTATGAAACGGTAATGCGTGATTTAGGTAGTAGAATTTTGTATCAATAGCCTCATTAAGAGGGTCAGTTTTGTCTTAAACAGTTAAATGAACTATCCTATTTCAATTAACATTCAGAAGATTTAATTTAGTAATAAAGTGCGTAAGTATAATATATTAGTGAATCGACAAAAACATTTGTAGTAAGGATTTTCTATGTTATCTATAAAACTTCTTTTAATTTCCTTACGTATGCAGATAACGAAAACGAAGCAAATGTAGTTTAGTTGTAGCCGAAACATACATACTGTATGGAAATCTCAATATTCATTGCGATAGATATGTAAATAGTATCAAACAGGGTACAAAATATTCTTTTTCTGCAATTCGAGCCCCTTTGCAGGTTCATTCGTTGGTCGTCGCCGGTTGAATTAGAAGCACGAAGCTTTGTAACCATTGGCACAGTTTTACCGTCAAGAATATGACATGGGTTGGACCATGGACAGAGCGTCTTTAGATATCAACTGATCATAAGCTGATAATCTCCAACGCCAATCAGCGTCGATTTAATTACACGGTACGTCGAACATGTAATATATATTGTATTATTTTTAAAACTAGACAGCCAATAGACATTTCGAAAGACAGATGAATCGTGCGATGAAATATTAAGTTTGTCTTGTCCCGGGCTCGGAGCATGGCTATAAATACGGAGTTCTAATTTAATATAGACTTAATCCAGATATTAGCTTCAATTATAGAAATAATCAAAAGTTTTCGGAGTATATTTTGTACCTAACGTAGCTAAGGTTGGGCTAAAAACATTCTCGATGGCAATAGAAGTTTTAGAAACGAGTTGTCCGTGTTCTGTAATAATCCACTGCAACCAAAAAAAGGGAGGGTTCACCATTATCACCTCGGTCGAAAGGACAGCGACATGATTGTAGTACTATACTTCTCTCTTTAACTTCTGCTGATTATTAGATATCGTTAGCAAACATCGGAAGGTATTTTTTTGGCAAAGGACCTCACCTGATGGTAAGTGATTACCGTCGCCCATATATATCTGCAACACCAGAGGAGCTGCAGATGCGTTGCCGGTCTTGAAGGATATTTGGGAGATAGGAGGGAGGATGAGGAGGGTAGATGGGGAGGGGGAGTGGCCCTCCGGTTATCTCACTCACCGAACAAAACGCAGAAGTAAAAGACGCCTCTACTTTACGCCGGTATTCTGCGAGGCCGTAGTACTACCCCGGTCCAGCCGGCCCAATAGAATAGCAGCTAAAACCGTTGCTTGGCTCTATCACGTTCAGAATCTATTGAAGAGTTTAACAATTAGGGCAAGCGTATATAAAATAATCGTATGTATGGATTAGGGAATGCCATTGCATCCTCAGCAACTTTTTTCACTGTTGGTCTTCTAATTATGGGTCTGATATGGTCAAATAGAAATACTACTTGTAATATCACTACTATTACAAGTAGTATTTCTATTTGTTAGAGACCACAATGTGATTTCAAGTTTAACACAAATGGAAATATATTCATACGCTCCAACATAAGCGACATACTAGAATAATCCGACCTTGCCAGCTCGGCCAAAACCAGCACCGACAGCAGTCACCGGACGCTGTGCGCGAATACGCGAGGCGCCGACAAGCGTCGGAGAATGCTCAGCGTGGCGTGGGAACATCGGTACATCCGCCTCACTCTCTAACTCAGCGAATGCACCAGGCGTTACATAGGTGACATGCATTTCAAAGGTTTGATTTGTCAATGTGCGGGTGATCCACGTGTTCAATACAACTGGAGGTTTGGTTTCAAATAACAACATAGTGGTAATACTCGTACATTTATTTTATTGATTTTCTTGCGTCTGTGTTAAATATTGCAATGAAAGAGATGTTTCATAGTTAGGTAATTTGAAATAACGTGTAATTTTTCGATATGGTCTGTAAATGATAACGTTACGAAGTGGGTATTTATTTTCAGCTATTGCCATGAACCTTATTATACACATAGCTATAAAAAGTTGGTTTTTAGGCCTGGAAATTAATTGCTTATAAGATTTTCAAAAAACTTGACCATTTGGTGGATCTTCAGAATCTGAATGATACTGGAAATAAATTCATTCAGGTATGCACTCATCAACAAGATGCACAAATATCAACTTAATCTCTCGTTAGAAGGCAAACTGGATGTTACAGTACACTACAGCGGAAATAAAACCTAATCTAATTTCGAAAGCTACACTAAGTAGTTGTCAATAAATTACCCTAAACTACTGAGTTTCTTAACCTTACCATTCAACCCCATTATCTATGTAACAAAACATATTTTAAACGACCCGAAACGAGACATTTATGTAACCCAGATCCATGATACCTATGTAAATGTGAATAGTTAAATGGTTATATCGTGTAAGATAGCTATCAAAGCGGGCGTCACATTGGACCGTGCGTTTGCGCATACCCAATGCGCATACTGATGACACGAGCGGACGTTACTCCGATGCTACGTCACGGGGCGGTGTTTACTATAGCGTCTCAGTAGACCTGTACGGTCTTGTTGAGAAAAGTATGTCACAAATCATATCCTACTTTTGTTTCAGTTCGCTCGAAAATTCCAATTCGTTTACATCCACATATTACATTTACTTATCGCATAGGCGTTACATTGGATACAGGAAGTGTTGTGTTTGCACTGACACTTGTGGCACTATAATATCTCCTACGTAGTTGATAACTGCCTTTATTATTGGAAGGCTGTCGCCGTGATCAAGATCTACAAGGAGTACATCATCATCATGCATATATAACTACCATGTAGGTGTAATTGTGTAGATAACAGTCATCCATAAAATGGTTTTTACTTCTTTTTAATGGTAAGTATAAGTATATAGAGTTTTAAGATCCATGCTGTGGGGTACAGTTTAAGTTTTTTTGTGAGGTGGGATATATTGTGATTAACTTTTTTTTTTATGGAACACGCGGCAAACGAGCAATCGGTTCACCTGGTGTGAAGTGATTACCGTCGCCCACGTACATCTGCAACACCAGATGATCTGCAGGTGCGTTGCCGGCCTTTTAGGGGTATTTGGGAGATGGGAGGGAGGATAAGGAGTGGAATGGGGAGGGGGAGTGGGCCTCCGGTTACCTCACTCACCGAACTATACGCAGAAGCACAAGATGCGCTTACTTCATGCCGGTATTCTGCGTGGTGGTGGTATTAACCCGGTCGAGCCGTCCCATTCGAGCAGCAGTTAAATCCGCCGCTTGGCTCTACCACCTTTAGAACTTTTTTTATTTATTTTATGATGAACATAGTTAACACGTCAATAAAATAAGACAACTTAGTGTTTCTATACTTATAGGTGATGAAGGCATGCAATAAAGTAGTCCCATATTAGAAGCATATTATTAACAAAAGAGATTGCAATTATGATATCAAAGTTATACTTTGATTATAAACGTGCCACGTGGCGATTTTTATACAACGTATTTGCCTCTATGTCAATCGGGATGTTTTTATCATTATTTCTCATTCATATCCTCTAATCATTCTGTTAACTCAGGTGAAGCGAGCATGGATAGATTTAGTTTTTAAACAGTTTAAAAACAACTTGTAGCTACTACTCCGTGGTACTTTATTTTGTGCAGGTACGTTTAATAAACTGAGCAATTCACAAGTCTACAGTACCATTCACAATTTTATGCAAAAACAATCTGTCCAGCAGTCGTTTTCGACCAGAGAGAGGTATCAATTTGAAGTGTTTAAGTCAATAAAAAGCTTAATACCTATACAGATACGGTAGTAAGCTTACTTCCGAGCTGGCAGTTCTAAGAAGACATAGTAACATTTTTTGGACTCCTTTTACCCCCGTAAAATATATGTCATAATTAGGATCCCATACAACGGTGCAGCATTCTAATCCACTGCCACACCTGGACTTTGAAAAAAATTACTTGTGTTCCATTTTTAAAATCCAGTCCAATCCAATCCAAAGACATGGTTAATAAACGAAATCACTGATTTGGATGTGAAAAATTACACGGTATGACTTCGTTGTCAAATTAATCAAATCCTTGACAGGTGTTTTATTAGATAAACTCATCTTAATGTCACTGTGAAAAAAAAAGTAAAAGCTTTTATTGTAAAATGAAACAAATATGGTAATAACAGCAAAATGTTATTGCTAATAACTTACCAGCAAAGGAGCGCTAATAAATTCACAGTCCCCTCATTTATTCAGCAACAAAGTCTTAGACCCGCAAAGTTGCGCGAGAGCATCGAGAACTAAACAGCGGCCCGCGGGATTAAAAGCTCGGAGGGCGGGGCGGCGCGGCGTCCGCGGCAGTCCAAACTTGAGCCCCGCGGCGAGCGCACGCGTGCGCTTACAAAGTGCGGTGTCGTGTGTGCAGTGCGTACAGTGCAGGCAGTGTGGTGGTGGTCGGCGGCATGCGCGAGGCGCGCGCTTTGCGGCGCCCCGCGCCTCGTTGACCCGATGCGCCGAGCGCTTTACTCGCGGCCCGCGCCGCTGCTGCTCGCCCTCGCCCTCGCCTGCATGCTGCGCGTATGTCCAACTCATTATTTAC
Source organism: Bhutanitis thaidina (assembly GCA_029286595.1). NCBI lineage: Eukaryota > Metazoa > Arthropoda > Insecta > Lepidoptera > Papilionidae > Bhutanitis > Bhutanitis thaidina. Next base: position 8,839,757 of record JAGSMS010000028.1, on the reverse strand, counting down.
CTTCGGAATTGTTTTATTTCCCATATGGATTGTTTAGTGGATTTACAGCTTTTCTATTTCGTGCGTTCTGGAATTTTATGTCTTTAGTGAACATTGCTGTCTAACAAAATCCATTGCTAATTGGAGATTTGATATGCGATTGGATAGGAGTCCTTGACTTAGGATTTCCAATGCGATGTTTTAATAGCGTCTGCCGAATACAAATGTTATATTATTAGTGATTAGATCAGTATTGCTTGAAACTTTTTTAGAAGAGACATTTAGCAAAATTTTCAAAAATAATAAACAATATGACATATCAAATTTAAAATTTTCGTATTTTTTTTATCTAAAAAATGTAAATTTTCTTAAAATTCTACTATGATAGCAATATGTTATCACATTTTTTGCTTTACACATTATAGATCAAAATATTAATGCATACGTTTATTAATAGTATATTTTCATAACGTCAGCTTAATATGGAATAAGCGTGACTGTGATTTCTGATATTTATAAAAAAAACTCTTCTCGATTTAATTATCTATTTTAGATACGATGGTTATTTATTTATTTGTTAGTAAATTTTATGTAACTGTACTATTCGATCAGTTTATGGAGCAAAACAAATTCGTGTTCTTTAGTAGGCATCATCAAAACAGTTTAACGTGTGTGCGTATAATCTTTCGTTCAACAGTTTTGATTTTCCGTCGGACATCAGTGTTGCCTTACACTTTCAATGTGGTACCTGTAATGCTTTTATGACTTGCTTTTTCTTGTTTATATCGTAATCATAGTCGTTTGGTAATTTAACTATTCCTTACAATAATCTTTATTTCAATCAATTCTATAATTTGAGAAGACTTAGAAGAAGAGAGATATTAACACCCGTGAAATTCGGATTGTATGTAATTCCGGGCAATCCGGTTTATTAGGTTTTAAAGAACTCGAGATAATTGTGTAGCTTCTACATACAGCGCCATTTGAGTCGTTGATATTTAATTGAAACAACTATTTATCTTTTCTTATATATTGGTTTACTGTATTCTTTTTATTATAATTTTATACTCTCTCGGAGTGACATATTTTGCGAGAAGCTAGTTTGACTTTCCAACACCGTAGCAAACGTAACTTAAAACATTTACGAAATAAGTACAAAACCATAAATCTATAGACTAAATCATAATTTTTGATCATTACTATTTTTAATTAAAATTCATTATAACCTCTTAACGTGATCTCTAATCCTAACCATGAAGGTAGTATCAATGCTCAATTATAAACACTTGTCGCCGCAACTGAACTTATTCCAATGGCATGGGAAACGTACGTTATGTAAATGCCGGCTCATTGTTAGCCAAATGTAGATATCGTCACGTGTCGGCAGCGGCCGCGACCCTTGCGTTCGCTCGCCTCCACGACAATCTAACATACGAATGCGTGCCGAAGACATTCATTGACCGTTTGAAACATTTAACACAACGTATAACAATATCGGTGCATAGGAAATTCCGATATCTTTTCCCTTAATTAAAATATAAAAAAAAAAAAAGTAAAGTAACAGCCTGTAAGTGCCCACTGCTGGGCAAAGGCCTCCTTCTCAAATACTAGTATCAGAGAGGGTTTAGGAGCCGGGAAGGGCCCGCCACGCTGCTCCAGTGCGGGTTGGCGGGCTTCACATATCCTCGAAATAATATTTTTTTATTATTTCTCAGACATGCAGGTTTCCTCACGATGTTTTCCTTCACCGTTGAGCGCGTGGTAAATACAGCACTTAAAATTGTTAATAACAATTTTAGTGGTGCCGGCACCGGGGATCGAACCCAGGTCACTCGCGCTCTATGATACTAAAGTGAGCGCCCTGACCACTAGGCTACCACGGCTTAAAATATTTACTATGGATTTATTACTCCTTTATCTCGTATAGGGTTCAAGGAGTGACCCGTCATTGATGGATATACTTAGCTTGCTCGTAAATACCATCACACAATGTAGAAAATTGGATTATAATTAAAATTCACGCCACCGCTCAAAAAATGTTACAATTACTAATAATTTCAACTTTTGCTATTTTTTTCATGTATACAAATTTCCAATAATACTAATGCTAAAATAAAATATAAACAGATTTTTTTAACCTTCATATATTTACAGGGCCATATTTTAAAAATAATATGTAAAATCGATGGATACTGAAAAGCAAGAAATATTGGCATAAAACTTAAGGCTTTTCCAAACTATATAAATAGACGAATAATTGTACATTTAATTTTGAATCTAAATGAATAATTTATAACATGTCTATAAATGGCAACATCCATCAAGGATCTGCGCTACCCCCGATGTTATTTCTTTCGCATATCAATGAAGTTTATTATCTTCAAAATATGTTTTGTACGTAGGTCACAGTAGAACGATACGCGATTACATATGTTCTTTTTTAGTAAAGAGATCACAATTATAATTTCGCATACCACCAATAATATTCTCATACATTTATATAAGCTTGATCGTGCAAGCGAAGCCTACTGAATAAATTTGAATAAAATAATCCTAACTTCTCTAGTCTACAGATTTTTGAAATCAAATTCTAAATCTAAAAAATAAGTCTAAATTTGTCTCGAACAGAGTTTCGAGGACACAAATTTAGACTTTTTTTTTTCTAAGTTATACTCGAATAAGTTTTGTTAATTGAAATTTTGCAGATCCGTAGCTATTACGAAAACAAATCTTAGCCTGGCATATGTCAAGGTATCACAGTCACAGTAAATTAATATACTCGGTCGCTGAATGCGCTCGCGAGTTAAACGTTAATTTTATTTGTATGGATTAAGCATACATACTAATTGAAATTAAACTATTATTCACGGATTTTAATACGTTTAATTTGGTTTTTATATTAATTAATTATATTTATAATTCATTAATATTTCATTATCTTTATCATCAGATAACATTTTATATACCCATCCATATTCAAGAATAATGATGATGTTTTATTTGAATAAAAACTTGATAAACTCATAAAAATAAAAATACATAAATACTCCATTATCGTAAAATTTATATATTTATGTTTTATGTCTTAAACCTAAGCTATAGTTTCAGATTGCGTCATCAATTAGACTGACTAATTTAAAGGCAACAAAATGGAAAAAAAAGGACCATTGTCTATAATATTCCTCTCAAAAAAATAATATAAAAAAAACTGTTTTTAAATGTACACTTTTCTTATCTTAATCATTTCTTCAAGAAGAGTCTCTTTATTAAGTACTCGTAATCCTATATTATAAGGATAAAAAGCTGTGATCCTCACACAAAATTTCTGTGTGGTATCATTCCCCAGGAAAATCATATCATATACGTCGAGAATATAAAAACAGCATCAAACGCTATAAAATCCGTAAATAATAATTTCAATTCAAATGTTCGGAGCGTTCGCGTAAATACGAGAAATCACACATGTTATTCTTGATCCTGACAAAAAGGGATTTAAGTAGCTATATGCCAACTTTTTCCTCAAATGACAACTGTCATCATGTAACTGCATATGTTGGCCCCATGTTAGTTTATTTCCCCGTTTCACTCAGCGGCTTAAGTTTTATTTTTATTGGACACATACCACTATAAGTTTTGAAACTGGATTTTTTATGATTGTGATCATAAAAAATGGAGAAAGCGAATTGCGATCAAATTTATGGCACTGTAAAGTGGATAAAATTTTAATATAATTATCTATACAAACCATTATCGCTTAAATCCACTGGGACTGTTAACAAATGCTGAAGATTCAAAAGACCAGGAGACAATAAAATGGCATATAGCATATATTTGTATAAGTAAAAAGCTAATCTGTTAATGACGTATAAAGCTATATGCTACAATCGTTTAATATGTTGAGTTTTGAGGCTGTTGCATAAAGTATATTTCTTGTTTGTCATTCTCAAGAAATAAGGGTCATTCCATATTCACACGATGGAACATGGATTGAAACTTTTATTTCAATATAGTTGTGTTGTAATACTCTTTGGCCCTTGGAATTTGATTTCAAAATATAAATGAGAATGGGAATTCGCAATTACCTCGAAACGTCGAACAACATGTTTCGGTAATAGCATACAATATATTATAACCACGTAAATAAAAATTCCGCGAATTATCGAGCGAAGTTTCTACGTTCTAGACATTGAAATTGCAATCGTTTCAATTATAAAGATATAATATATTAGACTCTATAACAAAGCATGTAGTTCAAGCCGAATAACTGTTTCGAACCCTTGCGATAATCCGTATTCATTCTTTTAGCATCTGTCCCTTCTTGAAAGGTAGGGGACGTGAGAGATTATAAAAGGCAACCATAAAAGCGTAGGTCACTAGATGACAGCTGACTTCGGATATATCCAACAGATAAATTTAAAATGCAAACTGTTATAAAATTTTAAATTAAAACCTTATCGCATTTGCTTCAAAGTTCAATACGCTTTGAGATATGTAGCAAAGGCTGACATTTATATGTATATTTCGTCATTAAATCGTTAATATTGATGAATAAATATTTTATCACCGGTTTCGTGGGAATAACTGCATTGCCTATTCGAGAGAACTGGTTTTTCGCATTCGGTAAATACTCGATTAATGTTCGCGCCGAAAACCGTATCAAGGCGTCTGCGACGGCGGATGAGTCTTGGCCATTGACATTATAAATATTATCATAATTATCTTATGATCGATATATCTGTCTATTTTCGAATCGAAATCGAAAATATAAATTGAGTTTATTTTTACTTCCAAATCCTGCAGCTGGTTTCTAACGTGACTTGTCATATCTTGGCTCGATTACCTACTCTAATATCATAGAGTGTGAGATTGTATATTGTGAATTCGAAAGCTTACTGCAGATGGTCATAGACTAGCTAGTTTTTGTACGCGGTAGATCCAAGCGGCAGACCGGGGTACAACGACCACGCAGAAAACCGGCGTGAAGTAGAGGCATCTTGTGTTTCTACGTTTCGTTCGGTTTGTGAGGCACACTCTCCCATTCCGCCCCCCCCCCCGCCCCCCCCTTCATCATCCCATTTCCTAAATATCCATAAGATCGGCAACGCACCTGCAACTCCTTTGGTGTTGTATGTGTGGTGTATGTGTATCACTTACCGTTCACATAAAAAAGACTATGTTTGAATTCCAAAAAATTATATAAGACAATTCGATATTTACTACAGTTGTCGTCAAATTAAAACACAGTGGTGTAACCAATTCTTTGGCGATAACTCTAAAAAATATCGAATTTTCTTTGTTTTCGTGTACCTAGGAACTAGCTACTAAACCTATCTTAAATATTCTTTTACCACGTAATTTCAGAGAGCCTCTGACTATGTACGAATATCAAAAATTGGATAACTTAAGTGAAAAATATATATTGATATGGGTATACAGTCGAAAAAAAAATAACAGGAATTTTATTAAAAAAAATGTTAATAGAACTTTGAACTGTTAAATATTTTCTTTGATAACACTTTAATATCCGAAGTGTTGAAGAAGAAGATGCGACCTGAAATCAAATTTAAGGTAAAGAATGATTCCGGCTGCTGTGCCATTATGGAATTAAATTATTCACTTAATTATTTAAAGAAAATCGCACACTTCTATCTCATTTATCAACTTTTCGACCGGTTTGGCCGTTATCAATACAATTTTATTTTATTTTAACGTACTAAAATTAGAACCCGAAAAATTAATGAGATAATCACGTAAAATATCTTCTGTTACGCTTAGAATTTAATTTAATTCTAAGACATTTAGAAAGAAAACATAAATTATGAATAAGTTAATAAGTTACACAAATAAAAATAGAAGTTTTTGTTAATCACATTTATAATAATCTGTCTCATAACAGATAAGTGATAGACATTAAGCTCTCCCGGATTTCCTGTTATTGCATTGAATCTGTGGCGTCGGTTACAAACGACACACACCTTGAACATTGCAGTCTCGGAGTTTGTGTTCGGAGCTTTTGCACCTTCATTGCAACGACCGAGGTCACGAAATGTTCTTAGCATTATTGCAAACTGGCACAGACGGCACGTCCTCAGCTGTCGTAACCTTTCGGCCTGGGCAATAGGTACAAAGCAAGCCGACTGTAGTGAGGGTAGACCACGGGCAGACACTCAGAGGAAAGGGCGCGGGCGGCGATCCTCAGTGCAAGATATTTCAATAGCCATCTCCAAGGTAGCAGCTGACTGGGACACCCACAACAGATTTGAGAGAATTCACGTTCGCTGCTATCGAGCGGCAAAGTATAATGTTAGTTATATTCATCCTTCTTTAGTTTAGGTGTAAACAACAAGGTTGATTGCCGTCTGGTACGTCTGGTACGCGACGAATATGCCAACCCCTTTCCTCCGGTGGCTGTTGTAAGAGGACACTAAGGAAAAAGCCTTCGACAGCCATCTGTCGGTAGCCAGATAACCATTTCGAAAATTACTTGACCAAAAATTAAGCAGACCGATGACGGGTAGCAGCGTCTATGGTGTAAGGTAGAATAGTATTGCGATCGAAAATCTTGATGTTCCTGTACTTAATCCTCATCGCATTACTTTACTATAATGATTAATATATGTCAGTGATAAAAATCGACCCAGAAAACATGTACTAAAAGAGCATGTCAGTGATAAAAATATGTCGGCGAGAAAATCGACCCAGAAACCATGTATTAAAAGAACGTTATAGATATAAATGGAAAGACATAAAAATGTTTTGTCGTTTTAATATCTGTAAAAGGAAGGTACGGTCCTTAATGATAGGGTTCTTTTTAAATAAATTGCAGTTTTGGAATCTTGCTAGATGGATAGATGAATAACTTTTTATTGCACTTTTTTTTAACAAGGGTACGTATTGTTATCGGAAAAACTTACGGATTACAATAGCTAAATTTGTTTAAAGACTAAGCGATTTCTATCCAACTACCAATATTGTATGTGGATAGGGGACCGTTTCCAAAATAAAGGAAACATTACTGAGACATCTTTCTACGTTAAATTAGACTGTAGTTCAGCGAATTGTCAAACTTTGATGTATATGAATTGGCGCTGTACTAAACGCAAGGAAGTAGAGTGGGGGCATTATTACGTACGCGTCTGTGTATACTTCCGTGTTTGGTTGCGTGAAAGTAACTGAAACAGGTGGGCGGTTCTGTTTACAAAGGTCGTGATAGGCGTGCCCGTTTCACGAGGCGGGGCTTGATCGCCTACGTACACCCAGCCTCCATCGTACGTTCACCGTTACACGGCTTTTACACGAGCTTCGTGCTTCGAGCGCCTAAGTGCCTAACGTTGTTCAGAACTTAAGCTAAAATCTTAACATCATAGATTATGAATAAACGACTAAAACAAAGAAATGAGGATTATAATATTTCAGGACTATGTAATTTATATTTGATACTGATATTTTTATGCTCCTTTTAAAATAAGCTCTCATGATCATGTACCCAATATTTTTGTGTTGTGGTTAGAAGTTTGAACATTTATTTCTGTCGTTTCAACTCACTTTTAGTGAGAGCTTATTTCATACAACGTGGCTGGTGGTGAGCTTGTCGCCATATATTTTTGGAATTTGGAAGGCGGCGAAGGAGCAAGCGGTTTACCTATTGGTAAGTGATTACCTTCGCCCGCGTACATCTGCAACACCAGAGGTGCTGCAGGTGTGTTTCCGGCCTCTAAGTGTATTTGGGAGATGGGAGGGAGGACGAGAAGGGGGATGGGGAGGGAGGAGGAGTGGGGGTCCGGTTACTTAATGCATCGAACGAAACGAAGAAACAGAAGCTACCTTTACTTCATTTCTTTATTATTAGCCGCCGCTTGGCTTTACCACGTCTTGCTTATTTTTCAAAAAACTTATTGGTGCACGTACCTCCGAATCAGGGCACCGAATTCAAGTCTACTGATCCGGCTACAGATCCCCTTACCACAAGGCTATCGTGGCACTTAAGATTATTTATCTAAGTAAGTGATATGTGACAGGATCGGTCTTAACAATATTGGGTAAGACAGGAGTGTGCCAAATGTCAAAAATAAGAGTGACAGATGTGAATAAACATATAAACGTGTATACGGTATATAATATATATACTAAGATTTATAAAAGTAACGTAGAAGCTGGTAAATGCCCACAGGTGGGCAAAGACCTCTCAAATATTTTGTAAATATCTCACGATGTTTTTTCTTCACTGCTGTACGCGTGGTAAATGCAACACTTAAAATTGCTATTGACAATTTTAGTGGGACCGGAACCGGGATCTCGGTTAATCGTTTTTGTATAATAATTAACGTAGTTAACGAAAACGTCCGTTAAAAAAATACCGATTTTTAAATTATCTAAAACTAAACCAATGAAATGAACCGAATGGTTGAATTAAAAGCTATTTAAGGAAATACTAATACAGTCAGTAAGTACTAATAAACCCAGAGATTTCCGTTTGACTTCGGCAGTCCGGGGGGAAAAAAAGTGTCGCTCCGATCCCGGAGATTGTCATGAGCTTTTCAAAGCTTTACCTTAGTCGCCTAACGTCATCCACGAAAACAGAGGGGTCTATTCCGTAAATAGAGAATGAAAGAGATATTTTATATCAGATAAGATATTTTTAAGCGTGGTAGAGCCAAGCGGTGGTTTCAGCTGCTGCAAGAATGTACCGGCTCGATCGGCTTAGTACCGCGACCTCGCAGAATACCACCGTGAAGTAGAGGCATGTTGTGCTTCTGCGTTTCGTTCGGTGAGTGAGGTAACCGGAGGCCAACTTCCGTCCTCTCCAAGCTCTCCCTTCAAGGTCGGCAACACATCTGCAGCTCCTCTGAATGTTGCAGAAGTACGTGGACGACCGTCATCACTTACCAGCCGCTTGCTCGTTGGCTCGCTTACCCATAAAAAAAAAGTCAAAAATGTATTTACTACTTAACAGTGATAGAAAATCTACGCAACTCTACTGACAGGCTACCTTATGCAGTAAAAGAATGTAGCACTATGACATTATTCAATAGACGCTAATGAAGTTACTATCCTATGTACACTATATGACTTTCGTAAAGATTTTTCACTGTTGGCAAGACAGGATAGCCTAGTCGTTTGGGAAATTAATTTCAAATTAGTAGACTCGAGCTCGATCCCCTATGTAGAAGGCACGTACAAATTAGTTTTTCGAACCATATGTGAGATAGATTGCACTGTCGATTGGACACTAAAATGGCAAAATATCAACACACGACATGACTAAATAAGTTCCGGTGAAAAGTGAGTTTAAAGGACTAAACTGTGGTTAGAGGTCATTTATGTTTATACTGTGATAAGAACTTATTTACTTTTTTAGTTTGCATTGGTCTGGTAAATATACCAGACCATCATATCCTGTAGGATACCGTCTTGTATTCAAATTCAATCCGTTTTCTACTGGGATTATAGATTTCCTTACACCGTCGGGAAATCGCGTTACAAGAAAAATCTCGGCACCCTCTTAAATTTGAATCGATATCATTAAACGTAAATAACATTTGTGTAGTGACATTCTGAAATCATACCATATTTTTTTATAATTAAAACAATTAAGATTATCAAAGATACCGTAGACTATACGCTGTAAGCTTTCCATTACCTTATTTACTACATTATAGGTGCGTAGTGTTCAGAGTAATAAATATTTAGTAGTGGTACCGGAGGCCCACATCCCCCTCGTCAACCCTCCCATCTCCGTAGTACCCTTAAAGGCCGGCAACGCACCTGCAGCACCTCTGGTGTTGCGGATGTACGTGCCATGCCGCGTGCCGTTGCCGCTTTCCCAATAAAAAAAAAAGTTTTCTTTACGTTTAATTTATGGAAATAACATCCAAAATAGTAATTTCGAATGAAAAACATAAGCTCTCAAGGTCCAATGATACGATTATCAGAAGCGCGATTTTTTGCGCTTACATGACTTAATAATCTCTTTACATATATTGTACATACCTTATAATTAAAAAGTTTTGTCTATGGGTGGAAAGTTAACTAACAGTTCAACTGAAGATATGAGCCTACTGTTGGCTATGCACACCTGCAAACAATTTCAATAGAAGAATGTCAGATGTGTTGCACCACGGAGGATTGTGATGGAATGCCTCCCAGCGCACAGCGCCGTGCCATTTAATAATAAGCCTTATGGAGTAAAAGATTGTAGCACTATTATATTATTCAAAATATGTTTATTAAATTACAACCCTTTATATTTTTCATGTCACATTTCTATTCGGCCTATCACAAGTCCACTACTGAACAATTTTAGTTGGAGGTTTAGGGGAGGTTTATCCCCCAAATATTGCCACATTGCTCTCATTGCTAATAGCAATTGTAAGTGCCGTATTTACCACGTGCTCAGCGGTGAAGGAAAACATCGTGAGGAAACCTGCATATCTGAGAAATAATGAAAAATATTATTTTAAGGATATGTGAGGCCAGCCAACCCGCAATGGAGAAGCGTGGCGGGCCATTCTCGGCTCCTCAGAGATTTGAGAAGGAGGCCTTTGCCCAGCTGTGGATACTTACAGGCTGCTACTTTACTATGTGAAAAAGTAAAGGTAAACGGCTCACCCGGTGGTAATTGATTACCGATGCCATAGATGCGAATGCTGGCATTTAAGGATATTTGGGATCAAAGGGAGTGCGGAGGAAGCGAATCCGACCGAAACGCCAACTTCACGCCGGTATTCTGCGAGTCGTGGTACTACCCTGATTGAACCCCGCCCATTCGAACGGCAGCAAAAGCACTACCCCGTTTAAAGATGGGCATGATTAAACCTTCCTAGAAATATATACCGGTTTTTACTAGAGTTTTCTTGGAAAGGTATATGTTCGGCAGTGGACTAAAATTTATTTAGAAGTGGTAAATTACACTGTCAAGCGAACTGTACATTGTTTTCATGTGATAAGTAAATTACAATAAACTGCAGATTGAGTTACATTGTTTTGATTACTAAAATGTGGAATGTTACGCAGTGCGCGGCGGGGGCGGGCGTGTTCGAGCTGCAGATCCTAGAGTTCTCCAACTACCGGCTGCAACTGACTTCGGGCGCGTGCTGCGCGGGCGGAGCACCGGGCGCCGCAGGCTGCGCCCGTGCTTGCCGCACGCGCTTCGCCCTTTGCCTCAAGGAGTACCAGTCGGCAGCCGCCCCTGGTGCCTGTTCCTTCGGTCGAGCCGCCTCGCCCGTTCTCGGAACCGACTCTTTCACTCTCGCTGATCCGCTTTATACCCTGGCGCTGCCTTTCTCTTTTAGATGGACGGTAAGCTCTTTCATGTTTTCTATACCATATGTTTTACATGGCTGAAATTAATTTAAATATGTACACTAACATTACATTTTCATGGATATTTTTTTGGTGATTAGTTTGAAAAGTTGAAAAAGTATATATAATATTGGTAATTTGTATTATACTTAAAAGTATTTCTGAATAAATTATACTTAAAAGGTTATTTCTTAATAATTTCATAGATTATCCAAGTCACAATTGTCAATAACATTCCATATATTCTCTAAAAAAAAAACAGACAGTCAAAGTAAATTAAAAAAAATATTTCTTTTCAGCGATCATTCACATTGATTTTACAAGCGTACGATGACTTCAACTACACGGATCCAGGTAAATCATTGTCATTTTGACGAATAACCTATTATTTATCTTCGAAATATACACATTGTCAAACAAATTGGATTTTTTTTTATCAGAATCATCTTGTACCTATTTATTCTTTAGTGTTTTTGGTTTTTAAACATTCTGAACATATTGTTTGTTGGTGACATCTAATTTATATTACATCATCAACAAAAATGCTTAAACACTAAAATCATCACTCCCGAAAACTTGACCACATTGTATGTATGTATATATTCACGCCTTGTTTCCAACGGGGTAGGCAGAGACAATCTTCATCCACTTGCTACGGTCCTGACATACGTCTTTCGCTACTTCCACTTTCATCAATCTTCGCATGCATGCTCGTTGGTCTAGAGTAATCTTAACCTGGCTCCTTTTTAGCTCGCCGATTTGATCGTGAAATGTTCGCCTAGGATTTCCTCTCCCTACTCTACCATTTACACTCGCCTCATATATTTGTTTCGTCAACCTACTTTAATTGATGGTATACATGATTTACATGATTTCATATTTATTCAGAGGAAACCGGGCTCATCGAAGAAGCGTGGTGGTCCGGTATTGTGGAACCGGGTGAAGAGTGGCACGCTCTGCGTCACGCCGGCGCTGCCGCCGCCGTGGCGTATCGCGTACGTGTCACTTGCCAGCCTAATTACTACAACACAACGTGCACCACCTTCTGTCGGCCACGGGATGACAAGTTCGGCCATTATTCCTGCTCCCCGGAAGGCGACAAGAAATGCTTGCCGGGTTGGCAAGGAGACAATTGCGAAAAACGTAAGCGTGATTATTTATTTTAAATTATTATTTACTACTGTCAGAAGCGATTTGAAATCCTAATGTTTCTTTTGTTTTTCCCCAGCTGTCTGTAAGGAGGGTTGTCACCCAACGCATGGTCGCTGCGATCGTCCCGGGGATTGCGAGTTAGTTGTTTTTTTTTTTCATCAAATATTTTTAAAGAATGAATGCGAGCAACAGTGAAAGCATAAATGTATTTCTTTTTATCTCGATAGTTGCCGCCCTGGATGGCGTGGAGACCTGTGCTCCCAGTGCCAACCCTACCCAGGATGTAAGCACGGCTACTGCAACGGATCGTCATGGGATTGTACCTGCGACACGAACTGGGGAGGAATTCTTTGCGATCAAGGTTTGTATATAATTTAGGGACTGGAAATTTTAGTAGACTGATTGTTTTCACCTGCTATGATCACATTGCATGATAAAGGCTACCTTAATTTTGGCCAAGGAGTTTAGAGCCAGAAGGCCGTGCTATCCCAATGTGACAGGCAAAATTGTTTTTTTTATTATTTCTTTGACAAGGCAGGTTTCCTCACGATCTTTTCCGTCACAGCCTTACAGCATTTAAAATTGTTATTAACAATTTTAGTAGTGCCGGTATCCGAGCCACTAGCAAGCCATGAAATTGAAGCAAATGTCTTGACCGAAAGCAAACCACTGCTCTAATACCTTAGTGATCAAAAATTATTAACAATGGATAAAAATTACATTAATAATGGAATGTTCGCAGATCTCAATTACTGTGGAACACACGAACCATGCCAACACGGAGGCACTTGCGAGAACACAGCACCAGATCAGTACCTCTGCACTTGCGCCGAAGGTTTCTCCGGCGTTGACTGCGAACGCGTGGACAATCCCTGCGCCCCACAGCCATGCACCCACGGCTCCTGTTCATTATCCTCAACCCCACCAGGATTTGTTTGTGCGTGCGAGCCTGGTTGGACCGGAACTTTATGCGACGCTGATGTAGACGACTGCGCTAGCTCGCCTTGCAGAAATGGCGGCCTTTGCCGTGACAGGCTTAACGCGTTCTCTTGTGAATGTACCGCCGGTTGGACTGGGCCAGCTTGTACAGACGGCAAGTATTTTTTGACAATCGCTCATAGTTTTCAGTTAGCATTTGTTAATTGAGTCTAAACAAACATAGATAAAGTATTCATATTTGACGTCGTTTTAATTTCCGCTCTTTATCTAATGCAAACAGATTGAAAAAGCGCCCAACAAGAACGTGAGAGGGTAGTTTTTACATTGGAAAAGATTAACCTGACTAACTCTAGTTATGTTGTCAATATTTTTGTGCATTTTGTCTGCAACTGCCATGTGTTTCTCACCATCACCCAGGGTTGACTGGTAAATAATGGCCACAGGGTATTCAGTCCGCTCATTTTGGTTGTCAACAATAAAGGATAAATAAACAAAATCTGTTTGAAATGATCAAATAAGGGTTCCGATGGCAGCTTCATTAGAAAAATAATTTTGTTACATGTACTTTAGTGCTTAGTATGCGTTTAAATTTTTTATAGGTACTAAATACTGTTCTGTATATTAACTTTCATGAACTGAAACTAATAAATGAGAAAAATCAGCAATTAGTAGTGATTAACGTCTCCGATTTATCCACAGATGTAGACGAATGTGCTGAAGCTGGAGAGAATAACACCGCGGAAGGTAACTTAGGACCATGCGTGAACGCGGCAGCTTGTAACAACACCGCAGGCGGATACGCGTGCAACTGCCTCGCTGGATGGACCGGGAGGGACTGCGAGGTTAATGTTGATGACTGTACAGGCCAGTGTCTCAACGGGGCCACTTGCATCGACCTGGTCGATGACTTTCACTGCGCATGCGCAGCGGGATACGCCGGACGCACCTGCGCGCGCGACGTCGACGACTGTGCTTCTCGTCCATGTCGAAACGGTGGCGAATGCGTTGATCTCCTCGATGCTTATCGTTGCATTTGTCCCGTGGGATTCTCAGGAACCGATTGCGAGGTTTGATTGTAGTTCCGTAATATCTGTTATAACTTCTTAACCTTGGTGCTTCTTTAACATATTAATTTGTTGTTATTTTCATATTCATCTATCATTATAATCATTAATACTATTTATAACAAAAGTTTCGACTTGAAACCTTGATTGGGGGTTTCAATATTGGTTTTAATATTACGCACAAGTGGTACGTAATATCGTTGATTTCTGTAAGCGAAACATTCAATAAATATATATATATATAATAAAAGTTAAACCTTACCGAGCTGAGGGCGAATCGCCTGTTGCAACTAAAACATGTTCTTCTTCTCCTCTGCGCTTCTCTATTGAAGTGTGTTTAATTATTAACTTTGTACTACTGTTACTTTTTAATCTATACTAATTAACGTTCATCTGCATTAACCCACTAACACATCTTCTGCTTTTAGCTGTCTTCCTGTCTCGGACGCTTCTGCTCGGTGAGTTCTAAATGTAAGCCGTGTTTTTACTTTGTGATGAAATATGTGTAAGGATTCATAATTTCTGTGAAGGTTTTTGTGTTAATTATGAAACTAACCTTGACTCGGCATCCAATGTTCACATAAATATCTTCACTGGCCCGCATGTCTTTCGTTTGAATACCAGACGACGTAGTTCGTAGTATTATTATCAATAAAATACAATCGACGGTTGTTAACCGGAAGACGTCGCTTTCTACGTCTTTTGCATAACTAAAAATATAATAAGAATGTTGAGATTGCCAATTACCTGGCAATAACTAAGTTTATTTTTGAATGTGAATTATTTCTTACGTTTTGAAACGCCTAAGTCCAGCAGTGAATTATTATTATTTATGTCCTCCTGGCCGAATTTGACAGGGATGACAAGTTCAGTTGTCTACTGCGCCGGATATATTATCGTGCCTTAAGTATACGCACTAGCACAGAGACATTCACTAATCTCTTCTTTTCCCATATAACGTAACACTTATGCGTTAAAATCGGAGAAAGCTTTAGATGCGTTTTCAGAGACACAGAACGGACCCAACACAACCAGACCCGAAAACCAACAACTACTGTTTTCTAAAAATTTTGACTTATATTAGATTTGTAGTTAGGTCAGATAATCTCTAAGCCGCGCAGGTTTCAGTAGACTATGGTCATGGTATGGACATGGTTCTTCTGCATCAGCCTGTCTTAACTTAACAAAAAATAATATCTTGCAAGCTATCTAAAATTTGCGCTTTAATAAAATTGCCCGTTGAAGTTTCTGAAGTAAAGGCAAAAGTCATTAAAGTCTTGATCTACTATGTTTCTGCAGGATGATCGAGACCATTGCGCCGGATCGCCATGTGCGAATGGAGCCCCCTGCTATACAGCCCAGAGTGATTATTATTGCCATTGCGCCCCAGGTTGGACCGGAAAGAACTGCACTCAGCGAGCGGCCAGAGACCGTTAGTATATGCTATTTGCTGATTTTTTTTTATAGGAAACAGTTACAGAGTAGCTGCAAGTGTGTCGTTGGCCTTTAAAGATTTTTGGAGAGGGGTGAAAGGGGTGAGGGGAATAGGGAGGGTGTAATGGGGTGTAATGTTACCTCACTCACTGAAACGCAGAAGCACAAGATGCTCTACTTCACGTCGGTATTCTACGAGGCCGTGGTTGCTACAGCCGCTAAAGCTAAAGTTGGCAGCGCCAGCGGCGGCTTTTGCTGCTGCTTAGCTCTACCAAGCTTATTTGCACGTAAATAATTTATCTAAGTTCTCCTAACTATGCTATACTAACTTGTACTATAAATGTAGTATATATTCCTAAGTTGAATAACTGCAGATTTTCAGCAACCTACAAAAACATTGTCACGTATTTCTTGTAGAAACTGTTGCTTTCCGGCAACCATCTTGACTTATAGTCAAGATGGTTTCCGCTGACTGATCTGCATACATTTTCAGAGTTAGACGAGTGCACCGCAAATCCCTGCCGGAATAACGCTACGTGCATTGGTAAGACCAATGGGTTCGCCTGTGTTTGCCGTGAAAGTTGGACAGGTACGTGTTTATCATTTTTTTTTATGGAAGAGACGGCAAACGAGCAAGCGGTTCACCTGATGGTAAGTGATTACCGTCGCCCACACATATCTGCAACACCATAGATGCTGCAGGTGCGTTGCCGGTCTTTAAGGATATTTGGGAGACGGGAGGGAAGAGGAGGGGAATAGGGAGGGGGTGTAGACCCCTGGTTACCTCGCTCACCGAACGAAACGCAGAAGCACAAGATGCCTCTATTTCAAGCTGGTATTCTGCGAGGCCGTAGTACCAATCCGATCAAGCCGGCCCATTCGAGCAGCAGCTAAAGCCGCCGCTTGGCTCTACCAAGCTTGAATTATTTAGTAAAGTAATGTAACCTATTGTATCCCATTGTTGAGCAAAAGTCTTGCAAATTCTTTCGACTGGTCTCTATTTCATCTCGTGCCGGACTGTTTCAAAAGAGTCATTCATCACACTAACTTGTTGGAGGTGGGTCGCAAGGCCGCCAACCATCTGTAGGCTCCCACTAACTGTCGACTCTTGTCTACCTTTCTAGATATTTTCACGTGAGCAATCCAGTTCGTTTTCACCCTGACAGTGTATTTCCCTACCCATTCTCCACTTACTACCTAAATTTATAAAAATGGCATAGTATATAAATGATTTTATTTTACAGGTGAAACATGTTCAGTGCGCATCGAAGATCCTGGACGTTGTGCGGACGGTCTTTGTGGAAACGGCGGCACTTGCATTCGGGATGCAGGAGTATGGCGTTGTGCTTGCCCTGCTGGCTGGGCAGGCGCTGCATGTGAAACACTTTTAGTTCCAGTGGCACCTCCCACCGTTCCATCGCCGCATGTACCACTAGCCTCTCCAACAACAACGAGCTGCGCTTGTGCTCACGGAGGTTCATGTGTCCAAGCTGCCGTTTCAACCAGCTGGGCATGCGTCTGCCGTGAAGGCTGGACAGGCACGCATTGCGAACGCGCTGTCGATGGATGCACTTCAACCCCTTGTCGTAACGGAGGACGTTGTGTTGGTGGGTCTGGATGGTGGACTTGTGAGTGCCCAGCTGGATGGACCGGGGCGGAATGTACCGAAGCTGCTTGTGAACCGGCTTGTCCGTCGCCTGCTACTTGCGCGACGGACACTGAGCGGGGCGCAAGGTGCGTGTGCCCTCCACCACCTGCAAGACTAGCTCGTCATTGTCTTGAATGTGAGTGCATTTTTTTTTTAATTTATCAATTTGAGTTGTTAAAATTATTGACTATTTTATTTGTAGAGGAAATAAATTAGTGATATATAAGTAAAGTAGCATTCAGTAACCGAGGGAAAAACCACCTTTTAATATATTTTGAAGGGGTTCTTAGGGCACTGGAGCAGTGGGAAGAATCCTTCCCGTCTCCAAAGACTTCTAGAACATAATAGTTACCTCAGAATAAATTTCGGTTTCAACTTAATCTTTTAATTATTGTAAGTTATAATGATAGACATTTTATGATGTTAGTTATGAAACCAATCTATAAAATCAAAAGAGGAAGTAAACTAGCATCTCTGCAAAGACAGACTTGATTCTGGTTTTAGTGTAAGAAAAAAAAACATTGTTTCAGTGATCGCAGGCCTTGGCATTGAAGGTACGGATGTCGAAGCAGCGCCGGCGGTGTGTGGTGCAGACAATGGCACATGGTGGTGGGGTTGCAACGCGTGCCGCTGTGTTGCCGGCGCACCAGCATGCACGCGTCTATGGTGCGGCTTGCCTGATTGTTTGGCACCGGGCGCACAACCTTGTCGTACCGATGAGGTAAGCCAATTAGAAATTCGATTAAAAGTGTAGCGCGAGCGCGACTTTTTCATTCTTAAAACTTTTTTTTGCGCCAAGCTTTTGCAACTGTTTTTGCAACTTTACCGATGCCATCCTGTGAACCAGTGTTGGTTTTCGGATCCGCAGGATTATATCATCGAGTCGAAAGTATGTGAAATCACGACATAGTACATCCTGCGCTACTAGTAATGTGTGGTTCTGTCAATGAACCATTACCGAGGTACACGCCAGCCATGAGTTCTACCTCATAAAAATGCAAAATAATAGTTCGACTTCACTTTTATGCTTAGAGAGCCGTGGAAGCCTACTGGTCAGGGTGCTCACTTAGTTTCATAGTGCGTGAGTGACCTGGGTTCGATCCTCGGTGCCGGAACCACTAAAATTGTTAATAGCAATTTTAAGTGCTGTATTTGCCACGTGATCAGCGGTGAAGGAAAACATCGTGAGGAAACCTGCATGTCTGAGAAATAATAAAAATGTTATTTCGAGGTTATGTGAAGCCCGCCAACCGGCACTGGAGCAGCGTGGCTGGCCCTTCCCGGCTCCTAAACCCTCTCTGATACTCGTATGTGAGAATGAGACCTTTGCCCATATATCATATAATTATTGAAGATCTTGATTATTAAACAACTTAAGTTATAAACTCAGTTAACGTTGTTGCGACCAAATCAGCGATAGCCTTGAAACTCCTTCTCCCAGAGAAAGAGCCCTTATCGGTGAAAGTAAACATGATAATAAACCCGCTAACGTATCCTGGAATAGCGTAGCTGACTGTTTCCGGTTCAATATATGCCCTCTCGAAAATAAGATTAGGAAATTGCCTTATAATTAATAGGTTGTGATCTTTCTTTATTAATTGTAGATGCAATATTATTATCTACATCTTTCATATAAATAGGTTTGCGTGCCAGCGGCTCCAGCGCTATGTCTTCGGGCGCCATGTGCACCGCTAGGCGAATGCAGACGTGTAGCCGGGCGTCGCGTCGAGCCACCGGCGCTACCTGCCCCCAGTACATGCTGGCCGGGCGCACGGGGCACGCCACCAACGGGCTGCGCACGCGCGGAGCTGCGGTTGGCCCGCGAGCGGTTGGCGCGCGGCGCACACGTCGAACGGGCGTGCGCTGCGTTGAGGCGCGCGCTCGCAGCCGCTTTAGCCGCTCGTTCGCCGCCCGCGCCGCCCCTCGCTCTACTTTGCGACCTCGCGCCTGATGATGACGATGCTCTTGATCTTGCCTTGGTAAATAATAATACTTAATGGTACATCTAGGACATTCTAGCAAAATTCGCTCTTTCTTTCGAACAAACTTTTCAATGTTATAAAGTACTTATGCATTGCCATTCTCTACAGTGGGCCGGCGAAGAAGAAGGTTCCGAGGGTGATATCGGCGCTGGCGAAACTGACGCAGGCGCCCTTGCTGCCGCCGTACGAGCTTTAAGCGAACTGGTATCAAGAAGACGGCTCGCACAGCATGCGTTATTAGGCGCCGCCCTACGGCTCCGCGTTGTTCACGCGTCGACACCACCACCGGTGGCTGAAGCGAGTTCATCACCATCGGCTGCCTTGATAGCACTTGTCACAGTGGTCTCATTGCTGATAGTCGGCGCTGGAGCAGCAGTTGCATTGTTCGTCTGCCGGCGTCGCGCAACAGCCTCGGCCGCCGCCGCCGAGCGTTTGAGACGTCGCGACGAGGAGAAGTCCAACAACTTGCAGAACGAGGAGAATCTGCGCCGCTACGCGAACCCACTGCGCGAGGAGCGGCCCCCGGACGAGCTGCCGCGCGCGCATTCGCTGTACAAGGCGCAGAACGCCGACGCGCGTAACAACACGCCGCCGCGCGACAAGGAGCTGACGAAACGCGCGCTGCCGCCGCCGGAGCCGCCGCCCGCCCGACACCCTCCGCCCGAGCGTCTCACCGTGCTGGTGTGAGCCCGCGCCGTGTGATACTAGCGTAGTCCGGCTTGATGTGGGAACGTTCTGACCGCCGATTGTTTCCAATTCTTGTCTTAGAATATGTACACTTTGAATGACGTTGGTTAAATTACCTAAGGTTACTGGAAAATGATTGTAACACGTCTAAGGTAGTGAGGATGTATATGTTTAGTAATTGCATATTAAATATGACAAATTTTTATTACAGAAAATATTTCTCAGACACGTCTTAACAGTGGAAGAACCTTTTAGTTTTCGTTAATTTCTTTCCATTTATTGATCGTAGTTAGCATTTATTGCTTAAGCATTTACTTATTGTGTTTTATTGCGATTATTTTATCTATATCTGCTGTCACTGTGTTGCCACACGTAGCCCGCCGTAGTCTAGATTATAGTGTCTATGGACCTTAAAGAGAGACGAGTGGCCAATCGCGTCCCTATTTAATTTATTGTGTTAGTGAATTCGTGCTGTAAATATGTATTTTTGTAAATAATGTTAAAAGAGTGTAATAATTTTTTGAATGTTTTATTGAGAGATTATCTGATGCGAATGTATTATTGTAAAGGTTGTAAAGTTGATACCGAAAGTGATCGTTGTAATAAAATGCTACTGAAATTATTTCGCACGTTTGTTTTTTTTTTACTAAACAAAACGACACTGCTAGAATAGATTGTACTGGACGTCATCAGTCCTATATTCAAAGAAACTCGAGCTGTTTTTAACATCTGTTCATGCCCGTTTGCCCCTCTATAAAAAAAATCAAAAAAAGCTTCTTAGTACTATTATCCTTTGTCATTCTCATTTGGAATATATAAAAACGAAGCACTAGTTCTATATTTATTTTACAGGGCCTATAGCTTCCCCTTTTCCTAATGACATCTTTACTTGCACGTTATACACCATGTAAGCTAATTAAACGAGGCTCCGGAGGTCAAATAATGGTGGAAAATTTGTCCAAATTTGCTGAAACCAAATCCACAGACTTGTGATAAGCATCACTAGCGCGTGAGTTCTGGCAGTTCTGGCAGCGATGGCAGTCGACTCGTACTAACATACTTTTAAAAACATTTGTTAGAGCTTACTTGAAAATATGTATAAAATAAAATGTTTTATTAAAGGTGAAATATTGGGTACCTAAGTCTCATTTAACATATTATTGGGTGTTAAGTAAACTCCCGCGCATTTTATTACATATGTCAAACACTAAAGCTGCTAAAAATTTAATAAGCGAATGCAAAGTAAATGATGAAGAGAACATAAAAATAAATTATGTATTTCTATTTAATGACTGAGTTTTAAAACCTATAAAAGGGCAACGCAGCTATCAGAATCAGTATTTAAAATAAAATGCACATGTTCTTACATTACACTTTGATTATTTATAATTAATACCACAAATCATTTAAACCATTTTTTTTTGTTGTTATGGGGGGAAAACGAGTAATCTTATGCAAAGATTGTAGCCGAAGGGAGTTAGAGATAGGAGAAGACTTTATCCAGCAGTGAGTCATTACCCTGATGATGAAGGTAACACGAATCATAAGGTGGACGTTAATATATACCATGACATTAGTACAGAGTTCCACCTGTATAGTCTATGGATATCCTTTCAGACATTATAGATAGTAGACACCCCCTGTGGGTGTCGTAAGAGGCACGTAAGGAAAAAACCTTGAAAGTCACAATGGTTGCCGCCCGCTGCTGTGCCGTGGCGATTATGACAAGTCCTCCTTATGGAAGAGGCCTATGTCGTGTCGTGGAGTATACTAGCTGTTAAAGAATAAAGAAGAGAGAAATACTAGACTGCACCGCGATCTATTACATTTTTTTGGAACATGAACCGTACGCAAACATTAAAAATGATTGCGCCCAAATTTATAAATTTTAATAGCATTTGATTTCAAGTGGCCTGGCATCCATTCCTATTTTCAGCTTGTATTTTATTGGGAAGTTTCTTTTTATGTATTGTGGGTCTTATAATTTTATGATATAAATTTAATTGATAACAGTGACATCTTGTTATGTTTATAGTAACTACGAAGCCGTCAAAGGATTTTCAAATTTGTGTTTACATCAAATAATTACTCGTTCGGAAACGCTTTAACAGTTTCTGTGAGAAGTGGTAGATGTCGCTTCAATACAATAAATATTTTTTTAAACATTTACGGGTAAATTTTTTGACACTTAGAAACAATTGAAATTCTGTTTCAATGTGTTCATATTATATTTATATAAAACATTTAGTGCTGATATATACCTTACGATGAAGGTAAAAAAGGACGGACCTAATGCCTATTGGCATTTTTTTTCCAGTCAACTCGTGGCGTGATGAAATACAGTGGAAAGTGTATCAATCAAGTAAAGTAGGTATGGGAAAAAAACAGAGATATTTATAAAATAAAAAGAATATAAATTTTGTAAATATATTATATTCGTAAAATTAGAAGGATCTCTTACTATAATTTCAGAGAATTTTTTTTTTTTTCAATATGATTTGATTGTGAATGTTTTTTTTAAAGATGATATGATTTGGTCTATGGATATGTTATAAAAAACTACTATGTATTTTGTCGTAAAAAATATTATCTGTGAATTCACACTGCAACTCTTTTATCTGTATGAGTTCACATATCTCTCGAGCAACGCCAGTACAAAATACTACTATAATTATGTTTATATAGTATTTAAGGTTTTTTAGAGGAAGTTTGAGGATTATTGTAATTAATTTATGTACTTATTTATATGTGGAAATATGATAATATTTATGTTTTATATTTACATATATGTTACGTAAATACACATAATTTTATTATGTGTATTAGTTTTAGTTGTATAGTATGTATATTTATATTGCACCACCTACCTGGTTACTGCAGCTCTGTTTCTCCACGTCTTTGGTTTCCTGGAAGAGATTGCTATGCAGCGATTAGGCCGCCAATTTGTACCACGTTTCCTCCGTTTTTTAATGTTTTCTGTACTTTTTTGTTTTCATATTACAAACTTGTGGAATAGTGTTTATAGTGTAGTTATAATCGTTTATTAATATAAACAAGGGAGAAAAAAAAACTGACACATGCAGAAGCTTTTAAATTTATTTATTTCTTCTGTTATGATATTGACTTCGATTCAGTGAGCCAGTGAATGATTTTTAATCAGAGAACGAATAAGCAATTTCCAATCTAGCAACCGAAACACACGCTAGGATAATCTTTTTTATGCGCCAACTTTGAAAGGATCGGCTGGATTGTATTTTGGCACCACGCTGTTACACTATCCCAGTTGCTGCTTGCTTCGAACTGAAAAACAAAAGAAAATTATGTGAATTCAATGAAAGCGCGGAGAAGAAAACTAAAAAAAAAACCGGACAAGCGGGTGTCGAGCTCGCAGGCAAATCAGTCATTGGTGAAGCTTTCGTTAGCCGGCAGGGTGTACCGCGGTCTCAGCTTGTTTACCTAGGTTGGGTTTTTGGGGAATAAGATGTTATATTACATTCAGACTTGATGTTTCACGACCACGATGTTGAAGCCTGGTAAAGTGTGAGAGATAGATGAGAATTAAAACGAATGGCGAATTAATTAATTATGATATGTGTTCAATACATTTAACGTTTACATAATCTTTTGGTGGTGGACAAGGTCGCGACTACAGGCAGCCAAAGCTGAATGTAAAAAAAAAATGCGCTTCAAGACAAATCTACTTTTAGTATCATTGCGAACTGCTGGAATGATGATGATGATGATGATAGCGCCATCATCATTCCAGCCTATCAGAAGTCCACTGCTGAACAAAGGCCTCCCCCAAAGATTGCCACGAAGCTCGGTCCTGAGCCACCTGCTTCGAACATAATTATAATCTACAACATAAAGTACTCACCCCTCTTGAAAGTACCTCAGTGACGTGATTAGCGGGTAAGTAGATCATTTTAACTCCGCCCTCTTCCAGGTTTTCGGTTTCGGCGGTCACAGTGTAAACATTACTGTTCATGTTCTTATCGAACTGCAATGATAAAACTTTTAGTTAAAGACAGCCCAGTAGATATTTTTTTTTAATTGATTGAGGTGAAAAGCTAAGAGTTCACCTGATAGTAAGTGGCTACCAGCAGCAAACAACTTCAATGGAAGAAGGTTACAGATGCGTTGTCTGGACTAAGATGGAATACCTCTTAGACCGTAATAATACTGGCTCTCTATACCTTTCTAACCGGCACACAAAAGTTGTTCCACTGCTGTTAGAAAAGAGGGTGGTATCTATCCAGTCGATCCTTAGGTAGAGAAGGAGCCAACCACCTGGTAGGTATTGTTGTATAATGCGATTGGTTCAAAGCCAATGGATACGGATATTTTTTTATATGCAAGAATATGGGTTGTACATCGGTTGGGTTCTTGTCATGTAGTAAGAAAGTAAACGTTAACTGAAAATATCTTGGGCTGTTTCCAGTCCGTCAATAAGATTTATTAGGTTTATTTGCAAGAATAATCCTGTCCGTCATGATGGTTCGGTCTCATTACTTATCCGTGAGCTGCCGATAAGGATGAAAGATCACTTTTTGTTTAACTCGTGACCCGCAGCGCCGCTTGCTCGGTGGCGTAATGGCTAAACTCTTACCCATTACGCCACCGAGCCGACAACCTATTCACCTGCTTATCTAAAATATAACCTCCATTTTCCTGTGACCGTTTACCTGGGTCTTTCGATAGTTTTAATATAAGTTATTCACAATACGGCACTGGATTCTTCAGCGGATCTTTTACAGTTCAGGCTATACTATGTAACGTGGTAGCGCCAATCGGCGGCTATTGCTGCTCCTCGAATGGGCCGGCTCAGCCGGGGCAGTACCACCACCTCGCAGAATACCAGCGTGCAGTAATCGGAGTCCACAATCGCCCACTCCCCATTCTTTAAGGTCGGCAACGCTACCCAGGACGAGCCGGCCCATTCGAGCAGCAGGAAAAGTGTCCGATTGGCTGTATTACGTACGTAAATTTGCTTATGTATTATATATATATACATATATGTTATAATGCACATTCATTTATGTTATGTGTGATACTAATAGTATGTGTGTTCATTTATCTGTTTGTTAGTTTTTTGAAACTGTGAAACACAAGCGTGCTGTACACACATAGTGTACACATAAGTGTGATTAAAAAAAATTAATCGCGAGAAATACATAATTGTTTTTTTTTATTCTCACTGTGTGCTTTATACTTACTATGCACATAATCTGAATTGACGCATACGTAAAAGTGCCAGTATATCGCTGTTCTGCTTCATCATCTAAATTCACTATGACGTCGAAACCAACTTTGGCATTCCTGAGATTAATGATACCCCACACCGAAGCATCCCACTCAATGGTGTTATTGACCATACTGCTCAACATGAAGTCTTTAATGTCTGTGAGATCAATTTTCTCTATGGATACGACAAAACCGTTCGTATAGTTGACTTTTCCTTTTACGTGCCAACTGTACATATGCTCGCTGAAAATAGCACAAAATGAAATGAAATGAAAAATCTTTATTTGACATAAGAAATACTCATTTCGTTTGACAAATGTAATTTTTTTAATCTATCACCATTTCGTAATGACATTCCTCTGACGGATAAGAAACAGTCTAAAGAAATTCCTTTTTTTTAACAGATTTGACACGTTAAAACACATAATATACAACAAACATACACACAACAATAGTTTGAATAATATTCATTCTGGAAAAACGCGTAGTTACATATAAACCAAACAACTTTCATATTCAACAATATCAATACTAAATTTTCCGTACATAACTGGCATTCTTTCGGAAAAGAGTTTCCTTCATTAAATCAAATAGTATAGTTTATTATTTAATTCATTAACTCATTCAGATGCAGCTTATAATGACTATGTAAAGACATAGCACTACGTTACGCGGTAGAACCGGCGGCTTTAGTTGTTGCAAGAATGGGCCGTCTCGACGGGGTCAGTAGTAGTACTGACACCAGTATCACCAGTCGTAGGACCTCGCAAAATACTGGTGTAAAGTAGAGGCAGAGGTAACCGGAGGCACACTCCCACCTTCTTATTCCTCTTCCTGTCCATCTCATCTCCCAAATATCCATAAAGCTGACAGCGCACTTGCCGCTTGCTCGTTTACCCGCTTACCCATAAAAATAAAACTCTCGCCTGTCTCTTATAAAATGTCAAAGATTATGGATTTCTATTCGGCACGTCTAATCTTAACTAAACGGACTTTCACAACACATTATCTCCTCTTATTTCATACATTTAAAAGTTTTGTTCTCTTAAACTCTTATTACGACGTCCAGGGGACGAAAGGGATTCAGACACCGCTGTCACGTGGCAATCAATAAAAATATTTTTTTTATAATGTTCATGTTTTATATTCTTGACTAAATACGTATTAACTTAAGTCTATGTAAAATTCTTTTTCTTATTGGATTGGGATGAAAACGAGCTAACATTCCACCTAATTGTAAGCGTACAACTTTAATCGAAGAAGGTCACAGATGCATTCTGGCCCCTGGGAATATGATGGAATGCCTCTCTGCCCGTAATTACACTGGCTCCCTATACCTTTCAACCGGAACGCATAGCGTTAGTGTTTGGCGGAAGCTACCACCAATTTGATATTTTAAACGCTGATTTATAACTTGATCGGTAAGAGAATTTCTGTACGTTGTTTGAAAATTTATAATAAATAAATAAATATCACGTAAAACTGAAATAACCTATAAACATATACGTCTTGATACTGTATAAAAAATTGCTTACTTCAAAGTCTGACTGATATCTAACAACTTCAAGTTCCACCATCCAAAATCTTCCAACTCAGATAGCATGTCGTGCATGATTTCCACGAAATAGTCTTCAGCCCCCACCAAATGCGGTGAAATAGCTGTAACGTTTTTAGAAAAATCCATAAAACTTTAAGTTCTTAACAAAGACGCCAAAATTTGGAATGGTGCATTCCATGACTTTAATGATGTTACACACATCATTAATCATAGTCTTAGCAATCGATATCCATAAAGAAGACGTTCTTGTGTGTGTTAGGGTGTAGATATATACAGAGCGGTACTTTAAGAGTGACGATGAGCTCTTATTAACTTAGAAGATGCTGATAAATGCTAACTAAAACGATACCTATTTAAATAACTAAATAATCAATACTACTAAAGATTGAATTGAAATACTTTGTGGACTATGCAAATGCTAAATATATTAGTTATCTAACTGAGTTTAAACCAGTAAGTCATTCATGAGATAATGGAAACGATCTGATAAGAGTTTAAATACACAGTCGATACAATCACAGCTAAAGTTCCAAAACCGGCAATTGGCAGCAGAAATTACGACCTATGTCAAGCTCTCACGACCTGATGGTGTCTGATGTTGATCATATGAGTTTTGACTATTTTGGAGTTCCGTAATTAAGCAGTTATTCATAATTATTTATACTGTAATTATGAAGAACATTTTATTCTATTGCCCACTAATGTATTCTAATAAAAAAAAAACACTTCTCAAATAGACAAAAACATAAAGGCAAAGACAAATTCTTCACATTACATAAATTATCGCGCAAATTAAACGTAAAAAAGCCAAATACAATAACTAATAATTGATTAGAAACAGTACAGATATATACGACATAGACTCTTGTGCCAGCCCTAGAACCGAATTTTTAAAAAAGCGGCATTGAATTAACATTTTTAGGGACATACTTATTCTAGGCCCACACTGCACTTATCTGAAAATGCAGGACAAAAGCGAAAAATCAATTTAAATATACCGTACCCCGATCATTACGCATTGGACGATATGCAAGCTTTTGTTGGTTCTTTCATAGGCCTATGTCAAGTAATTTTAAACGTAAATAACCACTCACCCGCCCTTTGGCCATTGACGCATATTACTAACAAAGTAATAAAACCACATAAAATCGTCAACATTCTTAAAATTATATTACTTTGATAATTATTTTGCAGGTGTCACAAGTAGCGTTTACGTTACGCAGTGTTTAAAATCGAATTCCTATGATTTAATAGCTGATAAGATTATCGCCTGGTTTGTAATCTTCCATTGTTATATTTAATTACTAACTTTCGCCCGCGGGCCGGCCGGCGAACAAAAAAAGGTAGAACTTTTTTCATTGTAGAACAGTTTTCAAAACTGCACAATATGGTTGGTTATATTTGCGAGATGCAGAGAAAGACTGCATGTTTGAACTCCACACAAAATGTTTAAAAAACACAACACTTCGGCTGAGAATCTAACCCAAGAACCAAGAACTCAGTGTGATTGTTCAGGATTAAGCCACGCGTCCGTTCACGTGTGTTGAATTATACTAATATAAATATAAGAACAGAAATGTTAGATTTTTTGAACCACAAAATCAAATAATCAGGATCAAATATGTATCATTTAGGTCCTTTTTAAGTTTCTTATTAAATCTTTCATTATAGGACAAGGCGATCTTCCTAGGAAGGTGGATTTGCCCCTATCGTCACGCTGGTGAAACACAAAGCCGATCGTTGCTTCAGGCACCGTGTACCTCAGACATTTCTGCAAAATTTTCGAAGGTTTATTTATTTTGCCGTCTATTGGACGGCACAATATTTATCAGGCGTTTGCTTAACCGAAAACTACGATCTTTTAGGAATGTAATGGGACGGTTACCCAATAGCATTCGCTATTCTGTAACATTAATAAAAATGGATAGAGCATCAATAGAAAATCGTTAAAAATTTGTGCTAAGATAGTCTAGATAGCCTTGTGGTCGGAGCGTCAACCTACAAATCAAAGAAGGGCATGTAGAAAAGAGTTTTTCGGAAGGCTCAACATCCACCACATCGTTCAAAAAAAGCTCTCTGACGCTATCTCTGACCGACTGGTAAAAAAATAACCTCTGACAGTTGTTTACCCAGTAATAGTATAGTATTGAATATTAGCTGTGAGAGGTTATTTTTTCTTTAATAAAAGAAGAGCTTGTTCATTGAAAGTCATATTTAATGTTACAAATAACGGATAACTCGTTACACTGGACAGTTGTAACACATTGTGGGATAATCAAGCACGTTTTCGACAATATCCATAACATACGGTCGTATAATTTCCGAAGACCACAACTCAACACCACGTGTCGCATACTTCAAGTCGTACTGAAAAAGAAATAAAAATAGATTTAAATAAGTCAGACAGAAAAAGACAATTATATTTAACGTTAAGTGCTTTTTATTTATTCTCATACTAATTAACTTTTAAGCGATTTATATTGCGATGAGCCAAATATTAATAACGAAAACTAATTCAAATTAATAGAATTATAACTGTTTGTTCTTCGACGTATAGAAATATATTTCGTTTGTTATACCCGCCTCTTATTTATTCACAATCTATCACTGTGTCGTAATAAAGTACCTTTGATCACAGACCTCCTCTCTCCACTTTGTCTAAATGTAATCTAAATGTCCCAAAATCTGCATTCATCATCATTGTATAGCCAGTCTAAAGTCAGGAAATCTATCTCACGTTAGAGAATGTTTTCCCTTTTTGCTATCCTTGTTGTTGAAAAGTAGGCGACACGTCGCACCATAGTTATCATGACCCCTTGCCAGTACGAGGATTGTGGTTGTCAGAGGCCACGAGAGTTTCAAGAAATTTTCTTAGCACAGTATAAATGATGCTCCAGGAAAATGTTTGATGTGATTTATTCTTAGGCCTTCACTGTAGATCGAGACAGACCAAGAAATAGACACGGACAATGACCACGTCTGTGTTTAGTTTTGTATCTAGCAGTGAACTAACGCCGACTTAGTGGTGAAGGTATCTTGGAATACGTTACTAAATTGAAATTAAAAATTAATGTAAATTCATGCAAAACTCAACATTTACTGATGGTATTATTAACAGGACAATACACATCATGTGTAAGAACATCGTCACACCTTACCAAATTAGACAAGATATCGGTTACGTTATTTGTAGGCAAAAATATCATCATTCTTAATGGTCCTGGAGCTGAGGGGTTGATCGATACATTGAGCCTATTAGTAAACATATCTCTGATGACCTGTAAAAAAAATCAAACGTATAAATTTAGACGTATTTTATCTTCAGCGTTCAGAGCGTATAGCGTCCAATAGATTTTGTTTCAAATCGAGAAAGACATTATTTTAGGTTAAGGTGATAAACAAGCTAACAGCCCATCAGACGGTAAATGGGCACCTGCCAACAACTTTTGCATTTGAAGAAGATTACAGACATGTTGTTACTCCAGAAGACTGATATGAATTACCCCACAGCCCATACCTTTCAAACCGTAACACAATAGCTATTACACTGTTGTTTGGAGGCAGGGGGCAGGAGTGGCAGGCGGTAGGCGACTCCAAGACATTCTTTAAATCAGGTAAGATATCGTCGATTCTAGCTTTCTTTGTTGCAATATGGTCTAGCGGACTTTGTAACCAAATCCAATACATGTTGTGACTATATATAGTTTCGATTATTTTTTATTATAAAAATATTATTGGGATAAAAGCAAGGAGAACCTGGGTGTTTGTACAATCTGAATATGAAATTGAAGCTTATTTTAAATGATATGAAATGTTCTATATTCTTTGTACACGTTTAGATTATTTGTACATAATGTTAGTTTTAATGCAAAAGTCTAGCTTAACGTCTGTCTTCATTAAATATTAATATATAACACTAGTAAGAGTCATCTAAACTCTGTAATAATAGATTTATTGAACCCACTACAGATTTCAAAAAGGACGAGACTATCATTACTGAGCTACCGTGGCTGTACAATACCCTCTACTGAGTTGAGCAGCTTAACGATAATCATTATTCTCAGACTTGTACAGTATTTAATTGCTGCTGGATCTCTATCAATTAGAGGATTTGCAGTACCAAACATCATGCACCTTGATCGCTGTTGCCCATCGTATAACGAAAATCCAGGTGTTGCATATTTAAGATGGTTCTGTGTAATGGCGCCACATATCACAATTTACCAGACTCAATTGAATCTACAACTCCATCTCATCTCATCGCCATCATACATTTTTGCCTAAGCGAATCGTTTTCTACTGGTAACAAATAGAAGAATTACTTATAAAAAGTAAGTTTTTACTTGGTGATATTGTTAAAATTATTCTTCATTTTCACCATGGGAGTGTTTCAGCCATTAGGCCTTTACGAGAAAAGAAAACAGCAAGCGCTAACTAAAACTGAGATACATTTTAGGAAAGTTTTATCGCCGACACTACACAGCCCTGGGTTGCTGGATGACTGTGAATAGGTTGAATGAAAGGCAGATTACGGATTTTCCCTGACAATGATGGATGACGTCAAGCTTATAGATAATATCAGCATTATATCAGATTACTATGTACCTACCATAGGCACTACTTAGGTACTTGCAGCAGCTAACTATTCTGGAAATGAGGTGAAATTTGATGAAAGCTTATTCATCGAATTTTCTTTTTTACTTGTACTACCAAATTATGAAATAAATCATACTCTCGTATCAAATGAGGCCACTGGAAGGACGATCTTAGCCGTGTAGTGTTGCACGCCGTCAGGTAGATGGGCCTCTACGTCAAAGCCGAGGTTCACATCATTCATCCTCATAGTACCTGTTATTTCGACCGTTGTCGTATTAGTTAATCTGTTATATCTCCAAACTTGGTTTAAGGTATCTTCTATTATATCAATCCATTGTACTGACACGACAAAACCGTTTTTGTATGACACTGTACCAACAACGGGTACACCAAAGACAATTTCTCTGCAAAATAGCAAATATGCTTCACATTGGGTTTGATTTATTATATGACTTTTAGTACTAAACATAACTTTAGGTAGTGTTTCAATAAAATGTGCCAGTCCCTTTCTTACATGAGTAATATGCTTGAAAATCTCGTAGCGCTTGCCAGGTGGTAGAATAGCCATCTCAAAAATGCTACACTGAAAATTCGTAGATGGCTCGCTCAGACTATTATGAGAAGTACAAGATGCCTCTACTTCACGCCGATATTTTGTGAGATCGTAGTACTACCCTGATCGAGCCAGCGCGTAAGAAATATTATGAATATATTTTAGATCGTATCGGTAGTGAATAATACTTATTATTCTGTGTCAGCAATGACAGATAAAAAGCTAGTTAGCTAGTTATATAGTATATCGACAAAATTCCCTTTTTGCCTCTCTGAGAGATAGTATGTGGCAAGCCCGTCTCTGCAGGTTTGCACCGGAGTTTTCCAGTCGTCTCTTAGGATACCCACGGGAAGAAAGGAATTGGCGTTCACATTCATTAAAACAAATCTTACTCGATATCCAATGTGACGTCCGGAATTTTTAAATTACACCATTCCAACTCTCCAACCTTTCTTACGGTTTCCGTGATGACATTGATCATATAAGGAATAGGCTCCAACAAACGAACATTTCTCACTAGAAACGAAAAGAAAAACGGAATGCTACCTTATTAATTCTTGTTCGTCAGTCTGTAGATAGTCTAATTCTGTACACCAAAATACATTTTATATCGTAGTAATTACTGGGTTATGAGAAACTTCTACCACGTAATCACCGTCCTTGGTATTAACTAATTATAGTTAGCCATCGCAATGACAGACATGTCGGACATTAAACGTTATTACCCTGGTGTGCCGGCCTGGTCTAGGCATTTTCTGAGTCGACTCTAACAAGTATCGTTAGAGTTCTTGACTTACGAGAAGAAAAGTTACGCCTGATTATGTTACACAGTCACCACAAGACACCATTAATATTTGAAAAGAAAGTAAGAAAATTGAAGTTTAAAGTAAGTTTTGTAAAGTAAAAGGGTTACTTTTAGGACCTTAGGCCCAAGTACTACATACACACATAACACCTCTTGAGAATATGTTAAACAATCCTATTACAATCATTTATCAAACGAAATTATCAATACTAGTTTTTATCATAAAGAGTATAAAAAAACCCGAAGGAAAAAACACTATTTGAATATTACCAAAAATCACAGCTTCACGTAGTATTAAAGTATTAAAGTTTATGAAAATGCGTAACGTACAATATGCTTGTATTGTTGTAATACTAATATCCTTCCCTATTCCCATAGGACCAAATAGGAATCCAATGTACAGGATTGTAATATTTAGAGATTGTAGATAAAAACATAGAAATAAATCAGTAACAGGTATTAATACTAAAAAAAATAATACTGTGGTCAAACAAATCAAACAATACAAAACAAACAATATCAAAACAATGGTACGCATCAACATACCGACATTAGTAGGAATCAGTGGAAAACATAGTATTGAAATAAGAAAAGGCGAATCATTTTGAAAATTTCACTCTAAACACATAGCACTAGACTTATGAATTACCAATAAATTTTGATAAGAGAAATTGATTGTTAAGTCCTAGCAATTTCGATTGTAAAATCTGTCTGAAGTCATAACGACAGAATAATCAATAATTTAAATTGATAGGACTGAATTAATAAAAATCAGATTTAGATTGCGTTTATCAAGATGACATTTACAATGTTGCAATTGAACTTGTCATTGAATGAATTTGCATTTCATATCTTGTCAAATTGATATGGACTGCAGATAGTGAGAATGCCTGGAAAACCTCGTGGCTCTCAACAGATGGTGGAATGACCATCTCAAACAATGCCGGACTTAAAATGGAACTCCAGGCAATATCGTCTAAGATTAGAACTGTCTAGTACTTAATCGTCATTCTGCTTTTTTTTCATCAGCAACACCAGAGGAGCTGCAGGTGCGTTGCCGACCTTTGACGATATTTGGGAGATAGGAGGAAGGGTGGGGAGAGAAGTGGGGAGGGAGAATGGGCCTCCGGTTACCTCACTCACCGATCGAAACGCAGAAGCACAAAATGCCTCCACTTCACGCCGGTATTCTACGAGGCCGTGGTACCAAACTGGTCGAGCCGGCCCATTCGAGTAGCAGCAAAAGGCACCGCTTGGCTCTACCACATTATGAAGATATCCCCTTGAGGAGAATAGTGTTTATAGCAGTGACTGTCACGTAGTTTCTTGGTTACCTTCCCTGACTGCTAGGCCGTGGTTCCTGGATTCGCATTCCAGCTGTCGGTTCTGACACTGCATTTCAGTCTTCATCTGATGTCACATAAGCGTTACATTGGGTACGGGAAGGTGAAGGTTAGTGAATGAGTCTATGTTTGCGCAATTACGAGCAGCACTATAATATCTCCTGAGCAATTTTTTTTTAAACACTTTCAAGACGTGATAGTGTGTCAGCCATCGCCTTTTTTCTAATACTGCAAATAAGATATCAATGGTATTTGCCTACGATGCCATGATCGGATAGGGTTAGCCCAACCTTTCAAATTTTTATATCCACAAAGAATCGTCAAAGATGTGTTTTGCTAATCTGCCGGAACATCACTAGTTTGTAAGGTTGGCATTTAGTGAAAAAGATGGCACGATTACTCTACTCGTACAACATCTTTTACTTAATAGATAAAATAAAGAAATTTTATTTATTAATATCACTAACGCGGTCTGGTCATTCTTGACTGGTGGTTCTTGCGTAATGACTAAGTCCAGCAGTAGACTGCCGCGGGCCAGTGACGATTTTGTATCAGGATCTGATCTGTGGCCTGAATCTCGTCAGGAATTAATAAAATATTTTTTTTTTTTAAAATAGACATAATTAAACTGAAGATTATATTCCATATTCATTCGAATTTGAGCAATACCATTCCAATGGACATGAGATAGACCAAACAATCAGGAATGCTTAACCAGATGTCATCTCAGGCAGCCTGACATTTCCTGGCATGGGATATTGGCGTGTAGCGCACTGCATTCCTCGTCTTATACAGCGTGCTACAGTTTGTGAAATGGTTAATATTAGTTTGTAAAGGAACCAAGGTAGCGGTCAGGGCGATAGCTTTACCCGAATGACCTCACTTCTAATCACGTGTTGGCACTACTAGTCTCAATATTAAGTGCTGTATTGACCTTGAGCTCCATGGAGAAGGAAAACATTGAGAGGAAGTTCATTGCTACTCGACGTAATGTGTTGTCTGCCAACCTGGTGGTGTAACCTTCCCTGCACCAAAATCCTCAAATATTGATTAGAGGCCTTAACCCAGCAATGGGACATTTACAGGTGCTACACGAAACATGTTAAAAATATTTATTTTATCATGCAATATGCGAAAATTATCTTAACTACATAACGTTCCAAAAACTTCAAATCCATAATCTTTAGATACAAAAGCTACAAAAATAAAATTCACCGCTGAAATAATTCTTCCCCGTAGATAACTAAATCAAAATACAGTGTTTTAGTCACGTAGTAGTTAGTAGTGGGATAGAAGTATCGACTCAGCGTACACTCAGTGACTATAGTAGTGGGGTGTGCACGAAATTAGCAAAATTCGATGTGACCATTGCGACAATATTATTTACGACCGTTATTCAAGCTCTGCGGTCATCGGTCGTGATTCAATCGAGTTTTAAACACCGAAATGAACGCAAGTAAGACCGAAATGAATCCGTAAGTTGTAACATTTAGTGATTTTCTTGTAACATTACATTTAGTAGGTAGTCCGTAAGTGAGGAATAGTATGATATTTACGGAATATAGTTTGACAGAGCATTGACACGTGGATACTGTGTGATGCTATCAAGTTAATGGATCGTTATGAAAATTTGTTTAAGTTACAATAATTATTAATCGGAAATACGGAACCCAGACGGGGTCTCTCACTGCAGTCCATGTGAGGAAGCTCGAAAGTTGCTCAGCGGGCTACGGAAAGAGCAGCGCTTTATGAACGTGATAGAACCCTTTTATATTTTCTCTGTTCAATCTAATGGTAGACTGGTAGAGAATGCCTCTTGGCATTAAGTCCGCCTTTTTGTTCTGTAATGTGCAAATAAAGTTTAAATAAATAAATAAATGGAATCTGCAACGAAGACATCCGCAGCTGGATTAGGATAACCGACGCAGCCGTAAGGATCAGCAAGCTGAAGTGGCCGGCCATAGGTACATAGCTCGCAGAACTGACAACCGTCGGGGAAGAAATGTTCTTGAGTGGTACTAAACGTGGTAGAGCCAAGCGGCGGTTTTTGCTGCTGCTCGAATGGGCCGGCTCGACCGGGTTAGTACCACGGCTTTAGCGTTTCTTTCTGCGAGTGAGGTAACTGGAGGCCCACTCCCCATCTCCTCCCCCCTCCTCATCCCCATCCTCCCTCCCATCTCCCAAATACCCTTAAATGCCGGAAACGCACCTGCAGCTCATCTGGTGTTGTAAATGTACGTGGGCGACGGTATTCACTTACCATCAGGTGAACCGCCTGCTTGTTTGCCGCCTCGTACAAGCAAACGCAGTGTTCGATCACCCCCCACAATTTGGAGTAACGACCTACACAACGTTGAAAGAAGTCGATGGATGCTGGTGGCACAGGACCGGGCTATGTCTTCTTTGGGTGAAGTCTATGTTCAGTAGTGGACTTGATGATTATTTATCGTATCTTTTAAATATTTCTTTGTATATTGTTTAACAAAGTTAATTCCTTGTTTGAAAATAACGTTACAATATGATTCGAATGAAATATATCAAACCCATAGACATATAATATAAATTCTATTGTTATGAATCGTGTAGGCATAAGAACCTATAGTTATAAGTCAAAACTGTATAAAGCGTACAAGGAAGGTATTTTCATAATTTAATCACTTCACTGCAAAGCGATTTGAGACCGAAGCTCGACGTTAACTCTGCGGCATATTCAATCTAAACTTATATAATAAATGCATCGTACTGCATCTCGAGATTTTTTCTGCATTCATATTTTAAATTGAACCGAACATCCACCGAGTGAGTCAAATAGCAGTTATATTAGAAGTTTATTTGCTAAGTAATTATAATATTTATCATTGGGGACATGAGTATATGTCTGTGACACATGACGGTAAGGTGAGAGATTATGTCAAGGATTGGAAATATTTTCAGGTCAGGGCGCTCACTTTAGTTTCATGCAGCGCGAGCGTTCTGGGATCGATCCCCGGTGCCGGCACCACTAAAAATTTTAATAGCAATTTTAAGTGCTGTATTTACCACGTACAGGCAAACGCAGTGTAGGACGACCCCCCACAAGATGGAGTGACGACCTGCGCAGTGTTGCGAGAAGTCGATGGATGCAGGTGGCTCAGGACCGAGCTTCGTGGCAATCTTTGGGGGAGGCCTATGTTCAGCAGTGGACTTCTGATAGGCTGAAATGATGATGATGATGATGATTTACCACGTGCTCGGCAGAGAAGGAGAACATTGTGAGAAAACCTCCATATACGAGAAATTATATACAATATATATAGTAAAACATTTTTTCGAGGATATGTGAAGCCCACCAACTCGTACTGGAGCAACGCCTTCCCGGCTCCAAAACCCTCTCAGATATTTCAGAATGAGTCCTTTGCCCCGCTGTGGGCACTTAAAGGCTGTGTTACTTTACGTATAAAATTGTAATAAATTCTTATTTACTTTAACATCATTGTGAAGAAAAGAGAGAAAGCTAGTATCATTAAATATGGATTTAGAATATCCCCCTGTATAGCCCGTCGAACCAAGACATTCTGACATTTAATCGATATAGTGCTACGCTAACCGATCTTGTAGTAGGCACGTGGCAGCGACGTCAATGTTATGCATTTTCAATAGTTAAATCTACCACAGATAAGCTGGTAAATGTTGCTGGAATATTTATTTAGAATTTTTCTTTCTTTATTCTTCTTTATCCCTGGACATATAAGTCTCAAAATGTATTATCCATTGTTGACATGTCATGAGTTAACTTACTGTAAAAAGTTCACAATATGACGAAAATTTCTAGATTCGCCTAAAAATATTTTATGGTTTTTATATATTTTTCTTTATTCATTGTTAGAAATAAACAAAAATCAATAATCCTTTGTACTAGATTCACGTTAAACTTTCTCGTTTCTTTTTCGTAATCAGATTTTTTATATATTTATATACAATACAATACCCTGAAGATGCCGGCATCTTATACTTTCTATCTTTCTTTACCGGCCGAATGGAATAGCGGAAACACATAACATGAGAAAATTAAATTAGGAGCACAGCTGAAACTCTATGCACTAGGTTTAAGTTACTGGAAATATTTATTTAATCCAGGAATCCGGAAATTAAAGCGGGCTTAAGTAATGTTTCGTGAAAAAAAAAAAAACTCTGAATATGGAAATGAATGCACGAAGGGTCGAAGTGACAGCGTGAGCCCTTTTATACATGAAAGGGTTAACGCAAAAACTTTATTTGGATTCCAACAATTCAGGTAGTGTAGTACATGCCACAAGAAATTAAACACTTTTTACTTTACTCACTGATAGGAGCCCTTTACTATAGATTCTCATTAGATCCGTATTAATCAATGAATCCGCTATAAAGTAAAGCAGCAGCCTGTGGGCGCTCACTGATGGGCAAAGGCCTCCGGCTCAAATATCTGAAGAGGACACTTGAAATTGCTATTAACAAATTATGTGGTGCCGGCACCGGGGATCAGACCCGTGATCACTCGCGCTCTATGAAACTAAAGCGAGCGCGCATTCTACTAGGTTAACTAGGCTCTTAATCGTTCCGCTTTCAATCGAACAAAACAATTGAGGCTTTTACTTCATCAGTCTTGTAAAGTGTTTGTGCTGAACTTTCCTGGAAAGCGTCCATAAAAAGTTTACCTATATCCATCACGTTGAAAAGGCGTATGAACGCAGTAGTACGTAAAAAGTTAGTGCATGTGTTGGCGTATACACTTGCGGCACTATAAGAACTCCTGCGCAGTAGACCACTATCGATAGTATTCGGAAGATGTTGTCGTAGTCGAAATCGCCCGGAACGACATCATCATCCTCATCATGGTTAGGGTGTAAGAGGAATCATCATCTGTTTCTCCAAATATCAACCCCAACTGGAACCAACCCCGCTAGCAAAGCTCTGGGTATGGAAGAGTTGCCCAGACTCCTAAGCCACCGCTTTTCTCTACCACGTAAATTCACCGCTGACACCAATGGGACATGATAGGGAGCCTCTTTAAGAATATTTCTGAACTGTTTTGCAAGAAAGTGTCAGCAAAAGTGTGAATGCGGTTCTTGAAAGGTTCACCTATACCAGTCACGCTGGTCAGACTGATTCGAGAGCACAATGACGGTACCCTTGCTCTGGAGACGCTTCTCTTAATACCTAGTTTGTGCAATTTGGGTTCTGTCTATTTCAATGGATTTTATCTAGAGTCGGTCAGCAGATAGCACCGCTTGGTGGTTAACTTTTGTGATAATAGGTTACATTGGAAATTGCAACTAAAAAATCATGTATACAACAATTTTTTAACGTGGTAGAGCCAAGCGGCGACTTTTGCTGCCGCAGGAATGGGCCGGCTCGTCCGGATAAGTACCACGGCCTCGCAGAATATCGGCGTGAAGTAGAGGCATCTTGTGCTTCTGCGTTTCGTGCGGTGAGTGAGGTAACAGGAGGCCCTCTCCCCCTCCCCTCTTCCCAAATATGGTAGCGGTATATAATTTTGAGCTACCCCAGGAGGGTACCAGTACCTACGGTTCTGGAGAATACCTCACTGAGCATCCACGTTCAGGCTTTCCTACGCTACCTAATCGTGGATGCTCAGTCTGCCCCGCGTATTCTGGGGCAATATTCCGCTCTCTTTCTTTCCTACTCGAGGCAAACGCAGCAAGGAAACTATGGCATCCCCTACCGCGCTCGCCGTGGATTTCTGCAATATCAGGAGACTCCACTCGAACCATAGCGCCGTTCATTACCATCTTGAAATGGCGAAGCCAGCCTTGCTTTTTCTTACAGAGACTCAGATATCGTCTCCGGCTGATACCTCTTATCTCCATTACCCGGGGTACAAACTGGAACACTCCTTTGTGCCCCGTGCCGGAGTTTGCGTATACGTCAGAGATGATATCTGTTCTCGACGCCTCGGTAGTCTTGAAGGTTTGGACCTATCTACCGTTTGGCTACGCATCGACAGCGACGACCATCCGCGCGTCTATGCGTGCCTTTACAGGTCCCATAGCGGTAATACCGTAACTGACCGACTCATCGACCACATCCAAATGGCTACAGATTCCGTGCTACAACAGATCCCATCCGCAGAGATCGTGATTCTCGGCGATTTTAATGCCCACCACACCGATTGGCTCGGTTCTCGCATAACCGATCATGCGGGGAGATCGGTTCACGACTTTGCATTAGCATATGGCCTGACACAACTGGTAACCTCGCCGACGCGGATCCCGGACGTGGAAGGTCATACACCTTCCCTGTTGGACCTTTTGCTGACCTCACACCCGGACGGATATTTGGTCTCAGTCGATGCCCCTCTTGGCTCGTCGGACCACTGTCTGATCCGGAGTGTAGTGCCTATCGCGCGCCGATCCCGAACGCGATCTGCGGGCTTCCGCCGTGTGTAGCACTATAGGTCGGCAGATTGGGATGGAATGCGGTCTTTCTTTGCTTCCTACCCATGGGGGCAGGTTTGCTTCTCGATGGATGATCCCAACGCCGTTGCAGATTCTGTCAGCGATGTGGTACTTCAGGGAATGGAACTTTTTATTCCGTTCTCTGCAGTGCCTGTCGGAGGTAAATCCCAGCCTTGGTTTGGTCGCACCTGCAAAATAGGGCCACGCCGAAAGCGGAAGTGCTACCAGGCCTGGGCCGATGCATCGGCGTCCCGGGATGCAAAAACCAGTGCTCTTAAAAACGAGTACAACTCTGCCTCCAGGTCCTTTAAAAGAGTTATCGCTGCGGCAAAGTTAAAGCACATTGGCAGAATTGGCGAGAGATTAGTTCGCCTCCCATCGGGATCCCGCGCATTCTGGTCTCTCGCCAAGGCTGTCCAGGGGATTTTCTGTCAGCCTTCTCTCCCACCTCTACACAAGGAGGATGATTCGCTGGCCCATACTGCAAAAGAGAAAGCCGATCTCTTGGGCTCTCTTTTTGCATCCAACTCGACTCTTGATGACCGGGGAAACTCTCCACCTACCATCCCGTGGTGTAAGTGCTCCATGCCGGAAATTCAGTTTCTGCAGAGCTCAGTGCGAAAGGCACTCCGCTCCCTGGACATTCATAAGTCGAGTGGGCCGGACGGAATCCCTCCAATTGTGCTGAGGATGTGTGCCCCTGAGTTGGCACCGGTTCCCACGCGTCTTTTCCGGCA
Source organism: Bhutanitis thaidina (assembly GCA_029286595.1). Taxonomy (NCBI): domain Eukaryota; kingdom Metazoa; phylum Arthropoda; class Insecta; order Lepidoptera; family Papilionidae; genus Bhutanitis; species Bhutanitis thaidina. Next base: position 8,798,301 of record JAGSMS010000028.1, on the reverse strand, counting down.
CTCCTACTCTTCAGGCCTCGTCCCGGAATTTTGGAAGACAGCATTTGTGCATCCAATACCCAAAAAAGGCGACCGCTCTGATCCGTTCAACTACAGGCCTATTGCCATTACCCACTTGTTATCTAAAATAATGGAGTCACTCATCAACACCCAGCTCCTGAGGTACCTGGAGGAACACCAGCTGATCAGTGACCGACAGTATGGTTTCCGTCGCGGATGATCAGCTGGTGATCTTCTAGTTTACCTGACTCACCGATGGGCAGAAGCAGTTGAGTCTAAGGGGGAGGCTTTGGCGGTTAGTCTGGACGTAGCGAAAGCATTTGATAGGGCTTGGCATAAAGCGCTTCTTTCAAAGCTTTCATCTTACGGGGTTCCTGAGAGATTGTGCAACTGGGTCACCAGCTTCCTCACGGATCGGAGAATCAAGGTTGTTGTCGACGGTGCATGCTCGGACCCCAAACCCGTGAATGCTGGTGTTCCACAAGGCTGTGTGCTGTCTCCCACTCTGTTCCTTCTGCATATCAACGACATGCTACAAATCAATAGCATTCATTGCTATGCAGACGACAGCACGGGTGATGCCCTATATACAGGCCGTGCGAATATTTCTCGGGAACACGTCGACGAGTGCCGGAACAAACTTGTGTCTGAAGTCGAGACCTTGTTATTCAAAGTCTCGGATTGGGGTCGACGTAATTTGGTCCTATTCAACCCCAAAAAGACACAGGTTTGCGCGTTCACCGCTAAAAAGAATCCCTTTGTCGTTTCTCCTCTTTTTGAGAACATTCCCCTTATTGGCTCAGCCAGTATCAGAATCCTTGGTGTTGACATATCAAGCGACGTTCAGTTCCGTGGTCACTTGGAGGGAAAGGCCAAATTGGCCTCCAAAGAGCTTGATGTGCTCTGTAGAGCGGGACAGTATTTCATGCCGGTCCACCGTTTGCAACTTTATAAGGCGCAAGTTCGGCCCCACATGGAATACTGTTCTCATCTCTGGGCAGGGGCACCCGAGTACCAACTCCTTCCATTTGACCGCATCCAACGTCGAGCGGCTCGAATTGTCGGCGACCAAGCTCTGTCTGATCGGCTTGATCCTGTGGCCTTGCGAAGAGATGTTGCTTCTCTTTGCATTTTTTACAAAATTTTCCACGGGGAATGTTCTGAGGAACTGTTCGGATTGATCCCAGCTGCTGAGTTTCACCATCGTACATCGCGACAGAATTCGAAGTTCCATCGATACCACCTAGATGGTTGGCATTCCACCACAGTGCGTTTTAATCGAAGTTTTCTGCCACGCACTTCGATTTTGTGGAATCAGCTGTCGCCAGCAGTATTTCCGAACAGTTACGACTTAGAGACCTTCAAGAAAAGAGCTTATTCCTTCCTTAAAGGCCGGCAGCGCATCTGTAGCTCCTCTGGTGTTGTGGATGTTCGTGGGCGTCGGTGATCACTTACCATCAGGTGAGCCGCACGCTCGTTTGTCCCCTTCTTCTATAAAAAAAAAAAATTCGCGTAATAACATATTACGTATTAAGTACTGTAAAATTATGAAGTGTTTTTCCGCTACATTTAATGTTTTGCACCATCGTTAGCTGTCGAGCCTCTCCTGACAAGTATTATAACAGACACAGGTTCGTGTGAATCGACAATTTTTGACAGGTGTCCTTTCTCTCTGTTAAAATCCAATAAGTCAGGCTGACAACTAATATATAAGACGTGCTAATCGTCGATCCAATGTAAAGGGATGATAAACATTGTCAGTGATTTCTCTTTAGAAAACGTATTATTTAATGTTAGATGTTTCTATTTAAGGGGACTGGGCTTTGGAGGTGAGGGGCTATTTCAAAACACTGACTTCATGGTTAACATATATTACAAACACAAGACTTTCACATTTAAATATTTTATGTTTTACAACCCTAGGATGTTTCACTGTCCGTGTCTAGATGAGAAGTGCTTTCATAACAGAAAACAATCATCTGTTATTACATTTGAATAAACATTCCAATATTTGAACAGTCACTTCACATGTGACAAGTTTTGCCTGCCATTACTTACACATTCAAACTCCAACATTTAAAACCTACAAGTAAAAAGTAGAGCAAATAAATTATTATACTTTAGTGATTAATGAACTACATTGCGTTTCAGTATTAATATTTTACGTACTGATTTTACGTCCTATTTTGTATACCTAAATATTTTTCGGAGGACACAAAATTTAAATATATATTTATTTCAAATATAGATATTCTCTTATATATGTAAGTGGGTGTCAGATACAGTTAAAAAATTTTATATAAATATATATATATTTCAGTTTTTAAACTAATTGTATTGTTATTTGTTAGGATATCCATCATAATAATAAATATTCTGTGAAAATTTTACTGTATTACGGTTTTAATGATACCGATCACGTGGGACATTCTACATTCGAAGTTCGCACTAAGAAAAATATTAAACCAAACCACGCACAGTGCGTTCGTTAGTTACATTTTCCTCGTCGTAGAATATTTTCCTTCACCGCCGAGCACGTGGTAAACGACACTTAAAATTGCCATTAACTAGTTTAGTGGTGGGATCGAACCCAGGTCACTCGCGTTCTATGAAACAAAAGCGAGGGCCTTGATCACTGGGCTACCACGACTCCTTCTCCACAGCTCTTCTGTCACGCACCAATGCGCAAACGAGCACGGCTCTTTTCAGAGAAACCTTATTACGACGCGATGCTAGATTGTATAAAAAATAACGATTGCTTGTTTTATTTACACGAATACTACGCGTTTAATCTACTTATTTAATCCCGACGTTTCGGGTGCTTTACAGGTAACCCAGATAACCCACCGGTCGTCCTTGTTATAAGTAAATTAAACGTCATAAAATCTATAGCTAATAGTTTAATAAAAAAAAAATGTCAAGTGAAATTTGTTTTAATAACTTGTTTTGAAATGAAACTATTGTTCACGTATTTTATAGCGTTTTATTTTTGTTTTTATGTTCTTGACGTTTCGAGTGCTTTATAGCACCCATGGTCACGAAGGGTACAATCCGTAAATATATAGTTTCATTTCAAATGTATAGTGTTCGCGTAAATACAAGCAACCATAATTAGTTTTGATTTGATGGTAGCTGTACACTTTAAGCCACCAACGTTGATTTGGATGTAAGCACTCTCGCAGGTATTCTAATCCTTTGAAACATAACGCTTCGTCCGTATACTGGAGATGTTAGAGATGTAATCTTTAAGCGTGGTAGAGCCAAGGGGCGGCTTTAGCTGCTGCTCGAATGGGCCGGCTCGACCGGATTGATACCACGGCCTCGCATAATACCGGCGTGAAGTAGAGGCATCTTGTGCTTCTGCGTTTCGTTCAGTGAGGTTCCCCTCCCCATTACTCTCCTCTTCCCTCCCATCTCCCAAATATCCTTAAAGACCGGCAACGCACCTGCATCTATGGTGTTGCAGATGTGGGCGACGGTAAGCACTTATCATCAGGTGAACCGCTTGCACGTTTGCCGTCTTTTCCATAAAAAAAAAATGTTAGAGATGTCTTTGTTCGATGTTAGAGAGGCGAAGGTGGAAATTAAATCATTGTATCTTAATTTTGTTTTAATTGTACGCATAGGTGTTACATAGGTACGACATAATCGAGGGTAAATGTATGATGTATTAGATAGTTTAAGGTAATTTTTATAATAATTAGTGTAGTAGTAATAGCTATATTTTAAAACTTTTTTTTTTATAGGAAAGGCAGCAAACGAGCAAGCGTCTCACCTAATGTTTAATTGATTGCCGTCGCCCACGTCCATCTGCAACACTAGTGGTCCTGCAGGTGCGTTGCCGGCCCTTAAGGGTACTTGGAAGATGGGAGAGAGGATGAGGAGGGAAGGGGGAGTGGGCCACAAGATGGCTCTACTTCATGTCGGTATTCTGTGAGGCTGTGTAACTAACACGGTCGAGCCGGCCCATTCTAGCAGCAGCAGAAGCTGCAGCTTGGCTTTACCATATACGGTATAAGCAATTAGTAGTCCTATATATAATCGCTTATTTCTGCAGATAGCAAAGAACCTTTTATGATTAATAGGCCTTATCTCTGGGGTCTTAATTTTCTTCAAATTTTACGAAAATTACATTAGCATTTTCAAGTTGCATCCAAACTCTCGAGATAATACGTTAGGGTCGTCGTCGGAGACGTTCCTTGCGAAGCTATTATGGTACTTAGGAATAAGTGCCTTTTTAATTTAAAGTCCCCACGCGTCGACCCTAACGGTTAGCCTGACATGCGGGTGAGTGGAGTCTGTTTTTGTTTAACAAGTGAAATAAAATTATTAAACATCCTCTGAATATACTATTGCTGGACAAGGGCCTGGACACTAGTTCATTGGAGGTTTCCTCACGATATTTTCCTTCACCGTTGACTATTGGATTTGGTACATAGAGCCAAGCGGCGGCTTTTGCTGCTCGAATTAGCCGGCTCTCAGAAAAATCCCTTACGTAGTTATTAGTAGCAATAAAAAGGCTTAGTCTGTTTTTTTATTTTAACCTTTTTTTTCAATTAATAAGTATATCAAACTCTTTACTATAAATTTTTATTTACGAACAGAATAAACATTGGATAATTTAGAGACTGTGCACTAGTTTTCATTAAAAACTGTAGAAATGTTTGTTTACTTCGTCTAGACTCGAGATTGTTTTCAGTATCGCCTACAGGCGTTTTTTACTTCATCTATATACTATAAATATGTATCTATATAACAGCAGTGTTTAAATTTTGCAGGATGGGCGCAAACACGGATAAAATTCTCGCTGTTTCAAAATCAATAGCATGTTTTCTATTGATTTTGAATAGTAATTATTACGACTTTAAAAGTCTAATTATTTAACGTTAATAAATGCAATTTTAGTTATCTTTAGGAAGTTTGAGTTTTTTCTGATGTTCGTTCCTTAAACTCCTGAACAGAAGCGCCAATAGCTTACTGATTTAGGGTACCGACTGCGAATCGATAACGGCCCGGGTCGGAGACCGGTATCCCTTCTATTATCATGAACCACTTCCTGGCACAGTTTAAAGAGTAAAAAGAGCAAACCTATCCAGTCCAGCAGTGGACTTGTTACAGGCTGTTATAGAAGAAGAACAGATTTATAATTTAAAAAATGTCTTAAATTTTTAATATTATTATAGGCTATAACATCGCTGTACCCCTCCCGGGTTCATATTGAAATGTGTCTATTTGTTTATGATCTTTTGTCCATAAATGAATGAAATATTTTTAACGTACCAAATATTTTTTTTTTATTTATTTAAAAACTTTATTGCTTACACTCCTTATAATTTGAGGTGACAAAGGGCGGTCTAATGTCTATTGGCATTCTCTGCCAGTCAACCCATGGGTTGGTGAGATAGGCGTAGCAGGTGTATTTATTTAGTAAATTAACTAAGTAATAAAATTATTTTAAAATAACTTTAAACAAATATAAATTAATATAATTAAGTTAATGAATAAAAATATGAAATAATATACATGATATACATATGTAATATACTACTATATACGTCGATAGATAAATAAATATTGTCAAAGACTTGCAAATAAATACATCGACCAGTATAAGTAAGGTAAAGTAACAGCCCGTAAGTGCCCACGGCTGGGCAAAGGCCTTCATCTCAAATATCTTAGAGGGTTTTAGAGATGCGACCAGTATACTCAGATCTACATATGCTTAACTTACAAAGTCATATACTATATATACTACTATAAAATTTGATACATATAATTTGATTATGCTATGACTTTTTCCATATTAACTCATTTCAAGATTTTGTTTATTGAGATCTACTCTGAATACTCGTATACTCTATTAGGGTATACAAATATTCAGAGTAGATCTCAATAAACATTCACCAATGAGTTCAAAGGCTCATATTATTAATGTAGTACACTCAACTCATATTAACTTTATTTACTCAGGATCGTGTTAGGGTTCATTTAAAAATAATTTTGATTTAAAACTCATAAGTTATACTACTCACACAAGATTATACGAATGAGACACTTTCTATAGAGCATTCTATTCCCAAAAGATAGACAACTTTAAGGATGCGTTTTAGGAACAGGAAGCTGAAGTGGCAATGGGCCGACCACATAGCTCGCAGAATTGACAACCATTGGGGGAAAAAGGTGGAGTGGCAGCCAGGTTCAGGCAATGGCAGTGTGGGAAGTCGATGGATGCAGGTGGCTCCGGACCGAGCTATATGGCAAACATTGGGGGAGGCCTATTTTCAGCAGTGGACTTGTAATAGGCTGAAATGTTGATGATGATGATGAAGCGTTTTGTTGGTTAGTTTGAAATCGATGTTACGCTTTTATAGACTTAGTAACAAGTATTTGAAAATAATAAAAAGTTAAATAGACTGATATCTGTTCATCTTTCAAACGAAAATATAAACTATTAAAATATTGGTAGTTATGTTTCACATTACATTGATTTAAGCATGATATAACTGTCCAGTTAACGTATACTGTTCAAAGCGATGTGTAAGTTAAATATTCCCGAGGCTATTTGCCCTGGTTAATGTTGCAATTAAATGATTTATTGGTTGTAAATTAATTTAAATTTAACGTGGCACGTTGTGAAAATTTAAGGTAACAAGTTTTTTTTGTTATTTTTTATACATGTTTCTTTTTTATTTAACTGGTACTCGTTAACTAAGTTATAATTGAAAGAAAATAACAATTTCTATATTTATAATTATGACAAAGTTTAGGCGCATAAAATATAACGCTATGAATTATGATTTTTATGCTGTAAGTAAGCAAACACTGACACTGTTATTTAGGGATTATGCGCGATTAGTTTTAATTCCGAGTGCTTAAAGCACCCGTGACCGACTGAGGTGTTAGACGTGGACTACCTTCAGCTTTTAATTAGATTTTTATTCTTTTGTCCGCAACCAAAAAAATTGTTTTATTTAAAATGTGTAGTGTTCGCGTAAATACAAGAAATCAATATTTGAAATGTTTTTATTTTCTATAATATCGGTGTATTTACAGGATGCTACGAGCCGCATTGTTACTAACAGATATAGCGTGGATAGGACACTATTGACATTTAATGGTAGATCATAGTTATTTGCAGAAGTATTGGAAAGATAATAAAAATATATATATTTGTCTTACAACTTAAACATCCTAATAATCAAAATGAAACGCAAGCACCATTTGTAATGGATAGTAAGTTACTGAGGTGAACAAGAGCGGCGATATCTTAGGATTACTTGTCGGCGCGTCGGCCACTTGAATAGCGAGCCACAGACGCTGACGCGGATGGTCGATAAGGTCTTTGACCTGGGTCTCGTCAACCTATGGACTATCTGCACAGATATATTATCTTCAGTAAAAGTTACAAAAACTAAAGAAATATCTTGTAATATATTTAGCTTACTTTTGATTTATTTAATTGATGTTTGTTTTATTAAAAGAAAAACTATATCGCTTCGCCGCATCTATTCTGTATATGTATGTACGTATGTGGTATCTTCCTTCACTTCTTCTCTCACAGTGGGATTATTTTCGTATTCGCCATGCTTGCGAAGCTCTTTTCTGCCCGTCGCCTCTTTTATATTATATGAACACCCCATGTGTTATGGAGTATTAATCAAACGTGTGCAATTGTTAATTCAATTTTTAAATAGTTTTTAATATTTAACTCCGTGGGTCCATAGTTAATAATGAAAATTATTTAATTTACATTCACTTTTCAATCAATATTCCGTACAAGGTTGAACAGCGATTATGAGTGAAGATAAAGTAAACTACACTAAGAAATACAGATAGAAAAGTATTTAAAAATTAACATAGAGACATAACATAAATAATTAGGGTATCATCAAAAAAGTGTTAGTTACACGTTGGTGCGTCTTAATTGATTTATTTACTTAAATTATAAGTTACTTGAAACTTTTATTAGCCACACATTGCTTTACTTGAAAATGTAAAAAAATGTACCAAAGTCGTACTCGTCGCGTAAAATACGGTAAAGAACGTTTCATTATAACGCAGTGTCGGGAGCAAACTCTGTGACGAGACTCGCCACCTGTCACATTCTCTCTCCTGAAAAGGAGAAAAGTGGTTTGCGATAGCCCGGTTCGCTATGCGGAGTCGTGCCAAAAGGAAATCCGTAATCTGTTCTACCTCTTTGTGTGGCATAAGTGAGTGCTTATAAGAAAATAAGAATATAAAAAAACTAATAAGTTTTTTTTTTAGATTTTTATGAGATTCAAGGTATTCGTCTATTGTATTATCTTTACTTCGGTTACAAGTTATTGGTTTGTTATCGTTTACTTATCTATATGTTGTAAACTACTGTTGTACCAGCAAGCCTATGCAGTATTCCTTCCTTGCGTTTGTTTTTACAGTTTCTACTATTATATGAAGTAAGAACCAAAAGTTATGGTATCTTGCAATATGTAGCAGTACAAGCTCTTATTTAATAATTACTAAAATTTGGTGAAATGAAAATCTGTTGGAAGTAAGATTACATTAAATTAGTCACTGTTCTATGTTCTCATATCTGGTACTACAATCGTGCACTTGAGGGTAGCGGCAAATCCTCAAGATGGGAGTGATCTGTAAATAGATAGTAAAAGCAGAAGTAGAGGAAGCAAAGCCCAAAATGGCAGCGATATTCTTAACAGGACCATTCCTGAGCTTTATACAGCGTAAGAAACTAACACGGCGTGACAAAAAATGACACATTTTTGCGAGGATTCCCAGCATCCTTTAATCAACTTTCGCCTAAGAATCAATAACCGCATAGAGTTAGGCGTTTGGGCGTAAAAGGCTAGTTATTTAAGTTACTGATTAACCGCACAAGGTTAGTTTAAGGTTAGGTTGAGTTACGCATCTTGTTCATGAGATTTCGACTTCTTATATCTAAAAGTGAATGTATCCCTCAGATACATTGTATCGAAAGTAGGAGCCATGGTGAATACACGTTAATGTTTCAGCAGTAGTTTTGAAATTCACAAGTTTGGTTTGACTTAACTCTAGACTGCCCGTAAGTTAATAGTTTCTTTGGACTTACTTGCACGCTATTCAATTAGCCCAAGTGCACGACAGGTATCACTCCATAAGTGTGCTGTCATGTCCACAATAAAAGATACCGGGGTCCAAAAGATCCCTTAATATACAGAAAAAAACAAAAAATATACAGTAAGGTGCAAAGAGATCACACTCTAGAGGAATAAAAGGCTATTTGTAGATACCGTTTCTCTGAGAAGAAGTTCTATTTAGTAAGTGATTGACAATGATATCTGGTGTTGCAGATGTACGTAGGCAACGGTAGACGTGGATATTGGGATGGAGGATGAGGAGGGAAGTGGGGGAGTGAGAAGAGAGCTCCAGTTACCTCACTCACCAAATGAGACGCAGAAGCACAAGATGCCCCTACTTGATGCCGGTACTCCGCGAGGTCGTGGTATCAAGTCGGTCGAGCAGGCCCATTCGAGCATCAGCTAAAGCCTCCGCTTGGCTCTACCGTCAGATAGTGAACGAAACAGCGAGTTATTCTCCGTTGTACTCGAGGGCCTTGGCTATTATTTGACAGATTGTGTGACAACAGCAGAAGGTCAACTGACTAGGAATCCACGTGACTTGGGTTTCTCAACGGTGCTTTAACGCCGTTCAGCTAAAGACTGAATACATTATTATGATATTAGATAAATTACTCGAAATGCAACCATTCTTTAGTCTCGCGCCTCATGGGAAATCATTTTCCTAGACTTGGTAATATCTCGGACACGTCAGGCTTCACCAAATCGTTGCGCTTGTTTCTATGGTTTCTTTATTGTAACATATTATATTTATTGCGTGTTGGAACATATTCGATTTTTACTTAGTTTTACTAACGACGAATACATCTGAATTCGTTTTTTTCTATAATAAATTTAAAATAAAATATTTACGTAAGAATATCCATAATTTAATTCCTGCCGTATTTGATATAAAAAAAATTGAGTTACACGATTGTCACCGTATTGTGCTGATTGTTATCTAGTTATTTTTGTTTCGGCCTATTCGACATAGGCCTTTCCTGTAGTGTGGATATACTGTATTCAAAACGGTTGGTGATTGCAGAACCAGACACTTCTGTGTCTGGTTCTGCAATCTGTATACAACAAAAATATTCGTTATAATTCGTTCCTCGATAAAATCATACCTTGTTATTTTTCACATCCAATACATGGTTTTGTATATTGGTAACCCTGTCTCGGATAAACGAAATCATTTTAAAAATTAAAACTGTATGATTTTATCGGGGTATGATACTGTGGGAACCACTAACCTTTTTTTTTTTTTTTCAAAATAACGCCGATTACCTGATAATCACAGAATAAAAATTTACTACTCCCAGAAGACGGTGCTGTCCATCATTGAGCATCATCATAACTATTTATTTAAACTTTATTTAAATACCTTTAAATAAAAGTATTACAAAGGGGCGGACTTAATGCCTCTTGGCATTCTCTGCCAGTCAACCCGGGGCATGGAGAGATATTGTAAGGGTGTCAAACATTAAAATGTTAAAAAAAAGGAACTAAAATACATGAATAATTTACACTTACAACATACTGACGGAATAAATAGATATATATATATATAAATATGAATACATATATATATATACACATACATACAGCATACAACACAATATTATTATAATTACAATGACCGATGATATCAATCCACTAAGTGGGAACGGATGACTTGAAGAGGTGTTCACGTACCAGTCTCTTGAACGTTAACTTACTGGACACTTTTCTAATGTCTTCAGGCAAGGAATTCCACAGTAGTGCAGCCTGAACAGTAAAGGAGTTGCCAACAAAATCGGTGAAGTGTTGCGGAATGCTAATCTTAATTAATGTTGAAGAGCGAACTATGTACCTTTGTGTTGTATAAATGAATACATTATATTCATATTCACAACTACTTACTAAAGTACTCCTACTAAAGAAGTAGGAGTTTTTATTTGCGGTAGAGCCAAGCGACGCCTGCTGCTGTTGCTCGAATGCTGTTGCACAGAATACCGGCGTGAAGTAGAGGCATCTTGTGCTTCTGCGTTTCGTTCCGTGAGTGAGCTAACCGTAGGTCCACCTCCCTCTACCCCGAACCCCACCCCGTCATCCCTCTCATCCCCCAAATAACCTTAAAGGTAAACGACGTACCTGCAGCTACTCTGGTGCTGCAGATATGCGTGGGCGAACCATAGTAACACCAGTTACTAGTGACTTATCTTAAATTTAACTCATTATTCGATGTTAATCTAGAAGGAAATAATGATTAAAATTTTTAATTATAATTAATTATGTGAAAAAGCGAAACAGAGCATAACGTTGTATCCGTTTGAGAAGAATATTAATAAAATCCAGGATTACATAGAATTTATATCGTACGCTTTGTGCTTAATTTCCCGTGAGAAAATTAAGGCGTTCACATTTAATGTTTTTAGCGATGTGTTATACAAAAGATATGTTGCAAAATTTAATTGAAAATTAACAGATTAATTAACATAAAGATGTTTGAACACACAATCGTGCTTAGGCATTCATATTTATCTGATTTTTTTAATGTTTTGATAAATGCCTTCGAATTCCAATCTGTCTTTGTTCAAAACTGTTGCTTCTTTGTTGTTTATCACAATGTTCGCCATGTCTTCATGTCAGTGTCATAATTATCTGTCACTATCCCGCATAACCAAACTTCTTTTTATTATTATTGATTATTAATTATTATGCACATTCATATATCAAACTAGCAAAGGCAAGTAAATAATATGCAGCATGTACCGATGAACTTATTTACTCAAGTCTCAAACCAAATCGTACTGTATGTGTGCTGTTCAAAAATAATTTTTATATTAAATTAGCTGCCACTCGCGATTCAGTACAAAATTTTATTATTAATAAATTTTCTTGAGGCTTACGAGATAGAAAATGAAAAAGCCTATGAGTTCAAGGTGTCTCAACAGTAAATATCATCAAAATCGGTTCAGACGCTCGTGAGTCTTGAGTTCGTAAAAAATGCCCATAACAGATAACTTTTAGTTTTTCTGCAAAATGTCAATATTCTCGACAGTTCTTTCCTCGTAATATTTTAAAGAAATACAGTGAGTGAACTCAAGTGATGTGGTTATAAACGAAAAGCGTTTAACATATAAAAACAATGCGATGTCGGAATAGATTTCCCAGTTGCTCAATCCTCCTCCATCCTTTCCCTACAAAAGAATAAATCCGATGTTAAATTATATCAACATGACTATGTGTGCGTGCCGTCAATAAGAATTATTCGATGTAAGGGAGAGAAAGGTCACCTGCCAAATTATGTCGATTCCTGGGGTCCCGGTCTGTCTAAATACTTGTCAAGTGCGACTTGACAATCACATTTTGTGGTACAAACGATAAGATATGCGCGACAAATTAAACTTTTTTTAAATTTATTATTTTGCCTTATTTTAAAAGATTAGGTATTTTACAATATACACACTCATATACATACATGCCCACACACGCACATGCATATACTCACAAAAGTTTTAAATATTACATATATAAGTGACAGGTTAAATATGTATGTACTAAATGTAAAATATAAATAAAAATCGTAAAAGTATTGAAACTATTGTAGAAAGCTATGGATTTTGTAAATAAATAAAAATAAAAAAAATATGTGTACAAGCGATCCGCGCCAGCTTTGCGTTATGTTCTGTATTATATAGATTAAAACTAAACATGAATGTGTTAAAACGTGTAAACCTTTCTCGTGAAATCTCTCTTTCTCGTCTAAATGATGGTGAAATACCCATTGAAATCCACTAAGAAGTTTAGAAGTTACGAATACGCAGACAAATGCGGATTGCGACTTTGTTTCACACTACTTAAAGATTATTTGCCGTATAGTGGCAGTTTAAGAATCTATCAATTATTTGTGAAAAATAAAGTTAATGTTATACACTGATATCGCTTACAAAGTATTACTATCAAGATGATGTTTACATCGGACTGGATGAGGCCTGGCTTCTTACTTAATTAATGTTTGCTGAAATCAATACCTACAACCCTAATAAGTTTAATCCTAGTTGTTTAGTAGTGTTTTATTCCTTCATCATATCACAAAACATTCATTTTTATAATTTTATTAAACCCATGTGCCTTTGAAAATCACCTCAACCGCACTGACTCAACTTTAATAAAGTTTAAAGTTAACGGTCTAAGTAATAAGTGACAAAATCTTAGTTGTCACTTTTACCTTCAACTTAATACATATGTATATGTTTGTGAGTGTATGTATATATGTAAATATATCGATGTGTATTTGAAACAATTCGAAATTTCTTGATTTTTACACCATGACTTAAAAAATAACGCCCACGTACTATACTCACTATAAAGATATTTGTATGTTTACAACGCTTTATGATAAAACTGTTATAACAATATTTTACTCGGACACGTCCTTGTGGTTCAAGACTTTGGAAGGCTTTTTTTAAGCGATAGAAGGCAAACAGTTTGTGGCTCACCTCAGTAAGTTATTATCGGCATTTAGTTACATTTGCAGCACCAGAGGTGCAGCCAGATGCCTTGACGGATTTTAATGATATTTAGTCGATGGAGGGATGATGGGCTTGGGGGAGAGGGAGTAAGGCTTTACCGTGTTTTTCTTTTCATATTAAAAAATAATTATTGCAGAACTATTCTGCGGTAATATATTTTGTAGACGTGTATTGAACGTGGAACATATATTGCGAATGATCGCAATCGAATATTGCCGGTGGCGGAAGTCGACGTTTAATTTGAATACCTCGAAATTTCACAAGATTTTCAGACAGACGCGATGCATTGGTTGCGGACCCCGGCATCGTTCCGATTTATGACTGCACCCAGCCGACCGTTCGCACGCCGGTCGAATATTTATGTGTGATTGGTTCCACGATATTGCTGCGTTTTTTTTTTAATGATAATATATGGTACATACGTCATCCAGCCGTAACTAGGATCTCATGTGGATAGGTAACTGGACGTATATTATGTTATATGTTGAATATGTACAAACATTAATTATGCATCATTAAAAATGTTTACACTAGCGGGATTCGAACCCGCGAATACAGTATCACTCTGAATAGCGAATTAAATAATTTTAAATACCTAGCAGCATTGCCTTATACTATTTTAGGATATAGATAATTAATAAAATGTGATAGATTGAAAAATAATGATATATAAGCTGTATCGTGATCTGATCACTCTAATTTGGGGTATACGGGCGTGATAGCTTTTTTTTGTCTGGCAACATGAAAAGTCTAAAAACGGCAAAATGGAGATTCAAGTAGGCACAAAATTAGATCGATGGCTTTGTGGGAGACGTTTCGATAATTGAATGCCTTTTGAATGACATTTCATATTCGCCCTCTCTACAAGTGACGTGGTGCAGATGTTAAGTAGTATCTGGTACAAACAGACATAAATTATTTGTATATATAAACAGATATAAGATATTAACAGACATAAACAAATATAAATCAGAGCTCAAACTCGCCTGCGAGGCTAGTACATAGCAGCCTGTAAATACCCACAGCTGGGCAAACGCCTGTCAAGGCAAATGTCAGACGTCCTGACATACAGATAGTTAACTGTACCTACCGTATAACGTTAATGTATACCATATTTCAAAATTTTCTGCTTTTCTACTCTAAAATACAAAAAAATTGTAGGACGCCAATGTATTTTATTAAGGAGGCTAGTAATTATTGAGTGCGATTAAACACAGGAAAATTAATTACGTTCCACAAATAACCACAAGTTTCGTTAAATCTCTCTTACTTCGACTTACCTCGAATTGCTACAATAGACTAAAGTTTGTTTTGTTCGTTTTATAATATTAATTATTCACTCTGAACCTTGAGGTATAACAATCTCTCACCAGACAGACCTAAATTATCCAGACCAAATGACGTCTATGGTGCGAAATGTCTAGTACCGCGATCTCTAATTCTTCCCATGGGAGATGTCTTTCTCTATAGGTGTACTGGTGACAGACTGAAGGAGAACTAAGTATTTGTTCCTAGTTTTTGTACGTGTCAGAGCTAATTGGCAGCTTTTCTTACTGCAGAGTACCGGCGTGAAGTAGAGGCATCTTGTACTTCTGCGTTTCGTTCGGCGAGTGAGGTAACCGGTGGGCCATCCCTATTCTCATCCTCTCTCCCATTCCTCAAATATCCTTTAAGTCCGGCAACGCACCACCAGCTCCTCTGGTGTTGCTGATGCGACGGTAATCACATACCATCAGAAGTTAATTATAATGTCAAAGTGAAACAATCACATACTTAGTTAATACCTTTGGTGTGACAGAAGAATTAACACCATGTGGCAACTCCAGCTCATGGGCACCTCCAAACAACTTCCATCGAAGGAGGTTACGGATGCGTGGTTACCTTGAGGACTAAGATGGAAAGCAGCAGGGCCTGTTATTATATTTAACTGTCTATACCTTTCCAACCTGAACAAAACAGTGGACGCAATTCTGTTTATTTTACCACAACTAAATAAGTGGGGCAGGGGGGGGGGGGAGCATGCGGATAGCTTCCTGCCGGTACCTACGTATCGATAAGATATGCAATCTCACCACCGCCTATAAGATCACACTAAACTATGTATGCCTTTAAACTAAGTCTTCGGCGATATCTGATCGATGTACAACTTAAACAAAAACAAACATAAATACAAATTCGTCATTTATATTATAATATAAATAATATAGACTAGGAAAGATAGAATATATTTTTATTCGATATATGTATTAGAGAATTATCACATACGTTTATTTTAATTTCATTATATGCTTATTTGTTGGGTTACGTTATATACGTTTTCAGTATGCTTTAGCTTTAAATTTGACATCCGGGATGAACATAGGCTCCAGATAAAAACTAGCGTCAGGCTCTAAAGCTTGACAATAAGGTGATCTGGAGACCCATTGGTCCAGCCATGAGACACGCACATTGTATTATCTGTAATAATGAAGCCTGACGTTACGTGATTTATTTTGTACCTTATGCTTTTTGTTTTATTACGTTTGATTTTCATGTTCTGTCTGTGTTGTTTATGCTGTGCCTATTAATATTTTTCTTTATTTCTTTCTTTTTATTGCAGATGTCTATATATAGGTATAGGCTTACCTCATTAATGTATTTATTACATTACTGTATTATTTTATTTATTTATTTAAACTTTATTTGAATACCTTTAAATAAAAGTATTATATTACAAAGGGCGGACTCTTGGCATTCTCTGCCAGTCAACGTTACTGTATCGGCTAACTTTGTCGTAAACACTGTACTATTTTGAAACTCATATACCAACCGCCTCTCCACCGGGGTAATATTGCCCATTCAAATTTAATTATAACTGTGCATTAATTAAATTTAATCGCGATACAGTTACTATGCGAGGTAACTGTAACATTAATTGAAAAATCAGCTCTCATGCGTCAAACAACCACGTATACCGTAGCATACGTTCATTCGTAAATGAAATAAAAGAGAGGCAATTTAATTCCGTTGTAGGTAAAATACTGGGTAAAATCATCGCTTTTAAAATTCTGCATACAAATTTCTATCTTATTATGTACAAAGATACAGTTTGTTATGGCGCAGCATAATTTCAAGGCTGTAAGGAGTTAATTTGATTTCTTTTATAATATCAAAGGAAGCAGGAGAGGGACTCCTTTGATGCAGAAAAAGCATTTCGCTGACACACGTTAAGACATTTTGGGCCGTATGAGATATATTTTTGTTCCAATTGTAATATTACGTGTATAATGATTGTACAGTAATTTAAAGGCCGGCAGCGCATCTGTAGCTCCTCTGGTGTTGTGGATGTTCATGAGCGTCGGTGATCACTTACAATCAGGTGAGCCGCACGCTCGTTTGCCCCCTTCTTCTATAAAAAAAAATCATAAGTATTTCTCAAAGAAAGCTAATTATAATTTGTTTGTATCTATAGTTTCTATTCCCGTAGATTTCCATTTAAAATCTATTTATTGTTTTTCCTCTTTATCTGTTAGAGCTATAGTGGGTTAATTTTTTTTATGAGAGCTGGTGGCAAACGAGCAAGCGCCTCACCTGATGGTGAGTGATTACCGTCGCCTACGTACATCTGCAACACCAGAGGAGTGGCAGGTACGTTGCTAGCCTTTAAGGATATTTGGGCGATAAGAGGGTGAATGAGAGGAATCCTTGATGGGGAGGGAAGTGGGCCTCCGGTTACTTCACTCACCGAACGAATCGCAGAAGTACAAGATGCCTCTACTTCGGTACTCCGGTATTCTCCGAGATCGTGGCATTACTCCGGTCGAGCCGGCCCACTCGAGCCGGCTCGAAAGTCAATATCGGTAATGACTTCACACCAGGTAAGCACGATTGCCCTCACACGTCAGACAGGAGCTTCATTGGTCTGCTTAATTTTGATCTGTTATTTTTCGAGATGGTTATTTTTTTTTATGGAAAGGCAGCAAACGAGCAAGAGGTTCACCTCATGGTAAGTGATTACCGTCGCCCACATACATCTGCAATACCAGTGAAGCTACAGTTGCGTTGCCGGCCTTTAAGGCTATTTGGGAGATGGGAGAGAGGATAAGGAGTGGAATAGGGAGGGGGAGTGGGCCACCGGTTACCTCACTCGCCGACCGAAACGCAGAAGCACAAGATACCTCTACTTCACGCCGGTATTCTGCGTGGTCGTGGTATTAATCCGGTCCAGCCGGCACATTCGAGCAGCAGGAAAAGCCGCCGCTTGGTTCTACCACGTTATACCGCCATCTGTCAGTGGATAACAACGATTCTTCCACCGATTAGGCTTGCGACTTTTTAGCGCGTGTATAACCTGCAAAGTTAGCAACCGTCGGCAATAATATGAGGTCTTAGTACGTGGTAGAGCCAAGCAGTTGCTTTTGCCGCTGGTCGAATGGGCTGGCTCGGCTGTGGTAGTACTGCGGCCTCACGAGTATCGTCGTGAAGTAGAACCACCTTGTGCTTCTGCGCTCCGTTCGGTGAGTGAGGTAACCGGAGGCCCACTCGCCATTCCCCATCCTCATCCTCCCTCCCTAATCTCAAATAACATTAAGGCCAAGCAATGGTTTTAGCTGCTGCTCGGTGGGGCCGACTCGACCGGGGTAGTACCACGGCCTCGCAGAATGTCGGCGTAAAGTAAAGGCATCTTTTGCTTCTGCGTTTCATTCGGTGAGTGAGAGGGCCACTCCCCTTTCCCAACTACCCTCCTCATCCTCCCTCCCATCTCCTAAATATCCTTCAAGACCGGCAACGCACCTGCACCTCCTCTAGTGTTACAGATATACGTAGGCGACGGTAATCACTTATCATCAGGTGAGACGCTTGCTCGTTTGCTTCCTTTACCACAAAAAAAGAGTCTTCACCGTCTTTGAAGTAATCATCATTTACTCTTGATAACACTTAAGTAGGTTGCATCATTTCAAAACAGAGCTGAACGGGTCAGACACGATGCTGCAATTGCCGTCGAACTGTTTGGTAAGCCGTAAGGGTAATAATAAAAATAGTAATCATAGCGGTATTTACAAAAGCTTCTCGTTGTAACGTTAAACACCGTGTTAATCTAGTGTTTCAAAACATAAAACGTAAAACACTTTAAACACTTAAGCAAAGTCGGGCATACGAAACAGTCGATTTACATACAAATTGAAAGTCTCGTCGCTTTATCTCTTCAGATGAACATCCACGATTTTATAGCTTGAATAAATTTTCGTGCCAATAACCGAATTCACCATTTCGTTCATGATATTGAAATTTAAGTAAGTCTATAAACGTCCCAGAGTTGGGCAAAGGTCTCTTGTGTTTGAAAGTAAGGGTGCAACGGGGAAATTTGCTGTTGTTGTCAGAAGAGGTACAAGTACACAGGTTTTAATTAGATTTATCTCTTCATAAACGAAATTCGTGCTTAATAAAGCACCTACGAGATAAAGGTAAAACCTTATTATTTAAAAAACTTGATTCATAAACAAATTATTAAACTTCTACTAAAGTATTAGCCATTAACTTCCCCCCCCCCCACTGTTGAGCAAATAACCCCTTTTAAAATATCTAAGAGGGTTTTGGAGCTGGAAAGTGTCCGCTACGCAGCTTCAGTGCGGGTTGGCGAGCTTCACATATCCTCAAAATATATTTTTTAATTTCTCAGTCTTACAGGTTTCCTCAAGATCTTTTCGTTCTCCGCCGACCACGTAATAAATGTAACACTAAAAATTGCCATTAACAATTTTAGTGGTTCCGGCACCGAGGATAGAACCCAGGTCACTCGCGCTCAATGAAACTAAATTGCGCCCTGATCACTAGGCTACAACGGCTCCTCTGCTGCATATATTTATTTGTATAAGTAGGTCTATATTTTGTAAAGTTTTAAAAGAATTAACTTAATAATTTAAGCCCTTACGTAAATCGTTTTTAATCTTCCAAAAAACTCAACTTAGAATGAGTTGCATTTGTTATAGAAAGTTTCAATTAATTTAATAATACATATGGGACTATTTTAAAAGCTTTTATTTAGGGCGTGTATACATTATCCTGAACAGCGTAAGTTAAACACAATGTTAATAATTATTTTGTCTACCCTTATCGTTTTCCTCCATTTCGATTTTCACTCCACAGCTTTATAATTAACACACATTATGTATTTTGAGCCGTCACCACCAGGAGCAAATAAATATAAAGGACCCTAGACACAAGTACGATATTATATGCGGAAGAAATAATAAACTCAGGAAAAAAATGTGTAGTGATTCAATTCACTTCAGTCGCATAAAACATGACATGACATGACAATTTCACAAATTTACATTCGTCACACAAATGACATGCAAATATTATGTATATATCTTGTCGAATATATCATAATTATTACAAGTACTTTCGTTTCCTTATATATTATCACTGCATGACCTCTGGATACTTTGAGCACATTCTGCGTAGATCGGACCAAAAATGAATAATTAAAAGCTGGGTAGGTAGCCCGAGATGACATCTAACACCTCGGTCTCCCCGTGACCACGACTACTGTAAAGCACTCAAAACGTGTTTAAAAACAAAAATTAAACGCAATAAAATCCGTAAATCCGTTCAAGTGTTCGCGTAAATAAGAGAAATCAGTAATACCTAAAATGATTTTAACTTAAATCAGTTTTCTTCATTTATGTTTCGAACAATGGATATTCGTGTAACAGGCACCCTTCCTAATATATCCTAACGCTAACTTTCGGGTTCGATCCCGTGGTCTGATTTATTGCCTTACCCGTATCCCATTCCATTCTAGATAGCTCTGTCACCAATCTGGGATGTGTCCGAAATTTCTCTTGAGTTATGTTAGATCTTTTTGTGCGAAAATAGGTTTTTTTTTAGAGTACGTTATTAACTCTTTTATTTGTTTTCTCTTTGAACGTTCCGATTATGAATATTTCACGGTGTTGCCATTGCCGTTGTAGATGGGCTAGGTGTAGGCCAAGCCTTGGATAAGTCAGGTTTTAATACAGTAGGCGAGGAACCTGGGTTCGATCCGCTGTACCAGCACCACTAAAATTGTCGATAGTAATTTTAAAGTACCGAATACTCTACGTACTCGGCGGTGAAGGAAAACATAGTGAGAAAAAAATCTGCATATCTGAGATATATGAAAAAATAGTTATATAATCCGACAGCCCATATTATAGCAGGGTGGTGGACCCTTCCCGGCTTCAAAACTATGGGCATTTACAAGGTACTTTAAATGAAATTGATGAAATTACATATTTAGGAAGCATGCCTGCCACCTGTATGACAGAAGTGAGGTGGTCGCTATCTATTTTAAAATATATAATCTACAAGAAGATTTATTTTTTATTCTGTAACTCATTTTAATAATTCTTTTTCAGTTAAACAAGAAACTGTGGCAAAGATATTTTCCACAATGCATTATCTGTAAATGAACGTCTCGACGAAAAAATTCGCTATCTTTATTAAGAATTGCAATATTCTTGAGTGCTCCGAAAGTGGTAGAAAAAGATTGCATTGTGCTACATGCAATAATGAAATTAATTAAAATTGTGCACGGGGGGAAATATATTTAACTTCTGAGGAATATTTAACTTTGACAGCAATATTAGAAATTGAAAATGTGCAAGCGTTCTTAAGGCGTCCAACTTCTTGGATTCGATCTTGGATGCGAGAAAATTACTATTAATTCGGAATAAATACTTTCATACTAATATTGTAAATCTGACAGTTTATCTCTTGCTTTTTCACGATGCTTGGACTTCTCCAGGCTTCCATAGGCTACTTTTAATCCCTGAAAAAGCCACGGGTATGTTGGCCATGTGGACGATTACTCGTGATCAAAGGGTTCGGTTCTATTACGTTTCGCCCTATGTCACTGAAACTGTATCTACCTTCCTCCGGTCTCATCCCATAAATCTAACATTGAACACGGCAAGGTATTCAAGATTTCGAGTTCTTGTGCGGGATTTTAATATCTCCTACTCAGATGAGGTTGTCGCTGTGCTCAAAATCGAACAAGAGTACAGCATCATCGTCACTGTGATAGCGAAAGCCGGTCTGAGGCCTTCCATTGTTAAAGCTGGCGCGTGACAGTTTGTAAATGAATCTATCATTTAGGTAACGTCTTTTGATACAGGGTAGCATTCACTTTTTTTTAGCATGGGGTAAAAACCAACTATCTGCCCATCTGGTAATAAGTGGCTACTGCAGACCATGGACACCTGCGAACTATCTGAATCGAAGACCGATTCGAAATCCAAATCGAGGAAGGAACTGTTGCGTTATCACCCCTAAGAACTAAGATGGAGTGCCACACAGACTGTAACTGACTGAGGTTCACTTTACCTTTCAAACTGGTACTCTCAACAGTAGTTACATTACTGTTTACTGACAGAAATGGGTAAAAGTTTGATACCTACCTAGATGACTCCTAAGTAGAGAGTGAGTCTACCACCAGTAAAATCTAGTCTAATATCGGATATGTCTTGTCTAATATGTGATTTTAACGAAAAGAAACAGATATTTTAAGTTTTTCTCACGTGATGATTTGGGTTTCTTTTCTAATGTTAAATACTGTCAAACTGTCCATGAATTTGGTAACTGCATACTAGACCTAAAATATTTAGGACTGTGTTCTATTAAATTTCAGGAAACCCAGCATTAACATGTTCAACTTCTGACTTTTGACGTCCCGTTTTTACTTACACCTTTTAAAGTTTAAAAGCCCAAGGCCTATAATGTCCTTGAGGTAGAACTAAGTTAAGTTTACATTGGCCACAGGGACCAAGAAATAAAATCAAAAAGTTCCAGTTTTTCAGCGTGATTGAAGGCTTGAGAAAATCTTAAAAAACTTCGTTGTTATTGTAAGGGGTAGACTCTCCAGGGATAGGGAAGGTGGCAATGCAATCACATGCTTCATTGCAACAACAACAATGAAAACGCTTGACTTGGTAATGACGCTATTTGGATTAGAAGAGGGTTTGAAAAGAATTGCAGAAGGCTTTGTTAACCAGGGCTATATAAAAAATAAATGAAACCACATTAAAATAAATGTTACCTGTTAAGATAATAAAGTATCTGACTATATTGCCATGCCATGCTCATATATGTTTTATAAGCTATAAAAGTAAGTAAAGAAAAGTAGCCGAGCACTTACAGTGCCCACACCTGAGCAAGGGCCTCCTTCTCAAATGTTTTGGAGCCGTGAATGGACCGCCACGCTGCTCAAGTGCCGGTAGGTGGGTTTCACATATCCTCGAAATAATATTTTTTTTATTATTTCTCAGACATGCCGGCTTAATCACGATGTTTTCCTTCACCGCTGAGCACATGGTAAATACATCAAGTACAGATGTATGTAAATACAGCTTAAAATTGCTATTAACAATTTTAGAGGTGACGGCACCGGGGATCGAACCCAGGTCACTCGCGCACTTTGATACTAAAGTAGTATTTGATACTACACCCTGACCACTAGGCTACAACAGGCTTTATAAATATTTTTCGATCGAAAGGGATGTCTGAGGGGACCTCACCTGCACGTGGTGGCTATAGAGGCGTAAAGGAGGCCCTGGTGATGACAGAATTGCCATCCGTATTGGCAGATCCCAAAACCCACGGACTAGCGATGGCACCAGCACTGCTCGCACAAAACCCACTTGCCCAGCGATGTGAATATGAGCATACCTTGGAAGAAATGTATGCTAGCATTTTGTTGGCGCTTTCCAAGAGTGGCATTTGTTCAGAAGTGAACTAAAATAGGTTTATATGGTAGTGTAGTGGATCTCAATTAATTGTTTGAAACAGGATTGACTGACAAGATAAACTAGAAATTTATAGAAAAACTAGATGAAACGTTTTCATATTGTGTTCTTAATTATTCGGAAAGAAGAAAAACTCAAGTTTTTTCGCCATAACCAACGAATATAGTGTAGTCCATATTCTGTTAAATTTCTAGGAAAATAAACACTATAAAAATTTTAAGCGTTAGAGAATGCATTTTTGGTAGTTTCTTCGCGAGACGTATGGGCGAGATCTTATTACGGCTCGGTTGGTGTAGTGGTTAAGCGATTGGCTTCAACGCTGCGGGACGAGGGCATGATATCTATGAAAAATCATTTGTACGTCGTACAGATAATAATTGCTCCGGTCGTTTCACAGAATTCTTGTAAGGAGATTCTTGTATTTTAACAGGATGTCGATTGAGACGGGGAGAGGGAATCTCTCTCTCTCTCTCTCTCTCTGTATAGGAGTCTTCTGGGAACGTATCACACTCTTACCTACTTATTTACATTAAGTACCCACCCTATCGTATAATCGCAGTTTCTCAGTCAGTGATCCTGTGATATTTGTACATTGTTTTTAATTTAATCTTATAAAAAGGTTAACAAATTTCGTATAGTGCTTCGTTGAAATTATATAGAGGGTTGTTATGTTTACGAGTGCTCATACATAACAATAAAAAGAAATTGATCTTCTCAGTTTGACGTTTGGGTGTACTAATCCTACTTT
The DNA here is from genome assembly GCA_029286595.1 of Bhutanitis thaidina. Lineage (NCBI taxonomy): Eukaryota > Metazoa > Arthropoda > Insecta > Lepidoptera > Papilionidae > Bhutanitis > Bhutanitis thaidina. The sequence continues at coordinate 8,774,177 of JAGSMS010000028.1, read as the reverse complement.
AACGATGGAGGCCGACACTTCGTTTTATACTGATTTTAAGACTGTAGTAGTTTTACTTAAGAAACCAACTAAATATATTATCTATGGTCGAGTTCAACATAGCGCCTTTCTTTATTTTTTTTTTATGGAATAGACGGAAAACGAGCAAGCGGTTCACCTGATGGTAAGTGATTACCGTCGCCCACGTACATCTGCAACACCATAGATGCTGCTGGTGCGTTGCCGGTCTTTAAGGATATTTGGGAGATGGGAGGGAAGAGGAGGGTAATAGGGAGGGGGTGGGCCTCCGGTTACCTCACTCACCGAACGAAACGCAAAAGCACAAGATGCCTCTACTTCACGCCGGTATTCTGCGAGGCCGTGGTATCAATCCAGTCGAGCCGGCCCATTCGAGCAGCAGCTAAAGCCGCCGCTTGGCTCTACCACGCTTAGAAGAGAAGAAAGAAATTTTATTTACTACTACAATCTCACTTCACTTTACTCCATGAGTGCACACTCTCCCTAAGTTTATTATAGTAATCTCCACCAGCAAAGGTGAACCTGGAAGAGATCTCTGATTAGCGATGAGTTTGTAACATTTCAAAACAAAAAATTAGTATTCTCCAATTATAATTACATTGTATTTATAATTCGAGTAGCAATTGTTATAATATGGTAAGGATTGCCTCCCCCCCCCCACCCCTCCCTCATTTCATCCTAAGGGTATTGTAATGGAAAATGCAAAGGCTATGGATGCGATGGCCGAAGGCGGGACTATTATCTAGAAAGAACACCAGACCAAAATCAAACAGACCGATGACGGCCAGCAGCTTCTGAGGTACGAGGCATCGATGGCCAAGCCACTTTCCGTGCGTGGTGGTTATCGAAAATCTTCCTTATGGGAGAGGCCTATGTCCTGCAGTGGACTATTTACATTCTGTCAAGGTAAGGGTGAGTCCCATGCAACATTAAAATAATTCCTTGGTTCCGATACAGCCTACTTTATATTTTTCCCACAACAGAACTCGTTATTTAGTTTTGACAACTCGTACCATAGTCACGTTTTTCTTTCATCGGCCTACAAGTTCACGGCCTCTCGAAAAAAAAAAAAGGTCAGTAAAATCCGAAATGCATTTCCAGACAGGTTTTACCATATTCACAAGCGGATTGGTGAACGCTGTTCTGGTAGTGCTCTTCTCTGCGGTTATAAAGTTCGTTCACGTGCCTTTTTTGTGTTATTTACTTTCATTTAAAAGGCTTTCCTGCTTACACGTTTATGTGTATGAGACCTTTATTGTAAATATTCTAGATGGTCTACTGATGCAATCAAATTTTATTTTCATTTTGATTCTTTCTTTTACGTGCTCTTTAATTTTCACAGGCAACGATTATTTGGAAACTGGTCGAGGAGCGAGAGTAAGTGGATTTTAATGCTGTTTTACGGTGCGTTTTAAAATGCAGCTGCTCGGTATCATCATCTTTGTCTGTTCTTTTATAACTATCATTGCATTTCAAACATTTGTTTTACTTAAAATACAAAAATAATTAAAAAAAAATGTTAACAGCGTTAAGCGTTGAATTCTTGATGCAGTCATCATTTGTATACGGGGTGTCCAGAGATGGCCATTAGTCTAATGCTTTAGGATTAGGAGACACAGCTTTCGACTACTGTCGTGAGTTACTTTAGGCACTAACTATTAGATAACCTTAGTTGGAGTAATTAAAAGCATTATTAGTAATGTTAATTATCAACTAACAATTCAATGCACATAATACACACACATATATATATATATATATATATGAAAATATGTTTGTCCCCTTCTGCAACACTCAGGGTTAGACAGACTGTCCAATTATATAAGAACAGTAGCCGAGTGCATAATAAATAAAGTTACATCTAAATTGGTTATGTGGATTTTATGACTTTAAAAATAAGAAACATTGTGATGTTTTATAAAGTAACATAACAAAATCATACTAGATAATCATTGTTGAAACGAATGACATGACTTTTGAAACACTTGTCTTTTATTAGTGTTAAGTTAGTTTAGCTTGAGGTGAAACTGGTCAGTAACTTAAATAAGGTAAATTGGGGTATAAATGTGTGAAGTTTTAACAAAATTTTCCTTAACGGTCTGTAAATAGTCCACTGCGGGACATAGGCCTCTCCCTGAAGGATGGTTTTCCTCAATCTCCAGGGGTCTCATTTTTGTGTGACAAATACTTTGCTTTTAGCACTTACTGCCACCCTGATATCAAAACACGGTCCTGACCTAACACTTACATAAATGTTACATCAGACACGGGAAGGTGAAGACTCTGTATTGTGGCGCTATCGAATATCCCGCGCAGTAGACACGATAGTATTCGTTGTCAACTGCGTTCGGAATAGAGGAAGGCGTCGTCCCCTGACCGATTAAGATAACGTAAAATAATATTAATAGTTACTCAACAGAGCAAAATACACATTTTAATATCAAACATATTCTGCGAAATTTTCATATGAAGATAATTGCGGCTCGCAATTCGGAACACATCACTTTGTCAAACTTCCTCGCAAACTTGGCACTTTGTATTTGAACTTTGACATTTAAACTTGTGTGAAGCGAAAATGTGAGCTTACTCGCTAAGTAGTTTATTAGTATACTTGATATTCACATTGGTTGTTCTGTCTCGTGAATAACTGTAAAGTGGTAGTGTTAATTTGTTTGTCTGTTTATTAAGATTTTTTTTTTATGATGTGATAATCCTGTCGCAACCCGTGGATGTCGTAAAAATTGACGTTCAGTAAATGTCAGCGAAACCTCGAGGGTTCCGACTGATGGCGGATTACCATCACGAAAAAATTAAAATATGGTTTATAAACTAATGTACACGCTTTTATCTTTCTCCTTTCATCATGTCTTCGACGTCAGGTGGACTATATAGGACTCTTAGAGATAGATCTAACGTGCCGAAAACTTGGGCTCGCTATTAACCCATTCGAGGGTTCAGTTACCCACCTTCCAGGTCCACCATCTAACCAGTTCTGTGATACCATGTTATTATCACAGATTCTCAGAATGTGTGGTAAATTCCAAATTATTCGGACATCAGGAAGTGAGTGAAAATTTTATTAATAGACGGGACGGTGCTACATCGTCAGCCTGATTGTAAAACACGAGGGATTTGAAACAACCCCAGGGCTCGTTTTTCAAGGTTGTAATCTCTGCTTGGGTTTACTATCGATAATGGTTCGATAAGTACAAAAAAAATTGTAAACTTCACTCCATTGTAGCTTAATAAAATGACGATACATTAAGTTATGATTTTTTTTAACCCCTCGAAGTGACAGAAATTGAACGCTACGCGAAGTCCCACGCACCATCGTACTGTGTTCGTTGCCCTGACATAATCTTCAAACCGGAATACTGTAATCACTGAACGTAGTGCTTGGTGGCAGAATAACTAGCAATGCGTTTGTGACGATCCAGGCGAACTATTTCTTTCTTTCTTAAAAAAACATTAACCTTCCACTGTAGGAATTTCTCCAGTGTCGCGGAGGCAGTTTACATACATAAATTGCACATGGACAAACACCCAGACCCGGAGCAATTATTTGTAGTCCATACAAACACTAGTCCAGTGCGAGAATAGAACCCGCGACCCACAACGCTGCAGCTAAACGTTTAGCCACTACGCCACCGAGCCGTCGACTAGAAAAACAGCAATATTACATTATAAACACACTGTACATTAGATATTCTAATAACACGTTTAAATGAAAAATAACTATTAAAATTAGATGAAAAGGAAGGATTGCTTAAGCATTGTAGCAATGAAATACAAGTAGCTATATAATTGGTATTAACTGAGCAACCAATACAATGTTACAAAAGCTAGACTACGAGCCACGGTCATTGTATTTCAACTCAAAAGACTTTTCCGTACTTAAAAGTAATTTATTAGATTAATCAGGCTTTTAAAGTATTTCATTTATTTGTAAAAAGATATTTTCTACTGTAAGGCTTTTGTTACTATATATACCTCATAATTAAGTAATATTTGTGGTAAAAAGCGTAAAGGATGTTTAAAAGATTACACAATTTTTTCTCCACCACGCAGAAAACCGGCGTGAAGTAGAGGTATCTTGTACTTCTGCGATCCGTTAGCTGTGTGAAGTGACCGTAGGCCCACTTCCGCCTCCCCCATCCCTACGCCTCATCCTCCCTCCCATCCTACAAATAACCTTAAAGGTCGCCAATGCACATGCAGCTCCTCTGGTGTTGCAGATGTACGTGGGCGATGAAAATTACTCACCACCAGGTGAGCCGATAGCTTGTCCCCTTTCAGTTAAAAAAAAAGGACAGTCGTGGCATTACTTTTTGTCAAATTCGTCAGCACCGTTATTCAGCAGTGGACAATTAACAAACTGATGAAGAAGAAGAAGAATATTTCATAATTTGTCATCCAATGCAAGAAGACGAAGAGAATACAATATTTCCACCTCAAATAATTCATCATACAGAAATGTACATATTAAGTTATTTATGAAGAACTAACAATTACATATATTGCTACCTACGTCGTGTATAAAGTAAAACTTTACCCCCTCGTGTGCACGTCAGTACTATTGCTCCCCTAATTTGCAAGACATCAACTGTCAAACTTTCACGTTCACTCCGCATTCGGTATATTTAGAATTCGATGCTAAAACAGTACTCAAGGGAGAAAGTTTTGTCGCTAAGTAATTTCTAAGTAGATATATGTGTGTTAATCGTGTTGGAACCCACACAAATTTGAACGTGTGTAAATTATTACTATACGAGATAAGCAGAGAGAGACTCTGGATTTCCATTTGGCGTGTACAAGCGTAGCACTTGAACACAAAATGGCGATCTTTTGCCGCCGAATTTGCCGCCATGACATTTTTAAGGTTTTACTTTAAGTTTCCTCTTTCGACAACCACGGAAAGAGAAACAGTATCATAAGTCGCTATCACAGGGAAATATTATCGTTATACATTTTGTATGTATATTATATGTACAACAATAAATATATAATTTATTTTGTTACGCGGAAGAGCCAACAGCGGAGGCTTTTGCTGCTGCTCTAATGGGTCTCGCAGAATAATGGCGTGAAGTAGAGGCATCTTGTGCTTCTACGATCCGTTCGGTGAGTGCGGAGGTACCGGAGGTACCGGAGGTCCCCTCCCCAACCCCTATCCCCATCATCCCGCTCATCTTTCAAATATTCCTAAAGGTCGGCAACGCATCTGCAGCTCTGGTGTTTGTGGTGTTGCACCTTTATGTGTGCATCGGTTATCACTTACTATCAGGTTAACCGCTTGCTCGTTTGTCCCCTCTCCCACAAACAAGGTCTAGCAGTAACCAACCGGGCGAGCAGCCCGAGCGGGTGCTAACTTTTCATCGTGGTAGAGCCAAGCGGCGGCCTTTGCTGCTGCTCGAATGCGCCGGCTTGACCGGACTGATAGCACGACCTCGCAGAATACCGGCGTGAAGTAGAGGCATCTTGTGCTTCTGCGTTTCGTTCGGTGGGTGAGGTATCCGGAGGCCCACTCCCACTCCCCCTCGTCATTCTCGCTTCCATCTCTCAAATACCCTTAGAGACCGGCAACGCACCTGCAGCACTTCTGGTGTTGCAGATGTACGTGGGCGACGGTAATCTTACCATTAGGTGGACCGCCTGCTCCTTTTTTTTTCTCATAAAGAAAAAAAAACTTCGCATTAGTTATCCATGGGTAGTGCAAGATAAAATTACAAAAGAAATGTCTTTTAAATATATTATATTATATTACTCGTAAATTCACTAAAAGTACTGTACTTACTTCAGTGATAGAAGAATATCTAAAAACGCAATGCTAAATTATGTGGACCTAATTTGAAGTTTAATAATTTTTCACACTTGCTTCGGATCTTTCTTTGGTGGCGCAGGATTCCAATAATACTTCTCATAAATTTTATTCCAGAAACTATAACCATCCTCGAATAACCCCTTCTTAAGTGTCAGTTTCTTATTGATTTGCAAATAAATTGGTTTGTCTTGTGTAAATGGTTTCCATTTAAAGTTGATAAGCGAACTCTCGTAGGCCGTCGGGTCTCTAGAAAATTAAGTTCATACATGAGAAATAACAGAATACTTCCTCCTCTTTATCCGCTCTAAGTCTACTGTTAGACATATGTCGTTCCTTAATAGCGCAAACAAGAGATGCCATTTCATTAATTTTACTCATAATGCTTACCACACTGGGCAGGCATGGTTGGAGAACGCCGCGTCGCGACTCTTACAATAGTAATGCTGATTCCCTTATCCAATGAACTGTCCACTAAACAAGTATTAATGTGATAGACTTTAAATATTTAATATATAAACCGTACGGGAAAGGCAATATAGATGGAACAACTTACTGGTATTTCACAAAATCGGTCCACATCATCGTCATTCGGTCTCTTGTGTCCAAATCTTTATAACTATTCGTCCATCCATAGAAATCCAATATATACGCCGTTTGGTCCCTATGACTTGCTCCTATTATACGATCCATGTGATGGTATTTCATATTTAAATTGCCTATATACGAAAACTCATACACAAATACGGGTCTATTTGAATTCGCTGCATGCAGTTTAGCTGACTTCATAATGCCGTATTTAAACATGGAATCAGAAAAATAATCCACATAACTTTGCATATTGCTATTTGTAACATCTTTGCCTTTGAAATAGTAATGCTTTATTTCTTTGGCCAAATCGTCTTTGATTTTTTCACCAGAAAATATTAGATCCGCTGGCAAAAACTTGGAGAAATTTTCATTTATTTCTTTACTCCATGCATTAAATTGAATTAAACGACTTATTCCTTCCATGTTAGCGAAACCAATAAGAACTGGGACTTTTTGGTTTAATCCTTTGCTTATAATGTCAGTTGGAGATTCTGTTAAGAAAGGTTCTATTCCTTCGTAAATATTTTCAATGCAAGGTGCAAACCCAAAAGTACTATTGGGTAAGAAAAAGTTTAGGCTCTTCATTGACAATGCTTCAGTAGTTGCATTTAAATAAAATTCTGTAAGGTCTTCCAATTTTCCTGTGTCTTTGTATCCAATTGCTAATGCAATATTTTTTGCAGTGCTAATGGGATCTCTATTTATTGCAAAAGGGGATAAAGCTGATCCACTGTCTAAAATTAGCTTGCTTATTAAACCTTCAGTTGATTTGGATAGGGTTAATAATTCTGCCATAGCTGCGCCTACGCTAAATCCAGCTAATGTTATCTTTTCAGGATCACCACCAAACTTTTTAATATTTTTGTAGATCCATCTTAATGCTGCTACTTGGTCTTTCATTGCTGCATTGCCAGGAATATCTTTGTTTCCAAGACAGGCAAATCCCAATGCTCCCAACCTAAAATTGAAGCTCACGACGACGACATCATGTCTGGCTAGGTAATTAAATTTAGCCATGTTGCCATATCCCCCAGCATAGGCTCCACTATGAACGTAAACTAAAACAGGCACTAAATTAGTCTCAGTAGCTAATTCAGGAACTAAAAGATTCATTACAAGACATTCTTCTTCTCCTGCTAATATAGCCTCGTGATCTTCTTCCCCTGTATAGTATGTTTGATAACATATTATGTTGTTTGTCTTTGCGTTCATTATTCCATCCCATGGTATAGCTGGCAAAGGACCCTTGAAACAAAATGTAAACATGTGTTAGAAAGTTCGTAAATAATGTTCATTGATATTTTTTTATAGAAAAGGCGGCCAACCAGCAAGCGGTTCACCTGATGGTTAGTGATTACCGTCGCCCACGTACATGTGCAACACCAGAGGTGCTAGAGGTGCGTTCGTCGTGGTCTTTAATGTTATTTGTGTGATGGGAGAGAGGATGAGGAGGGGAGGGGGAGTGGGCCTCCGGTTACCTCATTTGCTAAACGAAATGCAGAAGCACAAGATGCTTCTACTTCACGCCAGTATTCAGCGCAACCGTGGTACTAACCGGGTTGAACTGACCCATTCGAACAGCAGCAAAAGCTGCTCTGCCACGTCTAAAAGTCCAATTAGCATGATTATGCCGAAATTAAGCTCTTGACGTATTGAAACAATTAAACGTTTACAATTTTTGACATTGCAATTTAATAATCTTATAACGTAAGCAGTCTTTAAACATGTCATGGCTGGCATAAGTCTATAATTTTTTAAAACTTAACCGCTCGTGTTATTAGGATATTAGCATAGTCTGCGATACTATTACATCTTCGCATATTCTCGCAATGGTTTTAAGTTTTCAAACGTGCCTTTTGAAATATTAAATAATTTGTTTGTAGTGCAGTAGTGGTGCTATATGAAATACAGTTCTCCTGAATGGTGAGAGATTAGGAAATTCTAGAGACGACGCTGTGCCCCTGGCCGATTTCGAACATGACAACAATTTTCGAATAATATCGACGGTGTCCACTGTGCAGGCCGCAGAGTCAGATGTATTCACACATCTATACCATCCCGTATCCGATATAACGCTTATGTGATTCAATCGGAGGAAGGGACAGATGGTGTATCAGAGGCATGTGATCCAATACTGCACAACCTGACCCGTTCAGAATATTTTTAGTATTGTACTAACATTGACTATACGCTATGGCAATACGCTAACCACTGAAACACTAAAAAACCATAAAAAAAAAATTATGTGTAATATAAAACAATCTTACCTGAAACCGATCACGTCCCTTAGGAACACTCGCATATGGTACACCGTAGAACTCATAAAAATCGCCATTCCAATATTTTTCACCTCTCACACCGCCTTCCTCTAAGGTGACAATTCTATAATCATCCTCGGCGAATACACAACTCAAAAATAATAAAAACAATCCGATGTTCCACATGTCTACACGAGGTCATGAATTTTTTTTATTCACCTCAATGTGTGATAATGATAATAATGTATAAATGATAATTAGTAATCTAGTAACGAACATTTTATCAGGTGCTGATTTTTAGTTAAATAACGCTTCGATAAAGTAACACGTTATCTTAACACCATTTGTTACAAAATTGGAACAGGATGATGTCTACTCAGGTGTTAAGTTAATATCATTATATATTATATAATGTAAAATATTACGAGTCTTACATTTTTCTATGTGACCACCAGAATAGTCCCTAACCACTTGGATCTACTCTCCTTCCGAATCAGGAGACACGAATTCGTCTTCCAGTTCGTTTTCCATTGACGACGGGTAGTATTTTATTTTTTATGGAAGAGGCGGCAAACGAACAATCGGTTCAGCTGATTGTGCGTCGCCCACGTACATCTGCAATACCCGAGGGGGTTCAGATGCGTTGCCAGCCTTTAAGGGTATTTGGGAGATGGGAGAGAGGATGAGGAGGGGGAGTGGGCTTCCCGTTACCCCACTCACCGAACGAAACGCAGAACCACAAGATGCCTCTACTTCACGTCGGTATTCTGCGAGGCCGTGGTACCAATCCGGTCGAGCCAACCCATTCGAGCAGCAGTAAAAGCAGCCGCTCCGAACCCACGTTTAGGGTAGTAAAAAATTAATCGAAATTTACAACATATCTAACGATTTCTTGTGTTCACGCGAACACTGAACATTTGAAATGAATCCATTATTTACGGATTTTATCGCGTTTAATTTGGTTTTAATATTCCCGACGTTTCGAGCCCTTCACAGCAGCTGTGGTCACGGGTGGACTGTGGTGTTCACAGTATCTTGGCCGGAGATCGGACCTAAATAAATAAAAGGTAATTATGACTACCTATGGCTATCTGGAAGTGTTTTTTTTAAAAATAGAAAACGTTACCTTCCACTGTAGGAATTTCTCCTGAGTCGCGGAGGTAGTTGTAGTGTGGACAACTGGACAAATACTAACCACGTGCGGGAATTGAAAACGCGACTCACAGCGCCGCAGCTAATCACTTAGTCACTAAGCCACCGAGCCGTCTAACGTCTAACACCTCTGCCCCCCCCCCCCAGACACCAGATTACGGCTGCTGTAAAGCATTCAAAACGGCGGGAATATAAAAACAAAATTAAATGCGATTAAATTCGTAAATAATATTTTCATTTCTAACTACATATTTTTTTAATTTCCCCAATCAATACGCCATTATTTACAATAATTACAATCTTAATTTTAATTATCATACGAACATATTCCCCGTGATACATGACCAAAAACGCTAACTGCTTTTAACGATGAAATTCATATGTTTCATCTCCGAGCAAGAGAGGAACCAGACCTTGTACAATGAGTCGCTGATATATTTCTCTAAGAATTAAGGACAAGGACCTCACGAAGCGCTCGTTACTATGGCAAAAGTCAATTTGAATATTTTAAAATAAATATTGCAAAATTATTAGACTAAAAGAAATTCGTGAAAAGGCACAATAAAAAAAATTACATACACTCTCAACGTTATTTCAACTATAGATGTAATTGTCTTATTGAACCCAACCACTTGGCGCATATTTACTCTCTTTTATGATATATAGGGACAACGAGTTATTACGGTTTGACAAATGTCAAAAAATATTCAAATCAATTAAGTGTTGACAATATTATCAGCGGCAACACTGTGGATCAAACCCATGACGAGCGTTCCTCTACTAACTTAGCTTGTCAAAATACGAAATCATGCTTCTTGTAACATTATAATACTTATTAATATAATACATGAAAATTAACAGGAATATTTATTAGTTTGCTTCATATTGTATTATCCGTCTTTTTCACGCTGTAGTATAATATAGGTAGACGTATACCTACCTATATTATACTACAGCGTGAAAAAGACGGGTAAGTAAGCTGGTCTTCTCGTTCTTTATTTAAGAATACTCTGAAACATAGCCATTTATTCACGCGTCCGTTACATGTCTAAGGATTCGCGTGTTCTGACAGGAGTAACGTATAAATATCTGGAAGTGTATAAACGGAAAAGTATTCTGAGTGGAAATCCCGAAGCCACGACGCGTAAAATATATTATCATAAAATATCCTACGCGGGCACATTCTGGTGTCCGGCAGCCAAGTGTTGTTTATGATTTCTTTTACAGCATCCGACTTCTGTGATTACGTTAGGTGGCTACGATGCTTACGACATTAATACAGTATATAAAATAACGCATCGCATATAAAAATAATAAAAGGATAATGAAAAAAAAAACATTTGAGTGTAACTTAGTACAAGTGACAGAAGTTAAATTTAGACTAACTTTAAAATAACTTTTCAGAATATAAACTATTATTAATTAATTAATGGATATTATTTAACAATAACAACACTTAATAATAACACTGTCGAAATACATAAGCTACAAAAACATATTAATATTAAACACTTCCAATTCAGAATGCTAGACACTAGCAGATAATCGAAACGTGGTACGATAATGTTGTACTCGAATTCGACCTTGTAATTTATTATCTTAAATACATACCACGTTTTTATTTTACAATTTCAATTTATAAATCACAATTTTCACTTTACATAAAAGAGCAGTGAGGGATATTTATAATGTGCGATCTCGTAATTCGCTTAGGAACTGTTTAAAGAAATTTTTTTTTATGTCAGTATACTTACGAAAATGTTATGTTATACATGCGCGTAAACGTAAATCATAATGCCTGAGAAATAGTGAACGACGTAATTTTATGCTGAGATATATTAATAAACTAGAAAATCCAAAATTTAGACTGCATGAAGATAAGAATTCTTTTCTGGGTCGCACACGCATATGTAATAAAATTACAGAATATATATTGAATCTTTCCGAGACAGAGTTTAAGAATTATATCAAAAAGTGTTTGTACACAAAAGCTAAACCTAACACTAATGATTATCTTAACGATAAGGATGCATGGAATAGAGACTTTACAGTTTAATACGAACTATCTTGTAACACTGCTATTTGTAACTAATAGATAATTAATTTCAATTCATTTCTTAATGTACATTCACATCGTTGTAATTGCTCTCATAGAAAATTTTAGGTGTGTTTTTTGAGAATATGAGAGAGTTTGATATAATTATCTTATCTATGTGTATTGTAGACATAAGTATGACATGCTCGCTTATAGGCTATCTGCTTGTGGCGGAGTCGTGTGGCGGGTCGACCACTTCTCTTTAACATGGTTGATGAGAGCCATGGCTGCCGCATGCTTCACACTTGTGAACAGGTGCTGCTTTTGAGGGCTGGTCTGCTGCTTTAGTTTGGTGGATCGCTGTATTCATGTGGCATGCTTTCTTTTTTATTTTATGATGTAAATTATAATTAGAAAGAATTTCAACTCACTTTTCGCCTCTTCGAGTGATAGAACTTTATACAACGATAGAACTTTGAAGGTCTCTAACGATACTCGTGGTTCTTACCACTTTCTTAAAGGGGATGGTATAATCTTGTACCCCTACACCAGAGCTTATTTCATTCAATCACTAAGAAACATTGCAATATCGGTATCTTAATGATGCCAGCAGGAATATTTTAGTACCTATTTTATACCTAAGTATAAAAAAATATTCATGTTAGAAGATCTTTGTGATACTTATTATATATCCGTGGATTTTATAATCGTTAAATATAAAAGGGACTCTACGTTCCTTTATGCGGAATATATTTGGTTTAGTAGATTTTCATGTAGACCTGTTTATAAAATATGTTATTCTCCCGCACATTTCACACTATTTCTCTCTACACTTAGACATTATTCGTGTTTCAGTGGCTAACAGCATCCCCCAGCGCAGTTATGGTGTTGACAATTTCCATTAAAATAAACTTTTGTGGAGATAAATGGGCGCTTACATATGTTGGATGCAGTTCGGCGTAAGTCAAATTAATTACTATTTTGTTCGTCTACTAGCTTTTAACTTAAATTTATAGAAATGTGGTTATAATGTATTGAATTTGCATTATGTAATTTCCCTCTACAAGATGCCGATACAAGATTGATTGTGAGTGTCTCTCTTATATAGGGCGAACAAAAAGATCAATTAAAACCCGCGCCAAGGAACACATAGCTATGGTAAAACATAGGCGCTCGGGGAAAGTGTGCAATCTGTGATCATATTGTGGATCACCCGAACCTTTACATTAAATTTGACAGACCACATATTAAAAATTAAAAAAAAACCATCCTAATTTCAATAGTGAAGATGAGTGGGTGCTACCACCTGCTTGGGATCCAGTAATTAATAAAATTAAAGTCAAGACTACTCTGCACGACCTCAAGAAACCGTGAGCTCATTCTGCGTAGATTATATAGATATGCGTAGAAATATATAATTATAAAGCTGACGGTAGCCGGGTTAACTATGACATTACGAAGTCAAACACCTCAGCCCCCCCCCCCTCCAGTGACCGCGGGTGCTATAAAGCACTCGAAACGTCGGGAACATAATCCGTAAATACAAGTTTCATTTCAAAACTGTTAAAAATTTTCGTAAACACAAGATCACAGACTTAAAAAAATATTATAAAAATGTTTTAATTACTTAGTAGATGACAAATTTAATTAAGAAATTGTTTAGATATACGATAACAAACTATTTCCACGAATGAGCTGAAAACATTTCATGTACATGTCGAGTTCGTGGATGCTACGTGAAAGGTGGAAGTAAAATTGGTTTATCCGGGAGACAAAACAAGCTTTGTTAACTGAAGTTCAGGTCGACATTCACTTTGACTTGACAAAGCCAACCGCGGTTTTAAGTTTTACGTACAGAGCCTGCATTTTGTAGATTTAATTTTGAAATATTTTATTTATTTCTAAATTAAAGTATACTTTAAATATAAAAGGAGCAGTGTACACAATAAAATTGTTTGATTGTATTTATTTTAATTTTATTAAATCTGTTCAATAATTCAACAATATAGTTAAAAGTTTCACAAATAGTGCATGGTTTTACTGTGGAACTAAGGACTCTCATATTAAATTCTAATTTAGTTGAAAGGAAGTGTTAAACGAAGCAATAATGTGACTGTGTGATACCACACAAGAATCAGTCATCCCCTTTCTACCCTTGGTTGTCTTAAGAGAAGGAAAACCATTCTGAAAAACAACAGACAAAAATTAAGCAGACCGACGATGGGCGTCTGGGGGTGCGAGATATCTGGTAGTGCGATCTCTAATCTGTTTGCCGGCTCTGGCGATTACAGCAAGTCTTCCTTACTACAGACGCCTATGGCCTGTGTTGGACTATTGACAGGATGTTAAGGCAAATAAGGTAAATAAAAAAAAAACAAATATGTCGATGATGTCATGTGCCATAGTTTTAATCTGTGCAAGGTTGTATAATAGTGCAAAGTAAGGTGTAATATATGGTATGGTATAATATAAGGTAAGGTGTAATATAAGGTGTGGGGGTATATGCCATATATTTTTATAAATGCCAACCTAACCTGCACCTGGAGTATCAGGCTCTGAGGACCGAGCAGAATAGCGTGAGGAGCAGCATAACTAGCCCGAGGGAACGGATAGTATTGGAGGAAGGAAGGAGGAAGGAGGAGGCAGTATTGGACAAACCTTCCAAGAAATATTTGCAGGCTTTTACACTTTCTTGGAAATGCCTTTGTTCAGCAGTGAACTAAAATTGGCTGATGTTGTAGTATTAGTAGTATCTAGATGTAATAAGTAGTTAAGCTTGATCTGAGTTTGATTATTAGCCTTAGTGGTTAGCTTACCTGATTTCTGAGTAATACCCAATTCTTTTCAAAACAATATAATTTCGCATAACAAAAACATGGAAAATATTTCGTTTAGATCTCCAATGAAAAATCGCTGGCATATATTTCAAATTCATTCAGAGTTACGGAGCATAATTAAAAAATATCTCCGACTGTTTGGTATAAATTTATTCGAGACGCTTCTAATTCGTTGAAACTGTAATTTCCCGAAGGATATCATGGTTTAAGCGAAGAAAAATAAGCGATTTCAATTTAGTTTCTTACGTGAATATTTTATAGTGACACCTGTTGCAATAAATTTTATATTTTATAAAGGAATTATTTTTTTTTGTACTAGAACACTAAATCCAAAAATCTGATGTCATCGACGTAAAAAGTTTCAGGCATAAAAACTGAATTAGAAATAATTGAATCAAAAAGCGCGACCGTCATTCCTAATACTAGAATGGTCAGAGGCCGTTCTAGACTTTTCACCAGAGCTCATCTGGGGCAACGTGAGAGGTGGTGAGGCTGGCGCTTATCTTAGTGTAACAAATCAATGATACAAGTCGTACGTAAATTTCGAAAAGCTCATCGATACGTGCCCTCTATATGGGCTTATGTAGTAGTAATATGTATAGTCGGGTCCGGGGTTCAAATATCAGCATAACGTCGGTATTTGAGCGAACACACAAAATTGTTGGTTTTCGGGTTTGATTTTATTCTATTCGTCCCGTGTTTCTGACACAGCATCTGATCCATACTCCGATCTAATTCTAAATTGTAGTTGTCTTTTATTGGAATAGAAGAAAACGAGCAAGTGGCCCACGTTATGCTGCATCATCAGTGAAGTTGGAGTTGTGCCGGTCTCTAATGATATTATGGGTATGGAAGGGATCATGGGGCCTTTCCTTTCATGGGTTGGGAGAGCAATAGGATGCCTCTGGTTCGTACCAATATTCTGCGAGACCGTGGTACTACCCCGGACGAGCCGGCCCATGCGAGCAGCAGCAAAAGCCGCCGCATGGCTCCACCACGTACATGTGAATTCTCATCTCATTCTAAAAGGTTAAAACGTTTCAGAATTAAAATATCCTCTTCGTTGTATCACCGTATTAATGTCTCGGCCACCTTATACGCTGCTTTCCATCATCGGCCTGTCTATTAAAATATAAAAAGTAACAGCATGTAAGCGCCCATAGCTGGGCAAGGGCCTCCTGCTCAAATATCTGAGAGTTTTGGAGCCGGGAAGGGCCCGCCACTCTGCTCCAATGCTTGGCAGACTTCACATGTCCTCGAAGTAATATTTCTCAAACATGCAGGTTTCCTCACGATGTTTTCCTTCATCGCCGAGCACGTGATAAATTCCAACTACCATCATCAAGGATCGAACAGGTTAATCGCGCTCTATGAAACTAAATCGCGCCCTCTGACCACCAGGTTACCATGGTTCTATACGTTAACTATAAGTTTTTATGTAATTGTACCATCGACGGTTAGCAGATCTGCCTCTGAATCAGGTGACTCAAGAACGACCTCCTTTATGAAGGGCCTGTACCAATGAGTTTTTCGAAATGTCCGTACGTTTTGTATCGTTGCCTTAGATCCTAGGACGGTGACAGGCTCGCTATAGCTCACGTTGTCCCAAAAATCCGGTGAAAAGTGTGTTAAAAGAAATAAAAACTTCTAGACCTCTGACCACCCCAGTAATATGCAGTCGTGAGAGCTTATTTTATTAAATAATAATTGTTATTCCAACCCAACGTGGTTGAGCCATGTTGGATTGTACGTGAATGGGTAGGTTTAACCGAGAAGGCATATAAGTTCGTGTCGGGAATGATGGAATCTGTTGAATCAATATCTAACATTAGTAAACCTATAGAAAAGTTTCACTTGCACCAAAGGCTTGTTTTCTGTATCCTCCAATACAGTCCACCGTTCCGTTGAATTATGTACTAATGCGTTTCCGTAATGGGACTACCTCTGATTACAACAATTAGTCCAATAATACTGATGATTGTAAATGTTTTGTTCAGTAAATACGTACAAATTTCTTCTCTGAACTTATTTGAATTAGTTTGTAAAACAATTTAATTAATCTTATAGCATTTATTCCTAACGCTTATGGATAATATTTACTGCATAACCAATGGAAGTAGTCGAGTTAACCACCATCAAGTTAAATGTATGTAGTCATACATTACATACATACATTTAAGTTGGTGGAGGGCTCCTCTACCTATTTCTGCCGCACATCAGCGGCATCTGGTTGGCATCCACTGTCAAGCTTTGTGTGTGTCCATTTTTCTAATTACTTAATTTATTTATTTTTTCATTCTAGGCCTTTCTAGTAATGAGTCAAACATAACCTATAAAATTAAGATCAATCAATCTATCGACTAATTTTCGAGTTTTGCAAGCACAAACAAACGCAGTGGGAAGTTTTATATATAAGATTTTTATTACATTATTTTATTAATTACCTATTTAATTTACTACAATTTTCGTGTATCGGACTAAATATAAATCGTGGAATATCACTCGAATGGGGAGGAATAGAGCCGTGGAAGCGTAGTGGTCAGAGCGTTCGCTTTAGTTTCACAGTACTCGAGTGACCTGGGTTCGATCCCCGGTGCCGATACCATCAAAATTGTTAATAACTTAATTTTAAGTGCTGAATTTTCCACGTGCTCGGCGGTGAAGGAAAACATCGAGACGAAACCTGTGGAAGTATGAGAAATAATAAGAGAGGTTTTTTCGAGGATATATGAACACCAAACCTCCTCAGGAGCAGAGTGGTGGTCCCTTTTCGGCTCCAAAATCCTCTCAGATATTTGAGAAGGAGGCCTTTTTCCAGCTGTGGGCGCTGCTATTTTATTTTGTTTTACTCGAATGTGGCATGTCCCAACTATGATCATTGTGTCAGGGGCTATAAAAGCAGCTGACAAGATGTCACTGGCATTTTCGACTAGCTGTCAAGCAAATAGACGCTGTCTTATGAAATGTGATTATTTTACAACGTGATTTTGAACCCCATCATGAGTTTCCTCGTTTTAGTACCTTCTGTGGAGGACGGGAAGCTTCCGCTTCCCCTCCGTCATGACATGCTGCCTGTTGAACACCTGCGAGCCAACGTGTAGCCTGGCCGGGGTGGCACCGGCTCGCAGGTGTTCCCAATAACCACGGTACCTTCTCAACCTCTACTCCCTGATTGAATATACGAGTGTAACAAGCAATTCTTCCAGTGAGAACGTGGACTAGAACCACGACCTACCCGTGGTTAGCGTATATTACAGCTTGTTACCTTTCAATGAAAATTTTTCTGTGACCCACCACTTTAATTATATTTTTACTTTATTACTTAAAACACTATTACCTATAGATTCTAAATACTAGTTAATCTTTGACCCTTTTTTAAAATGAGTATTGTGATGAGGACGATAATGAAGATCTCAAGCCCTTCTAGTGTCACAAGTCCTGGAATGTCAAAGGACTTTCAATTCTTTCGAAGTTATGATACCTGAAAGCTTATCACTATATACTACACTTACATGGTATGCTGGTTCCCTATGCATAAGAATACCTACGCATAAGCATACGCTACTCTGTGACAGTTTGATTAAAGTAATAAGAACTTATTGCGCCTGTCTTCTTTTAGAGAATCGTTTTTATTTTAAGCTTATGTAAGACAGTTACAATAAAAGTGTAGAAAAATTGATCACCGAAGTTGTAAATTTAAATCTTTTTCCAGCGCAGTTGGTGCTGTCAAAGACAATTTACTCTTTCATAGATTTCACGTAACGTTCAATTTTTCTTACTTTACTTTGGATTTATCTTGACAAAAAGAATCTCTTTGTTAGAAAGGAGAGAACTTATGTATGCTGTAATACAGTTACTGTGATTAAAATAAGAATTTGCTGTGTGTATGTTTTATTTTATGTAGTGAATTCAATAGATATATTTATGTAAAAATATATTTTTAACTTTGCCTAAATTGATTACATACTTTTTGAGTTTTTAAGACAATTATTTTCAATACCTTTCTTAGGTAGAATTTAAAATATTCAAAACAATGAAACCACCAATACGATTCGACTAACCCAAAGACGTAACGCATGATTTAGAACGAAGTATCTCTTAAACATACTAAGTCTCCTAAACGTACGAAGACGGTCTAGTTTCAAGGTTATTATTGACTTAAATCCTTTAAAATAATAAACATATAACTGAAGAAATAGTTTGAGGTAAGTAAGAAAAAAAATTCAATTGTGTTCCTAGGTTTTAAATACAAGTTTAACGATATAATTTACGGATTTTATCGCGTTTAATTTAGTTTTTATATTCTCGACGTTTTGATTGCTCTCTCGCTTTGCATTTTTAACATACAAATAACACATGTGTCGCCTGTGAAATTGAATAGTAATCGACCCTCAAAGAGTCATTGCTCTTTAGTTTTATTCAAAAACATCGCCACGACGCAATATGTGGGAGCACAAATAAACACTTCTTTTATTTCCCCGAGGGCCTGCACTTACACGTCTCAGGTCTGATGCCGAGTTTGTTCCAGCTTTTCTTTGCGTGTTAATAAGACGGGTCGACGTGTCAAGGGAAACGTGTTTACCTTAAAGACACTACATGAATGAAAGAACTAGAAAAAATATCCACTAAAATATTTTTAGGAGATAACAAGTAAAGCTTTATAAAACATATTTATAACATATATCATAACAGATGTCGTTTTATTGTTGATTCTGACTAAAACAACACAAAGAACTAAAATTGAATAAACAATAAATTACTTTAGTAAATTCGTCCTTGTCGCCTAAACTTATAGGTATCGTTGGCCTGGGCGGCGACAGGCTTACCACCCGTCACGTTGTACTAAATAAGCTCAGGTAAAAAGTTGGCCGGGAAAGGAATAAAATAAATTTCTAGACAACTGTCCTTGTAAAAACCGACAAAAGCATGTTTCTCTAAAGCTCTCTTCACTTGCGAACCAAGCTCTACCAGAGATAGCAGGTTAGATAAAATTTATTTAAAAAAAAAATGGCATTACGAATATATTATTTTATTACATCCGTGTTTACTGTAATGCTGTTGATCTAAATAAATAAATAGACCTGTACGCAGCATAGAGTCTGAGTCGCAATCCTGTGCAGTTCTTGTTGCGGGAGCTCCTCCAAGACTACGTTTGTTTTGATGATGCCGCTCGATAACTTTAGTAGTAAAATTAGTTAAATCAAAATGTCTTATTACCAGAGATAGCCGGTTAGATAAAATTTATTTAAAAAAAAAATGGCATTACACGTCAGTACATTTTGAGCATTCGGACTTTTGAATACATTTTTTAGTCGTCGTGTCACGAACTGTTGGTATGTCGCAGAAGCAGTCGGGAATGCCACAGGCTCCAAACTGTCCATCGGGCAGATCGTGGACGGTTGGGTTATCGCACGATGGCTCTGACCTCCGCGGGCAGTATAGGACAGAATGCTCGCCGGGGGAACAGTTTGCTGAGAAATAATTGTAAGCTTATTTTTTTTTATTTATTACTATTATGGAAATGAAGACAGAAAAACACAGAAAAAAGGAAAACACCATGTCCCAAAAACTTAATTCATCAGGTAATCAACACACAAACACAGAATTAAAAAAAGAAAAGCATTACTAACTTTTCTCTCTAATCGCGAAATGAAAATACTTTATTCATCGACGTTAGATCAATAATTTCGTGTTCAAATATTTTTTTTTAAATTGTTATATAGACATTGTTGTGTTGTTATATAGTTATTGATAAATAGACATCTCGAATGGGCCGGCTCGACCAGATCGGTACCACGGCCTCGCAGAATACCGGCGTGAAGTAGAGGCATCTTGTGCTTCTGCGTTTCGTTCGGTGAGTGAGGTAACCGGAGGCCCACACCCCCTTCCCATCCCCCTCCTCTTCCTCCCTACCATCCCTAATATCCTTAAAGGCCGGCAACGCACCTGCAGCACCTCTGGTGTTGCGGATGTACGTGGGCGACGGTAATCACTTACCATCATGTGAACCGCTTGCTCGTTTGCCGCCTTTCCAATAAAAAAAAAAACATATTATTAACAAAGCGTTTGAAGCCAGGACGCAGAGCTTTCTTATATAAGAAAGCTCTGCGTCCAGCTACTGGCGTTACTAACCATCTCAAGCTATCTCTTACCTGTGCAGGTGAGTGCGAATTATCTGTAACTATAAACGAGCATAGATCTTTTTTTTTTAGCTTTTACAAATTACAACCGATTTGGAAAAGGTTCATGCCCAATTGTGAACTGTTAACAGATCACAAGAAAAATTACCTACAGGTTACAAAATAAATATAATTATTGGGAAATTTGATCACTTTCTTCTTTAAAAAACATCCTCACCGATAGGTATCCCTTGCCCACACACACAATGATCTGTTATTGCTATCACCAGTACAAGGAGCATGTACTTCATTTTGCGTCCGTTACGAAGTAAAACCTTAAAATGAGGGAAAACTGTTATCAACACTTATTTATATAAACTCACACATAGACACTCGTATAACCAATATCTATTTAAAGTGTATTTTCGTCACGACCAAACATAGAAATAAAGGTAATACAATAATTTCCGAAAACGTATTCGGGTTCTGTTTCGGTAATAGAAATATTACTAAAATTCAACAGTTGTGGGAGAGGCTTTGACTCTATTTACAATCTGTTAAGGTAACGTAAGATAAGCCTCTCCTAGATGCCAGAGCTATCTTTTGTATTTTGCCTTCACCATCTGTTATTCCGCAATTGTTAAGTATGTATGTATATATTCACGCCTCTTTCCCAACGGGGGCAGAGACAATCCTCTTCCACTTGCTACGGTCCTGACATACGTCTTTCGCTTCTCCCACTTTCATCAATCTTCGCATGCATACTCGTTGGTTTAGAGTACTCTTGAGCTGGCCTTTTTTCAGAACGTCTCCTATTTGATCGTGAAATGTTCGCCTAGGTAAGTAATTAAGTAGTTAAGTATATTATTAAATTCTATAATTGTAGACCTTTTGTTGGCTTTACGAATGTATTATTTTATCCGTGTTTACTGTAATGCTGTTGACCTAAATTTTTTTTTTTTTTATAGATAAGACGGAATACGAGCGGGCGGTTCACCTGATGGTAAGTGATCACCGTTCCCAACATACATCTGCTACACCATAGATGCTGCAGGTGCCTTGCTGGTCTTTAAGGATATTTGAGAGATGGGAGGGAAGAGGAGAGGAATAGGCAGGGGGAGTGGGCCTCCGGTTACCTCACTCACCGAACGAAACGCAGAAGCACAAGATGCCTCTACTTCACGTCGGTATTCTGCGAGGCCGTGGTACCAACCCGGTCGAGCCGGCCCATTCGAGCAGCAGCAAAAGCCGCCGCTTGGCTCTACCACGCTTGAAATGATCTAAATAAATAAAATAAATAGACCTGTACGTAGCATAGAGTCTGAGCCGCAATCCTGTGCAGTTCTTGTTGCAGGAGCTCCTCCAAGACTACGTTTGTTTTGATGATGCCACTCGATAACTTTAGTAGCAGTGTTAATTAGTTAAATCAAAATGTCTTATTACGTGTAGGCAAAAATTATATTTATGCATGGTTTTTGTTTTGCTATTTTTAACGATTTTTATAATCAACAAACCAACATTCGTATCGAGTCGACTGTTCGTTCGCCTCTTTAAATTCAACTTTAAGAACACAATGATAACGATGAGGTAAACGCATGCATAATTTATCGATTTTTATGTTTGTTCGCGGAAAAACATTAAAGATACAAAACGATGCACGATTTTACAACGTTTCTATAGACACAGCTGAAATCATTTTAAATACGCCATGTTAGTTTCAAGGTCAGAATAACACTTATTGAACCGCTAACCGGGGAAGTCGTTGAACAGACCTCGGACAGTGCTTTGTGGCAATCTTTGGGATAGGCCTATGTTCCGCAATTAAACTTAGTATCATTATAGTGCAAACACTGAAGTAAAACAACTAACAATAAAAACAAGTTAAGTGTGAGTCGAGCGCTCGCTAAGGATCCCTGGGCCTTGGGCTCATCCGAGTTTGTACCACGGTCTCGCAGAATACCAGCGCGAAAGTAGAGGCATCTTGAGCTTCTGCGTTTTGTTCGGTGAGTGGGTCAGGTGAACCACTTGGTCATTTGCGGAATTTCCCATAAAAAAAAGTGCTGAATTTCCCACGTGCTCGGCGTGAAGGAAAACATTATGGGGTCGACACCCTACAAGTCTGAGAAATAATAAAATAATATTATTTCGAGGACATGTGAAGCCCGCCAACCTGCACTGGAGCAGCGTGGCGTGCCTTTTCCGGCCCCAAGACTCCCTCAGATATTTCAGAAGGAGGCCTTTGCTCAGCAGTGGGTACTAACATGATGCTACTTTAAAGGATGTGCTTAAAAGTTTGCGATGAATATAATATTGGCTTTGGCGGAAATATTATTTAAGTAATTATATATTAGCACAAGGTAGTTGAAAGGAACGTCCACGCCGTAAAGAAAACGAAAATATTAAATACAAGTTAAGGAATATATTTTTAGACCTTCTTTTAAGTATTTATTATAAGAGGAGAGGAAATAAATATATGATTCGAAAGGTAATGTGCTATAGATGTGCAGAAAAAAATTGTGTGTGTAGCAGTGAAAGCGGGTAAAATAAAGTGTACGAGATATTTCCATACAAAACGATTTTAACAAATAAATGAAAGCATCTGATTATCTAAAAAAAAACAAGATGAATTTCGTTACATTAGAAACATAACTGTTTGAATTTCGACTGCAAGTGATGCTGTAAGTGACTTCATAAAAATACATATAAAAATTAATCAAACGGTACATTATAGACAATCGGACAGTTCGACGCACTTCATCGTCTTCAAATCACGCACTGTGGGCGGGTTGCAAAAACAGTCCGGGATGTCACAGGCTCCGAATTTGCCATCAGGCAGATCGTGGACGGTTGGATTATCACACGACGGCTCAGACATTCGTGGGCAATATAGCACTGAGTGCTCACTAGCAGGGCAGTCCGCTGAAACATAAATGCATTTTTTAAACCACAAAAGTGAATCGCTCTCTGCCTCTCCGGAAGTTATTCTTCATTGAGTAATTACTTACGTCCTTCAGTCCTAAGCTAGGGTTCCTTGTGTCATGGCAACTTGATAGTAGCTGGGTGGCTATCAACCCGCCTTCTTTACATAAACATTTTTATATATATATATAGATATACCTGGTTTTTTTAATTAATTAGGATGAGAAACGTGTTAAGAGTTCACCTGCAACTCAATCGAAGGAGATTTTCATCCCAGAGGACTAAGATGAAAGTCCTAACAACCCGTAATTACAAGGGCTCTCTATACCTCACCGTAACATAAAAGCAGTAGTACCGCTATTTGCCGGCAGATGGGTTAGAGTGTGGTACCCACTCCTGAACCGACAGGACTCTACCCCCGCTTAAGGAATAAACCTGGTAGAGAATGCTTCTGGCATTAAGTCCACCTATATCCATTCTCATGTATATAAAGTTTAATCAATAAATAATTAATAAATAAATAAATGCTTAAATAATATATAAGCTACAAATGTTGGACCCTAGCGGGATTCGAATCTGCAACCCCTAACTTCGGAGACCGGGTTACCATCAACTAGGCTATCGGGCCTTTTGCCTCAGTTTCTTACGTTGCTACCACATAATATGCAAAGATGTAAAGCATCGAAAGGTTGATAGAGGTTCTTTAAATCTCACATTCACAGGCAATAAATAAAAAAGAAAAACTGCAAAAGTCCGAGGGTCGTGCTAACCTAGTGGTCAGAACGCTTGCTTATATTCTTAGTAGGCGAGTGAGGTAGGTTCAATCCGGTATTGCTAAAATTGTTAGCAATTTTAAGTTCAGAATGTACCACGTGATCAACGATGAAGAGAAACATCGTGAGAAAAGCGGCTTCTTCGAATTACCAAGGACATGGGAAGATCCGACTCCAAAGTCTGCTTAAATATTGAGGTGACGCTTTTGATCGTCAGCGCGACATTTTTTTTTTTAAATTAAATTCCAAATTTTCGTTAAAGTACAACTCCATTATTAAAAATTAAATCATTTCCTCACCTGTAGGTATTCCCTGCCCATACACACAAATAGCTGCAACTGCCACCAACAATAACGCAAATATGTTCTTCATGTTGTTTTGGTACAAACAATTTAGAATAATGGTGCGAAGTAAGCACAATCTTATATATACGTGTCAAACAAATCTTCCATCATAATTAAGGTGGAGTTTCCTTGCAGCGTACTAGCAGTTTATTTGTACAATGTTGCGAATTTTAGATCAAATATAAATATCAGTGAAATGCTCAATTATATTGTTCGTTACATAAATATAAAATTAAAACACAATTTTTAAACATTGCGGCTTATTAAAAATCTACATAATATCGTTTATAGTTTTTGTTATATTATTTTTTAATTATTTTAGATTTATTAAATTAATTTAGTTGTTATATGCATTTATTAATACAAGTATGGTGTGTTATGAAATTCAGTATGTTTTTCAGATATTCAGACGCTTTCATTTAATGGGTTAAAGTGTTTTGTATGGGAAAAAGCATTTGTATATGTTCACTTTATTTTATCTATGAAATTTATATAATTTATCTTCGTTTATAATGGTACATACATTTTCGATGTTCAAGTATTATTATGAAGATTATATAATATTAAATATTTCTATAAATCCTAACCACACGTGCATACTACAGTAATATTCCAAAATAATAACAAGGAATAATACACATTCGTTTTCTAAAATTGCCATACCCAACCATAGTGCACCTTGCTGGGTAACAAGGAGGCTTTGGTCTTTTGGGGGTTCGTATATGCGAATCCAAATCTAACTGAATGACGTGCAACAACCAGTCTTTTGTGGGAAAGGGGGCAAGCGTGCCAGCGGCTCATCTGATTGTAAATAATTACCGACGTCCATGTACATCTTCATCACTAAAGAAGCTGCAGGTTCGTTGTCGGTCTTTTGGGATAGATGCCACTACTTCACGACGGTGTTCTACGAGGCCGTGCCGGAGCTGAGCCAGCACCATTCAGGCAGCAGCACGGGCCGTCCCTTGGCTCTACCGCGTTCGAGCGAGGCTGTCCGGGTAACTCCATGAAATGTTAACCGTCTTTAGCTGCAGCTGTCAGGATAGATCCAAGCTATGAACTTATCCTGATTATTATACGTGGCAGAGCCAAGCGGCGGCTTTTGCTGCTGCTCGAATCTACCGGTTCGACCGGTTTGGTACCACGACCTCGCAGAATACCGGCGAGAAGTAGAGGCATCTTGTGCTTCTGAGTTTCGTTCGGTGAGTGAGGTATCCGGAGGCCCACACCCCCTCTCTATCCCCCTTCCTTCCATCTCCCAAATTACCCAAAAAGGCCGGCAACGCATCTGCAGCACTTCTGGTGTTGCAGATGTACGTGGGCGACGGTAATCACTTAGCATCAGGTGAACCGCTTGCTCGTTTGCCGCCTTTCCTATAAAAAAAAGGTCGTCTTGTACTTCAAGGTGCAATATTCAAATTACTGTAGCATTGTTTCTTTTTAAACAAGAACAAGTAAATAATGCTTCTTAAACTTTTGGTTCTCATATTTTGAATAAGAAACGAACAGATATCTATAGTGACACAGAAGTTCGTTCGGTTTATGAAATTCAATCCTCCGGGGATAAACATTTTCTAGAAGACAGTTTATATTTCCTCATTTTATATTTCATTTCCCCGAAGAATACGCATTAACGTGACAAAAACATGACAACGAAGCTTATTTTTAATATACGTATAATAATAGTGACGGTTAACAGAAATTAATAATTGTATAGTTGAACTTATTGAGTAATTACTAATTAATAACTAACAATTTAACTTAATAATTGAACACACGTTTTTATTAATCTTTTACATACGTCATTACGTATTAGTATTAGTACCAATTTACATACTTACTGATTATTTTTGTATGTTTCTGATTTAGAGTAACGTCGTCCCTTGAAAAATTACCACTTACTACTTATTAGTTTGATAATGATTTCTTTGTAATTACGCAAACAAAATTAAAATATAACTATTATTAACGAAATTTATAGCGTTAAATTATACTTTATAGTTTTCGGGTGCTTTACAACACTCAATGTCCCTGTGTGTCTGTGGTGTTTGACGTCCTGTTATAAATCCTGGCTACAGTCAGCTTTTTAATTGTTAATTTCGGTTCGATCTACACAGAATGAACACACAGTACTCGTATCTTGAAGTCGTGTAATGGTATGCTTGATTTTGGATTTAATTTAATTTATTACAGGATCCCATGCAGAAGGTAACAACCAGACATCTATTTTTTTTAGTTTCAGCCTCGCGAATTGAGCCAAGCGGTGGCGTTTGTTAGTGCTCGAATGGGCCGGCTCGATATTTTAGTATCACGACAATGCAAAATACCGACGTGAAGTAGAGGCATATTGTGCTTCTGAGTGTTAACCGGAGGCCCACTCCCCAAATCCCCCGTCCTTATCCTCTCTCCCACCACCCAAATGTACTTAAAGAAGAGCAACGCACCTGCATCTTCTCTGATGTTGCAGATCTACGTGGAGGACGGTAATCACTTAGCATCAGGTGAACCGCTTGCTCGTTTGCCGCCTTTCCTATAAAAAAAAGGTCGTCTTGTACTTCAAGGTGCAATATTCAAATTACTGTAGCATTGTTTCTTTTTAAACAAGAACAAGTAAATAATGCTTCTTAAACTTTTGGTTCTCATATTTTGAATAAGAAACGAACAGATATCTATAGTGACACAGAAGTTCGTTCGGTTTATGAAATTCAATCCTCCGGGGATAAACATTTTCTAGAAGACAGTTTATATTTCCTCATTTTATATTTCATTTCCCCGAAGAATACGCATTAACGTGACAAAAACATGACAACGAAGCTTATTTTTAATATACGTATAATAATAGTGACGGTTAACAGAAATTAATAATTGTATAGTTGAACTTATTGAGTAATTACTAATTAATAACTAACAATTTAACTTAATAATTGAACACACGTTTTTATTAATCTTTTACATACGTCATTACGTATTAGTATTAGTACCAATTTACATACTTACTGATTATTTTTGTATGTTTCTGATTTAGAGTAACGTCGTCCCTTGAAAAATTACCACTTACTACTTATTAGTTTGATAATGATTTCTTTGTAATTACGCAAACAAAATTAAAATATAACTATTATTAACGAAATTTATAGCGTTAAATTATACTTTATAGTTTTCGGGTGCTTTACAACACTCAATGTCCCTGTGTGTCTGTGGTGTTTGACGTCCTGTTATAAATCCTGGCTACAGTCAGCTTTTTAATTGTTAATTTCGGTTCGATCTACACAGAATGAACACACAGTACTCGTATCTTGAAGTCGTGTAATGGTATGCTTGATTTTGGATTTAATTTAATTTATTACAGGATCCCATGCAGAAGGTAACAACCAGACATCTATTTTTTTTAGTTTCAGCCTCGCGAATTGAGCCAAGCGGTGGCGTTTGTTAGTGCTCGAATGGGCCGGCTCGATATTTTAGTATCACGACAATGCAAAATACCGACGTGAAGTAGAGGCATATTGTGCTTCTGAGTGTTAACCGGAGGCCCACTCCCCAAATCCCCCGTCCTTATCCTCTCTCCCACCACCCAAATGTACTTAAAGAAGAGCAACGCACCTGCATCTTCTCTGATGTTGCAGATCTACGTGGAGGACGGTAATCACTTACCACCAGGTGAGCCTCCTATCCCATAAACAAAATAACTTCCTTTTAGGTCTAGAGAATCCCATGTTGACTTTTCCACTCACTTCTGCAGCATAAATTTGCCTCGTCCCACTTTCCTTACCATTTCTTTACGTATCATGTCCAAATCACAGTAAAAGTAAAAGTAGCAGCCCGTAACTGCCCACAGCTGAGCAAAGGCCTCCTTCTCAAATACGAGAATGCAGAGTTGTATAGATAATGAGTATTTGCCATATTTCGATTAAATAAAAATTATAACATGTAATACCTAATATGTATGGATAAATATTTTATTAGTGATTAATTAGGCTGATGTAATTCTTTTTTTATTTCAAAATAAAGTTAAATTTATAGTTAATTAAAAGAATTGGACATTATTGTAATTATTTAATTATATCGGCTCTTTTTGTAACTTTAAAAAGAGCAATCTCTATTTTCATTAACATTAATTTTTTAAAATTACTGACAAAGATCGTACCAAATTTAATACCAAATGCTTTTTTTCAGCAGAATATAATGACACTTATTAACCAGAATTGTATCTGCTTGTAATATAGCAATTAGAGTCATTCAAAAAATTAATGAATTCAAAAGCATCCACATGATACTGCAACTGTAAAAGGCAGGAACAAGGACAGAGGGCAGAGGAGGACAATTAGATGAACGACAGGACATGTTCCTCTTTTGCCTTATTGCGATTGAAAGATCACACGCAAAGCGATGCCGAATCGGAATAGCAAATGTGCATAACACTATCGTTTATAGCAAAATTACAGAAGGCTTTTGCTGCTGCTGGAATAGGCCGGCTCTACTGGCGTAGAACCATCGCGTCAGAGAATTAATATTAGAGTAGAGTATACTTAGTATTAGACTTGAGTATTATAAAGTACGATTATTTCAGTATTATTGATGTCTTTTTTTATGGGAAAGGCGGCAAAAGAGCAAGCGGTTCCCCTGATGGTAACTGAAAACCATCGCCCACGTACATCTTTAACATCAGTGGTGCTGCAACTGCGTTGCCGGCCTTTAAGGGTATTTGAGAGATGAGTAGAACGATGAGGAAAGGGATGGGGAAGGGGTCGGACCTCCGGTTACCTCACTCACCGAATGAAACGCAGAAGCACAAGATGCCTCTACTTCACGCTGGTATTCTGCGAGGCCGTGCTACCAATGCGATCGAGCCGGCCCATTCGAGCAGCAGCAAAAGCCGCCGCTTGGCTATACCACGTGTGAATATGACATGCCTACGACATACATACAACTGTTTATACTGCTATTTTTTATACGACGGAAACATTTTTTTTATTAGACTATGTTGAGAAAAGAGCTAACAGTCCTCCTGTTGGTATGTGGCTTCTGCATCTTATTGGCACCTGGAACCTTTAACCGAAGCGGCTTACAGATGCGTAGTCACAGATGTAATTATACAGGCTCTCTATATCTTGTAAAACGGCGATTAGCGGAAGATATAGGTATAACCTATCCAGAGAACTCTCAGGCAGAAAGGAGTCCTACTGTTTAGCACTGATTTTATGAATTTTAAATACAATTTTTTTTTAATATTTCTATCATTTGGGCATTGGTCTGGACGAGTTTGCTGTGCATTTGTGTTTTAATGTTGTGGGTCTCTATATTCTTGTAGTACCTTTTATTTTCTATTTTCTAGAATTATGTTATAGAAAAAACAAAATCAAAAAATGGTGGAAATCTACGGAGGTTTCTACGGTCTCTTTTCTGTCGGAGAGACATCATTACGAAACGGTGGTAGATTGTAAAATAATAATAATAATTCAAGACAAACGAAATTATCTTTTTGACGAATAAAGAATTATCATTCAATCAAATGCTTAGAAACATCTCAATAGATATACATTCGTATCCAGGTCCTTAATCTCAGTAGGGATGTACACTAAGACAAGCAGCAAAAAAAAAAATTAGGACTTTATGTTTAATGTTACAAACGAAATAAAAAATCTTAAAAAAAAGGCAAACATTACATTATGTACAATCAGACACGTTAACGCATTTCTTGGTCTTTGTATCACGAACTGTTGGTGTGTTGCAGAAGCAATCGGGTATGCCGCATGCTCCTACTTTGCCAGGGGGCAGACTGTGGACAGCTGGATTGTCACACGATGGCTCGGCTTTTTGTGGGCAGTACAGCACTGAATGCTCACCGCTGGGACATTTTGCTGAAAAATAAACGTACAGCGTTAATGGTAGCAATGGCAACTCTATTAATTTTAAGCATGGACAATCTATCGTGGTACGTGAACACCTCTTCAAGACATCCGTTCCCACTTAGTGGAATTGATATCATCGGTCATACTAATTATAATAATATTTTGTAAGCTGTATGTATTTGTATATAAGTAAGTATATATATATATATATATATATGTATTAATTTATGTTTATATGTATTTATACCGTCTGTATGTATCTAATTGTAAGTGTATTTTATGTATTTATTCAAGTATTTTAGTTTTATTTTTTAACAAATTTAATGTTTGGCACCCTTACTATATCTCTCCACGCCCCGGGTTGACTGGCAGAGAATGCCAAGAGGCATTAAGTCCGCCCTTTGTAATACTTTTGTTTAAAGGTATTTAAATAAAGTTTAAATAAATAAATAAATCTGTGTCAGAAAATTATTATCCTTCCACGTGTGTAACAACACGTCAAAATATATTTAAAAAAATATATGTTTTTGATTCTCTTCTCTTAACAGTTTTGTCAAAAAAGACAAAAAATATGAATGAAGCGCCAAGAGCCAAATGGATTAGGGTGCGGACTACGAAACATGACGTCGTAACTTCGAACCCGCCATTCGACTATTGTCGTGAACCACTCCGGATACAAGCTGCAATGCTTAGTCGGAGGTTCAACAGGAATATTAGTAATGTTACTTAATAAATAGCATTGCAAGTTTTCTTTTAAAATATATATATAAATCGATTTTCTCACCAACGGGAATTCCCTGTCCCAGCACACAATAAGTGGTGGCCGCCACCAACAGTAATAAAAATATAATTTTCATGTTGTATTCGACACAATCTTCTTAAGAATGATGTCGAGACAATTTTACAACCTTATATATGCATAAACTTACACCTACGTCAGAGTTAAAGCGCAGTTTCTGAACGGCGTGACAGTTTGTTTGTTTTATTTGGTACGTTATGAATAATTTAAATAAATTATTCATTAATACAAGTTCATTGAGTGATTAATAATCACATGTTGTATCTACATAAACGTTTTCTTATTTGTAAATTTTACGTCAAGGAGAAGAATATATATTATCAAATCAACATATTTATTTATCTTACTCGAAGTATATTTTGGAGAATCTTTGCATAGATTTTAAAAACGAACAAATATTCATGTATAATTGATTGTTCGTTCGTCTCGTGAAACAAAACTCTACGGGGAATAACATACTGTTTGTAATGAGGCGCACGCACTGCATATATTCACATTTTCCTCAAGCTCTATCACATATTTTTATAAGTATTTTATTTTAGAAGAACATTATAGAACTATTCCAGTTGTCACAAATCATTACGGCTTATGTACTATAAGTTAAAAAAATTGTTTTAACTGTAACTACTTATTTTATTTCATAGTAGCTGGCCCAGCCCAATGAAATTTACTAATAACTCGACCAAAATGCCACATTAGGGGTCGAGATTTTGTAGTTTTGTTTTTTTAGTCCGAAACCAAATTATGTTGTAAATATGTCTCATTTTGGTCCTTAAAACATAAAGTTGGTCAATAACTCGACCACAGCGCCACCTATCGTGTCCCCTAGCGTCGCTGTGAACCATCGTCTCGATAGTACAAATATATTGTCAGAATATTACCTCTATCGGTCCAGCCAACATGTGATGCGGTAATCTTATGAACAGTTTATACTTTTGGTTATATAGATATAACGTTTTTTTTTAATATATGTATTTCAATACATGTATTAAAAAAATAAAATTGACTGAAGATATTAGAAACGCTTGTAATAAGTTACCGTATACTAATTTTTAAGATAACCTTTGTCAGTTATAAATTACATCCTCGGCTATTGCAGTTATATGGTATCGTGTGTAATATATATTTATTTAAAATATTAACTATTATTATTATTTCTTGTACCAGATTCACAACACATTTTATATTTTTATATTTATATATAACCGACCAGTTTCACCTTACGGCATCTTCAATACTATGAAGTTTCATCGAGTGGCAACAATCGCCAGTATAAATTATTTGTATAAAACTTTTTTTTAATTCAACTATAACAATGTTTTACTATGCATCGGATTGACGAGTAGAGAATAATAAAAGGTTAACCTTTTCGTATTCTTGACTAGTTCATTTGTAATATTTTTTCTGATATTGTATTACTGTATTGTAATATTAGATTATTAAAACGTATTGTATGTTTTGAAAAAAATCCAAAAAAAGACGGACCGACGGAGTTTCTTTCGCCGGTTTCTTCTCCGTCAGAGGAACCTCATTGCGAAACGGTGGTAGATTTTAAATAAAAATGACCTTAAACTATTGAAATGTATGTATGCATGTTTCTTACGTTGAAGTCCAGTCCGCCCTTTGTAATCCCTTTACAGAAATGCTATAAAGGGCCAAATGGACATTACGTAACATAGTTTTTACACCCGATAAAATAATTTCATAGCTGAAGATTGCTGGTTTGATTCCCTATAATGGGCAAACATTTAAATGATGGTATAGAACGTTAGTATAGATATAATTCCGTACATGTTATTTAAAACCTATACGATTATACGATCATTACTCGTATGTATGCATTGAAGTATGTAGTATTGAGCCGTGATAACCTAGTGGTCAGGGCAGAGAGCGCGTGTAACCTGGGTTCGATCTTCGGTGCCGGCACCACTTAAATTGCTAACAGACAATTTTAAAGATTGAAAACACCGTGAGAAAATCTGCATGCTTGAGACATAATAAAAAATATTTTTTCGACAACATGTGAAGTCTGGCAACCGCACTGGAGCAGCGTGGCGGACCATTCCCGGCTCGAAAACTCTTTTAGATATTTGAGTAAGAGGCACCTAGCAGTGGGCATTTACAGGCTGTGTACCTTGTTATAACATATATTTAAAGTATTCTTGAACGTTCCTACTTCATTTAATAGCTGCATTACCCGTAGATAAGACCGGTAGAGAATGCCTCGTACATCAAGTCCGCCTATATACATAGTAATGTATAAGAATATAAATTAATTAATAATTGTTTATGACGTCACTGTCGAGCGTTTGAGAAACAGGGATTCCTTGTATGGAACCGGTTGACGTGTTAGAGCAAACGGGAATGATTAATTTTAAATTAATGCTGATTGACTTTGGAATGCGGAAATGGGCAGGACAGATACAACGAGCAAACGATGAAAGATGGACAAAAGAAACGACCAACTGGTACCCCATTGGTAAACGAAAAGTTGGAAGACCACAAAGAGGATGGAGTGAGGATATAGCAAAGACTGCAGGAAAATTATGGTATAGATCGGCGCGGGACAGGAAAACATGGAAGGCTTTGGAGGAGGCTTTACCCGCCTTAGGCGGCCCTTACACCGTATCGGATTAATTAGAAAAGTAACAACAAAAAATTATATAACTTTGTAATGTCTATAATCAGTTTAAATACGTCATTATGTCTGTACTGTCTATATGTATATGCTTACATATAAATTACAAGTACTATTTAGGTTAGGTTCCCTTGGCCAATGTTGTGAGCAGTGATAAAAGAAGAACAGTGATTTCACACGAAGACTAAAATATTTATGAATTTTTGAAGGCAGCGAAGAGGTCTTAGAATTAGTATTCGTCATCTGAACCAACAAGGTCCATAAAAAAAACATGTTTATTAACTATTGACAGACCGATGGACAAGGACATCGGTTTATTATAACTAATAAGTCGTGTGGTTGCTGTGTAAGAATCTGCTATCCCGTTAAGTAAGAGGCGACAATGGGATCAGCTTAGAAATTCTCATAGTTACTTAAGAATGGCGGTGTAAGCATGTTTGAAATAAACTAAGTAGTCCGATGACAATACTCTTATCGAGCGTTGCCATTATCAAAGATCCTATTTATGGCCTATGACCAGCGGTAGAACTAGCTGGTGAGGTAAGGTAAGGTTCAAAAATATGTCTCGATCAGCCTAGGGACCATGTTTTAGCTATTTTTTTTTTAATTTTACAATGATGACGTCATATCGTTATTTCGGGATGAACAAATAAGTTATTGGACCGAATAAAACCCCCACACCAGATACACTGTCGGCCCGGTGGCCTTGGCAGCTGGGGGGGAAGCCCCGAAGTTACAGCTCAGAGATATGTTGACTACTTACACATATTTGACATTTTTATATTCTTACAAATGTGCAAGCCGTGATAGCATAGTGGTCAGAGCGCTCGCTTTAATTCATAGATCACGATTGACCTGGGTTCTATTTCAGATGCCGGCACCAATAAATTGTTAATAGCGATTTTAAATGCGGAATTTAACACGTGCTGAGCGCTGAAAGAAAACATCGCAAGGAAACCTGCATGTCTGAGAAATATTATTTCGAGACTATGTGTAGTCCGCCATCTCCCATTGGAGTTGGCGTACCCTTCCCGGCTCCAAAACCTTCTCAGATATTTGAGGAGTCCTTTCCTCTAGGGCTTTACTGTTTGAAAATGTGCCATTCATTCCCCATACCTTATGTGCGAAAGAAAACATCTCATCACCGAAAACCTACAAAACCACAGATTGTCAGTCGTGTTTTCTATATTTGTATTGTATTATTCCAAAGAGCTTGTTATACACGAACTCTCAAAGTTCGTTGTGTCTGAGTCAGCGGGAGCAAGTTTTGATCGTACAGAAAGAAGTTTGTGCAATAGAAAGGAGAACTCTGGAATATGGTGTCACTTTATAATACATAGATACTGAGCTAAATATTATAGATTGATGAATGAATGACGATGTACTCCAGACCAACTTCGATAACAAACGCTTGTTACAGAAAGTTATAAACGATACAGAATAAATCCCACGCTAAAAGTAAAGTAGCAGTCTGTGAATGCTCACTGCTGGGCAAAGGTCTCCTCTTAAATACTTATGTGAGAGTTCGGGGCCTGGAAATGTAAGCCACGCTGCTCCAGAACGGGTTGAAACAAGTCCTCGATATATTGTTTTTTTTTATTATTTCCTCACAATCTTTTCCTTCACTGCCGAACATGTGGTATATATGTAATTTATTTATG
Source organism: Bhutanitis thaidina (assembly GCA_029286595.1). NCBI lineage: Eukaryota > Metazoa > Arthropoda > Insecta > Lepidoptera > Papilionidae > Bhutanitis > Bhutanitis thaidina. The sequence continues at coordinate 8,738,369 of JAGSMS010000028.1, read as the reverse complement.
ATGGATTACCAATAAGGTTAAAACATAACAAAGAAATTTTATGAAATTGCATAGGAAAAAAGGCATATAGCACCTTACTTAAAGGCAACCACGGAAAGCCAGTACAGTTAAATTAAGATTATTATTATTCAGATCTATTACTTATCTAAAATTACACTTTAGTGATTTATAAGACTACTACTTGACAATAGTATAACGAGAGAAAACAAAGAAAGGTTATTAATTAAAATAAAGAGAATACAATAATTAAGTAACCTACGTATATATAAAGTATTGTAGTACTTTTCATATATTTAATATTACTGTAATAAACCTATTATCATTTTATTTTTTTATTTATTTATTTAATCTTTATGCGCAAATTGGTACATATGGCGGATTTAATGCCTAGAGGCATTCTCTCCCACTCAACCATTAGGCTAAGCAGAGATATATACGTAATTGAGGCGATACAGCTAAGATAATAAAACAAGTAAAAGGATATAAATATCAAAATATGTACTTACACAGATAGGTAGATACGTACATACATACATACATACATAAATAAAATATATACATACATAACATATACACATAGAATAATGAATTTTAATACAAAATACAAACAAATATACATGTCAGGACAAACAACTAAAGCGGCACAATAACAAACAGCAGCACTAGTACAGACTTGCAACATTTCTGTTATGTTTGCGGCTGTTATTTTAAAAGGCAAACTTATTAGGAGCTTTTTTAATGTCAAGAGGGATTTCGTTCCAGAGCCTTATAGCCGTATAAGCGAATGACTTCATACATCATGTTATAAATCAATATTCTCCAATCAGTCTGTAGATCTATGCAACGTAATAATTTACTAAACAATAATGCTGCTCGAATGGGCCGGCTCGACCGGATTGATACCACGGCCTCGCAGAATACCAGCGTGAAGTAGAGGCATCTTGTGCTTCTGCGTTTCGTTCGGTGAGTGAGGTAACCGGAGGCCCACATCCCCTCCCTATTCCTCTCCTTTTCCCTCCCATCTCCCAAATATCCTTAAAGACCGGCAACGCACCTGCGGCATCTATGGTGTTGCAGATGTATGTGGGCTACAGTAATCACTTACCATCAGGTGAAAATACCCTCTGTATCCTGTTACCTGTTTGACCTCACTAAACTAAACGCAGAAGCACAATATGTCTACTTCGCGCCGGTATTCTGCGAGACCGTGGTACCAACACCGTCAAGCTGGCCCATACGAGCAGCAGCAAAAGCCGCCGCTTGGCTCTACCACTTTCCCGTGTCCGATGTAACGCTTATGCGACAAGATTGGATTGGGGTGGAAGGGTTCAGATGCAGTGGGAGAGGCACCGGACGCATAAGATCCGAAAATCAAAAAATTGTGTTTTGCAAATATAACAAAAAAGGGAAAAAAGGTTCTCGAGTGGCAGCCGCGTATAGGCAAACGCAGTGTAGGACGACTCCTCACAAGATGAAGTGACGACCTGTGCGGGAGATTAATGGATGCAGGTGGCTCAGGACCGAGCTTCGTGGGAATCTTTGGGGGAGGCCTATGTTCAGCAGTGGATTTGTGATAAGATGAAATGATGATGATGATTATGAAATATAACGATTTCTAAAATTGAAGTAACGTGGCGAGAGCAACGAAATGTTATTTGACTTTTTATAATTTATTTGCATGCAGAGGTAACGTAAAACTTCGGAAAACACGGTAAGACGCAACTGAGTTCCAACAAGAGCACTAATTACGGGCAACATCTTAAGTTGAATGCGAATTTAACTGTCGGGTGCTGATTCCGAATAATTTAAGAGCTAGGAGAGGTGTTAAATGTTCAACGTTGTTTAAGGAAAGGGAGAATTCGGGCAAAGGAACTATCTACTAAGGAAACAATCAAGATACTAAATGGTCTTGTTAGACTTATTACTTAATATTACTTACTTAATATTCCTCAATTAGTCGGCTATCCTAGTGCCAAATGTGGCATCAAATAACATCAACATCCTGATAATAGCAGGTTCATTGTTTGACCAAACGACCCTTCAAGCTGATAGCCAAGATTACTGGCTTTATACAGAGCCGTGGTAGTGACTAGGCGCTCGCTTTAGTTAGATAGAGCGCGAGTGATCTGGGTTCGATCCTCGTTGGACTACTAAAATTGTTAATAGCAATTTAAGTGCTGTATTTATCTTGTTCAAATCGCGAGGATATTTTGGTAAAGTCGCTAAAAGCGATTTATTCCAGATAACTTTTGGATAGATTGAAAGTGAATAAAAATCTGATTAAGTTTTTTTTAAGCGCAAATGCGCGGTCCCTGATTTACACAATGCTGGGCCTACACGTCCACCCTCATCGATGGTAGCCCGAGCCTTTCTTTTTGGCGGAAGTCTTTCCTTTCTTTACCAGGTGCGGGCGCGGCACAGCAGCAGTCGGCAGCGTTGCGACTCAGAGCGGTGTGTCAGCACCAGCAGTGTCGTTGCTCCTTTAACTATTTTCGTTGCCGGCCTTCTGCTCGCGAATCTCTTCCGCCGAAGCTGACAAGCCCACCGGGCCAACAGCGTATCTCAAACCGTGGGGGTTTCAGCCGGTCCAGTACTTATTACTGATTCCGATTTTACCTGTCACTCCAGTGCCTTGTGTGACATGTTTCCTCTCCCCCATTTCCACCAATAAAATTTTTAATTCATAATTACTCACTCTGCACACTAACTCACACTGAATCTGCAATTATTCTCATACTACCATCATATCTTCTTAGCTTTCTCATACTACATTTATTTAGGCCTTTGTCCAGCTGTGGGACATTCACAGACTTTTACGTTCTCCTTTAGTTTTTACTTAACCGGTCCCTGTCTTTAGTGACTAGAAGGTGTAAGCACTTTTGGAACACGTTAAAAAAAATTAAAAGATAAATAAGGAGGGACGGTTATTTTTTTTTTGGTTTTTATGACACATTCATACACTTTGTTTCTATTAAAATATACATACGAACACTGTCTCAATAAATCTGTACAGTACTTTTGTTTTACAGAAGTTAAAAAAACCTACAGACACCTTCGACTGTAGAAATTTGTCCTGTGTCGCGGAGACATAGAGTTAACACTCAAATAGATAACGTGGAAGAATTATTTATAGTTCACACAAATACTTGTGACGTGAGGGAATCGAACCCGCGAACAGTGCCGCAGACAAATGTTTAACTATTTAGACACCGAACAGTCAATTCATATGTCTCTAGACATTAATTTGTCTGTGTCATTCCAACCTTTCACCAGAGCTATTTACGAGATGAAAAACGTTGCAGATCGTGAGCCTGTCGCCGTTTGAGTGTTCGAGATGTTTGATTATACACAAGGTTCGCAAACACCCTTCGGTACGAGCCCTCCATTTAGGGTATAGAACTCTGGGGTCTTGCTTCCGAGGCTATGGTGAAAATATTATTACAGCTTGTTTAAAACACTACAATTGAAATAAATACAAAAAAAAAAGAAATTCATCCGCTTCAAAAATAGTATCGAAGCTCGAAGACCATAACCGCAAGTAATTGCATATCGCTATGACCGAGGCAGTAATTGAATTCTTCCCGGATTGCATTTCGCATTAAATGTTTGGTTTCTGCAAATGGCAAAGTGGTTGAAGTTCCCGCATTTTTTTGTAGCAATTTTATGTGTTTTTGTTTCTCACAAAAGAATCTGGTGCCTACCGACAGGTGGCGGTATAAATCATTTCAAAGACCAAACCAACGATTATAAAAAGAAGAAAAAAGTATAAATTGTGTAAAGTTACAATATATAACATATATAAAGTTATTTCGCTAAGATAGGCGTCCTAAAATATAATATTAGGTATATTAGCCTAAAGCGAAAAAGAGCTTCACTCTTCATCTCATCTTTCATCTTCTTCTACCACAAAAGCAATTCCTCCATACTCAATAGCATAGGTCAGGATGAGACGTGTAAGTAAAAGTAAAGTAGCATCCTGTAAGTGCTCACTGCTGGGCAATAGACTCCTTCTGAAAGGGTGTTGGAGCCGGGAAAGGCCCGCCATTCTGCTACTGTGCGTGTCGGCGGGCTTCACATATCTTCGAAATAATAGTTTTTATTATTTTTCAGACATACCGGTTTCCTCACGATGTTTTCCTTCACCGCCGAGCATATTTACATACAGCACTTGAAATTGCTATTAACCAATTTTAGGTCAGGTAACTCGCGTTCTTTAAAACTAAAGCTAGTGCTCTGACCGCTGGTTTACCACTGCTCTCCCAATCTGGCCAGTAACTTAAGTAAATTTGAATATAACAAGATTTCGTCTGTATTTTTTTTTGTTATGTATATTATGCGATATCTTTGCCAATTGTGAACCGATTTTGATAACAATTTTATTATTAAATGGGCTATACCTCAAGGGGGGTACCATATGAATTTGATGAAAATGTCTCACCTGTAAGAGTGGGAAAATGGGGGTTGAAGTGGGCAGTTTCTCTTAAAACTTTGTTTTGAATTCACTTATGTTTCATTATTCTGCGGCTACAAACCTTTTCTTTCACGTAATACCACTGAAACTGGAACACTATAAACTTTATATTCTATTTCACGGCAGTTCCGAGTTAGATTTCCAATTCGAATGCAAATCCGCTGTTTGTAGTCACATAAAATCGGTTTTCGAAACACTTTCCGACTTTGGAGTTAGCATTTTCCTTCTATTCCGCTGCTACATACTCGTATTTAAAAAAAAAGGGATTTTTAATCTCCATTAGCAAAAAAAAACATTATTTATTTAAACGCCGAAAGAAAATCGAAGCAATTTTGAAAATGTCACTTATGTTTTAATATCGGCTGGCGTAGTTTAACTTCTACTTATATTATACATTGGAAAGTATGTTTGTTTGGACGTTCGTATTCTAATCGAAATATATTAAAAACGATTAAAACATTTTTCGCATTTTTGTCATCGACTACAGATATCAAATTTCAAATTTGTATTTTAATCGGTTGTCGACATAAGGGTCATGAAAATAACATTACGTACTACTTGCAGGTATATATATATTTACCCACAAGTAGCAGGTATATGTAGAACGTAATATATACCTACTACTTGTAGGAAAATATATATATAGAAACAAATACCCGTTAATTTTAAAATTAAAAACCAATATGTTTATGTGAGATAAAGCTCCATTGATGTTGCAGATGTACGTGGGCGATGGTAATCGCTTTTCATCAGGAAGCCGATGCAATGCCCTCCCCCCCCCCCATCCTTTCACGTATTCAAGGGCATTTAGGTTATTAAGTTTTCCCCAAATAATAAACAAAAATAATAATATAAATCTAAGGCTTACTCATATTATCGAATTCGAAATGATATATCTGTTCATATATCATTTAGTACCTCTTCTCTCCAAAGTCACTGTTAAGGAACATAAATCTTGTAACACATACACAGAAGGTCTCATATGAATTGTCAATAAGGTATTCGTATACCTAATTTTATTTCCTTCAAGCGAGACAAAGTAAACGGTTTCTTTTAATGCATGATAAGCGTTTTACTGATTCAATTCGCTACAACATGCTTACGCGGCGGTATATTTAGGTTGTTTACTTTTTCAATTTCAAAAGTGACTTACTTTTACATCTCCTTATTAAATTGGCTTTCAAGTAACACTACTTACTACAGATCGCCCGCGATTTCATCAATGTGTACTTAAACTTTGTCTCATGATAGCAGTTAGATTAAAAACATCCCATGCATCCATGACACTGTCTATCTGCTAAATTGAATTTAAAATCATCAAATCATTTGGGTTTATTAGTAGTGATTAAACGTCAAACATCCGAACACAAAAATAACAAATTTTATGTGAACATATTTTTTAAGTAAATTAAAGTAAGCCTGTGAGTGCCCACGGCTGAGCAAAAGCCTCCTTCTCAAATATCTGAGATGGTTTTGAAGCTGATAAGGGCCTGTCACGGTTTTACATATCCTCGAAATAATATTTTTTTTTTATTATTTCTCAGTTTAACCTGCATGAGGTTTCCTCACGATGTTTTCCTTCACCGCACACTAAATGGGAAAAATGACGACCAATGAATCACGGAAAGTGAGATTTTTACATTTGTTTCTGTAACTAGTTACTTCAATATTTTTTGAAGTAATAACTCCTAATTAACCCAGCGTGGTGAGTTTACTTATGATGGTAGATAATAAAGATATTAGGGGATATAGGGGCTAATTACCGTTATCCCAAGTTAAACACATAGTTATTAATTAACATTAATTTTAACAATGTATATGTATCGAGTATACCACAAAATATAGTATACCAAAGGCGACTAATGGTAAAAAAATATATTAGGAGATGGGCAGCAGCATCCCATGAGGAGAGGTTCAATCTTTGGGGGAGGCCTATGTTCAGCAGTGGACTTCTGATAGGCTGAAATGATGATGATACCACAAAACCCTAAGAGCAAAGTATACAACCAGTGCGTGTTGCCAGTGATGACGTATGGAACTGAGATATGGTCCTTCACTGCAGGCCGGATGAGGAAGCTCAAAATTGCTCAGGGCGCTATGGAAAGGGCTATGCTTGGAGTTTCTCTGCGCGATAGATTCTGCAATGATTATATCCGCAGCAGAACTAGAGCAACCGACAGCAAGGATAAGCAAGCTGAAGTGGCAACGAGCCGGGCATATAGCTCGCAGAACCGACAACCGTTGGATAAAAAACGTTCTCGAGTGGCAGCCACGTACAGGCAAACGGAGTGTGGGACGAACCCCCTACAAGATGGAGTGACGACCTGCGCAGTGTTGCGAGAAGTCGATGGATGCAGGTGGCTCAAGATCGAGCTTTATAGCAATCTTTGGGGAAGGCTTATGTTCAGCAGTGGGCTTGTGGTAGGCAGAAATGAATGAAGAAATGAATACAATGACACTATAAGGGTCAGAGTACCTGACTGCCATTGTTTTGCGCAACAAAGCGTGACTTCCTAAAATACAGTTCAATGCAACTAAGCTGTTATATTAGCCCTAGTTACATGCAACATATTGCTTTGAAAGCGAATTTAAATTGGAGCAGCAACGAACTTACGACCTAAATGATATTAAAGTTTCAGACTTATGTGAAGAGGTTAAAATTGGTGAAACTAAAACGTTTATATTATTTTATTTCGCTTTAAATACGACGAAGTTAAGAAATCGCCAAGCAGGAACTCTTTAAAAAATTAGATAAAGAACATTATTTAAATTTAAATGGACTTATTTAGTTATTTTTGTGTTTCTTATTTATATTTATTTATCTATCTATATATATAATAGTATATTATTATGTTTATCATGTATATTATTTCATATTTTTGTTCATTAATTTTATTATATTTTAAAATAATTCTATTAGTTAATTTTACTAAATAAATACACCTGCTACGGCCTCACCAACCTATGGGTTGACTGGCAGAGAATGCCAATAGCCATTAGACCGCCCTTTGCCACCTCAAATTATAAGGGGTGTAAGCAATAAAGTTTTATAAATAAAAAAAAAATTATAAAAAAAAATACCCAGCTAGTCCGTGGTAGTTCAAGCACATAAGTGTCAGTTTGATTCAAGATCCGAGCCAATTTTATTACAACTAACACCAGAAATTCTTAACGCGGTAGCAGTATTAAGTAGTAGATAGCAGTAAGTAAACAAAGATAGACAATGGTAGTAGTAAATAGACAAAGGTAGACAATGATAATTGTAAATAGACAAAGGTGCTAATTATTGTCAAGTGCTAATTTTAAGTGCTGAACTCCGCTTTGTACAACAGCTTGCAATAATACAAACTACTTTTACTAAGGAAGTAGTGTGAATTTCATAGACTATTACATAAATATAACAGTCAATTGTGAAATTATAAGCTAAGCTTTAGCTTATAAATATTTCACAATTGGGGTATTCATAGATTCATATGATCGAAAGGATATGATATGATTTTTAATTATTAAAAATACGCAGCCTAGGGGTTGCAGCTCACGCTTAAATTTCATAGTACGCAATTCATCTGATTTAGGGAGAGCTTTCCCTAGCAGTGGGACATTAATAGGCTACTACTTTAAACTAATTTTACTTTCTGAGAATGCATACAATTTATTTATTTATTTAGCTCGAGTTACCCAATGATTATGTGATATAAAGAATGATACTTTGCAAGTTAAAACATTTACGGCTCGGTGGTGTAGTGGCCAAGCGTTTAACTGCGGTTCCGCGGGTCTCGGGTTTGATTCAATTTGTTAAAACGGGTCTAAGTATGCAGCTTTTTTTTTATAAATTTTTTAATGTGCAACTTATGTAAACTGCCTCCGCGAAAAAAAATACTACATAGAAATTCCTGCAGAGAAAGACATCCGGCTCACCTGATGGTAAGTGATTACCGTCGCCTACGTACATCTGCAACACCAGAGGAGCTGCAGGTGTGTGGCCGATTTTTAAGGATATTTCGGGAGGAGGGAAGGGGAGAAGGAGAAGGGAGCACAAGATGCCTTTACTTTACGCCTGTATTCTGCTTGATCTGAATGATGTTCGTATGCATTTTATGGAATACTTCAATTATATTTTTACCATCTTCCAGACGTCCGAATAATTTAAAATTTTGCATACCTAGGTCGATCTAGCATCAACCATCGATGATAATACAGTAATATGCTATCATCGAGCTGGTTTGATGATGGATCTGGAAGGTGAGTAACGGAACCCTTGCTAGATCTCTCGAGTATGAGCTCATTAGTCCTGTTAATTTCACCAAATGATGAAAACCTGATGAAAGGGGAGAGGGATGGTGGGTAAAAGAGTGTATATTTTTAAAAGTTTTTTATATGGTTATGTTTTAAATCGGCCAGGAGGTATTAATATATTACATTCTTTTTTATCTAAAAAGTTAGAACAGGGAATATAACAATGAAGGCTCTGGCAGCCGTCTGATGTTGAAAATATCTCACCGGGGCCGAGGCCGTCGTGTGCGATATGACGTAAATTTATAAATAATAGAAAATAAAATATCTCAAATACCATTCTGAAGTGAATGCTTGATTAGATTCCTCGCATATGGAATCCAATGATAAGAGAAAAAAAGAATATTGGTAATGCCTTTTGCTGACTCAATTTCTATCGACATTTATGCCGCCATGTTTCCAAATGATTTTATTATCGGTTTCATGTTTGTATACTCTCGTTGTTTATTGCAATTTATTGGTATCGTTGAATATTTTTTTTAAATTCGACGTTTTACTTATTGATTAAAACAGCCATGAATAAAAAAAAATCAACAGATTTACAAGATTTGATCGAATACAGTGCCACTGCCGGAGAAAGACCACTTCCAAGGTATGGAGCCGGAAAAATGTTCTTCATTTCACATGTCCTCGGAGTGTTTATTATTATTACATAAACATGCAGGATTTCTTACATAACTTTGGAATGATAAGCGAATGCCTCATAGCCTGTACTGTACTGACTCTCTTCACCCTTCGAACTGGAAAACAGCAGTGGTTGCTATGTTGTTACGGATGAACTGCAGAAATAGGCGATGGTGGTTTCTACTCAGATGCCACTTAGGTGTAAAAGATGCCGACTACTATAAAATACGGTTTCCTCGCGATATTTTCTTTGACCGTTGAGCACACGCCCAGGTTCTCACGTGCTTTCTGCCCCGTCTCCGTGCGGAATGTGTCCCATCTCAACCCACATACATCTGCAACAACAGAGGAGCTGCAGTTGCGTTGCCGGTCTTAAATGATATTTGAGGAGGCATCGGCGGAAGGTGGAAGTGGATCACCGGTTACCTCACTTGCTCAACGAAATGTAGAAGCACAAGATGCATTAACTTCATATTTTTTATTTGCATTCTGCGTACCCGAGTCGAGCTGGTCCATTGGAGTAGTAGGAAAGCCGCCGCTTGACGGTGACATTTAAGTAAAATAATTAAACCTTCTTTTGTCTAACTTGCTTCCTCTTTGTATATTCCATGCCAGTTTTTCAGCATTTGTATATATTTTCTTTTTTTTTACAGTATTTTATAACATACTATATATAAAAGTGATTAAAAATATTGTACATTAAACATGATGCAGATAAAAGTTAATATAGGTATAAAAAAATTATAATTATTACGTTATCAGAACCGTCCAGGTTCGTTCAGATTTAAATTTTCACGGTGGTATGCTACTAAATCATTTTATTATGTTGGAACATGATCACAAAGAATTTTTTCCTGCGCAAAAATTCAACAAAGAAAAAACATTTACAAAGAGAACGCTTTCATAAATCAAAGCTCAGGCTCAATCCATTCATTGTGTTTGACAGTTGGATTGCTCTGTAATGTAACATCTTTAAAATTAACAAGATAAGATTGTTTATATTTTCAATAAACGAAAAGTATTTAAAGTGGACTATTAGAGCTACCTTAGGGAATATCTCGTATATATATTGAACGGGTTCTCCACTTGCCTGAGGGGCTCAGTAGCCGTGGCTTGGCCACCCGCTATGAACCGAAAGGAGTCTGACATAGCCAGCTTAATATTTAGTGGGGAGCTAGTCCATGGTGGCCGCTCCGAATGGGTTAGAGAAGGAAAGCCCACTTCGGACGCGGGTTGCTGAACTGTGGGGGGAAGTGTTTGCTTTTTTTCATTATTTTTGTAAAAAAGAATTTTCTCATTGATGACACCTATTTAGATAAACTTGGAACGAAAACCATTATCTTAATATAACATCGCATCCATATCGATGCAGCCGTTTTCGAGAAACAAAAGTGGTTAATAAATATTCTTGTATAGACCGTTGTTGGTTAATTTATTACATTTGGTAAGACGCGAGAATCTGATTGAATCCAAAATCACACGGCGATTTGGCAACGTTGAGTCTAGTCCAATGGAAATTCGTAATCTCTGTTTTCCCCTATACCCCCTGCTTCTCTGCTTAGGAGTCTGTTTTCATTTTTTTACATACTAAGCAGCTATTTGTTTAGGAATTTCACATCTGCACGTGTACTGAAAATTACGCGGTTTTTTTAAAGCGATTAAAAGTTCAATGGTAGCAGTGGGTACTGTATCCAGATTTATAGTACGCTGGATAAGACATATGTATGTGTTTGTGTGTGAGAAATACGAGCATTTGCAATCTTATGCGTTGTGACCATAATTTCTGACAGAAGTATTTAACGTCCTAAATTTTTTTAATCTTTTTTAATCTATATCCTTGTGCTATTTATGAATTAAGGCATAGAAATGTTTTCATTCAAATTTTTGGATTGAATAAGTTTAATACATACATTTTATCATAATTCCAAGCCTGTTTGACTTTCGTATTTTAATGATGGAATAATTTTTACCAATGTAGAATGATTAGCGAGTAAAGCTTTTCTTCAAACGTTAATAGTTTTTTTAAGATTCAATCATTAAATTTTTTTTTTGGATTAAATTGTATATTATGTTAACGATTTTTATCGGATGAGTCTAATTTATTACATAATTAAATTATATATGTATAATTGAAGCTTAAAACTCCTAATTGCACTGTGTAGTAATTAGCAATAGTAATCAGTTCACCTCTCGTCCCTTTCCATAACCCCCTCCTCCCTCCCTCCCACCTCCGAAATATCCTTAAAGGCCGGCAACGCACCTGCAGCACTTCTGGTGTTGCAGATGGACGTGGGCGACGGTAATCACTTACCATCAGGTGAACCGCTTATTCGGAAGCAGTCTCGGGATTCGAACCCGGGTTCTCTGGAACTAGAGCGAACGGCAAACGGTTTGAACGGTCCTAAATGAACTCTGATACCCTAAATATTCCAGTATTTTGTTATACGGTCGTAAGAGATTTGTTATATTTTAATTTCGGCAAAATTGCACGCAGTTTAATGCAATGCAGTCTGTTTGCATGTAATCTATAACGTAGAAAACTTTTGAACTGCTGCAGGAAATTTATGCGAGATCCTCTGCAGGTGTTCGATTAAATGCCGCGCCTAGTCGATGTAAATTGTATGTATGAATATTTATAGCGGATTATTTTCCGATGTTACACAAAATTCCCAGTCGAAGTGTCCATTAGTGATTTTAAAAGTATCCAAACTCAAAAAAAAAAAATATTTCAGATTAAACTGATAGCCAGAAATGAATGGCATGACATGACATGAATCTTTTCCTCCCCGTCTGTCTCTTTCTTATCCGTCAGAGGAGCCTCATTACGAAAAGTCGTTACTATTTTATTCTAATCTATAATATTATGAAATTGGAAAAAAACTGTGTGTTCTGATCATTAAAGATATTTAACAAAAACCTTTTGGGATATCTTTTACGCCTAATTGAAGGAAGATTCAAATTTTGACTCCTAATATATTGAAACTAACTAACAAACTTCATTCAGCAGCAAAGAATGTAAGAAAAATAAAATAAATAAAGACGTGATTAAAGTCGAAATATATTCGTCAATTTTAAGTATTTCTATAGCATAATGGCATACGGTTTTTTTTAGATAGTTTTTTAGGTAGTCGAGTTAGATGCAAAAAGAGAGCTCAAGAGATCGGCTTTCTCTTTTACAGTATGGGCCAGCGAATCGTCCTCCTTGTGCAGAGAGGGGAGAGATCGCTGACAGCAATTGCCCTGGATAGCCTTGGCAAAGAGACCAGAATACGCGGGTACCCGAAGGGAGGCGAACTAGTTTCTCGCCAATTCTGCCAATGTGCTTTGACTTTGCCGCAGCGATAACTCTTTTGAAGGACCTGGAGGCAGAGTTGCACTGGTTTTTGCATCCCGGGACGCCGATGCATCGGCCCAGTCCTGGTAACATTTCCGCTATGGGCGTGTCGCTGTTTTTCTGGTGCGACCAAACTAAGGATTTACCTCTGACAAGTACTGCAGAGAATGGAATAAAAAGTTCCATTCCCTGAAGTACCACATTGGTGACAGAATCAGCAACGGTGTTGGGACCATCCAGCGAGAAGCAAACCTGCCTCTAAGGGAAGGGAGCAAAGAAAGGGATCGGCGCGGTATGGGCACCACAATTCGGATCAGACAGTGGCCGACGAGCCAAGATGGGCATCGACAGAGACCAAATATCTGGGTTCGAGGTCACCAAAAGGTTCAACAGGGAAGGTGTATGGCCCTCCACGTCTGGAATCTGCGACGGCAAGGTTACCAGTTCCGTCAGGCCATATGCTAATGCAAAGTCATAAACAGATCTCCCTGCATGATAAAATCGCGAAGAATCACTATCACTGCGGATGGGATCTGTTGTAGCACAGAATCTGAAGCCATTTGGACGTGGTCGATGAGGTGGTCAGTTACGGTATTACTGCTGTAGGACCTGTAAAGGCACGCATAGACGCGCAGATGGTCGTCGCTGTCGATGCGCAGCCAAAGGCTGGATAGGTCCACACCTTCAAGACTGCCGAGGCGTCGAGAACAGATATCCTCTCTGACGTACACACAAACTCCCCCTCGAGGCACAAAGGAGTGTTCTAGTTTGTACCCCGGGTAATGGAGATAGGGGGTATCAGCCGGAGAAGATATCTGAGCCTCGGTAAGAAAATGCAAGGACGACTTCGCCGTCTCTAGTTGGAAGTGAACGGCGCTAAGGTTCGAGTGGAGTCCCCTGATATTGCAGAAATCCACGGCGAGCGAGGTAGGGGGTGCCATAGTTTTCTTGCTACGTTTGCCTCGAGTAGGATAGATAGAGAGCGGAATTTTGCCCCCTCCCAGAATACGCGGGCAGACTGAGTATCCACGATTAGGTAGCGTAGGAAAGCCTGAACGTGGACGCTCAGTGAGGGATTCTCCAGAACCGTTGGTACTGGCACCCTCCTGGGGTAGCTCAAAATTAGTTACCTCACACGCCGAACGAAACGCAGAAGTGCAAGATGCCTGTACTTCACGCCGGTATTATGCGAGGCCGTGGTACCAAACCGGTCGTGCCGGCCCATTTGCAGGCCCAGCAGCAGCAAAAGCCGCCGATTGGATCTACCACGTATAGAAAACTAGAATCAACTACCTCTTTATGACTGGTTCTATGCAGCTGGTTAAATGTCGAAGGGTATACGCTACAGAGATAGAGGCCTACAACACAGAGTAAGGTAACTTAAGCTATTAAGTAATTAAGTGTAGATAAGCCGCCGTACTTACGCAATTACATTTGCATCCAACAGACGAGCGATTACTTAACCATAAATGTTCATAGTTTGTACTGTGGATCTATTGAATTCAGAAATGACGAAATATTTAATATAATATGTTGATATTATCTATGCTTGGTAGATTTAATATAAAACTTCAAACCACTTAAGTTTTTTTTTAAGAGAGGCTAGTTTTTTTGGTATAGTTAGAATTTGTACAGTTTTCCTAGAATGAAATAATGTGTGATTGTTAAATAACTCCACACATTAGGGTGAACTTATGTTATACTTTTATCTTATTTATATTTATTTATCTATGTACATATATAATAACATATTGTTATGAATAGAATGATCATAAGTTTTTTCTTTATTGGAAATTTTCGTAAAATTTTAAGAAAATTAAGACCCCCAGAGATAAGGCTTATTAATCATAAAAGGTTCTTAGCTATCTGCAGAAATAAGCGATTATATATAGGACTACTAATTGCTTATACCGTATATGGTAAAGCCAAGCTGCAGCTTTTGCTGCTGCTCGAATGGGGCGGCTCGATCGGGTTGGTAGCAGCAGCTTGCAGATGTATGTGGGCGACGCAACACCAGTGGTTCTGCAGGTGCGTTGCCGGTCTTTAAGGATATTTGGGAGATGGGAGGGAAGAGGAGAGGAATAGGGACGGGGATGTGGGCCTCCGGTTACCTCACTCGCAGAACGAAACGCAGAAGTACAAGATGCCTCTACTTCACGCCGGTATTATGCGCGGCCGTGGTATCAATCCGGTCGAGGCGGCCCATTCGAGCAGCGGCAAAAGCTGACGTTTGGCTCTACCACGAACGTGGTATATAAAATGACAGTTATGACCTCATAATTGTCATTTTATATTTATACATATTTATTTTATTTAACTATAGTTGTTTTAAAACAATTTTTGACCAATTATTTAGTAACAAGGGTGCGTTTTTGAGTTCGCGGAATGGCGGGGTTAGGGAGGAATAAGCACCCTCGTTAAGTTAAGCTTAACGTGTTCAATGACTCATTATTAGTATAATAATATTTGTCACAATTGTATCATTAGTTTTGAACTATTGACGACTAAGCAACTCAATTCGGAAGAAAGTTCGGAAAATGGAGAAGATCGAGTATCGCGTTTCTTACCGGGCAAGGAAAATCTGTTCAAATCATACTGGAGGAGATGTCAACGTGTTAAGGGGCTCTTGCCCTGGGACGACCATTGGTATACAAGTACTCGTAATAAATGCTCCTGCTACTGATATCTCCCTACCTCACGGGATACATGGGATACAGCGAATGCTGTCAGGAATTAAGGTGTAAACAAAAAGTTTTTAAATAAATAAGCTTAATCAGCTATGATCGAGGAACAATGTAAACTATAGATCGACAAAGGCACACTATGTACGTGAAAAGATTGTAACAAATTTCGTCTGAATTATATAGGAGAAGGTAATTTCCCAAAAACGGGCAGAGCTAAAAAAAAACGTAAAGTTTTTACGGCATAGGGGACCTGCTATTTACTTTTACAAAATGAATATAAAACCGGACGCAAGTGTAAGCACTTAAACGCGCCTTTGAAATTATACCAACCTTCAAAGCAATAGAAATAAAACAGGGAGACTGAGTTCTAATTTTAACATATTATATAATAATGTGTAGCTTGTTAATATCTTTTAGATGCTCTCCCAAGCTATTGATAGTATAAAACAAAGCCGCAATTCGCGATTATCTGTGAATTCGCTTATGGCTTCTGAACTGCAGGTCTTCATTTTCATTTAGAACATCTTACGAGGAGCGTTAATATACAGCATTCACTTTGTAACCTATTAAAACAGAGAATTATCGACGTTTCGTAAATAATTTTGAAGGCGCTTACAAAACCATACTATACGTTGACTAAACCATACGAGTGACGGTATATTATTGTATCAACTATTAGTAACCAACTTGTAGTAACCTATAGCTAAAATATGATTTTAGTATAATTTTACTCACGGGTAAACTGAGAAGTCAGACATTAAACGTTAAAACTAATCCATGTCATTCATTAATTACAACACGTTACCGAAGCGCGGCGCAAATTAATTATGCGGAGAAGTACTCGTATATATAATACTTTGTCTATTTCTCTAAGAATCTTCTCTTTCTCCAAAACTTCTCCCGCTTATTATGAGTTTTTATTAAAATGTATTAAAAATATGTTTTATTTGGCTTAATATAACGTCCTAAGTAGAATAAAAATTAATGTACAGTTTTTGTATTGTTTGTAAAACCGTTTCCCTGTTAAAGACCGAATGAATGAAGCATTTAAACGTATTTATGAATACGTAAGCAGACGAAAGCGTTAACACTTATTCATACTTTCAAGAACTTCGCTAAAAATTCATCGAGGTGTAAAAAAAACGGCCCGAATTTTTCAAAATATAACGCAAATATTTAAAGAAGTGTCAGTTTGTAATTTATTTACGTATGCTATAAAAATTACGTTTACTGTTTTTTTATCATGCTTGTGCATCAATGTCTAAATCGGATTTTTTTCCCCTTTTGGAATAAACCTAACAGCCAATGGAAATATTGATGACATTTGGAATAATGTAGCTTCCGAAAATTAAAAAAAAAAAAATTTAATTCGTCCAGTTCTTTCGGAGATCACTCCACGCGAACAAACTCAGACTTTCTCAATAAAAAGAACACAATCCTTAAAAAAATGCAAAAGACAAACATTAACATGAAAACACGTACAAAAGTGTAACATTTCTTGTTAGGTTTGTAATGGACGCTTTTACGAGATATGAGGGGTCGGCGCTTAGGGGACTTTAAAGTAAATGCACACTTATGCCAAATTGCCATAATGGCTTTGCAGAGAACAGCACCTCCGTGTTATCTCGAGGGTTCAAATGCAGTTTATGAATTCACAAAGTATAAATTTTTCTTGGGACGTATATTCCAAATTGTTTTATAGACGTCTACGAGATTAAATTGCAGTGCACTGTGCATTTGTTTTTGTCGAAATATAAGGATTTTTATACAAAATTTTTTGTTCTTTTAGCTTACCTGACTGCTTAGGTGTGAGCCGTGGGTCGGAATCTCATATGGATCGTACGTGGTATCGATGTAATCTACCACGTGCTTTCCACCCTTGGGTAAAAGGCGACTAAGGTAAAAGCCTTCAAAATTGCTATGGCTGCCGACAGATGGCGTGGTAATATACAAGACTATAATTAAGCAGATCGATGACGAGCAGCAGCGTCTGAAGTGTCAGGTACTGTGATCATCAATACGCTGGTCGAGCGTGACAATTATGGCTCATCCTCTTCGTAGGAGAGGCCTATGTCCTGCGATGGACTATTTACAGTCTGTGAAGGTAAGGTAAGGTAAGGTAAGGAAAAACGAATGAATTAATGATTATAATTTAAAATACCAATTTGTATAGTCCCGCGACCGGTGCTAAAACATTTCACTATTAATAGTCGATCATTACAATAATTGATTATTGATGTAATGTTTGATTAAAACGTATCAATCAATTGTTATTCATATTGAATAAGTAGCCGATGGTTATCGTAGTCTTTCATTCAATTATCAATATTTGCCACCGAATCTAGAGAGAGGATGATTTACCTCCCAGTCACTGGTTGCTTGGTCGAATATTACAAGCACATCCAAGCCCGGAGAACTCCTCTCTCTGGTCACATTAAACAACCAAAAACTTTGTTATAAAACTGACAACATCACTATTATGTGTACTGTCTGTATCAATTTAATGGTTCAACATGAAGATAGTTAATTGTATAATTTTTTAGTTTTAAATTGTTGGAAATTTGTTATACTTGTAGGAAAATTAATGGTAGTACAGTGGTGCTGTAAAAGTAGTTTTTGGTGCTTAAGTTTAGTTCATGGTAGTGAACGTTGAGTTGAGACGACTTAAAAATTTGTCAACTATTGGGTATGCCTCCTTCTCAAATATCGGAGTGGCTTTTTGGAGCCATGAAGGCCTCGCCACGCTGCTCCGGTGCGGGTTGGCAGGCTTCACATATCCTATAAATAATACTTTTTTCATTATTTCTCTCACATGCAGGTTTCCTCACGATATTTTACTTCACCACCGAGCACGTGGTAAATTGTTATTAACAATTTTAGTGGTACCGCCATCGGGGGTCCAACCCAGGTCACTCGCGCTCTAAGAAAAATATTTGTAAAATCCCATGGGGAATTCATGCCAAAGTTGAGAGCTTATTATTACTTACATTATATTATTATTATAACGAAAAATAGATACTTATAACAGGAAAAGATAGGCTAGCGTAGCTTAGCATATATATCGTAGCGTATAGCGTAGACCATCTCCAAAGTTATAGATCTCCAGGAGTGCAAATGGCCTGTGGCGGTTGGAAAGCTTATTCCGCCTTGCAGTTTTAAATTTTTCTACAGAGCTTTTATAATCTGCTATAGTATAGCAACGAACTTGTGAAAGAATTTTAAACGTTCCGTAGGTATTCAAATTGAAACGTTAAATTCTAATTGTAGTATTATTTTTAACAGATACAGGGAGAAAAACTTAAAGGAAAAAAGTCTCTGAATGTCCCACTACTAGACAATTCAGACCATTGTTAATGTTAGTAACAGTTTTGATTTGATTCTGGACGGGACTGTCAAATCTTACAGATATCACCTATAGGATGCCGTTGCTGCTGCTTCGCAACCCCTGCGGCAGTGGGGCTGTTTTCTTTCGAATAATCGCCTGGAAGACGATCATTAAATCGATGTAAGTTCGATTGTCTTTCCAACTCGATAAAATAAAAACCGTAATGTCTGCCTACACCTATCGGCAGCAGACGCGAGTAGATATATGTATGTTGAGTACATAGTAACATTGTTCTCCTTCATAGAATTAATAATTATATACTCTACCAAAGAACGGCATATAGGAAATATCCTGCATAATACAAGGAGTATCCTCGTGGGAAATAAAGGACAAATCGCATGATTCGCTCGGGTTCATTAACTTCTTTTACAATTGAATATAACATTTAATTTATATCAGCAACGCGTTAAATTATAATTAAGTATTATTAATGTATTTGTCTTTTACCTACGCTGTGCAAATTAAGTTAATTTTCTAATGAGTAATTAGTACATAATACTCGATATATGTTTCGTTACATTTAATTTTAACAACGTCCTAATATTTTACATATATATTTAATATTTAAAAAAAAACAGATAAACGAAAACTGTAATCAAATGTTTATTTTTTTTGGCAAAGGCGGCAAACGAGCAAGCTGTTCACCTGATGGTAAGTGATTACCGTCGCCCACGTACATCTCCAACAACAGAGGTACTGTAGGTGCATTGCTAGCCTGTAAGGGTATTTGGGAGAAGGGAGGGAAGCAGAGAGAATAGAGGAGGAAGAGGATGAAGAGGGAGATGGGGAGGCCTTATCCTCACTCACCGAACGAAACACAGAGGCACAAGATGCCGTGGAACCAACCCGGTTAAGCCGGCCCATTCTAGCAGCAGCAAAAGTCGATGCTTCCCTTACCCATGTATTAAATGTCTGACTCTGATCCCTATAGCACAGGTGGCATTTCACACAATATAATTCATATTCATAGAGATCTGTTCAGTCACGAAAGACAGAGTATGTACTTGTTAGTTAGTTATTATTATATGCTGTTATTATAAACTGTTACATTACTGGTGACTAAAAAGTATGCATTGTAGATACTTTTCACTTTTTATTACTATCGACCGACGTTGAGCCGTGGAAGACAATATTCGACGAAACAATTATATGCCTTGCAAGTTATTATTCCGCTCGGGAATCCAGCTCGAATCGCGTAGCACCGAAGCTGATCGCTTCGGCTTCTGCATCACCGGTGCCGTTAAATCAACTTGTGCGTTGCGCAGATATACTCTATCTCTCGGATTTGTACTCCGGATATTCGGATTCATAATTTTACAGGCTAGT
Organism: Bhutanitis thaidina; assembly: GCA_029286595.1. Lineage (NCBI taxonomy): Eukaryota > Metazoa > Arthropoda > Insecta > Lepidoptera > Papilionidae > Bhutanitis > Bhutanitis thaidina. Next base: position 8,718,252 of record JAGSMS010000028.1, on the reverse strand, counting down.
AAGCCAAGTGGGCGATATCACGAGCACTACAAACACAACCCAGAGATGTGAGATGATGAGATGACCTTGTACCTTCCTGTAATGGCTATCGTATCATCATCATCATCATAGTATCAAAGACTTCCTTGTAGCTGTCGGAAGTAAAGAATAGGCCCAATCCGCTGTCTGACCATGGGTGCTATGAGAATCTGTCGTGCCGTGGGTCGTGAAAATCGAGCGAGGGAAATGTGTTACATTAGAGAGGCAGCAGTATATTCCTGCATTACACCGTAAAATAAAAACTGTAATTGCCACAGCCCGCTTGCCAGACGTGGCAACTATGGAACCCCCCCCCCCCCACACCACCATGCCACTGCTCCTATGATGAAAGAAAAAACAATAGAATTCTAAAATAAAATGGAAAGGTTAAAGCTCCTACAAAAGTGTAATTTAAACGTTTTCTCTCAAATTTATCGAATATACAAATAGATGCTACTCGTATATTGACAATAGACCGAGTGCAACTCTTCAACAACTGTACATTTATTCAATTGCGATGCAAAATGAACTCTTTTTCTTCGTGTCTAAAGTGCTCATTGTCTTAATTACCGATTTTATTAAAAATATCTCTCCACTACATATCAGCGATGCCCCAGTAATGTTGACATGTTCTCAAAATGCATCTCACTTACTTATTCAAGAATTCCCTTTATAAAGACAAATTAAGTTTCAATTGGACGTTTATGTGTAGTTTTTTTTTATATGTGAGAAAGGTGGCAACCTTGCAAGGGGCTCACCTGATGGTAAGTTATTACCCACGCCTACGTACATCAGAGGAGCTGCAAGTGCCTAGTTAACCTTAAGAATATTTCGGGAAAAGTGAAGAGGTGAGGGAGAGGGCAGTGGGCCTCCGGTTACTTCACTCCTCAAACGAAACGCAGAAGCACAAGATGGTACCAGGGCACGCAGAATACCGGTATGAAGTAAAGTCACCACCACGATCGAGCCAATCGTGCAGCAGCAAAAGCCACCGCCAGGCTCTACCGATACAATTTGTACAAATTGCATAATTTAAATAGAATTCACAAGAGTTTCTGTACGTTACGTATTTCTAATTTACTTAACTTTAATGTTAGAAATGGTGGTTAGGAGATCTGCCTTCGATTCAGGAGAAGGAGGAGAGCTTCGAGTGCAGTGCGACCTCGATGTGAGATGCGCACCAACGAGATTTTTCGAAACCTTTATACGATTTGTTTCGGTGGTATAGTCACTTACACAGTTACAAGACTCACCATCTGTCACGTAAGCTCTGTCCTCAGTGACCACGGGTGCTGTAAAGCACCAGAAATGCCGGGATTTAAAAAAGCTTATTAAACGTGATAAAATTCGTAAATAATTGTTATCTCATTCAAATGTTATTTCATATTTTTAATGATACTGTCGATTAAAGCGGGGGAATTGAGATTGGAAGTCATAAAGGCGTGCAGACCGACCGGAACCCTGCTGGAGCTTCCATCAGATCGGTATCGAGCAGACGCCGCGAGCAGCTTCATTTCCGGTTGCTTTTTTGAATTTCGAATTTCTGTATTTAGGTCAGTTCGTTGTTTTTTATTATTTAACTCCAACCGATTGAGTGGAGTTTTCAATATCTTTACTATTCTGCAATCGGTGAAAGTAAAGTAAAGTAACAGCCTGTATGAGCCCACCGCTGGGCAAAGGCCTCCTTCTCAAATACTAGTACCATAGAGGGTTTAGCTTGCTTCACATATCCTCGAAACCATATTTTTATTATTTCTCAGACATGCAGGTTTCCTCACAATGTTTTCCTTCACTGCAATCGGCCTTTGGCTGGAAATAGGTCAAGCATAAATTTTCCGTGGATCCAGTAGCCGCGGCTTCGTCAACCGCGGTGAAAGAGAGGGGTAACTGCATGTTCGGTCTGACGCAGTGGGCTGGCCCGTGGCGGCCACTCGTGCTCACTTCGAATGCGCATTTGCGGATTCTCCTCCAGGATTGACATTCACCGTCCTCCGTACCTGATATGTACTAATAAGGCCTACTCTCCTTATTACAGGCCCTCTCATTTTTACAAAAAATAACACGGCATTGTCGTAATTTTATGAAAAAAGAAAAATATGTTTCATTTTATAATACAATTTTAGTTTTATAGCAAGACCAAGCTTAGGTTTAAAGATTATATTAAAAAGTTTTTACAACAAAACTTCATCCATCCCTCATCGTCCACCCTTCAATAGACCATAAACCTAGAATGTAGTACGCGAGGCTCGCCGGGTCTGATTTTTACATCACGTTAACGTTGGGTTTACGGTCAATAAATGTACAGCAAAACGGTGGACGATATCTGACAGGTATCTTGTTAAATTGATCGATTCTTTCAATAACTTACATTAGATCCTATACCTAATATATTATAATAATTGTCATTTGTTATAAATTGTAGACAAGGAAAAGTTTGGAATTGTTGTATGTTTGTAGAAAATAATCTTACAAAGAGCTAAAACGATTACAAAAAAATTTTTCCTCCATTGTTATGCTCCATTATTTCCAAATCTTTCACCCATGCGAACCAGGGGCAGAAAGCTAGTAGTGTAGACGAGTAAAAGTGTTGATCAACTGACTTCCGTCCTATTTGTTTGCAGCTGACTATGAGCTGCAGTAGCTACTTACGGTCAGGTCGACTATTGACTCCTTTTTCACACCAATGCAATAAAAAAAAATCTTCACCGATAAATCGTGTTTGTAAATTTATCTTACAACTATTAATGTTTTTAGTTATTTCGTAATGTGATAAAATCTGTATTTAGATTTGATTTAGTAGTTTAGATAATAAATCTGCATGTTTTTACTAATACGCTTTCTTGTCTGTCTGTCGGTAACATAACTCGGAATTGGACGACAATACAATATTAATTAGTATTGTATGTCTGTTAGATCGTTTGTGCATTACATCTTGCAGCTTTGTAATTGCCCTGGTTAATGGTATCCTTCTTTAATACACAGACAGATAGGCCATTCGTATTCTTAATTCTCTTATGGTTGCAGATAATATGAATAAGATTGTGTTGGTTCATATTATTTTAATGAAATGAAAGAAAGAATAGTAAGTACTCTATTCATTGCCACAACTCGAGTAACACATAATAAAACTTAATTAACATAACACAAAAAAGGTAATTTGTTGAGTTGAAAAAAAAAGTAAACTACTAGCCTATAAGTGCCCACTGCTGGGCAAAGACCTCCACCTCCTACTCAAATACGAGTATCAGAGAGGGTTTAGGAGCCGGGATGGGCCCGCCACGCTGCTCCAGCTCGGATTGGCGGGCTTCACATATCCTCGAAATAATATTTTTATTATTTCTCAGACATGCAGGTTTCCTCACGATATTTTCCGCTGACCACGTGGAAAATACAGCACCTAAAATTGCTATAAACAATTTTAGCGGTGCATGAACCGGGGATCGAACCCAGGTCACTCGCGCTCTATGAAACTAAAGTGAGCGTCCTGATCACTAGGCTACCACGGCTCTACTAGCATCATGTATAATCTTATACTAATGCTAAATGAATAACTACAGCGCTGGTATTCTGTCGGCCACATGAAAGTTACTTACTTACTTTAAAAATTATAATAGGTTATTAACACAACTTCAAGTGTAGTTGACATAATTAAAAAGCATCTGCTGGAACCAGATCCGTATTTCTGCATTAAACTAAAAATTATATTGTACATACACTTGCTTCTTTTTTTATTAGTCTGTTAATTGATAGTTTTTTTTTATGGGAAAGGCGAAAAACGATTAACCGATTCACCTGATCTGATTAACGTCGCCCACGTATATCTGCTCCACCAGAGGAGCTGCAAGTGCGTTGCCCGGCCTTTGAGGGTATTTGTGAGATGGGAGAGAGGGTAAGGAGGGATGTGAGGGATGGGGAAAGGGGAGTGGGCCTTCGGTTACCTCACTCACCGAACGAAACGCAGAAGCACAAGATGGCTCGATTTCATGCCGGTGTCTGCTCGCACTTAAAACCATCATTGGTCTGTGTATATTTTAGAGTGTTGAAATTTGTACGTGGTAGAGACAAGAGGCAGCGTTTGCTACTGCTCGAATGGGCCGGCTCGACCGGGTAGGTACCACTGCCTCATAGAGTACCGATCGTTTTACGCCCCTTCCATCTTACTCATTATCATCTTCATCTTCCTCCCCCATCCCAAAATACTCATAAAGGCCAGCAATGGACCTGCAGCTCCTCTGGCCTTGCAGATGTACGTAAAAGTGGGCGTCGGTAATCGTTCACTCATAGGTTTACCGCCTGTAGTATGCCCCTTTCCCATGGATTGTTAAAACATTAGGTAGTTGCGTATAAGTTTAACTGATATTTACATTTATGAGCTGTTTACTACAGAATCCCTGTACTGTATTTACAAATTACCTGTAATTATATTTACTATGTATAATTATGTGTATGTTAATTAACGTATTGGACCTCTTCCCACAGCAGAATATTATTAGTCTTATGGGTATAATTAAATTCTTGCTGGACTATTTTTCTTCGTCGCACCTAATATTACCTAGCCTGGTGGTACTCCCCCGCTGGAGCAGCGTAGTGGGCCCTTTTGGGGTCAAAAACCCTCTCAGATAATCGTATTTGAGAAGGAGACCTTTGCCTAGCAGTGGGCACTTACAGGCTGCTACTTTTACCTCAGTCACGGATGTTTATTTAATATATAATGTTATAATGACACAAGGAATTCTAGTTCAAGACCCGATGACATGTGATTATAAAAAAAAAGTTTATTATCGATTTAATATAATCTTAATGCTTTCATTTTGAAACGGTGAAATAAATAAATACTCTCGTATATGAAACACACACACATGCACCCGTGTATGGCAGTACCCACACATACTCGTGGGCCCAGCGTAAAATATTTAATGGCGAAATATGGAAATGACGTGTAGCGAGTGGCGTATTCAAACGAATGTCAAATGTGAATTCTTAAATTATTCATGTAATAATTCCTAGTTTATTTTCTGCGACAGAATTCATTTTTGTATGAGAATGAATTTAAAGTTTTAGACAATTAGGACTTACGTGTGCCTATTGTGAATCGTTGAACTTTTTCGTGTCTATTTAATTATAATTTAAGATATGAAAATGAAAAAGCGGTCAAAGCCAGGGAATGTGAACTTTGTAGTAATAATTAAAAACTCCTATTCAGGAAACCGACGGTATATTTTAGTGTTGATAAAACTTTATAGAGCAACAACATCAATCGTGTATACAACAAAAACGTAGAATTAAAAGCAATACAAACTATAAACTCTGACTTGTAAATGTCGTATATTCTTGCTACAAATGTGTGTAGGTGTCCACTGCCGAGCAAAGGCCTCCTTCTCAAATATCTGAGAAGGTTTTGGAGCCGGGTTCTGACGTTCAGAAGAAATGTGAAAGGAAACATTTCATTTGGACTGGACTATCCCCTAGTTACGTTTCTATGTAATGTTCTACATCAAGAAGGGCGGATATGTAATTGTTTCTTTAATTTAAATGAATGGTTTTGTATAATATAATGATGTAATATTAAATGTTATTACATATTATTAATTAATATTGATTGTACGTTCGAAATTCTCGAACAGTCGATTCCTATACTTTTGTAACTTGCAACATCAATGGAGACATTTATGGCAATAAATGACGATCTTTTCTTATCTTTTAATACATATATATTCTTTAAATAAGCTCTAACAAGCTAGTCTGTCCGAATCTCTGCTCACCCCAGTATTGAGATCTAGAGATTAATTTTAGTCGTTTCAAACTTCTTTTCACTTAAGCTTATTTGGTACAACGATTTTGTTTTTTATTGGAAAAGACGGCAAATGAGCAACCGTCTTAGCTAATGGTAAATTATTGGCAACACAAAAGGTGTTAGGTTATAAGGAGCGGCAGGTGCGACCTTAAAGGACATTTCGGGAGGGGAGAACTGGGAAGGGGAGAGGAAGAGGGGAGTGGGCCTCCGGTTACCTCGCTCACCAAATGGAACGCATAAGCACGAGATGCCTCTACATCACGCCGGTATTCTGTGAGGCCGCGGTAGCCGCCGCTTGGTTCTACCACGTACACAACGTCACAGATGATAAACCTGACGCTATCTTAGTGATCAATCCAACGGAGCAAATACAGATTCTCCATAGTTTTTAATAATCAATTCAATTCAAACTTCTTAAATAAACCAAAAAAAAAAAAACAAAACGATGCTCCTTACTTAGGACTACATTCTTTGCTTTAAACAAATAGCCATCACCTACGAATGTCTCGCGTATCTCGACGAATACAAGTAAATTATACGGTAAGAAAACATTTAATTTAAAGTGAGTTGCTTCATGGTAATTGTATTAGAATTTCAGTAAAATAGAATATTAAATGAAATAGAAATGAGATAAACTTTAAGGCCGCGTTTTTACAATGAAAGCGGGAAGAGGAGCGATAGCGAGGAGATGGCGAGAGCGGATCGATTATTCAGTACGCATGTATATTGTATTTTAGTTTTGCGTAACTATAAAATGAATCATATCTGCTACTACATCCCTTCTATTAAGATTCAGTTTCCTTTTTAAGTTATATAGGTGTGCGCTATCTTTCTCCCTCAATATGCCATAGGAAATTTTATGAAGCAACTTCAATTCTTCGTTGGCTCTATATCGTACGAATATAATCACACCTCTACGGTATAGTAATTTCGAACGGTATACCTGCTGCCGTTGAGGAATTGCCAAGTTCTCTCCGCTCCACCCATAGGTGGTGGGGCCATTGTCCCGCCACCGCCCCGATATCGTTCCGCTGACCGCTGATCTCGTGAACGCGGCCTTACCGAAGTGCATTTCATGCACTATTAGCGGAACGCCCCAGCTGACAGAAAGTTACAGAAAATTTTTTTAAATAAAATTCTTTTAACAAATTTTTTACTCCGTATTCCTACAAAATACTATAGTAAACGTAGACAGTAGTTATCGGGAACTATGTGTATATCTAACGATAAAATAATTCGTTTAAAAGTTTTTTTTTTTTCAGTACATTAAAGTAATAATTATTTGACCATAATTGGATCAAATATAAAATTTCCATTAGGACACCATTTTTTTTTGGAATCGAACATACCCTTTAGCCATTTAAAGTGCCCAACGAACTCATAGCTCTCCAAGAAATGTAAATAAATGAGCTCTCGATTGTAGACCATTGGGGTGGTGATAGGTCTGTCATCGTCTTAGTATCCAGTACCAGTGATATTTCTCTAACGGCTTTGTTCGAGGCCGAGCTCTCGGTCGAAGCCGCCTTGATTTTGACAAGTATAATCGAGGCTGTGGACGAAGCGATCGTTGTATGACAGGCCGTCTGCGCTTACTGACTGACTTCGCTGACTTAGCGAATACCTTCTTTCATATAAGAATTGTCAACCTTGCATAGTTCCATCAGAAGCCTTTAAATTCTCGTGGCGCTAGTGCTGCGAAGTGTTCAGTGAAGACGGAAATGTAACTCGAGCGTAGAGATGGAGATTGTGTAGTTTAGAGAATCGAAAGGTAGTTTACCGATACAAATTATACATAAGCAAGAGATAGCTAGAGAAATACAGCTTTGACAAATTAGATGGAGCGATATTAGGGCAACAAAATGCTTTTTAAGACGTTGAAAAAGTAGGAAGAAGCTCTGTAAGATATGAACGAACCGCCACGCCATTTAGTATAAATAGCTGTAAAAAATTACGGATTTTTTTTTAAAATGTTATCATGCTTAGATTTACTATTCAAAAACGGATTCATAGATACAAAAATTAATATATTACATGCCATTACTAATTTACATTCGAACGTTGAAATCAGTTTCGAGAAGTAATTTATTTTGACGAAAAACTAATAATATAAAATAAAAATTATATTGGCTTCTTCAGGGTAGTGGAAAAAAAACCTCTTAGGGATTTTATAGAAACAGAAGACACTTTTTTTTCGTATATTTATCATAAATCGCATGGGTTCAGAAGAAAATATATTACAAATAGTCTAAATAGCACTATTATTGAACTATCTCATTTCATTGTCTGGACAAGGGTAGTGGAAGATTTTTATTTATTATGTAGAATATACTATATCGATATAGATACTGTCACCGAACGTTGAAATCAGTTATGAGAAAAAATATATATTTGACAATCAGTAAGAAAAGAAAAAAAAATTGAAATAAAACTCGTTCATAAATAAACACAGTTAATAATTATACATGATAAGTTTAAAGACTATATCATTTCGTTATCGAAATAAGGGTAGTGGAATAAAATCGACCAAGGTTTTCATATGTATAAAAGACAATATTTATCAAGTATGATGCTTAATATTTCTAAGTGGCTTATAAGCAGTATCTACATAAATACGATGTAACGGAATTAATTTAGTATATAACAACGTGAATAATACATCTATGTGTATAAATAGTGGCTGTGATTATGTGAGATAAAAACGCAAACAGAAAATGGCTTTTAGTCGTTTATTGGAAACACGTACATGCGCTGTAACAAAAGAGCAATAGGAAATGTCTTGGACTCGTAACTGAAAATTTCATCTCAGCAGTCGAGCAAAGAATGTGGAGGCAATCTCTGGTAGTTGCTTTCACACCACCGCCCGAGGCATTTTGTCATTTACGTTCCACGGTGTATATAATGATGGTTCTACACTCCCGACACTTTATGTTATTTCATTGAAAAATGCTTTTCGCATCGTGAGTGGAGAATTATAATTCTAAATTCTCCAAGCGTCAATGGTTTTTAAGTTAAATCTGTTCTTTACATTTTTTTATGTCTCATAAACGCAGGCGATAATTGTAATTACAATTTAAGAGGTGCCGACACCAGTATCGGACCCAAGTCACACGCGTATTATGAAATTAAATCGTGCCACTGTACCGGTGTATAAATAGCCTTATAATATTTAATAGACCGCAATTGTCTTTTATTTATAGCAGTTGGTTTAATGTTCTCAATAAAATTCTTTACACGGAGTGGGCTGTTCAAAGAGGAGTGTTTAATTTTATATGATTCTATTTACAGCTCCTTAGCTTCGCGTTTGTAACTCTATTTACCGTTGATTTTAAATACTAACGGTGAGACTATAAATTGAAAATAAACTGTTCAAGTGCGACTCGCCCACAAAGGGTTCTTTACCGAATATGAAACTGCTCGGTGTTGCTATCGTAAAATTCGTGTTAGAAATATTTTTTATAGCCCCGGGAGTAGAAAAGTAAAAAAAGGAGATCGTAAAAAATAGTGAAATATCACCAAACATTTTTCTCCACCTTCAATCACTAGTATCATTATCTCTGTTTTCTATATTATATATAAGATATATTAAGTAGCCATTCGATTCTTGTGTTCTCACACAGGAGAAAGTATTTGACGGTGACGGACATCCCGCGCATGGAAACACGGACAAACAGTTAAACGAACATTCTTAAACGTGCTTTAGATTTTACTAAATTGGCAGTTATACGAATCCACGGTTTTGTGGACAGAATCTCAGACATAAAGAGGAAAACGCGAGAGATCTTAGAAGGGACCAGTTTTTTGAAAACTAAGAGCAAAATGTTTACGATTAGATTAGTGTTTTATTTGTAATTTTGATAGAAAACATATACGTGAACAGTTTTCTATCCATCTATCATCAGATCTATATTGTCTAGTTAGATTGATGTAATGTATGTTTGTCTATCATCGTAGGTAGCGGTGCTCGCATACATTTGTACACACACAGACATACATAGGCCAGTGGTCAGGGCGTTCGCTTTAATTTCATAGAGCGCGAGTGATCGGGGTACCATCCCGGGTGACGGGATCACTAAAATTGTTAATAGCAATGTTATGTGCTGAATTTACCACGAGCTCGGCGGTGAAGGAAAACATCGTGAGAAAACCTGCATGTCTGAGAATTAATAAAAAATAGTATTTCGAGGATGCAAGCATCCAACTCGTACTGGAGTAGGATGGCGGACCCTGCCCGGCTCCTAAACCTCCTTAGATATTTGAGAAGGAGACCTTTGATCAGCTTTATACAGCCTGCTATTTTGCTTCACTATACTACCCTACCAAATAATTATTATTATTACGACTTAACACAAGAACTTTCCTAGAATTCCACGTGATGGGGGAAAATTTTCATATTACATTTTCCCCAATTAAGGGTATAATTGAAATAATTCGAGCTTGATTAGCGTGCTGCTTTAGGTCCGAAATCCATTTATAACCTAACTAGATTACGCGACATCAAGGGGAAATCTCGATATTTCAGGCAGCTAGTGATACAACACACGCTTGCCATTAGCGACACAACTACGGTAATAAAAAATTATAAATATTTTTTTGAAGTATATATACTTCTTTTTGGCACGTCTGGGAAAAATTATGTAAATGAATTTCTACGATGCGCGCCCACACCGACACCTAAAAGCGACACCATGAAGTTGGTTGATAATTGTCTCTCATGTTTACGTGAGAACTGATAACTATATTCAAGGTAGTTATTCAAATATATATGAATCCACAACAAGTGTTTTATATCAGTGGATATAAAAAAAAAGTTTGTTTGTGATTTTAAATTATATATGGTGGTGAATGATAATTTATTGTGAGTATTCGTGATAAAAGTGATTTTTATATTACAAACACTTCTTACGTGCCTACGTAAGTACACATACATGTTTTTTTTATTAAAGTAAACACAAGTTGCGAAAATAATTAATTCACGTATTACTAGTATGGCCATAAGTTCTGTTACACAAAATTCGTATATTTTTGAAAGAAACTGTGTGATAATAATAAAAGTAAAATATTCATCCGAGTTGAAGTTATTAATTAGAAAAAAAATTATCCGGCGGTCAACCTTTAGCTTTTATCCAGGCCTTTAATCTCTCTGGCCATGAATCTATGACATAAAGCACTGTCTCCGTGGGGAGTTTAACCACTGCTATCTCTGAAGATTTCTCGTGAGAATCAATGCCGGAGTTCTAAACAGGCCAAGTCCTCTAGCGCTGACCTCAATTTATGGGTGATTGACGAGAGCTAGCATACAGGCTCTTATGAGGTCCGGGACATTGTGCCCGAGCCAGGTTTGAGTTATTCAAACCTTACCTGCTAATAGCGAAATGTTAGTTGTCTTAAACTATTCCTTTCCCACATAATTTTCTTTCCTCCATACTCATTCTTACGTGTTCCTCATAATGCTTCAAATATTTCATAGACTAATGTAATGGACAACCCCTTCAAGAAATACATGCAAGCACTTTTTAGGAGAGGCCTTTGCGCACCGGTGGACTGAAAGTCTGATGAATAAAAAAAAGAAGAGATACTGTTTGCAATGAAAAATAATGCGAAATAATTTATATTATCTGTAATAATTTTAATCTATCAAATATAACAAGTAGATATTGAGCCGACGATATTTATTACCGTCGATTCCCAATACCCAACTAATATTCCAGACATTAGATTCTAACCAACCGTAAACCGTACAATAGTTATAGAGGTCGTAAAATAATATGGCGTAATGCCACCTTTCCGTAACTAAACAAATTCCTAATCCGCGAGCTATTCTAATGTGTTAATTTATAAGAAACCATATCGAAAACCTTCGTTGTTGCTCTGCTTGCAAATATTTATTTTTATTGAGTCCTATAACGCACTATGGATGAAGCATTGGACAGTTTTGATTTTTACTGATAATAACTTTTATTTTTCTTATTAGTACCATCATCTTTCTTATTCATCCGAAAACAGACACAAGAAAGTATTTAAGGTCTGTTTGCCTTGAAGAAAATATTTAAAAGAATTCAAAGTCACTTAGCATATTGATATCTATTGTCATTTCATTTCCGAATGACAAGTCGAGAAAAATATTGTTTTATAAATTATTAGTCGATGTTAACGAAACTCTGGTAGGCAAATAAGGGTGGGTGGTTTTACACTGATTGAAATATTGTCATGTTATTTATCTTGTTACCTTTTACTTCCTTGTTTTCAATCTAAAAAGTGGAGGAGTAAATCTGGATGTGCCCGCTGCAGGGCCTCTTTCTCAAATATCTGTGAGGGTTTTTGTTGCCCTGAAAGGCCCGGACACCCGGACTATCTACTCCAATATTTTTTTTAAAAATTGGGCTGATAATTCCAGAGATTAATACTGTTTTAAGTACTATAATATGTTCAAACATACAAACTTTTCATAAGGTTTATAAAAATAGTTTAGATTTATTACATAAATACTGTTTTTACTGAACTTGTGTTTTTAAGTTTTTTTTGTATCACGTTTATATATTGTGATGGTACTTGTGTTTAAGGTACGCTCAAAGAACTCACAAAAATTCGTGCTGAATTTTCTAATGATTTCTCTTTTTCTATGCTGCAGCTGCACCCCTCTGCGTATTTGATGCAGTAAAGAAAGTAGGGTAATATTCTAAAAGTTTCTATTTTAGTAAAGTTAAAAATATATCCATATATAACCTACCCAATAATGTAAATACTTTATTAATTAGGTACTGGTGTATTTGCGCCAATAAAGTTATTTTATTCTAATCTATTCCAAGCAGTTCACTGCTGGACATAGGCCACTGCCAAGTTTGGAGGACTAGCTATAATGACAAGTGGGCACGGTAAACTATGGGCACTATAGTTCTCGGCGGGTTCAATTTTTCGATCTTGTATGATCTACAGATGAATATTCTGGGTCTGAGTTAATCTATGTTTATAAAATACATTCATAATACAAAAGAAATTCGTTTTAAATTTATAACACATCGACAACGACATATTATTACTCGTACATTAAAATAATTATGTTTTTTTATCTAATTTAGTGTTGTAACAATAGAATTTCCATTGTTAAGACACGTTAAAGCATAATAGTAATAAACTCTCTCTACCATATTGGATATACGGTGAGTATAAGATGTTGACGTTTAGAACTAAAATAAATATCTAGATCTCTGACCTCTAGACTAACTTTTTAGCATTAAGCGTGGTAGAGCCAAGCGGCGGCTTTAGCTGCTGCTCGAATAGGCTGGTCCGAACGGGTTGGTAGCACGGCTTTGCAGAATACCGGCGTGAAGTAGAGGAATTTTGTGGTTCTGCGTTTCGTTCGGTGAGTGAGGTCACCGGAGGCACACTTCCCCTCCACATCCCCTTCCTCATTCTCCCTCCCATCTCCCAAATACCCTTAAAGGCTGGCAACCCACCTGCAGCACCACTGGCGTTGCAGATATAATTGGGCGACGGTAATCACTTACCATCAGGTGAGCCACTTGCTCGTTTGCCGCCTATCTCATAAAAACAAACAATGCTTATTTACAACAACGTGTTAGATGCTGAATTTTGACAGGTCGTAGAGTTCTTCTCTGCTTAGGAGTCGTTTGGGTGGGTACCACTTATCCTTCAGGCCACGTAAGACAGGATCCCAAACCAATCGTCAGCAATGTCATGACGTCATGGCTCATATACGAATGCTACCAGCGCTTAAACGTGGTAAGACAGTTCAACAATATAATCTTACAATGGATAAAAGGTAACAGCGGTTCCCGAGGTAATGATGCGGCAGATGAGCTTGTCCGGGGTGGGTCTGGTCGGTGTACTATTGGACCGGAACCCATTATCCCAATACCTTTTAAGAACCAGCATTGCAACCCCCCCCCGAATGGGTTCCCTTGTCGTGGTGGGGCCGATGCGGTGTGGCAGAGGACGTTCTCCCCCGAGAAGGGGCCGCCAACAGCGGCCGGTGCTGGTGGAATCGCAGATGTGTTCGAAAGTGTTCCCGTGACCCTGCCGACATGCGACGAAGGTGGGACACCATGGGGTTTTAGTCGGTGCTAACTCGACATAACCCGTCCTTGCCCCCGAGAGGGCATGTATGCGTCAGGCATTTCCCCATGCAAATAAAAAAAGGTACCACTTACCTCTTGCTCATTTCTACCGGCAAACAGCAGTGCAAAAGTCCTTGACATTGGGAATCGAATCCCCTAACCTCTTTTTTTTAGTATAACGTGGGGGAAAGGGGCTCGGACCTACCCGTCACCGTCTCCTTTGACTGGTTATGTCGGGATCAGCATTGTAGATACCGGACCGACTAAAACCCCCACGGTAGATCTGCTGTTGGCCTAGTGGCCTTTACAGCTTCATCAGCCTCTAACCTCTCGGTTATTGATGTTGTATATATATATGCGAGTTTATATTCTGTCAAGCATAAATGAAATTGCGGTAATCGACAAACTTAATTTTACTTGGTTATCGTAGGCAATTAAAGAACATAATCAATTAAGTTAATTTAACTAAGTTAAATATACTTAACCTTAACAGTATAGGCAGCTTTATAGAAATTGTTCACCGTAGAACATAGGTCTCGCCCTAATTAGCAAGATTTGCCATGATCCCCATACACGGCAAGTGGATCAGACACATCGCACCTCCAATCCACCGTCATTGGTCTTCATTTTGGTCTGGTATTTTCAGGACGGTTATCCCGCCATCTATCGGTAGCCATTGCAGTTTTCAGGCTTTTCCATACGTAGCCTATTACGACACTCACGGGAAGACGGGGGCTTGCAGATTCTTAAGCCGAACTGCTCAAGTATCTGCACCTTTGCGGCTTTTCGTTTAAAAATAAAAGCTATAATAAAGCTCAAGCAAAGTAAATTTAATATATAAACTGTCACCGCTGCGTGTAAAAGCACTACGTGCGTTGCGTTTTATTTTGCCGCGTGCCCTTCGTCTGCGAACGCTGCGGAGACTAATTGCTTTCGGAAACGCTTTATGGGATCGTATTTCATCTGAAAAATTATTTATCCGCTTAGCCTATTTGTTTTTGTGTGAAGCAACGTTCCATATCTTAATATCATTCGTAAATATTGGTTTCATAAAATAAATTTAAATTCATATCCGTATGACAATTATCGCAGGCTTTGTGTTGAATAATTTTTAATTTTTTTTTACATCAACGTCTACCGGTCACTGAAGGCAGTGACAGTGACTAAAACCTCCGCGGAATTAGAGATACGCTGTTCGCCCCCAGTGGCCTCGATAGCTTCGGCAAAAGAGATTTGCGAACGGAAGGCTCCGACCTCTGCTAACGAAGGAAATACCTCCGACAGCAATAGAGGGTCCCTCTTAGAAAGGTTCGAGACTTCGGCCAGTGGTCGCCAGAAAGGGTAAAGTAATTGAGGTACAAGTCTTTTTAAACGTGGTAGAGCCAGACAGCGGCTTTACTGCTGCTCAAATGGGCCGGCTCGACCGGGTTGGTACCACGGCCTCCTAACAAAATGTCGTTAAGACAGTAATGCGTATAAGTTGTATCGCGCTCGACCCTAAATTATTATTTAAAAATCACTACAAGTGATACAAAATCGTTTCGTGCACCGAGCAACCGGAGGTCATTACTATATGCTGAACACAGCCTTTTTCTATGGGAAAGGCGGCAAACGAGCAAGCGGTTCACCTGATGGTAAGTGATTACCGTCGCCCACGTAAATCTGCGACACCTGAGGAGCTGCCGGTGCCTGCGAAAGATACTAACTAACAACAATTAACTCTAAAGATAGCATTGTAAGTGTCTTTAGCGTGATTGAATACGATACAGAGAGTAGGTATACTCTGCTACTGTTTTAAATCTCAGTATGTAAAACATATTGTAACGACATAAGTATGAAAAATTGTCACAAGTGTATGCATTGAACGTCAGTGTACAAGTATATGAAAGTACACATCGTACTGCAAACAACATTGCTTAATCCGGAGAGCAGTCATCGGCTGGAGCAAGCGTTAAAACATTTGGACCGTGGCCAGAGGAGATAATACTCTTGTAATTCATATTCTGTATATGGCTTTAGGAGCTATGGAATGTATTCTGTGGCAATTTTTGTATTAGCGGGGATGTATGCTAATAATGTATAACTTTAACGGTGAGTAAAGGAAAGTGTCGAGCCTTTTTGAGTACGGAGATAGTCTGTATCGCATATTGATAAATGTATGTAATCCACTATTAAAGACGACAGCCCTGCGTCTCCTTTAAACAGATTACTCAGTAACCTAGAAGGCCAGTACTATACCATAACATAATATTAAGGACGAAAGTAATATATAATGAAGTTAATATTTTTAATATTGTGGTTATTTACATAAATTTTCGTCTGATTGAGTGGTAAATATAAATGCATAATAAGATATAATTGTCAAAATTAAATAAATAAATAATTGGAAACCTAAACTAAGCCAGAGGGCCGAGGGTTAGGGGAAAAGGAGACGATGGGGCGGTGTCGGATGATCACTTTCCTTTAAGAATATTTGGAAAATGGAAGGGATGATGAGGTATGTGGAGGGAGGTGGAGGGGGACTGGGCATCCAGTTACATCACTCAACGAAACGCAGTAGCACAAGATGTCACTACTTCACGCCGGTATTCTGCGAGGTTATAATATTACTCCGGACGAGCCGGCCCATTCGAGCAGCAGCAAAGATCACTCCTTGGCTCTACCAAGTAACAATACCATGTAATCGAAAGCTATAATAGAGTCTTGAATCTCGTTAAAACCATTGACCTCAACGTAATCCAGACAGCACTTACACCTGTCTAATGTGTCTTGTTAACGTTTGTTATATCGTCACACAAATCTGTCTGGCTTAGTGAACAATTCTGTTCAGGCTAATGCAAATTTTGTTGTTAATTTTGATCTACTGTTACGGTACTGATGTACAGGTTACGGATTTTCTAACCCCTACTTAAATTATGAAAGTAGCCCTGTTACCCTGTTATCTATCTGTTACGTTTTCTTGACTATACCGCTCAACATCTGATCCCTAGTTTGCATCCTGGCTAGACTCTGTGCGAGCCATATTTGATCACTTGTAAGACCAGTCCCATATTCGCAACGTACTCCTGTGGTCTGCGACGTAAGTGCCCGTACCATCTCGGTCGCCTTTCCTGCTTCTAAACCGCTGAACACATTTCGATGTAACATATTCAACCCGGTAGGAAATAGTCAACCTTTTATCCCGGGATTTTTTTTACTTAGACAAAGTCGCAAGCGTAAGTCAGTGATCCTATGAAATTTATATGTAAATTTTTCACATTTTAATTCGCGTCTAGTAACTATATTTCAGGCCGAGTTTTCTAGTTTCCAATCATTTTTAATTACAGGTCACAGGCCCTACGATGATCTCCTGGTTAATTTGAAAGACAGTAGTACTTTAAAATTATCAAGTTACTAGGATTTATAACGGTTTCACAAGTATAGGTGGAAATACAGAGTATACAGTTGTCGAAAACATTGCGAGTGCGATGTAAACGGATAACGCCACACCAAAAAACTATACATGAAAACCTATAATTTGTGTTTTCACCCAGGATCTTGAATCCTCGAACTCAATATTTAGGTACGCAATTACTTCATACGTGATACGTTTTACTGAAATCCAAAGTGACTATGGACCAGCCACATAGGTCGTAGAACCGTCAACCGGGGAAGAAATGTTCCTGAGTGGTAGCCGCGTACATGGAAACTCAGCGTGGGACGACGATGGAGCCACCTGCTCGGGATCCTGCAGCTATGGACTTAGGACAGGCTGAGATTTGGATCATACGCAAGCCTATTTTTCATAAAAAAAAAGATTATGAATAATGAAACAGAGTCCCATAACAGAATTATAAAAAATCTTTATGACATCATTCCCCATTAAAATGTGGTTTCGCCTATCCAAGACATGGTTACCAATAAACAAAACTGTATCTTGGATGTAAACATGACACGGTTTGATATTTGAGGAGGAGTGAGTTCATACGAAACTTTAGTGAAATATGTTTGTGATATAGCGGGTAAGAGCCCTGAAAATATATATTAATGACACGGTAGGAAAACCTTAATAACCATATTTTCTTATGTTACACACTAAAAAATTGGTTACTAAAAAAAAAACTTTTTGTCGAAGTTGAAGCATGCTGTACAAAATAATCACAACTGGCATACGCAAATCGAAAAGCGAACAGCTCGAAGTACAAACCGAGTTGCCTAATGGAGTTCGCAAAAACCGGGTAACAAGGGAAGGAAATTGGAATGTGTTTCCGTATACTGTTGCTCAAACGGCTCGGCACCTTTGTCCCGCTAATTGCTCCAGCTCCGATTGTCCCAGTGCACGAGTGCCAAAGTATTGTTGGTGGCGCTGAGCTTGCCCGGAAATGGATCATTTCAAATTTGTAACTTTTGTTCTTTGCGGTCAGTTACCGATATATGGTTTACTGTGTTTTAAAACGAATCGAGTCACATTTTTTACAATTTACGTGCTTGTGTAGGTTATATATTTAATCGATTATATGTTAAATGAATATCGAAATTCTATATCTCTTACATATTACAGATACTCGTAGATATATAGGACTTGATAGAACTAGCAATATTAATTAAAAAGCCAACAACTTTGTCAGATATAGGAAAGTCAAAATCTGAAACTTCAGTAGAAATAGTCTAACCGCAGGTGTTGGAAGTAACTGGCAACTTTGTAAGAAACCGGTGCAACATTGTTAATAAGCGACACGTTTATCATTTTCCTTGAAGCTTTTAGTTTTCAAGGAAATTAATTAGCAAATAGTATTTTAGTTTGACAATGATTTAAGGCATTACTCCTTCCTTCCTTTTTATACATCGTGGCAACGATTAGTCACTTCTTTTTCGTCAGCCTATTTGATCCCACTGCGGAACATAGGGCTCATCGAGAAAAAAACACCAAAACCCGGCGTTCATTTTCAATCACTAAACTGCGGGTTGGTAAATCCGCTAGAATGATATGTGATCTTATTCAA
This sequence comes from Bhutanitis thaidina, assembly GCA_029286595.1. Taxonomy (NCBI): domain Eukaryota; kingdom Metazoa; phylum Arthropoda; class Insecta; order Lepidoptera; family Papilionidae; genus Bhutanitis; species Bhutanitis thaidina. Next base: position 8,699,383 of record JAGSMS010000028.1, on the reverse strand, counting down.
GCAGCACTACACATAGTATTTGCAGGGGAGTTGGGGTAGAGAGTATGGATTATCAGAAAATCCAAGTAAAACTGAAATTATGATGTTCACTCACCAACGGGCGCTGGACAGACATCACCTACTCAGACTGTCTGGTACTGAACTAAAGCTGTTACCACAGGTTAAATAGTTTCGTATTATTTTGGACAGCAAACTGAACTGGAGCAGCCACATAGATCACATGATCAACAAGGCCAGCATTACGTTTTGGCTTGTCACCAAAGATCATCCTGTGGCTGTATAAGATGAGCATTCGTCCAATGATCACATACGGCGCTTTAGTGTGGTGGACAAAACTAAATGCACCATAACTAAAAATAAGCTTCAGCGAGGTCAAAGACTAGCCCATATGGCAGTCCATGGTGGATCTATTGCCGCTACACCTGTTAATAGAGCTGGAATCGTCGTTGGCTGCCATCAGGCTGAGGACTTTGAATCTATGGAAATATTGCAGGGTATCGCATACAACCATACTTTAAGATCTATTTGCAGAAATGCCCATCCTTCAGGCTACGTATGACAAGATCCCAAAACAATTTGTTTTTGAACTCCACGAAGACCATCGTTCCCCCTTATTAAAATAGAATTATACATGGTTGACACGGCCACCGCCTGGGTCGCGTTGGATAGGGAGAATGTCCAAAATATCAATTCCTCCACCTCGGCTGACAAGGAGAGCGGTGCAAAGCAACGACGTAAATACTACCCCCGCAGCCCACCTACCCCCACCTTAAGTGGGCTCGCCAAGTCCACTCGGTGTGGCAACAACCCCTCGCCGCTAAGACAGACCTAACATGTTCACAATTACACAATGATAGTACATTGTAGTAACACTTATAATTTTAAGACTCTGGAGCCGACGGGACTTACAGAATCATTAAATCTATCCCTAAGCCTCTACTATGATTAAGCATAAATTATATAAACTATTACAATTAGTACTATTAATAGTATTAATTTTCAACGATCTCTTTACCAGCCGTTCTTCTCCATGTCTGGCAGTAGGCTCACATCGTAAACAGGAAAACTGACAATCATGTATTCAACAAGTTCACCGTCTCACGAAGCACATACTTGAGCGCCTTAACAAAAACCAGAAATACCATTCGAAGAGACGTTCTCCGGAAGCAGACTTCTAAGGGCTGCCGATCAGCAGGGCTCGGTCCTCTCACCAACCCCCTACACGCTCTACATTTGTGCGTTTGCAAATGTTTTTAGAGTTGTCGAATTTGCGCCGACATTAGCAGATTTCAAGAAAAGAGCCTATTCCTTCCTTAACGGCCGGCTGCGTATCTGTAGCATAGGCGTCGGTGATCACTTACCATCAGGTGAGCCGCATGCTCGTTTGCCCCCTTCTTCTATAAAAAAAAGCAGACGACACTACCCTATTCGCTTCCGATACTAACGAACAGAGGTTTCAAATTCGCTTCCAAATCGCAGCCATCGGCCTTTAGCAATTAGTTCAGGACATGGAGAGTGAATCCGGAAAGCAAGCAAGGCAGTTCACAAAGTAAAAACGTTATGAAACATATGACCCATTAACAAATTCGTGCCAACTATATTCCTTTATATAACACAGCCGTAATAAAATGGTGTTGAGACATAAAACGCTTCTAAACAAACTTGCTAATACGACATAATAAGAGTAGTACTCGTATATGCACAAGTTCCTAAAACATGATTAAGATAAGATAAGTCAAACAAATCGTTTTATGCACCGAGCAACCGGAGCTGCTCCATATACGCGATATATAAATGTACACCGCGATTTAAACTAACCCTCTCTGGCGACCCTTTTTAACGAAATTTTTTGCGACTAAATTAAGGGTCATTCTAAGCGGTGCTGGGTTAAAAGCCCACGCGCGAGAAACGCCACTTATCAAAAAGCACGCTCAAAAGTTATTATTGACGACGAAGACAACATCGCCCGTGTAAATAATGCATTCGAGAACAGGCCTCCTGTACACATTCACTTAAGACACACACAGATAAGTCGCATACTGCGAAGAACCCTCTCCTCTCGTTTTAAAATTCGACTCCTTTTCACCCTAATCAACGGTAACTCTTAAGACCAGCTCTAGTTTTTCGAAAGGTATCTTTCGTTTGTATATAATTTTTCAACCTTTGCAAGTATAATAAATTTACTATTATTGGGAATTTTCTAAGCGCTTATAAATTAAGATGCAAGACAAAAAACGCTAATAAATTAAGTCGGACTTTAATTTGCATTTCTTAAACGAAGCAGGTGGTAGAGATTGAGATGAGATTAATTTAACGAAAGGTTATAGTGAAAAAATATTAAGTTTAACTTTAAATACATTTGTAAAATAAAATATATTTTTTTTGTTCTATCCAGTTTGAACTCAGTGAGCTATACTGTGTACTAAGCTGATGTTAAGTTAAAACTCAATAAATGACATTTTAGTCAAAAACTTAACTTTTCTGTAGCCTTTTTTCTCAAGTTTAAACGATCGCTTATTCTTCTTCACTACGATAGTTAAATTATTTAAAATGTAATATAGAAATAGAACCATATATAGGAGTACATAATACTTCGGGGATTTTTATAAAATTACTGCAATTCCCATTATGCGAAAACATACTTAATGCGTTTAAACTTTAAACCGACAAAATCCTCTCAGATATTTTGAGAAGGAGGCCTTTGCCCAGCACTGGGCACTTACAGGCTGTTACTTTTATTTTACTTTATGAGTATTTTAGTGTGAAGTTATGTTGTCATCAATTTATCAAGATTTGCGGGCCTGTTAATAATGTTCTGTCTTCCGATCGCAACTTCATCTGGTTACAGATGCGTTGCCACTCCTAAGAATTAAGATGAAATACCTGACAGCAATTGTAGTTGTACTAAATGTCGTAATATATTGTACTGAACATAACAGTACTTGCACCGCTGTTTAGGGGCTGGAATGGGTAAGTGTGTGGTACCAGTTCAGACGACTCCTGGGTAGAGAAGGAATCTACCACCTGTTATGCCACAATTTTCTACCGCAATTCGACCGCCAGAGCCTCGTTTATTAGTTAGCAGTATGCATCAAGAGCAGGTGAGGTTGTACTTTGGAGGATAATATGGAATATTTCCCTTACACCACGGTGGAAAGGGAGTGACACGCGTTTGAAGAAGCGAAACGTTTTACACGTCCTTAGGGAGAGAGTCCCTATGAAAAATGTAGTTATGATCGGTAAAGAGTTTGATTCGTAACCTATAAACATATTACAAGTGCTGGTGGTCCTATAGTCAATAAATCGTAATTTTATAAACATTGATATATCTGCCTACTTTGTAAGGGATTACAGCCGCGAACCGTGTTGTTGCACGCATAATTTTGATTTGGAAAGGTTTTGTGAAAGGTAAGTGATTACCGATGTCCACGTACTTCTCCAACACCAGAGGAGCTGCAAGTACGTTGCCGGCCTTAAATAATGTTTGGGACGTTGGAGGGATGATGGAGAGAGGGAGTGGGGAAGCGAGAGAGAGCCACCGGTTACCTCACTCACCTAACGAAACCCAGAAGCTCAAGATGCCTCTTCTTCACGTCGGTATTCTACGTCGTGGTACTACACCCGTTCGAGTCGGCCCATTAGAGCTGCAGCAACAGCCTCTGCTTGGCTCTACCACGTACAAAAATATTATTATTAATGGCAATAATGTTCTTACTCTACAGTGCCAAGTTATCACACTGAAAACTATAAATTTTGAACATCGTTCTGTATATTTTCACCCATAAACTCTCCTTTGTTTAAATCCTAAACTCGTAAAGAACAATGTAAGGCATGTTAGGAAACTAGGTGTTTGCAACACTTAAATATCCGAGGTAGTAACATAAACATTAACTACAATTGGCCTTGCAGTATGTATTTTAAAGTAGTTTACAACAATGTAGAAACAACGTTGTTTTTAATCCTCATTTAATTTCATATTTTTTTCATCGTCGCAGTGAGAATCATCGACCAATGGTCCAACTGTTGGTAAGTGGCTTGAAGCCCACGGTCGTCTTCAAGCAACTTCATGCCGGAATACAATAGTGGTGCTACTGGAGATTGGTGCCAGAAATAAGTAATAGGGCAGTACCGACTCAGACGACTCCTAGGCGGAGAATGAGCTTCCCATCTGGAGTAGGAGCTTGTAGAATTGACTAAGGCTGCGAAAAAAGGCTCTCGAGTGGTAACCATGAACTGGCCAACGCGGTATAGAACCACTTTGCACATGGAGCGCTCAGCTCCTCGGGAAGTCGATAGATGGAGAAGGCAAAGGACCGGGCCGTGTGGTTATTCTTGGGCGAGGGCAATAATGATGGTAGATTCCGGTGACGGCGACGTCTACGGTACTGCAGTTGTTCACTGTACAGGTATGTATATTGCCAAATATATAAGCGTACATTTTTGAAATCAGCGAAAAACTAAAGGAAATTAGAGAAAAATATCGAGGTAAAGTAGCCAAGTTCCGAATTCATGAAATTCCTCTCGATATGCATTGTTTTTAATAAGACAATCTTACCGCGTTTCCATTTCATTTGCGCTTTAAAATAAATTTCGTAATTTCAAATAAATTTTTATAAAATTCGAATCATCGAATTGTTCGCTTGTTTTGCTTTCGTCTTGTCATCCCGGTGATAAAACGGCCGCCTGAGGTTAAGGAAAATAGCGTAAGGCGTCTGATTATGCGATCGCCAGCTGGTCTGCCCAGCGTTCAGCAGTACAGACAGTTTAAGGGCTGTTAAGAAAAATCGATTAAACTACTGGAAAAATTTCTCATCAACATTATAAGCAGTTGTTCAATTATTAACTATTTAAGCAGGCATGTCTGTCACCTAGTGCCTACACTTATTTACGTACCACATATTACCATTCGACACGACTCGCTCACTCATGACGGGAATGAATACGGTGTCTGACAGACTTGTATATACTCGTACTAGAATGTAAAATGTAAATTAAACTCCAGCGTGTGTCAGTGGACTTCATAAGTCTCGAAAGTTTTGATTATGTACAGGTTTCCTCATGATTGAGGCAGTGTTAAATACAGCATTTAAAATACAGTATTAAAAATTTCAGTAGTGCCGGCACCAGAGTTCGATACTAGGTTCACTCGCGTACCAAGAAATTTCGTATGAATGCTCGTATTCTACTCTATCAATGTTTTTTTTTGTAACTATGCCTTGATTTGTTAACTGTTTGCTTCATTAAATATTATTATTATTAGTAAATTCGAATCTACCCTTGTATATATGTAATATGTGTATATATTTTTTTAGTGATCAGCATTAAAAAATATCGGTGCGTTACTGAGTGGGTGTGTTGTATTTTTTTTTAAATGAACTTTGAAGCTAATGGTACAAGACCAAGCGTTTCAATAAAATACTAGCATGGAACTTCATTCGGCAAATGGATTCGTCGAAGCATCAATATTTGCTTTTGAAGTAGAATTTTAAAATGTATGTTGAATTTGTTTAGCGTTTTTCATGTCATGTTTTAAAAATAATCCGACCCGAATATTATACTGATGTTCGTATGTATGTACATATATGTTCTTACGGATGTGACATAAAAGCATGAAGGGGGAGAGGGAGTGGGCCTTCGGTTACCTCAATCACCAAACGAAACGCAGATGCAAAAGATGTTACTACTTCATGTCGGTATTCGGTGAGGCCGTGGAACAAGGTCGAGCCAGCTCAGTTGAGCAGCAGTAAAAGCCGCCACTTGGCTCTACAAAGTATGAAAAATGCCCTACCTTAAAGGGCTGTATCTTTTGAAGCTTTATAGGTAGCTGCTTGAAATTTTCACAGAATATGTGTAATTATAGTGTATATAGTAAAGAAGAAATAATAAAAAAATAAATGTTAAGGGTCTCCATACAAGAAATATGTTATTTTAACGTTTTTTTTTGGTTTGCTGTATAGAAAAAATAGTAATAAATACAAGCGTCATACTTGGTGTAATTATAGTGCAAACTCTAAAGTAAAGCGATAACTTAAAAACTGGCCATGTGTATCTGTGTGGAAAGAGATATAAAGACGATGAAGCAATACTCATTGCAGTACACGAATTTATAGGTACTCAGGAGTGTGAAGAGTTCTTTAGAAAGGGAATTGTAAACTTAGAAATAAGACATTCCAAGTGTATTACACTAAAAGTTGGCTATGTCCTGATATACGTCTTTCGCTTCTTCCACTTTCATCAATCTTCGCATGCATGCTCGTTGGTTTAGATTACTCTTGATCTGGCCTTTTTTAAGAACGTCTCCGATTTGATAGTGAAATCTTAGCATTGGTCTTCCTCTCCCGACTCTACCAAATGGAATTGTTAACAGTAATATCACTAACCCTCAGCCGTCTGGTCTCCCCTGCCGGGGGCTTCCATCTAGTTGGGTTTTAAGTATCTATTTAATTTTATTATATATGTAATTTATAAAATATTACTTATATTATGGTATTTATTTATACAACCCAACCAGATGAGTAAATATAGGAATACCCCAAAAAAAGCCAGGCAGTGTACTTAAAAATAAAAAAAATAAAAACTATGAAACGGTACCATGCAGAACTGTTTGGAAATAGTCAATTTCACCAACTTTTGTTACTTACCTGACAACCATGGCTATCGCGTGCGCCAGAGCAATCAGAACCGACGCAATTAGTTGCACAAAGGCGACGCCTTTTCGTTTAATTCACACAGGATAATTCGAAGCCATATTTCCCTCGGTTTTTTTTTTATAGGAATGGGGGCAAACGAGCAAGCATCTCACCTGATGGTAAGTGATTACCGTCGCCCACGTACATCTGCAACACCGGAGAAGCTGCAGGTGCGTTGCCGGCCTTTTAGGGTATTTGGGAGATGGAAAGGAGGATGGGGAGGTGGTGTAGGCCTCCGGTTACCTCACACACCGATCAAAACTCAGAATCACAAGATGCCTCTTTTTTTTATGAAAAATAGGCTTGCGTTTGTCCTCAATCTTGCCCGATGGAAGGAGAAGATGAGGCCTAGGATGGTACACGCTTGCCTAGATGTCTGTTAACTTTGGCCTTAAAGATATCCAGATTATAGTTTTGAATAGCCTCTACTTCACGCCGGTATTCTGGGAGGTCGTAGTACTGCCCCGGTCGAGCCGGCCCTTTTGAGCAGCAGCTAAAGCCGCTGCTTGGCTCTACCACGTCCAATAAGTGATTGTTACTTAGCGTTCGAAATTCTTCGAGAACTTTTTTGCAAGCTCTGGTCTTCGTCGTGAGAACTTTCATATTACGTAAATACCGATTGTTATTGTGTTCAAATAGTGAATGTTTTCTACGAGTACGATTATCTAGAAACTGATTAGGTAAGTTCAAACTTCAACTAACAAATCCAAGTCCGGATATTTGGCAAAGATAGTGTAGGGCGACCTGTCCAGATATGAGGACTTGTTAAAATCGACATGTATTACATTTTGCACTTAAAGCTGTTCTAAGATAATGATTTCTTGTATTTACACGAACACTACACATTTGAAATGTAAATATTATTTAAGAATTGTTTAGCGTTTAATTATGTTTTTATATTCCCGAGCTATTAATTAGATCGTACCAAAAACGAATAAATAAAAGCTGAAGGTAGCCCGAGTTAAACTATGACATCTGAACTTCTAACACCTCAGTCCCCCCCGTGACCACGGCTGCTGTAAAGTAATCGAAACGTCTGGGATATAAAATCATAATTAAACGCGATGAAAGTCGTTAATAATAGTTTTAATTCAAAACTCTTTTAAGATTTAAAAATATTATTACAGATAATAAGACAATTTTTATTACTCTCATTGATGTAGAGTTTATGCTCGCTATTGCTCGTTTGCTGCCTTTCCCATAAAAAAGCAAACAAAATTGAAGCGTTGGCTCTTCTATCTACGTGCAAAGAAGTTTTAGAGAAGTGCAGCTTACGTTGTTGGTGAACAATACCCATGGCGTCGAGACGTTAATTAAAAGATTAGACGTGGAACAAAGACATTGTGACCAGTGGTAAAAGAAAAGATTTTTTTATGTATTGTTATGAGTTACGGGTCATCTTAAACCTCTATTTATTTCACCACTTACAAAGTCTTTTCCCTCCTTTCCCTCTTATTTTCTTCCCTTGCTTTCTGATACTCTTCCACTTTGAAACTCATCACTGACTGTCCGTAGCATGCTTCAGTGTTCCTTATATGGTCCCGAATTTCCATCGTCTTTTTATTTCCTATTATTCCAGAATATTCCCGAAACGATATTTTATTTTTATTCAAGAAAATGGGATTATTTTTCAACTAGTGTACAGCCACTCTTATTAAGACGTTATAAAACGGGCATACCGTGACAATGTTTAAAATAATCAATTTAAAAAAAATCGTGTTTAATTAATGTTTATTGTCGAAAATTATGTATTGAGAAATAAATATATCACATAAGATATCATCTGAACGTTGCCTAAGCCTTTATATCTAACCTTTCCCATATGTTTCTCTTCTTCAGAATGGCAATGATCCTTTTAGAGTACACTTAAAGTTCAGTACTCTTGAAAGGTCCAATTACAAATAGTACAAAGGTACAAGAAATTCAGTTTTCTCATAGTTTAAGTTAAGAGCCTAGATATTCGTCTGTTATTCTCGCTATATGGTCAATGAAGGCAATTAAATTCAGACATATTTAGCATATTTGTTGTGTTTTTTTAACAAGTACTAAGTGGCAGGCTTACTTAGGTAATTAGGAGTCATCTGGATAGGTATCACTCTTTTACCTATTTCTCGTGATAAGCATCAGAGTATAATTCCAGGATGTTTTTTTTTTATAGGAAAGGCGGAAAACGAGCAAGCGGTTCACCTGATAGTAAGTGATTACCGTCGCCCACGTACATCCGCAACACCAGAGGTGCTGCAGGTGCGTTGCCGACCTTTAAGGGTATTAGGGAGATGGGAGGGAGGAAGAGGAGGGGGATGGGAAGGGGATCTGGGCCTCCGGTTACCTCACTCACCGAACGAAACGCAGAAGCACAGGATGCCTCTACTTCACGCCGGTATTCTGCGAGGCCGTGGTATCAATCGGGTCGTGCCGGCCCATTCGAGCAGCAGCATAAGCTACCGCTTGGCTCTACCACGTTAAGAGAGGCATTCTCAATGCAAATGTAACATCTAACATATGAGAGGGAGGTTTGCTGGTGTAGATGCACTACAGTAGCTACTTACCAATAGGTGGACAGTTAGCTCACTTATTACCTCAATCAAATAAAAATCTAAATGTCCTCCGACAGATGATGGACAGTTACGAGCAAGGCGCTAAGGGTTTAGTACTGCAGACGCCAGCTCTCCAACAAGTGTGCCGATTATGGAAAATCCTCCTATATAGTAATCTCCCATATCCAAAAATTAATAGGCTGATGAAGAAGAAATTGCTGTGTGGTAACGGCGTAAGAATCTAATACCACACCATTTGCATCGTCCACTTTAACGCAATCGTCTAGGCACTGAATGCGATTATACAATTTAAGTTTAAAGCTCTCAGGGCTTTGGATAAGGGGACGGTGGACGGAGCGTAAACTTCATCAGACGTCACCGCTCGAGCCTAATGTTGAGGTTCAGTGTGCCTTTTACCATTCGGGGATCACTGCCGGTTTTCGCCCTAAAGATCACAGAGACGTCATTGAACATCTGACGCTTGGTCGTTATGATGTAGTAAATTATATGTCACTTTTACAGTAAATATATATGTCACTTTTGTGGTACCGTTCGAACTCATCCAGGTACTCTTTTACAGGATTTAGGATTACGATTTGTTATTACTTAATACATTTAGTGAAATAAGGTTAATATGTCTTCCCTTTCTACTTCTTCAGCTTATTTTTGTCCATTGCTGAATATAGGCTAGTTCAAGAAAATGGCAGTAAGAATATATATTTCGTGAAGAGTTTTACCGTGCTTAACATTCCGGATCGACATGCTCTGTTTATTTTGCCTGCCTCTGTTAGCATTAAGTTCCAAATCATTTATGACGCCCCCAGGCGAATTTCAACCACGGCGACAAATTCTGAATACTATCAGAAGTTTTCACCTGCGCAGGAGATATTATAGTGCCACAAATGTACACGCAAGCGCAGAAGCATTCATCCGACTTTACCTTCCGAAAACCTATATTTGGGGTTTTGCACAAAATCAATATATTAAAAATTCTAAGGATTTATTTTATGGGTAGGTATATCTTTAAAATTTCAAGACTCGCATGATTCTATTTATGATAATTATTACATAGAAAATAAACTTATGCAAATTGCTAACAGGTTAAACGATTCAATCCTCGTTGTATACTATAATATTTTTGATAGCTAAATATAAACCCAAATATGCTTTCTTCCATGAGCACTCATTATATTTATTTTTAAAAAGATCCATAGTAAATAGTCTTAGTCTTAACAATTTAAAACTTAATACAAAATCAGACAATCTCTTTTAGCATTACAACACTGTTTAATAGACGATAAGATCCACAGTCTCCCCTGAGAGGATTTAATTACAGAGACGGGTTTAATTTGAATAGTCTCAACAAATTTATCCTTCTGAGGAAATTAATTTTTTTCTCCTCGAGGTATAAGAAATTTTAAAAAATAAGTAGAATTGTATGGTCGTATTTTTAACTACATAAACTTTCCATTCACGATACGTGCGAAAATATTAAAATTAATATCTCCTCTGTGAGCGTAAACAATTTTATCACAGGAAAAATTTCTGTTAATTGTTTTGTGAGGGCAGTGTTTCGGTACACGGTTTATATTGGAGCGAAAGTTAAATTAATTTATTGTTTTTTTTTTTACTGAAAATTGGGTTTCAAAACAATCATAACACGAAATTTTATGATAAGAATGAAATAACGCAATAGGTAAACATTTGTTTAAATTTTTTTTAATTAACTTTTGCTTTAATAAATTAAACAAACGAACACAGAAATATTTCCTCATCATCGTCATCATTTTCACTGCTAAAAACTCACCCCTAAATATTTACACAATGCAACACGGTCCAACACTCCAATCGTCACTCCAGCATGTGGGGGTCGTGTCACTCCAGCATCTTATACTGCACCCAGTGTGCCACACGACCATTATTAATTACAAACGGTTGTCGGTTCTGCGATCTATGTGGCACGCCCATTATCACTTGTGCCGGTCGATCGTTACGGCTATGTCGATTATCCTAGTTCCATAGAGAACTCCTATAGATTTGCCCGCAGACCAACCTTGAAATTGCTCATATGGCCTTCATCTGCAGTGCACCACGTCTCGTCTCCGTAAGTTATCACTGCAACACGCAGTGGTTGTACACTTTGATCTTGGGGTTTTAAGGTATGTTCGAGGAGAAAATATAACGGAACATTTACAAAAGTTCAAATTAAAATATCCACCTTCCGGTTCCATTATCAGCACAGATCGATGGTACCATATTACTGTATTGTCATTGGTCCTCAATACGTGTGCAAAATTCCATATTTTCGAACGTCCGGATGTTAGTCGTTTTTCGAGCTTTTGCCACTTGAGCTTATGAATCTTTAAGACTATGCCAGTTATCCTAGTTGTGTTGCGGATATCATCATTGCAGATTCCATATCGCAGAAATCTCCAAACAGTCTAGTTCAAGTGATTTAGTTATAAGAATGTCAGTTGTATTAAGCATATATAAATATTTGTTCTAAAGTAAGTGTAAGATTAACACATTATGATTCAAGAAACACTTTGAATTTACTGAAACAATTATTGACCTCTTGAAACAATAGAAATCCTATTATTTTGACACGTGAACGAATAAATAATCTATGAAACTGTATTATGATCTTGTTCGCAGGTATTTCAGATTAAAATTCACAAATTATTTTACTAGAAACACTTTGAATTTATCAAAATAAATAACCAATTCAAATATACAGAAAATACGTACAAAAGATACGTATGGTTACTTTAAACTGCATGACCGTACGTTAATTCTATTTATGTATAATCAACTGAACGAAGTTAATACGTATGTTTTCGGAAATGCATAATTGAACAATCCCATTATGCTGTAAACAGAGAATTCCGTAACAATTGTGGCTATTCCGCGTACTGAAGCAATCAGATCCGGCGAATTAGCTGTACAAAGGCAACGGGCCGTTTGAGTAGCACGGTAGGAAATAACACACTCAAATTTTCACCGCACCGTTGTAAGGCTATTTTGAGAAATTTAGTACATCCCTAACACTATTTGCAATTGGAGCTTTCGGTTGTGCTTGTTTTAAGTGTAGTTGGACTACGGCGATGCATGTCCTTTTCAAAGCGTTAAGTCTATAATTATATAGTGGTAAGGTTATGATGGTAATAATAATATTCGATGCATGTCCTTTTCAAAGCGTTAAGTCTATAATTATATAGTGGTAAGGTTATTATGGTAATAATAATATTGCGTACACCTTTAACACTTGCTCACTGGTCATTATTTCCTCTGCAACATGGTTGCCTGGTAGAGATCGCTTCTAAGCGATAAGGCCGCCAATTGTTTTGTTTATTTTATGTTTCTTTTTTTTTTCCTATTTGTCCTAATTGGTACAGAATGAAGTGTATTTCATTTCATTTCATTCAATAATAACTTGTGGTAGACTCCTACGCCCGGCAATCATCTGTAAATACTGTTGCGTTCCGGTTCGAAAGGTACAGAGGGCCACTTTGATAAAGGGCTGATGGATGAGGTGATAAAGTGTCCATGATGTACAGTAGCCCCTAGTTACCAGGTAGACTGTTTATGTAACATATTTTTACATACACAATTAATAAAAAATAATAAAAAAGTTTGCTCATAAAATGCCGGTACTTTCGCACCAGTGCTACCCATCACCAATGTATGATATTTTGGCGAATCGGCAAATCTGGATGGAATTTCCATCATCGCCAGCAAAATTCACCACATACAAATTTAGCATTTGGTACAACATTCCCCTTTCCCCCCATTACTGTCCATTTATGTACTTTAATACAGTGCAGATGGCGGCATTAATATAACTCGACACCTGGTTTCGTCCCGTGCTTTTCATAAGAGTTAACTAAGAGAAGGGTCGAGGAAATATCATGGCTTCCAACAGATATTGGAGTCTGGTAAAGAGCGAAAGTGGCGATTACTCTGGGCGATACCTACTTTGCACTGTATTGCTTTAAACGATCAAGGGTTCAGAAAAGAACATCAGTTACTCTTTTGTTATTCATTAATTCTCGCACCGTAGACGCTGTGGTCGTGAGCATCGTATGAAAATAATTAAAAAGATTAAAGCGCCGACAGCCGTGATGTGACGTCGCAGGTTTAAGCCCGCCATTTGACTATTACCAGGAACCACAATATAACCTCTGAGGCTTAGTGGGAGAGGTTAACAGGAACATTAGAAATGTTAATAGCATTGCTTTATTTAAAACATGGTAGAGCCAAGCGTAAGGGTTTGCCGTGGCTCGCTGAATATCGCCGTATATTATAGGCATCTTGCGCTTCTGCGTTTCGTTTGGTGAGTTAGGTAACCGGAGGCCCTACCCTCATCCCCATTCCCTATAATCATCTTCTCTACTATCTCCCAAATATCATTAAAGAGCGGCAATGAACCTGTAGCTCCTCTGATGTTTCAGGTAACTTAACATCAGATGAGCCGCAAGCTCGTTTACCTCCTGTCCCATAAAAAATGGCTAGTATAATAATACTTAAATAATAATTTTACTCCCCCTTCTCTGACCAGGAGTCGTCTGGGTAAGTAACACCCTCTTAGCTACTTCTGCCGAGAATCAGCAGTGCAACAACTGTTGAGTTGCGTCGCAAGGCATTCAATGGTAGTCCTCAGGGTTGGCAACTAAGACATCTGTAAATTTCTACAATTGAAGTTGTTTTGCAGTTGTCCATGGGCTTCAGTACCGACTTACTCATCAGGTGGACATTTACCTTAGGTATTCTTTTGTCACCCTCAACCAATAAAAAAGGGTTGAAAAAATAATTCCACTCACTTTCTTTCCGTGGGTTTTGTTAGAGTTGACTAAAAGAAAAGCTGTAAGATGCGTGAGACAAATTCAAAAATTAATTAAATCAAACATACACAGACTGCTGATGGGCAGCATTATCTAAGACATCTGCTGCAAGACGTCAGCAGTTAGTCGGCGTCTGGAACTGCAATCGCCAACCCGCCTGCCATGCGTGGCGATTATGAAAAACCGTCTTCTTAAGAGAGGGTGCCAGTTAACGTTTAATTTTAACCTGCAGGGTCTTTAGGACGCTAAAAAAGCGCTGTAGTCTCGTCTCATGGTTTGCCCCATGCGCCACGCAACGCGTCTAGAGTCGGCAACGCTAAACACTGTTTGTTTAAATAATTTTTTTATTAAATTTTTTGAAATGTTTGTTTGTTTTTGAGTGGCATATTTGTGCAATAAATGTTTCTTTTTTTCTTTCAACATAAGAGACTTTTACATCAAGATTTGCTGACGCGTTATATTAATTTCATAGTCCAATACGAATGAATTGACATGATTACATGCTAAGAATTATTGCTAATTATAACAATTTGGTTATATTATCCTTTACCTCCTGAACTGTGTTAAATTAACTTAAATTGTTGGGTTTATAATATGTTTACAATTACTGATTGCAAAATATTTACTATCAATATTTAAAGAGAATATGAACATATAAAAATTTATAAAATTGCTAGTTTCCTGATACAAAGTTACGAATTAATAAACTCAGTAACATACTCAGATAAGTAATAATTACTCAGGGGTCGCGAGCATACATGGAATATTAGAGTTCGGGAGTGACCACGGTTCGATTCGTGGTACGTCTTTGAATTCACCGCGTGCTCGGCGGTGAAAGTAAATATCATAGCGGCATCACCGCGTGACTGAAACTATTCCGTGAACACGTGAAGTCCGTTACCACGTTCGTTTCTTTACAGCCTTAAAACCGAACCCTTTTCAAAAATGTGAGGGGAGGCTTTAAATTTATATCATTATCTAAGTGCTCGAAACTTGGATGTCCGAAATTAAACCATTTATTTAATATATGTATATAAAAACATTTTACCCTAAAAAGTATTTACGACGCTTGGAAAATAATATTAAAGTTCTCGCCTAATGACGTTGTCTCGCGAAAATGAAAAAACTTTGTAGAGGATATTTTTTTTTTTGGTCACTGAGTAATTGCACTATCAAGGAACGCTTTCGTTCCTTATTAAATCGAAATTTAACGATCACCTGTTTTTTTTTTTGGAAAAATATGAATATGTTAAATTGTTAGCCAGCTTTACAACTGGTAGGATGCGCCTCTTTGAGAGCGTAAATGATCGCGAAACGTGACGCGCTGGTAGCTTAAAAAAAGCAAATGTTTTCCTGGAATCGTCAGCTAGTTTAAAATATACAATACCAAGTATGTCCCTTCCAGGTTTTTGCTAGTTAATTTTATTAAAACGATAATTTTGTCTCAATTTTTTCTTGACCTATGAGGATCCTGATTATTAAATATGATGGAGAAAATCGTTGAAAAACCGGTCTCGATCATCGTTCAATATTTCAACCTCTGAAGAGAGTGTAAGTGTTGTCAAACAAACTCGGTAGTTTTGTTTATGCACCCCCGTACAGTCACACCGTGTCATAAAAAAAGAGTAAAATTTTTTGGAGCCATTGTTTACATATAGAGTATATATAAGGCAATAAAATCCATATCGCGTTTTATCGTATAAATTCTAAAATCCTCGATTAATATTCTGTTCCGATATACGAGTACTACATACACTATATATAAACCCTGCAATAATGTAAAAATAAAAACGAGGCCGTTTGTTTCTCCAAACATCTGGCCTCACTCACCTTCAATATCATAGCCCTTACGCCATAGTTAACACCTTTAAATCATCATATAGACAGTAATAAAACCAAAATAAAATTTAACTGAGCCTTCAAAAAATTGTACGACCTGTCACTTTTATTATTGCTTGCTATTACAGTGATATGAATTCAACACGACCCTTCGGCTTCTAGGTACTCCTACAGAACATATCACTGGAAAAGTATTCTTTTTTCTGGTACGCAATGCAACTACCGTCTTGAAAATTGTTATATATTTATAAATAATTGTAAGCTACTACGGTCATGTGTCTAAATCTTTAACTCCAATTCTAGCCCTCTAACATCAATATCGACCCTTTCGTCCCCTGGCCCCCAGAGAGTTTGCGTGATGAAAATACTTGTCCGCTTCCATACCAGTAACTTTGGCAGATTTCCATTACCTTCACGTCTCACGCAAACAAGTTTTGTACATATTATTAAATATTTTAATTGATATGGAAATTAAAAAATCGGATATTGTGTAATCATTTACCTTGTACGAAAATGTATAATTCAAAAGTTGAAAAAAAGAATATGAAATAAAAAAATCAAGTGAAATCTGGAAATAATATTTTATATTAAAACCATTACAATAGAATCACACATCGCAAAACAATCCATGTATAATGATAGATAGACGTTGAAGAATAATTACAACGCTACTAATTCAAATCAACAATACTGAATTTAAAAAAAAATCTTATAAACACACGCAGCCGTATACCCAATATTGGAGTATTTATTTTTTTTATGGGAAAGGCGGCAAACGAGCAATGGTACCGATGGTAAGTGGTTACCGTTGCCCACGTACATCTGCAACATCAGAGGTGCCGCAGATGCGTTGCCGGCCTTTTAGGGTATTTAGGAGATGGGAGGGACAGGGATGGGCAGGTGGTTTAGACGTCCGGTTACCTCACTCACCGAACGATGCCTGTACTTCACGCCGGCATTCAATAGAGTATTCAGACAGGTCTAGACATTTTTGTCCTTTCGACTGACTTTTCACCAGACATTTTTCGGGACGACGTGAGAGGTCAACGATACAAATAGCACATAATTAAAAAGATAAGAAAAAGTATATAAGTCGTTATATCCATGGATATAATGAGTATATCTAGACGTGACGATTTATGACGTCATCTCCTGGAAAACGACCTGATTTTTATTATAAATCTGCCGTCATAATTTTGAAGTATTGAAGGTATGCAATGCTTTAATTTAACGTAAAACTATTTAAATATTTTTGTTTGAAGAATACTAGCAATACTATTTAAGTAACATTACTAATATCCCTAATTAACCTTCCGACTAAGCATTACATCTTGTATCTGGAGCGGTTCACGACAATAGTCGAATGGCGAAATGAACATACGATGTTTTGTTTCGCAGTACGCACCCTAACCCATTAGGCTATTTAACTTTTCTGACCCCATGCATTTTTAAGGTTAAAAAAATAATATGAGGGTATCAAAATCAATGAAAATTAAATGTGATTTTCACGCTTTGTAATTACGCGAACACTACACGTTTGAAATGAAACTATTATTTATAGATTTTATCGCGTTTAATTTTGTTTTGTAATTACACGACGTTTCGAGTGCTTTACAGCAGGTGTTAGGCGTCCAGGGGTCATAGTACAATTGGCCTACTTCTGCTTAGATCGCAACAAAATTAAAAATTGTAAGCTGGCGTGATCACAGCTACAAAAGTAAAGCACTCGAATGTCGCAAACATAAAAACCAAATTAGACGCGATAAAACTTCTAAATAAAAGGTTAATTTCAAATGAAATTACTTGTAAAGATAAATTAACAACTATTTATACACGGTATTGAGAATCATAATATTTAAGTAACTGTGTTTCTTTTTCTAAATCATTTATGGAGCTGCTATGAATAAAACATTGTAAGGGTTAGGAAAATTATTTATGGAATATTTTTAGCAGAAACACAAGACAAGAAAACGGCTACGACGATTGATAAATATAAATGATCATCATACATTTAAAAGAACCACATATGCCTTATCAAGATATAAATTCAAATCAATAAAAATTCATGCTAATTTGTATACTATAATTTATTTATAAGTATTAATAATGACATTAAAATCTATATTCAATATTACTTCTATATCAGCATGTTAGTAGTCCATTATTGAACACACGGTTTCTTCCAAATGGAAGGGATGTGCCATAATAGCCAGGCTTTGCGCGGGTTGACCATGTCCGTACCAGTAGCCTCTCTCTTTAGACTCTGGTGCCTGTATAATATCCAATAGTTTTTGGTCTAGTGTTCTTTGAGATGGTTAGTCCAACATCATGCCGTGACATTTTCTAGGCTTTTCCCTAAGTTGACTGTTACTAGCCCCAAGTATTTTTTAAAATATATTTAATATTTAAGATATTAATATATTTAAATAAATATAAATGTATGTATGTACGTGTATGTATTTATTATTGTATGCGTATTTAAATATTGATTTCTATACATAGATTTACATTTATTATAATTTTTATTTCCTCTCTTTAGTTCTCTCTATTCTATCACCTACACCTACTTCAATGGTAGAGAATGCTTCTGGCATTAAGTCCGCCTATATACATTCTCACGTATATGAAGTTAAATAAATAAATAAATATTTTACACTACATTACATACAAATTATTGAGGTAAATTAACTTCAGAGGACAAAATCGTCTAAAATCATTTTCTCTAGTCACAAAGAATTTAAATGACAAAGTTAATACGTCAACCTTAATATTTACAGCGACCATGTTGTTACATGCGTCGTTCGTGACCACAATGTAATCCATTAACAACTTTCTTGATCGGGGTCTAAACCCTCATTTAACTTCTAATTTGTTCTGTGGGGAAAACTCCTTTGTATTCTTCGTGATATTTCACTCAGGTCCCTTTGTTTTAATAATATAAGTTATTTTGTTATTATTATTTTATTAAATATTGGGTTTTTAATAAAAAAAAGTTACAGCCGTGACATAATTCGTAACACTGTACCTGTAAGCAATAATGATGACAATAATGAAAAAGGGGATCTTTTTCACCAAATGCCGTACTCTCTTGTACTTGTTGTACTCTGCTAACTAATCATTTGCTTATTAAAGCATTAAGGCATTAAAACCATCCAAATTATTAAAGGTCTAGTGATGGGGAGAAGCATCACTAGTCCGTGATATTTGCACAATTACACCATCCCACTAACCCAAAATGCTGGCTTTTGCTGGTGCTTTTCTGAAGAGACATGTTCAGCTGTGGCCTTATACAGCCTGATGAAGATTGTTACAGCGTATTACACTGTATGTTTCACAGGGATGTAATTAACAAAAAAGCTCCTTAACTATAATACGTATAAAAGTTTATTATTACTCTTGATATTATACTTGATACTATACTTACTATTAAAACTAAATCAGCCTATTTTATTATTACTATATAATACTGAACATAGTCCTCCCCAAAGATTGCCTCAAATCACGGTTCTGAGACACCTGCATCCGTCTACTACCCGCAAGACTGTGCAGGTGGTAGCACCAATACAGATGATGGTGTACTGTGATATTGTTCATAATTAATTAACAAAAAGCCTGTGCCAAAGTATGTAAGCCTAGTAATTTGTCAGAAAATTGAGAACAAGCGGCAAATTAAATTTTCGTAATCTCCTTAATTTGTTTAGACGATTCGGTGCAACTTTGTCTTAGTGATTAATTTAGGACGGGATTATAAATTCCGACAATTGTGAAATTTATGGCATACCTACTGCAAGGAACTTTGTTAGGTTAAGTAACATTTTAGAAACAGTTTGAATACAATATAAATAAGACAAAATATTTGCTATTTTCGAATCTTGATATTTTCACAAAAGCTCACGCGTATAATCCGTTAAGGGGTAGTCAGACACGTCGCGATTTTTAACGCGCTGTTCATAGCCGGTCTAGAAAATGTATTCCTGACATAAGAGAGGGACATTAATAATAATTATTAAGCCATGTGACGACACCCACGGGAAGATTTGAGTGACAGTTTCTTCAATGTCGCAATCCTTCATATTCTAAGTATCCCACAGCTGGGCAAGGCAAAAAACTGCATTGATGGCCGTTTTTTTAAAAAGTTACTAATATTTCCAACTAGAATTCAACGCTAGCGTAACCGGAGGAAAGATAATTCATATATAATGTACAAATGTGTACCTTTTTTCTTCCTTTGTCAAATTATCATAAGTCAGGCTCCTAGGACTATTTGGAAATGTTTCTATGTGTAAATGAAAACAAAATATGAATTAAACCTCGTTTTGTAATAGGGGGGTTAAATTACCACGAATAATATTAGGTATGAAATTAAGTGGGATATTGTATAGTTATTACTGTAGGACTACCAGCTGGCTTATGACAAGGGGGATAAGGGCAAAATATTGAGGT
Organism: Bhutanitis thaidina; assembly: GCA_029286595.1. NCBI lineage: Eukaryota > Metazoa > Arthropoda > Insecta > Lepidoptera > Papilionidae > Bhutanitis > Bhutanitis thaidina. The sequence continues at coordinate 8,679,034 of JAGSMS010000028.1, read as the reverse complement.
CCTTTGTCGCCTTACACATAATACTGGATTATTACATTGGGGCCATAATATGTGGCCGTAGTTTAGGATTTCGGTGACATAATATAACAGAAATAGAGGTATTTATTGATAATGATTTGACAATGAAGTGTTAGTTAAGTAAGAAGTAACTACGCTTGCGAGATTTTTAATTATGATATAAACATTAAGAAAAAAAAATTACATTGTAATTTATATGATGTATTGTGGTTCAAGAATCTATTTTTTTAATAATAACTTGTCTATGTATTACTCTACATGTATACATACATATTGTTTGACTTCATGAGCAAAGTTCAAAGTCGTAAAGACAGTTAAGTAAAGTTCAATCGAATAATCATTATAAAAGCGTCTTAATTTAACCACTTAGTTTTTCTGAGGTGCATAGCTCATTAGCGAGAGGCTACTATTAAATAACACTTTCATCGTAACTGTATCACTGGTGGGTTATTTATTTATTTATGTAAAGTGAAGTGGAGTAAAGTTGCAGTCTGAATGGCAACTGCTGGGCAAAGACCTCCTCTTAAAGATTTCGGAGAGCTTTTAGTTAGGAAGGGTCCGCCACGCTTCACCGGTGCGGTAGTGTTTTGAAAACTTTATACGTCCACGAAATGTTTTTTTTTTATTATTTCTCTGACATTGGTTTGCTATTGAGTCCATTGCTATTATTATGACAGAGTGAACGCTTTAATTTCAAAGTATGCGTGTGAAATGAATTCGAACTCTTATACCGTCACCACTAAAATGTGAGTATAGATCCATTGCAACGGCGTAGGATGGGTTTCTATATTCGATCTATCCATGACGTGATATTTTGACGTGATTTCTATGAGGTTCATATCAGATATATTATGAGACCATAACGCTACAACTTATACTGCTTAAGCCTATTTTAGTCCACTGCTGAACATAGGCCACACCCTTTGAGAGTATGTTCGGTATTGGTCACGTTCGAAGATTAGGTTGGCGATTATCAGATACCGCTTTTCTTTTGTGTTTTGTTGTGGGGAAAGGTGCTCGTGATACCGGTCACAGGATGCAATGACCGGTGATGACTGGATAAGCATTAAGCACTTGACGGACTAAAACCCCCTCGGATCAGAGATTCGCTGTTGTCCCGGCGGCCTTTACAGCTTTAGCGGAAAATACATGCAAGCAGGAGGCTCACAAGTTAAAATTAATAAAAGCAACGACGCTGCCTGCTGTTGTGCTAGGCTATGCTATGCTGTGTTCTGACCCCTAGTCACGAAAGAGACCTTCTAATTCGGCTGCCTATGCACGACTGTATATTTTTGAGATAGAATCCAAAAGATTTTCGAGGTTCCTTTTGTTGAAGTAACTGGGTTGCCGATTTATTCGGCACAAACGCAGTGACCTTAATTTTATTTTTAGGTCAGTTAATTTAACTTATTAGATGATTATTTTTTTTTACCTACGAAAACTTCTTTACTCACTTCTTAATTAATCATCATGGTTTCCTTCAATTCTCTTTGAAGTTCGTAATGAACGATTCCGTCCTACAAAATGGCTTCACCGTTTAATATGCGGCCAAAATTATAATTATAAGTTAATATTCTATTAAAAACCCTGTGCGGCCCGACCTAACTAAGACGAGGTGGAAAATTAATCGTAGGACTTTTAAGTGTTTCAAGTTGTTAGACGATCTCATGTACTTTATAGCTTTTTAACGCTACATAATTTTGGGACCTTTCGAATCGTTATATCAGTCTATTTAGAAAGTTTTAATTAAAGTGACTTTTATGTAACGTGATTCGTATTTGAATAACTTTTTAAGTGACAAAGTAACATTTGAACTCGTCAAAATAAACGTGCATTTATTTTTGCTCCTTTTCATGTAAATTTGTTACATTAAATGAATAACTTTAAAAAAAAATATGATAAAGGGGGCAAACGTTCGAACGTCTCACTTGGTGGTAAACTATTACCGTTACCTGCGTACATCTGCAACAACAGAAGAGCTGCAGGTGCGTTGCGGCCTTTGAGGATATTTGGGTGACAGGAGAGATGATAGGGATGAGAATTGAGCAGTGGGCTTCCGGTTACGACACTCACCGAATGAAACGCAGAATCACAAGATACTTCAATTTCACGTCGGTATTCTGAACTATAAATGTCAAGTGAAATATGATATATTGGATAAAGAATAACAATAATATTTTTTATTTAATATTATTTAAATTATGTTGCGATGACACGTTAAGATACAATACAGCCTTATGTCATCCCGTGACTGTTGCGTGTCCTTTTGCGCCAGAGGAATTCCTTTCTTCTCAACGGAAGATCCATTGGTCTCGTGTACTATGAAGTTATACTGAGCGTAGAACCTTTCGTGACTTCACCGTAGCGCTTGGAATATTAAATACGCCTAATATTATTACGCAAAGTTGTTGGCAGTTGTTTTGCTTTCTTGTTTTCTTTGGGCTGAGAATCCAACAGGGTTTCTTTTTTTCTTTCCACACCCCACTCTCGCAGCAAAGTGATAGCATATCTAATGCGTGGGTAGCATCAAACCCTTGGTGGGTCCGTCACTAAACCCATTTGCCCCGTGTAGTATGTATGTGCAAATCTTTATGACGTTTTTATGGATAGACTAGACATGTCCAGTGTCCTTAAATAGGCTAAAATAGTGTTGGAGAGAAGTGTCTATGGTATGCAGCGTCTCATACTTCGCATGGCGGACCGGCCAGAACGTGGTGGTTTGCTGGGTTTGCTCTCGGAAAATTGTATAATTATGTCACAGTAATATCTATTGTGGCGGATGAAAGATGGAAGATACCCTCTTCTTTTCGAAATATCAAAGCAGAATGAATGAAAGAAAGCAAAAGTGAATGGGTCTTGTGCATCTGCGTTTCACTCGCTGAGTGAAGTAACCGGAGGCATCCCCGCCTCATCTACCTTCCCAAATATCCTTAAAGACCGGCAACGCGCCAGTAGCTCCCCAGGCGTTGCTTGGGCGTCGAGTAATCGCTTACCACCAGGAGTGCCGCTGGCTCGTTTGCCACGTTTCCCATATAAAAAAAAGAAACTCGTTTCGAATTTGTCGAATTCAAATCTCTAAGATTTATGATAGAGAGCACCAACCCGCTGTCCCAGCGTTGTGAGACAATCTTTCTAGAGGCTTATTTGGTTTGAAGGCCTTAACTGGTGGTGGCTTTCTTGGAGAGCCTATGTTCAGTGTCCTAAAATGTGGTGATTTATGTATGACACAGTTCTATGTTAAAATAAAGCTTTAGCAAAGAATACGGTACATTTAATACTATATTTTTGCACTGGATTACGTATATGTAAATACAAAGAGACCATGCGATATAAATAGCTAAAGTAATTTGTACCACTAAATTAATTGAGGTCGAACAATGTACGTACAAATTAGTAGCATAAAGGAAATCACATTATCAAATGAATTATTGTATAGAAACAATCGCTCAAGCTTCGGACATCTTTTTTTATCTTAGAACTATGTGCGTGATCCGGGTCCGATACCCGGTGATATTTCACTGGAGCAACGTGACAGACTCGTACCGACTTCAGAACCGACTCTAAAAGATAATGAAAGAATGGATGTCCAGCTATGGGATTAATAACTAGCTACTTTACTTTAAATAACCTGCAAGGATTAGGATCATTTAGGACCTCATAAATTTCGGCGCTACCTACCTCGATGAGAAGTCTGGGGGCTTGTGGTAAATTGTAGGAATCTCCTTTCTTTAAATATCTCATACTCAACGAAAGACAACAATTATGACGATGAAATGTTAGTGAAGTAGCAGCCTGTAGATGCCCATTGCTGGGCAATAGCCTCCTTCTCAAATATCTGAGAGGGTTTTAGAGCCGCGAAGAGCCCTCCACGCTGCCCCAGTGCAGGTTGGCGGGCTTCACATATTCTCGAAATAATATTTTTTTTTTTTCTTAGATGCAGATGTTTTCCCTCACCCTTGATCACGTGATTGATCGCTGCTGCTCGGATGCACCGGCTCGACCGGGGTGGTACTACGGCCTCTTGTGTTTCTGCGTTTCGTTCGATGAGTGAGGTGACCGGAGGCCCACATTTCTCTCACTCGATCCCCAAATATACTTAAAATGCCGCACCTTTGGCCTCTCTTGTGTTGCCGATGTACGTGGGCTTCGCTAATCACTTACCATACGTTGAGCCTAGTTTGCACCATTCCTATTAAAAAAAGTATGTATTGAAGGTTTGATAAGGTTATGTTTATTAAAAGATTCGTCTGATTATTCTACGTCTAAGCCATTATCTCATTTTAAAGTCAATATCATAGAGTTTTGTATTAATCCAAAATTCGCTCTATATGCGTACGCTCACATGTGGCTTTGTGGGTGAATTCATCTCTTCCAAGTTCCGTGTACAAACGCCATCAGTCCTTGCGGTCGAATGAATTGTGGCTCCATGGATTTTAATCTATTTTAATTAATTAACTCCAGTTATCTTTAGATCTTTTTAAATGTAGTTAATAATAATAAAATGTTTTTAATAATTTGTGTAATTTTTTTATTACGTACTAAAGTTTTAATAAGTTTTTTCTTTATCAGTCGATTAATTCGACCAGCAAATCGGCTTGCCATATAGTCCCTACAAATAAAATTATCTTAATTTTCAACGTTATATCTGTTTCAGATATATTTGTTAGAGTAATAATTTGGCAGTGCCCAAAACAATTTTTTAAACTTTATCAGATAGGAGAAGTTAAAGTAGTTAATTATTTAATTTTCCTCGTTCTGTTCTCAGTACGCGGAGAAAAGTTTTCGAAAAGTTAAATTGAAAATCGGTAAATTATTATCTTCGTTAGGGTTCTAAGAAAGATAATATTTTTCTCTTTTACACTCTCTCTATAACTACCTACACCTACATCGTTTCATCTCTTCGTCGTCCAAAGGTTGACTGGTAGAGAATGCTTCCATCAACGAGTTCTTCTCCTATATACATTTTCATATCTATATAGTTAAATAAATAAAAAAATAATGCAAGGAAGTTATAGATTATCATATGAATTAAGTCATGTGTGTGAGGCTTGTGCCTTATTTTTATTTCAATGTAGGAAAAAATGAGCTAACAGTCTATCAGATCGTAACTGGCTACTTCATCCCGTGAAAACCACGCGAACAAACCCAATCGACGAAAAACAGATGCTTATCACCCTTCAGGATTAAAATGTATTTTTATTTCACAGGTGGGAAAGGTGCTCGTCATCTACCTGACATAAAAGCAATCATCGATTTTGTCGAGATCGAAATAAAATTTACTATACTAACTTATCTTACGCTTTAGTGAGAAAACTGTAGTATTGCTGTAAGAATCTGCCACCCGTTTGAGTTGCCCCCGTGAGCGTCGTAAGAGGAGACTAAAAGAAAAGCCTCGAATAACGCAACGGCTACCGACAGATGGCGTTACAACCGTCTCGAAAAATGCCGAACCGAAATTGAGCAGACCGATGTCCGGCAACAGCGACTAAGCTGCAAGACTGATACTGCAATCGCCAATCTCCTAGCCGAGCGTGGCGATTATAACAAATCATACTCCCAATAGGAGAGGTCTATGCCCTGCAGTTGGCTATTTAAAGCTGTTTAAGTAAAAGCAGTTACATTCAACTCAGAAAAAATTGTTAAAACAGTATCTAAAAATGACACGAGTACGTAGAAGTTTCGTTATTTTATCTAAGTATATTAACTTTGGTATTCACCATGTTGTAGCGGTGTGCGGTAGAAGTTTATATCATCCTGTATTACAATAGCTAATACAGGAACGAAAGAGGCTACTAACATCACGTTATTTCTTCCCGGCTTCCGCAACTCTACGTCTCTACATAGAGTTGCAGAAGCCCGATTAGCGAAGCTGAGGTAAATCTGCAATATCTGACTACCTCTACGAGCGAGTGGCTTGAGTGTATAAATGTAAGCAAAATGTAAATATTTTCAATACTAATACTATCAGAGTTTGTTGAATCTTACTACTTCTCATCAATCTTCAAAGTTCACTATTAATTTTTTATTTTTCCCGCCGTCCTATCTGGTAGCGAAATAGGTCATTTAATTGGTGGTAGGTTCCTTCTATGCCTAGGAGTCATATGGGTTAGTACCACCCTCTTATGTATTTCTGCCAGTAAGTGGTACCGCTGTTGACTTCCGGTTTGAAAAAAAAAAATTCTGTGCCAGTATAATCGTAATTACAGCCTATGAAGCATTCCATCTTAGGTTACTACTGGAGTTGTCAACATTTTTTCGGCGAATTATAGTATTATTCAGAATAAGCTATAAAAGTATAATACACTTTAACAATATATAGTATTGTATGGATAGAAAAAGACTAAGGATTAGCTTCGGCGTAATCAACCGGAAATCTATTACTTTTATGTGAAGTTTATTTTGTCAACAGTATATATAACACAGACCCGAAAAACAGTGCAATATATTTATTATATAGTTGTTTGCAGGTGGGCCCATGAGCAGTTGCCAATTGCAACCGACGGATACATTATTTTATTTATGTATACATACATACACAAGAACAGCAAAGTAGAAGCCTGGAAGTATCCACTGCTGAGCAAAGACCTCCTACTCAAATATTTGAGAGGGTTTTGGAGCCGGGAAGGGCCCGCCACGCTGCACCAATGCGGGTTGGCGGGCTTCACTTATCCTCGAAATAGTATTTTAATTATTTCTCAGACATGGAGGTTTCCTCACGATGTTTTCCTTCACCGTAACGAGCACACGGTAAATACAGCAGTTTAATTTAATGGTCCCGGGACCGGGGATGGTACCTTGGTCACAGGCGCTCTATGAAACTAAAGCGTGCACCCTAATCACTAGGCTGCATATAAAAAAAATGAATAATATAATCATATTTTGAATGGTTTTATTTAACGCAAACTGTCTCTTATATGACTGAAAAACGGCCGCTGAAAATATTTATACGATGTTATCGTGTGTTACTAGAAATAAAATACAACTCAAACTATCAAAACCTGCGAAATCTATTTCGATTTGTTTTATCTATGGAGTAAATTTCTTTTGTGCTTTACTTCGGAGCGGCTTTTTCCTCATTCTCTTGTTCCAATTCCTCAAGCCTTTGAAGCGCTTTCTGTCGGCGTCTTTCTAAAGGTGTCTTGTACCACCAAATTTCAGCGGCCGAGTCCTGAGATTCAACGGGTAAAAATATATTAGAATTTTTATACTGAACTACAACATTATTTAGAAGTAAAAGTCAGTAAAGTTAACTTAATTAACGTGGAAAATTATCCTGCGTATTTTCCGAAATAAAAAATCCACATTCCGGACAAAAAGGGCATAGACATATCAGATTACATCCAAATTGGTTTACCGTTTAAGCCGTGAAAACGTAATAGACAGATAGACAGCGCTTTTTCCGCATTAAATATAAATATACGTACAAATATTATTTGTGTACTATATACATTCATACATGCTCAGCAATAACTTCATCGAATACGGGCATTCGATGAAGTTATTGCTGTTAGCCGTTTTGGCTTTTACACCTTCATAGGTTTGCTTTAAGTAGATGTACAAGTGTACATCTACTGCTTACCACTTTACAGTAAGCTATCTATGGACCGTCCAAGGGAGGTTCGGACCTCGTCTCGGACGGTCGAAGTGTTTCGATAGATTCGGGCGGTAAGAACCGTCCTGAATCTCATGTGTACGGTGTGCGGGTGTTCTGTTGGCTCGATACGCTCTTATGCGTCGGCGGGGGATTGTGAAATTGTTACTACTCCTAACTGTATGTACAGTGTGTGCTTGAGTAGGGTTAACCGAGATTGGAGACCGGTTAGTCGGTCTGTTACTGTTGTTACGTCGTCCGGATCGACTAATGCGTCACGCTGGCGACGATGACGCACCGTTGCGTTTATAATCGGGGCCATGCTCATGCATGAAAGGATGGACATATTTATCTTTACTGCCTTCGGGGACAATTCCGTGTGGCTGTCGGAAGTAAAGAATAGCACCAACCCTGTCTGACCATGGGTGTCGTAAAGGCGACTAATGGTAAAAAAATTATATTAGGAGATGGGCAGCAGCATCTGCCAGCATTAGAACAAAAAAAAAACTGCGGCTGCCAACCCGCTCGCCAGGCGTTGCAACTAAGGCGGTTGCCCCCATGATGATCTTTGGGGGAGGCCTATGTTCAACAGTGGAATTGTGATAGGCCGAAAATGATGATCGAGGACATACTCAATGAGAATATCCCAATATGAACTCACGTGTTCTGCGTACACTGGCTCTCTGGAGCTGAGCTGAATGGCGATCTCTTGAGAGGTTAGAGCACGTACTCTCAGCTGCAATCGTCTCTTAGTTGTAAGAACGTCGTCCAGAGCAGACAGTAAAGTACCTGAAAATTATTCTCCAAGTTCTTCAATTCATGTTGGATATAAATCGACTGAAAATATGATTAATATTCGTTCTCTCGTTATGTACAAAGGTACAAATAATTATGATGACTAAAATTGTTATGGATGAAGTAACTTCTCCATGTTGACTAAGCGCGTAATGGTTAAATATATTTCTTTATTAAATAAAGTATAAATAAAACCTAATAAATAGCTAGTCTTTTATATATAAAAGAGAAAATAAGAAAGAAAACCAAAAAAACATTTTTATTCTGTAATAATTATACAGTGTGTAGTGTGTAGAGTGCACGGCGGAAGTCTGCACGCCTGAGAAATAAAAATAATTACTACGCGGATATGCGAAGCGCGCCACCCCGCACTGGAGCAGCGTGACGTGCTCTGTCCGGCTCCAAAACTCTCTCAGGTATTTTATAAGGAGGCGTTTGTCCAGCTGTGGGCACTCAAAGGCAGCTACTTTTATACAGTATACAGGCTTCTAGAAGTTGTGATTTAGGTAACTATAATATTTAAAAAGTAGCAGCCTATAAATGCACCCTCCTGGACCTTCGCCATCTCTTAAAGATTTGAGAAAACTTCACTCGACTTGTTCTGGGTCCTGCTTTAGTGCAGGTTGACGGACTTCACACGTCATCGTAATAATACTATTATTATTTCTCAGTAAATGGAGGTTTCCTTACGATATATTTCTTCATCGTCGAGCACGTAAATTCGGCACTTAAAATGGTATGTACAATTTTATCGCTGCCGGCACCGTGGTTCGATACCCAGGGAACTTGCGCACTATGAAATAAAATTTAAGTTCAACGTAAGCGCGCGATTATTAACACATACCAACCGTCAAGTTATTAAGTAGAGCCAGTGTTTTGTATCAATGTTTATGTTTTCGAATATTTCATTATAACCTTTGATGGTGCTCTAAAGGCGAAATCGTTCAGATAATAATATAAAATAATAATAAATTATGGAAGTGTTTGCTTTAACTAATACATTTCATGTAAAATATTTTTTTCATGTATTTGTAGATAAATGGATGTTAAAGATACGAGAGAAGTGTGTAAAGATAGAGCCAATGGGGAAATCACAGGGGAACAGACCTAAATGCTCATATTACCTAAGAATAGTTTTTAAAAATGCGAGAAAAAACCGGCTATATTAATTTATTCTTAGCGATACAGACAACTTGACAGTCACTGTTTCTATGTTAAAGAAAGCTTGAGTATAATCTCGAACCAGAACAATATGTGCAGTTACTTTGTGAAAACAAAACTCATTTACTGAAATTCAATTTCTTATCTCCTTTCCTTTTGTGAAAGCTGTTTTCCAATTATCTTTTATTTCTTACAAAGTTCGTTTTGTTAATGAAGGAGGGTTGTTTGTGTCACCCTTACAAAAAGAGCATTCTTTGTGAGGGTTATACTGCCTGGTGCTACAAAGTGTAAGACATAATAACACACACAAGTTAATATCTTTTCAATGATGATTGAATTCATGATACAGTGGTCAATTGTAAAGCTGCATATTGTGCTCCTGCGTTCCATTCGGTGAGCGAGGTAAACGGAGGCCTACGTCACCTTCCCCGGATCCCCTCCATACCCGTCCCGAATATCCTTCACACGCAGTTTACTCGTGAAAGAAGTCTATATTTCATCAAAATCAGGGATCAAAATTGGTTTAGTGGTTGATTTAGGAAAACGTACCAGAAAAATAAACAGAGTAACATTGGAATTTATAGTATAAATCATAATCATCATCATCATCATTTCAGCCTATCACAAGTCCACAGCTGAAAAAAGGCCTCCCCCAAAGACTGCCACAAAGCTCGGTCCTGAGCCACCTGTATACATCGACTCCCCGCAACACTCCGCGTCTTGTGAGGGAGGGGCGCGGGGGTATTTTCTAACATACCTATAGTAAAGGAATCTGAAATTCTGGATAGACAAGAGACGTTGAGTCTCGGAGACAGTGCCCCAGCTTTATGCAGTTTTGTTCTCCACATTAATGAAATACTTCCGTAATCGGCTCTAGGTATTTGAATCACTTTAGTATAACACTGAAAGAGCAGCTTCTGTTCAGCTTCCCAAGGTGTTTGAGATGTACCCACAAATAGGACACGATCTTCTGGGCATATGCCTGAAATATAGACAATGAAACATGAAATATTATCAAATGTAATGATGCTTCTTATTGTATTTTATTTAAATTGATTTATAGCGTATTCATGTTGTATACTAGCTTTTACACGCGGTTTCGGTAAACAAAACCCTTTATCTTCTACAATAGATACAAGTTTAAAATAAACTTTTTCCATGTAGCGGCAAAAGTGAATCATGCTATCCAACTGATGGAATAAACATCTCAAATATACCACAAGTATATTTCACAGATCAATGACGGAAAGCTGATTTTTAAGTGAGTCGTGTCTGGTATGACGCTCGGACTCCCGCTTTCCAAGCTAGGCGATTACGATGAATGACCTGTAGAGGCAGATGTAAGAGAGAATATGCTATCTCTTTTTCCAAATGTCTACCTCATTTGCACGGGTTGCAACTGCCAGCCAACAAACGAGGCGCTGTCGTTGAAATGATGACGGAATATCCATCCGAATTTGGTCAAAACTTACAGACTAGTTATGGGGAACAGCATTCGTATAAGGGTAGCGGACCTGCCCTCATCAACCCGCTTGCCCAGCGTGATGAGTATGGGCAAAACTTCCAAAATATATGCAGGCTCTAGCAGGCGCTTTTTTGTAGTAGCAGTGGACCAATTGAAATACAACGAATGCGACATAAAGACATTAAATTTCCCCTTATACGTTACAGTCCATTTTTAGCTCAAGCTCATACTTTAAATAGCGCTTACGCAAATACGCGCTTTAAGTCGCCGCCGACTACCAGACAAAGGAATCCGACCATGTCATCGCTCTTGTCGAGGCCAATAAAATATTATTCATTAGCGTTTCGTTAAGATTGTGCGCTTATTTATGTTATTGGAGAATAGAACATTTCTCCTAAAGGTTTTTTTTTCACTCTTTCAAAATAATCACGAGGACCAGTACTGAACAAGTTTGCAAATATCAGTTCCGGCACATCTACACTGCTGCTATACAAGACGAAGTATAGTTTAAGTAAAAAAAGATTTGTTGGATACCGGGCTCGTACCAACGAGTTTTTTCGAATCTATTATATATTTTTTCTCCATAACGAATTATATTTCAATATAGCATATGGTTATTTTTTTTATTTATTCTCACTATTGTTTCTTAATGCTTCACCTTTGTCACCTGTATCATTCTAATATTTTTTTTTTAATAATAGTCACAGATTGGTGATGGCTGTTCTGATAGGTGTTCATATCGGAGTAATTTTGGTGAATATTGTACAAATTTTAGTAAGTGTTCACTGTTGTTCTGTTTAAATAAATAAAAATAAAATCTACATATTTAAAGCAGTTTACATCGAATTAATATCGCATGCGTGCTCACTAAGATAAGGGCAGACTGACCATCTATCAATGTGTTCGCATAGGGCGAACGGGGAAATTACGTATCGTCTTTTTATCTTGTATCAGTAATTGCCAGGCGCAGGATATAATATAGTCTAAGTTCGCGTGAGCATGGAGGCCCTCACTTGACTTTACCTTCTCGAAGAAACGCAGTATCAGAGATACGGAACGCTACGAAATATAAAGAGACACGAATAATCTAATATTAATGCGTTATTTTTTGCACAAATATTGGTGTCCGACTGGGATTCAAACCGACAACCCGACTCCCAGCCATGCGCATGTCGTGATCGCGAGTGTCAAAACAGAATTTCAAAAAAATTTCAAAACCTAATTGCCCTATTTTGAAATGAGTCATTTAGCCGAATTTAATAAGAGAAAATGTAGATAAAACTGATTTAAATTAATGTTAAATAGTACGGTAGTTGACGTTTTACCTTTGATAATTTTAACCAAGTCCTTTTTTAATCTTTTCGGGTCCGTTTTATCAGTTTTAGGTATCTTTTTTACAAAAGGTTTTTCTGCTTCATCCATCCAAATGACGCTCGGCTGCAGAAGTCTTGACACTTTCATTACTAAATGTATTAACATTACGAGGCCTGACTTGCCAGGATATTTTCCGACGACATTCGCCGGCGTCAAATCAAAAAGCATGGCTCCGATTTCGCTACACATCGCATGCACAAGCATTTTCTTTCCACTGCCAGAAGGACCTAAAAGAGGGTATGAAATATATACGTTTCTATCTTTGTTATTATACTATTATATCGATGTATGTGGTAGACCGCGCTGAGCAACTTTGAGCTTCCTCATATGACCTGCAGTGAAGGACCAAGTTTCGGATCCGTATGTCATCACTGGCAACACGCTATGGAAAGGGCTATGCTCGGTGTTTCTCTGCATGATAGAGTCTGCAACGATGATATCCGCAGCAGAACTAAGGTAACTGACATAGCCGTAAGGATCAGCAAGGTGAAGTAGCAATAGGCCGGCCACATAGCTCGCAGAACTGACAACCGTTGGGGAAAAAAGGTTCTTGAGTGGCAGCCACGTACAGGGAAACGCAGTGTAGGACGACCCCCCACAAGATGGAGTGACGACTGTGCAGTGTTGCGAGAAGTCGATGGATGCAGGTGGCTCAGGACCGAGCTTCGTGGCAATCTTTGGGGAGGACTATGTTCAGCAGTGGACTTGTGATAGGCCGAAATGATGATGATGACGATGATGATGATGATGTGTGGTAGAATGGAGCGGCGGCTTTTGCTGCTGCTTGAATGGGCCGGCTCGGCCGGGTTGCTACCACGAAGTAGAGGCACATTTTGTGCTTCTGCATTTCCCTATTCCGCCTCCCGATGCTTCTTCCCATTCTCCAAATATCCTTAAAGGCTGGCAACGTACCTGCAGCTGCACTTATGTTGCAGATATATTGTACGTGGGCGAAGGTAATCACTTACCATCAGGTGAGCAGTTTGCTCGTTTGGCCCCTTTCACATAAAAAATAATACAAAAATGTATGTGTTATTGAATATCAGGCTTTGAAAATTTAATTCGACTAATAAATAATAATAGATTAATTCGAAACGAATAATCGTGAATTATCTTTTGGTTTCGTTACCTGTTAAGAGTACAGATTTTATTTGAGGTGCTTCTGTCCGGACGTATTCAGATCCAAGCGGTAGAATACAATACTCTTTTACAAGTTGACGTATGTCACCCAAACAAGGTGTGGGTTCACGACCCTGTCCCCTCCATTCGGATCCGAGGAAACTTTTTTCACCTATGAAATCGTCAATGTTTACTAAGGGGTATGGGCGTATTATACCATTTGCGACTAGTTCTTCAAACAGCGATTCTGTAGTCCTATCGGGGGTTAGATCTTTTTCCTTCTTTTTCTTATTTTTCTTCCCTCCGCGACGTACCTGATTGCAAAATATAAGTTCAATACTTTTTGTATTTAATAAGCAATTAATGAGGGTGCCTCATTAGAAACAAATATATGAGAGTTGGGTCTTCTGTCATCTTGTTCACAGACCTACGGCTCAATATTGAAGAACACTTTTAATCATAACCCACTGCGTTATTTATTTATTAGAATAGGGATTTCTACGTATTAGTATTATTATCATATAGTTTTTCATTAAAGATTTTTCTTTATAAAATTACGTAAGTACTTAAAATATTTAAAAGCTAACTAAAAGTGCAGCACTGTGACAAAATTATTTAAAAAGCAGAATAATTATTTGCTGTACTTGATACCAAAAATGTACAAGTTATACTAAAAATTACTAACCTAAATAGGGTAAGAGGAGCATATGCTCTGGCAGTGATTTCAAATTAAATATACAACGAAAAAGAAGTAATCCTGAACTTTTACTGTTTTATTAGTATGTAACATCTTTTATAAAAAAAAGTGGTCGTAAAGGTAACTAAAGTGCCATACATACAACCTGATTCTAGCAACAGGTATCTTGAAGCTTTATGGTTGGCAAATAATCGTATTATATTTCTTCGTATGTCTATTATATTCGATACTCATACACGTTCTTCACTTCCAAACATACTTTTCTCTGTATTTTGACCACTGGATACTATGAGACGTATGAGGATCACAAAAATGACAAAAGAGAAGAGAAGAAACCGCTTAACCCTTCACATGCCATAACTTTGAAACAATTGAAATTACATTGTTTTTTTTAAGGAAATGGGCAAACGGATGTGGCACACCATTGTGACGTCATATCGCCTATGTAAATCTGTCAACACCAGAGAAGCTGCAGATGAGTTACTAGACTTACAGGATATTTGAGGAGGTGGAGGAGGAGTGAGTCTCCAGTTACCTCATTCAACGAAAGAAACGCCGAAGCTCAAGATGCCTCTACTTCACGGCGGTATTATGCAAGGCCGTTGTACCACCCCGGTCGAGCCGCAAAAGCCGACGCTTGGCCTTACCACGTACGTTATGATACGACAAGTGTCATTTTAATGATACCTTCTTTGGTGGTTTTTTAGTCTTCTTTCCTTTATGGGTTCTATCCTTGTCTATAGCCGCTTGAAGCAGTTCAAGTTCACTTCTCATCATTTCATCAACGACTTTCCTCACTTCTTCTTCCAGTTTTGCCATTTTTTCTCTTTCAATTATATCTTTATAGTATCGTTCATGATTTTTATCGTCGTCATCTTTGAATTTCCACATATCTTCAAATCTATAGCGAGTTCAAAAATGAAGAAAAAAGTTGCAGTATGTCGGAGTATTGCATAATTTTTTCTATTACCTATTATTGATATAAAGCAAATAATAAATCTAAAGAAGTGACTATGAAATACGTATACTGGCAGTACAACTATACTACAAGAAAAAAGAGGTTCAGAGACCCACGGAAAGGGCGTTGCTATATTGTGATCTGTCGATCGATCTCGAGCTTAGTTCTTTTTCTTCTTCTTTATCAGCAGATATAAGTCCAACGCTGAACGTAAGCCTTTTCATGAGCAAGCTCTATACACAGAAGATTTCCCCATAATTACCACGCTCTACAAGTAGATTGGTGAACGCATCGCCAACTAACGCGTAATGAACCTTCCGTAAATGGGACTCAGTATTATTTTATTTATTTGTTTTGTTATCCAGCTCGTTTATTTTCTGTATACTACTTTCCCATAGATATGTAAAACCCAGACCGGTTTTAAACTAAGATATAATCATGACAAATAACATTTTTTTTTCTCTCTGCATCTGCAACATCATAAGAGCTGCAGGTTTGTTGCTGCCCTGTAAGTATATTTAGGGTGGGAGGGAGGAGGAGGAGTGGGCCTCAGGCTAACTCACTCACCGAAACAAACGCAAAAGCACAAGATGTTTTTACTTCACTAAGGGTGGTACTAATAATACTCTACTGTATGCTTATATTATTAATAACAACGTACTCTTCGTTAGCATTGATGATGTCTTGTAAAAATGCTGAATTCATACATTTGTAATTTTGCAAATTTTCTACTTCATCTTTACTTTTGATTTCCTCAGTTTTATTGCTCCTTTTATCTTTACTTTCTTTACTTTTCTTAGACTCTTTTGAAGATACAGGAGAAACTTTACTCAGATCACTGTCGGCGCCTTTTATAAAGAGAAATAAAAGACTTAGTTTACACAAGAGAACAAGAATGTTAATATTAAAAATAAAAATTAAAAATAAAAAGTAATTATGTATTATTTATAATAATGCATAAATAGTTTTATGCTCAAATTCGGTTTCATAATCTTATTTTATGTAACAATTGTTAGAAAAGATAAAATAAACATTACTACCTTGTCTACTAAACATAGCCCTACTTCCACCACACTCTTCTGAAGGGAATTCTGGTAGTTTACTTGTCCTTTCATAGTATTCTGATATCCACCTTCTTAACTCGTCCCCAATTCTTTCTTTAATTTTGACGTCATATTGAGACCGCAATTGTTCTTCTATAGTTTCCAGTGCTTCTTGGTACTCCTTTCCACGCACACTTTGAAGATTTCGTCGATTTGTTTTCACCTTGAAAATAAACATTGGTTTATGTATGCTTATATTATTAACAAAAAAAATCATCTTCAACCCATAAACAATCCAATGCAAGCAATAGGTGAGAGCCTAATCATCGGATATATATTTGAAAAGTAACGATAGCAGCTCTATCGGTTTTGATTATTAGTTCACAACGACCCATCACTGGTAAGTATAATTTAGTTCAGGTTTATTTGAGATAAGTATTGGTCAGCGACTGTAACATAATTTCTCCTTAGTAGACTTTTACGACAACTATGTATCAGGGACACGATAAATCTACCACTGACACTTTACAAAGTAGTAATAAAAGTAATCAATTATTATAAACAACGAAGAGTGCGATAATGAAATAAGGTATTTTTTAGTACCTCCTCAGACTTCTTAATTGCTTGGGATTCAGTATACGGAGGTAGTTCCATTCCAATTAGAAGCTGTTCCTCGCGCTTCCTTCTTCTCGTCATCCGCCTGGTTATGAATCCCCGCCAAACTCTTTGAATAGCTGTTGCGGCTGTGGCTGACATTTCACCCTTCTGATCTCTGCCCTTTTCTTTCAACAGGCGGATTTCTTTCATAAATTGACCTCTAGGATTTATCAAAAACTAAGCATTAATTTAACCATCAAAGTTAGCTTATATTTAGTTCGATTTGATTAAACTACATTAAGAATCTACTACGGAAACAAATAAAATAGTAACGTAAATATTTATGAACTCAAAGAGACCTTATTAACTTAATTTTTATTACTACTACTTATTACTATTTGTATTAATTAATACTATTTGTATTAATTTTAATCAAATGAATGAACGTTTCACAAATTGAACTGTATGTTTATTAATTACTTTCCGGATATGCTGGTCACCTATCAGGTACCACTGAGCATATGGTAAGTACACTACTTGAACAAACAATGAATAATTTAGTTTTGCCGGCACGATCCAAACGCAGGTTACTCGCGTACTATCAAATTAAAGCGAGATCTGATCCGTTAGTCACCACGTCTTGTATAATAATCGTAAATTTATCTTCTTATACCTTAGTCTTCCTTGACGAGCTCTTTCATGACTTTGAATAATGGTTACCGCTTGTTGCTCTGTCAGAATTAAAGCTGGTGGTTTTGCAGTTTCGTGGCCAAGCTTCGTTAGAGTATCTGTTATAAATTTTCTCCGTTTCTCCAATTCCTCTTCTCTTTCTCTAATGAAATATAGTGGAATGCAAGGTTCTGCTTCCTGTGGTGTTACTTGCAGTTTTTGTAAAACCTGTGGTGGGAGGATCAGTTCTTTTTACTATATATTCACTTGAAAATCTGCCGTGTTATTTACACAAAAGAAATAATAGTGGGTATTTTGCTTTATTGCCATAATAAAAAGTTGCATTACAGGACGATTTTTTTTATTATTTTTTAATGATACAGCAATGATATAGAGCTATCAATGCATCTCGTATAAATCATTAAAAAAAACTCATGGTCAATTTGTGAAAAATGTAGTATACATAACTTTGCCGATTTTTGTTTATATTCAAGCTAATGATAATATTTGCCAAGTTTCGCCACGAAAAATAGAATAGTAATGGTATACAACACAATGCGCAGGTCTTTAAATATTAACTTATTATTAACCTTATACATATTTTCAAAACAGAAATGAAAAAAAAAATAATACCTCATCATCATCATAGGTGTAGTCAGATAGATGAAGTTCCACCAGATCATATTTGATTTCAAGTAATCTGCCCAGGCAAGCTTCCAAAAGACGACGAACTATTAAGCGCTTTTGTGGCTGCAGTATTTGGTCATAAATTGTGCCTAATCTACCAACCAGCACAGTATACCTTATACGTAACTCTGACAGAAGAGGTTGAAATATAGAACGTTCTACCGACCCCGCTTCAAAAACCGCTTCGTCCGTTTGGGTGGTCTCTCCAATTAGTTCTGAGGTATCACAAATTAGATCGTTGTAAGTTTTATTTGACATTTTAGGTCCGTTTTTAATTTGATCTGTTTTTTTTTTATTATGGAGAACCTGTGCTTCCTTCACATATATAAAATATTGTTAACTCATTCTACCGTTAATAGATTCACTTATTTCTTTGCAACAATATACCACAGATCTCGTTAGCAAAGTTAATTTGTACAGTTGGATAGCATTACATATATTGTTTGCTTACATATCGATGCTTTATAATACAAAGACCAAAAAATCACTTCTGACGTAAGCTAACAGTAACACGTAGTAAAGTATCTCAAACAAATGCGCATATTTATTGAATAAACAGTCCGTCACTATGTGTACCGACGCTATCATAATGTCACGCTCGGATTAACTTTGTTTATTGAGAATGGACACTTTCTCGTATTAAAAGTACATATTACAAACGAACAACATATAAGAAATAAAATATGTTATGCATCTGTTTTAAAGTTAACAGGATTAGGTACATTTTAATATAATTGATTAAAGTGTTGTACCCAAATGGCAAACGACGCATATAATTATGGTAGTCATGAATATTATATCTGTACTTATATTTCAAACTGTACTACATCACTTTCCCCGGATTCTACAGATAATTAATATTAATAATTAATTTAAATTTAGTATTTATTTTAAACCTGCCAACATGTTTTTATTTCTCACCCAGGGTTGACAGGTAGAGAATGCCAAAAGGCATTAAGTCCGCCGATTGTATACCTTATTTTTAGGGTCACAATACAGAATAAATAACTTAAATAAATAAAATAATTATTTTCAAAATATCTTCAGAAAGCTATGCATTATGTGCGCGAATGCCTACAGCCACTTTAACGCTACGGCAAATCTTTCAATTAGAAACCGGAAGATGTCATCAATGTCACACTCTTAAGCGAGATTAGAGAAAAGTAGGAAGTTCGATGAGTAAGTCTGTCTTTAAATATTTAATAACATTGAAAGTTATTGACGATATTAAGTTAATGAATTCTGAACAATGATTACAGTTCTGTAATACTTAAAATAGATGCCACATCGCAGCGGAACTTTACCGCATATTCCATTTTCAACAGACGTCAAAAGTGTGTTGAATTATTTGCGCGTAAACCTACAGCTGCCTTTACGCTTCTCTCAAAACCCGGTACCGGAAATATTGGGGGTTTAGAAAAATCTAATTAAACGCGACAAAATCCGCAAATAATAGTTTCATTTCATATGTAAACTAGTAAGTTAAAGAAAATCCTAATTTCCTTATTTGACAATGGAGGATCAGGGCATATTAAATACTTCTATAATTCTTGAATTTCTCAACGTCGCCAAAGACGTTGAACTAGAAGACGCGTCCTGGCTGAAATATACTAAAAATTTGAAACTTTTGCGCAGCAATAGTGTTATAGTGTATTTAATATGTGTACTTTTTTTAATATATATACATCGTTTTTCTTTTTTTAATTGGAAAAGGTTGCAAACGTGCAAGCATCTCATCTGATGGTAAGTGATTATCATCGGCCACGTACATCTACAACACCAAAGGAGTTGCATGTACGTTGCCGACCTTAAATCATGTTTGGGGGATGGGAGAGAAGATGAGAAGGGGAATAGGAGAGGAAGGGATTGGGGCTGCGGTTACCTCACTCACCGAACGAAACGCTACAGCTTGGCTCTGCCTCGTAAAAAGTTACTAACCACGCCTGTACGACCAGGAACGTCTGCTCTTACCTGGAAGTATAGATAAGGGCAATGTTCTTTATAATAGCCCCTATATATTGCCCGATTTGGACGACGAAAGTACAGGAAACTACTCGTATTAATAAAATTGGATTATTAATTCTGAAATAAATAATATTCAGATATTGAGCTTATTGCAACAATACTTTGTTCCTTTATAATACTGGCATATAATTCTTACGATCATTTTTATTTTCCGCCAGTACATTGGCATGATTGTTAAATTGCATATTTAACAACGTTAGTATTAAAATATTCATTTTAATATTCGAAAGTATTTGTACAAAAATCTTGAGCACCAATCTTAAATTTAATAAAAAGCCTTCTTTCTCACATAAGACGACGCAAATGCTTTGTCCTTTTGGGCCTCCGACGCCAAAAAGTGCTACTTGGTTATCGTCAAGCGACAATTACCCTACCCTTGTAAATTGCACATTCAAAGAGCTTACGAAGTGGCTGATGGGTAAGTCGGCACTTTATATGGTGTATCCAACAACGCTTAGAGAGTTTACGATGAGACTTTTTTTTTAAATAGAATACCGGCAATGCTGTTTATTACTAATATTGACATTACTAATATATAGAGTAACATTACTAATAAACCTCCAACTAAGCATTACTATTTGGAGTGGTTCACGACAATAGTCGAATGGCGGGCTCGAACCTACGATGTCATGTTTCGTAGTCCGCACCCTAGCCCATTTGGCTATTGGCGCTTTGAAACTAAATTACTCCTTATAAACGCTCAATATTTACAAGCCGTGGAAGTATTTTTAAAATTATAGCAGTTTTTTCGTTAACATAAAGAATCAGTAATTAATTCCTGATAAACATTCCCTCTAGTCTTTCTGACTATCGCCCCATTTCCATACTTCCATTCCTCTCGAAAGTTTTCGAGCGTATAGTTCATCGTCAATTGAGCCTGTTTCTAACCAGGTGGAGTCTATTCAATCCATTCCAATCTGGTTTCCGCTCTGGTCATAGTAGGACTACCGCCTTAGTTAATATTACTGAGGATATTCGTCTTGGTATGGATAACCAATGTGTTACGGTGTTGACCTTACTAGATTTTGCCAGTGCATTCGACAATGTCGATTTTGATCTCTTATTAGCTATCTTAGCTTCTCTTAATATATCTCCTGAAGTGATTGACTGGTTTCATAGTTACTTGTTTGGTCGCCGGCAACGGACACGTGTGGACAATTCGTTCTCTAACTAGTGCACGATCAAGGCCGGAGTACCGCAAGGTGGCGTGTTGTCTCCTCTCCTTTTTTCAATTTTCATAAGTTCTATTACACTCCGTTTAACTTCTCGCCACCACCTGTATGCTGATGATCTCCAAGTATATGCTCAGGCTAAATTGGTGGACTTACCTAAAACTAAAGACGTATTAAATAAAGATCTAGACTCAATTGTGGAATGGAGTAAGTCATACGGTCTTAAAGTGAACCCATCAAAAACCAAAGCAATTATAATAGGCAGTCAAAAATTGGTTACCCGTATTAATATACCTACTTTACCTAGTATTATATTTGACGGGACATCTGTGCCGTACAGTGACACCGTTAAAAATCTAGGAGTTACACTTAACAAATTTTTATCTTGGGCCCCACAAGTAAGCGAGGTGAGCAGGAGGGTGTTTGCATCGGTCGGGTCTCTCCGAAGATTAAGCAATTTCCTACCCATACCAACTAAAATTACGCTTGCACAGTCTCTCCTGTTACCCATTCTCGATTATGCTGATACGTGTTATCTCAATCTAAGCGAAGAGTTACTTAATAAGCTTGAGCGCATTCAGAATCTTTGTATACGGTTCGTGTTTGGACTCCGAAAATATGACCATGTATCAGAATTTCGCGAAAAACTCAAGTGGCTTCCGATCCGCCTTCGCAGAAATACTCACATTCTTTCTCTTTTATACTGTGTTCTATTCAATCCCACTACCCCTCCTTACCTTAAAGAGCGGTTTGAGTTTCTTGGGGATACTCACTGTCGATCTCTTCGCTCTGACAATAACCTTACTTTAAAAATTCCATCCCATAACACTTCCTTCAATTCTAAATCCTTTTCCATTGAAGCTGTTAGGCTTTGGAACTCCCTACCACTTCATATAAAGCGTGCGCAATCCTAGATACTTTTAAAAGGCTGGTCAAAGCGCACTTCCTTCCTCCCTAAATAATTATTCCTTCATCTCTCGTTATCTGTTTATCCTTTAACACTTACCTTTCCTTGCGTCGTATGGCTCTTATATTATATTATTTATTTTTACTCTTTATGTTCCTGTATATGTATGGGTATATGTTATGTATTTATTTAGATATATCAGTATATGTTAGTGTATATATATATATTTGTGTATATATCAATATATATTCATTACATTATATTTTCACTTCTGTGTAACTTGCGTACACCCTTGACCCTTGCTCACTGGTCATTATTTCCTCTGCAAAATGGTTGCCTGGTAGAGATCGCTTCTAAGCGATAAGGCCGCCAATTGTACCTTTATGTTTCTTTTTATTTATTTATTTTTTCCTATTTTTGCTATTGGTGTACAATAAAGTGTATTTTCATTTCATTTCATTTCATTTTCAACATTTACAAATTACACTTTCATTCTGCTACTCTTTACGTGACGTTTAAATTATTGCGACTGAATTGAAGTACTGAAATTCTTTAGGCTTGCACTACACTTTTGACTTAAGCACGTCAAAGTAAGTCAAAGACAGCATTCGCATATAGATTGTGCGGTTAACCTTTCACGTGTCATAACTTTAAAACAATTGAAACTCTATTGTGAAAAGTCATAATATCCAGACTCGAGTAGGGTTAATAACGCTTCAGCTAGCAAAGACGCTTTAATCAGCTGAGAATAGAATTCTGAAAATAGTTTACAGAGTAATCTAGATTAAGTGACTTTAAAGTTGTTTCCAAACTTGTAAAGATTTAAAAGTTATTTTATGTCATGCGTAAGAATTTGGCATCTAATTTCTTCCTGTGGTTGTCATAAGAGGCGACTAAAGGAAAAGCCTTGAAAATTGTAGATATTTGAAATTGAAAGATGAAAAAAATTGTGAATAAGATGTTTTGAAAAACAATTATTTTCTTATATCCTTAATTAGCTGAACACAGATCTCTCCAAAAAAGCCCGAGCAAAAGTCAACATGGTTTTATTGAAAGATTTGCCAATACTCATATAATGATGTAAAATAACAAAAACAAAAATGTGTATTGTGACAAATTACTGTATTTATATAATTGATACTATGTGAAGGGCTTCTGCAGCCCATGGACACCTGGATACAACATCAATCGTCGCCAACCCCGCGATCTGAGATGGTATAATTATACTGGCTCCCTTTACCTTTAAACCTGAAACACGACAGTTGTAACACTGACTATTGGCATTAGAAATGGGAAACCAACCTACAGAGACGTAGGCAGAGAAGAAATCTACCACGTAGAACAATATCTATACGTAACATTAAAATAGAAACTTAGGTACGCACGTAAGAAGTTTTACTTCTTTAGTGTTTAACAAAACAAAAACAACAT
The DNA here is from genome assembly GCA_029286595.1 of Bhutanitis thaidina. Taxonomy (NCBI): domain Eukaryota; kingdom Metazoa; phylum Arthropoda; class Insecta; order Lepidoptera; family Papilionidae; genus Bhutanitis; species Bhutanitis thaidina. The sequence continues at coordinate 8,655,325 of JAGSMS010000028.1, read as the reverse complement.
ATAATAATAACTTATAATTTAAACAAATAAATTAATACATACCGACGGTTAACCTCAAATCTATAAAACCACTTAAAAATGTTTATAATATTAAAAACCACTTTTATCACGAATAGTCACAATAAATTTACCACCATATATAATTTTAGATCACACACAAATATGTATAATAATATACACATGTATATATATGTAAGTTTCTCACGAAAACTTGAGAGACAATTACCAACCAACTTCATGGTGTCGCTTTAAGGTGTCGGTGTGCGCGCGCATCGTAAAAATTCACTCTCATAATTTTTCCTAAACGCGCCAAAAGAAATATCTTCATCATCATTTCAGCCTATCACAAGTCCACTGCTGAACATAGGCCTCCCCCAAAGATTGCCACGAAGCTCGGTCCTGAGCAACACTGCGCAGGTCGTTACTCCATAAGAAGTATAACTTTTAAAAAAAAAAATATCTTAGATGTCGTGAGTTTTTAGTGAAACATAACTATACAGAAATTTAAACATACCATTCGATTTTCGTATCAAAAAGGAACTAGGGTGTAGAAATCAGTACATCACTTCATTACTTTCGTCGAGAAGCTTCTAATTCGTATTGCGTACACATTCCTGCGTATATTCGTAAGTCTATTAGAAATACTTACTGTATTGGAAACCCCGAATATCGTATGCGAAACATGTGAGGTTTTCATTAGCTTTGACGAAGGAATCTGTAACTTAGTTAAATTTGTACGTAGATATGTAACTACTGTATTCTAAATATGACTAATATTGATTGGGAAGTATAACTTAACATGCGTGCCGAAGTGCCAATGATTTATAACAAGCGAACTGCGCCGACTTCGCATGATCGGATCTGTAATAAATTAAGTATATGTATACATATATACACAAATGTATTATACACGACGGTGAAAACCGCATTTAAATCAAGGAAGAATGTTTGAAGTTACGAATGCATAGACAAACGTGAATATTGTCCATTATTCTTTTAATTTTAGTCATAACAAGACTGTGCTCGGTAGCGTAGTGGTTATGCGTTTGGCCGCGGCGCCAAGGCTTGCGGGTTCGATTCCCGCACGGGACAACTATTTGAACGAACTGGTGTTTATCTGTGTGTAATTTATGTATGTAAACTGTCTCCGCGACATAGGAGTGAGCATATATTCCTACAGAAGAGGTAACGATTTTTAAAGAAGCTAAATTTTTTTTTAGCGATGTGATATTTATGTAAATAAACAGAACAAAAACCGTGAAGCATGATAATCTCAAATCTCTAAGCACACGTGCTATCATACTAAAATACGCTTTGCAGGTGGATTTTCAATAGCAGTACAAGTATTAAATAAAAGTATCAGACTCCTTGTACATTGGCATCTGCTTCTAGAAGATTATGTAATATATTTACCTTGTCGACTTTAAAAACACCTGAGGAATATGCCGAGGTAATGTATTCTATTACGGATTCTCGTTTAAGCATATATAAGAGGAATCCTTTCGTAGCACAGAATGGAACAACATTTAAAACTCCATCCCAGCAAGAAAATCAAAAATTCCCTTTTGCCCCTAATCCTTCACTGTGTCGAGCAGCTAAATATTGTCTCCTTACCCTTTGAATATTAAATGCCGAGCCCTCTGCATAAAGAGCATTAAATTATTTTGGTTTTAATATGTCACGATAGGACACATATACTTGTATCGCAGAAAAGTATTTTGTTTGGATCACATAAAAATCAACATCCTAGATTTGTTGAAAGTTAGTCATATTGTGTTGTTCGTGACTATGATTTGATTTGCCTTTTATACAGCACTTTAAAAGCTCCTGACACGGCTTAACGTGTTAAAACAATATTTTTTTATTGTTGCAACACGCTGAGTTAAAAGTGATTTTTTCGTTAATAATCTCCAGGATACTTATATATATATATATATATGTATTGTTCCATGTGATAATTGCTAGCCCCTTAAAACTTATCTTCAGAAAAAACACAGGTAGGAACTTAGGCTGCTGAAGTTGGAAGGTCTCCTAGGGACTTTTTTTTTTCTACATTATCGATTATAGAATATACGACTCTCTAATGAGAATGTATTACACCAACGGAATGTAATGCGATTGGTTGCGGTTGGTTTCTAAATAAACATTGTTTCATAACGATTTCCTCAAAACACCACCCACCCACAAGAGTCATCAAACGCTAAGGCGAAAATAATGTCACATAATCGGATTGTGCTTACGTCATGTCGTCAATGGTTCCTGATTGAGCTCAGTAACAACGTTAACGTTGGAGACTGATGAACTTTACCATGTGGCGTGAAGTACATCTTACAAGCTTTAGTGTCTTTACTTCTTAGCTTTTACTAGACTTGGCTTACCAGGCTATTTCTTAGGTCCATTGCTGAACATGACCTCTCCAAGAAAGGGTCAGTAAAAACCTGCATAAGTTCATTAAAATGTTTTTTCTTACTTATAAAGCTGAGCATGGATATTGGTGAGCGCAATGCCTGTTACCAGGCACTGGTGATGCTGATTCTTATCACTGCTCTGTGTGGCAAATTCTATTGGATATACTGCCAACGTTCGGGCTCGCGAACAAAGAAGAGTTACTCGTTTGTTCGCGAGCACGATGTGGTTAGAGGTGGTATATTTCCTCTTTTACTCTCGACGTGCTTAATAAGCGATAAAAAAAAATAACAACAATTTAGTCACACATTTACAAGCTTATGTTTTCTATTCCATAGTCAATGTAAATTGCATTGACTATGGCAATTAAAAAAGGAAAAAAAAATATGAGACAATTAACAACTGTTAGATGCCAGTATTAAGTAAGCGTTTAAATTTAACTATGTTAATTGTAGCCTATATACTTTAACCTTAACCTTAAACAAGATTATACAATTTTTTCTATTGACTATACTACGTTTTGTCTTTGCGTATTTGTACAAACATTTTAACTTTAAAAAAAAATCCACAAAACTGAGTACCTGTGTAATAATAGAGATGTGCTCAGGTACTCAGTTAAGTACTATAATAATCATAACAATACTCGTACAAAGACTGATATAATAGATTAAATAAAGAAAAAACACGTCTCAAACTCTTACAACTTGCACCCTTCCCTATCGCCTGGCGGTTAAAATCAAAACGTCACCGCTACGAAAGTGAAGACTGAGCCGAGTTTATAAGGAAATTAAATTAAAACAGGTTAAGTGTAATAAACTTATAGATAGATAGATTGAAATTCTTTTGTCGTCTGTATTTAATTAATGATTTTACCTAACTTTATAAAAACAAAATTCATTAGTGTACACACTACACTGTTATATCTATACATTTATGCCGTGTCATGCGACGTAAGATGCTTTAACCTCTTCTGTTAAAAGGCGACTAACGGAAAAGCTTTCAAAATCGTCGACAACTTCGAATGTTGTGTTCCCAACATGAGCCAGTATTGATATTACAACTATGTCAGACATGATCTTCATCTTATCTATATTCATCTTAGTACCAACCTGTTCGGAGACGTAAATAAAGTCATTGAGAATAGTGCTAAGCTCCTCCAGCGACCCTTTTTTTTATACATGTATTGGCACTTCCCGCCTATCGCATACCCGCAAAACAGACCAAAAACCCCTCCTTCGCCGCATATCGGTAGGGCCATGGGAACTGGAAGTTGACTGATGTATTTGTTATTGATGTATCCTACCATCTAACTAGATATAACTACATGCACTAAAGAGTAAACGCTAGTGCGTTGCGTATGGTGAGATCCATTATAGTCTATTACATCGTATTGCGTTGAAGATTTCGATGGACTTGAGTTACCAATTTCCACTTATACCATCGAGCACTTATCACTGCAAAGCTTCTCACTTATTTTATATAATTCCCAAGCGCCATAAGAATGAGCATGTTAGATTAAAAAAATCAAAGTTATCGGAAGTTTTTCAAAACAAAAGTTACACACTAATTCCATTACACTTTTCAAGAATGAAGTAATTTTTATATCATATCCTTTCTGTACACCCTAACCCGATACTTGTGTTCATATTTCCTTTTTCTTTCTGGGTTGCCTGGAAGAAATCGCTTCTTAGTGAAAAGGGCGTTTGTTGTACATATATTTTTTTTAATATTCTTTGTTAAATCTTTGTGCCTGATTGTGCATAAAGCTGAAGATCGTCTGCATACAGATGATACGAACAGTCGACAGCGGAGGTGATAGAATTAATAAATAACGAAAACATTATGGGAGAAAGTATACCGCCTTGCGGCACACCTGTACCAACGTCCGCCCAGGCAGAACACTGCTGTCCTAGGCGAACTGACTGTTGGCGGCCGCGAAGATAGGATGAAAACCAGTCCAAGGCTGGGGTTGAAAATCTAAGATAAGTAAGGTAGGATATGAGGATATCGTGGTCAACTGTGTTAAAAGCGTTTGAAAAGTCAACAAGCACCATCACTGTTAACTTTTGTTCATCCATACCCTTTCTTATATCATCGGTGACTTTGATAAGGGCTCTTTTAAAAGAAGTAAAACAAAATGTGACGGTTATTACGCCATTTAGGATATGATATAAAATTTCGGGGCTACGTAATTTTATATCATATCCTTTCTGTACACCCTAACCCGATACTTGTGTTCATATTTCCTTTTTCTTTCTGGGTTGCCTGGAAGAAATCGCTTCTTAGTGAAAAGGGCGTTTGTTGTACATATATTTTTTTTTTTAATATTCTTTGTTAAATCTTTGTGCCTGATTGTGCATAAAGCTGAAGATCGTCTGCATACAGATGATACGAACAGTCGACAGCGGAGGTGATAGAATTAATAAATAACGAAAACATTATGGGAGAAAGTATACCGCCTTGCGGCACACCTGTACCAACGTCCGCCCAGGCAGAACACTGCTGTCCTAGGCGAACTGACTGTTGGCGGCCGCGAAGATAGGATGAAAACCAGTCCAAGGCTGGGGTTGAAAATCTAAGATAAGTAAGGTAGGATATGAGGATATCGTGGTCAACTGTGTTAAAAGCGTTTGAAAAGTCAACAAGCACCATCACTGTTAACTTTTGTTCATCCATACCCTTTCTTATATCATCGGTGACTTTGATAAGGGCTCTTTTAAAAGAAGTAAAACAAAATGTGACGGTTATTACGTTATTTAGGATATGATATAAAATTTCGGGGCTACGTAATTTTATATCATATCCTTTCTGTACACCCTAACCCGATACTTGTGTTCATATTTCCTTTTTCTTTCTGGGTTGCCTGGAAGAAATCGCTTCTTAGTGAAAAGGGCGTTTGTTGTACATATATTTTTTTTTAATATTCTTTGTTAAATCTTTGTGCCTGATTGTGCATAAAGCTGAAGATCGTCTGCATACAGATGATACGAACAGTCGACAGCGGAGGTGATAGAATTAATAAATAACGAAAACATTATGGGAGAAAGTATACCGCCTTGCGGCACACCTGTACCAACGTCCGCCCAGGCAGAACACTGCTGTCCTAGGCGAACTGACTGTTGGCGGCCGCGAAGATAGGATGAAAACCAGTCCAAGGCTGGGGTTGAAAATCTAAGATAAGTAAGGTAGGATATGAGGATATCGTGGTCAACTGTGTTAAAAGCGTTTGAAAAGTCAACAAGCACCATCACTGTTAACTTTTGTTCATCCATACCCTTTCTTATATCATCGGTGACTTTGATAAGGGCTCTTTTAAAAGAAGTAAAACAAAATGTGACGGTTATTACGCCATTTAGGATATGATATAAAATTTCGGGGCTACGTAATTTTATATCATATCCTTTCTGTACACCCTAACCCGATACTTGTGTTCATATTTCCTTTTTCTTTCTGGGTTGCCTGGAAGAAATCGCTTCTTAGTGAAAAGGGCGTTTGTTGTACATATATTTTTTTTTTTAATATTCTTTGTTAAATCTTTGTGCCTGATTGTGCATAAAGCTGAAGATCGTCTGCATACAGATGATACGAACAGTCGACAGCGGAGGTGATAGAATTAATAAATAACGAAAACATTATGGGAGAAAGTATACCGCCTTGCGGCACACCTGTACCAACGTCCGCCCAGGCAGAACACTGCTGTCCTAGGCGAACTGACTGTTGGCGGCCGCGAAGATAGGATGAAAACCAGTCCAAGGCTGGGGTTGAAAATCTAAGATAAGTAAGGTAGGATATGAGGATATCGTGGTCAACTGTGTTAAAAGCGTTTGAAAAGTCAACAAGCACCATCACTGTTAACTTTTGTTCATCCATACCCTTTCTTATATCATCGGTGACTTTGATAAGGGCTCTTTTTAAAAGAAGTAAAACAAAATGTGACGGTTATTACGCCATTTAGGATATGATATAAAATTTCGGGGCTACGTAATTTTATATCATATCCTTTCTGTACACCCTAACCCGATACTTGTGTTCATATTTCCTTTTTCTTTCTGGGTTGCCTGGAAGAAATCGCTTCTTAGTGAAAAGGGCGTTTGTTGTACATATATTTTTTTTTTTAATATTCTTTGTTAAATCTTTGTGTGTACAATAAAGTATATTCCATTCATTCATCCTTTAGTCGACTTTTACAAGCCACGGCATAAGTTGGGGTGGCATATTCTCTTAGTATTTATGCCTTATTTAAGTGTTATTAAACATGTTTTGCTACATTTCGTTCATATATTTATTTATTCTTTATTGCCTTAAGCTTAAGGTTACAATGGGCGGACTTAATGCCAAGTGGCATTAAGTCTACCAGTCAACCCTTGTTATGGTGAAAGGTAGTTGGCAGGTATAAAACAAAGAATAAAAAAAAAAAAAAAACTCCAATAAAAATAACTTGATTAGTACATATAAATAAACTATATAATTCAATAAATATTTATAACATAAAATACACAAATACGTATACAAGTATATAAAAGGATTCATAAATAAATATATAATAAAAATCTAAAATAGATAAGCCGAATATTGTCAATGATCTATTATTCTATTAGGTAATTACGAAGTAGACTCTTAAACAGTTTCTTGCTAGGAGCTGCTTTTATCTTATAAGGCAGGGCGTTCCAGAGGAGTGTAGCTTGAACAGTAAAAGAAGAGTTATAGTATCCTGTATTATGTTGTGGAACTCGAATCTTAAATTGGTTTATGGAACGAGGCTCTCTGTCATGAGCAGAATAAAGATATTGGAAATTATTCTTAAGATAAGAAGGAGAATTAGGATCATTTAATACAGAATACAATAAACACAGAATTCTAGAGCTACGCCTTTGACGAATAGGAAGCCAATTAAGCTTGGAACGATAAAAAGAGACGTGATCATATTTACGTAAACCAAAGATAAATCTAATGCAGTTGTCAAGAAGGCGCTCCAACTTATCGAGACGTGATTGGGATAGGTCCGGGTAACACACATCTGCATAGTCGATAATGGGTAAAATTAAGGATTGAGTGAGCAAAAGCTTAGTTTTAAAGGGTAAGAAATTTTTCAAACAATATAGAGGACGTAAGGTGGCAATGACTTTTCGGCTGACTTCAGCAACCTGAGTCTCCCAACACAATGACTGGTCCAGATGAATGCCTAGATTTTTCACAGTTTTGGAGAAAGGAATTAATGTTCCATTGAAATAAACTGGAGCAAGGTTACCATAATTAATCCCGGCAAGCATCCTAGGACCACCCACTATGATTGCTTGACATTTTAATGGGTTGACAGTAACCCCAAATCTGTGCGACCAATCTCTAATAGAGACAAGATTGTTATTTAGCTTCATTATGCAGTTATTGAGGTCGTTAGTGCCTGATTGTGCATAAAGCTGAAGATCGTCTGCATACAGATGATACGAACAGTCGACAGCGGAGGTGATAGAATTAATAAATAACGAAAACATTATGGGAGAAAGTATACCGCCTTGCGGCACACCTGTACCAACGTCCGCCCAGGCAGAACACTGCTGTCCTAGGCGAACTGACTGTTGGCGGCCGCGAAGATAGGATGAAAACCAGTCCAAGGCTGGGGTTGAAAATCTAAGATAAGTAAGGTAGGATATGAGGATATCGTGGTCAACTGTGTTAAAAGCGTTTGAAAAGTCAACAAGCACCATCACTGTTAACTTTTGTTCATCCATACCCTTTCTTATATCATCGGTGACTTTGATAAGGGCAGTGGTGGTACTGTGACTTGGACGAAACCCAGATTGAAAAACGTTCAATAGGTTATATTTTGTTATAAACATGGAGATTTGCTTATGTACACAGGCTTCAAGAACTTTATAAAGGAAAGGAAGTATAGAAGTTGGACGAAAATGATTGGGCAAGGAGGGATTGGAGATTTTAGGGAGTGGTAGTACAAAAGCCCTTTTCCACAGGGTCGGATAAATACCGGAGTCCAAGGAGAAATTAATTATGTGAGTAATTGCTGGTAAAAGGTACTCGAGTATCATGGATACCATTTGCTTACTAACCTCGTCACTCCCCACAGCCTTAGATTTGATTGCTAAAACAGCATTTTTAACTTCATTGAGAGCTACCGGTGTGAATTGAAAATCGGGGATTAGAAGAGGAGACATACAACCAATAGAAGTTATTGTTTGAGAGCGGACTAAAGGGTCCATAGATGAAGTGGAAATAAAATGCTGGTTATTTACGTATTTATGTAACAGCACATAAATGATTCATAAATATGGATTGTAAATAAAAAAATATATCTCACATTATTAGTATCTCTACATAAGCCTATATTCGAATTTAACATAATTCACACATTTATATGCAAATTATACGAGCGAAAACAACGAACTGTGTTTAAGTATATATTTTGTAAAATATTGTGGTAAAATGCACGAGAGTCGTTAAGTTGTAGTGACAATTCTGAAAACCACAAATAAACCAAACCCCAAAATAAGTAAATTATTACGGTAAAGTTTTATGTTTTCAGCCATATACAGTCTACGGATAACAAGAGATGCCTCATATTAGGTGTTTCCTCGTAGGATGTAATCATATTAGTTTTTTTATAAGCCCACGTGGGGGCAAGGGCTGGTTATGTTAGACTTGCACCGATGCCCCCTACGAACGGTGGCGGGGGGAGGGGTACCGACCGGTATTGCGATGCGCCGCTCTTCCCTCTGAGCCCGAAAGGAGGGTTGATTCTTCCGAGCATTCACTTTCTTGATCTCCATGGTCCCCTGGTAGTAGGTTCGGGGGCTCCGTTTCGTTACGTCTTTGTGGGATTGGAAGCAGTGAAAGAATGTGTGTCCGTGTTGCGGCCCCTCGCTTGGAGGGAGAGTTCCCGATCGAGCGTTCCCGTGGCCCTTATGAATTTGGCGAATTTTGCATTTTTTCAAAATACAAGATCCTGTCACATATTCCCACTACATCACCATACGTAAAGTTATCATCGGTAGTGATCAACGTTAGTAAATAGACAGATAGTGACATGAAACGTCTTTCATGTCACTATTTCTTAGGGTCGTCACCCTGTACGATACAGGAAGTCTGTACGGTAGGTTCGTGCTGCGTGAAGCACTACAGCATCAGCTGGACCTCTCCGCGGTTCAGTAGTACTCCGACTTCTAAGTAGACAACTGGTTTGTCACTGGTGTGATGAGTGCATCAAAGTGGTCCCTGTGCTTTTTGTCTGATTCTTCTTACATAAACCTTGGTCAAATTAAAAATTTAATATTTTACATTCAAAAAATATTATTTTATAATTTACTTACTTAGACAAGTTTTTTTTTATAAAGGACTACAGACCTAAAGTGAAATAGAATGGAATCCTTACATAATAGACTATAAGCGGCTTAGGGCCGAGTTGGTCTCAGTCCGACTGCACTGTGCTACTTTATCCGGAATGTCATTCTGTTAATCCTTGAGCTATCTAATGAGGTACAACCTGTATATTGAGGCATAATAACTTTTGGTATAAAATTTATGATAGCACAGGCGAAGTCGCAAGTAGTAGCTAGCGTTTTTTTATATATTTAAATATAGAAAATGGTGCAAACGAATAAGTGGGTCCGCTGATGGTAAGTGATCACCCATGCCTAAGACCATTCGTAACAACAGAGGAACTGCAGGTGCGTCGCGGCCTTTAAGGAAGGAATAGGCTCTTTTTTTTAAGGTTGCTTAGCGACTAGCGTCTGCTGATTCCATAAAGTCGAAGTGCATGGCAAAACGTTCTGAGAGACATGCACTGTGATGGATAACCAACCGTCTAGATCAGGGATTCCCTCCTCAGACACCCATAACCAAATTACTTTCAAAATCCTATCTCTAGTTCCTATTGATACAAAATACTTATCAATTGAAAAACTTTACGGTTGTTGAGTAAACTTAACTTAAATTAGTTGAATCCCTGGTCTAAATGGTGTGGTCGCGATGTTAGATGATGGAACTTAGCGACTGGAATCATCATATAACATATACTAAATGTTTTCAATGTTTTTTTTTAAAGAAGGTTATAGCGGTTCATCTAACTTTTCCATAACTCGTAACCATTTAGGGTTAGATCCACGCGTAGCGAGTAGGTCGGCAACTGGATTTTTTTTAACGTTGTCATACACGAAGTTTCAGCTGCCAATCTCATGAATTTTTCCATGTTCTGATACTTAAATATATACTCGTAGCATAAATGTAGAATATGTTAATGATGCCGATTAAATATACGCGAGTAAACTATAGTGGTGTAACGAAAAATATAACATTATTTTCCAAAATTTTTAACCTCACATACAGGCTCCTTCTCTGCGCATAACTTGTCTGGGTAGGTACCACCGGCTTCCCTATTTCTGCTGCCAAACAGCAGTGTAATAACTGTGGTGTTTCTACGGTCTTACGATCTGAGAGGCATTCCATCTTACTCTTCTTCGATTGAAGTTATTTGCATGTGTATATGGGCTACAGTAACAGCTTACCATCAGGTAGACTGTTAGCTTTTTTTACCCCAATCCTTTAAAATAAAACCCTGCTGACTAACGAACGAAGCTCTGGCGACCTTCTGATGGTGAAGAATACATCCGTATATGCTAACCGAAACCCGCAGACTAGTGATAAGGAGCAGCATCTCTAGTACGAAGGTGCCGGCTCTGCGCTCACCGATCAGCCTGCCCAGCGCGGTGAGTATGGGTAAACCTTTTACACTTGATATCCTAACTAATGTTGGCACTTTCATAACGAGGTCAATGTCCAGCTGCGACTTTGTGAAGGCTGGTGAAGAAGATGAAACACGAATGTAGTTTCATAGAAAAAGTAACACATCAGGTTCCGAGTATCATTTTTCTGGCGAATGAAATGAAAATTTCGTTATTCAGTTGTCATTTATTTTACAATCTTCCAATCACCGTCGCTCTAAGTAAATCTGATAAAGATATAGATAGTGGATAGATAGATATTAGATCAATCAATATGAATGAAGAATGTACTGAAATGGTTCATATTATAACTACAACTGCTTTGTTTAAATTTAACCAGCTATTAGAAATGAAACGATTAATAACGGATTTTATCGCGTTGAATTATGTTTTATATTCCCGACGTTTCGATTGCTTTACAGCCCCCGTGACAAACATAAGGCTGCAAATATAACAAATCACTATGTCAACCATCAAAGTTATGAAACTTAATTTTAAAAGTAAAAATCTGTTATTGGCAGTAAGACTGTGTAATACATTTAACTATTCACTGAATTATAAAAAATAATAATGAATAGACGACGTTACATCTGTTTTAGTATATCTGTAGACCGCCACAGACTATGCAATGGATAGAGGTGCCTTCTAAGTTGGCTGTTTGCCTTCTGACATTATATCGATTATGCTAATGAGGACTGCAGCAGGCGTCAAGACATATTGCGTGCTTCCCCTTAATCGTTATTATTGTCGTAAAATTGGCCATAAAATATCCAGTTACATCTTATTTTTAATTTTTATATTATTTTTTACTTTCAACAAAGCATTAGCTAAACAAATATTAGAATATTGACATTTATGAACACGTAAATGACGTTCGTAGCAAAAAGATGTGAATTAAGGAGATGAAAACCTCTGTAGTGTGAAAACTTATGAGATTTCAATACAAATTTTGGTTAAAAAACTTGGTAGATTTTATTGTCTTAAATATTTGATTGAATGTATATTATACGTTATAAAGGTTTATAGTTTTGTACATTATAACTTTAGTTTCGAATATCAGATGCAGCTGAAAAGCGAAAAAGTAAAATTTTAATATTATGAATATTCAGTCACGAGTGCAGCTGTCGCATCTTTCTGCAAATTTAAACTTTCCAGTGAAATCGACATTCGAGAGGAAAAATTTACGGAGGAGCAAATTATGAAATGCGAAACGTAAGTCTGTTTATCTGTTTATCATAATGTAGCTGATAATTATTTTTAGTGAATAAACGGAAACTAGTACGTTACATATTAATAAGAATAAGCCTGCAAAGTATTTAAGCTAACGGTGACTGTATCAGATATAATTATAATCTTTTTGCCGTGTTATTTGGCTTATGATTACAATCTTTATAATTCTATAATAAGTGTCAATCTATATAAGCGGTAGAGCCAAGCGGCTTTTGGTGCGGCTCGAATAGACCAGCTCGACCATGAAAGAGAAGTATAACGACCTCACAGGATACCGGCTTGAAATAGAGGTACGAACAACGACATCTTGTGCTTCTGCGTTTCGTTCGGTGAGTGAGGTAACCGGTAGGTCCTCTCCCCCTTCCCTTATTCCGCCGTCCGATCCCCCCTCTTATACTCCAAATATCTGGACAACGTGTATAACTTTCCAGCGGTTAAGCCGTTTTCTCGTTTGATCCCTTTCTTATATAAAAAAATCACCACAATGAGATATGTGAGCTACACTTCGTTAATGGAGTTAGTTAGGAGAGAATTGAATTATGAATTGAAATTAAATTCAATATTTCATAAATAATCATCATCATCATCATCATCATCATCATTTCAGCCTATCATAAGTCCACTGCTGAACATAGGCCTCCCCAAAAGATTGCCACGAAGCTCGGGCAATGCACGAGGGCTATTCTCGAGGGCTATGCTCGGAGTTTCTTTGCGTGATAGAGTCTGCAACGATGATATCCGCAGCAGAACTCAGGTAACCGACATTGCCGTAAGGATCAGCAAGCTGAAGTGGCAATGGGCCGGCCACATAGATAGCTCGCAGAACTGACAACCGTTGGGGAAAAAAGGTTCTCGAGTGGCAGCAGCGTGCAGGCAAACGCAGTGTAGGACGACCCCCGGACAGGACGACAAGATAGTGACGACCTGCGCAGTGTTGCGGGAAGTCTATGGATGCAGGTGGCTCCAGACTGAGCTTCGTGGCAATTAATTATATGACATGATATTTCCTATAGAGATGGGGAGAAGCATCAATGCGCTCACCGCCCAGTTGACCCGTTGATGTGGTGAAGAGTATAGGTAAAGTAGCAACCTGTAAGTGCCCACGACTGGGCAAAGGCCTCCTGCGCAAATACGAGTATCAGAGAGGGTTTCAGGAGCCGGGAAGGGCCTGCCGCGCTGCTCCTGTGCGAGTTGGCGGGCTTCACATATCCTCGAAATAATATTTTTATTATTTCTCAGACATGCAAGTTTCCTCACGATGTTTTCCTTCACCGCTGAGCACGTGGTAAATACAGTACTTAAAATTACTATTAACAATTTTAGTGGTGCCGGCACCGGGGATCGAACCCAGGTCACTCGCGCTCTATGAAACTAATGTGAGCGCCCTGACCGCTAGGCTACCACGGCTCGCGTGCGCTCTCAATCTCAAGCCCAAAGTGCGTTTGCAAAAATAAATCCATATACTTGATCGCCGAGGAGATTTTAATTTACGTTTGGAGTGTACGATCCAATTAAAAAAACACATTCCGATCTTGTACTTTTCATTTGCATCAACACTGAATATAATTACATTATAATATTTGAATTTAAATTCACACCATCTCCTGCGTTAGAATTTAAAAACGTGATTCATACAGTAGAATAAAATAAAAATAATTTATAATAATTAATAAAAAGCTGTTCTTTCTTATTTACTAGTCCACTGCTGGACATAGATCTTTCTATGAAGGAGGCACTTTCTATGCGCACTCACTAAGCTGGCCTGGCGTAGTGAGTATCTATGCCAGATTAAAAAGTAAAATCCCTTTTTTTTTTTTCATTCCACAGATCAATTTTACTTCATAATACTTTTTTCAACACGCACTTGACGGCTATTTTGTTAATTGTATTTGCTTTTGCGTTGTTGAAATATGTTCTGAGCTCTATTGTAATTTATTTTATAGTCTAACCTTGAAAATTAAACAGCAAAACTAAATGTTAGCACAAATTTACGACAGCTCGTAAACAAGAATAATAATATAGATCACTGTAATTTGTGTAGCGCTTCTCAGCATTCAAGGCCGTAAAGCTGCCGACGATGATATTGTGGAGATGAAAATGTACATCTTTACATATTTTTTTTCAAAACATGTGTTGATTTGTAAAAGTGTCATTTTTCAGGATGGTTTTAATCTTAATCACATGCTATGTTATATGCTCTTGTAATAGTAGAATTTTTGCATGGGGTATCGCGAATTCGTATTCATCATCAGGTCATCCAATGCGAATCTCTTAGATCCAGACAGAAGTAGGGACATAGCTGCTTGAATGGGCCGGCTCGACCGGATTGGTACCATGGCCTCGCAGAATACCGGCGTGAAGTAGAGGCATCTTGTGCTTCTGCGTTCCGTTCGGTGAGTGAGGTAACCGGAGGCCCACACTCCCTCCCTATTCCCCTCCTCCTCCCTCCCATCTCCTAAATATCCTTAAAGACCGGCAACGCACCTGCAGCATCTACGGTGTTGCAGATGTATGTGGGCGGCGGTAATCACTTACCATCAGATGAACCGCATGCTCGTTTGCCGTCTCTTCGCTAAAAAAAAAATCATCCAAATAGTGTCGGATAAGCGTAGCTTCACCAGTTGTGACCTAACTAACGCTACTGTGTTGTTTCAACTATGATATGCAAGAGCTGTCCGAAATATATTTCGATCCCACTCAAGATCTCAACGCCTTAACAATTAAATTAACTGGTAATGTTTGTTTATTATTTTATAAACAAAGATTACCATTTAATTTACGCATTTAGCAGCGATTTTCATCTATGTTGCATGCATATTGGCTGAAGCCTAAAAAAATTTCGTGATCGTCTGCCTTTTGACATCGATAACAAATAATCGAAACATGATAATTCCCGAGGAACCTCAAGAATGATTTTCTACAAAATAACCGATTATGTGTCGAAATACATCTGTAACTGAAATCTTTCAAAGTAATTTTTAGAGAAGAAAAAAATCACATGCATTTTATATACGATACGGATCTGCAGATTCAATTCGGAGACCGTTTTTTTTTTATCTAAAATGACTATGATTTTTCTTTAGAAATGTTAAGTAAGAGCCATTCGCTTTGAATGAAATCACATCCACAGACGCGCACAAGGGGCGTCATCAATCATGGTGGAGTAAGCTTTAAAATGTAAGAGGCACCATCTGGCCAATTCTCAAGGGAATTCTCCCTTCAGATATCTCATTGTATTTTTAAAATATCATGCAATCTAAGGTTGGCTGCTAACAGTTCGGGATTTTAAATTATCTAGTCGGTAATATTACTTTATTAGATTGATTGACATTCAAAAGAAACTCTTAAAGTTACTACTTGAACTTTAGATGTTGCCCAAAAACAATAATAAAAAGGAGGAAGAATTGCCACTGTTATGTTAAAGGATAACCATTTAAGAAATAAGTTCTCGAGTCACTCCTACAACGTAAAAGAAGTGTAAAACGATTCTCAACCAGACGGAGCGACAAAGTAAAAAGCCTTTCCGTCTTTCATCCATGCCTTATGGCATTTAATGGAGAACTACGTAGTGGAGTCAAGCAGTGACTTATGCTGCTGCTCGAATGGGCCGACACGACAGGGATAGTAGCATGACCTCGTAGAATACCGGCGTGAAGTAGAGGTATCTTGAGCTTCTGTGTTTCGTTCGGTGAGTGAGGTAACCGGAGAATCACTCCCCCGACCCATCCTCCGTCGTGATCATCCCTCCCTACTCCTAAATATCCTTAAAGGCCGGCAGCGTACCTGAGGCCCCTCTGATGTTGGAGATGTAAGTGAGCGACGTTAATCACTGAACCACATCAGGCGAGCTTACTCGTTTGCCCCCTTTTCCATAAAAAAAACTCAGCAGTTTAGATGTAATACGCTGTAAGGAGGATGATGTTGGAAGAATAAAAGTATTGATTCCCTTTTGTTTCATGAATACCAAGAGTCGTTTATAGATTCGCTTCACTGAAGCTAGTTACTATTCAAAACTTAGGTAACATGTTTATACAAGAAACACGAGACAGGTGCAAAGATTAGCGAAACTCCCGCGATACTTAAATCACAACCAACACTCAAGGTGTTCTGCGTCTTCTCTAGAATTATTTACCTTAGATTAACAATGCATTAGATTAGTTTTACGTTTTGGACTGTCTACTCAGAAATTATACCATCTCATTTACTCTATTAAACCACATCTATATACGGTTTATTTTTGTATCACCAGGGGTTTTTTTTTCCAGACTTCTATTCCAAAAATCCATTCTTCTTCATATTGCAGAATACTTTTTTTTGTGTCTGGTGGAAACGAGAGGTAGTAAGGGCGTTACATTCGTGGCGCGTGATTCGCGACAGGATACCTCTACTTCACGCCAGTTATATATCAGGCCACGGTACTACCGCTGTAGAGCCGGCCCATTCTAACAGCAGCAAACCGCCGTTTGGCTCTACCGCATATCAAAACTGCGGCCCATAGAAACTAGTACGAGAAGGTATATGCTCAAAGAAGAATTAAAATGCTCCACTGAGGACTAAGATTGAATGCCAGGTCGCATGTTAACAAGTCTCCAGATCAATCTCAGCATAAGAGCCTTAGCTGCGTTACGTTAATTTATTTATTCTGTCGGAGAGTAGTAGTCCACCTTCGCTCGAACCGTGCCGTTCGTTCTATACTGTACACATATTTTAATTTGAAATTTTTTATTCGTATACAGGCTGGATGCGGTGTTGCGATTTTAAATTAACTCATATTTTTAAGACTATTTCTAAGACACTCATACACCACATATCAATTATATATAGCCAGAAGATCATTTTATATTTTTGTTATTTTGACAAGATTAATTTTTAACAGGGCCTACGACTCCCAGGCCTACGACTTATCCGCTGCCCGCGTTTGAAGTAGCCGACTCGCCGACAGTAAAATCCTGCCTGACACTCTCGCCAAGGTCATTATTTGATTATAACTTTATAGTTATGTCCAATAGCGATTGCGTTTTATTTCGAATATTGGGCTATTTATATTTGTTTAAAAAAAATTAACACGATTTCCAAATATATATACATACGTAATGGTCGAGTGCCCATATCCATTTTCACATTTCCACTCAGCAAAACCAAACGGAACCCTCTTTTCACCTCTATCTACTTGGTGATCCACTTCGCCGCATTTACTCTGATGGCAAAAGAAACCGATACTCGTAAACACGCCCGCTCAGCGTGATGAGTATAGAAAATATCCCATTCATGAGCATGCTATAGTTTTGATGCATTAGAAGCGGACGGATTAACAAATTTTTTTTTTACTATTTTGTTATTTATTATTGTCACAAAATTTGTGCCGAACAGACAAACAAATAAACAGACAGACAGTGTCAGACAGACAAGAAGGCAAGGTAATAATGCATTGTCATCCAGTTCTAAGCTATGTTTACGATTTCATTCTCTAGCTCATCGGAACTTATGATTATCGATTGCTAAATGCGTACCAAATATACAAGTACACAAGAAAGCGACTTAATATAATATAAAGTAATATCTTTAAAAATATTCTAAATTTTTTTTTATTTTGTTCGGGTGACCAATAAATAACACTTCACCTGATGTTAAGTGGCTACAGACCATAGACATCTGCTACTTCAATCGAAGAAGGTCACAGGTACGTTGTTATCCCTGAGGCGTGAGATAGAATGCCACAAAGCCCGTAATTAGACAGACTCTCAACACCTTTCAAACCGGAACACAAGAGGTACGTACCAAGACGACGCCGAGCCGGAGCATGCGTATCTCTTTTTATATACGTATATAATACTTAGTATGCGTACTAAGTAAAATTAACTTGTGCATGTCGCTCCTAAAACTTAGTGCTGTACCCTTAAGTGGTACGACAATACTTTGTAAACTTCGGCGCGTCTATTCTGCGTTGGAATTCTATCTCGGAGACACTTTATGCGATGTTTTGGTAAGTAGTAGTACAATGTTCCCCATATAATTATGAAGAACAAAATTCAAATATGCAAAAAACGTAATATAAATAAACTACTTTAAACACTCAAGCAAAGTGTAATTATGTTTATATATATTTTTAGGGTTTGATATGTAGATATATCACTAAGCCTGGGTCGTCTATCTATCGGGTCTGTCCGTCCGTCTGTCTGCCTTTCCTTTTAAGGCTGTTTAAGTGTATCTTTTGAACCATAAAAGATATGTTGGTTGAAATACACATAACTTAAAATAAAAAAGGGAAAAATTACATATACAAGAAACAGGTTTTTTATTTTTTTGTTTTTTGCTTTATCGTAAAACCGGTATTACTGAGAAGCGTTAAACTTAGTGTGATTATAGTGCAAACTCTCTAAAGTACAAAAACATAATGTAAAGTATAAACACTGGTCAAGTGTGAGTCGGGTTAAGAGTTCCGAACCGAATTATAGAAAACACAACTTTTTTGATAAATAGATAACACAGATAATATTTTGTGTGGTTGTATGGAACCCTAGATGAGCGTGACCACGGCTGCTGTAAAGCAATCGAAATCGGAATATAAAAACATTCTTCTGTTACAGGTTTAAGACATTATTACCGATTGAAGTTAACTTTTTCGGTTTATTAAGCGTTTGCAAAGTGAACTTGGACACTGGACAGTTAATCTGATTGACGTAGAAAAGAAGTTTCCTTTTCAAAGGGCAGTTAGCTATTTTATTTAAACGAACGATCTCGTTCATTTTAACTTGATGTGAAATATCTATTGGAACGTTTGGAATTTTTCTATTATTTTAAAAATAAAAACATAATTTTAGCAAATATCTAAATATCTGCTGGAGTCCCGTGACGGTTGACTTTTTTTTGTGGCTATTGCAGGCTATGGATACCTGCAAATAAAACTTTAATCGAAAGAGGTTACAGATGTGTTGTCACACCTGACACTGACGTGTGGCAAGTGGTGACCATTCTAATAGGCGACAGGAGGAAGTAGTACGTACCGGATTGGTACCACGGCCTCGCAGAATACCGGCGCGAAGCAGATGCATCTTGTGCTTCTGCGTTTCGTTCGGTGAGTGAGATAACCGGAGGCCCACACCCTCTACCCTTCCCCCTCCTCATTCTCCGTCTCATCTCCCTAATACCCTTAAATGCCAGCAACGCATTAAAAAAATATATAACTTGTGTTAAGAATGCAAATGTTGGCTTAATTTGGTTTCGAACCAACGACGTGTCTAAGAAACCCCTATGCCTTGTTCTCTCCACAGTTTTTAATAATCAATTTGAGTTTGTTTCTGAGAAATTTGCAAATACATGATTTAAAAATTCAATCTAATATCACGCGCTAATGTAAACTTAAAATCCTTTTTAAAGAAATGTATTACTTTCTCATAAGCAATTGTGAAAATAAATAAGCTTTTTACATACGAGATGTTTAAACATAAATTTATAAATACAAAAAGTATTTTTCTGTTTCTATGAAATATGAAAATTTCTTGTTACCGATGTTTGCTTCTAAGGCAAAGACAAATTAAATAGTATTATAATTTCAAATAAACACAAAATATTGATGAAATATAAAATTATTAAAAACAATCTAGCTCTCTTTACTTCACCGATGGAGCTTCCTTGTTAAATCGAATTATATACACGTCGAATTGTAGAAATTACAAAACACAATTTAAAGGTCAGTATATTTTATAATACTAAATATGAATGACATTTATATTATTTAATATATTTGTGTGTCCTTCCCATGTTATCCACTGTGACTTTATTTTTTTTTTTTTTTTTTTATTTATTTATGTACACACAAAAAGGCATGAAAAACAATAAAACATAGTGTTAGTACAAGGGTACTACTTATTCCATACATTGAAATTTCTTCCAGCAGACCCTAACAGGAAATTTTATTGAAATGGCAAACTTAGTGCGTACATTTCATAATATGTAATATATAATAAATTCATAAATAATATGTATACAATTAAATAAATAGGATTACATATAATTAAATAATATACATAGATATATTTAAATAAATATATATATATATATATATATATATATATATATATATATATATATATATATATATATATATATATATACATACATACATGCATAGATAGTCGTAAATATACAATATATATTCTATTGACACGAAGATAAGTAGTGGTCCTTTACACGTTTCTTAAATGAAAGTATAGTTCCGGAATCTCTTATGGTAGGTGGTAGTGAGTTCCACAACCTAACTGCATGGACTGCAAAGAAATAGGAATAAAAACTGGAATTATGGATAGGATAATTAAGGAGTGTCCTGACATGCGATCTGCATGGCACATCTGGAGGGTGAACGAAGGAAAATAGGTTCCTGAGGTATGACGGAGAGGATGGGTTGTGCAAGATGTTATAAAGGAGATATAATAATCGAGTGTTCCTGCGAAGTCGAATTGGGAGCCACTTGAGGTTCTTGCGAAACTGAGATATTCGGTCAAATTTCTTGAGTCCAAAGATGAAACGGATTGACAGATTTTGCAAGCGTTCAAGTTTATTTAGTAGCTCCTCTGTAGCATCCAAATAGCAGGCATCAGCATAATCTAGTATGGGCTGAATAAGAGTAAGTGCTAGTGTGATTTTAGTTTTAAATGGCAAGACATTTTGAAGGCACTTCAGCGAATGCAGGGTAAAGTGAACTTTTCGACTAATCACGGCAACGTGCGCGGACCAGGATAAATGTTGATCAAAAGTAACACCTAAGTTATTAACAGTATTGGCATAGGTTATAAGAATGCCATCCAGACACACGCAAGGTAGTGTTGAAAAATCTAACTTGTTTCGTAGGTGTTTGCTGCCTATTATTAAGGCCTGTGATTTGGCAGGATTTACTAAGAGGCCAAAGGAGCTAGACCATTTACTTATGCGTGACAAATCGGAGTTCATAGCACCGATTGCCTCATTAGTATCACCCACCGCGAAATGTTGATACAACTGCAAGTCATCCGCGTAAAGATGGAAGTTGGATGTGATAACACTCGTAACGGAGTTAATGAAAATAGAAAATAAAAGAGGAGAAAGGACGCCACCCTGAGGCACGCCCGCACTGATTTCAGACCAATCAGAAAAAGTGTCATTAAGGCGAACACATTGCGAGCGGCCCCGAAGATATGAATCAAACCATGCAATGCAGGAGGGAAAGATTTATGGATTCAAGGATCCGAATCAGAATATCGAAATCTACTGAGGTAAAGGCACTGCTAAAGTCTAACAAGACTAGAAGTGAGAGAGACTTGTTGTCCATAGCGTAACGAATATCATCAGTGACTTTAAGTAATGCAGTGACAGTACTATGACCAGGGCGAAAGCCCGACTGGTAAGTAGAGAGCAAAGAATTGGAAGACAGGAAAGTTGAAAGTTGTCTGTGGATAATATGTTCGAGAACTTTTGAGAGAAAGGGTAAAATGGATATGGGTCGAAAATGAGACGGAAAAGAAGGATTAGAGATCTTAGGTAAAGGAATAATTTGGGCTTGTTTCCAGGCCGAAGGAAAGGAGGAGGATGATATGGAGTAGTTGAATATGTGAGTAAGGATTGGAAGAACCAAAGGTAGAACTAGAGTAATCATTCTCGAGCATAGTCCATCATTACCTACAGCAGTCGAGGAAATGGCTAAAATAGATTTATTAGCTTCTTCCTCGGTCACAAAGGAAAGGAAAAAAGGAGTAACAAGTGGTACCGGAAGATTAGATAATTCGAATAAGGTGTTTGACTTAGCACAAGGGTCTAACGTCACAGGAGGAGTGGAGAAATGTTTATTTAGATCGCTTACCCCGAAACTTATGCTATCCAAGACCGAAGATCTACCGACACCGACAGAACGAAGAAATTTCCACATCTCAGTAGAATTTCGATTATTAAGAGAATCATGGAAGTAGCGTCTTTTTGCATCTCGACACAGGTGACTGCAGCGGTTTCGTAAAACTTTGAAACGAGTTAGATTAGTTTCAGTTGGACAACGTTTATACCTTCGCCTGGCCTTGTCTCTTCGAAACATTAGTTCTCTAATATCATGCGTAATCCAAGGTGCAGGATTCCGCTTCATCTTAACCCGTTTCGGCGGAGCATGGTAATTGTATACCTCTAAAATTTTATTCGTAAACAAATCAACCTTCTCGTCAATATCGATACTGTCAATAACAGGAGTCCAATCAATATCACCTACATCGCGCTTTAGTGCCTCAATGTCTATACTCTTATAACTACGAAGAAGCAGGGATTGGGGCTTCTGCCTGGGCGGACGAAGGCGATAAGAGAGGTAGATTAAATCATGATACGAGAAAGAAGCAGTTAGCTGCCCATGCGAAATAACACTGTCAGGTGAAGAAACAATCATAAGGTCAAGAAAAGAAGGGTTGCAGTTGGGAAAATGGTGAGTTGCAGAAAGTTGAAGTAAGTGAAGGTTAAATGAAGATAGCAGGGTCAGAAGTTTATTGCATCGAATATCGTTTTGATGAGGCAGGTGTTGAAGTCTCCCATTATAATAATATGATCATAAATCGGTGCGTAATCAGTAAGGACTTGGTCAAAAGTATCGAAATATTCTATGTTCGTGTTAGGACTATAAAAAACCGCTAATAGCATTTTTACATGGTTGAGATTTATTTCTATGAAAAGGAATTCAGCAGATTCAGAATAAATGGAAGAAGATGCGCTGATAAGTTTATGAGAAATATCAGAACGAAGATATATGGCTACCCCACCGCAGCCTTTTCCAGTTCTGTCATTTCGGATAAGGACAAAGCCAGGTAGAGCAAATTGCGCAGAAGGGAGAGATGGTTTGAGAAACGACTCAGAAATGAGTAAGGCATCTAGATGAGCGCTGCTAAAGGAAGCCAGAAGATCGGAGTAATGACGAGGAACACTCTGGACATTGATGTGGGCAACGTTGAAATTATTTGGAAATTCAAAACGAAGAAGAAATTTCCACATCTCGGTAGAATTTCGATTATTAAGAGAATCATGGAAGTAGCGTCTTTTTGCATCTCGACACAGGTGACTGCAGCGGTTTCAAAACTTTGAAACGAGTTAGATTAGTTTCAGTTGGACAACGTTTATACCTTCGCCTGGCCTTGTCTCTTCGAAACATTAGTTCTCTAATATCATGCGTAATCCAAGGTGCAGGATTCCGCTTCATCTTAACCCGTTTCGGCGGAGCATGGTAATTGTATACCTCTAAAATTTTATTCGTAAACAAATCAACCTTCTCGTCAATATCGATACTGTCAATAACAGGAGTCCAATCAATATCACCTACATCGCGCTTTAGTGCCTCAATGTCTATACTCTTATAACTACGAAGAAGCAGGGATTGGGGCTTCTGCCTGGGCGGACGAAGGCGATAAGAGAGGTAGATTAAATCATGATACGAGAAAGAAGCAGTTAGCTGCCCATGCGAAATAACACTGTCAGGTGAAGAAACAATCATAAGGTCAAGAAAAGAAGGGTTGCAGTTGGGAAAATGGTGAGTTGCAGAAAGTTGAAGTAAGTGAAGGTTAAATGAAGATAGCAGGGTCAGAAGTTTATTGCATCGAATATCGTTTTGATGAGGCAGGTGTTGAAGTCTCCCATTATAATAATATGATCATAAATCGGTGCGTAATCAGTAAGGACTTGGTCAAAAGTATCGAAATATTCTATGTTCGTGTTAGGACTATAAAAAACCGCTAATAGCATTTTTACATGGTTGAGATTTATTTCTATGAAAAGGAATTCAGCAGATTCAGAATAAATGGAAGAAGATGCGCTGATAAGTTTATGAGAAATATCAGAACGAAGATATATGGCTACCCCACCGCAGCCTTTTCCAGTTCTGTCATTTCGGATAAGGACAAAGCCAGGTAGAGCAAATTGCGCAGAAGGGAGAGATGGTTTGAGAAACGACTCAGAAATGAGTAAGGCATCTAGATGAGCGCTGCTAAAGGAAGCCAGAAGATCGGAGTAATGACGAGGAACACTCTGGACATTGATGTGGGCAACGTTGAAATTATTTGGAAATTCAAAACGAAGAGAGGATATGTGGTCATGCAGAGTTAAGAAAGTAGATGACTCACTGTCCGCACTAACAAAACTACTTGTAGATGATGAACATGAAAAGAAACTATCTTCAAAAACGGCAAGATTTTCCATAGTCCTAATAGTTATATTGATATAATATAATAAGGTACAAAATATAGTATAATTATAAAAAATATAAATAATAAAAATAAAAAAATTCAATATATTTAAAATAACCTACTTAAATAAAGTATTAAAATTTAAAACTAAACGTTACTACAAGAAAATCAACAATTAAAAGTGTATTACTATAATAACTACGAAAGTAACATTAAAATGATCTAAGTAACTGGCATATTGAAAATAACTACTACTGGTAACATTTCATATTGCACACTGAGCTCATGGCAGAATAAAATTTCACATAGTGGTCACATTTTAAAATGTCAGTGAGTCAACGTCAGTGATAAGTTTGACAGATGTCAATAGTAATATAAAAAGCAAAATAATATACAAAGCAAATATTCACTACATAACACTATTAAGTACCATAAAGTACTCTGTGCGCAACACCAATGAAGTTATAAAGATACACTATGTAAACAATTACCAAAT
This sequence comes from Bhutanitis thaidina, assembly GCA_029286595.1. Classification (NCBI taxonomy): domain Eukaryota; kingdom Metazoa; phylum Arthropoda; class Insecta; order Lepidoptera; family Papilionidae; genus Bhutanitis; species Bhutanitis thaidina. Next base: position 8,630,285 of record JAGSMS010000028.1, on the reverse strand, counting down.
AGGCTAAAAATCATAGTTAACGAAATACTAACATAAAATATCTAAGAAGCGAAATAATTTAAAATGCAGCTTGTAACAAAAGTGATACCTGAGTTAACTGAAATTAAACAATGATACCAATACAGAGTAATTAGTTGCGTCGTCGAGTCTTCCGTGGAGCATTTGCAGCAGATTTTGAAGCAATATCCTTTGGAGAAACAGGTTCCTTGGACTGGCCAGAGTCACCAGTAGTTCCAGATTCTACGGGATATAGACGAATAAGGGGCTTTAACTCTGCCATTGATTCAATCTTCCGACGAGTCTTATCGGGAAGAATTATAACGATTTTGCCTTCAACTGACCAGCAGTGTTTAATACCGAAATGTGTACGAGCCGCGGTGAAAACTTTGTGCCTAATCTTTGTCAGAAACTCGGATATAGTAATACCTGAACCTTTCAAAGAAGTTTTGCAGTCCCAAACAAGCCGGCGACTCTCGAAATCTCCAAATCTGATGAGCACTGGGCGTGTTGAAGCTTGAGAAGTTCCTAAACGGTGGCATACTTGTATATCGTCTATTTTTAAATCGGACACCTTCATTCGATCCGATAATAACTTAAAGACAGACTCATGCAATTTTTCGTTCTGTCTTTCTGAAAAACCATGGATTAGCAGAACTTTTCTCCTCATCGCTGTTTCATGTTTGTCAAGGCTGAGTGCAAGTAAATCCAACTGCGTTTTGAACAATGACAGAGATTGACAAACAAAGGATTTGAAATCGAAGAATTCTTTGGATAGTGAAGCAATATCTGAATGAACTGGCGTGGATGCAGTTGTGGCCCTCAGAAGCTTAAGTTCATACTCACGCATTCGTGAACCAAATAGTTTTTCCAGTTCTTCGATATTATTTACAGCTGGCTGGTCCATGTTAGACAGATGTGGAAAATAGTGGTTAATTAATTTAAAATAAGAGAGATGTTAAGTACAGTAAGTGCAGGTGGATTTCAGCGTAGTTTTAACACATTAAATTTGTGAAAAAAAAATACTTTATATTATTTAAAACATTAAAAAAACACTTAGCACACTAAGCTTGCGTGTTGTTTCATAGAAGAAGGGGCAAAGGAGCATGCGACTCACCTGATGGTAAGTGATCACCTACGCCCACGAACATCCACAACACCAGAGGAGCTACAGATGCACTAACGGCCTTTAAGGGAGGAATAGGCTCTTTTCTTGAAGGTCCCTAAGTCGTAACTGTTCGGAAATACAGCAGGCGACAGCTGTTTCCACAAGGTCCAAGAGCGTGGCAGAAAACTTCGAGTATAACGCACTGTGGTAGAATGCCAACCATCTAGGTGGAATTGATGGAACTTGGAATTCTGTCGCGATGTACGATGGTGAACCTCAGCGGTTGGTTTCGATTCGAACAGTTCCTCAGAACATTCCCTGTGGTAAATTTGGTAAAATTGCAAAGAGAAGCAACATCTCTTCGCAAGGCCAAAGGATCAAGCCGATCAGAGAGAGATTGGTCGCCGACAATTCTAGCCGCTCGACGTTGGATACGGTCAAATGGAAGGAGTTGGTACTGGGGTTCCCCTGCCCAGAGATGAGAACAGTATTCCATGTGGGGTCGAACTTGCGTCTTATAAAGTTGCAATCGGTGGACCGGCATGAAATACTGTCCCGCTCTGCAGAGCACACCAAGCTTATTGGGGGACAATTTGGCCTTTCCCTCCAAATGACCACGGAACTGAACGTCGCTCGATATGTCGACGCCAAGGATTCTGATACTGGCTGAGGAAATAAGGGGAACGTTCTCAAAAAGAGGAGAAACGACAAAGGGATTCTTTTTAGCAGTAAACGCGCAAACCTGTGTCTTTTTGGGGTTAAATAGGACCAAATTACATCGAACCCAATCCGATACTTTGATTAACAAGGTCTCTTCAGACACAAGTTTGTTCCGGCACACCAGCCAAGTTACAAGGTCCGCAACTTGGTTTATATTACAACTTACCGTATGGTATCAGAGTAAGAATCTGCCACCCGTTTCTTACCATATCAGCCAATATACACTGACCTAATGGGTAAGGGTGCAGGCTGCGTAACATAACGTCGGAAGTTTCTAGCCCGCCATTCGACAATTTCCCTCCCATCTCCCGATTACCCCATTTAAAGGCCGGCAACACACCTGCAGCACCACAAGCTGTAAAAGCCAAAACGACTAACAGCAATAACTTCATCGAATACATATATGCAGCACAAATGGTGTTGCAGATGTACATGAGCGACGGTAATCACTTACCATCAGGTGAGCTAATTGCTTGTTTGCAAGCAAGTGGCGACAAGACGCCTAGCCTGTCAATGAATAGAACTCTGTTCTTTGGAAGTAAAGTAAAATAGAAAACTGATATTTCGAGAGTTCACCGCGCTGCTCCTGTGCAGATTGGAGATCTTCGACAGATTAACCTTTAAAAAGTTCGCTTATATCATTTTACAGACATGTTTACATTCAACGCCAAGCACTTGCTACTGTAACCTAGCAATTGACAAATTAAAAAGTGCCGGGTGTAATGAATATACTGTTTGCCGGATCTCTATCTACTCCATTGTTCGCTTTAGTAATTTAAGTTTATTTATAATTTTCGGTTATATTTCTACTTAGGCAAACCGATCGTAACCAAATCTATGGGAATGCGTAAATCTTTCAAAAATCCGAATCAGAGCCAGCATATAAATCAAAGCCAAGATTCAAAGCAGTCATTGTATTTGACAGTCGGCACACTCGATAAATTTACCTGTTATTTTAACGTTCATTTAAAAATCAATCTAAGACCGATACCGATAAGGATTCAAATCTGATCGCAACCTAATATTAACAAAGTCAGATCCAGTTAGGTTGGTCTTTTTATTTATATAACCTAAAACTGTATTGATTGATTTAAGAATATTCGAATTAATACTATACACACTCACACACCCACACACACAAAAGCAAACGAATATGCAAACACACTCTATTTGGAATTCACATGTGACCGAGTAATTATTTGTTGACAGGAGGAAAACTCACAAATGATTAAATAATGCACAAGATAGAAAGTGATGCATGCTGTTATATCATAAGTTCAAGGTCTCTATGACGTCATCAATAGCCTTATTAAGTGCATTAAAAAACAATAAGCCACATGAAATCTGCCTTTAAAGTTATTCCTTTTAAGTCTTAAATACAAAAACAAACATTTCATATTTTAGTATAAAAAAACCAGTAAAACAGTTCAATTGTTTTCAGAGTCGATTTGAGATTGTCGTGATTCACCTCCTAGAATAGATTTACCTATAGATCACCTAGAACCAGGATAGCTGTAGGCATTAAAACAATAAGCCACATGAAATCTGCCTTTAAAGTTATTCCTTTTAAGTCTTAAATACAAAACAAACATTTCATATTTTAGTATAAAAACCAGTAAAACAGTTCAATTGTTTTCAGAGTCGATTTGAGATTGTCGTGATTCACCTCCTAGAATAGATTTACCTATAGATCACCTAGAACCAGGATAGCTGTAGGCATTAAAACAATAAGCCACATGAAATCTGCCTTTAAAGTTATTCCTTTTAAGTCTTAAATACAAAACAAACATTTCATATTTTAGTATAAAAACCAGTAAAACAGTTCAATTGTTTTCAGAGTCGATTTGAGATTGTCGTGATTCACCTCCTAGAATAGATTTACCTATAGATCACCTAGAACCAGGATAGCTGTAGGCATTAAAACAATAAGCCACATGAAATCTGCCTTTAAAGTTATTCCTTTTAAGTCTTAAATACAAAAACAAACATTTCATATTTTAGTATAAAAAAACCAGTAAAACAGTTCAATTGTTTTCAGAGTCGGTTTGAGATTGTCGTGATTCACCTCCTAGAATAGATTTACCTATAGATCACCTAGAACCAGGATAGCTGTAGGCATTAAAAAACATAAAGAGTTACTAAATTATTTGAGATTATTGTTTGCACAAGTGGAAACACTGGAAGAAGTTTGTACAGCAGTTGAAACATTATTATGAAAATAGGATTAGTTTAGTTACTTAAATGTCTGCAACAGGAAGGACCTCCGAAGACAATGAAAACTTGCTCCTAATTTCACTGTTCTCCGAGACTCATTAGAATAACAATGGTTATTAAATGAAGTTTTGAAAACGTATACATATGTAATTACACGAGTATATAATATTTAAATACAGGGAGGAAACCAGCTATTTAAGACATATATATGGTCACATTTCTCGTCTACTCGGTCCTGATCTCCCGATCTTAAGTTTGATTTCAATTTCACTCGAGACAATCAAAGTTTCTTAACTGCACGGATAATATTATAGAGCTCTTATAATATGATTTCGGGGAAATAGAAGCGTAGTATAGTAGATTTCATACTCCATGATTTTTCTCTCTCACTCATTGAAATTTCATAGACTTTGTTATCAGATACGCTAACAATCAAGCCAATATTCCGGTTCTTAATATTCCGTAACACAATTGCTAAATACTAATAACTATAGAAATGTTTGTAGCTGGGACTCTTACCAGAACTCGTTAAGTAGGCACGCTGACGTGTCCGGGTCCGTCCACTCCCTCCTCCCCTTTCCCCAAATATGGCACCTGCAGCACCTCCAGTGTTGCAGATGCTCGTGGACCTCGGTAATCACTTACCATGGGGTGAGACGATTTTTCGTTTTCCCATAAATAAACGTCCAATGTAATAAAGTTTAATATAATGTTTTAACGAGATATTTGATTCTATAATGAGATTTATTTGAAAATTTCTCTCGAATCTAAATTAGGTAACTTACGCAATTTGTCCGGTTTATATGTATATAGCGGTATCTAGTGAAGAGAGTTATCCTAACGACCTTCACCTGACCTTGACTAGGAATGTGATTTTTCGACTTCGATAAAGGTGTTCATTTGTCGATTTTTGTTAAACAATTTATGATCATTCGGAAATGCCTTTTTATATCCTTGCAATTTATCCGTTGTCTTATATTTACAGTTCCTTAAACATTTTTCGCAGGACTTATTTCCCTGGTGACCTATACACGTAAATCGTTGTTGCTTTTGTATTTCTTATTACGTTATCAGAAATATCTGTACGTTCTTCTGAATTTTTCTTTCGAATACAATTTTATTAAACTTATTATAAAGAAAGGCTATATCTTACATTATCTTAACGGGCTAGAAACAGTCTACTGCATAAGAATAATTTGCCACCCCGCGGATAAGCCTTAGACGCCGGTCGTCTTCAATTTAGTCTGCTATCCCGCCATCTATCGGTAGCTATTGTTATTTTCAAGGCTTTTTCCTTAGTCGCCTCTTACGACAGTCACGAGAAGAAATGGCAGATTCTTACGCTGATACCACACAGCAGACAAATAGGAACAAACATTGAAATTATTATAAGCAATATGATAGCATCATCCGAATACAGCAGTTGTGAACTGCGCAGGAGATATTATTGTGTCGTAAATGTATGTACCAACACATCTAAGGGAGAATATACAATCTTTCTCCAAATGCCGACCTGCACTGGGTACTCCCTGATGGCAGACAAATAGGCTCTGGCGAATATCGATCCGAATTCACCGAACGCAAACCCACATACTAGTGATGGGATGGTGCTCGCATTACCAGTGCGAGGGTAGCGGCACTGCCCGTCTAACCCTAGAAATTTACGTAAAAGACAAAAGGCCTAAGTCTTATTCGATAAGACCGAAGGAAGGTTCATGGTGCATTATAAGTTATAAGAGACACGAGACGAACACAACAAAACCAGATCCGAAAACCAATAGCTTGAGAGTTGCAAAAATATTGCCTTCGGCTGGGATACAAGTCCAGGACTCATGGCTTAGCAGTCTGATAACCACATAACCATACGTCCGAGATAAGCAATAAGTACCTTACTGCTTATGTCGGCATAATAAGGTACTTATTGTTAATGTTGGACGAAGTACATATATTGCGCACATGTATTAACATAGAAAATAGATCTTTGAACCGTTGTCACGCGATTTTATAAAAAAAAATCATAAAACGACTTTTACAATAAAATCAGGCTATTCTCTAAGAGCACTGTATTTATAGAGCCGTGGTAGTCTAGTGGTCAGGGCGCTCACTTTAGTTTCATAGAGCGTGAGTGACCTGGGTTCGATCCCCTGTGCTGGCACCACTAAACTTGTTAATAGCAATTTTAAGTGCTGTATTTACCACGTGCTCAGTGGTGAAGAAAAACATCGTGGGGAAACCTGCATGTCTGAGAAATTATAAAAATATTATTTCGAGGATATGTGAAGCTCGTCAACCCGCACTGGAGCAGCGTGGCGGGCCCTTCCCGGCTCCTAAACCCTCTCTGATACTAGTATTTGAGAAGGAGGCCTTTGCTCAGCAGTGGGCACTTACAGGCTGCTACTTTACTTTTACTTTGTACTGTATTTATAAGAGCAAAATGTGGGTTGTTCAGGTGCAATTATTTTTACCTTGCAGTTAGATGTATTCATGTAAGTATGTATTATCCAGTAAATACTTATATTTATCATATTGACATGTAATTATGGTAACAAAAAAGACATAAAATAAATAGTACTAACATGAACAGGCAGAATATTAAAGTAGAAAACTAGCTAAGTCAGAAAGTTAGAAGGTGTTCCGAAACCAATTTTATGGGACCTCAAATAGCAGAATCGTATTCGAATTGGATATCCAAGAGGAAACTTCCGTGAAATAGAATATATATAAGTTTTGTAATGTTTCAATGTTACTCAGTGAAATGAAATATCCATATTGACTATTTCAAGATATACTATGACGTAAACCGACCAAAATTATTCCGATAGTCGTCTCTGCTGATGGGTTAATCCCGGTTTTGTTACGTGGCAGAAACAAGCGGCAGCTTTTGCTGCTGCAGAGGTAACCGGATGCCCACTTCACGTCCCCATCCCCCTCCTCATCCTCCTTCCCATCTCCCGAATATCCTTAAAGGCCGGCAACGCACCTGCAGCTCCTTTGGTGATGCAGATGTACCTGGGCGACTTTTGCTGTGTATGCTGCCTTTCCCATAAAAAAAGCTAACTTCCTGGAATATCTAAGGTGGCTGGGACTATGTCACGGACAGCTTCGAGCTCAAATGCAGAAGGCGGTACTTCTTTATACCGGCCGCATTCCCCGCAGGTTTTTTTCCCTTTCCCCCTAGCCCAATGGTTGGATTTTATTTACTTATTTAATTTTATAAACAATATATTTTATGGAATCTTGTTTATTTTATGGTATTCTCTGTATTTATATATATTTAAATACACCACCTTACCATATGGGAATACATAAATACAAAAAAAAGAATATAATAATTATACCAAAATTTGCGAGTGATGAAGTATTCAAAGAATTCAACATCCATAGGACATCCTTGGGTTCAGCCCATGGATTACTAAGTCTTTCACTCTAAATTCAATGATACTAAGAAATTAGACAAGTATCATTAAATATGTTATAGAATTCATGGCTTGTTACAGGAAACTAAATATAAAGAAGAAAGGTTTTTTTCATTTCCTTAAACAACGCTAAGAATTTAATATCTCCAGGCTCGTAAATTATTCGGAATCAGCAACCGCTAGTTAAATTCGCTTTCAACCCAAGATGTTGCCCGTAATTAGTGCTCTTGTTTTAACTCAGCTGCATCTAACCGTGTTTTCGGAAGTTTTACATAACCCGTGAGTAGTGAGTGATATTTGGGTGGTAGTTTCTTTAACAAAAAAAATATGTTCAAAATATTATTTTAAATACATATATAAAATTACAAGACTATACTGCTGTGTATTCTTGTAATTTTTTTATATTTGTATTTATTGTAAATATGTGTGTTGGAAGCATGGCGATGTTGACCGAAGAATGACCACGATGCCAACTCCCAAACGATAGATACGCTGTTAGCTCTGTGGCCTTGATAAATCCGTTTGAAGTTTGCACATCAAGATTGGATCCGATAGCTTTAAAGTAGCAGCCTGTAAGTGCCCACTGTAGGGCAAGGTCTCAAATATCTGAGAGGGTTTTTGTAGCCGGGAAGGGCCCACCATGCTGCTTCAGGGCCCCACATGTCGTATAAATAATATTTTTTCATTATTTCTCAGACATGCCGGTTTCTTCATGATGTTTTCCTTCACCACTGAGCACGTGATAAACGTAGCTTTTAAAAATTCTATTAACAATTTTTAGTGGTGCCGGCACCGGGGATCGAAACCAGGTCACTCGTGCTCTATGAAACTAAAAAGAGCGCCCTGACCACTAGACTACCACGGCTATAGCTTTACTAGGTCCTAAAACACTTAGTAGAGTAAAACACGTAGTAGAAAAAATAGAGTAGCTCTTTTTTCCCAGTAAGAAGACAATCATATTCAGCTATTTATTTCTATTATTTCAGTATTATTGACCTGTCGCCTGCATTGCATAAGCATATATATTTACATTATAATAAACAGCATATATTATGCTTAAGTCATTAAGTGCTTAGAGGCATTATCTTCGAATCTGGAGACTCGAAGTCGATCTCTTGTGATGGCTCGTAGGATTTGTTTCGTACCCTTGAACATTGAGAAGGCGATAGGCTCATCTTCACTTGTATTCCTTGATTAAAATAAGCCCTTGCGAAAAGTGGGTAAATATTAAAACGATTTTTTATTATTAATGTCTCCACCTTCGACCAGCCCATTATTGGTTATACTGCCGATAATTTATCTTATTTGAGCAATAAAAATATTAGTGGTGTAGGCGGGACTTAAAACCTATGACTTAAGATTAAAATAAAGCTAAGGCGTCTGATGACTATTCAGTTCATTGGGCCTCAACCAGCGCTGATTCTACCAACTTAAGCTACCCTACTTTTTTTTTTATTACCGTATCTTCGTTTAAATATGACAATTAATTGGTGAAAACTTTAACCGACCAGCAACCAATCGTAGTTTTCTGTAAGAAATGAAATAAATTAAAATGTATCAATAAAATTATGCACGCATCACTAATGTTAAAATCTCCTTCAAAACTTTAAACTTTCAAAAGTAAAGCTGGAGTAAAAATCTTTCAATATTGGCTCGGCGAATATTTTCCCGCTAAGTCTTAGATTACTTGGTATAACAAACCGCTGCTTCGCTGCAGGATGATGTTTTTAATTAATGTTGATAGCACTGAGCTACATTTAACTTCCAGTTGATTGCTTTCAAAATTCTTGGAATAACTTGCACCTCGACGCCTGAGAGCGATCGATCCGGCGTGTTTATTTTGAAAGCTCTAATTGTATTAATAAATAAGTAAAGTAAATGTTAAAAGTGCATTAATATTATAAGTATACTATACTGCTAAGCAGATGCCTTCTGTCAGTATTCGAGAGTGATTTGGAGTCGAGAACAGTCGCCATGCTACCCCGGTTCGGATCGGCCAACTTTACACAGGTAAAGGATGAGTTCGTGGCCATACACGAACACACATTTTTTATTATTTTTTGTTGCTGCAAATATTCTCACTTTCACCTTCACTCCGAATATTTTGAAATATATATTGGGATGTATGTTGATATCGTGAGGTCACACAACAGGGGCCTTTTGAGCTAACAATAATAATGTCTATCACATAAGTAATAGTAATAAATATTATAGAGCGTTAATCTATGAACTAACCGATGCTCAGCAGACCTTAACCTTAAGCTTTACAGCCTGGAAATAGTCAACTTCAGGCCATAGGCCAACGAGGGTTTGCCACTGCAGGACATGGGCAAGCGAACTGGCGACCGCAGTGAGACGCCACGCACTCCGGCTGCTGCCCGTCATCAGACATCTTCTAATTTTGGTCTGTTATCTTTCTAGATGGTTATCTCGCTATGTCGGTAGCCTGTGCGAATTTCAAAATTTTTCCCTCAGTCCCCTCTTACGACACCCACGCCAAGACAGGGAGCGGCAGATTCTATTTCCTAGTCGGATGTAGTCGGATGTTGTCGGATGCAGTCGGATGCAGTCGGATACAGTCGGATGCAGTCGGATGTAGTCGGATGTTGTCGGATGCAGTCGGATGCAGTCGGATACAGTCGGATCTAATGGGATGCAGTCAGATGCAACGATATGATGATTATTTACTACAAACTGAATGTTATCTTAAGTCGTAATAGTAATTAAATTGAAAAATAAAACAAGCCAGATTGGTCCTAGTGGTCTCTTGGTGTTTACACACGTTTCTATTTTAAACCATGAAATTTATTTCATGTCATATTTAGGAGTTTCTTAATTTTTGTCCATTTAACGAAAGACACCAATGTTTCAATTCAAGTTATAAATTACATATCCTACAAGTTATTATTAAAAGATGCCTGTTGTTGAACACCTTGTCGTGGACTTTTTCCAAGTTCTTTCATTAGCATCGATGACACGTTGAGTCGTCTTATTGACACATAAAGGAAGCTTGAACAAACTTGGCAGAAGACCTGAGACTTTTAAGTCCTTTGAGTAAAAAAAATACAATTTATTTGCGCTTCACGAAGCTTTTGAATACACTTAAAGAGCAGTGAATCATTTAGCGTGGTTTGCTTTTTTGTACCTTCAGGCTTTTTCTTTCTGATTTTCAAATGGCTCTATGATATTTCGTAGAAATCGAGAACGTAAAGAAAAATGCATAAAACCAGACTTATATTTCTTTCTGGTTATCGAAGGACCTACTTATATAGTTTTATAATATACCATGCAGTAAACGATGCCTCCGATAGATTCTTCAGACGTTGTACTTTATTTTTAGTTTCACGCAGGGTTAAGGTGTGACCAATTATGTCGGGATCAGCATTAAGTACCAGATCGACTAATAACCCCTCGAATAAGAGACACCCTATTGGTCCAGCGGCCTTTACAGCTTCGACGGAGAAGTCTCGCGAGTAGGAGGCCCGCAAGTAAGAAGTAATAAAAAGCAACGCCGCTGCAGCGTTGACTCAACCCACGGCTTCGCGACGCTGGCTGCTGCTTTGCTGTGCTCCGATCCTTGTTAGACTTCCGCATCCAACCAACGAACGTGACTCGTGTAGGCCTGGGACCACGCATACGCCAGCGAACGGCGAGGGCTGTACTTGATATTCGGATTGTAAGTGTTTGTAGTGAGTGAATGTGTATGGAGGGCGTCATCATCGTAGATAACGATATATTAAGAGGGCCTTTTAAAGGGAAAAATTTCACGCGCTTGTGTGTATGTACCCAGTGCTGCTTCAAACGGGGTCGGATGCAGTCGGATGCAGTCGGATGCAGTCGGATGCAGTCGGATGCAGTCGGATGCAGTCGGATGCAGTCGGATGCAGTCGGATGCAGTCGGATGCAGTCGGATGCAGTCGGATGCAGTCGGATGCAGTCGGATGCAGTCGGATGCAGTCGGATGCAGTCGGATGCAGTCGGATGCAGTCGGATGCAGTCGGATGCAGTCGGATGCAGTCGGATGCAGTCGGATGCAGTCGGATGCAGTCGGATGCAGTCGGATGCAGTCGGATGCAGTCGGATGCAGTCGGATGCAGTCGGATGCAGTCGGATGCAGTCGGATGCAGTCGGATGCAGTCGGATGCAGTCGGATGCAGTCGGATGCAGTCGGATGCAGTCGGATGCAGTCGGATGCAGTCGGATGCAGTCGGATGCAGTCGGATGCAGTCGGATGCAGTCGGATGCAGTCGGATGCAGTCGGATGCAGTCGGATGCAGTCGGATGCAGTCGGATGCAGTCGGATGCAGTCGGATGCAGTCGGATGCAGTCGGATGCAGTCGGATGCAGTCGGATGCAGTCGGATGCAGTCGGATGCAGTCGGATGCAGTCGGATGCAGTCGGATGCAGTCGGATGCAGTCGGATGCAGTCGGATGCAGTCGGATGCAGTCGGATGCAGTCGGATGCAGTCGGATGCAGTCGGATGCAGTCGGATGCAGTCGGATGCAGTCGGATGCAGTCGGATGCAGTCGGATGCAGTCGGATGCAGTCGGATGCAGTCGGATGCAGTCGGATGCAGTCGGATGCAGTCGGATGCAGTCGGATGCAGTCGGATGCAGTCGGATGCAGTCGGATGCAGTCGGATGCAGTCGGATGCAGTCGGATGCAGTCGGATGCAGTCGGATGCAGTCGGATGCAGTCGGATGCAGTCGGATGCAGTCGGATGCAGTCGGATGCAGTCGGATGCAGTCGGATGCAGTCGGATGCAGTCGGATGCAGTCGGATGCAGTCGGATGCAGTCGGATGCAGTCGGATGCAGTCGGATGCAGTCGGATGCAGTCGGATGCAGTCGGATGCAGTCGGATGCAGTCGGATGCAGTCGGATGCAGTCGGATGCAGTCGGATGCAGTCGGATGCAGTCGGATGCAGTCGGATGCAGTCGGATGCAGTCGGATGCAGTCGGATGCAGTCGGATGCAGTCGGATGCAGTCGGATGCAGTCGGATGCAGTCGGATGCAGTCGGATGCAGTCGGATGCAGTCGGATGCAGTCGGATGCAGTCGGATGCAGTCGGATGCAGTCGGATGCAGTCGGATGCAGTCGGATGCAGTCGGATGCAGTCGGATGCAGTCGGATGCAGTCGGATGCAGTCGGATGCAGTCGGATGCAGTCGGATGCAGTCGGATGCAGTCGGATGCAGTCGGATGCAGTCGGATGCAGTCGGATGCAGTCGGATGCAGTCGGATGCAGTCGGATGCAGTCGGATGCAGTCGGATGCAGTCGGATGCAGTCGGATGCAGTCGGATGCAGTCGGATGCAGTCGGATGCAGTCGGATGCAGTCGGATGCAGTCGGATGCAGTCGGATGCAGTCGGATGCAGTCGGATGCAGTCGGATGCAGTCGGATGCAGTCGGATGCAGTCGGATGCAGTCGGATGCAGTCGGATGCAGTCGGATGCAGTCGGATGCAGTCGGATGCAGTCGGATGCAGTCGGATGCAGTCGGATGCAGTCGGATGCAGTCGGATGCAGTCGGATGCAGTCGGATGCAGTCGGATGCAGTCGGATGCAGTCGGATGCAGTCGGATGCAGTCGGATGCAGTCGGATGCAGTCGGATGCAGTCGGATGCAGTCGGATGCAGTCGGATGCAGTCGGATGCAGTCGGATGCAGTCGGATGCAGTCGGATGCAGTCGGATGCAGTCGGATGCAGTCGGATGCAGTCGGATGCAGTCGGATGCAGTCGGATGCAGTCGGATGCAGTCGGATGCAGTCGGATGCAGTCGGATGCAGTCGGATGCAGTCGGATGCAGTCGGATGCAGTCGGATGCAGTCGGATGCAGTCGGATGCAGTCGGATGCAGTCGGATGCAGTCGGATGCAGTCGGATGCAGTCGGATGCAGTCGGATGCAGTCGGATGCAGTCGGATGCAGTCGGATGCAGTCGGATGCAGTCGGATGCAGTCGGATGCAGTCGGATGCAGTCGGATGCAGTCGGATGCAGTCGGATGCAGTCGGATGCAGTCGGATGCAGTCGGATGCAGTCGGATGCAGTCGGATGCAGTCGGATGCAGTCGGATGCAGTCGGATGCAGTCGGATGCAGTCGGATGCAGTCGGATGCAGTCGGATGCAGTCGGATGCAGTCGGATGCAGTCGGATGCAGTCGGATGCAGTCGGATGCAGTCGGATGCAGTCGGATGCAGTCGGATGCAGTCGGATGCAGTCGGATGCAGTCGGATGCAGTCGGATGCAGTCGGATGCAGTCGGATGCAGTCGGATGCAGTCGGATGCAGTCGGATGCAGTCGGATGCAGTCGGATGCAGTCGGATGCAGTCGGATGCAGTCGGATGCAGTCGGATGTAGTCGGATGTTGTCGGATGCAGTCGGATGCAGTCGGATACAGTCGGATCTAATGGGATGCAGTCAGATGCAACGATATGATGATTATTTACTACTTAACTTAATGTTATCTTAAGTCGTAATAGTAATTAATTTAAAAATAAAACAAGCCAGATTGGTCCTAGTGGTCTCTTGTTTACACACGTTTGTATTTTAAACCAAACCATGAAATTTATTTCATGTCATATTTAGGAGTTTCTTAATTTTTGTCCATTTAACGAAAGACACCAATGTTTCAATTCAAGTTATAAATTACGTATCCTACAAGTTATTATTAAAAGATGCCTGTTGTTGAACACCTTGTCGTGGACTTTTTCCAAGTTCTTTCATTAGCATCGATGACACGTTGAGTCGTCTTATTGACACATAAAGGAAGCTTGAACAAACTTGGCAGAAGACCTGAGAATTTTAAGCGATGTATCTAACACGTGCTCGGTAGTGAAGGAAAAAATCGTGAGGAAACCTACATCTCTGAGAAATAATACTAATATTATTGCGAGGATATGTGAAGCGCGCCATCCCGAACAGGCGCGGCGTGGCGGGCCGTTCTCGGCTCCAAACCCTCTCAGATACTCGTATTTGAGAAGGAGGCCTTTCCCCAGGTGTTGGCACTTACAAGCTGCTACTTTACTTTACTTTACTTTACTTTACTTTACTTTACTTTACTTTACTTTACTTTACTTTACTTTACTTTACTTTACTTTACTTTACTTTACTTTACTTTACTTTACTTTACTTTACTTTACTTTACTTTACTTTACTTTACTTTACTTTACTTTACTTTACTTTACTTTACTTTACTTTACTTTACTTTACTTTACTTTACTTTACTTTACTTTACTTTACTTTACTTTACTTTACTTTACTTTACTTTACTTTACTTTACTTTACTTTACTTTACTTTACTTTACTTTACTTTACTTTACTTTACTTTACTTTACTTTACTTTACTTTACTTTACTTTACTTTACTTTACTTTACTTTACTTTACTTTACTTTACTTTACTTTACTTTACTTTACTTTACTTTACTTTACTTTACTTTACAAGTTGCGGTAGAAATCTACATTTCGCATGTAAGAAGGAGCTTCGGTAATCCGGCGCCCGTAGCCATTTTGTATCACTAGGAGTGATCTTATTCGTGCTTCAGGAACGTGCGCGAATACTACTCTTGAACATGAGATAATATGTACAGATAGTAGGCTAGTTTTTTATAAGTGCATTTTAAGTCTTAATTACATTCTACTGCTTCTATTGGTAAGGGTATAGAGGCGGTATGAATGCCGCTTTATCCCTTACGTTTTTTAAATGTTTTTTAATATCTTATTAACGGTCTAGGATAACACCAAAGTGACTTCCGTCACCCATGGGACGGGTCTTTTGAAAAGCGGACGTGGTACTTACTAAAAGTACTCGATCATGTACCAGTTTTGTATGCAAGCAGGAACAGCTATAAATGTTTCGTTAATCTAGACGTCATAACGCTGATGTGGACTATTTTATAATATGAGTAAGTAGTGGCTTTCGGTTACGATGACGTCCTCGTGAAACATTTGTCGTTGTACAAATAGTCTATGCCCTTTACTAAACCGTGAAAACGTAACAAACAGGTGAGGTTAACATTTAAGAGTAAAACTTGATTAATTCTCACTTCAAACCGAACGTCGAAAAGTGTGATAATAAAGACTGTCTTCATGACACTTTCAAAAACAAAAACACAAGCAGTTTTAAAGATTTGTACATTCTACTCCGCATAACGATAACCTGATTATTTTCTAATGAGCAATTTTTTGTTACATTTACATGGACCTTATAAATAACGCATAAGCTTTTATTTAATAATCAACGAAAAACCTACCCTAAACTTTATAGCCTATACATATATATATATATATATATATATATATATATATCAAGTTTGTTATTAACCGCACGGGTTCAGAAGTAGACATCAAAATTTAAATATTTTTTTGTTTTATGTTGTGTAAATGTTTTTTATGATTTTTAATTATAACAACAACAATAACATTATATAACACATTTATTATAGAATTCGCAAGTTCGGCCCCACATGGCCCCCTCCTTCCATTTGACCGCATCCAACGTCGAGTGGCTCGAATTGTCGGCGACCAAGCCCTCTCTGATCGGCTTGATCCTTTGGCCTTGCGAATAGATGTTACTTCTCCTTGCATTTTTTACAACATTTACCACGGGGAATGTTATGAGGAACTGTTCGGATTGATCCCAGCTGCTGAGTTTCACCATCGTACATCGCGACAGAATTCGAAGTTCCATCGATACCACCTAGATGGTTGGCATTCCACCACAGTGCGTTTTAATCGAAGTTTTCTGTCACGCACTTCGACTTTGTGGCATCAGTTGTCGCCAGCAGTATTTCCGAACAGACTAAGGGATCTTCAAGAAAAGAGCCTGTTCCTTCCTTAAAGGCCGGTAGCGCATCTGTAACTCCTCTGGTGTTGTGGATGTTAGTGGGCGTCGGTGATCACTTACCATCAGGTGCGCCGCACTCTCGTTTGCCCCCTTGTTCTATAAAAAAAAAACGTATTTAAAATCATAGGGCATATGCAAAGGTATAATATAATATTATGTATATATATATATATATATATAAAGCATTGTTTAACTAGTTAATACTAAGGAATATGCTTTGGTCTAAGCTACATCAAATCGCATAGATTTATTTCTCACTAGAAATGTAAGAAAAACCAAAAAAAATATCAGAATAATTTTACCTTCCTTTTTTTTATCTACGTAACTCCCCACTGACTTCAAAAGGGCGTCCAATTTAACACCATAAATAATAGCGAGGTTCAAAAGGGGCGCTTGACAGGAAATAAAATTGGAAAATATTGTCCCCACTTCAACACGATGTGATACCATATCTAGAACCGTCTAAATCCTCATAATACTTCTTAGTAAAGTCCTACTAACAGTGGTTTTTAAGCTTCTTTGCGCTGTAGAGCTTTAAAAAACAATTTTATTTTTGTGTACAGTATTAAAGGAATACGATATCAGCGTACCAGAATGTGATTTTGATCTTTATTACAAAGGGTTATAGTGGAAATTTGCTAATGCTCAATGCACGAGTGACTGTTTTACTTATTGTAAATTTCGCATACAGGTGACACAAGGATAAGCGTTGTCAATTTGTAAACGTCAAATACAAAACTTAGGGGGGAAATAAAGGAGCGATTTTGTGCGATTATTTTTGTAAAAAGCGACTTATCACAACAACTCTTCAGAAAATGCATAAGTAAAGATTCCCCTAAACAAAACGAAGGGTGAGATTAATATTATTTATAAAAAAAACATCTTCTGCAGCCTATTCAAACCCACTGCTGAACATAGGCCTCTTTAAGAAAGCACCAGTAAAAGCCGGTATATATTTCTTGAAAGCTTCGCCAATAGACACCGCGCTGGGCAAGTGGTTGGGTCTGCTCAGTGCCGGTACCCATTCACTATTGACTCTGCTCCCCATTACTAGTCTCTGAAATTTGGGTTCAGCTAATTCGAATGGATATTCTGCCTATAACGGTCGCCTTTGCCTCGTTTTTTAGCTACCAGGACGCCATTTGGAGATGAAGTTTGCATTTGGAGATAATGTGGTATACTCCTCCTTAATATCCCACTCTATAAACACTATCACATATTTATAACACCCAAAAATTATGTCATGTATGGTTAATATAATGTATATTACTCCACGTACAGGCAAACGCAGTGTGGGACGATCCCCCACAAGATGGAGTGACGACCTGAGCTGTGTTGCTGGAAGTCAATGGATGCAGGTGGCATAGGACCGAGCTTTGTGGCAATCTTTGGGGGAGGCCTGTGTTCAGCAGTGGTAGGCCGAAATTATCTTATTCCCAATGTCACCTCACGTGCATGCAAGTCATGATAATTTACACCTTTAAAATTTGAAAAGAGATCGAGACAATCTAGCTAACAGACTCTGGCAGTTGTTAGATGACAGAAAGTGTATACACAATGGGGGACCTACGTAGTGATGGATGTGTAGCAACGCTACTGTGTAATAATAAGTAGTATATGTGTTCAATAAATAAATGTCAGCTGTGCCTAGTGGTCTGGGCGCTCGGTTTAATATCTTATAACTATAGTACAGTCAACATCTACACCAATACAGACATACCTATAAACTACCTTATCCACTGAAAAATATTTCATAATAATTTGTTAGACATTCCTCCATTACTCGACATGATGGAGTAAACGTAATCATATCTTGGATGTTAAAAATAACACGGTATGATTTTATGATGATGACGTTTAACGGAATTTATGAAATATTGTTGTGGCGTGGCACACGAGGCCATGTAGACCAAGGCCTTGTTGTATTGCTATGTAAAAAATTGGCTATAACATCACAATAAAATCTGAAAATTAATAACTTTGTATTTAAAAATAATCTTTAATATGAAACGATACTTACTGATTTTATAACGTTACAATTTATGATGATATCAGGACGTCTAATACCTCTGTTCCCTCGTGACCCCGGATGTTGTAAAGGACCCCAAACGTCTGGAACTCAAATACAAAATGAAACGTGGTAAAACCCATAAATAACCAAAGTAACCCAAGAACAAAACAATCCAAGACAAGTAGACAGGTAATCTGAACTTTGAGCAAAGCGACTGCATATTAAATTAGCTGATACAAGTAAAACACGATACCTTTCCTTAAAATGTCATAGTCGGTGAACTTTAAAGGGTCTAGATCATTAAAAGAAAGTTAAATTTTCATTAAACATACTCCCACTAACTTACCTACGCGACTAAAGTATAAATAAATTACTCCTTACGGAGTCGAGTGCTGTATTAACTTCAAGCAGTTACCGCAAAAGAGTAGGGTGCAGCAAAGTGAAAAAATGCCCTCTAACCCTCTTTTCACTAAAGCTCTGTAAGGTCTTTTACTAAAACATTAATATGAAAAGCTTGTACAATCTCGCGTTTCTAACGTGCCGGAGCAGAAGAGTGAAAAATGAGGATGGGTTTTAAGAATTCTTATGATATTTTAAGGCATTTTTTTTAAATTAGTGTCTCGTGAGCAGTTAAGATATATACTCGTAAATTGCGCACTCCTAACGTACAGACCGTAACAATTATATGTAGTACATACAATAATACTTGTCATTTGACTTCTACCCTCAGAACCGAAGGACAAGCGCTTAGCAATTGCACCACCGAGTCGTTAAATATTTTATTAATGGGAATATACCATTTTGGTACTACAAAAATTTCAAATTGGCCCCTTAAAATAGGAGTATTTGCCATACCCGCCACGCTTAGCAACTTGGTTAATGGTAGAGCCTGGTGGTGGCTTTTGTTGCTGAAGAAGAGGCATGAGGCATCTTAAACTTCAACGTAGAAATGCGTTCGGTGAGTGTGGTAAACGGAGGCCCTGTCCCACCTTCCTCCCCGCCTTTTCTTTGAGTTCGGTTCTTTTGTTTAAACAAATTTATATTGGGTTAAATAAGAACCTGGACTATACCGTTAGCCACGTTCAAACAATTTCCTCCTTATAGTAATTTTGTATTTTCACAGATAAAAGTTCGCAACCCAAACAAGAAGCGTCTCAGTTTTATTTCCCTAGAGGTTTCTATTCATAAGTCATATCTCTCCAAAGCTTGTTCAAGTTTACTTCCCGAGTTTGTCGCAAGTGTTAGTATGCATAAAACTATTTGCTATAAATACCATATGCTTGTGACTGTCCGCGGCTTCGCTTGCCTCGTAGTAAATTTCATCCATAGAAATCATTTGGTTCAGATTTTTCTATGCTATGTTCTATTACATGACATAGTCTACTTCACGGTCGGATTTCATTGAAATCCGTAAAAGCTTCATTAACCGACCAACAGCATCCTTGTTACAAATTGGAAAATACTTTTAACTCTGTCTGTTTGTTACGTAATACCAGGAACCCTGGGGAAGGGCAAAGGCTACTTTTTAAGCGGCTGGATGCGGTAAAGCTCTATCGTCTTATTCGGTTTATTATATTAACTGAAACCAAAAGGATCATCATCATCATCATCATTTCAGCCTATTAGAAGTCCACTGCTGAACATAGGCCTCCCCCAAAGATTGCCACGAAGCACGGTCCTGAGCCACCTGCATCCATCGACTTCCCGCAACACTGCGCAGGTCGTCACTCCATCTTGTGGGGGGTCGTCCTACACTGCGTTTGCCCGTACGTGGCTGCCACTCGAGAACCTTTTTCCCCAGCGGTTGTCAGTTCTGCGAGCTATGTGGCCGGCCCATTGCCACTTCAGCTTGCTGATCTTTACGGCTATGTCGGTTACCTTAGTTCTGCTGCGGATATTATCGTTGCAGACTCTATCACGCAGAGAAACACCGAGCATAGCCCTTTCCATAGCGCGCTGAGCAACTTTGAGCTTCCTCATACGGGCTGCAGTGAAGGACCAAGTCTCGGATCCGTATGTCATCACTGGCAACACGCACTGATTGTATACTTTCGTCTTGAGGCTTTGCGGTATACTCGACGAGAAGATATGACGTAGTTTCCCGAACGCAGCCCAGCCGAGTTGGATTCGTCGATTGACCTCTGAGTCGAAGTTGGACTTACCTAATCGGACAATTTGTCCCAGGTATACGTACTCGTCTACAACTTCGAGCCTATTGTTCCCAACAACAACCGGTATTGGTGTGACATGGACGTTTGACATGAACTTCGTCTTGTCCATGTTCATCTTAAGACCAACCTGTTGGGAGACGTTATTGAGGTCATTGAGCATTGTACTAAGCTCCTCCAGCGATCCTGCCATAAGAACTATGTCGTCGGCAAATCGAAGGTGAGTGATGTATTCGCCATTGATGTTGATACCGTATCCTTTCCAGTTCAGCTGCTTGAAAACATCTTCCAATGCAGCGGTGAAGAGTTTCGGGGATATGACATCACCCTGTCTTACACCTTTCTGCAGTTGGATTGGTTTCGTACTCTGATTCTGTACTCGGATAGACATCGTAGCCTCATTGTACAAACACCTCAGCACTTCGATATACCGAGAGTCTATCTGGCACCGCTGGAGAGACTGTAGCACCGCCCAAATTTCGACTGAATCGAAGGCTTTCTCATAGTCCACATACGCCAGACATAATGGCAAGTTGTATTCCTCGGCCTTCTGTACAATCTGGCGAAGAGTATGTATGTGGTCTATGGTACTATAGCCTTTTCGGAATCCGGCTTGTTCGGGAGGCTGGAAGTCGTCAAGTCTGTTCACTAGACGATTTGAGATGACTCTCGAAAACAGCACGTAGACGCGGCTTAGAAGCGATATCGGTCTATAATTCTTCAAAAGGCAGTTATCCCCTTTCTTGAAGAATAGGACAACCACGCTTCTACTCCACGCTTTCGGCGTAACACCGCCATGAATGACGGAATTAAACAGCTTCTGAAGGACAACAAGTATCGGTTTTCCACCCGCTTTCAGAAGCTCAGCTGTAATTCCGTCCTCACCCGGCGCCTTGCCGTTTTTAAGCTGTTTGAGAGCCATCCTAATCTCGCTCAGACTGACGTCCGGGATGTTATCGGAGTAATGTCGGATAAGCTTGGCTCTTGGGTCGTTACTCACATCAGTGTGTGGTTTCAACGACGTTGTGTACAGCTGTCCGTAAAATCTCTCGATCTCACTCAAAATCTCGGCTCCAGCGGAAATGACTGCGCCGCTTTCGGTCTTCAGCTTGGTCAGTTGGCTCTTTCCGATAGACAGATCTCTGGCGAAGACTTTGGAGCCTTGGTTCCGCTCTATCGCTTTTTCAATACAGGCTGTATTGAATTTGCGTAAGTCTTGCCTCATACATTTGGAGATCTGTCTATTCAGTAGCCGATACGCTGACGCATCCGTTGTAGACTGCAGCTTTATCTCACGCCTGGCTTTCATGAGTTTAAGAGTGTGATCAGAGAGCTTTGGGGCTTGTTCGTGCGGCGGGTCCTGCAAAACTTAGCTCCTACCGCATGGACAGTTTCCACTAGCCTGCTATTCGTATCGTCCACTGTAACGCAATCGTCTAGGCACTGAAAGCGATTATGCAATTCGAGCTGAAAGCTCTCGGGGTTCTGGATAAGGGCTCGTGGTGGGCGGAGCGTAGACTTCACCAGACGAGACCGCTCGAGCCTAATGTTAAGGTTCAGTGTGCCTCTTACCATTCGGTGATCACTGCCGGTTTTACCCTAGTGATCACAGAGACATCACTGAACAGCTGACGCTTGGTCGTCATGATGAAGTCGATCTCATTTTTGTGGTACCGTCCGGGCTCATCCATGTCCACTTCCTGTGGGGCCGCTTCTGGAAATAGGAGTTCATCATAAAGAATCCTCCTTTGCCATGAAGTCAGCCAGCTGTTGCCCTCTTGGGTTCCGTTGCCCTACTCCAAAGTTCCCCACTATCAGCTCATCGCCTTTTTTCGTACCTAGTTTTGCGTTAAAGTCTCCCATCAACACCGTGTAGTGAGTCTTAGAGCAATGCATGGCTCTTGAAATATCCTCATACATTGCCTCCACTTCATCATCAGGATGTGTCGAGGTTGGTGCGTATACCTGTATGACCTTCAGCGAATACCTTTTGGTTATTCTGAGTATAAGGTACGCGACCCTACTCGACACACTTCCGATCTCGATCACGTTGTTGATGAGAGACCTGTGGACGATAAACCCGACACCTCCTTGGGACAGATGGTCACCCTGCCGGTAGTAGAACAAGTTACCGGATTTTAGGATTATAGAGTCCTCTCCCTGTCTCCTGACTTCAGACAACCCTATAATACTCCAGTGTAACTTGCTTACTTCTTCTTCCAGTTCTAGTATCTTCTCGTCGGTCCTCAATGTGCGTGCGTTATATGTTGCCAGGTCCAGTCGTTTGGGTTGGCAGCTAGAAATCAGCCGGTGATTCTTCGCACCCCCTGCCTCGCCGTTACCATGGCCCACCATAGCCAGGACTAGCGAGGCCGCCGGGGACTGGGGGCCATTGCTTTTTTCTATCTCTCATCATGGGGGGGTTTGCCTTAGTTGCCACGCCTGGCGAGCGGGTTGGCAACCGCAGTTTTTTTTTTTTTTTTTTTTTTTTTTTTTTTTTTTTTTTTTTTGTTCTAGTGCAGGAAGATGCTGCTGCCCATCTCCTAATATAATTTTTACCATTAGTCGCCTTTTACGACACCCATGGTTAGACAGGGTTGGCGCTATTCTTTACTTCCGACAGCCACACGGAGGACCAAAAGGATAATTTTGTAATATTAATAGGATTTGAAGGTCGTTTAATTATTATTGAGCAACTAATTATTTAATGTATAAATTAAAAAAAAAATATTACGACTTTGTAAACCGGTTTAAACTCAATGTTAAATATAAGTAGACTTTTAGAAACAGTTTGTTTACTGTTCTCAACAGTCGATAGACAATTCTAGGAAGTTTTGCCAATACTCTCGTTCGCGCTAAGCAGGAGCTGCTATATTTGCACTGATGATGCTGTTTCCGGATACCATTGGACTGTAGGATATGGGTTCGGTATTGTCAGATGGATTTTTAACCATAAATCTGTTCACTACTATCAGTATGTTCCGCCGTCCGTCAGGCATAACTGTAACAATGGCTACGCTAGTATTGCTTTAAAATCATATTTCACTTAACATTTAAATTTAGTCACTTCACAGATCGTGTAGGATATTATTTCAAACAGGCGCCTTTTACGCTATTCCACATACAATTTCACAAAAATACCGCGTGTCATCATTCTGCGATAAATCCATAAACCATGTTAAAAATAACACGGTGTCATTAATTTAAGAAGTGGTACACCAATAAAACGAAAAAAATTTTGGATGTGAAAAATTACATATTATCATTTTATAGAGGAATGACCTCACGCGAATTTTTTGTGAAATATTTTTGTGAGGGTCCTGTTTAAGGCAATACCTTTTAAATGCAACAAATGCGATTTGACGACACGTAACTATATATTCATGTCTTAAAAGTGATATACATAGAGCACAAACTGAAAATATTTTTATGATATCGCTTTTTAGTGCATTACAAAAAAATATTGTAACAATTGGTGAATGCTCTTACTTGTTAGAGCATAAAACTTCTAAAGAATTAAAATAAATGTCTCATTAAAGAAGCAAGTAGCAGCCGTGGTAGCCTAGTGGTCAGCTCGCTCACTTTAGTATCATAGAGCGCGAGTGACCTGGGTTCGATCCCCGGTGCCGGCAACACTAAAATTGGTAATAGCAATTTTAAGTGCTGTATTTACCACATGCTCAGCGGTGAAGGAAAAAATAATGAGGAAACCTGCATGTCTGAGAAATTATAAGAATATTATTTCGAGGATATGTGAAGCTCGCCAACCCGCACTGTGAAGGGGAAGAAGGAGAGGTGAAATGTACTGCACTAAATATATATCCGTAATCTATGATTCTGATGATGATGTAATACATGTCGCAGGAAGCGACTGGATAGAATCAGATAAAGACAGGGAGTCTTGGAAGAAGATGGAGGAGGATTTTACTCAAACAAGGGTCCATATTTAGTAAAACAACACTAACACTAATATAAGTAATAGTTATTATTATTAACATATATAAGTTAATAGTAACATAATAATTCATAATTTTTAAGCTAAAATTACCAAAAATTGTAATCTAAAACTAAAATGAGCTTTAGTATTATTATTATAATCTATGGTTCACCTGTGAGAGGGTTCTTTCTTTAACGATATCATCTCCCTTTTCTGATTCTTTAGTAACTCATGTTTTTTACTTCTCTGTTTGGCAACATCAAGTTTTAGTAACTTTTACTAGTGACTTCTAATATACGAGCCGATTGCCAACCGATATCAAGTGATTAGATTTCTAAAGATAAAATTAAATCATCGTCAGACTATTGCAGATTATAAATAATATTTTTTTAATGTATTCGGAGTAATAAAAACTAAAAGGAAAAATGGCAAATTTTGATATGTTTTTATCATCTGAGCCGTTCAACTCACTATTGTGTCTTATCTTTAAAAATTTCCTCTTTACGTTTATGAGTTGCGATAAACGTAAAGACGCCTTTTGTCTCTGCCCTCTAACAATACAGCTTTCTTTTCTGTTGACAAAATTTCAACAAATTCACTCGCGTACTGATTACCCAAAAGTTAAAAAATGCTTTCCTTAGAATAAAAATAACTAGCATTATCTTATTTTATACTTATGTAACAATAAATAGCAAATAAAAAAAAATTCAACGCTAATACAAAAGTTTAGATTTTATAAGAATAAATAATTCTTTTAAGCGTGGTAGAGCCAAGCGACGGTTTTTGCTGCTGTTCGAATGGGCCGGCTCGACCAGGTTGGTACCACGGCCTCGCACAATACCGACGTGAAGTAGAGGCATCTTGTGCTTCTGCGTTTCGTTCGGTGAGTGAGGTAACCGGAGGCCCACTCCCCCTCCCTATTCCCCTCCTCTTCCATCCCATCTCCCAAATATCCTTAAAGACCGGCAATGAACCTGCAGCATGTATGGTGTTGCAGATGTATGTGGGCGACGGTAATCACTTACCATCAGGTGAACCGCTTGCTCGTTTGCCGTCTTTACTATATTAAAAAAAAATCGTCTACAGTTAATTTTTGATAATAATTAAAGTGCCTTCTTCTCAAATAAATTTAAATTAAATACAGTATTTTAATACTAGTGAATTGAATATACTCGTAATGAAAATAATGCTTACGTTTACTTAAACTGCACATACCCTTTCATAAATAAATATATATTTAAACCATGTTCATGGTTATACTCCATGTTTTGTTTCTTTGGTAAAAATAAACGACTAAACACTGCTTAACTTAACTATTGTTTAAATGTTTTAATAAGTAAAGGGGTAACTTATTACAACCTTAATCACCAGCATGCAAAAAGTTCACTGCTGGACATAGGCCTCTCCTATGGGGATCTCCTATCGCCAGAATTGGCGGGTTGGCGATCTCAGTACGTATCATGTTGCTGCTATGGGTCTGTATATATTCGGTCTTACATTTTTAGGGATCGTTAATCGGCCATCAGTATAAGAACATTAGAAGCGTGTTCTCCAATTAATTCTTATTACAAAAATGGGAAGAAAGGGGGTGGTAGAATTTATAACGCAACCTTTACACGTCAATGTATTTATAACATAGCAATATTTTATTGATAAAACTTTTCGACTCAATGTTGAAGGAGTTTGAAAATGTTGCAAAACTTCTTTGCTCGCCATCTTTAATCGACTTAAGTAAACTTTTATCAAATTAATAAAAAAAAGTATATACTTTATGGTATGGTATCGTTACTTTTAAATATAAAATGTAGTCAAATTAAAGATGGTACAAAATGTTAATTTAAAGTTTCCCAATAAAACTTCTGATGAAAAGAGAAACATTCTGATTAAACTTGTGTCAAATATTTATGACATTAATTTTCGATAGAAAAATAATGTTACAAATTGAGCACCTATTAAGCGAGATGTTGTGATCTCTCTTTTAACTGAGTATTTTTTTGATTTATTGTACGTTATCAGCCTATTACTGCCCTTATTGCTTTTATGGTCGTATATTAAATCATATTTATTTTAGCTCTGCAGTAAAATACCAAACCTTGGCTCTCGTTAAGCCAGAAAACTTACGTTCGTTCTCCACGTTGAGTACTAACATTGACAATATTAGATTTATATATTAGATTTTCTACTCCTGATACTTTCGTAGCTACAAAACAAAGGCACGAGTAGCCTTAGGTAATGTTTGGGAGACTCGAGTTTCTCCATTGAGGAAGATAATATGGGAGGCTCGTGACAATGAGTTTTGCCAAATTTGTATCGCTGGCCAGGATACAAAGACCGCGACGAGTTCACCACCAGTCCCATAATCCGAAATGCTCTCCTGTATTAAGGTGATTTAAATAACCACTGACAATACTCGAATAATGGATACATAGTCCTTAGAGCCTTCTTTTTAAAAGCACGAGCACGAACAAATTTAAAAAGTTTTCTGTCATTGTAAAACCGTTCGTAAGTATTGAGTTAATTTATTTATAATAGCTTTCTATATAGCAATAGTAAAGATAGTACCGGTTAGGTAGTACTAGGATATGGTAGTCTAATAATTTATAGGTTTCATTATTGATCAGATCAATTTCCCAACTCAAACTACGGTTAAATATTCAAAGCACTTATGTAAGAAATGCAACTCATACATATTTGCGATAAGCGAAGGAGATGAGCTTACAATTACTTACAAAACTACATCGTGTATAAAGTAAACTCACTTGCGTGCACGTCAGTACCACTGCTCTCCCTAATTGACTAGATATCAATTGCCAAACTTAATCGTTTGGTAGGAATTTGGCATTTAGTATAATGATCAAACAGTATAATCAAATACACGAGTTTTGGCAGTAAGTATATTTAAAGTAATAATGAATAGCCTGATGATAGCGCTAAAGATAATTACGTTTACAATGTCACAAATCAATTTAGTATTTATTAAAAAAGCTCTGCGAGACCAGAGCGATAGTGAGAATTTAAGTATTTTAAAATTAAATCACAAAAGAATTTTCAAAGAAAAAAATCATAATAATAAATATAAATATTGAAAAATTTCTTTTTTTTTTACAAAATGTCGTCTATTAAATCCATTCGCTGGGGAATCATAGCATTTAAGTCCACTGATGCACAGAATTGCAAGTTCCACCAATACCAGCAAGATGATTGTCATTCCACCACAGTGCGCCAGCGGTGTTTCCGAACAGTTACGACTTAGGTACCTTCAAGAAAAGAGCCAAGAAATATATCTTCCTTAAAGACCGGCAGCGCATCTGTAGCTCCTCTGGTGTTGGGTATGCTCGTGGGCGTCGGTGATCACTTACCATCACGTGAGCCACATGCTCGTCTGCCTCATTATTCTTTAAAATAAAAGAAGCGTCATTGAAAAAGCGCCAGCATGAAGGCGTACATATTTGGAGGATTTGCCCATACTCAAAACGCTGGACAGGCGAGTTGGTAAAAGTATTACTGACAAGTAAATAAGTCTGTGAGATTTGGGTTCGGCAAATTGGGATGTTTTTCCGGTGTCAGTCGCCTTAAACGCTGCTGCCAGTCATGGGTTTGATTAATTTTGAGTGCTTATCCTGCCATCTGTTGGTAGACATTGCGATTTTCACAGTTTTTCACTTAGCTGCCTCTTAAGACACCCACGGGAAGAAAAGGGGGTGACAGAAACTCACCGCCGTTACCACATGAACAAGAGATGACCTTTTATTAAATATTATAATATTATTTTACTCCAAGATTTCTTAATTCAATCAGACTTTATCCAAATGGAATAGTTTAACTATAAAATAAGATGCTTATTACTACATTTTATAAAATAAGTAATAACAAACGTAAACTTGCTCTACTCATTTTGCATTTTTTAATCTGAATTTCAAAAGCGCATATAAATAGACGAACAAATAGAAATAAATGACAATAGGATTTTAGGTTTTATCATTTGTACACACCATTCATGATAACTGAATGTCTCGTAGCTCTCTTTTGTTTACTCTGATAGAAATTCGGATAAAAACATAACACGAAAAAATTCGGTGTACCTGAATAAAAAAAAACATTTTTCCATTGTTGTGAGAATAATACATAAAATCCTGGATCATTGTTCACGTTTAGTTTTTAGAATAAGGAATAAAAAGAAAAGGTACGACGAATTAAAGATTTAAGAAGTATATTTAGATTAGAAAGAAAGAAAGAAAGAAAGAAAAATGTTTTATTCGTAGCTACAGTACAACATGTGGTATACAACATAATACAGTACAAAATACATTTGGTGCAAAATACAAAAACGGTAAATAAACAATATTAATATCAATATTCGACTGCAGCCACAAAAAGGCGACCGACTCAGCATATTGCTGCAGCCGAAATCCTGCAGCGCTATTTACGGCGTACTAACACTTATAGTTTCTTTCGCCTGTTTCTTCTCCATCCGAGACCTCCACAACTCTCTTTTAGAGTGAGCGCGCTAAGTAAACCGTGCGAGTTATATAATCACAGGATGCCTCACTCCGGTATTTTCCGAGGTCGAATTACTACCCCGGTCATGCCGGCATATTCGAGCAGCAGCAAAAGCTGCTTACATTGAAAACGAAAGTTTATCTCCATATCAATATCGAGTTTATCACTTTAAAACTGAAACGAACAATCTATTTGTATCTTTTAAATCGAACATTTTACAGTGGCCAATACTGTAGTGCTTATTGACTTTCATTCCTTTTCGATTACTTCCTCTTACAAAGCTATTGTACGAGGGAAGCTGCTATAAAATGTATTACAGACTATTGGATATATTGTCGAGTTTAATATTGTAAATAACTTAAACTTGGTAGAGCCAAGCGGCGGCTCTTGCTGCTGCTTGGAATGGGCCGGCTCGACCGGATTGATACCACGGCCTCGCAGAATACCGGCGTGAAGTAGAGGCACATTGTGCTTCTGCGTTTCGTTCGGTGAGTAAGGTAACCGGAGGCCCCCTCCTCTTCCCCATCCCCTTCCTGATCCTCCCTTCCATCACCCAACTACCCTTAAATGCCGGCAACGCACCTACAGCACCCCTGGTGTTGTAGATGTACGTGGGCGACGGTAATCACTTACCATCAGGTGAACCGCTTGCTCGTATGCCGCCTTTCCTATATATATAAAAAAATTGTTTTAATGAATTACGTTTATTTGTATACGATATGGTAATTTTTATAAAATCATAAAAATAATGCAGAAATTTGTTTTAGTTTACGTGGGGGAAAGGAATACCTACAAATCGCCAAAGGCGGTGACTGGTTATGTCGGAATCAACGTTTAAGATGTTGGACCGACTAACATTCTTACAGTAGATATACTGTTGTGTGTACTCCCGATGACCTTTACAGCTTCGGTGGTATATACTTACGAGCGAGAAGGCGCACAAGTTAGGTAAACAAAAGTCAAAGTTTCTTACTTAGGTGTATTACATAATGCTTTTCGAATCTTTTATTTTACATATTGATGACTGTCATGTTAGTTATTACTATATATTAAAATAATACACTAGCTATTAAACTAACTAGACAGCGTACGATTTTAATTATTATTATTACTATATTGTATTAAAATTTATGATTGCTATGAGAATTTTATTTATATGTCGGTCCATAGAGTTAAAAATAATAGAGGAAAAGAAAATTTCTAAGACAGTGAATAAAAAGACACATTCTTTAGGTTCTTGCTTTTAAGAAATTACTGTAAATACGAGTAAGTCTTTGAGATTTTTTTATTTGCGAGGATTCTGTGGAGATTTTGTAGTCATTGTATTGTTTGCTCGGTTGTCAGTGAATTTCTTCCTCATGCTGTTCTTTACGTTTACAATGGTATTGTATTTATATTGAAACGGGAATAAGTATATCCATTACACAATCCACAATCCACAAATTTAACAAAATCGTATCATTAATTTATGTCAATAAAATATTAGTTAAACGGATAAAGGGGGATCAGGCAGCCCTCTTTTTACCTTTAGTGAAATAGAACGGCGAGACAGGCTAACCTTGTAGCCATATTGGTTCCTGGAGACTGCCATGAAGTCTTCGAGGATTTTTCCTTAGATACCTTCTACGAAGCCTCGGAAGCCAAGGGCTTGGTAGATGATTATACCGATATTCCACGTCAATGTATATTTTGCCTTTTTATTTTACGAATGTATAATATGTAGCAATAGAAATATTTCTTGCGCCGATATGTGCCATCGTACGATACTTTGCCACCATATGTCATCTCGCAAATATAATTAAATACATGGTAGAGCCAAGCGGAGAATTTGCTGCTGCTCGAATGGGCTGGCTAGACCGGTGTAGTATCACGGCGTCGCAGATTAACCGCGTGAAGT
This sequence comes from Bhutanitis thaidina, assembly GCA_029286595.1. Classification (NCBI taxonomy): domain Eukaryota; kingdom Metazoa; phylum Arthropoda; class Insecta; order Lepidoptera; family Papilionidae; genus Bhutanitis; species Bhutanitis thaidina. The sequence continues at coordinate 8,599,474 of JAGSMS010000028.1, read as the reverse complement.
AGTCATCATGTGTTTTTGCGTTTCCTTCAGCGAGCTTCAGGAAGCCCACTTATAGTCGTGGTAGAGCCAAGCGGCAGCTTTTGCTGCTGCTCGAATGAGCCGAGTCGTTCAGGTTGGTACCGCGGCCTCGCAGAATACCGGCGTGATATAGAAGTATATTGTGCTTTTGCGTTTCGGTGAGTGAGGTAACCGGAGGCCCACTACAGGGGTATCCCCATACCCTTCCTCATCCCTCCTCCCATCTCCCAAATATCCTTAAAGACCGGTAACGCATCTGCAGCTCCTCTGGTGTTGAGGAACGGTAATCACTTACCATTAGATGAACCGCTTGCTCGTTTGCCGCCTTTCCCATAAAAACAATCCCCTCCTTCCCCATCGGCACTTTCTTAAAGGCAGGCAACGCATCTATAGCTCCTTTGGAGATATACATGGGCGATGGTAATCATTTACCATCAGGTGAGGCGTTTGCTCGTTTGCCTTTTACGTAAAAAATTAAAGTTATTTTTAGCAGCAAATATACTTCAAAACTTGGTGGGTACTTACCGAATGACGCAAACGTTCACTTCATCAAAGTGCGAACGTCGAAGTTCAGATACAAAAGGCCAAGTTTGCGTGAAAGTTTAAGATGTGATGTCTTTCAAATTTGACGCCGAAATAATCTTCATTTGAAGTTTCAATTCATTTGTTTTGCTATACACTCTTGTTCGTTACGTATAAGCAGTATCAACAGCATATTCTTTTTTATTTTACCTTGATATCTTTCTTGTTGATTTTGACCACGAAAACGTGTCGGCAAAATCGCACAGCTTAGTACATGTTAGCTAACTTCACCGCTAAGCCATGGGTCCGTTTTTAATCCTAGCCTTGCCAATATCTGTGCAACTTACAAATTATTGGTCTTCAGATCTGGTTATGTTGGCTTCGCCTTTCCCCTTCTGCTGATCTTATCGCATAAGCGTTACATGGAAGGCAGAGCGAGTGCACACACTAACACAGGGGTTAGTGTGTGCACTTGCGGCACTATAATATATACTGGACAGTTCGAATTTCACTTGCAGGACATGATAAAAAAAATATAGTATGTACGCGTGGTTCCCCATATATAATAAAACAGTTTAATGCCGTGGTCAACTGAAAGTTTTCGCTTTTAAGTCATCATCATGATTACAGTCTGACACAAGTCCAACATACTTTGAACATAGGCTAGTCTCAAGGCACGATCCTGAGTCACCTGCATCCATCGAGTTCCAACACTGTGCAGGTCGTCACTCCGCCTTGTGGGGGATCACTGGACACTATGTTCACCTGTATAGGGTTTCCTCTCGAAACCTCTCTTCTCCAACGGTACATTGGTACTTCAGATTACTGAAGTTGTATGTCCGTTACCCTACTTCTTCTTTCTACTGTGATATCGTCGTTGAAGATTATATCACGCAGAGGAAGACTGTAATTTTAAATGCTGTAAGTAAATTTTACAATGTGATAGGACACCATTTCTGGATCCCACTAATTAGCAGTGCATTTACTGATTTATTGTAGTTTTCTGGTTTGAAGAGAATAGAGACCCAATATAATTATAGGCTGTGAGGTACTCCATATTAGTGTCCTAGCCATTCTCGACCTGTCCCCGGAAGGCAAGGCTATCTTTAACATCCAAGCGATTTGTAAGCTTACGAACCTATCCATCGAGGCACCGCGGAACAAAGGCATCATAAATCAGTGCCACCGCTGCCAACTATACGGCCACTCGGCCAGAAATTGTTTCGCGCGTCCCCGCTGCGTCAAATGCCTCGGAGACCACGGCACTCCGGAGTGCGAGCGCACGCGCGACGCAACCGAACCGCCAAGCTGCGTCTTGTGCGGCGAACAGGGGCATCCCGCGAATTATCGCGGCTGCAACAGAGCGCCGCGAAAGAGACAGCGTGGCGGCACCCAAAGAACGGTCGTAGGAAGGGCCCCGGGCTCCACGGTCCCAACCTCCTGCGCCTGCCAAGCCAGCACCTGCCAAACCAGCACCTGCCAAACCAGCACCTGCCAAACCAGCACCTGCCAAACCAGCGCCTGCCAAGCCAGCACCTGCCAATCCCACTGCTGAACTCACGCAGAAAGCCAATGCCTGGGCTAAACCCCTAGGTTATACTTAAAAGAGCGCGGTCGCTTCACGACCTGCGGCCTCCACTCCCGCGCCCCAAGGCGCCTCAAACTTCGCCGCCGACTTTTCGTTAGTATGCGGCTTCATCAACAACATCAACGTTGCTGATCTGTCAATCCTGGCCCGCAAATTACGCGAGGCAACGACACCCCAGGACAAACTCATGGCCACCATTGAGCACATGCACACTATCGACGCGATCTGGTCGTTTCAATGCGCCTAAACCCGCGTCATGCCCAAATTTAACACACATTAATTATTCCAATGGCTAACGCAGTAGGAAGATTAAAACCGCGCTCTCTGACTGTCGCTGCATTCAACGCAAACGGCCTCAAAATGCAGAAAGACGAAATCGCTACGTTTCTTCGCGATCACAACGTCGACATTATGCTAGTGCAAGAAACCTTCTTGAAGCCTAGCAATCGCGATCCCAAAATAGCAAATTATAATATCATCCGTAATGACAGGTTAACGTCCGCCAAAGGCGGCACCCTGATTTACTTCAAAAGGTCCTTGCATTGCATACCGCTCGATCCTCCCGACCTAATAACAATCGAAGTTTCCGCGTGTAGAATAGCGCTAACCAGCCACAGGCCGCTTGTTCTAGTATCAGCCTATCTGCCGCCAAACAAAACCCTCCATTCGTCAGACATTAGGACACTAACAGAGCTAGGCCCCTCCGTAATCATAGGCGGCGACCTAAACACATCAGCTGGAACTCGCGCGTCAATAATATAAACGGCAACGTGCTCCCCGACATACGGGACCGCTACTTGTTAGACGTAATCGCACCCGACTCGCCTACGAGATATCCGACGTATCACACCCACGCGGCGGACGTACTCGATATCGCGATTCTCAAAGACGTAAGCCTAGCTATTAACTCGATAGATACGCTTCACGAACTCGACTCAGACCACAGACCGGTCTTACTCAAGCTGGGCCAGCCGCATGGTGAGGTCCCTCAGACCAAAACCATCGTGGACTGGCGTACCCTCGAAGTCAAACTCGAAGCTACGTCATCACAGCACCTAGACAAAATACCGGACAAGATAGACTCGACTGAAATAACATGTAGGGCAATAAACTCACTCACAGACCATCTCAAGTCAGCCGTCGAAGAATCCAAAAGGACGGTCCCTGAGTCGAACTCTCGGCAAATGGAGCTCCCGGCAGGTCTTAGACGCCTAATTAGGAGAAAAAACGCAGCTATTAGAGCACATGACCGTTACAGAACGGAACAAAACCGCGAAACCATGCGACGCCTACAGAGGCAAGTAAAAGAGCGCATCACTGAATTTAGGAACACTAGGTGGGATTCTCTCCTTGGAGACATCGAGCCATCGCATACTGCCTACTGGCAGCTGGCCCGATCTCTCAAAGTAGAGAACGTGGCAACAATGCCCCCACTATTACGCCCCGATTTAGACACGCTAGCCTTCGACGACAGCGAAAAGGCCGAATGCCTCGCGGACAGTCTAGAGAGCCAATGCACCCCCTCGCGTGAACCAACGGATCCGGACCACCTGCGGCAGGTGGACGAGGAAGTAACACGTAGGGACGCGTTACCACCAGTGGACGATCCACTAGAGCCAGTGACACCCAAAGAAGTCTCTGAGACAGTAAGCAACCTGAAAAACCGGTCAGCACCCGGAATGGATGGTATAAGCAACAGGGTATTTAAAACTCTCCCAGCCCCACTACTATGCCTACTGGCAAACATCTTCAACGTACTCCTCGCCAGCTGCTCCTTCCCGGATGCCTGGAAAGAGGCAGACGTCATAGGCATTCCCAAACCAGGCAAGCCCCATAACCTCGCCTCCAGCTATCGCCCTATAAGTCTCCTCAACTCTATGGGGAAAATTTATGAAAGGATAATCCTGAAAAGACTCAGACAATTTGTGTTTGAGAACAACATAATCCCAGACGAGCAATTCGGCTTCCGTTCCGAACACTCGTGCGTCCAGCAAGTGCACCGCTTAACGGAGCACATATTAAAAAACCTAAACCGCTCCTCCAAGCCCAATAGCACTGGAGTACTATTCTTCGATGTCGCAAAGGCATTCGACAAAGTCTGGCATAACGGTTTAATCTACAAACTGTATAACTTCAATATCCCAGACAGGCTCGTGCACATCCTACGAGCCTACTTGTCCAACCGCACCTTTCGCTATCGAGTAGAGGGCACGCGATCCTCAATCCGCCCTCTGAAAGCCGGAGTCCCTCAAGGCTCCTGCCTCTCCCCGATCCTCTTCTCACTTTACACGAGTGACATTCCAAAGGAGCCCCAGGTCAACCTCGCACTATTCGCGGAAGACACGGCCCTATACTTCTCCGACCGCCACAAAGGTCGCATCACCTTACGACTCCAAGCCGCTGCCAATCGTCTAGGCGAATGGTTCCGGAAATGGAGAATTGAGGTCAATCCGGAAAAAAGCGTAGGAGTTCTCTTCACAAGGGGAACGAACACGGCCAATCATAATTACGAATCTCGTAAATTAGGCACTATCACCCTATTCGACCGACCGATCCCTTGGGAAAGGAAGGCGAAATACTTAGGGGTAACCTTAGACGCGGCGATGACATTCGCCCCCCATATTAGGACAGTCAGGAACAGGGCAGCCTTCGTCGCAGCCCGCCTACATTCAATGATCTGCTCCTCAAGCAAGATGTCACTTAGACACAAAATACTCCTATACAAGGCTTGCATAAGACCTATCATGGCCAATGCCTCGGTAGCCTTCGCTCACGCGGCGAAAACACACATCGCCTCGCTACAGACCGTCCAAAATAAGTTTCTGCGTAGCGCCACCGGTGCAAGCTGGTACCAGCGTAACGATGACTTACACAAGGACTGTAAAATACCGACGATCAAAGCATTCTTCAGGGAAACGTCACGGCGCTACTTCGAATCGGCCGCCGTACACCCTAACCCGCTGGTGGTAAACGCCAACAAATATTCCCCGATGTTAAACGCAACGGTGCGTCACCGTCGCCCGCGTAACGTATTAGACGACCCGGAAGACGTAACAGCACCGACAGACCGACAAACTGAACTAGTTTCGGTTAACACTACTCAACCTGAACACACTGTACACACAGTTAGGAGTAGAGTCACATACACAATCCCCCGCCTACGCGTAAGAGCATATCGTGCAAATCAAACACCCGCGTACACACCGTACACCCGGGATTCAGGGCGGTCCTTACCGCCCATTACTACCGAAACACCACGACCGTCCGAGACGAGGCCCGAACCTCCCTCGGACGGTCCTTAGATTGCTTACCATAAAGAGGTAAGCAGTAGATGTACTCCTGTACATCTACTTAAAGCATAAACGCCCGCGGCCTCAAGGACGCAGGCGCAAACCTATGAAGCTGTAAAAGCCAAAACGGCTAACAGCAATAACTTCATCGAATACATATATACCATATTAGTCCTCAGAAGTGACGACGCATCTGTAACCTTCTTTGATTAATGTTCTTTGCACGTAGCACGATGCGGGCGACGGTAACCACTGATGGTAAATCAGGTGGTGGTTTGCATAAAGAAATATAAATGATTAGATTAGGGAAATATAGCATAGTTTTTTTTTAACACTGCTGACTGATTAATGAGGCTCTAGGAATTCAATGAGAAGGCCAGAATTAAACCATCCCATCCTCTGACCGTGGGAGTAGTAGCAGATAACGAAAGTGCACCACGTTTTGTAAATATTTTAATATTAACACAAATTACATCTCACTTCTGGTACCCGTTGTTGTATGTAATCTCATGTTAGAAATCTGGTCAAACTTAAACTGCACGCCAACGTATGGAAAGGTACAGCTAGCCACAGGTTGCAGCTTGTTAATAGAAATTTAGATAAGGGAGAATATACTATGTTTTTCTCCAACGCCCTACCTCACTTGACTCGACTAACGTTCGGGGATCTGGCGACCGACTGCAGACGAAACGTCGATCCTATTATGCCGAACCTAAATACCATGGACTAGTGATGGAGAGCAGCATATCTAGAACGAGGGTAACTGCAGGAGGCTAACAGTACTGCGCTTATCAATATCCAGCGTGATGATTATGGTTAAGTGTTCCATGTACAGCATGCCACGTGGTACTTTCATGGAAAGACCCTGATAGGAAATGTACATAACGAAAAACTTATGTTCCCTGAGATCTAAGATTTATTGCCATTCTTATTACTTTAATAGATATATATTAATCATTTTGGAAGAAACTTCCCGAGAAAATACACTTGTAAAGTATTAAACTTCGCTTTCGCGAGTTCACATTATCAATATTGCTCGTTCTAACTTGTGAGGCATCTCATGTTAAACTTCTTTGGAAATTTAACATTCGATGTTTGAATTTTGACGCTTAAACTTGTTAAAGTTTATCTGTTATTAATCACTCGTAAATAAATTTGTTAGTTTCAATTAATTAATAATTTTTTTTTATCATCAAGCTTAGACATTAGAATGTAAAAACAATTTTAGTAAATATGACAATTAGATTGAAGCTAACTGAAGATCTTAATTAGTATCTTTTAAACTTCAAAGCTACGTAATAAATTTAAATATTTCCATATTGCCCTCAGCATCTTTCCTCCAAACTCCGAAGTATCCTTAAAAGCCAGCAACGCACCCGCAGTTCATTTGGTGATGTACCTGGGGGACGGTTATCACTTACCACCAAATTATTCGCTATCTCGTTAGCCTCTTTACCAATAAAAAAAAAATATTTCCAGTTATCACTGTTCTGTTTTGTGCTTTCATTCTATCTAAAAGTACATTAAAAGAATGTAAATCCATTCGGTTGTTTGTTTAAGAATGTATATGCTTAAGAAACAAAATAAAATAGTAAATGCTAGTTATAAACTATAAAAACGAAGTGCACATGGAGTAGCTAAATTTTGAAACAGCTCATAAAACAGCATTAAAATTCAACAAGTATCTTGTCCCTCCACGCGTTTCGAAATAATCGTCAACAGTGAAAATTAAAGAGAGCGTAAAAGTGATTATCGAATAGAAATAAAACGGAATGGAAACTCGCACACGTACGTACAGACACAACGAGAGACATACACATATATATTAATACACTCACATAAATACGTGCACGTGTGCTTTCGTAGTCGCTGTCACTACATTTCATCCCATCGGTGATTACAGTTAACCCTCCAAGTAATAAAGGCGAATGTCCAGCATCATACTGCTAAAATAAAATAAGCACTGCTATTTCGTAAATTCCTCATATTTGATATTTAAAACTAAAAATAGGAAATGTTTTATAATTCAATAGAAATATCTTAGTAAAACAATTACAATTTCGAATGTCAAACAGTATAAAAAATACAAAGATTGAATCGGTAATAAAATATTATACAGTTATGTCACTGCGTCATCGGAAATTACGTTTTAGGATCATTTTCAGTTTATATTTATGAGAAGAAACAACTAAAATAGCTACATTGTATTTGTATACAAGTTTATATTCTTAAGGATACCTATACGTTTTAACAAGTGCTATACTCCATCTCTGTCTAGAAGTCATCTGGGTAGGTGCCAGATCCATTTCTCCCAGCAGCATTAACTGCTGTTTGGCGGCAGCTGAATTGGGTTAAATGGGTATGGTTTTTGTTCCGATGAGGCATACAATGTTAGTCCTCGGAGGTGACAAAGCATCTTTAACCTTCTTCTTCTTCTTGTTTGCTATACAGCTACAGTAGCTACTTACCATTAGGAGGACTGCCAGCTCGCTTTTCACCCCAATCAAATAAACAAAATTTTTTTAGTGCTAGTTTATAAAATTGGCAAGTTATAACGCTCTTTCAGAGAGAATAGTCTTACAACGATCTGCGATTGTAACATCAACAGCATCTCATTTTTACATCGATGGTTCTCTTTTTTTTTACAGATTTTTTTCTGTCTCGTGTCCCTACTAAAACCCTATGGAATTTGAGATAAGCAGTGGGACCGGCGACCTTGACATCTTCATCGGAAGAGACTCGCGAGTAAAAGGCGCGCAGGTTAAAAAGGTTACGGCATCTTCAGGGCAACAAATCATCACTGTAACTATGTAGTTATTAGAGTTTTGTTATTTTTAAGTCAAAAGTAAATACATAAAAATTTTTACTTTTTTTTATTTTAAATTAATTCCTTTTGACGTCACTAATAAGTGAGATCGGAAATAATAGAACTATTTAAGCACTTATGATACTTTAAACCTTACTTAAAGTTAAGTGTCGTTCAACTTAAACAGGTAATAAGTAAGTAAAGCTATGACAGGGGTTAATGAACCATGAAAATATTTAAAGCGCAACTCATAGTCGTAAACCAGCAGAACAATGAGAATATTTAGCAGCTGCATTTTGTAGCGCCTCGTAAAACAACACTAAAATTTACCACCCTATTATTTCTTAAGGTGTCACAAAACAACAGACGGCTATAAAAAACTAAGCAGCTAATGCTATATTACTATCAAACAAAATTAAATATAAACAATATGACGGTGCGTGGTATTGACGTAAGAATCTACCATCCCCTTTCTTTACGTGGGTGTCGGAATAGACGACTGAGTGAAAAGCCATGTATCTCAATGGCTACCGACAGGTGGCGGGATAACCATCTCAAAAAGACCAGATCAAAGCAGACCGATGATGAGCAGCAACGTCATAGGCGACTGGTACTACAATAGCCAACCCAATTACTGAGCGTGCGATTATTGGTACCGATAGCCAACAAAAAGAGCGTGCGATTATTGCAAACCATCGTCCTTATGGAAGAGGAGTAAGCAGTGGACAGTTAACCGGCTTTTAAGCCAATATGTTGATGAAGTAACTAATAATAAACATGAAAAATACTACGTACACAGTGTAATAAAAGTACTCTGTGAAATATCTGTTGCTGGAGAAAAAAGAGCTTTACTTGTAAAGCTCTTTTTCATTTTAAGACGATAAATAAGACATGAAACTTAAATGTGACACTCAATTCAGATCTTCTGTCTGTTACTAATTTGAAATTACTGATCGTCAAGAAATGTAGAATAAGAATATATAAGAGAGGAGATTTCATTATACTTTATCGTTTTTTTATGGGAAAGGCGGCAAACGAGCAATCGGTTCACTTGATGGTAAGTGATTAGCGTCACCCACGTACATCTGTAACACCAGAGGCTGCAGGTGCTTTGCCGGCCTTTAACGATATTTGGGAGAAGGGATGGAGAGCGAAGAGGGCGCCACCGGTTACCTCACTCACCGAACAAAACGCAGTGACACAAGATGCCTCTACTTCAGGCCGGTATTCTGCGCGACCATGGTACCAACACGATCAAGCTGGCACATTTGTGCAGCAGCAAAAGCCGCCGCCAGGCTCTTCCACTTAAAACAATCCAATCATTTATGTAATATATTTTTAACGATCTACTTCTGGATGTTCGCTTCTTCTAATGGAGTTGACGCCACGCCTGGCTGGCAGCTGGGTGAACGCAATACCAAAAGACCTTAGACATTGCTGCGCGTCACAAGACTGTATAATTAGGATTGGGATCCTAAAGGGACTTATTTCGCTACTTATCCAATACCATTCTCCTTTTAGTCAACTTTTATGACACACGCGTAATATTTTGTTACCTGTATAATCTGATAAGAAATGCTATAATGTATAAAAAGTTGAAGTCAGTAAAAAGGATAATATTTGCTCAAATTACGCCGAATTGCGAACTTCAATTGCTTTTTATTGTTATGAGTGAATACTCGTAAACATAACAACCCTCAATACAATTGCAGCAAAGTAGTCAAACAATAACGTACATTGTTACAGTAATGTTCCAAATGATAAAGATAAAATTTGATAACATCAACCGCATGTGTTAGAACATTCTGGAACAGGACTTGGCCTTAACTGCAGGCTGTATGAGGAAGCTCAAAGTTGCTCAGCGCGCTATAGAAAGGGCTATGCTCGGTGTTTCTCTGCGTGATAGAGTCTGCAACGATGATATCCGCAGCAGAACTAAGGTAACCGACATAGCCGTAAGGATCGGCAAGCTGAACTGGCAATGGGCCGGATATATAGCTTCCAGAACTGACAACCGTTGGAGAAAAAAGGTTCTCGAGTGGCAGCCACGTACAGGCAAACGCAGTGTAGGACGACCCCCCACAAGATGGAGTGACGACCTGCGCAGTGTTGCGGGAAGTTGATGGATGCAGGTGGCTCAGGACCGAGCTTCGTGGCAATCTTTGGGGGAGGCCTAAGTTCAGCAGTGGACTTGTGATAGGCTGAAATGATGATGATGATGACATAGAAAAGTGAATACAAGAATAATAAGTAATAATAACATTTAATTTTGTTATGGTCTTGTCGCTAAACGCGAATTCTCCCAGAAAACTTTTGAATGGACTGGATTGAAACTGAACAACAATCTGGAGTAGGTTTGTTAAGCAAAAGTAAAGTAAAGTAGCAGACTGTTAGTGGCTACTGCTGGGCAAAGGCTTCCTTCTCAAATATCTGAGAAGGAGAATAGCCCGCCGAGCTGCTCCAGTGCGGAGTGCGGAATATTTTTTATTATTTCTCATACGCAGATGTTTTCCTTCACGTCAAGCACGTGGTAAATGCAGCATTTAAAAACGCCATTTCCCATTTTAGTTGTGCCAGCATCGGGGATCGAATCCAGGTTATTCGCCCTCTATGAAAATTACCCTGATGAATACAGCACTTAAAATTGCTGAACCCGGATCATGCACTTAATGGTACTAAAGTGAGCGCCCTGATCATTAGGCTACCACGGTTAAGTATTAAGTATAAAAATGAAACTTTTAAGTTTATGTTAGACTTTTAATCTCATTATTAATCTTTTGGTTTATCTTGAGATGTGATTGATGATTCCATTCAACTGACAACACACATATCATCATCATCCTTTCAGCCTATCAGAAGTCCACTGCTGAACATAGGCCTCTCCCAAAGATTGCCACGAAGCTCGGTCCTGAGCCACCTGCATCCATCGACTTGCAGGCATCAAACTGTCTAATTTACAGATTTTAATTCCCGTGTTAAAAATATATACTTAGTTAATATTACTGGTAATTTATTAAATATTTAAATTTGTATATATATACTGTACGTGTGAAATATCTACCTCATTATTATTGCGCTAAAGAAGTAGATTTCACTTAGATAGAACATTATCATAAATCGTGTCCGCTTTGTTCAGCGTGCTGCCTGGAACTGACGTAACGATCCAAGAAATTACGGGGAAATTGAAACAGGTTAATAAGAGACAAAAAATGGTAATTTTAATATATTTGAACACCACAACACTAAGGAGAAAGACGTGTAAAATAATTGAAAAAATATTAGTAAAAGAAAAGAGACGTGGTAGCCTGTGGTCGGGGCGCTTGCTATAGTTTCAGTAAGTGCAAATGACCTGGTTGTGATTCACGTATTTAGAAGAAAAAAAAAATATTTGTGTTAGTAATTATATGGTTTTTTGACAGCTATAACACGGTTTGTGTCATCTTTATCATCATGTCGTGTCATTATCTTATTGAGTTTACGAAAGTTCAATAATGAACATTCCCAACTTCACCCGAGAAATGCCATTGGTGACGGTGTTTTAAGAATGTTTCTCCTTAAATCGCGAGGCTGGTCGTTTAAGTTGGCAATCACAGATGATCCCGTTCCCAACGGCTGCTTCTGATTTTCGGCGAGGTAACTGGAGGCCCACTCCACCTTCCCCTTTCCCCGCTCCCTACCCATCATCCCTCCCAACGCCTAAATATCCTTTAAGGACGGCAATGCACTTCCAACTCCTCTATTATTGCATGCATCTATATAGTTTCATACAAACTATCTTGTAACTTAAGGCGCCTATTTGTAACTCCTGTAAATTATCCTGCCTATTTAAAACCCCCACGGTAGATATGCTGTTCGCCTAGTGGCCTTTACAGCTTCATCGGTAGAGACTCGCGAGCAGGTGGCGCGCAAGTTAACATCCATGTGTTTGTATATGAGACTTTTCATGCTGACTTAGAGGCCTCTGTTTGTGGCGAGTAGTCTACTTCTCTTTTATATGATTGAGGAGAGAGATGGCTGCCACATGCGTCATAGTAGTGAACTGTTGCTGTTCGTGTGTGCATAGATTGCTCGTGTTTACGTGTATATTCTTGTATAAGTAATTCATGCTGCTTTCATTTTCCTATGGCATACCTTTTATTTTATGATATACATAATTACTATTGGAAAAAAAAAAAAATCAGTGGATACCTACGGAGTTTCTTTCGCCTGTTTCTCTTCTAACAGAGGAACCACAGTACGAAACGGTCGTAGAATGTAAAAAAATAATATTAAAATTGGATATAAGTCAATATATAGCATCTTTCTTACATAGGAGAATGAAGAATTTTCATGTTTATTTCATTTTCTTGTTGGGAACAGAGACCGGGTAGAGGTTGTAAAGCCGCTACCATACGCCATATATACACCTTCCAGGACAGGACATTTTTGGTTAGACTGTTCATATATTTAATTTAACTTTGCGATTGATGTCACTTGGTGGAACTTCATCACACTGGCAATTACTATACTATTCTTGACAAATTTTAACAATATTTTTTATTTATTTATACTACGAACCGACCGGTTTCGCCTTACGCCATTTTTAGGATATCAATACTTTTTTTTTATTTTTATTACTATTTAAATGTATGGTGTAATATCAAAGCAAAATAAGTCCTGCGATTCTTTTCAATCTCCTCACGAGTCCCTAACCAAAAAAGAGTCATTATCATGTCAAGCGTTTTCATTGTTGTTGTTGCAATGAAGCATGTGATTGCATTGCCGCCTTCCCTATCCCTAGGGAGGCTTACCCCTTAGAAGGACAATGAAGTATTGTAAGGGTTACACAAGTCTGCAATCACGCAGGTGAAACAGCCCTTCTGAATTTGATTTTGTCGTGTTCGCTGAAATAGTAAACTTAAAGGGCTAAAGTGAGTTTAATAACACATAATCAAAAGGTAGTATTTATTAACATTTTCCCATAAGATCGTCCAATATCCTGCACTAAACTATTCTCGAAAGATTTCATCGAAGTAACATAAATAACTTTTGTGTTAGTTCTTTTTATTCTATAGGTACAACAGATTATACATAGCGGTCTCCATTATTTGCATTTAATTAATTAAAAAATATATAAAAGACATTGCTTAAAAATGTAGCAATTCTAAGTAAATAATAGCATTGTAGCAATGCCATTATTTCTTAAGTTTTGCAGTGGACTTACAAGGTTGAGTAATATTTGATAAAAGCGCCTACAAAAGCTGACATGGGATGCTTGGAAGATTTGTACTAATTCATCACGCTGGACAACTGGATTAGTAAGTCACCCTATCACTCTTGTGATGGAATTGGATTCAGTATATTTCTATGGAGGAGGGCTATGTTCAACAGTGACACTTGTGATATGCTGAAATGAATGGATGAATGAATGACTGGAAAAGATTTTTCTCCGTCATTCGATCGGCAGAGATTAGTTAGCAGAGTATAAGTGTAGAGCAGTGCGTTTACAGCAAACATATCTTGCGTACTGCGATTACGAGACAGTATGCGGAGTACATCGCGCAATAGGGTCGGTGCTAACTGAAGATCAGCGTTGAGGTTAACCCCGCGATACTATGCTGAGTCAGCACCGTTTCTCTTGAATTTTTTCTTGTTGTTATTTTCTACATAATTGTATTTCTTGTAACTTTTTAGATGAATAAATCGTATCGTTTCGTATCGTATCGTAGTATAATTGGTGGATGTATTACGCCCCTTTACCGCATTCGTCGGCGAACGCGTGGTCCCCGATTCACTGCCCACACGAGATTTACTCGATACATCGAATAATATCGATGGAAACCTAAGCCGAGGTCTCTCACCTCCTTTTTGAGGGGCCCTTGGGTTGCCGCCAGCTCCACTCTAGTTTAACAGGGGTCAGAGCATAGGATATCAGCAGCCAGCGACGCCCTATCCATACAGCATCGGTGCTCTTCTAATTTTCTTTCACTCACGAGCCACCTGCAAGCGAGTCTTACCGTCAAAGCTGTTTACAGGCCACCGGGCCAACAGCGTATATATCTAAACTGTGGGGTTTTTAATCGGTCAGGCATCTTCAATGCTGAACCAGACATAACCAGTCACCGCCTTCGGCGATTGGTAGGTGGGAGCACCATTCCCTCTCGTGATACAAAAAAAAAACGAATGTATAAACTTTTTCTCCAAATCAATTTTACTATATTGAGCGTATTTATTATAAAGGAATATTAATGAAACATTTTGAAGAATTTTACAAGGTTAAAACATTCGAATATGTTAACAAAGTGCAATAACAAAAAATCTAATTCTCCGACAAAAGGATCTTAGATAACTCAAAGAGAAATTTCGGACACATCCCGAATCCGTGACAAAACTATCTTGAGTGGAATGGAATTTAGGTGAAGCTATAAATCAGGCCTCGAGATTGAATACAAAACTATGCTTTAGTTATATATAAGACAGTGTGTAAAGTTAGACGCCTGAACTCACGGCAATGTTCACATAAATCTTTACATTTAAAAAAAAATGGCTAAAATCGTGTAGAATTTCTCCCCCTACTACTGTAAATCCTTGATTAAAATCAATAGATAAATTAATTAACTTATCTCTATCTTATGTGAGCTAAATCTCAGGAACGTGCTTAGTGGCAATCTTGGGGAGAGAATTATGCTCAGCAGTGGACTTGTGACAGGCTGTAAAGATAGTGATGATGAGCAATTTGTTGTAGCTCACTAAGACTGGGGAGGAGGGGGAAAGGGCGCCCCCTTTCCACTTAATAGCATTGGTGTTAGTAATGAATACCACGGAAATCCTAGTAATTAAAAACTTCCTCGTACGTAAAACCTTTTCCATAATACCCCACATGTTCATTTTATTTAATTACAACTGCTCAGTCTGCAGTCAGTTGTATGTACCGGTCTTGCCGAGTGGTTGTCCTCTTTTTACGGCCTGAATGCTGTTCAGCGGGTTCGCTTGTATTATTGTAGCGCTGCCAAAGACAAATAACACTTCTATAAATGCCAAAATGCCGAGATACCTGAGATTGATTACTTCCCGCTTGCAACATCCCTACAGCTCTTTGCATTTAATTTTCCGTCAAATGACGTCGCTCCATGACGTAAAAAATATCTAATAATTCAATTTTGTCGCTAACTTTATTTAAATGGTTGGTAAAATTATAAAATCAAGACTAAACGTAGCAATAAAAACGCACTAAAATTCAAACAAATTCCCTTTCATTTAATTTTATGAAGAAAACAAAACATAATCGAATTTTTTTTTACATTTTTTTTAAGTTTACATACCTACGCACTTTGAGTGAGTAAAGACTTAGAAATTAATTAATATAAATGGTAAATTTGTAATATCATGCATGTTGCTTAGACTTTTTTGATGTGTGTATTTATGCAGAAACTGTCCAGAACAGTGTTATTATATAGGTATGAAAAACTTAGTAAATCGGTTACTGACTTTAAAATGCATTCACGATATAAAATCGTTGTTCAACCGAAGAGCTAACAAAGACGAGTTTCAATTTGTATGTAAATCAGGTATTTCACGTAGTAGTGTACTTTTAAAGTGTTAAAGTTTATTTTGATTGTGTTTATTTCGGAACGCTTTCGAGGGTAGTTCAAACTAAGTTTTAAGACAAACTATAATTAACCTTCAGAACTTTATTACTTGTAAATTGGAGCACTTATGAATTCTCTTCGTCATATTCCATTGACATTCGGTTAAAGTAAGTCTCATATTCGGGTACAAATTACGTTAATTTATTTGAATAAACCGAGGAAATAAAATAATGCAGATTAGATTAGGAATCCTGTATTGTGAAGGCAGTTTACCATCATAAATTGCACAAGGGCAAACATATAATTCCATACAAATACATGTACCATGCGGGAATACAACCCGGGATCACCAGCGCTGCAGCCAAACTTGTGTAGTGACGCTTTAACGTTTAATCTTACTTACAATAAGCTATGCTAGTTAGTATTAATCCGCTTGCCCAGCGTGGCGAGAAGAGAATAAGACATTCAAGAATGCTGCTTTTTTAGATAAGCCTTTGTTCAGCAGTGTACTAAAATATGCTAACGAAGACAAAAAATATGCTTGTTAGTTGTTAACCAACTAAGGTTTTGGTACCAACTGAACATGTTCTCACTTTGTCTGTCTGACTTTTTCACTGAAATTTTTGCGTTAAGAATAACGGAGCTATTTTTGAACGTTTAGAGTGCAGTATGTTGTGAAATGTTTCCAAAGTATTTCAGTGTAATATTCTACCCTCTTTAGGAATAATAGACTCATTAAGAACAAAAGCGCAAAATAATGCGAGAATTCGTTAGTAACAACCCCTTCCCGAGGGATATTGGAACTTTTGTTAAAGTTACAGCAGGATAATGTGAAGAGATTAGGATTATAATACTATAAAATGTACGCTTCATTACATATCGAAAACTGACATTAATTGTTAGAAAATTTTTCTACGATATTACCTAAAATAAACCTATATTATCTATACTTGATCGAATGCAGAATTGGCATGGTAGAGCTAAGCGGCGGCTTTAGCTGTTGCTCGGTAGGCCCGGCTCGACTCGGGTTAGTACCACGGCCTCGCAGAATACCGGCATGAAGTAGAGGCGTTACATGGGCGAGGGTAATCACTTATTAGGTGAGCCAGTTGCTCTTTTGCCCCCTTACCCATAAAAAAAAAGAAATTGACTGGATATTTACATGAAGTTATCCACTGTTAATGCACCTGTCTCTTAATTAAAAATATATTTCCCGCCTTTTTCTGTCTTAGAAATACAATCGTCAAAGTTAAAATTCCAGTTGCATTATTTAAAATTCCTTTATATGCACTAAAATAAGAATATTATTTTGTATGCATAAGTATCGTATGGTGTAACTAAGTAACGTAATATTTCTAGATGAAACAAGTTTACATCAGCTGCTACGTTTTACAGGTCTATCGAAAAAATACCTGTTAACAATTAGGATTGAAAGAAATTTGTACAAAAAGTATCAAAAAGTTTTTCACTTTAAAAAAATCAGGTTTAGGGATGAATAAATGATTATGTTAAACATATTCATCTGATTTTTTGTTTTTTATTTGTAGTCTAGAAATATAACAATAATAGCAACTTTTAAAAAAATATGTTCGCAAATGATTTTTCGTCTATTTACAATGGAATTAAACTCCACGGGTGCCGGATTGGCGCTCACCAATTCTTAAGCCAAGTGGTGGATGTGGTGAAATGTTCTGAATGCATTGTTAAGGCTTTGCAGGAAAGCCTTACGTTCAACAATGGCCTTAGAATCTGAGAAGATGATGACTATGGTATTTACCCATCCTCTATGCCCATGGCCAGATTGACAAAAAATAATAACGAGCATTGATAAACCCTTTCGATCTCACCTGCATGCGGAAAACCCTGCTGACAAAAAGACCGTCATTTATTAAGTTTGATAGTAGTTGATTAAGTCTTTATTACAAAAAAAAAAAAAAAACAGAAAACTATAAAAAATATTTAAGTTTCTATTTTTTATAGTTTTCTGTTTTATTTTCTTTAGAGCAATTTTTCCACCACAAGATAACACTAAAGCCGACGTCAACAAGTTCGTCGAGGAGAATCGAATTGCTTAACTCATGCGACCCGACAAATAGAGTGGGGTTATCGAAGGCTTGACGCCGATAATAGATGCTATTTGTCAACAAGAGGTAATACCTACATTAGCATTTTGACAAAATTATTAAGCCAATATATATCAGGCTTTGATATCGTACATATACCTAGGTGAAATAGAAAAGGACTCGTTGTAATTTTTATCATTCTGAAGAGATTTCTATTGTTTATTGGATTACTTGTGAAAACCAACAGTAAAAAATAACAGGCTACAGAATAAATAGTTTCAGAATACGGAACTTGCACAGATAACAAAAATTGACTCCGGGCTCTAATTGGCCTTTTGGCTACGCCACCAACAACACTGAACGGCTGTGACGTCATGATGGAGGTTGAGAGGAGCCGGGGGCGGCGGCCATCTAACAGCATTCCAAGCTCGGGATCGGGACCAAACACACGCGCATTACAGAATACTACAAAATTACTGATAACTTGTGTAAAATCATTAAACCTTTATAATATACAGTCTACTTATTTAATCTTCCTCTAAGAACTACCTAATGGTCCTTCGAGCTGGATCGCAATACTGTAAGATTGCCAAAGTGCGAGTATAGAACTGAAGTTTGTTGAAAATATAGCATGACTTAGCGTAGCCAAGCGAGCTTCCGATACACACTTTTATCTATCGCTTCTTCGGGAGATAGAACGTATTTCCTATTTCATTACTTACACCTACGGGAAGAAAAGGGGATGACAGGTTCATACATACATATTCAATAGAGGTGACACGGCAGCTGTAATAAAGGATGGGGTGCAAATAAAAAAGTATAAAACTGTTTTAAAATATTTATGAACTTAAATGGTAGGCTATTGTCACTATATGACGATATCTTTATTATTGATATAAATTATTCATAAACTCGACATCACAAGTGTATAAAACAAATATTCTACTTAGCATTAAATTAAATCCACCCCTGATTGTTGAGAAGTAGTTTAAGTTGTTTCTACTTACCAACTTCTTGGGGACTAATTTCCATAAACACTCTTAGGTTTAAAATGCAAATGTAAAATGCCTGGTAAATTCGAAGAAACTATTGATTCAAACAATATGAAATACGATTCTCATGACATTGAAATTAATAACATCAAATAGTTGTTCTAAAATAAAATTTGCCAACGGTATCAAGTGAAGTATAAAAACACTTAGCAATAAAAAGCACTCACACCTATCGACCATAAAGATAAGCAGGAAAAGACATAGGGGTTAAACAAACTTTTTGGAAGGCGGAGGTTAAGAATTTTCATTTAAAAAGGTTCAGCGTAGCCAGATGGGCTTTCTCACTTCCACAATCCCATTTTTTCTATTTCTCGGGAAGTCAGAACATGATGGGTGGCGAGCTTCAATACTGGCTTTACTCTCGGAGATCGGCCTGATATTTTCTAAGCTTTGGATAGGCAGAGTTATTATTATATTATGACACTGTTGTTTACCACGTAATGGTTTTCGTAGCTCCACTAGGATAACCGACATAATCTAGAAGACCAGCAAGCTTAAGCGGTAATGGGCCGGTCAAATAGCTCACATAACTGGCAACTGTTGGGGACGAAAAGCTATCGAGTGGCAATCTTATTTAGGCAAACTCAATGTAACGTTCTTTCGCTATCAGATGGAGAAATGTCCTGCATAGTGTAGTGGGAAGTCTATGGTTATCGGTGGCTCAGGAATGTGCTCTGTGTTAATCTTTTTGGGACGATTCAGTTCCTTTTTTTTGTAGTAAAAGGGGCAAACGTGCAAGCGGCTTACCTGATGGTTACGTGATTACTGTCGCCCACGTACATTTGTAACACCAGAGGAGCTGCAGGTGTGTTGCTTATTTTAAGAATATTTGAGTGGTGGCAGGGATGATAGCGAGGGGAATGGGGAGGGCAGAGAGGACCTTCGGTTTCCTCGCTCATCGAACGAAATGCAGATGCACAAAATGACTCTACGTCACACCGTTATACAGCCCGGTCGAGCCAGCCCATTCGAGCAGTAACAAAAATTAGCACTTGGCTCTACGACGTACAAGTTCAGCAGTGGAATAATAACTCTACGAATGAAAATTGAGGGTTTCAGAGGAAGCTGCATTATTACTATGAGAGTACCAGCAGTGCTCTCATCAACCATTGGTGAGTGAGGGCAAACCTTCTAAGAAATTAATGCCGGCTTTTGTTTAAGCTTTCTTGGAGGTTTGTGTTCAGCAGTGCAGTCAGGTATTAAATTAGGCTGATGTAGTAAAAAATGGAAACATAAATGGGAAAAAGTAAATTTAAGCGAAACATTTGATATTCATAACGGGTGATAGGAAAGAAATAAATTTCTTTGAAAAATTATTTTAAAAGACACCAGAGTAGAATAACTTTCGATTTGCATAATTCCAAGAAATCAGGATAAATTGAAATTGCTTCAAAAGGATACTGGATACCACATAATTGACATTAAATGTAAACTGGTTTAGTACTAGTGCTAATGATTATTTTAAAATAATAAAACAAAACATTGTATCGAAAGAAATTAAAAAAAAGTATATTATGTTATATTCTAAATTAAACACAAAGGAGTTTTTGAATAATAGTTAACTGACCTCGACAAGGAAGGCGATACAAATTGTATGCATTAATGAATTCACCACCACCGCATCGATCATCAATATACCAACCACCACCAACGCTTGACAATCAAAAAAAAAATAGAAATATGTTTGACCGTGACTGCATACTCAATCATTTCCCTCTACATATTTTAGTCCCTCCAATCTATTTTTCATCAAAGCTTATTTAGAACGACGCCAAACAAATCGTAACTAGCGTCTCCAGGTTCGAAGGAAGATCCCGTATTTAAAGTAAAGGTAAAATAAAGTAGCAGCCTGTAAGCCCCCACTGCAAAAGCCTCCTTCACATATATCTGAGAGTGTTTTGAAGCCGAGAAGGGCCCGCCAGGCTGCTCCAGTGCAGCTTGGCGGGCTTCGCATATCCTCAAAATAATATTTTTTAGTCATGCAGGTTTCCTTAAGACGTTTTCCTTCAATATTCCAAATTTATCAGAAAAAAATGGACTTATTTTAAAACATATCGCTTAATATTATTGTACCAGTACAATACATTGGTGGCAATACTACCAACTTTAGTGCATGTGTATTAATAATCGACTTTGAATAAAGTACTTTCATATCGTTAACATTCATTGAGTGCCCAAGAACTGTTATGTATAAGTTTAAAAACTACAACAGAAACTCAACTACGGGAGAGCACAAATTCAAGTTAATACTCCGATAAGAAGATGGTTATAATGACATCACATAGTCAAAGACATACGGGACTTTAATACAAAAGTAACGACACCTCATTTATCAATATATGATATGTAGCTTAAAAGCTACACGGGAACAGACGGACATACCAACATACATAACATCGTCATTTCAGCCACACAAGTTCACAGCTTAACATAGGTCTCCCCCAGATCTCGATCCTGTGCCACCGGCATCCATTGACTTCCCGCAGGACTGGGTCGTACCACGCTGCCACTTGAATACATATACTTATATTAGGAGATGGGCAGCAGCATCTACCTGCATTAGACCATAGAAAACGGTGGTTGCCAACCGGCTCGAGCTCAGCCTTGGGAACTATGACAAAACGGTAAAATAAAAAACCGGTTGTTAATATATCCAATGTAACGAAATAGTTGGAGTAAATTTAATAGAAATTAAGTTTGTTTATAGCTCATGCCCCGGGGTGGAGGGTAACCCCCTCAATAAATGTAAGTCAACTTGCTGACGTATTCTTAAAACAGCATATTATGTTCAGCAGTGTACTTAAATAGGCTAATGAACCAGGAATTGTTTATTAGGAACAATATCTTGTTACCTAATGAAGATAACATTATTTTAAATACATCTTACAACTATAATTTTTACATAAAGATTTAAAAATCAAGAAAAGTAATGAAATACAAAAAAAAATTTTGCCTTCTGTAAAAATAAACAAAATGTATGTCTGCAAAAGCACCTAATAAATATCTTGTCGCTTCTTATAATATTTTCTGTGAAACTGCTCGATGAGTTGTTCGCTTTTTATAAAATCATATTATCGAATCACTGGCTCTCGAGGCGGCTTCATCAATCACGGCGGACGGAGTTGGAAATTTAACAGAAATTAAGTTTGTTTATAGCTCATGCCCAGGGGGGGGGGGTACCCCCTCAATAAATGTAAGTCAACTTGCTGACGTATTCTTAAAACAGCATATTATGTTCAGCAGTGTACTTAAATAGGCTAATGAACCAGGAATTGTTTATTAGGAACAATATCTTGTTACCTAATGAAGATAATAGATAACATTATTTTAAATACATACATCTTACAACTATACTTTTTACATAAAGATATCAAAATCAAGAAAAGTAATGAAATACAAAAAAAATGTTGCCTTCTGTAAAAATAAACAAAATGTATGTCTGCAAAAGCACCTAATAAATATCTTGTCGCTTCTTATAATATTTTCTGTGAAACTGCTCGATGAGTTGTTCGCTTTTTATAAAATCATATTATCGAATCACTGGCTCTCGAGGCGGCTTCATCAATCACGGCGGACGGAGTTGGAAATTTAACAGAACGCCACCTGGCCGATTCTCAAGGGACCAATCCCTTCATATTGTATCCATTTTACGTTACATTTTATAAGTTTGGAAACATTTAATGACGTTGATTGAACTAGTCGTGACGTGTTAATCATTTATGTTTTGAAACTTAAATTTAAAAATTATTCAATATTCATTATTGACATTTTTAATGGTAATTATGTAGAATCTTCTCTACGTACTCGTATAGTAAATATGTTTGAAAATTGGTTACCGTTATTCTTAGATTTTATGTAAAAAATAAGTTCAGAAAGTTATACTAACGTGGTAGAGCCAAGTGGTACTGGCGTGAAGTAGGCCTTCACGCCGGTATTCTGCGAGGCCGTGGCACCAACCTGATCGAGCCGGCCCATTCGAGCAGCAGATAAAGCCGCCGTTTGGCTCTACCAGGTTTGAAGGAGTTTCACTTATAATTTCTCCATACTTTCTGCTTAAACATATTTATTATAAATTGTTTGTCTGATGCATCGTACCTAATTAATTGCAACACAGTATCGTATCGTACTAAATCAATCAGTAATCCGTCTTTTTATCCGAATTTCTCAATTTTCAATTAATAAAACACCAGCTGCGCCAAGATGGTATGTTCCCCTTTACGGTGTACATACTTAAACCTTTCAAGAAACGTATACTAGACCTTTTTGGCCCGAGCAGAGGCCTATAATCAGCATTAGGAGGTAATAGACTTATGAATCATGAAATATATTAATAAATTCATCACCAGACAAAACAAACAAAATTTCGCTGGAATTTAATAGACTTAAATTTCAATGAACTAAAACTGAATAATCTTTAAAATTGCTGTGACTTATCATAAATAAGTTAGTTCTTCTAAATAGAACTGCTAACCAGCGATATCCGATAATATATTTCTTCATCAATCACGGCGGACGGAGTTGGAAATTTAACAGAACGCCACCTGGCCGATTCTCAAGGGACCAATCCCTTCATATTGTATCCATTTTACGTTACATTTTATAAGTTTGGAAACATTTAATGACGTTGATTGAACTAGTCGTGACGTGTTAATCGTTTATGTTTTGAAACTTACATTTAAAAATTATTCAATATTCATTATTGACATTTTTAATGGTAATTATGTAGAATCTTCTCT
The DNA here is from genome assembly GCA_029286595.1 of Bhutanitis thaidina. Taxonomy (NCBI): domain Eukaryota; kingdom Metazoa; phylum Arthropoda; class Insecta; order Lepidoptera; family Papilionidae; genus Bhutanitis; species Bhutanitis thaidina. The sequence continues at coordinate 8,575,831 of JAGSMS010000028.1, read as the reverse complement.
ACGTACTCGTATAGTAAATATGTTGAAAATTGGTTACCGTTATTCTTAGATTTTATGTAAAAAATAAGTTCAGAAAGTTATACTAACGTGGTAGAGCCAAGTGGTACTGGCGTGAAGTAGGCCTTCACGCCGGTATTCTGCGAGGCCGTGGCACCAACCTGGTCGAGCCGGCCCATTCGAGCAGCAGATAAAGCCGCCGTTTGGCTCTACCAGGTTTGAAGGAGTTTCACTTATAATTTCTCCATACTTTCTGCTTAAACATATTTATTATAAATTGTTTGTCTGATGCATCGTACCTAATTAATTGCAACACAGTATCGTATCGTACTAAATCAATCAGTAATCCGTCTTTTTATCCGAATTTCTCAATTTTCAATTAATAAAACACCAGCTGCGCCAAGATGGTATGTTCCCCTTTACGGTGTACATACTTAAACCTTTCAAGAAACGTATACTAGACCTTTTTGGCCCCGAGCAGAGGCCTATAATCAGCATTAGGAGGTAATAGACTTATGAATCATGAAATATATTAATAAATTCATCACCAGACAAAACAAACAAAATTTCGCTGGAATTTAATAGACTTAAATTTCAATGAACTAAAACTGAATAATCTTTAAAATTGCTGTGACTTATCATAAATAAGTTAGTTCTTCTAAATAGAACTGCTAACCAGCGATATCCGATAATATATTTCTTCATCAATCACATTCAGTGGCCGCGTTCATTTTTCAAACGCTTCGACGTCTTTAAAAAGTTTAACTACCAGTAATTAATATCGGGAAATGTGTTTAGTTAAGCAATGTGAAGAAGAAGAAGAAAGTATAATGCTAACTGTTGAGATTTTAGTTTACGAAGTTGCATGTTAGACCATATATAAAGTTAAGAACAAAAAAATACGATCTCCGTCCAAAACAATGACGAAATCATGACAAAAACGTAAATATTTCACTTAGTTAAGCTTGATAACATGTAGTTTTTCTGGAACTCTCCAAAGCATTTGATACGCATCGTAATATTATTTTATGCAGAAGCTTAAAAATATTTTCTAGTTACCACAGTAAAATGATCTGACTGGGTAGCATACGTAGAGACATGCCTTCCAACGATCTTGTCGAAGAGTATGCTCAAGATTAAGTTCAGTGGAGGCGTCATTACAAGAATATCGACCCTGGCTTAAATCAGGAAGTAAAGAGAGAAAAGTATTTAATGACTGTTTTGAATTTTCGCGAATACCACACATTTGAAATGAAAGTATTATTTACGGATTTTATTGCGTTCAATTTAACTCTTTTAATTCCGATGATAAGGGTGCTTGGTCACGATAGAACTGAGATGTTTAACCTCCCGATGTCTGATGATGATGATAGTTAACTCGGCTACCATCAGCTTTCTAATTATGAAGATCGGAACGTCGAGATTAAATTAAAAAAAATAATTAAACGCGATAAAATCCTTAAATAATTATTCATATTTCTAAAAGTATTTATATTGTTTATATTATATTCATCATCATCATAATCATTTCAGCCTATCAGAAATCCACTGCTGAACATAGGCCTCCCCCAAAGATTGCCACGAAGCTCGGTCCTGAGCCATCGACTTCCCGCAACACTGCGCAGGTCGTCACTCCATCTTGTGGGTGGTCGTCCTACACTGCGTTTGCCTGTACGCGGCTGCCACTCGAGAACCTTTTTTCCCCAACGGTTGTCAGTTCTGCGAGCTATGTGGCCGGCCCATTGCCACTTCAGCTTGCTGATATTTACGGCTATGTCGGTTACCTTAGTTCTGCTGCGGATATCATCGTTGCAGACTCTATCACGCAGAGAAACACCGAGCATAGCCCTTTCCATTGCGCGCTGAGCAACTTTGAGCTTCCTCATACGGGCTGCAGTGAAGGACCAAGTCTCGGATCCGTATGTCATCACTGGCAACACGCACTGGTTGTATACTTTCGTCTTGAGGCTTTGCGGTATACTCGACGAGAAGATATGACGTAGTTTCCCGAACGCAGCCCAGCCGAGTTGGAATCGACGATTGACCTCTGAGTCGAAGTTGGACTTACCTATTCGGACAACTTGTCCCAGGTATACGTATTCGTCTACAACTTCGAGCCTATTGTTCCCAGCAACAACCGGTATTGGTGTGACATGGACGTTTGGCATGAACTTCTTCTTATTATATTGGACTAAAACATTAGATATTAAATATTAATCCAGGTTATTTTTACATTAGGTAACACCAAAATCTATCTTATACCAAGGAACATTAAAATAATTTAAGATATAGCATACATGGTAATAATGTTGCAGCTGTTCGAATGGGCCGGCTCGACAGGGTAGTTCTAGGGCCTCAAATAACGCAGAATACCTGCCTCCACTGACGCACGTTAGCATCCTTTGAAAAAAAATATAACTTTGTATGTAAAAAAAAAATCAAAAAAACTTCAAAAGGTTTTCCGACAAACACCTTTAACGAAAATTGTGTGGCGCAATTTGTAGCACGTATAATTGATTCCAATTTGCATATTGCCTCATGCAAAATATCGGCATGAATATGCAAAATGCACAACACGCATTAAACAAAAAAACGCTTAAAAGCATTATGGAAATATATCTGATATCATTAAGGTTTTTTAAGTAATCATATACCTGTTTTTAATAATACTGTCAAATGGTGTTGTAAAAATTGTGATACTCCGTTTTTTAGAAAATATGTTATAGTTGTATAAGTTTCTTGTGCGATTGTTACAACAGGTGATACGGTTTTTTAGAGTTACATATATATTATTGTATAGTGACAATATTTTTTTATCGGATTCGAGGAAGCGGCCCACCTGATGGTTTGTGATTACCGATGGACACGTAAATCTGCAACTCCCCAACAGCTGCAGGTGCGTTTAAGAATATTCGGGGAGGTGAACTCACTGAACTAAGCGTGTTGCATCTTCACACCGATATTCTGCCAGGCAAAAGCCACAGCTTGACTCTACCTCGTACTAAAATCAGTGTTTGATGAGACTGAAACACTTTATGCGCCAGGTCTTCATGATTATAGATCGCTAGCTCATTTCAAATCTTTATAAACATCATCTTACAATTTTCTGAAAAAATAAACACAGACACATTGTTGTTACAATTAAATAGACTATAGACCTTTTCCTTTGTTAATTGGAGAGCAATCAAATGCGCACAACAAGTCACCGATCGCAAGGGATTTTCTCTCATAAATTCATATTTCTCTACTGTATTTAATTCTTGACGTGTTGAAATACGTGAGGGAATAATGAAATAAATTGAAATCACTTGAACTTTATATTTCAATTATATTTACTTTTGTGGCAAAAAAAATGAAATATTTTATTTTATTCAGCAGTTTTAAAATAATTTATTTAGTTCTGTTTTAATATGAGATGATAAAGTATTATTTTAAATAAAACTTTATCACACCTCTAAATAAAACAAAACTTTTATATTGTTCAATATTAGTATTGAACAATATAAAAGTTTTGTTTTAAACTCCTCAGTTAAACGTTAAGTCATGCGCTATTTACGGTTCCTTTAAACTAATGTAATTTATTTCAAAAGTATCAGCCGTTATTATTATTATAGTAAAATATTTCCCACTGAATATATATCTGGTTTTGTAACTTGTGCATATAATTTAGTTTAATTAGAAAATGACCAATGATATAACCCTTATAAAAAGTTAAAAGACTGGAAAATGTGATGTAGAGACAAGCTTTGCATAATTTTCATGAGAAGTTTCAGAATAGCTTGCGTTGTGTTTAAGTACGGTGAGAGTTTCATTAATCCGTCCACATGTTCAGTTCCCTGCATTAATATTTTCTTAAACTTCTATTAAAAATTCAGCTTCAGCAGATAGCATCGCTAAAACAAGTGAACTGATACGTATGAAAACTATGAACTACTTACATCACGCTTATATCAGATTTCTATCAAACGCTGTTCTCCGGGACGCTCGTACTGCTGGAAACAACGGAGATAATATTAATTTATTCTATACGTAAAAACAATTTTTTTACGGTGCCTCTTGATACCGCACGCATTGTCCGCTGGTTTCTTTCCCTTTCCCCCTAAACCCTCTGATGTCTGGTCTCCCCTGCTGCCTGCTTCCGTCAGGTTTTTGTATATATTCATATTTACACGTATCAACCAACCAGACGAGTATATATATAAACGACGCTAAAACTTGTCATTAACTTAATTCAACTATAAGAGAATAACAGTGTTTTCCTTTTTATAGTTAAGGACGAAAAGTATAAGCGGTCTTTCGTGAATAATTTCCAACGGGTGTACGTTCTTGTGTTAACACCGCCGGCGATGCACTTTAGTGTTGTATTGTTCAGTTGTAACACGTGTAAGTTTCAACGTACGCCACGGGTATTACCAAAGTTGTGTCGGTCCATTGCTCTTTCGCCTTGTTTAATTAACTTCAATTATTACAGTCTGTATGTAATACCACAATATTTGAAACACTTTAATATCCATCGCTAAATAAGAAATCGTCTGACTCTCCTTAGTCATAGGAGTTCTGCGATGAGACTGATGGGTTTCATCTGAGTTCGAATTCCAACGGAAGTAAATATGTGCAAAAAGAAAGATTATTTGGTTTTCGACTCTGATTCAGTGTTGTGTAGCCTACCGTATCTTCAAGATTTCATCTGACCCATCCCCGGATGTTATCACGTAAGCGTTACAATTTTTTTTGTTTGGTTATTAGCATAGCTTATGCGGTAACAACGGGGGGGAAATATCTGATGCATATGATGATAACACTACATCTAAACCTAACAGAACAGAAGTGCAATAATTTGTGTGGCACAAATTATTGCACTTAGACTCAGAACTCAGGATTCGGCGGCTATGTAGCTAATCAATTATTATAATTTCGCTGTTAATTCTAGTATCATTGCTAATATATTCTTCATCGAATGTGAAGAAAAAAGTTACCCACCAATCTTTTGAGATGCTCTTGGAGCTAAGAAGAGACCGCTGCGCTGATCCAATGAGGGATGGGAGACTTCACATGTTCTCGAAATACTTTTTTATTATTTCTCAGTTACTTATGTGTCATCACGGTATTTTCCTTCGTCCACCTGCCAAAAAGTGAGCGGGTCAACTCTATCAGCGCCAGAGCGAACCTTTACATCACACCATTCAACCACAACCACATACCCTGACACTGGGCAATCCACACAATCCGACACGTGTTTTGGCTCAAACGAGGCATAATAGCCTCTCGACACATCGAATAACGATGATCGACTACTCTAAATTTTATGTAAGACAGAATTCTTGACGTATTGAATAAAATCAAAATTGTCTATTAAATCAAATTATCGAATTACTTATATATATCTTTACTTATATCTTGCGATAGCCTCATCAATCACGGTCGTTCGTGGTTTGAAATTTAACAGGGCGCCATCTGGCTAATACTCAGAAGAATAGAAAATAAATAAAATAAGCTCTCAAAATAAATAAAATAAGGTCTGTCGACCGTAAACCCGAAACGAGGGTGGTGAGAAGTCTAGACATTTGTGGACTACAAATGTCGAGACTTCTACATAGCTTACGCTTCGAAAAATGAGCCCTTAACATAGGGGTTCGAACTCGTCTCCCAATTCGGAGGCAGACTTAGCTATTGAGGCAGAAGAAAGTGTTAGAATATTTTATTTACGATAACTAGTTTGGTTTATTTGATACTAAAAGGTGTATAGGAAAGTTACTACATCTAGTCTATTTTTTTTCAAGCGGATCCTTCTATATTCATAATACTTGACGTAAGGGTAGATATAACAGTGTTGTGTGGTAAGATTTAAATCCAATTTTATTTATTATTTAAATGAATTTTTATAAGTTATTCTAAGGTGTTATTTTATGGTGTATATTTAGCAGAAAATTGTTTTTCAAAATTATTAGGTAATGTCATTAATTTTAAATAGTTTTGTCTTAAAATTAATATTTTTTTTCTTTATTTCGTTATGTTTGTTATTTTCTTTCTTTTTGTTTTAACGAGGTCTGTTTAACTGTCTGTGTCTGTTTAACTGTTCCCGAGATTTAATATTCAACAAGGGCAGCGGCAGGACATCAGCGCTGTAGCTACACTGCATTATGCTGCAATGCTGAGTCGAATGCCCTTTCGGTGGTATAATCCAACATATTGTATTATCTGTTATTTCTTCGTTGTGTTTTAGCATCGAATAAACACTGTTTCTTTCTCTCTTTCTGAAGTACCCCAATCAACCACGTTTTTCAAACGTGGCAGAGCCAAGCGGCGGCTTTTGTTGCTGCTCGAATGGGACAGACAGGGACTCGCATACCAGCGCAAAGTAGAGGCATCTTGTGCTTCTGCGATTCGTTCGTTGAGTGAGGTTACCTGGGACCCATTGGTTCGCGTAACTCGCTGCTGAGTCATGGGTTGATTCACATGTAATTTTTTTTAATTCATTGTTTAGTCTTTGATTATCAAAGAGTTTAATCCACGATTAAAAATTATATGTTGCTCAACATAATAAAACTAGCAGTTTGTTGTTTCTTTCCTCATTTTATGGCTTATATTAGGGTTTCCTTACATAAATATGCTGAAATTACACTATTATTTCTGTTTTTTTTTTTTATTTATTAAACTTCATATACATGAAAATGTATATAGGCGGACTTAATGCCAGAAGCATTCTCTACCAGTCTACTTTTGGACGATGCAGAGATGAAATGAAGTAGGTGTAGGTGATAGAATAGAGAGTACTAAAGAGAGGAAAAAAAAATTATAATAAATATAAATCTATATAATTTTATCGTGTTTAATTAGATTTGTTTAAAATCTTTCTGGCGGTTTTTGACGTTCTGATATCATAGTGAACCCGGCTACCATCAGCTTTATAATAATTAATACGTAAATAATAGTTTCGTTTCAAATATGTAGTGTTCGGTTAAATACAAGAAATCATTATATTAAGACGCTGTCTAACAAATAACTGTTTTATTTAGTCTACCATTATAAGAGCGTAGTAGGCGCAAATCGTGCTCATTAACTAGGAGCTGCAGAATAATGAATTTGTCAAACTAATATCTTGTCATCTATCGCGACAACAACAAATTACATCAATATAAAAAACAGCTTTAATATCTGTTACTTAAGACTCAATTTATTTGTATCTTTACGTACTCCTGTAAGGTACAGGTAAGGTATTGCAGATTTTAATTGGTGCACAGTAAGACATGGACCTCTCCCATTAAGAGGATTTTCTATTAACGCCAAGCTTGAGAGGTGGATTGGCGATCGGAGTACTAGACACGTCGGGTCATCTGTCTGCTTGATTTTGGAATACATATTTATAGAGATGGATATCGCACTGTCTGTCGGTTTCCTTGGTCGCCTCTTACGATACCCACGAGAAGAAAGGATGTGGCCCATAAGTAACAGACATCCCTCGTCACTTGTCTGCTTAATTTTGGTTCGGTATTCATCGAGATGGTTATCCCGCCATCTGTCGGTATGGCCATAGAAGTGTTCAAAGTTTGTTCCTTAGTCGCCTCTTACCCACGAGAAGAACGGGTGTGGCCGATTAGTAACAGACACCCCACGTCATCTGTCTGCTTAATTTTGGTCCGGTATTTTCGAGATGGTTATCCCGCCATCTGTCGGTATGGCCATAGAAGTTTTAAAAGTTTGTTCCTTGGTCACCTCTTACGATACCCAGGAGAAGAAAAGGTGTGGCCGATTAGTAACAGACACCCCACGTCATCTGTCTGCTTAACTTCGGTCCGGTATTTTTCGAGATGGTTATCCCGCCATCTGTCGGTATGGCCATAGAGGTTTTCAAAGTTTGTTCCTTAGTCGCCTCTTACGATACCCACGAGAAGAACGGGTGTGGCTGATAATTACACTATCTAGCTACCACACGGCAAATGTTACTAGCGTTTTCGAGTGTTTTAATGAAATTAGAAAATTAAATAGTACGGAGTTGTTAATAACTGTAAATAAAATTGCGCTAGTCAAACTTTTTTTCTCTATGCTACACACCTAAAAGTGTTTTTTTTTTTCTAAATAATGGATAAGGCTAGTATTTTTAAAAACCATTAATCTAAATCTAAATGCCACTTCGAAAACTTTGGGTTGTATACAGAACTCAAAGTTTTCCAACTTTTCATCATTTGAAATTTCAGAAAAGATAATTTGATTTTTTTTTCCCACCCATTCCATCAAGTTCTCCTGATGCTAAGTGATTACCGTCGCTCACGTACATCTGCAACACCAGAGGCGGATCGGGTGTTTTTCCGGCCTTTAGGATATTTGGAGGTTGAGAACTATATCTCACGCACCGAACGAAACGAAGAAGCACAAGATGTCTCTACTTCGCGCCAGTATCCTGCGAGGTCATGCAGTAGCTAAAGCCATTGCTTGTCTCTACCACCTATGCAGTTTACTAATACGTACCTCCAGGCCGTGCTTACCATATTACCTAATTTATGATCTACATAAGTTTTCTTAGCTCTGTCAAGGTTAATCAGACGCTTCTCAAAGTTAATATGTTCCCTTTCATTTATCCCTCACGTGCACATCTCCTGGATACAGTTCACCGACACCTTCCAGCAAAGTATGTACACAGATCGTGGTGCCTACGTGTAAAATTGGAATACAAATGCGTGGATTATGTAAACGACGACTGCTGCCGATGTGTTTGTTTTTAGTCTGCTTTACATCAGAATGTACCTTAGGTATTGCTCAGCGGAATTTGATTAAAATAAGAACTTTTTGATATAAGTAATATATTTTTTAGTGATATATACATAGGTAGGGTTTTTAAACGTGGTAGAACCAAGCGGCTGCTTTTGCTGCGGCTCGAATGGGCCGGCTCGACCAATTTGGTACCACGGCCTCGTAGAATACCGACGTGAAGTAGGAGCATCTTGTGCTTCTGCGTTTCGTTCGGTGAGTGAGGTAACCGAAGGCCCACTCCCCCTCCCTATACCCTCCTAATCTTCCCTCCCATCTTCTAAATACCCTTAAAGACCGGCAACGCACCTGCAGCACCTCTGGTGTTGCAGATGTACGTGGGTGACGGTAATCACTTACGATCAGGTGACCCGCATGCTCATTTGCCGCCATTCCCATAAAAAAAAGGTAAGTTATGTTTAATTAGTTCAAATATTAGAACTAATATACTATAGCTATAGAACTAATATATAACTTTACATACTTATAAAACAATATTAATTTCGTTACTTTCTTCATACATTACTACCGCAACCCACTATTTATCTTCTCGATTGATAGTGAGATAGTGTGCGCTGCCCCTTACACTTCGGTGAATAAAATTATATTTATGACTGCTTTATAGCTAGAGTTTACATAATAAATACGTTAGTAAAAAAATATCTTCCATTATTATAATTAATACATAAATCTCCAAGCATATACAATGTCATTGCCACGTGTTAAACTACCGAGCTAACCATACAATCATACTTGAAACTGGGTTTTGTTCGGTACGTAATTTTTTTTTTTTTGTTTTACTTTGCTTATTTAAATAGCCGTAAATAATATACAAAAACATGAGTCTAATAGTAGATATATTTTTAAATCTTAACTGTCAATAAAAGTATAAAATACTTTTAATTTATTACATACTTGCGGCTTGGCTTCGCACGGGTTGATATTTATTTTTTAAATATTTTGTGATAAACGTAGAGTATCTTTCATATCAATCATAAGTGGTTTTTTTTTTCAAATTACTGTTTATCCATACCTTTACCTTTACCAAAGGAAACAATTTCCTTTTCCAAACAAATCATTTCGTATTCAAGACTGTTTCAATACCTGTAGATTACTTTTAGCATTATTGAAGTTTCAGTAGAGATCCCTATTTTTTTCTAGTGATAAATATACCCTTTGCTACTTGGGGATAATGTAGAATTCTAATGGTGAAAGAATTTTTAAAATCGGTCAAGTAGTTTTGAGTTTGAGTACAAACTTACAAAAATACTAATTTTTCCTCTTTATAATATTAATAAGTGTAAATTAACATAATCATAAATCTAAATTAATTAATGCAGTACAGGGACAAATGTTATCTTAAGATAATATAATGTTCATTAAACAACATTAACCATTGCAGATCAAAAATCTAGAAATGTTTCTTATAACAACAGCTAAAATAGTCTTGATATTAGTACAGAATTACAAGAATAAACGAAAATTTAAAATAAAAAAATATTTAAAAAGTAACTTAACGAATGGTTTGAACTAATATATATACAGATATATATATGTACATACTGAAGTCTGTGCATGTGTGTTTGAGTGTTTGGGTGTGTGTGTGTCTGTGTGTGAACGAATGAATAATGAACGAACGACTACTTTGTGACTCACAAGTTTTTATTTATGAATATTAATTTAATTATTGTACATTTTATTGTATTAGTTATTGAACAGGATAATTCTGCTCACTAGATTAAGTCCTCTGTTTGCTTATTGTCTAATGTAAGAAGCCAGGTTCTCTATTTTACTTTTCAAATTATGGACTGTAAGTGGATATATAGAGTCGCCGATTTATTGTATTGTATAAACACTTATATAAATGACTACGCTGCCGACATGCAGTTGCTGTGAGATACTAGAAAGGGGTGTGGATGTAAGCTATTGTGCGTTTTCCGTTATATTTTTTTTTTTCATTATACTGTTAAGGGAAAGCCAGAGGATCGGTTGCTAGCGGGAAGGCTCTCTCGAAAGATCACGTGCGAGGAACATCACATAGTGGAAGAAACGTTGAAAACAATTTTTAGGTATCTTTAATCAAATTCTGAATGTAAAAAGAAAGACAATTTTTTTTACTATGGGAAAGACGGCAAACGAGCAAGCGGTTCAACTGGTGGTAAGTGATTACCGTCGCCTACGTACATCTGCAACACTATAGATGCTGCAGATGCGTTGCCGGTCTTTAAGGATATTTGGGAGATTGGATGGTGGATGAGGAGGGATGGAGATGATAAGGAAAGGCATCCTGTTACCCCACTCACCGAACGAAAGCAGAAGCACAAAATACCTCTATTTCACGCCGGAATTCTGCGAGGCCATGGTACCAACCCGGTCGAGCCGGCCCATTCGAGCAGCAGCAGAAGCCGCCGCTTGGCTCTACCACATGTATTTTTTTTTTGAATTTAGAACGTTATAGTATTTGTGTAAAAAAATATTGATCACGTATCTTGGACAATCCGGGTTTAATTTTAATTTAAAGTGCCCACTGCGTTAAAATGTCATCTTCATACTTTAATGACTATTATTAAATAAACATCTAACTGTACCTTAGAAATATGACATGATATTTCAGTAACTAATATTGTATGATTTCGGTATCACAGTTTATATTAATAATGATTTACGGGAAGTACGCAAAGGATCTGACGCCTGCTGCAGTCAGCATTAGCATAAAATCGATATGACATCAGAGGGCAAAGAGCCAACTTGTAAGTCACCTCTCTATGTTCGTTAGTCTGTGGGGCGTAAAGTTGTAATACGTTTTTGTAGCTTTTACATAACACGTCAAATGGCTTAACTTAATCTTTATTTAATGTTATAAAAATATTTACACATAACCTAAAGCGTTACTCATAATATGTTATATTAGTTGAAGATAAAGCGATTTGTTATAAAGTAGCAGTGTGACGCTGATGTGCTACGCCGTAGGTTTCTCGAGTTACACCACAAACATCTTCTTCATATATTCTATCTTTTACCGCGGTTATATATACTATTCTATAGACCGCAATAAGAGATTGATTATGAGATCGTTTTTAATTCGAAATTAAACAATTGTTTACGGATTTTATCGCGTTCAATTTTACTTTGATATTCCCGACGTTTATTCAACAGCCACACTGTGTATAGAAAATAGACCCATGCAAATGGATATTTTATCGGTGAATCTCACTACCATCAATCTCAGATAACTGTTGGTAAATCTTTGTTTCATAGAGCAAGAGGGATCTGTGACAGTAAACACTTGGCCACCGAGCTTCAGCATGTCAAGCAAGTCCTGCACGACAACAAGCTTTGGATTCAGTGCCCCACAGTCGAGCGTCAGAGGCGTTACGGACAAGATTAGCTAATAAAATTATTAAATAACAACTGAAGGTATCACGTATTGACTATGGATATCTAGACGTCTAACACCTTAGTCCCCCTGTGACCACAGCTGCTGTGAAGCACTCGAAACATCGGTGAATATAAAATCAAAATTAAACGCGTAAATAATAGTTTAATTTCAAATGTTTAGTGTAGTGTTCGTGATAATACAAGAAATTGTTTTAATTATATTTATAAAGACAAACGTACACCGATTTTTTTTTTATTATTAATAGAAAGAAAAAAATATACAAAGTAGAAGTCATTCGGTGACAGGCGCCGAACTGATAATTATATTTCTGCTCATTCAGTATTAACAAGTAGATAGTATGAATAGGACATAATGCAAGTTTGTAGAGAAAACAGATGAGTTTACTAAAATCAAGGCACTTCAATTGAAGCTGTATTTGCGCCTCTTAATTGGTATGTATGAGCTTCTAAACGACAGTAACGATAAATAAAATTGATATACGAGATAACGATTTTATTTATCGTTAAAAATACTTAAATTCCTAATATATATAACCTATGGAGTACAAGACGTAGCCTGCTCTAGTCTAGTCCAACTGTAATATGAAATCCGCAAATAATAGACTATAAGCTTCTTAGATCAAAATCATGCAACGTGAATGCATTGTAAAGATTTTGCAGAATGTCTTCCTTCCAACTTTAATTTCAGCACACGTTGTATTTATTATTTTCTCCAGAAAAGGATTGTTTTATATATATTTATATGTATTTATTTATATTAATATTATGGGCTAAAATATGAAACCTTATATGGGTTATTGTATAATTAAAATTAATTACACAATCGATATTACAAGTATATTTACAGTAACTACAATCTAATAAAGACATCTGCATTTCCTCACTGAATGGAAAAAATTAATCTTAAATTGTTTTTTTTTAATCATTTATGGGTAGACAGCTGTTCAAGATATCATTCATTTATCTATTATTTATTATTACTTGAAAATAATAGGTTATGTTTGTCAATCAAAGTAAGATGAGTATTGGTTGAAAATTCCTAAGTAGCTAAAACCTACTAGCAAAATACTATCCGGAATTGCCAGAACTACGTTCATCAGCCATTTAAAGCATGACATGCCAGTGAGGTTGGCTATTGAAGAATGGTAGTTTTTATTTTTAACTAAGTTTAAGAATGATGATGAATGATGATCATGACCTCTGTGCCAGTTTGATCATTTTAGGTATACTGTTTGTTTCCTTAATAACTATAAACAAATTAAATGAGTTTACACGAACACACAGAGTATCAAAATACAGAGGCACACACTGTTCTTTACTTTCCCCTATCCGATGAAACGCATATAAAGAGTAAGGGGGCGACGAAGGGACAGATGGAGTGTGAGAGAGACGGCCCTTGGCTCTGCAGTCATGTACACTATGCCATGAAGTTATTAATAAATAAATTAATCGTCTAACGTCAACATTTAAATAAAATTTCAAGTTTTATTAGATAATGTCTAGCTCTTTTTTGAATCTTTTTTTTTTCTTAGGTGAACATTTCACAAATCGGAGACGTTCTGAAAAAAGGCCAGGTCAAGAGTACTCTAAACCAACGAGCATGCATGCGAAGATGGATGAAAGTGGGAGAAGCGAAAGACACACAAAAGATGTCAGGACCATAGCAAGTGGGAGAAGATTGTCTCTGACTACCCCGTTGGGAACAAGGCGTGAATATATACATACATATATATGTCTGGGTATGGTCTAGTGGGTTAGAATACGGACTGCAAAACGTGATGACGGGGTTTCTTTCCCTTCATACAACTATTGTTGTGAACTACTTCAAATACAAGCTGTAATATTAGTATAATCAATAGCATATTTTTCCTTCCATCCTTCTGTTAATTTAAAAAATAATTGAATAATATCAAAATGAAAGAATTTACTTATTATAATTCCAGGCGTAAAATCCGGACATCTGCTGCAGATTTTAGCAAGCAGCATCCTAATTTTAATCAGAAGACCACGTACAGGTGCACAAATTTCGCTCCCGCGGTTCTTTAATACAAGTGCGGTGAAAGTTATTTTAAGACTCTCAAATATTTTGCTCTTAATATCATTTAAAGCATGACATGCCAGTGAGGTTGGCTATTGAAGAATGGTAGTTTTTATTTTTAACAAAGTTTAAGAATGATGATGAATGATGATCATGACCTCTGTGCCAGTTTGATCATTTTAGGTATACAGTTTGTTTCCTTAATAACTATAAACAAATTAAATGAGTTTACACGAACACACAGAGTATCAAAATACAGAGGCACACACTGTTCTTTACTTTCCCCTATCCGATGAAACGCATATAAAGAGTAAGGGGGGGGGGGGGGCGACGAAGGGACAGATGGAGTGTGAGAGAGACGGCCCTTGGCTCTGCAGTCATGTACACTATGCCATGAAGTTATTAATAAATAAATTAATCGTCTAACGTCAACATTTAAATAAAATTTCAAGTTTTATTAGATAATGTCTAGCTCTTTTTTGAATCTTTTTTTTTTCTTAGGTGAACATTTCACGATCAAATCGGAGACGTTCTGAAAAAAGGCCAGGTCAAGAGTACTCTAAACCAACGAGCATGCATGCGAAGATGGATGAAAGTGGGAGAAGCGAAAGACGTATGTCAGGACCATAGCAAGTGGGAGAAGATTGTCTCTGACTACCCCGTTGGGAACAAGGCGTGAATATATACATACATATATATGTCTGGGTATGGTCTAGTGGGTTAGAATACGGACTGCAAAACGTGATGACGGGGTTTCTTTCCCTTCATACAACTATTGTTGTGAACTACTTCAAATACAAGCTGTAATATTAGTATAATCAATAGCATATTTTTCCTTCCATCCTTCTGTTAATTTAAAAAATAATTGAATAATATCAAAATGAAAGAATTTACTTATTATAATTCCAGGCGTAAAATCCGGACATCTGCTGCAGATTTTAGCAAGCAGCATCCTAATTTTAATCAGAAGACCACGTACAGGTGCACAAATTTCCTTCGCTCCCGCGGTTCTTTAATACAAGTGCGGTGAAAGTTATTTTAAGACTCTCAAAGATTTTGCTCTTAATATCATTTAAAGCAGTAAGCAGTTTGAGTATAAAGGCGAATGGTTTTATAACAAAATAAGACATGATAGATAGCGCAAGAAATGTATTTACAAAACGCATATTAGCTGTGAATATGGAATTCCTTGTACTTGTAGTTCTGAGATACGTGACATTAGATTTTTTGAGCCTATGATACTTCTAAGAATATCGCTCACTATAATGTAATTCATAACGCACCAGTAATTAGGAATGGATCCCATGTGTAGAGACATATTTCCAGGTTATAATTGTTGAGATCCTAATAATGAAGCCTGTATGTCTGAGCACTAAAAATTCAGGGAAATGATGTTGAGTCCGCCAAGCAAAGAACCTTGGTTGACTTTACTACCGGTTTCAAAATTTTTAAAATGAGAAAAATTTAATTTTCAGCAGTGAGACGTTCACTAACTATAGTTACTTTGTATAAAGATCAATGTGGATCAAATCACATGGCTTAACACCCTAACTCGTAACAATTATTTGTGTGTATGTAATGTAGGTGGTGGCATTAAAAAATTGCCACCCACTTTTGCCCATCGGTGTTACAAGAGTTGACTAATGGATCCTTATAGACCTTACGACATCCGACAAATGTCGGATAAACCACCTCTTAATACCTTCGAAAGCAAACCCATCACGTTCTTCTCGTAGCTCCCGGAGAGGTGAAATATTATACATAAGGATACTATACTAATAGGGCCCAACATAAATCTGGAATTCCTGCATTCCCCTTCGGGAAACAGACTTCGGGTGATAATTTTAAATATAAGCAAGTAACGTTCTTCGGATAATCTGTAAAATCTTAACTTTAACTATTTTTACTTAAATTATCGTAACAGCACCAGTAACGTTTTATAATAATTGATGAGCAAGGATCTTATCAATATCAGTTTTCAATTTCATTGCTTGATGCTTTGTGGTAGCTCTAAGTAGAACACAACAATGAAGCCGTACGCGAAGTTGACGGCAGACCTTGCTTAAATTAATTGTGAGTATTAATCTTCTTAACGCAACCACTAACATATTTAATTCTAATACTACCAATGATTTTTTTTTAATAAGTGAACGCTCTTTTTTTCAGGCTCAGGATCGAGCTTCGTGGCAATCTTTGGGGGAGGCCCATGTTCAGCAGTGGTACTGTGATAGGCTGAAATGATGATGATGAAACAGTCTTTTTTATATTGCAAAGATACACGATTTTATTATTAAATAGATTGACAAACGAGATAGCAGGCCACTTGGTAATCAGTGGGCACCTGCAAACAACTACAATCGAAGTAGGTTACAATTATTTTGTCACTTGTACTATGTACAATGTATGACCTTCAAATCGGAAAACAATAGCGATGTATGTGCCACCAATAGTTATAAGGGTGGTAACTATCCAGATGGGTACATGTAAATAGTATAAATAGATCTAAAGTAATAAGCTTTTGATCGAGCGAGTACTGTTATCGTAGCAATTGTCACACGCGTCTACTTTCTTTTTAAACATCACTCAACCGTATACCTCCCACTCATACCCACTAAGGTTGTCAAAGGTTGAACCTTTGACTCACTTGTCACGTTCGGTTTAACTTTGACATCTATTAGTACATACATTTTTGAACATGGTAGAGCCAAGCGGCGGCTTTGCTGCTGCTCGAACGTGCAGGCTCGACCGGATTGGTACCACGGCCTCGTAGAATAACGGCGTGAAGCAGATGTATCATGTGCTGCTGCGTTTCGTTCGGCGAGTGAGGTAACCGGAGGCCCACTTCCTCTTCCCATCCCCCTCCTCATCCTCCTGCAGCGCCTCTGGTGTTGGAGATATACGTGGGCGACGGTAATCAGTAATCAACAGGTGAATCGCTTGCACGTTTACCACCTTTCCCATAAAAAAAATACAGCATTTAAGTACTTAAGGAAAAATGCATGACGGCATTGTGACGGGTAGGTACATAAGTTATATTAGAAAATGTGAAAATGATTATTTAAAACTGACCACTATGTACTTTTAGAGATTAGATAGAAGGATAAGTACGCATTTGTACGATTTAAGAAAATATTGTTTAGCTCTCTCATAAGTTGGCGAAAGAAATTACTACAGCACTCGGAGCAGAAGTCAACAGCGATGCCTAACAAGTGACAAATTAATGTCTATCAAACTGTTAAAGAGGTGAAATTATAGACGACGGCATTTTATCGGAGCACTCAGCTTATAGACGTTAGAACCTATTTATTATAGACGCTTCCTAATTTAAATATAAAAGACTTTGTTCAATCAAAGCTTTTAGAAAGCTTTTAAAACATCAAAAAAATCTTCTATCAAATCCTAAAGTAAGTCTTCTGCAGAAATGAGTAGAAATAATCTGCGAAATAATTTACTATTACTTTTTTCGTCTTCATGAAGACTGTTAGTCATGTGATCATGCTGCTTTAATTTCATAGTACGCGAGAGATCTTAGTTCCACTGAAACACATCTCAGCGGTGAAGGAAAACATAACATAGGTTACATGCATGTCGGATAAACAATAAAAGAACAATATTTTCGATCTTGTATAGTCCGCCTACCTGTACTGGAGTGTAGCGGACCCTTCTCTGCTCCCAGCAGTGGACCTTTTAAAGGCACACACACATATTCTGCTATATAGAGATTTATTATTATTATTCTCCATTGTAGGATATTGATATAGACTTCTCGTATGGAGAAGATTTGCCACCACCATAGCCGCCACGCTTGGCAGACAGGTTACTGATAGCTGTATGTGATGTCTCGCGACCTAGACGCTACAGCCCGTCATTGCTCTGTCTAGGTTCGGTCTAATATATTTTTGAGACGGTTTATTTTTCGTCGATCAATATCTTTTCCTTAACCTTCGTCCTCCTCCTCCTCCTTAACGTCTTTTTAGTCTTACTACACTCGCACTGCCTACAGACTTTAGCATGATACACTTATGCAAAAGTGTTGCAGGTTATCAATTATTGTTGTTGTTGTTCAGTTACCATCAGGTGAGCCGCAGGCTCGTTTGCCCCCTTCTTCTATAAAAAAAAAGTCCACCTTTAATGAGATCAAAAATGGAAGTCAAAATCTTGATTTCTAATTTACAACTGTAGAGAATATATATAACAGGCATCGGGTATTCGTTTTAATTTACAATGTTAATTTAAGAAATGAAAATAGCGCAATAATACGTACGTTGCTAGCGACCCCCGAAGCTTGGGAGCAAATACAAAACACAACAAGCCTACAACCCAATTTAACATAATCGAAGCATTTGCATGCAAATTTCAAAAGCAGAAACAACAAACTGTATGCAATTATACGATGGTGAAATGTTGTTTAGACATGTTACACAAAATAAATCAGAATAATTTAAAGCTATCTTGTAATTTTCACTATAAAACAATTGTGTTTTGTTATTATTATGTAATAGAAAACAAGACCTTTACATTGTTGATACCGATTATAATAATACACAGAATTTATGATTCCTCGTATTTAAGCGAATATTTGAAAAACATAAAGATATTTTAGCATTTTAATGTTTGACTCAATTTGAATAAACTATTCCGAAGTTTTATTTTATCGCGTTTCATTATTACTTTATTGCACAGCTGATGTGGTAGTCCTTTGAAGCACCCGAAACGTATAATATAAGAATTAAACGCGATAAAAGCTATAAATTTGAAATACATAAAAGATCTTTGCTTACCAGTTGTTAGTAGTGTTTGATGAACATAGAAAAATAGTTCATAAAATAATTAGTTTATAGACCAAACTTGACCAGAACTTGAAAGTATTTAGCATTATTGAGACTCACATAGCCAGGCTAAATGCCAGGACATTTTCATCACTACTTCCACGGGAGCACGCCTTCAAGTATCTTAGTTGTTTAAATAATAATAGTTAATTAATTTTCAATAACCCTAGCATGCAAAGAAATATTGTTTTAAGAGAAAGTGAGAAAACAGTCAAGCGGCTCACCTGCTGGTAAATGATTACTGATGACCACGTACATCTGCCACACCAGAGATGCTGCAGAACTATGTTTGGGAAGGAGGAGGTGACTGTACGCACGGTACGAAATCACATAAGCACTAGGTACTTCTATTTCACGACGGTGTGATGCGAGGCCGTGGTTCTGCCCCCGGTAGAGCCGGCCCTTTCGAGCAGTAGCAAAAACCGCGACTTGGCTCTTCCAGTAATAGTCGTAGTACTACTATAGATTTGACTATGCAATTATGATGATTACTTCTATAGTCATCATCATAATTTCAGTCTGCCACAATTCTACTGTTGAACATAGGCCTTTTCCCAAGATTGCCATAGAGTACAGTCCTGAGTCACCTGCATGCTACACTGGGTTTTTCCGGTGTGAAGTTGGCAGTCGAGAACCTTTCCTCCCTTACAGTTAATAATTAGCAGTTAATTAATATTAATTTTAATTGATGGTATGGAGAACCTATCGCTCGTGATGGGGAGCAGCATCATCAGTTTGAGGGTACTAGCACTGCGCTCACCAACCCCCTTGCCCAGTGTGGTGGGTATGGACAAACCCTTCATTAAATGTGCCGACTTATGCAGGCTTCCTTGGACAGGCCTATCTTCAGCAGTGAATTAACAATTATGCGAAGGAGAAGAGTAGCTACCCGGCAGGTCGAGAGTTTGTGACCTGGGATGAATGTCTCCTCCTCCAGGGTGTAATGACGCGTAGGAACTTTCGTAGTGTGATGATAGATTGTATAAGCAGATAGATAGATAGATAGAATACGCTTTATTGCACACCAAAAAGAGGAAAATAATGTAATAGTACAAAAACGTAATTAGATAAGAGGTGGAACAATGGGCGGTCTTATCGCTAAAAGCGATCTCTTCCAGACAACCTTTGGATGGACAGGATTGATATAAATGAATTTGGAAGTTGAATAAAAGCAATTGATATACAAATAAAACAGTACATAAAAATAATATACACATATTATAGAAATACATACATGTTTTATAAATACCTATTATATATATATACATATACATAAATAGACTAAATCAATACAAATATAAAAGAACTGTACGCAGTATCGCCATCTTGAGAATTTGATTTTCCTGAATGTCTGCCATTCTTGAGCTTCTCACATGGTGCAGTAGATTTCGCCACAATGCAATATTTATTCTTAAGCATTGCTTTAACTACAGAGAATAGTTATTTGTGAAATGATGCATTTGGCTTAGATTTAGAACAAATCACAATGTCGCATTTTGAATTTTTGTAAATCATACCAGTGAATATATTTTTCGAAACAAAATTTAATAATATTTGTTATTGAAATTTTAATATTTACATATTTCCGAATAATTTAAAATGGCGACTATACTAAATAGAATGAAAATAAATGTCGGACTAGAAGGTATGTTTAAGTTACAATTCACACAAATTGCAGATGCTCTTCGGGAACACGAGTTTCCACTTGCGTTTCGGATACGTTACAGAAAGTATAAGCAAGATTTCACCGTTACCAGTAGATAAGAATAAAAAGAGGTTGTATAATGTACATCTTCAAATGCGCATTACTTTCAAGATGAGTCATCGAGTAGGTATTTAGGTAAGGTGTAATATATAGTTGTTTATAAGACAAGACAGCTTTTCTCGAAATTACAAAGGATGCTACGCTAAGTGATATTAGATAGGCCTTTGCATGTATTCTGGAAGAATCATCCTTTTTCGGTTCAAATTGTTTCTTTTTTGTATATTTATATAATAAAGAACCTTTCACGACCGTGTACTCAATGCAATGGTTAGAAGTCTAGACAATTTAGTTCTTTCCACACATTTTTCTCCAGAGCTTATTTGGTACATATAGAGAATTGTGTTAGACCCAAACGGCGGCTTTTGCTAGTGCTCAAATGAACAGGCTCGACATGAGTAGTACCTCTCGACCCCACACAATACCGGCTTGTAACCGGATGGTTGTGAGAAATGGGTAAAATCTATCCAGACTACCATCTAGTGAACACTCAGATGCCTATCGCCTACTAGGCGCGTATATATATATATAAATAACCACTCTTGCTCGTTACCCATTGGGGTAGGCAGAAATTATTTATTAAATTAAATTATTTTCATTTCGCACATCTAAGTTAAGCCAAACGAACTTTCGAAAGATCGACAGTGATGAGTAGTGGTCTTCGTTAACGTGTTTCCGCCCTATTTTAAAGCTTTTTCCTTAAGCGCCCCCAAAACAGCCACATAATGAAAAGGGATCGCAGATTCTTGCGCCGATATCACAGGGCATATTTAACGAATTATATTAGCATGTACGTCTTTAAGTATATTATAATATAACTTATAATCAATATCATATAATGCATATTATAAAAAACAAGAAAGAAACATAGACCATAAACATCTAACTAAGATTTTTGTGCACAAAGGAAATATACTCGCATCTTCCACCTAATTGCACCAGGTTCCGCGTCTATTCTCCAGTTACGGGGAAGAATATTTCATAATTTCCTTTGTTCTCTGAATATTCATAATTTAATATTAATTTATTACGCTCATACATTATTAAACAGCGGCACATTAAAGTTAGCGCTGCGTTGCTCGCACCAATTGTATTTCATAATTAATCGCAGCGGTCGATTCACCATTTGTGATCGGATCTGTACGTTTGTAATTCTACGGTAATGGTGTTTTCCACTTTCATCTGTTTTGTCTTTTCTGTAATTTTCAAAAATATCTCAGGTTAATGTTCCTTTTACCTTAATGTCGTATTGTTGAATGATAAGTTCATTATTTTTCTCGAGTCACAATAAGTTTAGTGCTTTCATTGGAAAGCTTATCTACAGCGAGCAAGCTTATGTAAACTTGTCCCTTCCTTCCCTTCTTGAAGCAGCCAATGAAACCGACACGCAGAGTATGCAAGATATGCCCATACGGAGGATGAGGAAGGGGGATGGGGAGGGAGAGTGGGCATCCGGTTACCTTACTCACCGTACGAAAAAGAAGCTTGGCTCTACCACGTAGGAAAGTACTCGCATAAGGAGGATTCACGATCGCAGGACCAAACACCTGGCACCTTAGAAGCTGCTGCCCGTCATCGGTTTACCTAATTTTGATCTGCTAATTTTTGGTATTGGTTATCCCGCCGTCTGTGGGTAGCAATTGCGATTTTCAATGATTTCACCCCTATGGGGCGACGACTATTCGTCTCCTACATCACCCACGGGAAGAAAGAGGGTGGCGGAAATATTTACGCCGATTTCACACGTCTTTTTAACTGCAAAAATTATTTACAGATTTATGTTTTTTACGTTCTCATTTTAGAAGCACAATCAATTACAGAAAACTTACACAAAATGGACAATTTTATAAGTAGCTGTAAAATTTTTTAAGCGTTCAGTATTACTTACTTCTCCCTATCGTGTAGATAAAGCCTCGTGAAGTGTTAATGCGATCGAAGTTACAGCGACTCAGAAATACACTACGTCGATCACGGACTTTCGTGCGCCAGAGACTTTTCTGGCAGCGCTGTGGCGCCTGTTAAAATTGTATGACTGTTATAAAAAGACAATGATAATTTAGTTTACTTTAAATTTAATTGAGGCAGTAGTGATGAGTGATTAAAATAATGTTTCGATAAGGATGATGACCCATTGCAGGCCGTATGAGGAAGCTCAAAGTTGCTCAGCGCGCTATGGAAAGGGCTATGCTCGGTGTTTCTCTGCGTGATAGAGTCTGCCAACGATGATATCCGCAGCGGAACTAAGGTAACCGACATAGCCGTAAAGATCAGCAAGCTGAAGTGGCAATGGGCCGGCCACATAGCTCGCAGAACTGACAACCATTGGGGAAAAAAGGTTCTCGAGTGGCAGCCACGTACAGGCAAATGCAGTGTAGGACGACCCCCCATAAGATGGAGTGACGACCTGCGCAGTGTTGCGGGAAGTCGATGGATTCAGGTGGCTCAGGACCGAGCTTCGTGGCAATCTTTGGGGGAGGCCTATGTTCAACAGTGGACTTCTGATAGGCTGAAATGATGATGATGATGATGATGATGACCCATTAATGGCAAGCATCAAATAGATCCGAACATGTCTATCCTTAATCGCACACTATTGACATCACAGCATCTCTAGCGCCAATCGTGCCGGCACTGCGCTTACCAATCCGTCAATTCCGCATAGTTTAAAGATGGTCACTTCTCCATTGCGGGTTGACGGACTTCACAGGTCCTCCAAAGAATATTTTTAATTATCTCTCTCAGACAAGGTTCGTCGCGATATTTCTCATCAACGAGCACGTGGTAACTTCAGCACGATCAGAGTCACTTGCTCTAAATCACAGCGTGCTATGAAATTGAAGCGAGGTGAGTGTAAGCAAATCTTCGCATCAAAGGTGCATTTATATAGACTGGTGATGAAGAAGATGTACGTCATTATTGATTATATTTATTTCGAAAGACGTAATGCTCTTGACGCCGCTCGAATGTGCCAAGTGGAACACGACAACGCAACGCCGCCTGGAAGCGACCACAAGCCAAGCTAAAATTGATTGTTAACCACAATAGCTTTAAACACTCGTGTTAAGTTATTGCTGGAATGGCCCTTAACAATCTGTCTATTGGATAAATACATGTCCCTGTGCTTTACGTTTACGGGCGTTTACAAAATTATTGATTTAACGCCTAATTCACCACGTTTAATATTAAACACGAAAACTCGAAATACACAGAAAAATCAAATTTCAAATGAAATACATAACCATTGCACCATCGAGTTCCCGCCAAAAGTCACGTTTTTAATTTTATTTTTTAAATATAAATTTCTTTTACTAAAAACACAAGCATATTGTGAATAACATAAAGACTACATAAGACAAGGCGTCAACGTTCACAGCTGCCAAAAATGAGGGTAATGCAATATGAAACGGGCCGTTTATTTTATTTTTATTGCTTCAAATCTTTGAAATCCCCTGCTCATATCGCTACACGGCTTGTTCACTACCATGATAGCGTATTTGCTTCGCGTTTCAGTTATTCGTACGTTGCAATATTAAAATTAGTTTTCGTGTTTACCTTTTAGCCATTTGGATTTTTTTTTTTAATATTTTCAGTTGTAGTGACGTCGGTTCGATTATCAATGCCTGACTTATTATCATTCTTGTTAATAGTAATTTTAATAGCTACCATCGGCGGTAATGGAAATTTTGTTCACTAAACCATTTCTTTAAATATAGGTGCATTTGTATGTCTTGACCCATAATATTTCGAGTCGGGTAGTCTAGACCCACAGTTTAGGTAACTGGACAGTGATATTTTGACTATATATACGCTTACATACATATATAGATTTAATATATTAAAAAAAACATGCAGTCTCAGATACAAATATTTTCCATTAGCTGGATTATAACACACCGCCCTCAGTTTCGAATGTAGAGTCACTACCAACTATACAATCAGGTCGTCTAATGATGGATCAGCTATTATATACAGTACTTGCTATATTTTATAAGAGCGAGGAACATCGCTGAACTGACTCATATGCATATAACAGAGACGATTTTTCACTGTATATAAAATCAAAACAAAAACAACGTATAAAACCCTTTTACTTATCGCCATCTGTCCATCGCCATAGAAAGGTCGTTGTAAAGAGGTCATAATTTATGTACTCACAAGTAAATTGAAACTAAAATAAATATGATTTTTTTATATTAGTTAGATAAGTTCATCTAATGGTAAGTGATTACCGTCGCCCACATACATCTGCAACACCAGAGGAGCTACAGGTGCGTTGCCGGGCTTTAAGGGTATTTGGGAGATGGGAGGAAGGATAAGGAGTAAATGGGGAGGGGGGTGGGCCTCCAGTTACCTCACTCACCAAACTAAACGCAGGAGCACAAGATGCCTCTACTTCACGCCGGTATTCTGCGAGCTCGTGGTTAATACCACGGAATGGGCAATGAGCCGGCCCATTCGAGCAGAAGCTAAAGCAGCCGCTTGGCTCTACCACGTTGACATGATAGGAGGAAATGGTCTGTACTAAGGTACTGAGCATTTCTTAAGAAATTTCTTCCAGCAGACCTGCGTCTGGAGAATAGTTTGTTAATATTTAAATTTACATACCGGTCAAAAGTAAAAAATTAATAAATCGTTAGATTTTAATAAATTTTTGAAAAGACATTAGTATAAATCGTTAAAAGTGAAATTAGGCCAAAGGTCTGCTTCTCAAATATCTGAGAGGGTTTTTGGACCCGGGAAGGCCCTGCCACACTTCTCCAGCGCAGGTTGGCGGGCTGCCCATGTTCGCGAAATATATTTATAAATAATTACAATCTGTAGAAATACTAAAAGTTTTGTGTACACATTTATTCACGATGATGTAAGGTAGGGTTGAAGTCCAAAATTTGACTATGGGATACCATACAACAGCAATGTCTAATATCCTCGTTATACTGTTCAAGCTATTATATATACAAGAATCACACATCAATAATATTTCCCTGTCTCGGCAGATTTGTCAAAAAGCCATGATAAATAATAAACAGTAATATGTATAGCAACCAATGTTAGTTGATCATAGAAGGAGAGAGAAAAAGTGGTGAGATGCATTAACGATTTCACCGGTCCTATACTGGGACCTGAATAATTTAAAGCTCACTAAATAGAGGGTCATGGGATTAATATTGCGAAGGCAACAGTACAATATTTTGCCACTCGAAGGGTTAGGGACAAAAGGAATTTGTGATTTTGTTGGTAGGGCCAACATTTAAATATTAATCCATAAATAATGCTGTAAAAGGATTTCTCATTATATATGCAGTAGTAGCAAAAAAGCATCGTATAATTTATCAATAGCCATCCTAATAATTCATAAGTGAGGAGGGGGTAATCACCATTTTACGTCATGTTATGTCATGGTTAGGGCAGGGCGATCTAGAATATGTTCATAACCTGCAGAATTGCTAGAGCGTATTTATTGACTTTTTAGTTTGCCCTATGTAAGACAGACCACATTATAAATGGAAGAGTCAAGCGGCAGCTTTTGCTGCTGCTCGAGTGAGCCAGCTCGACCGGGGGCATCTTGTGCATCTGCGTTTCGTTCTGCGAGTAAAGTAACCGGAGGCCCATTCCCCCCTTCTCCTTCCTCCGCCCAAATATACTCGAAGGCCGGCAACACTGCTGGAGCTCCTCTGGTATTGCAGGTGTGTATTAGGCGTACGTGAGCACGATAATTACTTTCCATCAGGTAAGCATCTTTCCAATAAAAAAAAGTTTCGAATAAGTCATTAGTACGAACACTCTTCGACACACGGGATCCAACTCTAGTCTCCTGATTTCGAGGCAGATTCCGTAACCATGCGACTGTCGTGGCTTTAAAATTAACAACCGTATGTGTCAATAAGCTGAAGTGGTAATGGGCCGGCTACATGGCTCACAGAATTGACAAAGCTACTTTTCTCCTACTAAGGAGATAGTACGTGACGGGTGGTGAGCCCTGTTGCTGAGTGTTCTAGAATATTACATTATAATGGACTTGTGTTGCTAACGACATACAATTATATAATACTTTAAAATTCATTAAAATTTATGTACATATATTCTCGCCTTGTTCCCAACGGGGAAGGCAGAGACAATCTTCTTGCACTTGCTATAAATCTTCGCATGCATGCTCGTTGGTTTAGAGTACTCTTGACCTGGCATTTTTTCAGAACGTCTCCGATTTGATCGTGAAATGTTCGCCTAGGTCTTCCTCTCCCGATTCTACCATTAAAATTATTAATAATATATACTACCCTGAAATAATACCCTGAAAATGCCGTAAGGTAAAACTGTCTGTCTGGTACTAAATATTGTGAAACTAATACTAGAATTTATAATAATTGCCAATTCGTAGGTAGTTTTATTTATAAACCTACGAAGTTTGGTTCACATAAATCTTTCCCGACAGAGGAATCTTTTTAAGAAAAGCTAGACAATTATTAAAAAAATTGGTTAAGTGGTAAATTACTTAAGTAGCAGAATAAAAAAAAAACATAAGTTTTTTCCCTTTACAACAGTCGGTATGGAATGTTCAGTTACCTATTCAATATGAGTCATATTTCAAAGGGTTACATCCCTACATACGCACTTAACTAAGTTAAGGGTTCCCTCATCAAGGCTAATGAAAACATTACATGTTTCGAATACGATATGTAGGGTTTCCAATATAGACAGACAGTAGGTACTTCTAACGAACCTACGACTTTGTACGTTAATATAATAAGATAGTGAATTAGAATCATCTCATCCAAATATATCGCCATTATCAACTTCATAGTCTGAGGAATAATTGGTCCAAATCTGTTTAGAATCTCACGAAGTATTATATTTGCTGAATAGTTACTTAATGTATATAACAATGATAATGAAGACATTACATGACCATATTGTAAATGGTGTCTACAAAACCTGCTCTGCCTAGGAGACGTCTCTCATACACAGTACAGCTAAATAGAAGTACAACTACTGTAGTATTCCGTTTTGAAAGGTAGAGCAGAATAATCGCGGTCTGTGAAGCATTCCCATCTTAGTCCTCAGGGATGAAAACGTTTCTGCGACCTCCTGTCCATGATCCACTAACAGTGTAACAAGGTAACCACTTATCTTGTTACACTGTTAGCTCATCTTTGCCCAATTCCCAATAGGAAAAAAAGGCTAGCGACAGCTGTCGTACATTAGTTGGAGAGCTTGCATGCTAATTTCTATGGTCAGATAGGTTGGTGAGCGCAATACCAAGCGTGACATTAGTGACTCTCCTCCCCATAGTTTGTCTGTGTTGTCATTTGGTCGTAGCAGGTAGAGCCAGTACGACGAAGGCGCTCCGAGCGGGCTTGCCAAGTCCCAAGGATTCGAGTTGGTGGCCTGTCATTGGTATCGTTGTTTTGCACCACTACACCTGTCCACCTGGCAAGGTGGAGTCGAGGCCGAAGAGGAGTTTTGGTTTTGCGATAAGCAGATAATATTCCCCTTATTCTCATTGTTGAGCTGTGACAGGTGGGGGGTCAGGGCGCTCGTTTAAATATCGTACGCTAATGACCTGGGTTCCAATTCCGGTACAGGCACACAGAAAAACATGGTGAGAAAAAATACATGTCTGATAAATTATGAAAAATGTATTTCGTTCATATGCAAAATCCACCAACCCGCACTAGAGCTGCGTAGCGGAGGGTTCCCAGGACCAAATACCCCTCCCAAATATAAGCATTATTACTCGATAGATGAAATAGAACCCCCGCGTTAAAGTAATTCGATGTCATGAAGGGTGCAAATTTAAAGAATTTCCCTCTCATATTAGATGGTTTTGATTCAATAGGACCGTGAATCGTTTATACAGGTAAGAGATTTTAAAAAATAACAGGTAGTGTAGTTTTATGGTTTAATTTGTTTCAACCGTGTATTTTACTACGTCAAAAGTTTAGGTGCCAACGGGCTAATAGATTACGGTGCGGACTGCGTAACATGATATCGTATGTTCGAGTCCGCCTTTCGACCATTATTGTGAACCACTCCAGATGCAAGCTGTAATGCTTAGTTGGAGGGTAAACAGGAATATTAGTAATTGCTTAAATAGCTTTGCTAGTATTTCTTCAAAAAAAAAACAATGATAATTTCGATTACAATTGTTTTTTCTATTATTATTTGCCTTACTGTAGGTAAGAGCCGTGGTAGCCTAGGTGCCGGCACCACTAAATTTGTTAACAACAATTTTAAGTGCTGTATTTCCCACATGCTTATTGGTGAAGGGAAACTTCGTGAGGAAAGCTGCATGTTTGAGAAATTATAAAAAAAAATTATGTTATTTCGAGCACTGGAGCAGTGTGGCGGGTCCTTCCCGGCTCCTAAACCCTCCTGACTAGTATTTGAGTAGGAGGCCTTTGCCCAGCAGTGGGCACTTACAGGCTGTTACTTTATTTTTTACATTACGTACAGTAATTAACGATAAAAAGTTTGTAAGTTTCAAGCCAGTAAAAGTTGTGGAAAACCATTTTTAACATAGCTTAAGCTTAACAGTTTATATATAGTCCACTGCAGAAAGCGAATTGAAGATCGCACATTAGACGCTGCTGCCCGTCAGCGGTCTACTTAATTTTGGTCTGGTATTTTTCGAGATGAATATCCCGCCATCTGTCGGTAGCCATTGCGAAGAAAGGGGGTGACAGATACTTACTTCGATACCATACACATTTTCGACATACCAAGCCGATGCCTTGACTGGTGACGAACATCACCTTTCAGACTCATTCAGCCAAGCGAGGCGATGGCAATAATTCCACATTATCAATGACTGTAAATGTTCTCTGGCAAGTGTTGACAGAGCTGTAGATTGCGCTCTGTATCTAATCATTTTATGTGTTAAAAACATGATTCGAACAACAACAACAACAACACGAAGTACACTTTTGACTAACGAACATCCATGTGAAAAATTACAGACGCAGATCCCTTCACAGCGGGACTTTACACTTAATAATACTGGAGAGCTAAACTGATTTATTATCGTCAAAACGGATAACATTCGCACCTCCGCGAAAAGATGCAGTCTGCTTTTCTACAATGATAAGCTTTATAAATTAAGGAAAAGCTTTAAGGAAAATCTGGTTACTCTTAGATTATTAATACAATATTGGATTATTTTTTTATGGTATAGGCGGCAAAAGAGCAAGCGGCTCGTACGTCTGCAACACCAGAGGTGCGTAGCCAGGTTTTGAGTTTGGGTTTGAGTTGGGAGGGAGAATGTAGATGGGGGATGGGTGCCGGCATCACTAAAATTGTCAATAGTATTTTAAAAATGCTGAATTTACCAAGTGCTCTACGGAGAAGGAAAACTTACGCGAGTGAGAAATAACAACAAAAATTAAATTCCGCCTACCGGCACTCAAGCAGCGCGGCAGAACCTTCCCGTCTCCAATTTCTCTCAAAGAATGTTCGAGATCACGCCGTAACCCAGGAGTTGATTGTGGCAGCTTCTGTAACTACACTCCAATATATTTGAGAAATTTTATTAGTTTCGATAAAATAAGATCATTGACTTAGCAACAAATACAATCCACCATTATGATATCTGTATTATTTATTGAATACAAATTCACACAGCAGTTAGAGAAAAAGATATATATTAAGTAAAATACATCTTAATGCCCATAATTGACTTTATCATTTACAAGGACCACCGCAAGATGGATTGACGACCTGCACAGTGTTGCGGGAAGTCGATGGATGCATGTGACTCTGTCCCGAGCTTTGTGGAAATCTTTGGAGGAGGCCTATGTTAAAAAAAAAAAAAAAAAAAAAAAAAAAAAAAAAAAAAAAAAAAAAAAAAAAAAAAAAAAAAAAAAAAAAAAAAAAAAAAAAAAAAAAAAAAAAAAAAAAAAAAAAAAAAAAAAAAAAAAAAAAAAAAAAAAAAAAAAAAAAAAAAAAAAAAAAAAAAAAAAAAAAAAAAAAAAAAAAAAAAAAAAAAAAAAAAAAAAAAAAAAAAAAAAAAAAAAAAAAAAAAAAAAAAAAAAAAAAAAAAAAAAAAAAAAAAAAAAAAAAAAAAAAAAAAAAAAAAAAAAAAAAAAAAAAAAAAAAAAAAAAAAAAAAAAAAAAAAAAAAAAAAAAAAAAAAAAAAAAAAAAAAAAAAAAAAAAAAAAAAAAAAAAAAAAAAAAAAAAAAAAAAAAAAAAAAAAAAAAAAAAAAAAAAAAAAAAAAAAAAAAAAAAAAAAAAAAAAAAAAAAAAAAAAAAAAAAAAAAAAAAAAAAAAAAAAAAAAAAAAAAAAAAAAAAAAAAAAAAAAAAAAAAAAAAAAAAAAAAAAAAAAAAAAAAAAAAAAAAAAAAAAAAAAAAAAAAAAAAAAAAAAAAAAAAAAAAAAAAAAAAAAAAAAAAAAAAAAAAAAAAAAAAAAAAAAAAAAAAAAAAAAAAAAAAAAAAAAAAAAAAAAAAAAAAAAAAAAAAAAAAAAAAAAAAAAAAAAAAAAAAAAAAAAAAAAAAAAAAAAAAAAAAAAAAAAAAAAAAAAAAAAAAAAAAAAAAAAAAAAAAAAAAAAAAAAAAAAAAAAAAAAAAAAAAAAAAAAAAAAAAAAAAAAAAAAAAAAAAAAAAAAAAAAAAAAAAAAAAAAAAAAAAAAAAAAAAAAAAAAAAAAAAAAAAAAAAAAAAAAAAAAAAAAAAAAAAAAAAAAAAAAAAAAAAAAAAAAAAAAAAAAAAAAAAAAAAAAAAAAAAAAAAAAAAAAAAAAAAAAAAAAAAAAAAAAAAAAAAAAAAAAAAAAAAAAAAAAAAAAAAAAAAAAAAAAAAAAAAAAAAAAAAAAAAAAAAAAAAAAAAAAAAAAAAAAAAAAAAAAAAAAAAAAAAAAAAAAAAAAAAAAAAAAAAAAAAAAAAAAAAAAAAAAAAAAAAAAAAAAAAAAAAAAAAAAAAAAAAAAAAAAAAAAAAAAAAAAAAAAAAAAAAAAAAAAAAAAAAAAAAAAAAAAAAAAAAAAAAAAAAAAAAAAAAAAAAAAAAAAAAAAAAAAAAAAAAAAAAAAAAAAAAAAAAAAAAAAAAAAAAAAAAAAAAAAAAAAAAAAAAAAAAAAAAAAAAAAAAAAAAAAAAAAAAAAAAAAAAAAAAAAAAAAAAAAAAAAAAAAAAAAAAAAAAAAAAAAAAAAAAAAAAAAAAAAAAAAAAAAAAAAAAAAAAAAAAAAAAAAAAAAAAAAAAAAAAAAAAAAAAAAAAAAAAAAAAAAAAAAAAAAAAAAAAAAAAAAAAAAAAAAAAAAAAAAAAAAAAAAAAAAAAAAAAAAAAAAAAAAAAAAAAAAAAAAAAAAAAAAAAAAAAAAAAAAAAAAAAAAAAAAAAAAAAAAAAAAAAAAAAAAAAAAAAAAAAAAAAAAAAAAAAAAAAAAAAAAAAAAAAAAAAAAAAAAAAAAAAAAAAAAAAAAAAAAAAAAAAAAAAAAAAAAAACAAATGAGATTTCTGTACAAAGTAGCAGCCTGTAAGTTCCCACAGCTGGGAAAATGCCTCAAAATATCTAAGATAGTTTCTGAGCCAGCATGAACCCACCACACTGCACGTTGGTTGCGGGTTGTCCGATCCCCGGTGCCGGCACCACTGAGGCCTTCGCTCAGCAGTGGGCAATGACTGGCTGCTGGTTTACTACTGACGAATTTAAATTAAAATAGAATAGCCTACTCAACGTTTATATGTCGTTGCTATACCTCAATTGCACCGATGATTGTGACTTTAGTATTCTTCATCATCGTCAGACTGGATATGGCCACTGCTGGATTCTATCTTACCATGAAAGTGACAACAAAAAATGGCAATTTTAGTATCACTGGGTATCTAACCCAGGTGACTTCCGCTCTATGAATTTAAAGAGAGCGCCCTGTCCATTAGTCTACTCGCTATCCAAAAATTCCACAAACAACATCCTAGTCAAAGGTCAGCAGCACATGTCGCCTCGGTACCGCGGTCACCAACTAGTCTGCCCAGCGGCTCACCTGATGGTAAGTGATCACCGACGCCCACGAATATCCAGAACCCCGAGAGCTTTCAGCTCGAATTGCATAATCGCTTTCAGTGCCTAGACGATTGCGTTACAGTGACGATACGAATAGCAGGCTAGTGGAAACTGTCCATGCGGTAGGAGCTAAGTTTTGCAGGACCCGCTGCACAAACAAGCCCCAAAAGCCTGATCACACTCTTAAACTCATGAAAGCCAGGCGTGAGATAAAGCTGCAGTCTACAACGGATGCGTCAGCGTATCGGCTACTGAATAGACAGATCTCCAAATGTATGAGGCAAGACTTACGCAAATTCAATACAGCCTGTATTGAAAAAGCAATAGAGCGGAACCAAGGCTCCAAAGTCTTCGCCAGAGATCTGTCTATCGGAAAGAGCCAACTGACCAAGCTGAAGACCGAAAGCGGCGCAGTCATTTCCGCTGGAGCCGAGATTTTGAGTGAGATCGAGATTTTACGGACAGCTGTACACAACGTCGTTGAAACCACACACTGATGTGAGTAACGACCCAAGAGCCAAGCTTATCCGACATTACCCGATAACATCCCGGACGTCAGTCTGAGCGAGATTAGGATGGCTCTCAAACAGCTTAAAAACGGCAAGGCGCCGGGTGAGGACGAAATTACAGCTGAGCTTCTGAAAGCGGGTGGAAAACCGATACTTGTTGTCCTTCAGAAGCTGTTTAATTCCGTCATTCATGGCGGTGTTACGCCGAAAGCGTGGAGTAGAAGCGTGGTTGTCCTATTCTTCAAGAAAGGGATAACTGCCTTTGAAGAATTATAGACCGATATCGCTTCTAAGCCGCGTCTACGTGCTGTTTTCGAGAGTCATCTCAAATCGTCTAGTGAACAGACTTGACGACTTCCAGCCTCCCGAACAAGCCGGATTCCGAAAGGAAAGCTATAGTACCATAGACCACATACATACTCTTCGCCAGATTGTACAGAAGGCCGAGGAGTACAACTTGCCATTATGTCTGGCGTATGTGGACTATGAGAAAGCCTTCGATTCAGTCGAAATTTGGCGGTGCTACAGTCTCCAGCGGTGCCAGATAGACTCTCGGTATATCGAAGTGCTGAGGTGTTTGTACAATGAGGCTACGATGTCTATCCGAGTACAGAATCAGAGTACGAAACCAATCCAACTGCAGAAAGGTGTAAGACAGGGTGATGTCATATCACCGCTGCATTGGAAGATGTTTTCAAGCAGCTGAACTGGAAAGGATACGGTATCAACATCAATGGCGAATACATCACTCACCTTCGATTTGCCGACGACATAGTTCTTATGGCAGGATCGCTGGAGGAGCTTAGTACAATGCTCAATGACCTCAATAACGTCTCCCAACAGGTTGGTCTTAAGATGAACATGGACAAGACGAAGTTCATGTCAAACGTCCATGTCACACCAATACTGGTTGTTGTTGGGAACAATAGGCTCGAAGTTGTAGACGAGTACGTATACCTGGGACAAATTGTCCGATTAGGTAAGTCCAACTTCGACTCAGAGGTCAATCGACGAATCCAACTCGGCTGGGCTGCGTTCGGGAAACTACGTCATATCTTCTCGTCGAGTATACCGCAAAGCCTCAAGACGAAAGTATACAATCAGTGCGTGTTGCCAGTGATGACATACGGATCCGAGACTTGGTCCTTCACTGCAGCCCGTATGAGGAAGCTCAAAGTTGCTCAGCGCGCTATGGAAAGGCCTATGTTCAGCAGTGGACTCCTAATAGGCTGAAATGATGATGAATGATGAGGCGGCAAAAGAGCAAGCGGCTCGTACGTCTGCAACACCAGAGGTGCGTAGCCAGGTTTTGAGTTTGGGTTTGAGTTGGGAGGAGAATGTGGATGGGGATGGGTGCCGGCATCACTAAAATTGTCAATAATATTTTTAAAAGTGCTGAATTTACCAAGTGCTATACGGAGAAGGAAAACTTACGCGAGTGAGAAATAACAACAAAAATTAAATTCCGCCTACCGGCAGTCAAGCAGCGCGGCAGAACCTTCCCGTCTCCAATTTCTCTCAAAGAATGTTCGAGATCACGCCGTAACCCAGGAGTTGATTGTGGCAGCTTCTGTAACTACACTCCAATATATTTGAGAAATTTTATTAGTTTCGATAAAATAAGATCATTGACTTAGCAACAAATACAATCCACCATTATGATATCTGTATTATTTATTGAATACAAATTCACACAGCAGTTAGAGAAAAGATATATATTAAGTAAAATACATCTTAATGCCCATAATTGACTTTATTACACAGTGTTGCGGGAAGTCGATGGATGCATGTGACTCTGTCCCGAGCTTTGTCATCTTTGGAGGAGGCCTATGTTCAGCAGTGGACTCCTAATAGGCTGAAATGATGATGAATGATGAGGCGGCAAAAGAGCAAGCGGCTCGTACGTCTGCAACACCAGAGGTGCGTAGCCAGGTTTTGAGTTTGGGTTTGAGTTGGGAGGAGAATGTGGATGGGGATGGGTGCCGGCATCACTAAAATTGTCAATAATATTTTTAAAAGTGCTGAATTTACCAAGTGCTATACGGAGAAGGAAAACTTACGCGAGTGAGAAATAACAACAAAATTAAATTCCGCCTACCGGCAGTCAAGCAGCGCGGCAGAACCTTCCTGTCTCCAATTTCTCTCAAAGAATGTTCGAGATCACGCCGTAACCCAGGAGTTGATTGTGGCAGCTTCTGTAACTACACTCCAATATATTTGAGAAATTTTATTAGTTTCGATAAAATAAGATCATTGACTTAGCAACAAATACAATCCACCATTATGATATCTGTATTATTTATTGAATACAAATTCACACAGCAGTTAGAGAAAAGATATATATTAAGTAAAATACATCTTAATGCCCATAATTGACTTTATTACACAGTGTTGCGGGAAGTCGATGGATGCATGTGACTCTGTCCCGAGCTTTGTCATCTTTGGAGGAGGCCTATGTTCAGCAGTGGACTCCTAATAGGCTGAAATGATGATGAATGATGAGGCGGCAAAAGAGCAAGCGGCTCGTACGTCTGCAACACCAGAGGTGCGTAGCCAGGTTTTGAGTTTGGGTTTGAGTTGGGAGGGAGAATGTGGATGGGGGATGGGTGCCGGCATCACTAAAATTGTCAATAATATTTTAAAAGTGCTGAATTTACCAAGTGCTATACGGAGAAGGAAAACTTACGCGAGTGAGAAATAACAACAAAAATTAAATTCCGCCTACCGGCAGTCAAGCAGCGCGGCAGAACCTTCCCGTCTCCAATTTCTCTCAAAGAATGTTCGAGATCACGCCGTAACCCAGGAGTTGATTGTGGCAGCTTCTGTAACTACACTCCGATATATTTGAGAAATTTTATTAGTTTCGATAAAATAAGATCATTGACTTAGCAACAAATACAATCCACCATTATGATATCTGTATTATTTATTGAATACAAATTCACACAGCAGTTAGAGAAAAAGATATATATTAAGTAAAATACATCTTAATGCCCATAATTGACTTTATTACACAGTGTTGCGGGAAGTCGATGGATGCATGTGACTCTGTCCCGAGCTTTGTCATCTTTGGAGGAGGCCTATGTTCAGCGGTGGACTTGTGTTAGGCCGAAATGATAAATGATGATTATTTTTCAAAGTGTAACGTGATGACGTTACAGTTATAGGTGATTACTACCCGTGTAAGAAATGAAAAGAGCAGTATTATGCAATAGAGAAGTAAATATACCAATATTATGCAATAGAGAAAATCTTTTTCATATCTTAAATAGTTAAATGGATACAGACGACTTTTAAAATCACATTTTATGTACTAAGCTTTAAGGAAACTACGCTGGAATCTCTTGAGATTATTAAATATTTTAAAAACCTTAATTTCGCAACCCCTACAAAATTGCAGGACACAGACTAAAATGTCTTGTGTAAGAACCGCGTTCTTTTTACAAAATGAAAGTAGGCGTTAGGGACTCATTCCAGACTGTGTCAAATAAGTATTACTTAACATCAGCCACTGGAGCGAGAATTGAATGTAACTATGAACGTGCACATAATATGAAGTGGATATTAAGAAACCACATTTTTATGTAACGTATACTGTCGTGGTAAAAAATCTTTAATATTCGGAATTTTATTTTATGATGGTAAAAAAGTATTTTCGGATTCAGAATTATTCTGTAGTTTTGTTTTATATTTGAACAAAAAAAAAAACAAATGAGATTTCTGTACAAAGTAGCAGCCTGTAAGTTCCCACAGCTGGGAAAATGCCTCAAAATATCTAAGATAGTTTCTGAGCCAGCATGAACCCACCACACTGCAGGTTGGTTGCGGGTTGTCCGATCCTCGGTGCCGGCACCACTGAGGCCTTCGCTCAGCAGTGGGCAATGACTGGCTGCTGGTTTACTACTGACGAATTAAAATTAAAATAGAATAGCCTACTCAACGTTTATATGTCGTTGCTATGCCTCAATTGCACTGATGATTGTGACTTTAGTATTCTTCATCATCGTCAGACTGGATATGGCCACTGCTGGATTCTATCTTACCATGAAAGTGACAACAAAAAATGGCAATTTTAGTATCACTGGGTATCTAACCCAGGTGACTTCCGCTCTATGAATTTAAAGAGAGCGCCCTGTCCATTAGTCTACTCGCTATCCAAAAATTCCACAAACAACATCCTAGTCAAAGGTCAGCAGCACATGTCGCCTCGGTACCGCGGTCACCAACTAGTCTGCCCAGCGGCTCACCTGATGGTAAGTGATCACCGACGCCCACGAACATCCACAACACCAGAGGAGCTACAGATGCGCTGCCGGCCTTTAAAACGCGTTCTAAATCAAAATTTAAATCTTGATTGAAATCTGTGTAGCATCGATTTCTCGGAGAGGTCTTAATACACAATTACAGTGAACTTAAATGGGCCAAAGAAGTGAAAACCAAATAGAATTGTTGTTGTTGAAGTTGTTGATATCTCTTAATAATAATTAAGCGATATCAACAACTCAAGACGCGTAAGTTGACAAAGTATGTAATATCATTTCGAAAATTATTTTGTGCAAAATTAAATTATTATGGTAATACTGGGAACATTGCCATAATGATGGTATAATTATAATACTCATATAATTACTAAATTAAGTTATTATAAACATAATTAATATAACGACTATTCATATTATTCATTTGAATCTTAAAAAACTCCAAAATCATATAAAATTCCGGTCTTGTTCAAAAGAAATGTTCAGTAAATTCGGGCGACAAAAACAACTCCTGATTAAATAACCCGTGTAAATTGCACATTCAGAGGGCTTACGAAGTGGATCCTGGGGAACGCGGCACTTTGCATGATGTATCAAACAACCCTTAGTGGTTTGAGACTAGATTTAACGAGAGTAAAAAATTTCCTTAATTTTTCTTTATGTAATTTAAACAATTCAAGTGTAAAAAGTAGAATAAAATTTTCAGATTTAATTACAATAAGAGCTTTTCCTGTACATGTCCTATTCAAATATATAAAAGTGCCTTTAGAAATACTAAACAAACGAACAACAAGAGCATAGAAAATTTAAATAAAAATGACAATTGTTAAACGAAATCTGAATTTCTTACGTCAAATATTTTCATTTCATAAGAAAATCTGCTCTCTCCTTTCATCCAAAAAAACGAGGTCTTCGACAATTAGCGGTCTATCTCATGAAATCAAAAGTAAATTATTCATACCAGTAACGAGCTACAGCATCTAAGGTGCGAAGACGCTTGCTGCGATCGGAAATCTAGATGGAAGCAGATGCAAAGCGTGGCGATTAGGGAAAACCATCTAGGGAGGCTTATGTTCAGCAGTGGTTAAGAGATAACCCATCCTTGCTGACACTAGAAATTTTTTGTAAAAAAAAAAACTACATGTGATAGCAATTAGGTGTGTACTAGGTGATTAAGGTAAAACCCTTAAATGTGTAATGGATATTCCGATGAGTCCCTGGACTTCATTCTGAGCTCGGTTAGGATAGCATAAAAACGGCAAGGAGCCGGGTGATACCGTCTGTATTGCAGCCACGCTTCTGACAGCGGGTGGAAAACTGGTATTTGTAGTCTTTCAGAAACTGTTTGATTCTGTCATTAATGGCCGTATTACTCGAAAAGCGCGGATTAGAAACGTGGTTGTTTTATTCTTCAAGAAAGGGGATAACTGCCTACTGAAGATCTATAGACCGATATTGACATAATATGTATGTAACTTACCCACCGGTTTCGCATTACGGCATCTTCAAGGTATTCAATATGTAAAAGTAAGCAGTGAAGTAGCAGCCTGTAATTGCCCATGGCTGGGCAAAGGCCGTCTGAGAGGATTTTGGAGCCGGGAAGGCCCCGCCACTCTGCTCCATTTGGGGGTAGGCAGGCCTTGCTGCATCGTAATACAATAAATAAAATTTGTTGTTAAACTATTACAAGGGTTAATAATAATTGTCAATATGATGCAGTTTCACCCAGTCGTCGTAAACGGACTTCAAGATTTCGTGCCTCGTTCAAAATCCGGTTTTTGTATATAATACCATAGGCCACATACATACTCTTCGCCAGATTATATAAAAGACAGAGGAGAGCTGATGGCAATTGTCGTGGGGTTTTTGTCGATGAGAATCCAAAATAAACTCCCTATCCCACTTTGGGCATAGGGATCTGTGGGCAACCGCTTTCTATGTATATTAGCCAATTCGAAACAGATTTATTTATTGATTTATTTCGAAACAGATTTATTATGTACAGCAAAAGGATTACAAAAGGCTGACTTAATGCCTTTTGGCATTCTCTAACAGTCAACCCAGGGCGTGAAGAAATGTGGTGATAGGTGCAATAAATTTAAAATAATATAAATATGAAAAGGCTAATTGAGAAATATACTACATATAGATTATCAAACACATACTATAATAAATACAGAAATACCAACACAGATATATACATACATACAAACACATTAATACATACATATAAAACAATCTATGATCTAAACAGATCTATCAGCATAACTAAATGAATACTCAAAATGCCATTTAATCGGCTGTCTATTGAGAGAAAGGTCTCAGTCTTAAGTAAGAATTATCACCGACATTGTTTTCAAAAGTCTCGGCGACGGACTTTTCGTTACGAGGAAAGTAAGTGTAAGCAATCACGGCCAGTCATTGCTAATTAATTGCGCTTGAAGAATCAAGTGAAGCATTTCAAATTAAGATGTTCGTACACACTTGTTACTGTAAATAATAATTCAGTAATTATAAAAAAAATGATGTTCTTTTCTTTTATGGGAAGAGGGCAAACGACAAACGACCACGAGGCTCACCTGATAGTAAGTTATTACCGTCGCCCATGTACATCTGCAACACCAGAGGAGCTACAAGTGCGTTGACGGCCTTGAAGGATAGGGAGATAGGAGGGAGGATGAGGAGACGGGACGGGCAGAAGGAGTGGGACTCCGGATACATCACTCTCTAAACGAAACGCAGAAGCACAAGGAAGGGAGCACTACCCCGGTCAATCCGACCCATTAGAACAGCAGCTAAAGCCGCTGCTTGGCTCTACCACGTCCAAAAGTTATTGTCCGAAATTTGTGTCCTCTAATAAATTTCTAAAATTATTTGCTTAATCTATTTACTGCATTTGGATTATTTTGCTGATTGTAATTAGGAACTTCATTAAACAATTTTGATACCATTTTAACTAATTAAATTGAGACAAATGTTTGGTCTCTAAACTAACTTTTATTGTATTTAAAACATAAATAAAAACACTCAACTGCTTTATTTATTATGAACTAACAAAGAAGCAAAGTATGAATTTAAAAAGAAGCATCAATGTGTCTCGATAATTTCAATTAAATTGAAGATTTTTTAAAAAAAAAAAAAGAAACGAAGCCTTGCAATTGTCTAGCAGCAGAAATTCCATTCAAATATCGCAGAAACAGGTAACGTATAGTAACAACACTGTTGCAAATTGCATTTCGATGCCCACCGGCGTCGAGTTCACCATTAAGTCTGCAAGTAACTATTATTTGGTGCACAGATCCGAGCTGCAAACACTTAGCCGGTGTTTTTAGTTTTGTTACTGCGTAGAATTGGTCAGGCCTGTTACAAGCACCAAAATACTGAGAATGTTTGTGTTTATTTACAATGTAGAAACATAGGGCACGTTAGCGTAGTGGTGAGGCTGCTGCCTATCTGCCTTCGAATCAGGAGGCTAGAGTACGATTCCCTAATTACGATTTGTATCGTTGGTCTGAACATTAAAACGGCGACAGGCTCACCGTCTGTCAAGTTCTCTCGAATAATTTGTGCTGAGGTGTCTTACTTATTTCCGTGAATGTCGTAAAAAATATATGATACGGTCAGAAACGGTTCTCTTACAGTTTTTGAATAGGTTAAGGTTTCATTTTGAATTATTAGGATTATGTAACTTTCGGCCTTTATGAACCATCAATACCTCCTTTTATACTTTACTAGCGATCGTAGTAACTATCATCTGCGCTTGCGCTTCTTTATGAACAATATCGTAGTTCCACAATCGAAACGGCCTCGAAAGTAAACCAACGAAAAAAAAATAATTGATTTATTTTGCAAATTTTGAAAACCAAAAGTTATTATTAGTTAAATAATAATTTGC
The DNA here is from genome assembly GCA_029286595.1 of Bhutanitis thaidina. Lineage (NCBI taxonomy): Eukaryota > Metazoa > Arthropoda > Insecta > Lepidoptera > Papilionidae > Bhutanitis > Bhutanitis thaidina. The sequence goes on along the minus strand of JAGSMS010000028.1, from coordinate 8,534,416 downwards.
TATATTGGACCTTTTTTTTAGGCCTTTTTGCGTGCTACAATTCTGTAATATATTAATTTGATGCATCTCTTTGAGTGTAGACAGCGTAAACTACGATAGCACCCTTATGGCTTGATCGTGAAACGTCGATATTTTTCTTTTTATATCTATTAAATATGAATATGACATACACATAACTCCTGAAATATTCTTAAAGGTAGCGAAAACTGCATTGGAAATGACTAAGAAGTTATAACCGAATACTCAGACAAACGCAGATTGCGATTGTTTTATACTATTTATAGATAACACAAACATATAAATCTGAATATATATATATATATATACATACTTCCCAAGTCATGTAAAATGACTTGTATATCGAAGAGACCTAATTAGAAGTGACGTCGAATCTTTTTTTTTTTTACTAACATAACTTACTGCTATTCTATTACTAAGTAGTAATAAAGCCCTTTACGCTAGCACATCAGCTAAGAAAAACCTCTTCACTTTTCTATTGAAGACATCCACGTTGACTTCGAAACGAAAACACATTCGAAAGCATAAAGCTTCTATATATATATATCAATCAACAAACTAACTAATACCCGACCTTCGTCTAGATGTACTATGGTGGGAAGACGATGGAGGAATCACATTGTGTTATTAAGCACACACTGCCTAAAATATATCTTGTGAATCATCGAGAGGCCAGCCACCCGGCGCTTGTACACGAGGCTAGGAAGATGGTGATCCAAATCTGGGTCGCAAATAATCGAATGCTTCCTGTTAATATCTTGCAGAGCCTGTCTAAATTTTAAAGCAATATTCGAATTGACCTGAGCTTTGTACAGGGTTAGAAACTATAATAACTTAAAGCGGTGGAAGAACATTTTGAATAATAGGAATTGTGGTGACCAGGCTCCGTTTCGTTGTTATTATATATAATCGTCAAAGTTGAGAACAATAATTATTTTAGATTAAATTTAAACTTGAACAATCTAACAGAATCGTGTTCCTACAGCAAACTACATGTGGTATCTAACTGGTATACGATTCCAGTTCCTTCCGATACCATTGTAACGTGAATGAAAATATGATCTTTTAAAGTATGTAAGCTTCACACAAACTAAAAAACAATATACGATTTATACTTTCGATTCTTGTCATGAGGTGAAGAAACTTCATCATATTGACAATTATTATTATCTCTTGTACTAGTTTCACAACATATTTTATTTATCATATAAGCAATCGACCGGTTTCGCCTTACGGCATCTTCAAGGTCAATTAATAAAAGTTGACAAAAACAATAAAATGTGCGTCGTAGTGGCATTAAGTGATAATAAGTAATTGACCTAAGTTATTTTTGATTCCTTCTTGTGTATATCTGAATTCAGAAACAGTGTGCTAGAAGTTTTTTATCAGTTAATCATTTAACAAGAACTTAGGTACAATTAACTAATTAACCGATAATGCTAGACGATTTAAACCCGAACTCTTATCGCGCCACTTTCAAAATCTAATCTGTCGCTGGACTTGTTTACTATAGACATTCGATTGACAATCTATACTAGATAGATGTCAAATTCCATAGACACGATTGGAAACTTACCGAGTTTGCGTTAGGATTTTTTTATTTATTGGATTGGATTGATAAACGAGTTAACGTTCCATCTGATGGTGAGCTGATACTTCAACCCATGAACATTGTAAACGACTTCAATCGAAGAAAGGTTACAGATGAGTTTCTCACCTTCGATGACTAAGATGGATTGCATCACACCCCGTAATTACACTGGCTCTCTATACGTCTGGGTTGGTACCAATACTACTCTTAGGAAGAAAAGGTGCCTATAATCTAGTAAACTTCTCGCGACACTGGATCTCGAACATATAAATCCTAGTAAAAAGTAACATACAAATAGACCAAATGAGTTCAACAGCTACGTTGTCTGTAGGCGCATATTTCGTCAAATCTTTAATGTAGAAAATTTACAAGTCGGCCAAGTATTTTCGAAACAAGGCAGAGTTTGATCGTTTGAGTGGCTTCTAGCGGAATGGGCCATTAATGAAATTCCATTGATGCTGTCTAAACTTCACAGTGAAACGTTTAATAGCCGTTGTGATCTTTGTATTTATTATGAGGGATCTGTAGTTCGGCCATGTTTTTTTTTTGTTAAAACATTATTAAGTTTGTTTTAAACAAGTATGTAAACTTTGAATGATTTGTCAGTAAACAATACACCTGTGCAAGATGTTGAAGGTCTTATTCTATGAAAATATGAATTGAGTAAGTTGTTATTGTAGTTTTTTTCATTGGGTATACAAACGGCTACTACAGTCCATGGACACATAAAACCGAATTTTGTCATAGAAGTTTAAAGATGCGTTGTGAGGATTAAGGTTGAATTCTTATATACTCATAATTATACTGGGTCAATATACCTTTCAAACCGGGACACAGTAGTGCTTTTTTATGGGAAAGACGGCAAACGAGTAATCGGTTCACCTGATGGTACGTGATTACCGTCACCCACGTACATCTGCAACAGCAGAGGTGCTGCAGGTGCGTTGCCGGCCTTTATGGGTATGTGGGGGATGGAAGGGAGGATTAGGAGGGTATAGGGAGAGGGAGTGGGCATCCGGTTACCATACTCATCGAACGAAACGCAGAAGCATAAGATGCTTCTACTTCTAGTCGGTATACGGCGAGGCCGTGGTACGAAGCAGGTCAAGCCGGCCCATTCGAGCAGCAGCAAAAGCCGCCGCTTTGCTCTACCCTTGTTGATACGGCGGCAATATGTAAGAGGTTGGTACCGACCTAGACAACTTTTTGACAGAGAAGAAGGCTACCATTGATCGATCACCACTTATTTGATCGATTTGGGAGCGGAATATGATCACCATATTCTCTTTCTCTTACCACTGAACCACGTAGTACAGTAATATAAAAATGAAACTAAATTTTAGCAGGGAGTCATAATATTTACATTGTTAATTAGGTTAATAATAAAATAGTGACAGTCGTATAGCTGGTTAGCGTACCTGATAGCCTGGTCGTGGACTCAAAGCCCAATCTGAGTAATGAAAAGAAAATTATTTATAATCGGTTTCGTTCGTGGTTCTGGCACTGTATCTGATTCTTTCCAACCTAATCGCATAATCCTCACTAATCAAGGTTGAATGCCGTAAACTTGGGGAAATATAGAATGTCCCGCTAAAGTAAGTAAATTTAAAATGTTTGCCATACCCGTAAACGACGAAACGTAAACATAGCCAGGGCAATTTTTTTTTATGTTTGGTCCATGTTAAGCCCTCTCTAGAAATTCCTCCTGTGTCGCGGTGGCAGTTTAAGTACAAAAATTGCACATGGTCAAACACCCAGACCCGGACCAATTATTCGTAGGATACGTATACATACATATACGTATCCTGTGCGGGAATCGAATCCGAGGCTCGAAGCACCCCAGTCAAACGCTTAGCCACTACCAGAACCTACGGGGTCAAATCAGTAAAGTTAATAAATTAATAAGTTGCTTGATAATCTTCAGTTTGGTTTTACTAAGGGAACTCCGTGGGAATTAGTTTAATTAAACACATTTAAAGTGGCCTAATGGTAAGGGTGCTCATTTTAGTTCTACAGAGCGATAGTGACCAGTGTTCGATCTCCGGTGCCGGAACCACTAAGCAAGACATAGTGAGGAATGTGAAACCTGCATATCTGAGAAATAACAAAGAAATATATTAATTTGAGGATATGTGAAGCCCGCTAATCCGCACTGGAGCAGCGTGGCGAGCCCTTCCCGGCTCCGAAAACCCTCTCAGATACTTGAGAGGAGGCCTTTGCCCAGTTGTGAACACTTACAGGCTGTTACTTTACAATCTCTGCCCAGCCCTATAGTTATCAGGCGTGAGTGCTAACAATGTACAGATTTAATGTGAATTTTTTAAATATTATTTCACTGTATAAATTCAAAATTAGAATTTTACTTTACATTTTACAAACAACAAGCAAGTGAACAACGCCGAAATTTAACACGAAATAGTTTTATTTTTGAACGCGACAGCGAAACGGACAGTCGTGTAATTGTTTTCCATTCGACGGTAATTGACTTGAGGTGGTTAGTCAATAAATGTTTTTCACATTGAATCGCAACGAATCCGATAAATCTGGAAAACTATTTTTTTTTTCACTCGGATAGTGCTGGCGCGTGGTTCGTTGTTTGTATAAAAATAAAGAATGCATAAATCTATTCCAATTATGTTTCTTCTTCTTTTTAGCCTGTAACTGGACTAGGGCTTTCAATGAAAGCACCAACAAAAGCTGTGATACCATATCCTAGCAACAATTTATGTCATGCCTCTCATGTTTAAAATCGTTTTTTTTGCCATATTTTTTTCTTTGGTGTGCGTATTATAAAGCGTATTCTATACACAAGATACATCTTGTATATAGAAGATCAACTTGTCAAGCGCGGTGTTATGCCATGGAGTAAGAAGAAATATACTATATACTCCTAAATGCCAACCTCAACAGTACATGGTGCAGCTGTACCCTGCTACCTAAGGCGATCGAATGACGATGCATTCGAATTTGCCGAACCCAAATCACAAGGACTTGTGATGGGGAGAAAATTCCAAGGTCATCTCATTGTGTTTTCGTAATTGATTATATATTTGTTAAACAAAATGGATTCATATGTACAGAAAGTAACATATTTGCCTTAAGTAATTTTGTTCGATGATTCTATTAGTGAATTCCCTTTTGAGGAAACCATTGTCAAAAAGTCAATTAGTTTAATTAGAATAGGTTGAACAATTCCAAAATATTTCTTCGCATTTTGTAAATTAAATTTTAAATATGAAAAATCCTCAGGGATATTATACTCGAATATATACTCTATGTTGCATACGTACTTATGAACACATATGTAAATATCTTTTCATATGTTAAGCCAATCTAATAATGTTGTTTCTCATACACATTTTAGTTGTTTCATTTTTTATTTAGGTTTGATCTACTCTGTGGTCTTTTCTCTGCTCAACCCAAAGAAGACAGACTATCTAAAGTGCATCCTGATCTGAATCCGCCTCTTTGTATACTGTACTGGTGCAAACATATTGCCCTTTCATTCATTTATGGGTCCTTTTACTAACAACTATAATACTTATAATTGTTGAGAAACACCACTGCCATTATTCATGCTGACATCACACGAAAATTTATTGTGTATCTTAAAATTCAGCCAATTAATAAACACATCATTTAGGAAATAAATTACAAGACATACTGACATCGCCGTTCAAAGTTTTGTTGCTCATATCTCTATGAAAGTAAATGCTCGGACTCTTTTTTTTTCACTTACTGAACGAAACTCAGAAGCACAAAATGTCTTTACTTCATTCCGGTACTCTGAGAGTCCGTGATACTACTCTGGTTAAGCCAGGCCATTCGAGCAGCAGCAAAAGCCGTCGTTTGGTTCTACCACGTAGAAAACCATGATTAACCATGAAGTCATTAATTTACCATTTCAGCATGTCACACCTCTGATTCCTCCTCTGAGACTGAAACCTCCTCCGAAGATTTCCATAAGTAAGTTTCTGAGTCACCTGAAATCCATCGAATTCCTGCAACACTGTGCAGGTCGTCCCACACTGCGGCTACCTGTACGTGGTTCATCATTTCATCATTTCTATCACAGCCTATCACAAATCCTCTGCTGAACATAGGCCTCCAATAAAAGTTGCCCCAAAACCCAGAGCCACCTGCATCTATCGAGTTCCCGCACTGTGCAGAAGTCACTCCATCTTGTGGGGGATTGTCCCACACTACGTGCATCTGCTTGTACGTGGTTGCCACTCGAGAAATTTTCTTCCCCGTCGATTGTCAGTTCTGCGAGCTGACAATCGACGGACATGAGTAATCGGTGGATTTTTAAGCAATAAAAACAACAAAACCAATTCTAGTATTACTTTAAACAATTAATTTACGAAATTTAAACGACAAAGTTCTTACGTCAACCTTAATATTTATAAAGTATACGTTGTTATAGATCGTTCGTGCCCACAATGTAATCCATTAACAACTTTCTTGATCGGGGTCCAGACCCTCATTTAACCTCTAATTTGTTCTGGTGGAAACAGCCGCTGCATTCTTCGTAACATTTCATAGAATTTTCCTTGTTTTAAAATTTTCATCTTTAGATGGTGTTGCGATAATTTCTTTGTATCATGATATTATTTATATTATAAGCAAAGGTTTAGAACAAAGAAAGCAATAACTTTTGTTCGCAGCATTATAGTGTTTTTCATTATTATTTGCGACATAAACGGTACACATGTTCGTAATAAAAATGATAGCTCTAATGTTTTTTGACCATAGTAACTATGATTGTTTGATACCACAAGGTTTATATAGAAACCGGGCACCTAATTAATTATTAAATCAATCTCTTATCTGCCTTGGCTATGTAATTAGTTAATAATTTTTGGCATTATTAGTGCAAATGCCATTTAAAAATTATGTACAAAACTGCCTCCGCGACAGAGGAAAAATTCGCAGTGTGAGAGATACTTTATGTTTATTAAAAAAGACCCCAGACCAAATGGTTGGTATTTTTCGAAATGGTACGAGGCTTTTCCCTTAGTCGCCTCTTACGACACTCACGTGAAGAAATGGGTGGCAGATTCTTCACACTGCTACTATCAAATTAGTAACTCACTAATCAATGATCGGAGGAAGTGATTTGTTAAGACAATTATTAGTGTTATTTAACATGTGGGTGGGTGCTATAAGGTTAGACTTAAGTGAGTGCCACAATATCTTGTGCCGTCCGAAAAATGGCGGGCTTATTGTCTTAAATATACCAAACAAATGATCCAGACTGATGACCGGCAGTAGTGTTTAAGGTACAGTCAACTGATTATGCTGATTATTTAAGGCTTGCCTGATGATAAAAGATTACCGTCACCCGCGTACATCTACAACACCAGAGGAGCAGCAGGTGCGTTGCTGGCCATTAAGGATATTTCAGGAATGGGAGAGAAGATGAGGAGAGGCAAGGGGGAGTGGAAAGAGGGACTATGGTTACCTCACTCACCAAACGAAACGCAGAAGAAGAATATGCCTCTACGTCACGTTGAGCCGACCCATTCGAGCAGAAGCAGAAAAGTCGCTGCTTGGCTCTAGCACGTTGAGCTCTATTGTATATAAATATAATATATATATATATATATACATATATGAAATGTGTCGGCCTTCTCCTACCTAATTTCTATGCTCTAACTTAGTTCATGTTGATATGTAATTTTATTTTAAGACACACCCACGAACATTTGTATAATTTGCAATAAATTGTTGAATATTGAATACTGATCTCCGAAAAGTCCCTTAAAAATAATAAACACATGTTTCGTTGTTGTTTAGACAGACAATTATGCAGTATTGTAATTTTAATTATAACTAATGAAGAGAAAGCGTTTGCCAAAGTACGTAAGTCTACTAATTTGTCAGACAATTCAGAACGAGCGGCAAAATAAATGTTCCTTATCTCCTTAATTTGTTTAGACGATTTGGTGCAACTTTCTCTCAGAAATTAAGTTAGGACGGGATTATAAATTCTGGCGAATGTGATGTTTATTGGATTTTACAGGAAACTTTGTTAGCAAACACGCAAGTTTGAAAACAAAAATACAAATTAGGAGTAGGAGTAGCAATGAATATTAAAGTTGATTCTGAGCCGGGCCTTTTTTCTTAAGAATGTTTGGAAAATCAATCATCGTGGTCACTCGGGGGTTAGGACACTTGCGTTTATTTCAAAGTACACATGGGAGCTGTGGTACTAAAATAATTAATAAATAATTAAGCGCTTTCTAATCGAAGAATCAACCACATGCTCGGCGATGAAAGAAAACAACTCGTGGAAACTCGTACGTCAGAGCATTGTTAAAAAAATATGTTTCGAAAACATATATAATCTACCAACCTGCATTGGAGTAGCGTAGCGTATATTTTCTTATTCTTAAAATTCTCTAAAATGACAAAAGGTCTTTGCCCAGTAGTAGTTATTAAAGATTTAGAATTTTCTTTACTTTTTTATATTAATCAATTATTATACTAGCAAATGTCATACGAGAAGTTAAGGATACATTCTTCGTAAGCATCTGTCTTCTTTTAGTTTTAGTAAAAAAAAAGAAGATCAAAGGCATCTAAGTTCATAATTTATCTATAGCAGCCATTGAACCAATATAAGATGCTATATACGGAAAATATCAAGTAATGAGTACATGAAATTTACACAATGATTCAAATCAGATTTTACCACAAATATTAAAACGTACATATTACGTTCATTATAAAGTTCACATAGACTGAACCGGTTTATAAATAGCAAAGTAACCCAAACAAGAACTTAAGTCTGAATTAAAAAAAAATAGGTCTGGACTGGACTGGATATGTATATACATTAAAATATCATCAATTATTTACGAGGTATGTTGCGTTAAAACAACACAGGTATCTATTACCCGACGCGATACAGACGGCATTATTGCGGGAATCGTACGGCGGATTTCTTTATTTACGACATGGCGACTTACAACTTCGTGACTGGGCTGATTTATGGTCTCACAGCCGCGCATTTCTCGCAAAACACTGAATATAAATCATAGCGCAGATGGCGAAAACGTTTTCTGAGACGGCTTCGGTGAGTTTTTTACCATTACCCTTTGTATCTTTAATGCAAATAAAATAATCTTTATATTATTGGATGAATATAACACAGAAATAATTTCATTTTTATGGAAAAGGAAGGAAAGGAGCAAGCGAGCCACTTGATGTTAAGTGATTGTGCTGTTGCATTGTCGGCTTTAAACGACATTTGGGGGAGTGGTTGAAGAAGGGGGTGGGCGACATCCGATTACCTCACTCACCGAACGCAACGCAGAATGCCTCTACTTCACGACGGTATTCTCGAGGTCGTGGTACCAACCCGGTCGAGCCAGGGTCATTCGAGCAGCAGCAAAATCTGCCGCTTGTGAGTGTCACGTCAGAATAGTGCAACAATTAAAGCATAAAACTTCACAGAGTAAAACTAATTTCGAAACATTTATTGTTTTACTATGAGAAAACTAAAGACATTTTTTTTAGTCGTAGAGAATAAAAGGAATAAAATAATTTATAATTATTAATTCACCTCTAAGAGAGAAAGAAATTCTTACTTAAACTACTACTAACTAAATACATATCAAACTAAAAATAAATACTGTAATTATTAAAGATAATAAAGTTTACATCGGATAAAGTTTTTTGAAACAAGAAAATCAACTACCATAAATTATTGAAAAGTTTTGAGTTCTGAACCGAAAATCCAATCAACACTAACTAGGGAAAAATTACCAACTTGTTTTTTTTAAAGTGCCAGCCGATAACGCTAATGTAATGATCAAGTAAAGTAAAATATTAATTAAAATTATGACTTAAATATAATTTATTCGAAATACTATTTCGGCTAATGAAAATATTTTTTTACTTATCAAATCGACTAATGAATTTTCTTGTAACTGTTTCCAGGTGAGTCCTACATTCGGCGATATACAGATTCTTTGATTCAAATGTTCCGCGAGAAGAAAAGGTGGTAAATTCTAATCTGGGGAATTAATACCTCATTGTCAATAAGTTTTGAAGGATCAAAACTCTATGACACTTGCTTATCTCAAAATTTCCTTATCCGTTAGAATATATATTATCTTTTAGGTGGTTTTTTATAAGCGTAATGCGAGAGATAGACCGTTAGTATTCACTATATGATACCTACGTATCTATACTAAGCCGATATTAAAGTATTTCAGTTCGAAGACGATACAACTTTTAGCTTTATGCCGAGATACAAGTTAAAAGTGAATGAGTTATTTTTTTTAAATTCTGTTTTTGTATAAAATTTATGTAGAATTTTATTAAAAAAAAAGTGTAAGCTAAAAGATATTTATGTCAAGAAGATATTGAAATTCAATTGAAGATAAAAAATTCATCGTCAGTTTGAAAAACTCGACATCAACAGATAAGAATCAAGAAGTAAGATGCTGGATCATCATTTTCGTTTCTTCGTTATAAAATTATAAGTTAATTTTGCTTATAATGTTTTACTACTGAGCAGATCTAATTCAGGGCTATCAGCATTATCATTCGATTTCTCACAAGGGTGTCCTCTATATTAAGAGAGAAAATAATGAAACAAGTATAAAAAAAAACTTAATTTTTATCAAAGATATTCTTTTGCAACTTAAACCCCACGAACGGCGATCTGATTGGTAGTTGACGTGGCTTAAGCCTGGTCCAGCTATCGATAAGTCTTCACGTCGGGATGGCTTTACAATCGGGGTCTGTCTATGCCAAGGTGTGTTGATTCGATGTAATATTCTACATGGAAAATAAGTACAAAGACTAAAATTTCTATTACTATATTTAAATTCATTAATTGTATGTTTATTTAACGAATTATTTTATTGAAATTTTCTGCTTTTTTTTTTAAGAGATTTAACTCCAAAGCCATTTAACGGATTTCTTTTAAATGTTATGTGTGTTTTATGTGGCATCTTATCCAATGGGCGTAACGTTTTATGAAACAAATAAAAATTAAAGTATACATGTTTGATGATCAATCTCGTTTAAATGATATAACGGATATTAAAGAAATTTGATCAAGAATCAAGGAGCTTACAAATTAGATATTCAATACGGTATGTATTGAATTATCTTATTTATTATTTAAGTTAGATCTTATAATGATTTAAATCAACTTTCGATATAGTGTCGTGTCACATCCCTATTTGAGCAAAGAAGCCAAACTTAGAATCAACGCGAATGATATCAGGTACGAACTTAAGTTGGATATCGTAAAATTATTACTTTAAGACCACCTGCTGGCTTATGACAAGGGGGATAAGCAGCAAAATATAGAGGTTCTTCGCCACCATACAAAGATTATGGACCGTAATACCAAATTATTACTGTAGAGCTGTAATATGTAGCCGTAATGAAAGTTAGGGATTTGTAAGGTGACATTATAAGACGTAAACAGAGGTGGAGACTAGAACTAACTTTGATATTTTAAAATCAAGTCATTAATTTTGTGAACATAAGTTGTGATCAAGCCATTATGACCGGAAATTATCATTCCCACATAATAAATTCTGACACTGTCAGACTGTGCGTGGTAGAGCCAAGCAGTGGCTTTTGCTGCTGCTCGAATGGGGTAGTATCACGGCCTCACAGAATACCGGCGTTACGTAGGGGCATCTCGTGCTTCTCCATTTCATTCGGAAAGGGAGATAACTGGAGGCCCACTCTCCTTCCTCCCCATCGCCCATCCTCATCTTCCTTCGCAAGTAATAAATTTGCTTAAAGAGCGGCAATGTACCTGCAGCCCTTCAGGTGTTGCAGATGTTCGTGCGCGACGGTAATCACTTGATGAGCCGCTTGCTCGTTAGTCCCCTGTACCATAAAAGAAAATAATGAAACAAGTATAAAAAAAAACTTAATTTTTTCAAAGATATTCTTTTGCAACTTAAACCCCACGAACGGCGATCTGATTGGTAGTTGACGTGGCTTAAGCCTGGTCCAGCTATCGATAAGTCTTCACGTCGGGATGGCTTTACAATCGGGGTCTGTCTATGCCAAGGTGTGTTGATTCGATGTAATATTCTACATGGAAAATAAGTACAAAGACTAAAATTTCTATTACTATATTTAAATTCATTAATTGTATGTTTATTTAACGAATTATTTTATTGAAATTTTCTGCTTTTTTTTTTAAGAGATTTAACTCCAAAGCCATTTAACGGATTTCTTTTAAATGTTATGTGTGTTTTATGTGGCATCTTATCCAATGGGCGTAACGTTTTAGGAAACAAATAAAAATTAAAGTATACATGTTTGATGATCAATCTCGTTTAAATGATATAACGGATATTAAAGAAATTTGATCAAGAATCAAGGAGCTTACAAATTAGATATTCAATACGGTATGTATTGAATTATGTTATTTATTAATTAAGTTAGATCTTATAATGATTTAAATCAACTTTCGATATAGTGTCGTGTCACATCCCTATTTGAGCAAAGAAGCCAAACTTAGAATCAACGCGAATGATATCAGGTACGAACTTAAGTTGGATATCGTAAAATTATTACTTTAAGACCACCTGCTGGCTTATGACAAGGGGGATAAGCAGCAAAATATAGAGGTTCTTCCATACAAAGATTATGGACCGTAATACCAAATTATTACTGTAGAGCTGTAATATGTAGCCGTAATGAAAGTTAGGGATTTGTAAGGTGACATTATAAGACGTAAACAGAGGTGGAGACTAAAACTAACTTTGATATTTTAAAATCAAGTCATTAATTTTGTGAACATAAGTTGTGATCAAGCCATTATGACCGGAAATTATCATTCCCACATAATAAATTCTGACACTGTCAGACTGTGGGTGGTAGAGCCAAGCAGTGGCTTTTGCTGCTGCTCGAATGGGGTAGTATCACGGCCTCACAGAATACCGGCGTTACGTAGGGGCATCTCGTGCTTCTCCATTTCATTCGGAAAGGGAGATAACTGGAGGCCCACTCTCCTTCCTCCCCATCGCCCATCCTCATCTTCCTTCGCAAGTAATAAATTTGCTTAAAGAGCGGCAATGTACCTGCAGCCCTTCAGGTGTTGCAGATGTTCCTGCGCGACGGTAATCACTTGATGAGCCGCTTGCTCGTTAGTCCCCTGTACCATAAAAGAAAATAATGAGAACATATTTTAATGAGAGTAAATTTATTTTACCTCTAACCGTGGGTGACGGCGTATCTGAACCCCCAGAATCTGCCACCTACTTTATCCTCGTTGGTGTCGCAAGAGGCCACAAAGGCTTTGACAACCTCAACGACTACCGATAGATGGCGGTATAAGCATTTAGAAAATATCTAATATAAATACTAGACCAAAATTAAGCAAACCGGCGACAGGCAGCAGCGTCTACGGCGCTAGATGTTTTGTACTGTGATCGCCAATCCGCTTCCCGAGCGTGGCCATTATGGAAAACCGTCCCAATTTGAAGAGGCCTATGTCCTGCAGTCATATTTACAGACCGTTAAGGTCTGGTGGCTATAGTGGACGCTCAAGTATTGTTTCACCGTTTCGCGCCGATTTCGTTACACAATTTATTTATTTGTTCTGAATACAAGGTGCTCGTAATAGTAGTTAGATATTCATTTATCACAACACCCTTGACTATCTCAGAATAGAGAGATCATGATCGTACCGGCGGGAGGATTGGCCTTGATTCTTTCAGGACGTGGAGTTGTTAGTTTTTTTTTCTAATTCTCTTTTACCCATTTCTTTGGCCACTGTTGTCGAAGAGGGTCCCACGCGAGCATCTTTGGTGGATGTTCTTCTTCGTCAATATTTGGCCCACCTACGTACAATTATAGAATATGGTAGAGCATTTACCCCTAATGTATCCCGTAAATCTTGATTAACTTAAACGTAAATACAGGTACTTAATAACAGCGCATAGTTATTTTTTTTCCATTTTCCCCAACATGCTTCATCAAACCGAAAATAAATTACTAAAATTTTGTTAAAAAGAAAAAAAAAGTTAGTTTTTTTTAAGTATCTTCCAGCTAGTATTTTTCTTAATTTCAAGGAGTTTCTACCGCATTCTCCCTTTTTTTTAACGCCTCTTGTAATATGTGTATAACTGTGAAGTAACGAAAATATAACAGAAAAACAAAACAATATTCGCTTTACACAATCAATATACTACTAACCAGTTTCTAAATCTACGTTTAAAGCAAATTAACAGGTTCCGAAGCATTTCCAACATTTCACGTTTACACTGTTTGAATATTCCATAGGCACATCGACAGTTTAACTTGCGTTGTTTATCTAAGCTAGCCCCGGCTATAAATGGTCTACACCCTAACTTGGTTTAGGTGAGCATGTTACATACTGATTACATTATTTATTTATTGTTTCTTTATAAGTCTGTATACGTTCACTACAGGACATTCCATCTTAATCCACAGGTGTCACTTCACGCCTGTAACATTAATTTCATTTAAACAATTTTAAGTGGGCAGATGAGCGTCGGTAATGACCTACGATCAGATGAGCCGCTTGCTTGTTTACCCCCTCCCCCCCCCACCCTCCAAACTCACCTTTCCCATAAAAAAGCCTCTTCCGATTGAAGTGTTTGCTTATCCATGGGTTGCAGTAGCCACTTACCACAAGGTGCAAATCACCAGTTACCTTGTTTGTTTTCTCAATCCAAAATTGAAAATTAAAAGAAACATTTATCTCTCCTTGAAAGCGTACAGATCCTGCGACTCATCATTACCAGGTCGGTGGTACTTGGGTTCAGGTTATTCGAATTGATTTATTCCGTCAATATGATAGCATCATAATTCAATTTATTTAAAATTTAAGCAATTACGATGACAATAACACGAGTTACACCCCTTGATTAGATTCGAATCTGCGCAGTGGCGCTTAAAGCCCATTCATATGACTACACATGAATTTTACATGCACACACTATTGGACGCTGGGTATATGCATTTGATTTTCCAACGTTAATTCGTGTCGGGCCTTATGCATTATTAAAGTGATAAAAGTTTGATGAATTCACGACAAATCTATATAATACTATTAGTTATAATGATTTCATGTATTTAGGCGAACACTATCTGAAAATGGAAAGATTCTACGACTAGGCTATTGAAATTAAAAAAAAATCTAATTTCCAATGAAGAAGATGGCTGGGTGCTACCACCGGCTTGGTCCCAATAAATAAAATTAAATCTTAAACCACTCCACGACCTCAACATACTGTTTGCGCCTTCTCCGTAGAGAGAGAGACCAAAATGAATAATTAAAATTGATGTTTCCCGAGTTGACTATGACATCAGGACGTCAAACATCTCGTTCCTTTCGTGACCACGGTTGCTATAAAGCACCCGTAATGTCAAAATTTTAACAATCTAATTAAACGCATTAAAATGCGTAAAAAAATTTTTTTAATTTCAAAAGTTATGAACAAAACTAACAATCATAAAGACCGTATTATTTTGCAATAATATATTTTGTTATCTATTAAGCAATAAAAATGACTAGACATGAATGATAATATCCGTGGTCGGTTTCACAAAATGCACGCAACAGTGGCATTTGTACAGCGAAAACAAAGGAAGTTGTCAAACGGACGCAGCGGTTCAAAAATAGTATAAGTAGAAAATGTACCGTTCGTTCACAAAGAGGTGTGTTAACAAGTCGCAAATGCTGATATTCCTGCTCTCCCTTAGTTAAAGGCCGGTGTTAACGTTTCAGGCTTTGTACTGGCCGCCTTTGTCTGGAAAAAGTTTATTTTTTAACTTCGAGTAATTTTTACGCTATTTTTGTTTTGATTTAGTTTGAAATTTAAAAAAAAATGCAGTTTTAGTAAATTTTGACTATATAACATGGAGTTATTAACCGTATCTGATAATAATTGATTTCCCACGAAATCCTTGTGGTAAGACTCCAGCAGATCTTGCTTCGAATCGGACCTCCTAATTCGATCCCTTATTTGAAAGGCATACTAATAAACATACTACGTTTTTCAAAAAGTTATTTAAAAACGACACTAAAATAAAAACACATCTGACTACTACAGTCTTGATTATCCAGGTTACGACAGATTGTATATTTTATCTTATTTTTAAATCATTTCGTCCTTCCTTGGCATATCTTTGCAACTCACAACAATTACGAAGTTAAATTTAAGTCATATCTTTTCATAATAGCCTCTCTACATAATAGTGCACTGTGATGAACTTGTGGTTTGTTTTTAAATGTTATTTTGGTCTTGAAATGTAGTTAATCCTTTCATAAAACTTTTGTTGTAGAAAAATAAAGTACGCCGCGTGTTTAATGCTAGCTTAACGCTGACAGAGTTTAGAATTTACAATTGGAAATGGAATTAATTTCTCTTTCTAGTCCAAAATTGCTCGTGAGAAAATTTACAGATGCAGAATGTGATGACATCTACTTAACATTGGTATATTTTTTTTTTGGAAGAAAGAAAAACCATTTATTTACGACACAAGTACATTGCTTGTTTTAGAAAGAGAAAAAAAAAATGAAGAACTATACAAAAATTAAAAAAAATTGAATTGAAACTATGCAAAGAAAAGAAAACAAAAAAAATTAAACAATATATAAAATTTTGGGTTATGAAATGCTGTCTTTGCCACGATTTATCTGTGCTGCAGTGATTGACGTTGCCGTGAAAAGGACCCCACTCAGTTATTGTCGCAGCTGTAATAACTAAAAGCCTTGGCGCTGACTTTCATCCTACACTCTATCTTTAAAAAAGCATTTGAAGCATGGAAAGTGATTATCGTCACCCAGGAGAAGGAGCTGCAGGCGCGTCGCCGTCCTTAGGACATTTGGGAAATAGGAAGGATGATAGGGAGAGAGGGCCTCCGGCACCTCACTCGCCGAATGAAAAGCAGAAGCACAGGATGCCTCTACTTCACGCCAGTATTCTGCGTGCCGTGGTACTGCCCCATACGAGCAGCAGCAAAAGTCGCAGCTTGGCTCCACCATCAGTACAAGTGCTGAGAAAACACTGTATCTCTATAACCGAGAGGGTTTTGGAGCCGTGAACGGTGCGCCACGCTACTTCAGAGCGCTTTAGCGGACTTTGCATCTCCTCGAACTATATTTACAATTATTATCACAGACAAACAGTTTCGCTCACGATGTCTTCACCTTCGAGGACGTGATAAATTCGACACTTAAAATTACAGTTAATAAATTCACTGGTTCTGGCGCCGGGATTCGAACTCGGAGACCTGAGTTACAGCGTATAACGTAATTAAAGCGAGTCCCTTGAGCTACCTTTCTGTAAATAATTAATTACTAGGAATATGAGATTAGCAAATGTTTTCGAATCGGTTGTGTACTTGTATACAGAGTACTATAATATATGCCATAATAATGATAACGTGTTTCTTTAGTACCGTTACCGTACAGTGGCCCTTTTTAATTTTCATGTAACTTAGGCTAGGATGTTTAAGTTCATTCTATAGCAGCCTTTCGATTTACTATGGACAATGTGTTAATCAAATTTAAAATTGCTATTATATATTTGCAGGCGCTGCAGTTTTTTTCTTAATCGTTCACAATATAACACAAGATACTAGTAATAACATGAACTAAGAAAAAAAGCAGTTATTTCGAAATCACAGATAGACATTTAAATTTTATTTATATGTACAGGCAACACTGTATTTTCTTAGCCCTGCTGAATGACTTGACTTTCTTTTGTGCTAAGGGAAGTTCGGGTCTTATCTCGAAACTGAACACTATATATGCAGTTACTTTGCGAAAACAAAACACATTTACTGAAATTCGATTTCTTATCTCCTACTCTACTTGAACACTGTTTTCCAGTTAATGTTTATTTCTAACAAAGCGTTAAGAAAATAGTTTGCGATAAAATTTTTAAACAAAACGATATTTTTTTATAATTGCTCATAATAGTTGAGTTGTCATCACAATTTCACACATAAATACATATGTATGTATATGTAGTTATGTATACTGTGTATACATATTGTATAATTAACTTATTTATTTTATATATATTGCGTATTAATGTTTTATCTATTCTGTAACCGCCTTCGATGTTTTATCACTCCCAAAGGTTGACAGGCAGAGAATGCTTTTAGCATTATGTCCGCCTTTTGATCATATATTGTAATCTTGTATGGTTCAATAAAGGATAAATAAATAGTTGGCGCAGAACCCGAACCCCCGCAACAATAATGCTGCTCTACATTACTAGTCTGCGGGATTTGGATTCGGCGAATTCGGATAGATATTCCGCCTTCAGTCGGTTGCCATAGCAACCTTTGTCTGCTAATTGCTCTAATTAAGTTTGACTATAAGGTAATTATTTATTTTCATTTATTTATATATTATTTTCAAGACCTCACGCCAGCAAACCCAAAGGGCGGGCAGATATTACAGATTTTGATTTTGCCCGGATCAACCTAACCAAATGGGTTGTGGGTTCTACAATTTAAAATCGGTGTAAATTTTACTTTTGGGTAAATAGACAGATTCCATGATTCTGTACTATTAATATGTTTTACAATATAAGATGTTTTAACTTATACATCATTTTGTATGTGGCAGAGCAAACGGCGGCTTTTGCTGCTGCTCGAATAGGTAGTACCACGGCCTCGCAGAACACCGGCGCGGCGCAGAGGCATCTTGCTTTCTCCCACTACTCCTCTGCCCAAATATCCTTTAAATCCAGCATCGCACTCGCAGATGGTCCGGTATTACATATGAGCATGGTCATAGGTAACTTACCATTAGATGAGTCTCTTGCTCGTTCATCCCTTTGCCATAAAGAAAAACTTAATACTTTACGGACCAGCCCAATCAGCAACGAAAGTTACCATTTTTCAAATTATAAAGATTAGACCATGGCTGAAACAGAGCTTGTGCGACGATCAACAATATTCTCCACAATTTTCATTGTTCTGACACGTTTATTAATGTGATTTGTTTTGTCTCGCTAGTTTTCTCTTTAAACATCAACGAAATAAAACTCACAACACGAATTGTATTTTGCTTAGTTCCTATTTCCGTCCTTCTAATAAAACATTTCTTTTTATGGAAAAGACGGCAAACGAGCAAGCGGTTCACCTGATGGTAAGTGCTATGGTATATGGGCCTCCGGTTACCTCACTCACCGAACGAAACGCAGAAGCACAAGATGCCTCTACTTCACGCCGGTATTCTGCGAGGCTGTGGTATCAATCCGGTCGAGCCGGCCCATTCGAGCAGCAACTAAAGCCGCCACATGCCTCTACTTAAAAAAATTTATTCAACTTTTATGAAACATACTTTTATGTCTATATTTAATTTCGTTATCCACTCTAGTGAACTAACAACATAAATTAATTACGAATGCTGAGATCATTTTATTGGAAACAGAAATTCCTTTATCATAATATATTGTTCGGAAACGACGTACGACTACGACTACGGTTTCCATTAAGAAAATTCCATTAAAATAAATGCGAGCAATTTTTTCTATCTCGAAGAGAACATTACAAAATGTGTGAAGTTTGTATTGAATAAACATCCCATCACTATGTGCCCGGTCGGTATCACATTGTTACACTCGGATTAACATGTTTATTCTCGTTAAATTATCGCACCTACGTACCAAAGGGTGGCCATACAAATTTGACAGCCATAGCTGTAAATTACATGTTATCTAGTCCCTTTGTTATTTCAACGGATTCGATGTCGCCTTTAAAATCAAAAAACAAAATGTATAAAACTCATGTTGATTTAAAGTAAACAATAATTATACTTTTTGTGACAAAATCGTTGGTTCGTTATTTTGTTTTATTTGGCAGTGTAAAAAGATTAATAATATAATAAAATATTTGCCTTCGCCCAGCTGACATATACACGCTGCTGTTTTTGCCTGGTCCCAAATAATTATTTACTCTCTATTGTACACACCATAAGCACAACAAAACATTTTTGTATATTCGCTTATGTTTATATAGAGATTTGGAAGGCTCGGCGGCGCAGTGGTGGCGGCGTTTAGTTGCGTCGCTGCAGATCACAGGTTCGATTCCCACACGATACTAGTGTTTGTATGAACTGCAAACAATAGTTCCGGGTCCGGGTGTTCGTCCATGTGCAATTTATGTATCTAAATTGCCTCCGCGACACAGAAGAAATTCGAACAGTGGAAGGTTAAATAAAAAAAAAAAAAGATGTACGAGTAACTGACCTTGTCTATAAACAGCGATTTCAAACAGTTCGACATCGAGTATATAGCGTTAGTAAGTGTTATTAAAGATGTACTATATCGTGCGTTTCTCAGTCCGATTAAATCCTTTCAAATGACGCTGGCCGTAAGAAGTTATACTTCTATGGCGTAACTAAACAAATAAAAAGAATACATACTGACAGTTAACCTCAAATCTTAAAACCCACTTAAAAAAAAGCATGCTACAGTGGCAGTGCAGCGTAGATTTACGAATACCCTATGTACTAGACTCGGGACTCCGTAGAAAAATTTCAGAGTATAAGGAATACTTATGTTTAATATGGTTACTCTCGAAAAATTTCGATTATTATCCGACCTATGTATACTTCATAAGGTGGCGAATGGTAATCTTGGTAGTGAGTTACTCGAACAGTTGTGCCTAAAAGTTCCGTCGCGCTCTGTTCGCATTCCTCAGTTGCCTAGCAACCGCTACAGACCACTACTAATAACGTAACACAGAATAAATATTATAAGGATGTGTAAATTGTATAACAATCCCTTATGTTCTCGCCAAGGCATTTTTAATACATCTTTAAAAACTTTTAAAACCACTGTTAAAAATATTATATAATCGGTAATTATATTAGTATAAAATTTGCTTTTAAATAGTATTTGCATAGTTTTGTAATATTTTTGTAAAGTGAATGTCGTGTACAATTTGTAATAGGGCCTTAGATTTATCAATGTAACATCATAAGGATATCGTTTATGTAAGCTGATCTGTGGTCTGTAGATTGTTACTATGTAAATAAATAAATGAATAAAAGATTATTACATAAAAATCACTTTCATCACGAATACTCACAATAAATTATCATTCACCACCATATATAATTTAAAATCACACACAAATACACATGTATATTTATGTATGAATATATTTTTTTTACTCCACTGGTGTAAAACACCAAACCTGTTGTGTAAAGATTCATAAATATTTGTATTACCACTTCGAATATAGTTCCTATGGAGACTATACTCTGTTAGTGTATAGTTACCAAGATAATTAAAGAGACATTGAGAAACCAACTTCATCCTGTTAATTTTATGTCGGTGTGCGCGCGCATCGTAAAAATTCACTCTCATCAGTGTCCAAAGAAACGAAAGTGTTTATTAACAAAACCTTGCATTAGAAAGCTTGATCAATCTTCATTTACTTTTGACGTTGACAGTACCTTTACATTAATAGAATAAAACTCCTTATCATCATCACCATCAGTCATATCGTGTTTTTTGTGATTAAGATAACATTTTAACATTGTTTTTTAATACAAAATGATTGTAACCACAAATATTTGACGTCAAACTATGGAAATAATGTGCTTCTGCATAATTCAGACCAATGCAGTTGTTATGCGAAATAAAATAAAAAATATAATTATGTTGGTCGACTCTTACCGTCTCAGGGTTACTTCGCCCAGCGTACCTGCGTTTCTAGCCGCCCTCCCCCTGAATTAGCCACTTGGTTTGTGAACGCTCCCAAAACTGCTGGACGTAAATCTATTTCGATTTTTCGACAGATGTGATAGTCTTCTGCTAGGTAAGCATTTTTTAATTTTTTTTTTGATATCCCAGGTAATCTCTAAGCATGTGCCCAATTTTACCTACGTTTTGCATTGGCGATCGAATCCAGGTGATTAGCTTTCTATGAAATAAAAGAAAGAGTTCCAAAGTTTTAAAGAAAACGTTATTTGTATTAATATTCCATATCAATGTCACATAATAGCGAATAAAATAAATATGATTATATTTTAGTTTATCAAAGTGTAAGCTTACATTACTGATCTCATGCTCTCTGCCTTAAGCTCCAAACCCATTATTACGTTGATAACAGACCCGATGGAGCGATCTGCTAGCGTGAAGCAATTACCAATCTGTTTCTATGCACACATTCAAATCCGTTTTTAATACAATATATGAAATACATTCACATTGTACACTTAAAATAAAATAAAAAAAAATATTTCGTCTATAAGTAGTCACTTTAGTCTGCTGAACCAAGGCCTCCAGCTGCCAGACGCGGAAGCCGGCAAACATTTCGCGGACGGTTCGCCCATGCTGGCCAAACAGGTTGGTGATCACAGTGCTGGTAACCTTGTACTGGTGATGCCGCTCCCCATCACTTATACACCTTTGAGTTCAGCAAAGTCTGATGGATGATTCCTAGTCGTTCAGCAGCGGTTGCACCAAGTGCGGATGAGGTCGGTGATTGGTACATTTCGCGGTGTATCCGCAATTTGTAAAATTATCTAAATAAGAATGTTAAAAATCATCTCGTCTTTACTTTTAATTTTTGTTATGGGCTTTGAAAGATTAAACATAACTAAATTTGATAAATTTCTTAAATAATTTAACTTGATATATTTCATTTACGTTCATAAATTTTGAGTTCATAATAAGCAATGAGATTGAGCATACCATAGGTTGACATGTAATGCCTGTAAGCATTGAGCCCGTTGCCTAGTTTCCTTTTCAAAGAAAAAAAAAAAATTTCGCAATCCAACGTTAATTCCAGCAACATAGTGTACGTTGTTCTCCGCACAATTATCGGCAACATTTCACTACAGCGACCGTCAGACGTCTGGAGTCAATGCGGCTATAAACCATTAACGGTCCGAAGATGGTCCGTCCATAATAAAGTCATTATGTGAATAAATGCTAACAACTATATTTACAAGGCGTCATCGCGCCGACCATTAGGGTTAACCATTAATTCGCCCCGAGCAGATGCGAACTGGACTAGGCGTTCTTAATGATTGAGGAAACATTTTAATGTTGTTCATTATTCAGCAGTGACGATGTGCTAAATAAATACTAATGATATGTATATGCGCGCCCTCTCGTGGCCGTGGTAGCCTAGTGGTTAAGGCGCTCACTTAAGTATCACAGAGCGCGTGTGACCTGGGTTCGATCCCCGGTGTCGGCACCACCAAAATTGTTAATAGCAATTTTAACTGCTGTGTTTACGTGCTCGGCGCTGAAGGAAAACATAGTAAGGAAACCGGCATGTCTGAGATATAATACGAAGTAGTACTTCGAGGATATACGAAGCCTGCCAACCCGCACCGGAGCAGCGCGGCGGGCCATTCCTGGCTCCTACACCCTCTCACATATTTGTGAAGGAGGCCTTTGCCAAAGCAGTGAACACTTACAGGCTGCTACCGTACATTACTTTACTGCTGTGTGGTATCGTCATAAAAATCTGCCACGCACTTTCTTACCATGGGTACCACACCCAAGAGGCTACCAAGGAATAACGCTGTGGCGGGATAGCCATCTCGAAGTTTAAGGTGCGTGGTGGCAGGTACTGTGATCGCCATCCGCATCCGCTAGCCGAGCGAGGCGATTATGACCTTACGGGAGAGGTCTATATCCTGCAGTTGACTATTTCAGGCCGGTCAGGTATATGAGAATGAAAATTTTGTATTGTAATTTTTTTTTAAAACTTCCACCGTTTCGTAATGAAGTTCCTCCGACGGAGAAGAAATCATCGGATAAAACTCCGTAGGTATCCTCTTTCTTTTTAATTTAATTAATGTTATTAACACCACTGAATAGAATAGTCTTACTCCAGCAATTAAAGCACATTCTAAGATAAAAACGAACAACTAAACTCTAATGCATCATTTGCAAACACGATCTGATCAGCCATCACAAGCTGCGCCTGTTCACTAACATGACGCAAGTGGCAGCCATCGCCGTCGTTGACCATATTCAAGAGAAGTGGACGACCCGCCACCCAACGCCGCCGCGGGCATGACTGCTCGCTTAAAAACCAGTGTTCGTAGACTTGAGTGTGTCAACACCGAAGGCATAAACAACATTATTCCTTTCCCCGTAGAAGTATAGATTATTATTTCAAATCTCAAGGCCATGCGGTAGGGTCATTCGAATCTGCCATCCCATTTCTTCCTGTGGGTTTCGTACGAGGCGACTAAAAAAATTTATAAACCTTATGGCAACCTCTTTGGTGATTAGGTTCGCCCCCCGTGAAGAATAGTGAGTTGGTATATCTATACGAGAGGCGAAAAATAGGTTGAGGAAAGCGTTAGACTATGCTGATTTGTATCAAACAGAAAGCCCACATTGCTGTCACTCTGAATAACAGGAGTGAGTTTTTATATATATATATATATATATATATATAGGTATTTAGAGCTAAGACTTGTTTAAATTTTATATAGATAATTTATTAAAAATATATCGTGGAAATTGTCAGCCCTACTAAAACGTGCAGTTTTTGTTACCCATCCACTGTTGTCCGTTCCGTGTACGAGACTCAATATCAGATGGTTGGCGAGGTGGGCTCTTTGTTTCATCGTAACGAGCTCGCGACTTGATAGCTCATTGTGAACTTTTTGCGAGCATGTAGGCTCTCGGACCCCTGGCTCCGCTCCTCATACCATCCGCTATAATCACAACAAAAAGTTACACCCGTGAGGTCCGTATAACAGGTTTTGCTTTTTATCTTAATCATTTACAATACTTAGAAAGCTACGTAGATAAATTATTGAGATAGAGGTTTTCGGTATAAGATAAAGAAATAATTATAGGTGTAGTAAACCGACACCACAGACAGACACAAAGAGAAGTCAAATTAAGTTAGAAATTAATACCTTACATTTTGTGTGGCAACCTATATCAAGTTGTGAACAGTTCTGTTGCGGATAACGATGAAGAGTTACAAGCACAGAGGATACCTAATAGTAGGGAATCACTATGGCCAATTGATATAGATCTAACCTAGTCAATATAGGAGTAGGTAATTTTTAATATGGTAGAGCCAAGGGGCGGCTTTAGCTGCTGCTCGAACGGGTCGGCTCCACCGGGTTAATACCACGACCTCACTGAAAACAGGCGAGAAGTAGAGGCATCTTATGCTTTCGCATTTCGTTCTCTGAGTGAGGTAACGGGAGGCCCAGTCAAAGTCCACCTCCCCAAACCTCCTCCCTATCCCTCTCATCCCCCAAATATTCTTAAAGGTCGGCAACGCACCTGCAGGTTCTCTGGTATTGCAGATGTACAGGGGCGACGGAAATCACTTACCATCAGGAAAACCAGAGCAAAAAAAACACCTTTACATTCCTTAGGGCTACAGGTAGGGGCAAGGCCAGGGTGTAAGTTCCTATTATCCTATATATCAACGTCTTCTACAATGATCAGCACGCGATGGATCCTGCTGACTAAAGGACAAGGTGCTGGTGACCCACCGTTGTCGGAGAATGCGTCCAACAAGTAGACTCTTTCTCTGTCTAGAAGTGGAATGGGTAGGTAACCCACTTCTACCCATTTCTGCTGTTAGTAACAGTAAAACTACTCTTATTTTCCGGTGTTAAAAGTAGCGGGAGTAAGAATAATAACTGTAAGTTCCATCTTAGTCCTGAGGGTTGTCAACGCCTCTGTAACTTCCTTCGATTGATGTTGTTTGCGCGTTTCCATGGGCTGCAGTAGCCACTTACCAGGTGGACTGTTACCCAACTTTTGTCACCTTAATCCAATAAAAAAAGAAGTGTGTCTCTAGTGCGAGAATAATGCTACTGCTCAGCGTGGTTAGCATGTGCAAATATTCCGTGCATGGCGTATCATATTGGCGGAATACTAAATATTATATGGCGCAATTATCGGGAGACTGACGTCCAGCAGTGAGATAAAGAAGAAGAATTATTACAGTGGATTAAGACATTTCATTAGCCTCGTAACCTTAATATGGTCTCTCGTTTCTCTCTTATTTTGTTTCACCAGACCTTTTTTATTTTAAGACTATTTTTTTTAAAGTTTCGAATGTTCCTTTTGCATAAGTTGTAAATAAAATCTTGTTATTTATTTTTTTTTCAAATTCTTTGAGCAGGTATTCAATTTCTTAGTATCGGTTCTCTCGCAATAAATAACCTGCAATTACGACCCTCGGCGAACCTGACCTTCAACTTTGAGCTCACGACAACGCGGCAGCTTAAAGTAGAGAGCAGCGCGCGCGCCTCCAGACAAGATAATGTCTTCATTTGAGATAATTCCCCAGACTTGCCAAGTCCGAGTCGTATTCTAAATTATTACTGAAAAGGCTATACTTTTGAAATATATTTTTTATTAAGTAAATCAATTAAAATAACTACGAAACAAACATGGATACTGGCCAACTCCTACTTTTTTAATAAGCAATATATTTAAAAATAAAATTTCATTAAAAACAGTCACTTTCGATCAGAAATAATCGTAGTTTATGTAAAGGCAATATTGATTTATTATATATCAAACGACCTTTTCGTTCTTCTAAAAATGTTTGCTCTTTAAAATAGATAGGTCGATCAAGATAAATAAATATTTTTATTTATTACGTATCAAATTAAATTACAGAATATTTTGCCTCCTAACACTTTACTAACCAAAAACTAACAAAAGCTACGATGTTCGAGTGCTTAGGGAATCTGCCTCCGAATGAGGACACTCGAGTTCGATTCCCCATGTGTAGGTCTCGTGAGATTGTCCAATGAGATTAGGTATGATTTACATTGTTGACCTGAACACTAAAAGAATAACAGACATGAGACATCTGACATCTAGTCCCAAATAAGATTTGGCGAAAAGAAGAATGAAACTCTGATCACCCCAGTATTCGGTACATGATCGGGAAAAAAAAGAACTCCCTTTTTTCCCACAAAGTTTGTATTGGGAAAATTTGTTTTTATTTGACATTATTTTATATTTGTAAGAAATATTTCCTAATTGCGTATTGTACGTTCAATATTATACTGATAAGTATTTCAATCAAAAATACTTCATAAATTTTTTACTTATTTCATTGTTCGGTGCATACGAAATAACTATTAAAATAGCATCAAATATGAGAACGATATAAATAGGGATGCAAACTTTTATTTTATATTGAACGAAATTACTACAAATAAAAAAAGCTACTGTTCAATAATGAGCCGGCCGCCTATAGAGCGTGGCAACAATGTAATTTCATAATACGAAGAAAAGTAAAGGCAACCTACAGTGCCGTACTGTACTGAACTATACCCAGTGGTCTGTGTATTACTTCACTATTACTTCGTACTGCCGAAAATATTTCGAAGCTGTTGCCTTCGGTTGAAATCGGCCAAGGGGACGATGATCATCTTCATCATTATTATCACAAGTCCGATGCAGAACATATGAGGTATCGATTCGAGGGTCCTTGACTATACCTCTCATGAAAGGGCGTTTCTGCCAAAGGCGCCTACTGAGTCAGTGTGTGTGGCAACGGCACTTATTTGATTTGATGCTGCTGATCTCCTGGTACTTTTGTATTTGTACGTCACTTTTTAATCAAAAAATTGTGTCGGATATTCTAAAAATTTTGCTAACTCAGCGGCAGTTTTATGATCGTTTGTAGTTTTCGTTACATTTTATTAATCCAAACCAAACACAAGTAAATAACATAATAAACAGTTTGACTGTTATTCAGAACGCAGATCTCTGGTTCTACTAACTGAATTATATATTCATTCATCTACATACGCATAAATAGTGTACCAATCGTCGGACCCTCCATCTTCGACCCTCGCCTTTGCTGTAAACATGTCGTTAATAATTGCCCTTAACCCTTTCTATGTTTTATTCATATTGGGCTGTAAAGCCGAACTAGTATAATGAAAAGGGACACCATCGCATAAACACAGTGATTGCTTTACACCGTTCAGGAACAGTTATTGGTTTGTCTGAACAAGTTATTAGCTTTATATAAGTCACGTTACTTATTTAAAAAAAAACCATAGAAATTGATCACGCGATAGTGAAATCACGTAACGAATAGCGCACTAGTAAATAATTTACTATCTGGTAAAAAAGAAAAAATGCTTTTAACTATTTATAATTTAAGAATATTACAAAAAAAATAGAACTTAATATTCTTGAAAGATTCCATTGCGAAGATTTATTTGTGACTCTTGCTTTGTTTGTGACGTAAGAGCGATAGTTTGTATAGTTAGAGTAAAATATTCCAATATATTATACAATAAATAATATATTGGAATATTCCTTACTGCATTAGTAAGGAATATTCCAATATGCTGTTCCAGTGCTGGTTAGCGGTGAAAATTACTATCCCATTGATGAAAATTTACACGTTCGAAATAAATTTTAGTCGAGCCGGCACTGGAATCAAACACTTGCGCAATACGCGTCCTCGACCTGAACTTCCGCTGTACGGATTACTTACACGCTATTAGTTTGCACCTGTATTTATGTGTAATTGAAAGTAATAGATAAATTCTTTCAATAAAATGTTCACTAACTTCCCTACGTTCGAATAATATGAAAATTCGCACACGCATTAAATAATGATTATAATATTTTAATATGATACCATCGAGCTGACGATGAAGCTGGGATATATCTATTATAGGCAGATTATATTAACAATTGTTATTACCTGTTGTACTGCTTTCACAACACATTTTATATATTTCTATAACAAAATGACTAGGTTCGCCTTACGCCATCTTCAGGGTAGTAATATAAATAATAATAATTGTCAATGTGATGAAGTTTAGCCAAAGTGACAACAAAACACAAGTATAAATTATAGACGATATTAGTTTTAAAACTTTTTATAGTAAAAATAACTGAGATACACACTCTATTATTGTCCACGGTGTCATTGAGGAAGCTTACCAAACTCATTAGGAGTAGACCGTGGACGTGGCATTTGATATCTTGTTCGCAATACAATTTCAAGTTTCGAATATAGTTACAGCAAAACCACTTTGTAAATTTGTTGTGTCTATTACTATTATTCAAAATCTATCCAAAGTTTGCTGAAGTCGAAACTTATTATTAACGATTTCTCATCGAAAGCAAAGTGCACATTTTAAATTATTTTCTAATCCGCCGATTCATGATTAAACACATTATCATCGGACTCTTGAAACGTCCCCTGCTGGAAAATAGCCTCTTCTGACTACCTGGCAAGCTTTTTTGTAAATCTTCCAAGATTTTCTAAAACTGTTTATTAATTGTGCTGGCAATCACCATACAAAAACCAAAACCCAGCACTATTATAGATTATGGATGTAATTTGAAATTGTAATCGGGAGGTTGATAAGTATTCCCATCACAAACTCTAGGAGGCCATTGGATATGGGGATCATGGGCTTGCATTGATTTCAAGGGTTAGCTTTTGTTTAGTATAATACCATTGTTATTTTTTTTATTGTTCTATTTCATCAGTCTATTTAAGTTCACAGCTGAACATCTGTTCAAGGAATTTCTCTGTGAACTCTGCAAGAAAGCACCAATATGTATTTATTGAAAGTTTTCTTATTAACCCTGATAGGCACACGTCTGTCTGATTTCGGTCCCTATGGATTTTCCATCATCATTCGGTCGCAAAAGTGCAGATAATGTACCTTTTTGGAAACAAAGATTCCCTTTTTTTTGCATTCGCTCTTACACTTACTGTATATACATTGCATAACTAGATGTAACGAATTCATGCATACGGTCTTCTCATGCCACTCATCTTCTTGACTCTGAACATTCATACATCTTGTTCTTAATTGCCTTTAACCCTTTGTTTTATTCATGTTGTGTTGATAACAGTACTAAGTAATGAAATTCAGTAGTAACATCTCATGGACATGGAATAATTTTGTCGTAATTTATAGCTATATGAGGCATGATAATCTAATTTTGTGTTACGATAACCATGTTACTTGACTATTTGTGATGGATTCTTTGAAATACTTAGGACAAAACATTTTTATTATATTTTTGTACGGAACTCTCTATGAGGATATAATATGTGCCTATGCTTTACTAACTCATAGCAATGTATCTTCTACTTTTCTATTTATTAATATTTATTAAAGCTTGTTCTTCTTTAGTTATGGACTTAACATTTAACTTCAAAATAGACTACCAAGAATATTGATTATATTGTTATTATTATGTGGGGTTATTTAGATATATACTCGTCTGGTTGGGTGATATATATAAATATGTCTACATAGATAAAGTACATGCATATGTTATAATTAAAATATTTAAAGTAAAATAAAATAAATACATAAATTATAACCCAACCAGACAGAAGCCCTCGGCAGGGGAGACCTGACGGCCGAGGGTTGGGGAAAGCGAAAGAAACTGGCGATGCGAGCGGAATGAAGAAGCACCGCCTTCTGCATTTGAGCTCGGAGCGGTCCGTTACGGAGTCCCGTAAATATTTTAATTAAAACATATTTAAAGATAGCTTATTTATTTTAGGTATGTATACATATTTATATATATCTCCCAACCAGACGTGTATATATGTAAATAATCCCAAAATAATAATTATAATATTTTCCTCGCACTTAGACAAGAATTTGTAAAAGAATCTTTAAGACTGACTTTTACTTTGAATTAGTTTCAAACACAAGACGTAAAAATAAAACATGGGCATTGTTAAAATAAACAAGGTTGCCAATTTAATTTTAAAAAAGCTTTCTTCAGTAAAAGTGACTCAATCACCGGACGAAGAACAAAATTTACACCGCAATCAAAGTTTTTTTCAGTTTTTGGGAACATGGCCGTTTGAGGCCCAAACTTTGACATTATTATTAGGAAGGTTGTCAAAGAGCTTGTCAAGGTCAAAATCTTGCTTAAATTTATCAAGCAATTTGTTTTCATTTGTGACCTACATTTTAGTGATATTTTTACGTTTTGTGGAAGTAGTAATGTAATACTTCTTACGCGAAAAGTGTACTGTTAGCACTTTTTGAATACCACTTTTGAATACCTATCCAAATCGATTCTCCCGTCCGTCCGGCTGACAGTCACAAAGCTCCAGTTCAAACGCGTGAAGGGATAAAGGTGAGATTTTGACAGTTTGAATCAATAACTGAAAATACAATTTGATCTCCTTTTTAATTGGAGACTTTTCGTTTAATGGGTCCTACTGGCGGATTGCGACCACAGCGATAACTTCCAAATACTAGCGGTAGTAATGAAGTGCACAGAAAATATAAGTGTGCCATGAATTTACGCGCAAAAACCTGGCTCGTCACATTCGTGCTCGTGCACAGTCTGACCAACCCGCTTGCCCAGCGTGGTGAACATGGGTAAAGCATACATTTCTTTAGGAAGCCAAAATTAGAAAACACCAGCGAAAGGAGGGGACCTATGTTCAGATGTGGACTAAAATAAGCATGTGTAGCTTATGCGATGAGACAGAAGGATGGTTTAGATGCAATGCCAAAGCATAACATATCACAAATCACAACAAGCACCGAGAACCAATTGTGTTTTGGACAAATACTACCTTTACCTGGGGTTAGAACCCATTAGCGATGTCACGTGGTCAATTATATGTTAAATTAAATATAAACAACTCCTATTATAAATGCACTGGAATATTCAAAGACCGATAGACTGCAGCCAGATGTTTTTAAATGATATATAATATTAAAAATGACGGCTCGGTGGCGTAGTGGCTAAGCGTTTAGGTGCGGCGCTGTGGGTCTCGGGTTCGATTCCCGCACGGGACTAGTATTTGTGTGGACTACAAATAATAGTTCCCGATCTGGGTGTTTGTCCATGTGTAATTCTTGTATGTAAACTGCCTCCGCGACACAGGAGAAACTCCTACAGCGGAAGGTAACTTTTAAAAAAAAAAGTAAACAAAAAAAAAGTAGTTCTCAGTTTGAGTTACTCATCATCATCGTTTCAGCCTATCACAAGTCCACTGCTGAACATAGGCCTCCCCCAAGGATTGCCACGAAGCTCGATCCTGAGGCACCTGCATCCATCGGCTTCCCGCAACACTGCGCAGGTCGTCCCACTGCATTTGCCTGTACGTGGCCGCCTCTCGAAAACCCGTTTTTCCCTAAACGGTTGTC
This sequence comes from Bhutanitis thaidina, assembly GCA_029286595.1. NCBI lineage: Eukaryota > Metazoa > Arthropoda > Insecta > Lepidoptera > Papilionidae > Bhutanitis > Bhutanitis thaidina. The sequence goes on along the minus strand of JAGSMS010000028.1, from coordinate 8,502,686 downwards.
CTAAACATTTTTTTGTTTAATTAATATTATACAACATAATTCTTTATTCAAGTTTGCAACACCAAAAAAACCTAACACGCATTTTGCTAAATACACTCACGATTTAGATCCATATAATTTTTGTATGTCAAATTTAAGTTACAAAATGCTCAAAACATCCCATTTTTCCTGCTTTCCATCTATTGTAATTGCGAAATGTAAAATATATAACAGACTACCGCCGTTAAAATTAAGTGGGCCTCCGGGTATACGAGAAAAAAGGAATGTAACACTGAGTGACGAAATAAATTACGCCACAATCAAAGTTTTTTTTTCGTCTCTGCCTGAAAAGCGTTTTTGTGTTGTGAATTCCGACATTACTTTTGGAGGACCTTTTGAAGATGTCTCAGGAAAGGAAAATTTACAAAATCTAAGAAAAAAAGATGTTTTCATTATTGTAATGAAGATAAAGTAAACAAATGTAGCAACAATCACTAGCGAAGGCACTTTTCTAGTATCTCCATTAGACAACTTTTATTATACTCTCGAGTCGGCTCGACCGGGTTAGTACCACGGCCTTGCGGAATACCGGCGTGAAGTAGAGGCATCTTGTTGCGTTTCGTTCGGTGAGTGAGGTAACTGGAAGGCCACTCTCCCCCCCCCCTTCCCCATCCCTCCTCCGTATCCCTCTCCCATATGCGTCTCCTTCTCTACCTTCCCTTTCGCTTCCCCAAATATTTTAAAGGTGGGTAGCGCACCTGTAGCTCCTCTGGTATTGCAGATGTACCATCAGGTGAGCCGCATGCCCCTTTGCAGGAGGCAATACCTATTAAAAAAAAACTCTAACGTAATCCCCATTCTTAGAATAATGGTGGTGGCATTTAAAGAAACAGATTTGATAAATCTGTTTCTTTAAATGCCATATAAAAAAATTAGTATAATTAACTCTTCATCATCAGGACAATACTCCTTCAGCCCAAATAGACACAGTAAATTGTTACATCCACGCCAATACATAGAATTTTTAATAGTAATTTAAGGTGCTGAATTTACCATGTGCTTAGATGTGAAGCTGAACATGAGGAAACCTGCATGTCTGAAATATTATTCAAACATATTTCGAGGACATGCGAAGTAGGTCAATCCGCAATGGAACAGCGTGGCGGAATCTTCCCACGTCCACAATCGTCATAAACACCTTTTTTTGGATTCGTGTGGGGAAAAATGCACGTCACTTATTTGACGGGTTATGTCGGGATCAGCAATAAGTGCTGGACCAGCTATTTAAGTAATATTACTAATATTACTGTTAACCCTCCAACTAAGCATTACAGCTTTTATCTGGATCGCTTCACGAAAATAGCAGAATGGCGGACACGAACTTACGACGTCTTTTAATCAGAATAGCCGGTGACATTTACCGGGCTACAATTTAAGTTATTTACATACGAATATATTACAGATAATATTGATAGGATTGTGATTGATAGTGGGTATATCTAATATCATAATGTGTGTACATATGATAATGGACATACTTAATCTAGGTACGACGTTTGTCAAACGAAATTATTTATCTTACGACGAAGAGTTAAGGAATCTTCATTCATTCCATTTTATTTAATTCATTCCAATGTATGAGACCTTCGTCCATTAGTATATTATCTAAAAAATTCTATTGTCTTGCGTAGTGAGTTAAGAAGATTTCAAATTCCAGTCAAAAATAATAATATTAAAATCAATATGATTCGTATGTGACGTATGTAACTTACACTTACATTTACAACACCAGATGAGGTGCACGTGCGTTGTCGGCCTTTAAGGATATTTGGAGAATGTGAGGGATATTGGGAGAGGGAGAAGCGAGCCTCCGGTTACCTCATTCACCGAACAAAACGCAAAAGCACAATGTGCCTCGGTACTACCCCGGTTGAACCAGCCCTATTCGAGCAGCAGTAAAAGCTCTACCAATATTAAACGTTATATTAAATTATTTTCTGCATTAGTCTATTCAAGTACACTTCTTAGAGTGGGCCAAATCGAGCAAGCATTTCTTGGAATATTTGCACCAGAGCATGCTGAGCAATCGGGATAGTGAACGCAGTTTTTGTACTCTCGCTCTAGGGATGCGATCACTAATCTGAGGAATTTGGTTTTTTAGTCGTGAATAGCCGACGAAAATTATCATGCTGTAAACATATCTGTGACCTTTTTTGAATGAAGATTTATTATAGCATTGTCTTGTAATTTTAGAAAAATTGAGCATAGTATGCATAGGAATAAACAGGTTGCATGTACTTTACACGTCGTGATTTTTTAGCAAGAAAGAACCATACCTTTACCGGAAGCTATAACTATTGAAAGTGTTGCCATTATATTAAATAACTAATATCAATTTTACTAGTGTAATTAATATACCGTCTAATTTTTTTCAAAACTTCTGTTTTACTTGTATTCTGCAAGCCCATGTAACTTATATAACATCTGAAGTAAAGAAAAGAAAATAAGAAGAAGGCAAGAAATTGAAATTTAAAAAACTTTGAAAATCCATAGTCTGCGTAAAAAAATATTGTTTGACGACCATCCGGTATGTAAAAGAATAATTAAAAAGAAAATTGTATCAATCCAATTTCTGTAAAGTAAACTCCGTTGTACAGCCGCGTATTGCTACGTCCAGGGATAGAGCGGTAACATTGGGATACCTGAAAACGTGTCAAAATGCACAGCGAAGAGATTTCAACGCTTATGCAAAATTATTTTATGAAAATGAGACGAGAGAGTCCTTGTGCACACTGCAATTATCCTAAGCTGTTTCTGTCTGTTTGTTAAAAATTAAATCTTAGCTGATGTAATTTAATTGCGGATATAATCACTCTACACTTTAAGTAAGACAAAAATAAAAAGTCTCAACAAATATTATTTCAAATATGATTTTATTCCAGTCAGACTATAAAGTGTTATAGTGGCTCTATCAAAGGAATAGGCATGGTGTTTCGTAATTTAAAAATAATACTTTAAATCTATTACAATATCGAGTAACGACTCTCTGCCAATACTTTTTTTAAGGATATAAATAAAAAAATATGGAAAAAGAAGATCATCTTCCGCCTTCAAATTCCAAGCATTAATTTTTATTTTGTCAATGCCAAATAAGTTCATGGAAAGGAAAAAATTATTTAGAATATTACAAATTAAGCTCGACACAATAACACGACGTTGTTAGACGAGATTGCGTCTTATCGCTTCTAATAAATAACCTTGTTACACTAAAGGGGTTACTCAGAGTTTCTATTAACTTTCTGCGGTAAATCGTTTATTTTACTTATAGTAATTAAAATTTCTATGTGCAATAAATACTAATCATCTATCTTTTTATTCATTGCAGGTGTGTATTCCATATGATAGAGCTCTGTTCGTGGTATCTCATGGAACATGTAGTGTTTGTTCAAGCAAGAAGCCTTGGTTCGATTCCCTGTACGGAAAACGTTCAAATCAAATAATTTACATCGACAAAAGAAATACTAATTTCACCTATATATAAAAATAACAATTGTTTTATAATCTATCACTGTTTCATAATAAGATTCCTCTAACGGAGAAGGAACAGGCGAAAGACTAAATCCGTAGCTATTCTCTTTTTACTAATTTTATTAATAACAGTTTCATGTGTAATACAAAATTACAATCATTTTCTAAGAAACAGCTTGTTAGCAATCAAATTATTACCAGTGTTTATTATATCGTTCACCTATTCGGTAACATTATAATAATCGTCTTCATTCATTTCGTCTTATGTTCGTCTTTAAACAATCTTTGTTTTAATAAACTCTTCAAACCTGCTAACGGAAAGTTCTAAACCTATTAAAACGATTAATTTCATTATTTAAGTTCTCAAAGGGTATGACATCTTGAAATCATCGTGCATGTCTGAGAAATAAAAAAAAACTTGTGTGTGAACTTATGTACGTACGTAAGAAGTTATACTTCTTCAGCGTAACTAAACAAATAAGAATAATACATACCGACAGTTAACCTCAAATCTTTAAACTCACAATAAATTATCATTCACCAACACATATATAATTTAAAATCACTAACCAATACACATGTATATGTATGTATGAATATATTTTTTTATTTCCACTGATGTAAAACACTTGTGTTAAAGATTCATAAATATTTGAATAATCACTTTGAATATAGTTACTATGGAGACTATACACTCCATAATAGTTACCAAGATAATTTAAAAGACATTTAGAAAGCAACTTCATCTTGTTACATTTAGATTTCGATGTGCGCGCGCATCTTTAAAATTCAATCTCATAATTTTTGTCCCAAACGCGACAAAAGAAGTATAACTTCAAAAAGATTTTGAGGGCATGTATCCTGGAAACAGCACTTTCTGGCTCCAAAACACAATCTTAAAATTAGAGGAGGCCTTTGCCAAGCAGTGATATATTTACAGTTTCGTTTTTCTTTTATATGTTATAAGTTGTATATTTAGATAGATAGTAGATTTTTTAGATCGTTATTATATTAATATTTAAAATTTGGAACGCAATTCAACTATAGCCTGATAAAATAATATGTTGTATATGAGCGAACAAATAGTTCAAGATTCCCACGAGATGTTTTTTTATGTATAACGTTTTCATCGAGCAGATTGCCGCTAGAGATCCTTGCCAAAAGCCACAACGTTACCGAAAATGGAAAAACTTTTGTATTGTTTATTTACGTCGTATAAAGGATTAAGCTTTTGTTCTCTTCTTGAAATATGTAGTATATTTTATTTCTTTTTGTGAAATTATAGTTGTGTTTTAAGGAACAAAAGGGTAAGCAAGATGTACATAGGAAACAGTAAAATTTGTTACCATAAATGTTATGTCAATATTGTTATGAAATTCTATATCGTTTTAAATTTCTTATATCTGAATAATTTCAGTACAAAAACGTTGGCTTCCGACTCCTCTTCAATTCGCGGACTAGGTACAGCGTGTCTAAATATTATCAAAATTTGCTAGTTTCAGTTTGGAGAATATTACATGTGAAGAATGATTAAACGATTTGTTTACTGACACTAATATCAATAATGTCTGTTCCATACCCAAAATCGATGGAAAAATTCGTAGATTTTTTTATGTGATTTATAGAGAACCAGTATTCATTAAACGTGAATGGTTAAAGAATATTTTTTATTAGCTAAACTATGTAAATAATTAATAAAACCTATGAGCATAAAACTGGTAAAAGCTTGAATCTATTTGTAATACTAACATAAGATTAAATTGGATCTCTTATCTCAGTTCGGGACAAGTGAGAATAATGTTTAAATACGTTCAACATTAACCACATTTCGAAGCAACGATTCCAAACAACGCAACGTAATAAACTTCTTCAAATACCGTTAGAACTGAGCGGGGAAAATTCGACTGTGTAATTCCGTTCTATGTTACTCAAACAGCCCGACGCCTTTGTGCAACTAATTGCGTCGGTTCTGATTGCTCTGGCGCACGGGATAGCCACAGTTGGTGGAGAATGCTCTGTTTGCCGGATAATGGCATTGTAAAACTGATCAGTTCCGTACAGTTTTCAATTGTGCAGTTCGATTGTTTAGTGTCCTAGAAAAATAAAATCTTAGGTTAGGCTTAGCTGAACTTTGTAAGTACATGAAATATGTGAATTTTGAATACTTTAGGTTTTTGGAAATGACGTTGGATTTGGAATTAAAAATGAGAACGACTTCATCATGAGGACTACGTCATAGGTGTGCATTGATGTTTCTGTTATCAGTGGAATAGAAACCGGTAGTTCTAACCGAATGGAAAGTGATACACTGAACCTTAACATGAAGCACGAGCGGTCTCGTCAGATGAAGTTCACGCTGCGTCAGCTTGTTTTAAAAATTGGATAGGCGAAATTAATGATGACATGTTGCCTACTACTAATATATAACAGCAAATTATTACCAAGTATATCACAATTACAATTAGTTATACATTTTGTTGATTACTCGTAATTAACATACAAAATTAACAAACTAGTTGCTAATATGGAGCCCTGAGGGATACCAAAACTTCAATTGAATAGTTTCAGAATAATCAGAGGACCCTGTAGTGTTTCAAAGACCGTCTTTCTGTGACTTACAAACCATTTTATTGTATTAATATCAAAACCGTAATAAGCGAGCTTTGACAAAAGTAGAGCAGTATTTATTGTATCAAAAGCACGGGAGTAATCAAGTAACACGAGAGCTGTACCCTTTTCACTTTCTCTCATCTAAATCTACTAAGGTTTCGTCAATTTTATCAATCAAAGTTATTATGTCAGTGAGATATTTTTAAGGCAATATATTAATAAGAGGGGAGGATGAGGAAGGGGAAGGGGAGTGGGCCTCCGGTTACCTCACCCACCGAACGAAACGTAGAAGCACAAGATGATTTTACTTCACGCCGGTATTTTGCGAGGCCGTGGTACCAACATGGTCGAGACTGCCCATTCAAGCAGCAGCAAAATACATTTAATACCTTCGAAAATGCGTTAAAAGACGAAACCAGTCAGATGTTAGCATAAACGTAAAAAATCAGTCTTAATAAGTACAAGTGTTTGCATTCCTACAAAATCGATTATGTAATTTCACCATGATAAAAATCGCAAGAATAAACTACATGTATTAAAATGAATTCAAACAATACATTTTCGGTTGTTATATTGTACGTATATTTTCCTACATATTCTCAGCCATAAATTCTCCTTACTTTATTAGATCATAAACTCGTAAACAACAATGTCTGCAGAGTTAAGTAACTTGGTATTTTAAAACACTAGCGACACACATGTGAGGTAGTACCTTCGAAATCAACACAATTTGCCTCAAAGTCTCGTACTGTATGTATATACCATAAGGTATATTTTAAAGTAGCTATCAAGAAAATTGTACGGATCAAATTTTAAGTAAATCCATGTCTAGTTAATTATTATGAAGTCCTACAGGCCGATTTCAACTATGGCTACAACTTCCATATACTATCGGCAGTTGTCAACTGCGCAGGAGAAGAAGTGGGCAGGCTCGATCATGTTGGTACAACGGCCTCACAAAATATCGGCGTGAAGAAAAATCATCTTGTGCTTCTAGGTTTCGTTCGGTGGGTGAAGTAACCGGAAGCCCACTCCCCTTCCCTTATAGGCCCGTAAAGGCCGGCAACGCACCTGCAGCACCTCTGGTGTTCCAGAGATATATGTAATCACTTACCATCTATGGGCGACGGTAATTACTTACCATCGGGTGAACCACTTGCTCGTTTGCCGCCTGAATCATGAAAAAAAAAGTAAACTAAATGAATTTCGCAAAAACCCGGTAACACAGAAAGAAAATTGCAATGTATGTTTCGGTGTACTGTTACGCAAACGGCTCGGCACCTTTGTCCCGCTAATTGCTACGGGTCTGATTGTTGTAGTACACGAGAGAGAGAGAGAGAGAGAGTGCTAGCCGGGTAATGAATTTTTTTTTTTTAATTTCTTCAAACCTGTTGTACAAACATGATTAATATCCTAAATCGCTGTCAATTAAACAGACTGATAATGAACAAATAAAAGGCAAAGGAGAAAAGAAACGTGATGACCGACCGATAACAATGTACGAGAATAATTCAGAATGTAAACTTCAGTAGGAATTTGACTTACTTACCACATGTGTTAAGGGATTGACAAGTTTGTAGGAAATAGGTGCAACATTGTTTTCAGGTTTCTATAATGTTTTATGCAATTTTATATATTCATGTAAAGATTTTTTTTATTTATGTGAATATTTGAAATTAATCTATTATTTACTATATTTCTCTAGCGTCTCATTAACTTTTTTAAATCTCGATGTTTTGGGTGTATTATAACACGTGCGTTCCCGACCTTTAAGGGTATTTGGGAGATGCAAGGGAGGATGAGGAGGGGGAGTGGGAGTGGGCATACGGATACCTCACTCACCGAACGAAACGCAGAAGCACAAGATGCCTCTACTTCACGCCGGTATTCCGCGAGGCCGTGGTACTAACCCGGTCGAGCTGGCCCATTCGAGCAGCAGCAAAAGCCGCCGCTTGGCTCTACCACGATTAAAACTTTTGCTGTTAGAGCTGTTTACAAATACGTTCCAGAGCAGTACTGTATGCATTTGTCTAAACACGTTAATAAAAAAACATAAACGAAATTTGAATAATATTTAGTAGGTTGCATTACAACCTACTAAATACAACCCGAATAAATAATTAAAAACTATAAATAATGTTTTAATCGACCGACCGACCGACCGACTTTTATATTAGATACTACAATATGGGGAAGATAATGAAAAAAATCTAGATAACCTTCTTGGAAAATCGGAAAATGGTATCATAACATCTGGAAGGATAATGCGCTACAATATCCAAGGCTTATTTGTTTAACTGATTTTAGAATAATTATTAAATAAAAGAAAAGCATCATCATTTCATCATCATTTCAGCCTATCACAAGTTCACTGCTGAACATAGGCCTCCTCCAAAGATTGTCTCGAAGCTCGGTCCTGAGCCAACTGCATCCATCGACTTCCTGCGACACTGCGCAGTTCGTCACTCCATCTTGTGGGGGGTCGTCCTACACTGCCTGTACTTGGCTGCCACTCGAGAACCTTTTTTCCCCAACGGTTTTCAGTTCTGCGAGCTATGTGGCCGGCCCATTGCCACTTCAGCTTGCTTATCCTTACGGCTATGTCATTTACCTTAGTTCGGCTGCGGGTATCATCGTTGCAGACTTTATCACGCAAAGAAAACCCGAGCATAGCCGTTTCCATAGCGCGCTGCAATTTTCAGCTTCCTCATACGACCTGCAGTTAAGGACCAAGTCTCAGGTCCTTATGTCATCACTGGCAACATCCACTGGTTGTATACTTTGCTCTTGAGGTTTTGCGGTATACTCGATGAAAAGATATGACGTAGTCTCCCGAACTCAGCCCAGCCGAGTGGGATCCGTCGATTGGCCTCTGGGTCGAAGTTGGACTTACCTAATCGGACAATTTGTTCCAGGTATACGTACTCGTCTACAACTTCGAGCCTATTGATCCCAACAGCAACCGGTAAGAAAAGCATAATGAAATGTAATTTATTAATAATCACTTAAATAAACATTGTTTGATTACAACGTAGTAAATAAGATTTGAGAGGAATAATTTATTCGAAATATAGAATAGTATACTATTTTGGTATACGTACAATTTTACGAAATTGTTTTAATTCCACAATGAATTAACGAAAGAATGAATAAAAATTCTTTATTTGACGTACGAAATTCAAATTTCTTCGTATTGTATGTACTTAGTTGCTAAAGATTGTGCGCCACTGTATTCTAACAGTGTGGCATTCATCGCATTTTGCGTCTGTAATAGAGGTTCGATAACGAAGATTTTTTTTATGGTAAAGGCGGCAAACGTGCAAGCCGTTCACCTGATGGAGTGGGCCTCCCAGTGGGCCAGTGGGTGGGGATACAGGAAGATATTAGATGATTTGATCTATTTTCCTTTGTTAGAAATTGCTGATCGGTTGTGACGTCACCATTACTATTTCACATTTGTCACTATTGGATGACTCTCTTGTTGAATATTTCACTTTTCGGAACATATAAAATGCAACATGTGTATTTCATGCATAATGTATATTTATATATGAAAACGAAATTTTGAATATAACAGTGATGTACCTGGAAAATAATGCAGATTAGCATCTTCATCTCCCAATTTCTAATCAGTAATTAATACGGTTTAGTACGTGGTCGAGCCATGCGGCGGCTTTTACTGCTGCTCGAATGAGCCGGCTCGACCTGAGTAAAGCTAGGACTTCAAAGAATACCGGCGTGAAGTACAATCATCTTGTGCTTCTGCGTTTCGTTCGATGAGTGGGGTAACCCTTTCCCCTCACCCCTACTCCCCTCTCCTCATACTTCCCCTAATCCCCCAAATTTCATTGAAGGCAACGCACCAGCAGCTCCTTTGATGTTGTAGATGTACCTGGGCGACGGTAATCATTCACCATCACGAGAGCCGCTTGCTCATTTGCCCCTTTTCCCAAATAAAAAAAAACAGAAAAAGGAGCCGTAAACATTTGAAAACAATACATAGTTTTAGTATTATTATTAAGTTTATGTATAAATGTTGGTATCTTTTACTGAATGTAACTTAACTTACGTGATACCATTGTAATAATATTATAAATGGACATATGTCCGAATACAGACGTAATCGCTCAAACAAGAGACGACAATCGCATGTAATAAACTTTCGATTATTTAAACATCATTGATTATTAACTTGGTTTAAAAAAAAAATTTTACAAATATCATTTTTTTTTATATATATAATACACCTACAATACGCGTTTGGACAACAACATTTATCAACGGGCATACAAAGAAGGAAATGTGAAATTAACGCCCTGCTGATTTTTACACATCGCATAGTCAAAGGAAGCCGCCACCATTTCCTCCACTTCCTCGCTCGAAGTAGGGTTCACAGCGTGAACTGCTGAGCACTTGTCGCAATATGTCTTGCTTGAAAATGTTGCCTTACGCAGAGACTTTTAATTGACTTCTAAAAGCAACTTCCGATGTTTACCGCTTCAATGTTAAGGTGTTTTGTTACTTAACATAAGGGTATTCACACACTTACTTAACTTAACATACATTCTATGAATACCTATGTATGTACATAACCATATATAAAATGTATAGTATATTTATTACATACTTCATAGAGCAATTAACTTTTTCTATGAAGCTTTTAGATTAACTAGCTTTCAAAAAACAGAAACTCTATCGACTTCGTACGTATTGAGTTCGTAGTTTGCATATTTTTTTTTATTATATTTAAAAATAAATTACAATCTTTTCTTATTCAAAAATGTCTATCATATCTGGAAGAGTATTTTTTAAATAAGTTTCAAGCTAGTTACTGTAGCCAAATTTTCCGATATAAGCTTTCATCCCCTTCACTATTGTTTTTCAAAAAGGGCATACACAGGTATTTTGTTGTTTTAATTGAATTGCTAATTTTAATGTCTTCAAAAACATAAGATATTTCCCTAGAGAGAGTTTTATATTGATTTGACATTTCGAAGGTCATCATATTAATTCTGTAAGTTGTTAGCATTTTGCGCTGCCACTAACCTGAAAATCAAAGTTGCAAACTTGTGCTGAGCACCGACCCTTTTATTGCATCATATAGGAATTATTTCGCTGGAGATTTTGTTGCTGCTTTTTTGTAATAGTCTATATCGTCTCTTTATTGTGTTTAATAATGTAACAAACAAAGTTTCATTCTTTCTTTCTGTATTGGACTATTAATAATGTTGTTTTCAGCGCGCATTACAAGGTCTAGTAATGCACAAGTAATCGTGCACAATCTAGTAATGTCTGAAGTCAGGCGCATTGACATTATTTTACATTTAGTTTTGTGGTGGCGACGTGTCGCAAGAGGTAGGACTAACCCTTAAAAATCTTTTTGCAATCACAATATTATCAATCAAACCATGACGGTCCTGGCGTGACGAAATATAAGTTGCTGAGTTAAGCTAAATAGAAATTTAGCATTATGCGTTCTCATAGGTAACAAGCGTAAGTGCTTATGTACAAATTTAAAGACCAGATTAACATTAAAATGGCAACCTGTAAGTCCCCACACTAGGCAACGGGCTCCTCAAATATCTGACAGGGTTTTGGAGCCGGGAATGGCCCGCTCACTCTGCTCCAGTGGCTGTTGGCGGGCTTCAAGTAATCTCGAAATAATATTTTTTCATATTTCTCAGACATGCAGGTTTCCTCAGCATGTTTTCCTTCGCCGCTGAGCACGTAGTAAGTATAACACTAAACATTGCTATTAACAATATTAGTGGTGACACGAGCACCAGCGATCGAGTCCAGGTCACACGGACTCTATGAAACTAAAGCGAGCGCCCTGACCACTAGTCTACCACGGCCTTAATTAACATTGGTCCACGATAAATATTCAAACAGATTCGTGCAGCTGTTTAGTATACGTTAACAAGAGGCAAGAGGCATGGGGCAGGTGTAACTGCTGCTTTGGATTAGGTCCCGACTAATGGCTGTAACCAGGATCAGTAATTCCAATGAAGCTTTCCATTTCCCTATTCAAATAAGTATACGGATACGTTTAGTTTAAAACTCTTTCATCTTTACATTATTTTAGTTGTAGTACGGGTATTGGGGTCAGATCGGGGCGCTTTAATATAGTCATAGTACGCGAGTGACATGGGTTCGATCGATTGGCACTTTTAGTGGTGCCGAATTTACCACGTGCTCAACGGTGATGGAGAACGTTGCGGGGAAACCTGCATCTCTGAGAGGTAATAAAAATTATAATTCTGCGGACGTATGAAGTACGTCAATGCGCACTGAAACGGCGTGACAGACACGTCCCGGCTCCAATATCTCTGTTTACAGGATTCTATTTTACTTCCTATTTAAATATTTAAAAAGAAATGGAAAAAAGGTCAGGTCAAGAGCACTCTAAACCAACGAGCATGCATGCGAAGATTGGTGAAAGTGGAAGAAGCGAAAGACGCATGTCAGGACCGTAGCAAGTGGAAGAAGATTGTCTCTGCCTACCCGTTGGGAAAAAGGCGTGAATATTATACATAAATAAAATTTAAAGTTTAAATAAGTCACTTAGGAATAGCTTTGCCACAATACCCAGTATTCATATTTTGTGACGCACCTCGTTACAACTGTTGATTGTTTTTATGTATTTATGAAATTAAAAATTATACAAGAATTTCGCTGTTTCTTTATCCGCATTTACACATTCCACTACTGGATAAAGTATTTTCAATAAGAACTCCAATGGGGGAAAAAGCATGGCTTATTATGTATTTATATATTTTTTTTTTATGAGTAAGGGGGTAAACGTGAAAGCGGTTCACCCTATGGTATGTGATTACCGTCGCCCACGTACATCTACAACCCCAGAGTTGCTGCAGGTGCCGGTCTTTAGTGGTATTTGGGAGATGGCAGGGAGAATGAGGAAGGAGATGGGGAGGAGGAGTGGACCTCCGGTCACCTCACTTACCGAACGAAACGCAGAAGCAGAAGATGCCTCTACTCACGCCGGTATTCTGCGAGCCCTGGTCGAGCCGGCTCATTCGAACAACACCAAAAGCCGCCGCTCGTTTTGAAATGAAACTATTATTTAGAGATTCGATTGCGTTTAATTTTGTTTTTATGTTCCCGACATTTCGAGTGCTGTACTCCACCCGTGGTCACAGAGGGACTGAGGGGTTGGACGACCCAATGACATAGTTAACTCGGGCTACCTTCAGCTTTCATTATTAATTATTACCTCATGTGAGAGGCGTTACAGATAACATTGGCTATATCTTAAAGAGGGCTTCCATAAAAACGTTTTTCAAACCGGCGAAAAAGATAAGTAAATTTTTACCATTTGTCAAGTGCAATATCCCTCTACAAGATGCAGGAGTATACAAGCTTGATTATGAATGTGAAGAGAGATCTTACATAGGGCAAACTAAAAGATCTATAAGAACCCGCGTAAAATAACACATAGCTGACGTGAAACATAGCCATAACATCTATAGTCATACTCTTGATCGTCCCAAACATGACATCATATTTGGTAGACCATAAATCCCCGCAAAAGAACACAGATTACTGCCAAGAATGGTTCGCGAGGCTATTTTAAGCAAGAACAATCCTTATTTCAATAGAGAAGATGGGTGCTACCAACGGCTTGGGATTCAGTAATAAATAAGTTAAATCTAAAAACCAAGAGTACCACTGCACGACTTTAAGAGACTGAGCACTTTCTGCGTTGATCGGACCAAAAATTAAAAAAAAAATGTCTACTGAAGATTTACTTTTAGTTGAAATTTGCTTGTACTATAAGGTTAGTGCAACACAAACAATTTAGATTTTAGATAGAAGAACAGTAGTTTTGAATTGTACAATTTAGCGTTAAAATTCCAATTATCTATACAATATTCATTCGAAATCAACGCAAATTTGCTACATTTCTGTTCCCGAAGTTAAACTAGACCTATAATTATTAGTAACCTGCAACTCCGCCCATGAAAATTGTCACAGGATACATTTGATAGCTCCTAAAGCCGTACACACGATATGCATTAGAGGAGATAATAGAACTGGCCATGTTCCAAACGGTATAACGCTCGCTCCAGTCGATGAAGGCATGCCGATTAACCAATGTTGTTTGCACTCCGCTGCATACATTAGACAAGAAGAGACATTAGAGAATCTAAAAATAGCACATCACTTGTCTAAGCGTGGTCGAGCCAAGCGGCGGCTTTAGCTGCTGCTCGAATGGGCCGGTAGGTAAATAACTGCACACTGGCTGTACACTGGTTGAAGTATAAGCCTATTATTTTCAATAAAAATAAAACATTGTTTCGGGAATATTCTGGAATAATCTAAAATAAAAAGACGATCGCGACTATATAAGAAGTACTGGAGCGTGCTAAGGAGTTATGTGATGAGTTCTGAAGTAAGTGGAAGAGGAAGCTCAAGAAGAAAAGGAGGTGAAAAAAGGAAGAAAAGAAGAGAAAAAAGACAAGAAGTAAAGGCAAGGTGTACAGTGCAGGGTAAGACAGATAATTGGTTGCTGGCATGATGATCCGGGAAAGATCACGTGCGTGGGATAGCACATTGAGGAAGAAACTTGGAAGAAAGAGACAGACGGGAGAAAACAGACGTTTAAGATACTGACCTTTTACTCCAATACTATATATTTATATTTAGCTCGTAACAATATTAACATAAAACTCTTTTCTCTTTAACACCATACAAATAAACGCAAACCGTATCTTAAAACGTTATTTCACGAAAGCGTTGAAATAAAATATGCACTGTGTATTTGTTGAAAACAATTTTTTATCCGAAATATTAGATACAAAATACATTAAAATCGTATCCGATATTTACGTATCGCTGGAAGGTTACGCCACACAAAAAGAAACAGGCTAAGCAGATAAATCATTTTTCAGGTGAAATACGATCTCATAAAGCGTTTCCGAAAGCAATTAGTTGCCGTGGCGTTCGCAGACGAAGGACACGAAATAATAAAAAAAAAACGCAACGCACGTAACGCTCTACACGCAGCGTTGACTGTTTTACATCTAGTCCGCTTTTATTATATTATTCTATCGTTATATAAAATACTTCAACGACAAAGTTATAATCAAATCATATCAAAATCAAAAACTTTATTCTTCGACACAGGGAAGTAAATTTCACTTGTCAAATTTAATCTTTATTGTCTCTTTTTTATAATAAAACTTTATCACAACACTTCTTTTAGAAATGGCTTTGGAGCGATCATTAACAGAGGTTATTAGCATCCATGTATTCCTTCACAATATATTTTTATTTAAATTTTTTATTTAAAATACTTTATTGCATACACCCCAATTTGAGGTTACAAAGGGCGGGCTTAATGCCTATTGGCATTCTCTGCCAGTCAACCCATGGGTTGGTGAGATAGCCGTAGCAGGTGTATTCATTTAGTTAAATTAATTAAGTAATAAAATGATTTTAAAATAACTATAAACAAACATAAATAGATATAATAAAAAATAATAAATATTCATTTACGTAAATATTTTTTTATATACATATTAAAAATTTAAACAATAAATCCAATTGTGTAATGAGTAGTCTTGATAATGAGTAATGTTGGCTATCTATTCAGCGTAGAAAATACTTTAGCTTCACACAAAAAAGGAAATTAATATTTTTATAACAATTGGTTCACCAATTTTAATTGCCTTAAATTAATACACATTAACATACTATTTACGTTTAACAAATTTAGTTTAGTTACTAAATTTCCTTTCCTTACGGAAAGGGCCACAATACCTACGTGGTAAGGGACCTCCAAATCTGGAAACCCGAGATCCATCCCCTTTGTGAAGGCTCGTACCAATAAGGTTCGATCATCGCAAAGACAACACAAAGACGGTGACAGGCTTGCCATCTGTCTTCTTGGTCTTTAAATAAGCTCTTGTAAAAAGTGGGTTTAGCCAAGCCGCGGCTTTTCCTGCTGCTCCAATGGGCTGGCTCGACCGGATCGGTACCACGGCCTCGCAGAATACAGGCGTGAAGTAGAGGTATCATGTGCTTCTGCGTTTCGTTCGGTGAGTGAGGTAACCGTGGGCCCCACCCCCTTCCCATACCCCTCCTCATCCTCCCTCCAATGTCCCTAAAACCCTTAAAGGCCGGCAGGTGCGTTGCACGTGGGCGACGGAAATCACTTATCATCAGGTGAACTGCTTGCTTGTTTGCCGCCTTTCCCATAAAAAAAATCTTCAAATAAACGTGGGATCTTTTCATTTAATTAAAATAAAATTACAAAGGATCTCAAATCTTATGATCCTTTGACCATATACCCAATAATCTGCCAATCGCCAATCTGCTAGCCGAACGTGTCGATTATGGCAAATCCTCATTATGGGAGGCTGTTGATTTAAAAGCCATTAAGGTATAAGAGAACAGAACGACAAAATCTCGAAAAATAAATCCAGAAAAATTAAAATAATCCAGCGTTTCTTCTGTATAGTGCGTTAGAAGACTTAATAAAAATAAACATCGGAACGCAGAGTTTACGATATCGTTGTAATAATTTAATGCTATAAGTTGCTCGCGGATTAGGTACTTATTTAGACACGGAAAGGTGGGATGCTGCCTTGTTATTTTATGACCTCTATAACTACCGAGCGGTTTACGGGTGGTTAGAATCAAATGTCTGGAACATTAGTTGCGTATTGGATATTGGCGGTAATAAATATCATTCAATCGATATTTACGTTAGCAGGTTTATAGTTCTTATAAATTTTTTAGAAAATGATATTCGATCGCAAGGGAGATGGCATCGGCAGAACTCGAGCAGTTACTTCTAGTGATAAAAGGTTGCAACTTATCTGGACCCTATTTCTTTTTTTTTTATCTTAATTCAAATTGGGAATATGTTGTTGTGCCTAACGACTAAACCACAAATAAAAGTGTTTCTTTCTTACTTTTATTATTTAAGAAATTTCGATCGATTTGTCGCCTTTTGACATAATAATTTATACCGTGATTATTCAATTAATTTACAGAGTGGGTCCTTTTCATTTTTAAGATGCTACAAATGCTAGGCGTCAGCCGTGTGTTTGTAAAACGACAGAAAAACTCAGAATCCGGAAAAAAAAACTATGATACATTATCGCATGCAATGAAGATTCTCGGCAGGACCCTCTCGCGAATTATTAAAGGCCTGAAGGTAACTAGCTTACCGTCGATAAAACGATGATGCTAACAGGAATGTCATGATTATTCCCAATAGCTGTTAAATGAATTTTAATATAAGCTTAAGACCGATAGCTTAAGAAATCGATCAAAACGCTTGCTGCCAAGAAACACCGATGTAAGACACGACAAGCAGAATGACAAAGTGTATGTGACACATCTCTAAAGAAGCCTTGCAACTTGTTGAAAAAGTTCAACGCGGTATTGCATGATAACTATATAAATAATGATTTAATAAGGGGTTAGTTAATAGCCAAGGAGTCACGTCAAAGTTGATCAAGAGACTGTCTTGGAACGTGTAGTAAAAGCTTCTCAGTGATACACTTGTCGAAAAGTGTACCGTGAGCTTTTGAGCAAGACTCTGCTCTTAGTAACAAGGCATAACTCAAACATGGTTCGAGAAAAATTGTTTGAAAAATGTATACATAGCGATGTAAACGTTTTTACAACAAAATCCCAGTAAATGTGCCAAATCTTCCTATCAGTAGATTTAAAAATATTAGACAAAGACTTTATAAAAAAGGTTATTATTATATAGAGGAATACTTACATGGATTATAATAATCCAAACTGTTTCTGAAAGATGCGTTGAAATACTTTTGTAAAATTATAACAAAAAATAATTAGGTTCCCCACAGAGTTTCCTTCGGACTTCATAAGAGCCGAAGACTGGCCCGCGTTTAATCCATATCTAACTTTTTTTATGGGAAAGGCAGCAAACGGTCCAGCAGTACACCTGATGGTAAGTGATTACCGTCGCCCATGTACATCGGCAACACCAGAGGCGCTGCAGTTGCGTTACCGGCCTTTAAGGGTATTCGGGAGATGGAAGGGACGATGAGGAGGGGGATGAGGACGGCGATGAGGACGGGGAGTGGGCCTCCGGTTACCTCACTCACCGAACGAAACGCAGAAGCACGCCGGTATTCTCCGAGGCCGTGGTAGCAACCCGGTCGTGCCGTCCCATTCGAGGAGCAGCAAAAGCCGCCATTTGGCTCTACCATGTACACAGTGTGTCGAAGATGATGTTTTCAGGTAAAGAAGCAAAGTGAAATAGCAGCCTTACAGTGGCCACGGCAGGACAAAAGCTTCCTGCTTAAATACCTGAGAGGGTCTCGGAGCCGAGGTAGGCCCGCCACGCAGCTCCAGTGCGGACTGGTTGGTTTTTAGGTAAAGAATGCTTAAATAAATATGTTTAATAAATAATTTGTCTAGTAGAACTCAAGGTCTGTGGTGCACTTTTATTGCTTTCATTGTATTTTTCCTTATATTATTATGTTGAACTACGTGGCAAGAGACGGCTTATTGCACTTTATTGAATTTCTGCGAAATTCCTAACACATGCCACCGCTAGCCAGAGTTTTAATTCATTAAAAGCGAACGTGCGAACAGTCTGCATGAGAATTTATTACCTACATTTTAGGTGGATCAAATTTGTTCCAGGGGCAAGAAAACTTTTCATGCATTTCATCACGTAATTAGTGAAATTGCTTTATGAACTTCATTTTTCATTATATTAAAATTCACACTGAATTATAGCTAATAGTGAAGTAAACGTTGAGACTATTTGAACTTTATAATGAATATTTTGAAATAAGGACTTCATTACAGTCATACACAGTAGCGTTTGTGACACTGCGAGCTGTAATGTATGGTAATGGGTCAAATATTTGTATGGCCTATAAAGTCCGTGTTTTATTTTTTTCGGTAATAACAGTTCTTAGTGGCACATATTTAATTAAATATTATGTATGTACCTAGTACAGTCATAAGTTCTGTTACACATAATGCATATCTTATAGTCTATAGCCTCATGGGTTAGAGTACGGACAGTGAAACGTGACGTCGCTGTTTCGAGTCTGTTTCGACTATTGTCCTGAACAAGCACTTCGTATACAAGCTGTAATGTTTAGTTGGAGTGGTTAATAGCAATGCTAATATTTTTTTTTCAAACAGTATAATAATATTGAAACTAATGTTTTTTTTTTTCAAAAAACTTGAAAACCTATTTATCGAAGTCTATGCGATTAATTTAAAACAATCCTATTCGAAATGGCTGCCTTTGGCTTTGATACAGGCGTTAATACTGATAATCATTCTGACCACGAATCTGTCTCCATGGGAAATGAAAAATGTCACCGGAGTCAATCCGATGCTATCTTAAAAGATTTCTAGTGAGAGCAATACTTTGAGCAGGCATCGCTATTTATAGGTAGAGCCAATCGGCTGCTTCTGCTGCTGCTCAAATGGGTCGACTCGACCGGGCTGGTACCACGGCCTCCCAGATTACCGGCGTGAAGTAGAGGCATCTTGTGAATCTGCGTTTCGTTCGGTGAGCGAGGTAACCGGAGGCGCACTCCCCGCTGGTGTTGCAGTTGTACGTTGGCGACGGTAATCACTTACCGAGGTGAACCGATTGAACGTTTGACACCATGGGAAATATTAAAAAAAAACTGTGTTTACGTAAGAAACGTAACGTAAGTACGTACGCGCGTAAGAAGTTATACTTCTTTAGCGTAACCAAACAAATAAAAAGAATACATACCGTTAACACACAGTTAACCACAAATCTTTAAATCCACTTAAAAAGAGATTACATTAAAAAAACACTTTCATCACGAATACTCACAATAAATTATCATTCAACACCATTTATAATTTAAAATCACTTAAAAATATATTCATATATATTTATGTATGAATAATTTTTTTTATCTCCACTGATGTAAAACACGTGTGTTAAAGATTCATTAATATTTGAATAACAACTTACAATAATCTCACAATAATCCGCGTATTCCTCTATATTATATGCAATGAATGTTACTGTTCAAACACAAAAGCGTTATTTACCTCACCTTCACGAATTCGATCTATGTGCGTGTGTGTGAGTGAGATCAGTAGAAGGTTTAAATATCACATGAAAAATTAGAAGTCACATTTCACCTCTCCGTGAGACGGCACGTGACGCCGCTATCTAACGGCAAATCTTATGTCTTAGCAAAATTAAATTCTGCTCGATTCAGTGCTGCTCGGACATTAATTTTCTAAGAAACGCAACTAATGTTACTCCTTCTTTGTAACAATGAAAACGTTTCTAGTACTATACTGTCTTTTGAACTAAAGTATTTTCGAAATAAGCTCACTTTCCTGGTTCCTATAAACGACGTGTAATGTTAAATACTAAAACAAGTAAATTAAAAAAAAAAAAAGTTGGTTGAACATTTTTATCAGTGGTAGAGCCAAACAGCTGCTTTTGCTGCCGCTCGAAAGGGCCAGCTCGATCGGGTTAGTACCACGATCTCGCAGAATACCGGCGGGAAGTATCGGGAGTATAGAGAGGCATCTTGTGCCACTGCGTTTCGTTCTGTGAGTGAGCTAATTGGAGGAGCTCCATCCAAATATCGTTAAAGGCCATGATAACTCCCATATATCGTTAAAGGTCGACAAAGCACCTGCAGGCCCTCTAGTCTTGCAGATGAACGTGGGCGACGGTAATCACTTACCATAGAGTGAGCCGCTTGCATGTTTGCCCCCCTTTCTCTTTAAAAAAAACTCCTGCGATTTAAGTTTTTTGCAGGTGTCTAATGTTAAACGGCAACTGTAACCTAATGTTTGATATTTTAATCAAAAAAAAGGAAGCTTTGGTTGTAACAGACAGATCTGTTACAAGCATCTTAGCGATAAGGTCGCCTATTGTTCATATTTTTTTTGTTTATTTAAATCATCTTTGTTTGTTAAATGTAATGGCATACAATAAAGTAAATCTCATTCATTAATTGATTCATTCATAACTTACTTGTTATTAAGCACAATTAAAACGTTCAAATGCCGTGACGTTAAGTACGTACCAGGAAACACAGTGCAATTCGGTTCTCGTAATGCGAACCCTAAATCTACGATTACGGGATTTACCAACACGGCGCTGGTGTCGGACTTAATTTGAAAATATGAGAACGATAGCTTAATTGCTATCTAAATAAGACCCCTATCCCACATAAATAGCATGTTGGATTTCGCGAACTTGTTATTTGTTCGCTGCAGAATTAATCTTCGGGAAATAATTGGTCGTTTCTTTTCGTTCAAATATAACAGTATTTTTTAATCTAATAGGGTTACGAACTGTGACCCATGACCACTGTGAACCACTCCAGATACAAACAAGCCCTTAAGCTCAGCAGGAATCTTTAATACGATATTAATAATTGTAATAACATTACATTGTAGAAAATTTTATCAATTTTAATATTGGGATTGGCATAAAAATATTATGTTTATGCTGTGTCCAGTATTCCATCGCTTGTGAAAATAGAAAGTTCTTCGAAGTACTATTCGCTGTACTGCCATTTGGATATTTAATTGTGACATCAACGAGTATATTTTACTTACTTAGTGAATTTGAAATACATGTTACTTAATAAGAAATAACACCTTAAGTCCTATTTATTCATTAATTTATATTTGAGAAGACATAAACAAATGACATTGTTTAGTATCTATGTAGCTAATATAAGTTAGTAAGAGTAATGTAAAGCAGCCTGTAAATACCTACTGCTAGGCAAAGGCCGCCTTCTCAAATATCTGAGAGGGTTTTCGAGCCGCGAAGGGTTCCCACGCTGCGCCAGTGCGAGTTGGCGGACTCGAAATGTACACGAAATACGTTTTATTTTAATTATATCACTGACATGCATGTTTCCTCACGATGTTTTCCTTCGCCTCCTTCCAAGTGGTATGGTTAATTTTAGTAAATCAATCTTAGAGAGATTGCAGTTAGATTATTTATATAATTGTTCATCGTCGTCATTATTACAGGTCTACAATAGTCGACTGGCAGTGGCAGAGACCTTCTCGAATAAAGTTATAGGAGTCAACGACAAAGGCTGCAAAAGAGCAAGGGGTTCACCTGATGGTAAGTGATTACCGTCACCCGCGTACATCTGCAACATCTACATCTGCTGCCGGCATTTAAGGTTATTTGGGAGATGGGAGGGAGGATGAGAAGGGGATGGGGTGGGGCAGTGGGCCTCCGGCTATCTCACTCACTGAACGAAACGTAGAAGCACAAGATGCCTCTATTTCACATCGGTATTCTGCGAGGCCGTGTTACCAACCCGGTCGACTCGAGCAGCAGTAAAAGCCGCTGCTTGGCTCTACTACGTAAGAATTAGTATTCGGCAAATTCCGATGAATTTTCTGTTACCATTCCATCACCTGAGAATCGTTAGCCTACCAGGATCCACTACAGACAGGAAAGGATGCATGTGGAGAAAAATATGGCATATTCCTCTCTAATTCCCCTCTGGCAGTAACTTGCTAAAATTCCAACCCATACAACGAGGTTTTCTACATACATACATATATTCACGCCTTGTTCCCAACGGGGTAGGCAGAGACAATCTTCTTCCACTTCCTACGGTCCCGACATACGTCTTTCGTTTCTTCCACTTACATCAATCTTCGCATTCTTGCTCGTGGGTTGTTTTCAGAACGTCTCCGATTTGATCGTGAAATGTTCGGCTAGGTGTCCACCATTATGTTTTTCTAAAAGCAGTATTATAATTTAGCAATTATGACCACAGTATTCTTACATGCTCATAATTTAGAATTGAAACTAAAACGCTTTGCCCTTTTTTTGCATCGGCGAACTTAATCATTGACTCATCGTGCGGTATCCAGTGAACTTCCAGGTTAGTTTAAGCTGTAAAGCGGTAAATCATTGAAAGGGTCCTGGGAATAAACTGTTCCATTCAAAAATATACATATAAACATAACGTCACATACAGAGACAATTTTTTATTAGGGCCAGAAACAAACTGTAAATAGAATCATTAAAATTTAAACACTTTTACGTGGCCGCCTACACCGAGTACAAATCAGGCTTGCGCCTTAAAATTGTAAGTTAACTGGGGTATAAATCAAAGGACAAACCAAACGGCATAATAAAATGTGAATAGACTACACCGGCAGTTCCATGACCGTAAAATTTTAAGGTATCTTTAGTTCTTTACAAGGTCAAAAAGTGTATCTGTTATCGTAGGGTTGTCATGCTCGAGAATTTCAATTTCAACACTGGCAAATAATGCCTATAATAATTTTATTTTCAATGGAACTACTTCGATAGGAAAGTTTGATTTTTTAATTATTACTTTAGTTATTTTTTTATTTTCAGTGTCACTGAGGAATTTGAAAAAAAATTTTTTCTTTTGGTTTAAACACATTGTATGTCTTTAAGCGAATGGTCTAATCTAAAACATGATATGGCAAAAAATTCTAAGGTAAACTGTAAAACTGTATCTGTTATTTTGGTTGTCGATAGGAATACCTTAACCTTACCTTAACAGTATGTAAATAGTCCATTGTCCAGAGATAGGTATCTTCCATACGGTGGATTTGCCATAAACGCCAAGCGCGGCAACACACACCTCGCACCTTAGACGCTTGGGAGTAGCTGTCCATTTGATCTCTACAGGTCTCTGTGATGATACTGGCGATAAACTATGCTAGTGGGAATAAATATAATAGCTTACTGATTTATTTCTTCCTCACTTTTTAGTACATAGCTATAAAAAAAATAGATTTTTGATTTCGTCGTATAAAGGTTGGCGACAAGGTCCTCGTCATCCTTCCTATCTCTAGATGAAGTCATATTAATAGCTACAATATAGGTCACAACAGACAGGATAGATAAATAGTCAGAAGCTAATGCTGCTTCTGACTAATTGTCTCCTTAGTCAGCTTTTAAGGTACTCTCGGTGTGCATCGGAGAGTGTGCATGTATTCTTAATGTAATTTTTAGTGACCCTATAAAATTATTAGTGCTCTGAGAACTCTAAATAATAAATGATTAACATCAGCAAGTAACATAAAACGATAAATTAAACGGTGACCGAATATGCAATCAATGTCACCATACTAAAACGAATGGACATATTTTAATAACACTAAAGTTTATGTACCTAACAAAATTTATAGTTATTACGCTATTAATGCGAAGCTTAAAACGGTAAAGGATTTTGTTGCAACGAAATTGTAATTGATTTTTTTAATGTTCGATGGACGTGAAACGTTTTATTGGTTTTGTTTTAAAGAATTCGGCGTTTTAATGAAGCGAAGTTATTGGAACAGTGAAATTCAATTACGGTAAACGTTGGTCGTAAAAAATGAAACATGGTGGTAATGCGAGAGAATTCGTCTTCACATTTCGACCTGTTGGTATCGTAAAGTTTGTTAGTGATTCGTTTGTGAAATCTTTCGTGGAATACCGGAATGCGTATCTGAGGAAGCGCCAGTAAAATCCGCCATTTTTTTCTTGATAAATTTCTCTGTACCACCATACTAGTGTTGCTGCTCCTCTGATTTAAACAGTGTTGAAATAAGTAGTATTTCTTTTATAGTTACACTCTCACGAGCCACTATAGTCGAGTGGTCTCCGAATCAGGAGATCCAAGTTCCATCCTTTATATAGATACTTATGTCTTCTTTCGAAACTTATGTACAACTTGTTTTGTTGGCAGAACACTAAGACGACGACAGGCTTTTGTATGTGATAGAACCAAGCAGCTACTTCTGCTGTTGCTCAAATGGGCCGGCTGAACTGGGGCCGGACCGGGGCCTCGGAGAAAACCGGCGTGAAGTAGATGCATCTTGTTTTGTGTGGTGTGAGGTCTGCCACTCCTCTTGGTGTTGAAGATGTGGGTGGGCGACGGTAATCACTAAACATCAGAAAACACCTGTCACGATGTTGCAAATAAGCAGCGGCAAAAAAATATTGGACAAAACGACTAAATACCCAACAATGTGGCAGAGGCCTATAAAGAAGAGTTAACACAATATCCTTCTAGGCCTCTGTCCACCACATTAGTGGGTACACTGTCGTGAGATCACCACCTGTGACATTATACTATGGAGAAAATTTGGTTGAAGGGACTAGTTATACGGTTCTAAGAACTTATTTTTCTTATTATATTTATAATTTACATTCACGAACTAAATAAATCACTTTAAAAGCATAGAATCAAAATTTAAAATAACATGATGATAATTTTAATAAATTACTACTTGGGAGTATTTTGCCTTCGGGCAATCTTATCACCCATCTGTTTCTTTATAATGAAATAACAGCATTTTCTACTTTACAAAGTAACGGCATTTTAGAATCTCATAAATGAAATGGACGGCATTAATCATATAATCGTCGATAGACACGTTTGTCCCCTAGGAATTATGTAACATTTTAATTTAATGAAAATAGTTGTATTTCCCCTTTCTTCTCGTGGCTGTCGAATGTGACGACCTTGTAAATCGCTAAAACTACCGATAGATGGCGTGATTACCATCTCACCAACAAATGCTAGACCGGCAGCAGCGTCTAATGTGAGAGGTGTCTGGTACCGGATTGCCAATCCGCTTGCTGAGCGTCGCTATTATGGCAAGTCCTCCTTATGGAAGACTGTTGACAAGCTGTTAAGGTAATTTTATTCCTTTTTTAATTTCCATTCTGATGCCTATCAATCTATCTATATACACACACACATACATCTAAGTATATAGAGATATATAAATAAATATACAAAAGCGAAATGCTCCTAACTAATCACGAGATCTCAGGAACTATAAATCCTACAAACTTGAAATTTGGCGGATTTTTGAGCAGGTCAGATTATTTATAGACTCTGGTAAAAAAAAGAATTTTATGTAGAGCTGAAATGGGGTGTTGTACGGCATCATGAAAGTCCAATGATTATTATTATGTATCGTTAATATTTAACATTAAACACCTGTATTCGCGCGTAGATTTCAGACCCTATGATGTATACGGTGGAGGTAATAACTTCCGACATCGGTGAATCTTATCCGCTCATCATCATAACTGTAGCCTGTGGCTTATTGTAGGCTTCCTTATCTCTCTTTTTAGATAACAATACAGATAGATATACAGATATAATCAGATAGATATATGGGAGAACAAAACCGAAACGGGCGGCGAGCGTCGTCTCCAGCTTTGTTCCCAGAAATTTCCACAATTATGTAAGGACTAATGGAGTCCTTTCTTACGACACCGAAAGAAAAAGGGTGGCAGACTTGCTCTTCTACCACAAGGTTAATGTTTCACCGTGGATGCAAACGGCACTGAAATCATCAACCATGAGTTTCACAGTTCGAAACATTTAAATCATACAAAACGATCATACAAAACACACACGCTTTCCAGTCCATAACCGGAACTCGTCAAGTTATTAAACTGCAACCACAACTTAAAAATCTAACCCACGTATCAAATTAACGTGTCAACATTTTATTAATAGACAAAGTATAATTAAAGCGTTGAGTATAAAGACGTTACGTTCACGATTGTTGGGTTACAACTATAAATTATAACGTGGGCGTGATTTGTGGCCTTTAATAGTGGGTTAGGAGGCGTCTCAGGTAAAGACTGTCTGAGTGAAACGCTACCGTACAGGATTATGATGTTATAAATGTATTAAAACGGTGTTGAAACAATTTCGGAATTGCGTACGAAGAGACTGATCGAAAATTTTAATGGACGGGTTTTTTTAATAACACGTGTTTTTAACAATTCAAAAATTTGCATATTGAAATTAAAATGAATGACGGCAAAATTCTATATTCTTCGGCGTTTGAAAGATAATTTCTCATATTTGTATACAACATACCACCGTTTTGTAATGAAGCTCCTCTGATGGAGATAGAAACAGGCAAAAGAAACTCTATAGGTATTAAATAATCTTTTTTGATTATTTTTTTCTTAATAATTACAATGTTTAAAAGTGGTAGAGCCAAGCGGCGGCTTTTGCTGCGAACAACAGACTGACTGACTGAGTACTGACTCTCTTTAGATACATATTTGGAGGTGGTAGAGCCAAGCAGCGGGTTTCGCGGCTACTCGAATGGGCCGACTCGACCGGGTCGGTACCACGGCCTCGCAGTATACAGGCGTGAAGTAGAGGCATCTTGTGCTTCTACGTTTCGTTCGGTGAATGAGGTATCCGGAGGCCCACCCACACCCAGTCCCACTACCTCTCCTCATCCTCCCTTCCATCTCCCGAATACCCCCAAAAGGGCGCCAACGCACCCGCAGCATCTGTCGTGTTGCCGATGTACGTGGGCGACGGTAATCACTTACCATCACGTGAACCACTTGCTCGTTTGCCGCCTTTCCCATAAAAAACAAATGTACATTATGAAATAAAAGGTGTGGTCCCATAGGAAACCCATGTCACAAGAATACAGCGATCTACCAAACTAAAGCGTAATTGCAGTGCAAGCTCGAGCAGACCAGCCACCACAAACAGCACCTGTTCACAACTATAATACATATAGTAGCTATCATCATCCCCGACCATATTAAAGGGAAGTGGACCCACCACAAGAAGCCGCCACAAGCACAATTGTAAATTGAGTTATCTACTACCATAAGTGAACTGCGCAGGCGATATTATAGTTTATACATTTCCGTATTATTAGCTGCTGTTTATTATACGAATACTAATGATCTAGTACCAATGGGTACTCATGTGGTTGGTTCTTTTCTCGATTCCAATGCAATAGCTTTCAATTCGTAAAGCTTTAGAGCGGAGAAAAAATCGTTATGGTGTACGATACGATACGATTCGATTTATTCATAAACACAACACAAAAGTTACAAGAATTACAATTATACAGAAAAAACAACAGATATGTAAAAGCAAAAAGAAATAATTTATGAGAAGCTGAGGCTTAAGAGACTGAGGTCGACTTTATAATTTATAATCCGTCTCGTGTTAAATGAAACGGTGCTGACTCTGCATAGTGTCGCGGGGTTAACCGCTACGCTGATTTTCAGATTTTAATGTACTATGCAAGATGACGGTAATAAAAACATCAAGTACATGCGATATTCATCTTGTTGTATCCCCGAACACGCGGTAGAGCAGTTATAAAAGGGATTATTAACACCGGGCGACATCGGGTATTGACCTCAAGAATGTCGCGAACGCCTACGCAGAGGCGTTGGAGCTGTAAAACCTATATGGGACTTAAATAATTCATGTAACTTTGGATTACCGCCGCCAATAGAAAACGGAAATTCATACGTGTACATTAAGTGTAAAAGCTTTGTCACAAAATGTCAACATCACCTGCAATTAAATAATTGCATCACCTTTTTGTATCTTAACATGCGAGGAGAAAAATTAGAAATGTTAAATATTTTTATTATGTGAAGCGAATGTGTGGGGGCAAAGGAGCAAGTGGTTCACCTAAAGATAAGTGATTACTGTTGCCCACATATATCTGAAATAACAGATAATCAGCAGGTGCATTGTTAACCTTCAAGGATATTTGGGGGACGGGAGAGAGCCCATTCCCCCTCCCGAGAGGTAGGAGTAGGCCTCCGGTTACCTCACTCAACGAACGAAACGCAGTAGAAGCGTCTAGTGGCTTCTACATCGCGCCGGCATTCTGAGAATACTACCATGATTGAGTCGGGCAGCAGCCCATTCGAGGAGCAGCCAATACTATCGCTGGATCTACCGCGTAAGTGCGATACAAAGAAAAAATAAATTATGAACTAAATCTAAAAGCTATTGATCGTAAGTAAAGACGAGATTGAGACACTCTTACTTACTTACTTTGTAACTTAATCTCGCTTATGGAATTTTATACATCGTTTTCTTTATCAATGCAGTACTCATTTACACACACACATACATATGTACACAAAAATTGCGTGCGCACACATTTACTAAGCTTAGGGGTGGTTGTTGTTAGTATTTATTTTGCATTCATATTCATATGTCATGACTAATATAAGTAATAATGGAGTCACCTAACGTGAGTGTTTTTTTTTTGCTCAAAAGGAGATCCTATAGCCAGCTTTATCTTAGTATGATAATTTATAGAATAAACGATTTTTAAATTTTAATTTTGATGTTCGTTTACCCACGTATACATATCGGCAATACATGGATGAAAAAAATGAATGTTTATCTGTGCAATCAAATATAACTAAATTAATTTAACTTGAAACTATCTAAACTATGTGTTATATGGTTTAAGCTTATTAAGCTTTTGCATTCATGTTTCACATTCCCTTGTCCTAATTACTTTAATTAATTGATAATATGCAAAATATAGGGACGACCCTCACAAGATGGAGTGAAGTCTTGCGCTGTGTTGCGGGAAGTCGTAGGATGCAGGTGGCTCAGGACCGAGCTTTGTGGCAATCTTTGGGGAAGACCTATGTTCACCAGTGGACTTGTGATAGGCTATATACATAGTTGAACTTTATTGTATAAGTAAACTGTCATCTATGATTCACGAAATAAAATATAAATGAAATGAAACTTTCAGATTCTAATATTATGTAAAAATAATAATTATATAATATAAAGCAAAAAAACGTTGTCAATTCAGTGATTTCGACGACATATTTAGCAGATTTAATACCGTACAGACGACAAACAAAACCTAAAACTTGTTTACTGTCTTCCCTTCTCCTCCTTCCTCATTTCTTACAGTTTAGAATTTCTCTGTGTGATGGAATGGATCACACAATAGAGAAATATTTTATTTATAAATAATAAATAACATATAAGCTATGCTAGCCTAGTGGTCAGGGCGCTCACTTTAGTTTCAAAGAGCGTCAGTGAGCTGGGTTCGATACCCAGTAGCCTCCACCACTAAAATTGTTAATGGCAATTTTGTTAAAAGCTTGGTGGGCCTTTCCCGGTTCTAATACCCTGGGGGATACTCGTATTTGAGAAGGAGGCCTTTTCCCAGCAGTAGACACTTACAGGCTGGTACTTTACTTCTACTTTTAGATAACCTCTCACGACCGTATACCAAATACCAGGGGTGGTGGGGGTCAGAGGTCGATACACTTTAGTCCCTACAACCTACTTTTCACCGGAGCTTATTTGGGACCACGTGACAGGTGGTGAGCTCGTCGCTATCTCAGTGTCCAAGCCAACGATGGAAATAGTACGTAAGTTTCAAAAAATTCATTAGTATAAGCTCTCTACGTCGAGAATCGAACTCGGGTGTTCTGATTAGAAGGCAAATCTTCTAACCACTCCGGCTATCGTGGCTTTCAAAATAAATTTAAAAGTATTCAACATTATTTTCATACTTTGATGTTGTATTTTCATTACCTTTTCTAACTCGGCTAATGGTAATAGATCTTTCCTGGAAAGCACCAACGATAATAGATAAATATTTTTTTTTGTCTATGACATGTTCCTATTTCAGTTCTCTTATTCAGACAATTCATGTCCTCCGCTAGATGTAGGCCTCTTCAAAAAGACGACGGCAAAAGCCGGCTTGCGTCCCTTGAAATGTTTACACAAACTCAACCACACGCGTCATAGACAGGCCTTCACTTCATCATTGACTGAAGAAATTATTATTGGAGATGAAGACGATTATTTTCGTACAGATTTCGTAAGATCCCAGTGCCAGTTATATTGTAGTATGATCATTTGTTGAATAAACTATTAGTAATTATGTATGTATGTATGTGTGTATAAATTCACCTCTTGTTCCCAACGGGGTAGAGCCAGAGACAATCTTCTTCCACTTGCTACGGTCCTGACATACGTCTTTCGCTTCTTCCACTTTCATCAATCTTCGCATGCATGCTCGTTGAGAGTACTTTCCGATTTGATCGTGAAATGTTCATCTAGGTCTTCCTCTTCCGACTCTACCATTTACATTCGCCTCATATGTTTGTTTCTTCAACCTACTAATAGTAATTATTAGTAATTATTAGGGAACTATTACCTAAACGAACAAAAAAGGGGCTCTATTAATATCTGCTGTCAGGTGAAGATATTCGTTTATTTTTAAATTTTCTATAATTTTTTACTATATTTATGATTAAGAATTTATATTGTAACGAATAGAGAAAAGATTTTGGTTTCGTTCATAAATTTAATTAGTATTATGTTAATTAAACACAATTTAAAATAATCGCTTAATAACATTATACACATAAAATATACGTTTTTTATTATTATACGCAAAAGGTATTGGTATTGTTTCAGTCGAATTAGGAGGAATTTTCTTCGTGACATTTTCTTAAATCCGGCGGCGTTTCGTACTGGTTTAGGAACAAAATAGTGTTCCTTGGCGGCAACTCTACTAAAAAGGATTTCTAAGAAATAACTTAAAAGTGTCGGAAGTGTAAAACACTCATATAATATACTCTGTGGAACGTGAGTGACAAAATGGCTTACGTGGCGTGAAAGCAACTACCAGAGATTGTATACACATTCTTTGCTCAATAGCTGAGATAAAATTTTCTGTTACAAGTCCAAGACGTTTCCTATTGCTCTTTGCTCGAAGCCTATACGTACTTGCAACTTTTAATAAACTGCACAAAGTTTTTGTTTCCTTTCGTATTTGATCTAACAGCCAATGTCAAAGTAGAAAATATTGTCCTGTTAATAAATTCCCTTAGGATATTTTTGTTTTCATAGTAGAGCCAGAGACAATCTTCTTCCACTTGCTACGGTCCTGACATACGTCTTTCGCTTCTTCCACTTTCATCAATCTTCGCATGCATGCTCGTTGAGAGTACTTTCCGATTTGATCGTGAAATGTTCATCTAGGTCTTCCTCTTCCGACTCTACCATTTACATTCGCCTCATATGTTTGTTTCTTCAACCTACTAATAGTAATTATTAGTAATTATTAGGGAACTATTACCTAAACGAACAAAAAAGGGGCTCTATTAATATCTGCTGTCAGGTGAAGATATTCGTTTATTTTTTTAAATTTTCTATAATTTTTTACTATATTTATGATTAAGAATTTATATTGTAACGAATAGAGAAAAGATTTTGGTTTCGTTCATAAATTTAATTAGTATTATGTTAATTAAACACAATTTAAAATAATCGCTTAATAACATTATACACATAAAATATACGTTTTTTATTATTATACGCAAAAGGTATTGGTATTGTTTCAGTCGAATTAGGAGGAATTTTCTTCGTGACATTTTCTTAAATCCGGCGGCGTTTCGTACTGGTTTAGGAACAAAATAGTGTTCCTTGGCGGCAACTCTACTAAAAAGGATTTCTAAGAAATAACTTAAAAGTGTCGGAAGTGTAAAACACTCATATAATATACTCTGTGGAACGTGAGTGACAAAATGGCTTACGTGGCGTGAAAGCAACTACCAGAGATTGTATACACATTCTTTGCTCAATAGCTGAGATAAAATTTTCTGTTACAAGTCCAAGACGTTTCCTATTGCTCTTTTGCTCGAAGCCTATACGTACTTGCAACTTTTAATAAACTGCACAAAGTTTTTTTGTTTCCTTTCGTATTTGATCTAACAGCCAATGTCAAAGTAGAAAATATTGTCCTGTTAATAAATTCCCTTAGGATATTTTTGTTTTCATAGTAGAGCTAGAGACGTTGTTTCGTACTATAATAAAAAAAAATATTTAAAATACGCTTTGAAGGATAGCGCCGTAAGATTCCGCCACCCCTTTACTTCCGGTCAGCGGGGTAAATGGCGACTATGGGAAAAGCCTAAAAATCTCATGGGAATTAACGGAGGTCAACACGTAGGGAACTAGTAGAAGCCTAGAGTTGGTTTGGACTTTGCATATGGAAATAATGTGCAACTGGACGACGCCTTCTATGCCTAGGAGTCATCTGTGTATCACACCCTTACCCATTTCTATGACTACTGTATTTTATCTATTTATTTAAACTTTATGCACAAAGCACCAACATGCCTAGATGCATTCTCTCCCAGTCAACCAATAGGCTAAGCACAGATAAACACATAATAGAGGCGATACAGCCTAACAAAATAAAAAAGTAAAAAGATATAAATATCACCAGTAAAAGATAGATAGATACATAAATACATACAATATCTATAAATGGTATATTTAATATATAAACATAGATTCATAAATTTTAATACCAAAATATAAACAAATATGAATGTCAGTATAAACAACTAAAACGACACAATGACTATCATTAACACTTAGTACTGACTTGCAACGTCTTTGTAGTGTTTGCAGATTGTTTTTTTGTTCCGGTTTGAAGGAAGAAGGTTTCGAGGCTTAGAGACTGAACCCTGACTGTAGTCAGGGGTGACAATGCATCTGTAACCTTCTTCGATTGAATTTGTTTGCAGGCGTTCATCGGATGTATCTTGATAGGTTGCTTATAAACAACGGTCTAATTTTAAAAAAAAACAAGTATGTGTATTTTTTTTTATATGAAAGGCGGCAAACGAGCAAGCGGTTCACCTGATGGTAAGTGATTACTGTCGCCCATCTCTAACACCAGGGGTGCTGTAGGTCCGTTGCCGGCATTTAAGGGTATTTGGGTGATGAAATGGAGGAAGGGGATGCGGAGGAGGAGGGGGCCTCCGGTTACCTCACTCACCGAACCGTGCCTCTATATGCCGTATGCCGGTATTCTGCGAGGCCGTGGTACCAAACCATTCGACCAGCAGCAAAAGCCGCTGCTTGGCTCCACCACGCTTAAAATGTTAAATATTATATATATTATAAAGTACACAATCTCTTTCCAACACACTTCAGTTATATATATCGCGCATATTTTTTTTTTAAATAGTGTAGTAATGAGTTAGTGGCAATTGTTTTACTGCAATAGATACCTTGTTTCAAACAGTCTAGTTTCCAATCTACACACATACATGTAAAGTTGCATAATACCGCTGCTGTGAGTATATGTAGAGTGAAATGAACCAAAAGCACAGTGACTGACAATGACGCATTTATTCACAGTAGTAGCTCGTTGCTTTCGGAATGCTTAAATCAAGATCGGCATCTCATCGAAGAGGTACCTGGGTATGTATCCTGTACTCTTAGATAAAAAGTATGTGCCTGTGAGAAAAAAAAAATCCTGAAAATTACAAGACAATTTGTATATGTGTCACATTGTATATTTATATATATTTAGACGTGGTATTCAAACTTTTGTAAATGTGTATAATATATAGCCTAAGGTCTTTGGCTAGTTGTGGGCAATTACAGGCAGCTAATTTGCTTTACTTTTTTATTGCCAATTATATTAGTTAAGATATTATTTAAGCACAGAACTACCTACTTGTTAAATAATAATAGTTTTCTCTTTCTTCAAGGGTTTGCTGGAAGAGAACTCTGCTTAGGATTAAGCTCGACTCTGTACATTTTTCTTGTATATTATTCAAATTGTAAATTTATCATGTGTACAATACAGAATAACAAAATTGAAAAATTATAAGCCTTCGTTAGTTTATAAGTTCTTAAGTTCTTCTTATTTATCAACATATATAAGTTCGCTGCTGGAAATATGCCTCAAAATAAACTTAAAGAAAGATTTGCTCGTACAACGAGCAGGTGGATTGATAAGCGCAGTGCCTATACCCTCTGACTAAAAATGCTGCTCCCTGGCACTAGTCTGTGGAATTTCAGTAGGGCGTAATCGGATGGAATTTCCGGAATCGTTCGGTTGCCAGGAGCCTCGTCTGTATGCCAGCAGAGCTGCTTGATAGAGCCAAACGGCGGCTTTTGATGTCGCTAGAATGGGCCGGCTCTATCGGTATTGTAGCACAGTTAAGCAGAATACCGGCTTGATGTAGAGGCTTGCGCATATTCATATCCCCAACAGCCTTCATTTACGTGTAAGTTTATTTTCAAATTATATTTAGTTATCTAATCTTATTTAATATTTCTATAAGTAAATGAAACTAGTACAAGACATAATGTCATATACAATCATATGTCAATTTAATATTTAATTTCATAGTTTCCTTAGTAAGTTTCAAAAGAAAATTAAGCATATACTTTTCGAATCTACTTTTAAATTTAACAGCTCTTTACAAAAGCGTACGGATCCTCGTGCTCTATTTGGTTAGTATGAAATGCAATCCTAAGTATGGAGCTAAGAAAAGACGGTTTATTTGAGGAATTCCAAATGCCTGAAATAGCTAAAGATTTTGTCGCTCTATGGATGGTAGGTCTTATTTCTTCATTTTTCCGATTCATCCGAACATCATATCTATCGTCAGTGTGGTAAAGGTGATTTTTGTATGTCAATACAAAAGCTAGAGACGCGTTTGCGGTGTGAACTCAATATATTTGATCTGAATTCGTTCAATTCCGACACTTTATTCCTGTTTTTACCGGTATATAAAGTTTCGTTGTAAATATTCAAGTTTGAATATTGGTTTTGATTTCACAAAATAAAAGTATTTTTTGTCGGAATATGGTCCCGCTATGCTGGCTTCAGAGTACTTTTTTGTTCTTAGATCTATATGTACGAGAATTAAAATATTTGAAGTTCTATTGTTAAGATACGAGAAAAGTTAATTTATAGGATAATCGCAATGTTGGTAAGATTGGAGAAAGAGTCACTGCCATACACATATGATATATACATATTCGATATACTAAAAACTGGGCCTCGATTTTAGAATTTGAAACAAGTCATATGTGATACTAGATACTACCTGATATCTCATACGCGTTGAATTTAAAGGTTTTCAAATTTTCGAGAAGAAACCCTGAATATTTTGCACTAAGGTGGCAGAAATCACCTACATATCTTACGAAGAAAGTCCCATTATAATCGATTTGGCCGTTTCAAAAACTTACTTCATACAAATATGTGAGTCCTGTGTCCTATGAGTCCTATGTCCTATGAGCTTTGGAAAAGGCAGATATTTCGAAATCACTGACAGTCACTCCCATTTAATTTATATGTCTCACGAAGAAAATTGCATCAGGTGTAGCAGTATATAAATAACTTAAGCCCTTGCATTTTATATTCGTTTGAAAACGCTCCTACAAGATTTCTCCATATTATGCTTTTGAATATTTTACACCAAGCTTACTGAAATATGGGTGGGCACTTATGTGGATTTCGTAGACGGGCGTTTTCTATTTCAATTTAGTAGTATTTATAATCAAAATAATAATTAAGTATTTTTATGTATGGCGGAATAGATAATAGGCGAATTAGAAACGGCCGTTACTGCAGCACATGGACATCTGCAAACAATTTAGATCGGTTACTGATACGTTATCACCTTTTTGGACTAAAATCGATTGAATCGCAGTCCGTAATTATACTGACTCTCTTTGGACACATACTTTGGACGTGGTAGAGCCAAGCAGCGGGTTCCGCGGCTGCTCGAATGGGCCGGCTCGACCGGGGTAGTACCGAGATCTCGTAGAATACCGGCGTGAAGTGGAGGCATCTAGTACTTCTGCGTTTCGTTCGGTAAGTAAGGTAACGGGAGCCCCACTCTCTTCCCCATCCCCCCTATCCTCATCCTCCCTCCCATCTCTGATTTATCCCTCAAAGCCGGCAATGCACCTGCAGCTCCTCTGGTGTTGCAAATGTACATAGGCGACGGTAATCACTTACCATCGGGTGAGCAAATGATTTTCCCCTTTTCCCATAAAAAAAACTTTTCAAACCGCCACCCAAGAGTGGTTCAACTGATGATTAGCGACAGAAATGGGCAAAAGGGTGGTACCTACCCAGACGACTCCTGAGCTGGTCAAGAATAAAGAACAACAGTTTTGCAATCCATCATTAATAGCTCTGGTGCAGCAGTGCAGCAGACGGTCCAACAATCAAACCTCTCTCGGACATAGAGTTAGACTGGAAATAAATGAAAGTCTAAATTTCAATTATTTAAACAACATTTATTTAAACATAAAAATCCGTCCGAACAAAGCGGTAATTCTTTCAAAGTATCATTGTATTAATGTAAATTGCGAAACACCTAACAAACACTTTTGAAAACGTTCGCTTTTCCTGTTTACTGTTACTAAATTAAAGCTATTTATTCTTTACACAAGCAGTACGATTTAGAATGCGTTATAAAATAATTGAGTGATGTGATTCAGTAGGTGTATGTTATCGATAAATAAAATAGATATTTTTTCATAATTGACCCTTTACATTATTTCTCAAAGATTAAACCTAAAGTTGCCACAAAGCATGGTCTTTACGAACTAGACAAGTTCAAATTATATGTATAAATTGTGGGCCTGTAAGTGCCCACAGGTAAGCAAAGGCCTCTTTAAATATCTAAGAGGGTTTTTGGGAAGGGTTTGTCACGATGCTCCAATGTGGATCCAATATGGAAGCCCGTCAGGCTTCGCTTATCCTCGAAATATTTTTTTTTATTATTTCTCATACATGAATCCTCACGATGTTTTCCTTCACCGCCGAGCACGTTGTAAATGCAGCACTTAATATTGCTATTAACAATTTTAGTCGTATCGGCACCGGTGACAGAACCCAGGTCACTCAAGCTCTACGAAACTAAAGTGATTCGCCCTAACCACTAGGCTCCAGGATACCACGACTACCAATTATATATGTAAGTATAGTAATAATGTTAATTTTGTTGTTTTTCATTTGCTTTTGTTTCATTAGTTTTTTTGTATTTCGTCGTCTCTCATTTATAGACGTGTCTTGCGTATAAAAGCTAAACAACAGAGACGTATATTATAACGTCATAACATATCGGCCCGTTAACTCAGGGGAAATTAAATAGAGTTTACGAGTACAGCTTGCTAGTTACAACTTAGAATTGTTTGTTAGAAATTTAATCGCTCGATATTCGAAGGATATTAGGATACTGTGAAATGTACGTGGTGGTTAAATTTAATCTCATGATGGATATCCACGTGTCTACATACCTACCATCGCTACGTATGAATATAATTGTGTGAAATAACTTATTGGCGGTGGTTAAATATAAAAGTCGATTCGGAATGAGCTTCTTATGATATATGCCGTGATAGCTGACTCCTAGTCAGGGTGACGTCACCACTTAAATTTTTAGTTGGAATATAAAGCGTTGTATTAATCAAGGGCACGGCGGTGAAAGTTATCGCCGCGTAAATGTTGTTAGAAAATCTAGATTACTGAGAAATAATAGAACAAATATTTTGGGGACATCTGAAAACCGCCACCACAAGGCAATGCCATCTTGGATTGTAACTTATGAGCCATCGATGTTACGGTAGCGATTATGACTGATACTAGGTTCCGGCTCCGGCAGCTCCGGTCTCAAACTCTAAAAAAAATTATGTATAACGGAGGATTTGTTAAAAAAATGTATTGATTAAAAATACAATGAGAGCTGTATTAAATACATTTTAGGGCTGACGTTCACGTTTTGATTTGATTTAAGTTTTATTAAATAACTTAGAAAATATGGTACTTAATAATATAACCTAGAATAATTTATATTTGTATATATTAAATATTAAGAAAGACATTTTTCGTAAGTAAGATTTGATCATTTGGCCAGATCAAAAACAAGTCGATATTTTCTATGATCCCTGCGTGATAAATACATAGTATTACATAATATATACACAGGTACAGAGGTGAGTGGGCCTCCGGTTACCTCACTCACCGCACGCAATGCCGAAGCACAAGATGCCTCTACTTCACGCCGGTTCTCTGCGAGGAAGTGGAACTATCCTAATAGATCGGTAGCGTAAACCATCGCTTTATTATGTCAAGAATCTGATGAACACCCTTTGAAACTTACGAACACATACGCATTTTTGAACACGTACGAAACTAACATATAAAAATTAACATACCTCACAATTTTTCATATTTTTTATTGGAATATACATAAAACTTTGATAAGTAATCGATAAGTAAGCGACATCACTAAGCCATCCGCTAGTCGTGCTACGTGAGCCGACATTTACAGTCGACGTCCGTGTACAAGTATGCAACGTACGTGGTTTAACATTGTAGTGGAGGTTTGGAAATAAGACGGGATTGTCGTCAGAATTTCTATCGAATATAAGGCGGAATGGACGTGATTTTTACGTGTGTCCTCAAACAAATTTTCTTAAAACTTTAACTATATTTAAACCGTTTTCATATTTATTACCTACTTCGTCCGGCCGTCCGTCCATCCGTAGCCGTGCAATGCCCGAGTTGATTTGCACGGACGGGCGTTCGTACCATTTTTTATATACAATTTTATACTCTCTCATAATATTTGTAATGGGCAATATATCAAACTTTTATCCGGAAAATACCGAACCAAATAACATGAGCGGTGGCAGACTGCTCATTACTGGTGGAAAGGTACAGGCCCTATCAGCCACCAGACCAGCGTGATAATCTTTTAATAATGGAATGCCATCTTTTGTTGACGCATTCACGAAGACTCCTTTTTCCAGCAGTGCACTTTTACGAGCTGGTAAAGAAGATTGACGACCCCCCACAAGATGGAGTGACGACCTGCGCAGTGTTGCGGGAAGTCGATGGATGCAGGTGGCACAGGACCGAGCTTCGTGGCAATCTTTGGGGGAGGGCTATGTTCAGCAGTGGACTTCTGATAGGCTGAAATGATGATGATGATGATGATGAAAGAAGAATAGTACAGTGAGTTCTGTTCTGTAAAACCGTAACTGAGTTACTTTAAAACAAAGTATTTTACAATTTTATATTCAAAACTTGTTTGCGAATATAAAGTGCATTAAGCTTTCGATCACTATACGTAACATAAAGATTGTAAATATTACGAACTTTAATTACGCCACCATTCGATTCGTCTAGAGGTGGCGTAATAAATTCTACCTACATTTATACAATACCCTAACCTTTATGAGAGCATGAACGTTAGGGTTCATAAAGGTTAATTAAAATAAGAGTTCTATAGAATTGCTCAGAATCATAAGAAGCAAACATTTTACAGCACTTATCTATCTAGTTCCTTATTCATTTAAATTAAGGCTATTACACTTCATATTTATTGTGCAGGCAACATTAGAGGATAATAAGTAAATTAAATAAAAGATGCGTTGTCACCCCTGAGGATCATGATAGAATGTCTCACAGGCAACAACAATACTGACTACTCTATTCTCTTCAAATCGAAGCATAACAGTGGTTGCTCAGTTTATTAGCGGCGAAAATGGGGAATTAATTCGTGATAGTAAAACGAATTGGCAAATGATCGTGCAATTACAAGTAGATGAAACGTTGAATGACTTTACTGTTTTATGGTTAAGAATTACGAGAGTTTATTATTGGGTTAAAAAGGAATCGGCGATACACGTTGCTACGTAATGACGTTGTAAAATAAATATATTTTTAAAATTACGCGTTTGTCTATTTATTTATTTACACTGATTTACATGATCGTTTTTTTTTTCATGAAAAAATTTGTTATTCGTATCTTACCGTGAATGCCAACTCGAGATAAAACACATTACGTTGACGAATAATGTACTTAGAGTACAGTACAACGAAGACCTCTTCTCTGACCTATCCCATAGCGAGGATTTCCTGTAATTGCTACACGCGAAAATCGGAATGCCCGTCGCCAATATCAAGGAAGAAAAATGAAAGAAAGAAAGATTTGTTTTTATTCTATTTTTTTATGGCAAAGGCAGCAAACGAGCAATAGGTTCACCTGATGATAAGTGATTACCATCTCCCACATACGTCTGCAACACCAGAGGAGCTACAGGTGCGTTGCCGGCCTTTAAGGGTATTTAAGAGATGGGAGGGAGGATAAGGAGTGGAATGGGGAGGGGGAGTAGGCCTCCGGTTACCTCGCTCACCGAACGAAACGCAGAAGCACAAGATGACTCTACTTCACGCCGGTATTCTGAGAGGCCGTGGCATTAATCCGGTCGAGCCGGCCCATTCGAGCAGCAGCTAAAGCCGCCGCTTGGCTCTACCACGCTTAGTTATTGGCACACCATAAAGAGACAACACACACAGAACATTTAAATATAAACTAAAAGCACAATATACCACGCACCTTAGACGCCTCTGCCCACCTTCGGTCTTCGGTCTGCTAAACATTAGACTTGTACTTTTCGAGATGGTTATCTCGCCATCTGTTGATAACATTACGATTGCCAAAGCTCTTACCTTACTTATAACTTTTTACCATTTCCTTATTACTTTAGTAGTAAGCTTTTATATAATAAACTATCCTTTACTATATGAATTAAGTTAAGTCTACCAACCGAAACTGCAATCAGTAGAACTTATTTAATTGAAACCGGACCTCTGAGGATATTATGTAAGTTCCGTTACAAACTAGATTCAATTAAATCCAAGTTTAGAAACCTGGAAACTGACTAACTTTGTTCTCAAACTGACTATCTATCTCACTTCAATATGTATTTTATTGAATTTAAGTAAATTAGATAATAATTGTAAGGTTGCTTGTAAAAAGCTCTTTTTAAAATTAAAGTAAAGCTGTGCTTTGAAAACTGCGAGATCTCTCGTCTCGAGAATTTTAACACATTATTTTCAAATGTATGTATGTCTTATTCATTGTATATAACATTTCAACGACCGTGTTTCTCAGAGATCATCATACCTGACCACCGAGTCATCTGTCCTGGTTTCAAATTCTGAGTATTATTTGTTACCGTGTCTATAGAATTACTTTCAGAACTTAATAAATATTTAAAAAAAATAATTTTTAGATTACTAATTCAATTTTGAATTTAATGTGTTAATATAAACGAATGCATACAATTCTTTGTAAGTGTTAATGTATGTATGTTTGAACGGATTCAACTTAGAAGGTAAATCCGTTCTATATCTCTATTTGACGGATTTTGATGAAACTTTTTTTTAACTTGAAGTGCTATGTTAGTAGACTATGTTCTAATGAGAGACTGAATTTTTATAACAAAATTTAATCACGCGTATAGGACAGAACTGATATTAATGAAATTTGGCCGATATCTAAATTATGCCAAGAACCGTGGTAGCCTAGAAGAGCCCATGGTAGCCTAGTGTTTAGGGCGCTCGCTTTAGTTTAA
The DNA here is from genome assembly GCA_029286595.1 of Bhutanitis thaidina. Taxonomy (NCBI): domain Eukaryota; kingdom Metazoa; phylum Arthropoda; class Insecta; order Lepidoptera; family Papilionidae; genus Bhutanitis; species Bhutanitis thaidina. The sequence goes on along the minus strand of JAGSMS010000028.1, from coordinate 8,460,534 downwards.
TAATGCGCGAGCGACCAGGGTTCGGTGCCTGCACCACTAAAATTGGTAATCGCAGTTTTAAGTGTTGTATTTGCCACTTGCTCGGCGGTGAAAGAAAAAAAAAATATTTTTTCGAGGATATGCGAAGCCGACCCGCACTGGAGAAGCGTGGCGGACCCTTTCCAGCTCCAAACCCCTCTCAGATATTGGAGAAGAGGGCCTTTCTTGAGCAGTGGCCACTTACAGGTTGCTACTTTTTAAATTATGCCATGGAATGAGATATGGGATACTTTTGGTCTCAATTAACTTTCGGGGCATAATTTGAGCAAAGCTATATTATAAATGCAGCCGCTTGTTATATTATAAAGACAGTTCAGAACTAGCCAATCATATTTAATATACATGTATATTTAAATAGAGAAATTTAAAGTAACACTTCAAAGAATATACAGGAAACTAAACGCAGGGCCTCCGAAATATAAAATAATCTGAGATGAGAAGACTGATGCCTGAATAGCACCTTTTGTCTTGTGGCCATGAAATAGGCGTTTTTTATCTTGTGATTATGCCATTGTTAGTATGAATAAATTTAGAAGATGTAGAAGTCTGACACCGTCTTGTATTTTATAATATAGATTTGAAGTTTGGGAACCATGACAGATAGTCTAACAAAGTATATCTGTCTAAAAGCATAAAATATTTCATGCATGATAAAGGATTTCCTTCTAAATATTGGGTTAACAAAACAAAGGACGTATTCTATGTCATTTATCTCTTAGATTAAAAAATAAATTGACTTTGATACCTAGTTATACGAAAAGAACTATGACATGACAGCATATGAGTTTCTTTATCAAAATTTCAGACATCAGTTAAGAAATGTTTATTCCTCCCCTTTTTCAAATATTCCAAAACTTTTTAAAGACTGGCAACGCACCTGCAACTACTTTGGTGTTGCACATGTACGTGGGCGACTGTAATCAACAGGTGAGCCATCATCGTTTATTCCCTTTACCATAAAACAAAGTCTGTGGCATATGGCGTAGATGTATAGTAAATAAAAATAGGTTTTCTTTCTTCTTCTCCGTTGGCCTATATTTTTCTACTGCACATATTAGCGAGGGGGAGCAGTATCTCCCTTGGGGGGTAGTAGTAGTTTTAGTGCTAGGGTTCCGGCACTTTCACAATGATCCGAGAAAGCCATGTTCGCTAAATCATTATTAGTATGTCTTACAGCTTCCTCTAAATGTTAGTTACTTAATTATAAATGTATTTTTATTTAATTTTCTAGCTCAACAAATAGACAAAGTGATTGATGGCCGAAATAATCTAACACGCCCGGCGTCAGCGCAGGCGCAACTAAGATACGATCACGTCATTTCGAATTAGAAATGTAATAGTCGACTATCGTTCTATTTAACAGACAGGTCAGACAGTTGTAGTTGAGTTCTTTTGCTTCGATTGTTTTATACAAATTTTTAGTTTTATGCTTGGGAGTAATGTTGGTTTAGATATTTAAATAACAATTTCGAAAAAGATTTACAAGATATATTCCCGACGTTTCGATTGCTTTACACTTAGCAGCCGTGGTCACAATTAAATCCGTAATTAATAGTTTCATTTAAAATGTGTAGTGTTCGCGTAAATACAAGAAATCTTTATTCCCTTCGAAGTTGAAAACTGTATGTAGTATTCGGGAGTTGTCTGTTTATTCGAAATCATCGTTGATTTCGAGTCGTCTCTGATCTTATTTTCCTTTCTCAAATGTCCTTTCGCAACTGCAGCTCCTCTGGTGTTGCGGATGGTCGTGGTCGTCGGTGATCACTTACCATAAGGTGAGCCGCATGCTCGTTTCCTACCACTTCTACAAAAAAAATCTAAACCATCATCTAATAAACTTTATTTTAGTTATAGTTGTTACTTAACTTAATAACGTGTCCAATCAGTTAATGCTGTTTAAATGGGCAGAAGATCATCGTTATTATTGCAAGTAAGCCTTTGCCTGGATTGGAATTCTTATAAGATCGATATTTTTTTTTTTTTAAAACAATTAATTTTAGAACACAAAGGATTTTACCAGAGTAAAAAAAAAGAGGATACAAAAAGAAATGTAACGACGTTTATTTTTGTTTTGAACATTTATAAAACGTATTAAAAGAGCAAACCGTAAACCGGATAAGGCAAAATTAAAAAGGCTAAAGGCAATAAATATTGCGCCCGTAAAATTAAGGCGCTTTCATATAGCAATATTTTAACGTATATTGTTTTCTCGAATTCGGCGATGACCATTAAGCCGAGATCATAACATTGCCTTACGTAAATAAGATTTTATATGAGATCCAAACCGTGGTTGAAATAAGTGGAAAGCGCGTCTGTTGCGTAATGTAAAAAAAATAATTAAGAATTAAAATAAATGTATGTATATATGTATGTATATATTGACACCTTGTTCCCAGTGGGGTAGGCAGAGACAATCTTCTTCCACTTACTGGTACTCTTGACCTGGCCTTTTTCCAGAACGTCTCCGATTTTATCGTGAAATATTCGCCTAGATCTTCCTCTCCCGACTCTACCATTTACACTCGCCTCACATATTTGTTTCGTCAACCTACTTTCATTCATCCTCTCCACATGTCCAAACCAGCTCAGCATCCCTTTCTCAATTCGTGTCACTACATCTTTCACGCCACAAACATATAAAATAAACAGCAAAATAATTAGAATAGTTACACACATACATGTTCGGTGAATTTAAAGTCGTTAGCAGTTTTTTGGATATTACAGCTCCATCGGTTTACATTTATTTATTTAAACTTTAAAGCTTCTTTATAAAAATATTACAAAGTGCGGACTTAATGATTTTTGGCATTCGCTGCCAGTGAACCCTGAGTGTAATGTGCATTTAAAAATTTATTTATATTTAAGCAAAATAATTAATTAACGAATATATTTATATGAGAGAATACGGTTTTCCTCTCGGTTATAAGGCCGAAAGCGTAATAGTTACAAGAATCGAAGAGTTATGCTTTAGATTATGGATAAAAAATTTATGAAAAAAGGCAGTTGTTAATAAATCTAACACTACTCATACTTCAGTACTTCATGCTTTTTATTTTACAGACTACATAAGGCCACTAAAGGACAAGCGCAGAAAAATTTGCATAACATTCATAGAAGATTTATAGTTGTAGCTGATATCCGCGACGCTACGGATTAGCGACCGCAGTTCTAGAAGTTTCGTACTAGAGACGCAGCTCGCCATCTCTAGTCTGAGTTCTTTGGTATATTCAATTGGTTATTCCGTGTTCTCCGAAAGCGGTTACCCCAGTACCGAACGCAACGCAGAAGATGCTTGACGCCGGTATTCTGCGAGACCGTGGTACTACTCAGTTCGAGCCGTATATAGAACAACGAGTAAGATAGAAGAAGAGAGAGAAAGAAAATTGCGGTATATTCTCCCTTAAATCATATATACATTGGGAGGATGTTATTGTTCTTCGCTGCTTCTAAAGAAGAATGAAAGAAGTAATTGAAATCAAATGTCTTCTTCCCCTTTCAGAAAAAAAAACTCGTGTGTATCCGTGTGTGAATTTAGTATTACTATATAATTTCTTTTTTTGTTATTCAATTGAAAATAGTCTAAATCAAAATAACTTAAGATTAAAAAAAGTATCAGGCTGCAGGGAAAAGGTCTCATCTTAAGTACAGACTCGGTACACAAGGGAATGTTATCACAATCAATAACTATTATTACAATTGCTACTGTAATGATAACTTTATTATTACATCGTGTGATAATTGAAGAAAAAAAAACGACGATTTATTCGCTTCCACTAGTCTCCTTTGTTTCGTTTTTAACCGACATTCACAGAGAAGCTATTATTGTGAAGCTAAAACAGCAGCTGCAATAAACAATAGTCTAAACTATCAATATAACACCAATTAATCCATTAGCACCGGCCGTTACAACAATTGGAGAAAGTTGCGAGCTTGAAGAATAGTAAAATAAAGAACTATGAGGAACATTTCAAATTTGATATTGTTCTTTGTCGTTTAAATATAAGTTTAGGTGTGGCTAATATGAACATTTTAATAGTAACACACACTTGTCAGAAAATGCATTAAATTTTGCGAATCTTCATCGTGGTGAACTGCCATTGCTAAGTAAATTATAACTATTTTATCCATTGCTAAAAAAAAATATCGAATTGCATAATACTAATTAGCCGGGTGAGGGCTTCCTTTTTTTGTACTCATTTTAATAAAGAATTTAATCAAAATGTATGTGTATTTTATTTTGGGGCATTAATGAGTTGATGGAAAAATAAAAAAGAAGGAATCCATCTCCTTACCAAGACACTAGGCCCTTATACATCGACCCCAATATTGAGTGGGCTATAACGCGTAAATATTACGGGGCCCGTACCTTTAGCGACCGTAAACCAAACGTAAACGTGACGTAAACCGAAATCAGGCCCATCGAGCCTCGCTCAGTACATTCGAGGTTTATGGTCCTTGAAGTACGGCCCATGAAGGCTGAAAGAAGTTTTGGTATGAAAACCTTTTTTTAATAAGATTAGTTTTATGTTACTAAAACATAGTGGAGTTATTTATTCGTAGGCATTATAACGAATGCCTGATAACGTCTTGTCAACTTCTACATCTTCGAATGACAGATCAAAAGAAATAATGTTTTTCCAGTCGACGTTAACGGAACTCTTTGGTAGGTAAATAAGGGTTGGTTGTACACTGGTTGAAAGTAAAAACCTATTTTTTTCATTTAAAATATTTGTGAAAATAGTCTTACATCATATTATATTACAAGAGTAAGATCACGAAGAAATAGTAATAGAAATAGAAGAAAAGGAAAAAAGAGGAAGAGAGAGTGGATTGGTTACAGACAGGAAGACCCGTGGAGGAAGACACTCTGCACCCTTTGTAAGCGATAAAATTAAATAGAACTTTAAGATACCGGCCTTTTACTCGCATGTTACTCAATTGAAACTTATAATCTTTTCTGTATATTTATGGTTTATTTCACCACCATTCATTGGTCAATTTAGACAACGACGACATTTTCTAAATTGATAGTCTACCAATCCGTACATTATATATACGATACGCGATATAAACGGAGCATACGTCAGATTTAGAGCAGTATTAGAGACGGTACGCAACACAACACGGCCTGACTCTGAAACCGATATTTTTTGTGTTGCGTACTATTGAAATATATATATATCAATAGTACGTAATAACTTCTCACACATATATATATGTGTGTGTTAATTGTTTGTTAATAATAAAAGTGTGTTAATAATTTATATTTACGATTGTTGTCACTTGTACTAGTTTCAAAACAATTACATTTATTTATATAACGAACCGGCAAATACTTATAATAATCTTCGATATAACCATGCAGACTGGTAGCGGACTGTCTGTCTCAAATATGACGGTTCTTAACGTTATAGAACCATATCTTTGCTCGAGACTTGACTTTCAAACCAATTCGGTAAAGACATTCCAAGAATATAGGGAAAATAGAACTGGTGATAAATTTTATAAATGCCAAAATAAGCTAAAATACTGAAATTCAAAATTCAAGCGTTGAACGGAAATTAAGCAGCTGGCGGCGCCTGGCCGATACTGATCTGATGGAGCCTCCATCCGAGATCCGGTCGGTCTACTCCTTTATGACTTTTAATATCGAATCACTAAATCTGGTCGACGGTATCTTTGTAAGCATGAAACGGTATTTTTGTAACAAAATATACGTAACATATTTCTCTTTCTAGCTATTCCGTCATTAAGAAACAAGATTTCGAACGGAAGATGGTGCTGGCCGTCACTTTTCTTTTGTATCACGAGGGGGAAAGGTGCTCGCATCTACCAGTCACCGAAGGCGGTGACCAACAACCCAAGGGCCCCTCATGAGGAGGAGCGAGTGTATTTCGTGTAGAGGGTGGAATCGGGGATCACGCATTCACCGGCGAACTTCCCCCCCTCCCCACTCCTTAAAAAGGGTTCCTGTCGCCGCGGGTCCTTAATAGTCGCGGCTTGGTTACAAACGGTGACCCAAAAGGGATCTGCGTGGACTGCCTACATTATCTGGGTGAGCCAGCCCGTCACTCGAAGTCAAGATTTGTTAGTAGTTAGTAGTCATTCACAAGACCCACGGGGTGGTATTGGGTGGTGGATTTGTTTACGCTGCCTCGCTACAACGCGCCTATTAAAATAAAGCACCTTCAGTTAACAATTTAAAATTTATCTCTGCTTATTCCGTCTGATGCCTGGCGTGTGTGCTTATATATGTATTTAGGAAAATTTCATAGAGAATTTAATATCTTCACAAGTGTCAATTTATAACTCGAACTTTGTTCTATAAATTTTGTTTGTTCACGTAAGTAGGAAGTATTTCGGGAATATCGCTTCATTTCTGAGACATCACTGATATGTGGTGCAACGACAGTTATAATAAAAATGCTGATAGACACAATTTAGAACTTTATGTCGTAAGGATAGGGTTCAATTTTCTTTCGAGCCCTGTAACTATTCCATTATTGAAGACTGGTACTCGAACGACTTTCAATATAGCACTATCTAGTTGTATCATCGATAAAAATGGAGAGAACATTTAAGTTACACTTCTCCAGTGGAAACTTTGTCCGTTTACTTTGTAATAAAGTATTTTCATAGACACCATATATTTATCTAGCAAACAAGTTTTGTCGAATATGATTTCATGAGTTGAATTTATTTTTAAATCAGTATAATAGCATATGGTTTAAAGTGCCAAAGAGCTTAAATACTATAATTTATTACTTTACTGGCCTATATAAGTTCACTGCAGTGGACACATGGTTCTTCTTTCACCTATAATAATTGAATTACTGAATATACTTTCAATGAACACTACAAAACAAAAAGACAAAGTTAAATAGAAAATTAAATTTCGCGGCCTTATCGCTGCATAATGAGCTCTTCCAGGCATCAAAGGTGTAAAAAGGATAATACAAGGTAGGCGCTGCAATATACGTACGTAATACATATAATAAAATAAAAAATATATATTTTATATAAATACACCACAAAAATCATCAAGTACAATATATGAATACAAAATAGACATAATTACTACAGTCATTTGTCCTTACAGTGCCCGACATTGACACAAGTGAAGCTTTTTTACTTATTTCTTTAAGGTGCCAGTGGATCGCATTCCACAGATTTATAACGGAATAACATTTCATAAAAGCGTCAACACAGTCCGATATGCTAATCATCAGCAGTACAAGTCCACAGCTGAACATAGACCTCTCCAAGAAAGCTCCAGATGAAACCGGCATGCATATCCTGAAAGAAATGTCTATTGTTACCACTGGTACGCACAGTGATTCTGCATCATTAGTTTGTGGTGTTTGGTATAGATTTTCTACCATCGGTCGAATTATGGAGATAAATATGGTACTTCTTCTTTCTTTACGCGCTTTGAAGCAAATTAAATTCTACTGTCGTGAGTAATAATACCAGGACTTATGTCACTAGTAGGGTTAAACAAATAATGCTTCAAAATCTTTGAGAGGGCTATATTCTGATACTTAAGCACACGCCGTAAATTACATTACGGTTTATTGGTTTGTATGAAATTGTGATCATGTATTTTTGATAGTTAATCTAATATTTCAGAGGGTTTAGAATTAAAATTTGATAGTTAGACATAAACTTTGGTGTTTTAATTTGGGTTCCAAATACTTCTGTAATATCACACCATAATATATTAATAAATTTATAAACATATGTATATATATAATGAAAACGTTAATTGATATCATCCAATAAACATTAATTGTAAAAATGCTTACTTATTCCCTTCAGTTATGCGTTCGATAACAGCAATCAGATAAATTCTAGGCTTCATGAAATTTACCTTTAAGTCTAAAATATATATAAAACACTATAGTAGTGCTGTCAACCCGGAGCCTACCATGTGACTAAGGCTTGTTCCTTATACGACGCTTACGTCACCCATGGAAAGAGACGAGGTCTTTCGCCGCTATAACAAGGCAACTAATATTAAAGATTTTGTATCTTTCCATCTAAATTAATAATCTGCCATCTAGCATTTATGCATCGTGAGTACATTTACAAACATAAAAAGCACAAGCCATTATCTGTTGCTCATACGAATACTGGTACGGTGCGCCAAACGATCAGTCAAAACCGGTATTAAAAGAAAAGGTAAGAAACTTTACGAACCACTTAAATATATTGTAAAACGCGTAGCGTATTTCAAATACCAAAGACTATGAAGTCTGAAAACGAATAAACTACACTTAACAGCATAAATAACTTGCTCACGAGGTTTCGATACCTGTTGTTACAGAGATACGTATGAACTTAATATATTGTGTGCAATGCGTACCGACAATAGGCGACAGAGAGCAATGTACACAGAAGTTGCTATTGTTTCAACCTGTGTTTTATATAAGAGAACGATATCTTACGTGACACTGAAAGTATTTTGAATGTTAGCTAAAGATTTTAAAAATGTAATATAACATATTGATTAAAGTTCGGAATTTAAAATTTAAAAAGCTATATCTGCCTTAGTTAATTTCAGTTTATGAATTTTGAAGCCTAAAAAAGTTTTCCTTGTGGCTGTACATCTTAAAGTGACAACATGGACACCAGTTTATCAGACTAGCTAAACGGATGTTGATGTGTAAATGTAGTTGTTTCCTCTCGATGTATCGATACTCGAGGCGACAATACGTTTTTAAATTTAGTTTTGACGGACATATCTTTACCGTGGGTTAAATTTTAATTTTAACCAAATTAACTGTAGAAAAAATATAGATAATACTTATTCAGAGTAAATTAGTTCGTTGAATATTTAATTTCTCCGGTCACTGACAAATACACAGAATCAGTGTTTAAATTTTGTTTATAATCGCTCAGTTAATCACAGTTGAATCTTTTAAGAAATAATTACATCGCTTAATATCAGTACATTAATTATTTTTTAATATTTTTAATATTTTAAATGAGATGAAACCTAACCTACTAACACATGAAATGAAACAACTAAACAATCATAATTATTCTGTTAGAGCAGAACATGGATTGTTTATGGCGAAAAATGAGCTAATTGTCCACCTGATGGTACATTTGCAACACCAGAGGAGCTGCAGGTGCATTGCCAACTTTTAAGGATATTAGGGGAATAATATGTAGGATGAGGAGGAGAATGGAGGTGTGGGAGAGGAGCGGGCCTACGATTACCTCACTCGCCGAACGAAACGCAGAAGCACAGATTGCCGGTATTCTGCGACGTTGTGGTACTACCCCGAACGAGCCAACGAAAAAAATAAAATATGAGGGTGCATCAGTAGGTGAGTAAATAAAAATAAATAAATAATAGTGGGGCATATTTCAAAGTGATACCGGAAACTGAAGATTAATATTACAATTTTCATATTACTGTGTCAATGACAGTCTATGTTAATGTCCTTTTTAAAGTTTTCTTCTCTGAAAAAAACTTTTCCACTTTCCATTGGTAAGGAAATTTAGCACACTGGTCCCTTGGCATGGCACTTCATTGTCTGAGACATGTGTAGTGTTGAGTTGAAAAAACCTTTTACACTGTAGCTTTTAAGTGCATCACAACTAAGCTTAGAAGAAAATTAGATTATGGAATATCTGCTAGGCTTTCACACGGGGGTTGCCGGTGCGACGAGTTTTGTGGAAGAAGAATATAACTCGGTACAAATTTAGTTATATAAACATTAGTTACAAGTACTAGTACTTTTATATCAATAATCGTTACTCGAATATATATTTTTGTAAATTACGTATGCATAAGAGAGGAATAAGGACAAGGCAACTTTTAAATATAATTGACGATGTACTCATAGTTGCCAAGTAGCGCATAATCGGTTAAATCATCGGTGCCAGTATCACTAACATTGTTTATAGCAATTTTAAGTGCTGAATTTTCCGTGTGCTCGACGGTGTAAGAAAATATGCATTTTCATTTGTGAAACAATTTTTTTTTCGACGACGTGTGAAGTCCACCAACCCGCACTGGATCAGCGTGGCTGAACTTTTCTGGGTCCTAAGCTATTACAATAATTTAAGAGAAGTCCTTTTCCCAGTAGTTGGCATTTACAGGCTGCTTCTGTACTAGTTAATTAATTATATTCAATATATTATTTGTACGTAAATGCCGTAATATGATCATGAATATCATGATTATATTACGGCATTGTGGAGAAAAAGAAAAATTGCCCGATCCTGTATGCTGGCAAACATGTGTAGGATGTTTTTAAACGTGGCAGAGCCAAGCGGCCGCTTTTGCTGCTGCTTGAATGAGCCGGCTCGACCGGGTTGTAACCACGGCCTTGCAGAATGCCTAATAGGGCCGGCAACGCGCATGCAGCACCTCTGGTGTTGCGCATGTAGGTGGGCGACGGTAATCACTTACCATCAGGTGAACCGCTTGATCATTTGCTGCCTTTCCCATAAAAAAAAATTGTGCCTCAGTTCTCCTCACCAGATCACCCTTGGCCAATAGGCGATCGCAGGACAGATTATCTGGTCCTAAACGCCGATGACTGTCAGCGAATTTTTGGTTTGGCATTAATATACCGACGAGGCATCCCGGCTTCGCGCGCGGTTCAATAAATCGTGTAAATATGTTAATAGTAAACAACACAGAAAGCCTTTTTAACGTGCGGCAACTAACTAAACTAACATGTTTTGTTTAAAAGACACACGCGAAAGGCTTTCACAGAGCTGTCCGTGCGAACAATATTCAACGCTTCTTAGCCTCGCGTTTGAAGTCGCGCTTTATTTATATCTATTGAAAAGCACTGTCTTACTGGAAATCCAAGTCGTTCGAATCGAAATGATAAATATACGAAGATATTAGCGAATACGTGAAATTAAATCGGTTACTCCAAATCCACACCCGGTCGTACTATTAGTTATAGTATTTTAATTTTAACCGTGTCACATTGTGTAATTTATGCGAATTAAGATACCGTAACAAAGTAATGTAATAGGACACCATAGTTTTAATAAGAGTTCGGAAGGTTAAACAACGCCAGGTGCCAGTTGGACCCGCGCATCGAGGGTTCCGTACAATATATCTGTGTTATGTACTTACCAAAAAGAAATGTTTTTTTTTTTTATTTAGTTCGGGATGTTCAGCGTGTGCTCGACTCACGCGGCCCGTTTTCATTATTTGCACATCTCATGGAGCTAGGCTGCGTGAGATAGTGCTTTATACCCGACATGTATTCGGCGGTCTTCAAATGCCTCCGTCACAATTATATTACACTTATATGCTAATGTGAATAGACGCATATAAAAAAAAACACTTTAATTAATTCATTAAAATTATTTTGAAAAATCATCTATATTGCTATTTTGAAAGAAAAAAACAGTAAAAAAAAAATTTGACTTGGACGTGGTGGATTTTTTTAGGGATGTGGTTACTCCCGAAAAATTGACTTATCGAGACCGGGTTTTTTTTTATCTCGTCCAGTATTCTCTACTGGTATCCGATTTCATATTTTTATTTTCATCTGAAAAGGAAATGACTCGAAATATGTTTGAACCTCAATACAACTTTTTTTTCCTAAGAGTTAAATGAGCGTCATGCTCAGACGTGCACTTTTAGATGTTTCAAATTATTTATATTTTATTTCAGAGTTAGCACTATGATCACAGCTTGTATTTATCACCGTTTTTCCGGATCGCAAAATCATAGAAACAAATACAAAAAAATACAAAAAACCTGGTTTTCGCGGCTCAACTGATGGCAAGTCATCACCGTCGTCTATCTGCAACATCAGAGAAGCTGCAGGTTAAAAATGAAGTTGACGAAATTTATGTTGAACTTATATTTTGTATCATTATGAGAATTCCACAATTTTTGCAGAGCTTACCATTACCTAAGAGAGTGGGCCAGACACCCCGTCATTGTGACTACACGAAGTAAATTTAATACACCATCTGTCCATCCGCAGTAAGTGCCACAGTTAAAACGAAATATTGGAAATAGTAATTGAATTCTACAGTCGCCGTCGCTCTTTGACTTATTGCTCGTTTTATCTACCAATCATTTTATTTTCAACAATGGCATTGTTCATAATAACTCGGGGTTCGTTTGTGGACAAGCCAATTCTTGATTGATGTTAAATGAAAAAAAAAATTGCTATTCTGCCTAATGATGTTTCAATTCATATTCAAATTAATGTGTTTGTCGTTTATATAACATGATAATTTTATATAAAATATGTAAAATATTAACTTAAAAAATAAATAACCACCAAAAGTCTATTGCGACTCTTCAGATGCATCAACAGAGCATAACATACTACAATGCAGTGTCAGAAGCTTAATACGCTTTTTTATGGGAGTAGCGGCAAACGAGCAAGCTGTTCACCTGTCAGTGATAACCGTCGCCCACATACATCTGCAACACCATAAGTGCTGCAGGTGCGTTGTCGGTCTATAAGGATATTTGGGAGATGGGAGGGAGGGATAGGGGGGGAATGGGGGGAGTAGGCCTCTGATTTCCTCATTCACCGAACGAAACGCAGAAGTACAATATACCTCTACATCACGCCGGTATTCTGCGAAGCCGTGGTACCAACCCGGTCGATCCAGCCCATTCGAGCAGCAGCAAAAGCCGCCGTTTGGCTCTACCATGTTTAAAATACTTCACCTTCATCTTTACGTCTGTCTGTATGGACTGAGAGGAATAAGTCTTTCCATGAATGCACCGGTGCACACTTACATTCCCCCTATGTAATATTTGTTCATAATAATGCAGGATAATTATATGGATGACACGGGTTGGTCAGCTACTGTCCGTCCACAAGTGATATTGCTATCTATGAGTGGTACTGGGGTTCCAGCTACCAGGGTTTACCGCGTTCCTGGCCTTACCTTAACAACCCGTTAATAGACTACCGCAGGACATAGGCCTCTCCCATGACGAGGATTTTCCCCGCCATGCATGACAAGCGGATTGGCGATCGCTGTACTATATACCTCGCACCCTAAATTCTGGTAATATTTGAAGATAACCGCCATCTATCGGTAACTACGGACATCTTCAAAACTTTTCGATACTCATAGAAAGAACGTGGGTGACCGAATCTTACGGGGATACCACACGGCAAAGGAAGAAGGTGCTCAGGTGAAGTTATATTCTTTAATACACCCCACTCAAAAGGTGGGACAGTCAGCGACCCGAAATTAATTTGCAGTTACGCCAATGAGCTTCGAGTCAGTAATGTTGATGATTTTTAGTCTGATTTTTGTTTCATCCAAGAAAAATTTGCCAATATCTCATTTAAGGAATCTACTTTTATACTTAGTGGAAGAACATTGTCTCTGCCTACCTCGTTGGGAACAAGGCGTGAATATATACATACTTTTATACTTTTGATAATAAATAAATATGACTATTGTCATAATATCAACCACAAACCTGTCAGGTTTGATGCCGGGACGATGCATGTAAATATGACCCACAAACAGCTGTTCCGGGTTAGGGTGTTTAAGCATTAGTAAATTCATATCTTCAAACCTCCATGACTCACAAATCTCTATAGTAAAGCGGATGTTTGATTTAAAAAGATTATACAAAATTATAATCTTCATGTTAGAATATAACTCTATCTCATGAGTAACATATGTAATAGTGGTGTAAATTAAATTTGTTCGTTTTATTTTATTAAAATAACAAACTTAAAAAAATATACCAATCAAATTAATTACACTATTCGGATATGTTTTTCATTATCATCGGGTGTTTGCACATTATATTGAAACACCCGCAGTGTTTTTCAGTAATGGAATTATGAACCGACCGCTACGTTAACGAGCGAAACAGGAAAACCTTCGCAAATAATGGATTAAAAACGAATAAATAATATCATATTCTGTCTATCGGATTGCAGTTGCTGTTAATGAAGATTAAACATATTATTAAAAGGACGCTAGAATGTTCGTATGTAAAGTATGTTACGTTCAATTCTAGTCAATTAAAAAAAAAATCAGCAACGTGCTTTTAATTCGCGAGTCGCGTGCCATAACATATTAGACTCTAAATAAAGTTAAAAAATAAATTACAGGCTTTTGGAGCTTGGAAGGGTACGCCACGTTGGTGCCTTCCCGCAGGTTAACGAACGTTACTTTCATTGCAGGTTTCCCCGATATTTACCACTTCCGCTGAGCACGCGTTAAATTCAGGACTTAAAACTGCTGTTGCAAAATTTCAGCGGCGCTGGCATTGGAGATCGAACCGAAGTCACTCGCGCTCTAAAGCGAGCGCCCTGAACATTTTCTATTATATCCTACTAGAACAAAATATAATCACGATGCCACAAATTTGCAAAAAAACGACACAGCTGTTTCGGTTCGATTGACTAATATATCTAATCAAATACTTAGCATAAGTCAGTAAAAGAAAATTAAATGATCTAATAGGGGAAGGAAAAGACGTATCTGTGAGTTTGAGCGTATAGGTGCGATTCTTTATTATTTATTGCAAAAATGACAACTGCCCACAGGATACGGAAGTTGTCACCGTGGTCATTCGGTTAGCAGAGGTAGACCTATATGCAGATGGTTACATTGTGTATACGACACACATCTGCGATTGGGCAATGTGTGAGAAAGGCTAACCTATTTATTTTGTTGAACTAAAGCCATGAACATAAAGAGATTTACATGGACACCAGATATACATAAACATTTAAAGTTATTGAATTCATATAAATATGCGTGAAATGGAACAGAGTACAAACTGAATAAAAATGTAATAATATACAAAGTGGTGTAAGGGGCACAAATTGATGGCAATGACTAGCAAAACACGAACGAACGAACTGGCAACCGCATGATGGCGAAAAACTCGTCCGAATTTAACGAACATTAATCGCACAGAAATGTGATAGGGAGCAGCGATGGTGCTCTCTGCTCTCACCACCAACTCGCTTTTTAAGAAACGGTTACCGGCTTTTGATGGAGCTTGTTTACAGAGATATAAGTATTCAGATTTTTTTTTTTAGAGGTTCATATGAAAAAGAAAATACGAAGTGACAACCCTAAGTAATAATAACCTTAAACTAGTAAAATTTGTAATTGGTCATTAACTCCGGCAAGATATCAATTATATCCTTTAACATAACCCTGGATTATATATAACATACCCGACAAAGCTGACGTCGCACTTTGATGGCAGAGACTAAGATCACAGGGATGATATAGAGTGAGGTGTAGCGCGAAAACTCAAGATCGTTAGCAATCGAGGATTATTGTGGACCCCTTTTACCCCATCAGCAAGTAAAGCAGTCCGTCATCTGTTAGAGGTCACAATATTTTCATAGTTTGTCACTAAAATCAAATCCTACGACCTCCACCAAACGGATGGACGTTAATATCATAATCTAACATCAGTGTTCATTTATCGTCTGATGTGTCCGAATTTGTCATCCCACACTAAAAACGAACGATTCCTCTTCCGACACTTACTGCAACAAAACTTACCTACGAAATATGTACACCGTGTACGGAAAATCGATAATGTTATAGGATACATGTCGATACCATCGTTTAAAAAGTGAACAGCTCGTATTGACTACGGCACGTTGGATATAAACAATATGGCGGACTTGTGTGATTTACGCACCGCGCGGATGTTGTTGAAATTCGCAAAGATATCGCTTTTGTTTCACCGTGCGCCTCCTTATCGCACGTTAGGGATTGAGTGACCGACCGCCGATGATTCGTAGCACGATGTTCTTCATATTCTTTAGCTAGCAATATTAACACAAATATGAAAAATGTTTAGCATAAATTATTGTGAACCTCCTTAAGTAAAAAAAAAATTTCATAAGTAAATAAAAGAAAAGAGACGATAGTTTTCATTAAATACATAAGCTGGCACTTATATCCAATACTGAAAAAGTCAGAGGTAGAATTTTGTCCTTTCAACCCACTTTTGACCGGAGTTTATTCACCACCAACAACAAATCGTATATAAGTTTCGAAGAGCTTACTGGAACCAGTAGTCAAATATTCAGCGGCATTTTCTAAGCTGCGGGACAATTAAGAGCTGCTTCTTTACTTTTATTTTACTACCTAAGATATAAAAAATAGACAATTATTACAAATGGCGGAGTAAGAGTAAGAACATTGTTTAGTTCACTAATATGAGATTACAAATTTTACAAAGAACTTATTCTAGTGTAGGAGCATGCAAATAAGTTATACAAAAAACATAGTGCAATCGCAAGGTTAAATATTTTTATAATAGGTGTATATATGTTATAGTATAATGAATTCGAAAAATTATTCCAAATATTATTTTGAAATGCAAAATACAGTTTAACGTTTTTTTTTAATAAATTTACATTTGTGCATTGTTTAATTTCGTTTAATTTAATTATAACATAGTTTAATTAATAAGACGTTATTTATAAATCATAAAATGTTGTGCGTAAACCTTATACAGAATCAAATTTTTAAAATAGGGAGTAGGTCTACTTTTTAATAGTTTCGTTGTTTGAAAGGAAATAGTTATAAACATGCATTTATCTTTACATTTTCGTTCATCGGAATACATTCCATACAATACCCACTGCACTTAATGCGAATAATAAGCGTATAGGTATTTCAAAGTGGAACATAATGTAATGTCACAAAGAAAAAAAAATTGTCAAATTTTAATTTAAAATTTTTTGTTGTTATTTTTATTCCTGTCGATAACCAAACTACTTTAAGAGACGTCCCTAAAGCTCCACTAGCGGCCTATACCGGCTTGTTACGGTGCGAAAAGGGGAAAATGTTAAACGCATTCCATTATGGTGTTGTACAGGCAAATTTATTGGTCTTAAGTTCACGATATCTATAAACATGTGCAGTTTTCTGATATTGGCGATAATAATGCATAATAAAACAAAGACTGGACCAATATTAAACTTTACGAACATGTTTGTAACGTTGTGTGTAATTTTATTAAAATCATTACGAGATAACTTTTATTTAATACAGAACCCTGACTTTTGCGTACTTTTCAGTAAATTATGCAAATTTTGATATACATTGTTATAGCAGATTTATGTTGTTATAGTTTTGTATATATTCTAGATTACGTTATTCAAAATGAGTATGCCGTCTCCGTTCATTTCACATTTGACGAGTACCTGATTTGACATTGTCAATTTTTATCGATCCCGGTTTTTAAATAATATATAATTATATACAGAGCTTTTTTTGAAGGGCAAAGAAAATTTCGAAAATATCGAATAATTGCCATAAAACTGAAAAAATTAAAGAAATTTAAAAAAATGTCATTTACCTCGATTTTTTCGTCAAAGCACAGTGTCAAGGGGTTGGAAGGTAGTATAAGAAATTATAGACTTACAACTTTCGAGAATTAGCGTGCCCCCAAAAGAGAAGTGACAATAAAAGGCCTATACATGTAAATATATAATAAATCTTTCCGTTTTACTTGTATGTACATAAATTATTAAATAAATAAATAAATAATATATAATGAATATAGAAAAGTAAATGATGAAGGTCGCTCAGGACCGAGCTTTGTGGCAATCTTTGAGGGAGGCTTATGTTCAGCAGTGAGCTTGTGATTGGCTGAAATGATTATGATATATATATATTTATATATATATATATGTATATATAATGTACGGTCGTAAGAGTTTATTTTTAAATGTAAAGAAAAGAATAAATGATATTTTTTTATTTAATTAAATTTGTTTTCTCACTCAGCTAAATAACCATTATACAGAATGAAGTCTAAATAAGGATGGCATTATGAAAGCAGGCGTTTCCTGTGCCCTAGATGCAGTCATTGTAAATGTTTTATTTTTTACCCCCTTTAAATTTTCCACCTTCTTAAGTGAAGTGTCTCGGTAATGACGTTCTGGGGTAACAATGACCCCATAAAAGTAGGCGAATAGGCGTTATGTCCTCAAGTCTGTCGTCGAGCTAAAGGGTTGTTGTATTTGCTCGGGGTTTATAATGAAATCGCATTGAATGTAAACTTTTTAAAACAATGGTGAAATTTTAAATTGCTTATTATTATTAATAAAGCTTAAGGTATGTGTTTTTTCAAAAAGATTTTTTTTTTTCCAAACAAATAGTTTAGATGGCCGTAAACAGGGTAGACTTGTTGAATAAATAGATTTAATATTTATATTTATTTGTCGTTTTAACGACACGTTTTTATCTACAACTCGAAACATAAATCTGCAGCGTTTCGAGGTAGTTTTAGAATTGCAGCGTCGAGGTGTTGCTGTGACCTGCCACCGCAATTTAGGAACCTAGTGAACAGAAAATATACTTTTTTTTATAAATGGAGTCTTGTGGTATCGGCATAAGAATCTGCCATCCCCATTCTTTCACGTGAGTATCTTTGGCGGCGACTACTGGAAACGCATTGAAATTCGCACTGGCTACCGACAGATGGCGGTATAACCTAAAAACTAAACAGACCGATGACGGGCACCAGCGTCTACGGTGCGAGGTGCCTGGTGCCGTCGATCGCCAATCCGCTCGCCAAGCGTGGCGATTATGACAAATTATGGAAGAGCAGTGGTAGCCCAGTGGCCAGGGTGCTCGCGTTAGTATCATAGAGCTGGAGAGACCTGGGTTCGATCCCCGTTGCCTGTCACCGCTGAAATTGCTTGGTGGTGAAGGAAAACATCGTGAGGAAACCACCTTCAGATATGCTGAAAAATAAAAAAAATATTATTCCGCGCTGGAGCAGAATGGCGGGCTATTCCCGGCTCCTACACCCTCGCAGATATTTGAGCAGGAGGCCTTTGCCCGGCTGTGGGCACTTACAGGCTGCTACTTTACTTTACTACTTTATGGCAGAGGCCTATATTCTGCAGTTGACTGTATACAGGCTGTTAAGGTACTATAAAACAAAACAAAAGCTGGAACAAAACAACGTACGAAGTTGTACATGATAACGTCAGAAATGCAGACCTAATTGCTTTCTTCTTCTTATTATTATTTCTTCTCTTACCACAATCTGGTAAAAAAATGAGTGAGTGAGTGTAAATGGTGGAGTCGGGAGAGGATGACCGAGGCGGATATTTCACGATCAAATCGGAGACGTTCTGAAAAAAGGCCAGGTCAAGAGTACTCTAAACCAACGAGCATGCATGCGAAGATTGATGAAAGTGGAAGAATCGAAAGACGTATGCCAGGATCGTAGCAAGTGGAAGAAGATTGTCTCTGCCTACCCCGTTGGGAACAAGGCGTGAATATATACATACATACATACATATGGCTTATCTTTGAGGTATTGTCTTTTATTTATTTTTTTCTTGAGAAATGCCCGGAAATGTAATTGGTTCTATTTGTAATTGGAAATGTGAATTCTTTTCTTACTGTAAAAAATTAAGACTGCATACGACGATTGAGACTTCATGCATATATAAGACGATTGAGAGCTCGGTGGCACAGTGGTTAAGCGCTTAGCTGCGGCGCTGTGGATTGCGGGTTCCATTGTCACACGGTACTAGTATTTGAATCGACTACAAATAATTGTACGCGGTCTGGGTGTATGTCCGTATGCAATTTGTGTATGTAAACCGTCTCCGCGACACAGGAAAATTTCCTACAGTGAGAGGTAATATATATATTTTTTTAATTTATATGTAAAATAAATACAACATATGCTTAGTGCATAAAATTTAAAATTAAAAGCTTTATAATTTTTTTCGAATTTATATACATAAGACTTTTTCTCTCGTACGTTGTGTAAGATATAAAGCATCTGAAAAATACAATCGTTACAGACAAAATTTTCATAAGGCTAAACTAACAGAAAGTACAATAAAGTTCAGTCAAGCGTAGGTAATAATTTACGTAAGCTTTAAGAAATTATTTTCAACCGTAGATTGTTACCTTAATTTTGTGATCTGGAAAGCCATTCAATTTATCCATTGGGAATAAGATCAGAATGGATTGTCAGGCTCATATTATTATATTACGTAGTTTAATAAAGAGATCTCTTTTAATCTAACAATATAATTATTTAAATCATTTGCTGAACATAGTCGTCTTCTAGAAATCGCCAGTGAGCCGGTGGTATGCGTTCCTTTTCCCTGTAATCACTGCGCTAGACGGGTGGCTGGATGAGTGCAGAGCGATGAGTACCAGTGGCCATGCACTAAATATACTATTCCCCTTCACTGGTCTGTAGAACTTGCATATCCCGTAGGATTTTCAGTTATCATTTGATCGCCAGAGCTTTGTATGCAGAGGCTTCTGCGTTTCGTTCGGTGAGTGAGGTAAGCGGAGGCCCACTCCCTCCTCCCACTTCCCTCCCCAAATTACTTGTTATCAGGTGAGCCGCTAGCTTGTTTGCTCCCCTTACCTGTAAAAAAACCACTAGAGTTTGGGAGGAGGAAAATTATTGTTCCGTCTTGCACCAGATATATGGTAAGGTGCCACGCTGTGATAGCCAATCCAGGCGATAATAGCATATGTGATTCTGCCTTGTCATGATTGAGTCTCGTTCTTGAATGAGGTAACCGGAGGCCCTCTCCCCCTCCCCATCCCCCTCCTCATCCTCCCTCCCATCACCCAAATACACTTAAAGGCAGGCAATGCACCTGCAGCTCCTCTGGTGTTGCAGATGTACGTGGTACGATAATCACTTAGCATCAGGTGAACCGCTCGCTCGTGTGCCGCCTTTCTCATAAAAAGAAAAAAAATATGAAATAATACATTTTAAAATACCTTCTTTGAAACGTCCTGTATATTTTTGCCACTTTCACAGTAATAGTAAAAATGAATATAGGCTGATATTATCGTTAAAAGATAAAGGCTATTACTAAGCCTTGTTCACAGAATCTGTGTTTTAATAACAAAGAGGGATATTAAAAAGGCCGGCCGGGGTCATGAATATAATCCAAAATCAAGATTTAATGAATACTGTACTTTTACGACTGTTGTTACCTCGGGATTGTTTATTTTTAGCTTAATCCTTAATTACACGTCGGCTTTATGGTTTTACGATTTTAGAAAACATTTTATAAATATAAAATGTCGAAAGAATGTTTGGTTTTACAGCTTCAACCTGCTAAAACGGAAATATGGAGACTTATGTTCTATTTCGATAACATACTGGTGCTTAATTGTATACGTATTCAATATCCAAAGAAAGAAATACACTGAGTTTCTTTCAGACAATGATAATCTGGCTCATTTCCATTTTAGCTCATTGAACGTTACAGCTGTGTCGGTTATTCTAGTTCTAGAGATATCATATAAGGTTCTAACTCGTAACAAAACATCCTAAATAGATATTTTCATAGTTCTTAGAGCTTACTCGTACGCCTAGCGGAGTATAGAACAAACACATCCGGGTGTTGGTTACGAAAGTAATGAATGGTGACACATTTGTTTAATGGTTTCGTCTTGAGAATTTGAGTTCAAGACGGCGCGCGCCGGCCGGCCGAGTTAGATTCGTCGTTTGATCTCTTAGTCAAAGTCGGACTGAATTAATTTATTTGCAGTGTTTTCGTGAACAGTATTACTATAAGTATATTACGATAAGTTAATTATCGGCTTAAAGACTTAGTGGTTAGTCCTTTCCGTTTCCGACATAACGCATATACGATAAAATCCGCCGATGTTGCCGTGGTGGGGCCGCGGGGTGAGAGGAGTGCTGGTATTACAATGAGCCGTTCTCCTTACACGGCGCAGACGAAATGTGGCTCAAGAGCGTCAGCCTTCGTGATCCTCATGGTCGTCCGGGTCGTGGACACGAGGAGGTCCGTAGCCTAGATGGGTTTGGAGGCCAAGGTCTGTCTACCAGCGCGTCTAGTCAGGACAGAGAGGGAGCGCAGGTGCTCTCTACCGAGGAGGGGCTGATCTCTCTCTCAGCTGTGTGCATAGGCGTTTCCGTGGCCTTACAGACATGCGGTGAAGGCGGAACACAATGGAGTATCGGTAGGTGCAAGCCCAACATAACCTACTCTAACTCCCGCTAAGATAGGTAAATCTCCACGAATAAAAAAATCTATGCTATTGTTTGTAAACCTGTCACTTACATATACTTGTAAGTATAACTGACTCGGTACTTTAGATACGGCAAGGTCACGAGATATTTAAGAAAAGGAAAGCCAACAAATATTACATCGAGGTACTGACCAGAAACACTCGCACGATAACGCTCGCTTTAAGACATTTTCACTGTTGTCCCAGCAATACAAATTATCTAGTCACAATCAATGCTAATACATAAACAACTATGCTGTCGCGACACCAATAACGTTAATAGTGGTTATCGATACTAGAGCTTAGACGCACAAGTGATAAGCTGAGAAGAATATATTTTAATATTCGTATTGTAACCTCTGTAACGCGCGACATTTATGTACATGGTAGAGCCGAGGAGTGGCTTTTGCTCCTCACCCCCAACCCAAACTCCCACTCAAATTATTCTTGTAACCAGTAACCCTGAAACAAACCGCCTCGCATATATTTCCGTCTCACACTTATCACTTCTTCTTACCTCTTTACTATGATTTTGTGAAATAACCGAAGTGATATTGAAATGATACGATACTAATCTTTTTATTATTATTATGTCCTCCTGGTCAATTGCTGTCACGACGACAACTTCCGAATACATTACAGTCGCCAACTGCGCAGGAAATATTATAATACCGTTAGTGTACGCGCAAACACAGAGGTATAAGATGAGAATGGAGGAAGAGACAGATGAAAAGTCAGAGACGAGTAACGAAAGCAACACAAACAGACACGAAAAGCAATTATTTCTGTTTATGCTTCGGTTGGGATTCGAAACCTGAACCCATGGCTCAGCTCAGGTACGCTAACTATTGAAAATATTTGTATGTATATAAATATATTAATGTAAGTAGTTTAGGTGGGTTAATAAGTCTTTCTTTCTATTTTTTTTTTATTAATATATACATGAGATGTATCTATTGCAGACACTTCCGGCTCAATAGTAGTATAAGGCTGCGCTGAAAATCAGTGTTGCGGGAATCCGTAACATAAACTGAGCGTAGATCCATTTGTTGCGTCACACTGTAGCGTAGAAAAAATAATTCTAAAATCACGATGTTATTTTAGTTTTTATTATTTTTATTAATAACTTATTAACGAACTGTGGTGTAATGAATAAAGTTTCTTTCTTAAGTCGTGATTTTTATTTACGTACCAGATGGAGATCTAGTAGCTTCAACAAATGTATTTTATAACCGACTTAATTCTTTTTTAGCCTGTTATAAAGTGTTTTGGAAAACATAGGCACCAACACAAACAGGAGTGCCATGCATCAAAGATCAACAATGGACAAGCCGGTTCATGGACAGCGCCGCCTCGTCTAGATCGTCTAGTATGATATGCCCACCAGTAGTGTATGGAATTTGGGTTTGGCTTATTCAGATGGGTTTTCTGCCATCAATAAGTCGATCGAGCGCCAAAGCCTAGTGGTCGTTTTCAATTTAAATAACAGTTTCATAAACTAGTATATAGTATAAAAAAATAACGGAGAAAGTCGTAATAGGAGAAATAGTTATAATTAATGAATGAATGAAATATACTTTATTTTACAGACACGGATTTAACATACAAAGATTATTTAAGGAAACAAAAAAAGTCATAATGACTATTAAAGAAAATACTCTAAAATCTTATAACTCGAGACATCGATATATCGCGATATCCAGAGACAATAGCGCCATTATTCCTAGCCAAGCTAGTTAACAATGAACCAAACGCTGATTAAGCAGTTCCCTGCGGATCGTAAATTATTATGTTCCTAAGCAGCCCGCGGGTAGGAAATCTTAGGAGTAGATACAGCCAACGAAGGCTGAGCTAAAATTATATCGAAAAACCTGGCGGTGTTCATTATTTGAGTTCATTGCCAATACTACGTTCTACGTACGAATTAAAATTATTAGTCACAGTGTTTGTTTTATCCCTTTGTTCTCTCTCCCTAGAATGACTTCAGTAAAAGCTCAGTGAGAAGGTTGCAAAAAGGACTCAGAAACTGAACTTTGGGCATCGAAGTTTAAAAAATAATACATTGATTCATGTATCAAAAATAATGAATGAAATTTTTGCTTCTCGATTTAAACTTAAAGCAGTTATTACTACTATTAGCTACTTTTATTTTCGGATTTCATCACGTTTATTTTTTGTATTTATGTTTCCGATGTTTCGAGTGCTTTGCAGCACTCGTGGTCGCCGGGATAGTGAGTTATTAAATGTCCTGATATCATAGTTAACTTGGGCTTTCTTCAGTTTTTTTTTTCGGTAATTATGTTTCGATTCTACGTAGAAATGTGTTCACAGTATGCTTGGTTTTAGATTTAATTCTATTTATTACTGGAATCCAAGCCGGTGGTAGCACTCAGTCACTTTCTCTATTGAAATTAGAATGTATTTTGTAAAACAACGTAAACAAACGTAAATAAGATTCTAAATAGATCTAAGTGATAAGATTAGAAGGCCATATTTAGTATGCAAGATTCAGATCAATCACAATGTATTTAATGGCCACGTAAAGAAACGTTAATTACGCACCCGCGACATTTTGCGCATTAAGTTCGAAACTTGTTGAGATACTTAATTTTATGTTATTTTAACAATATTACTTTAGATCAGAAAAATAAATGAAGGCTGCTTATAATTATTTTACTACATTTGTACAATTCTTGATACAAAATCCGTCAAATTTTATTTCACCGTAAAGAAATGTTTTTTACTTTTAATTTTCCGCGTTTTTTTCATAAAAAATGTTGCATCTTTCTTATCCATCCTTTTATTATCATTTATGTAAACAAGCACATTTTGAAAGAAATACATTATTTTTGATATTTAGTGTAATACTCATCCCGTGAATATGTGGACGTGATTGACATCGTTATTGGGGTTGTAGGTTCTGATCTCAATTCTTTAAAATTGGATCTAAATTCATTGGATAGTTGTTGAGAGTTTCTCGAACAAATTAACAGACAGACAGAGAAATGTTTAATAAATGGTAGATTTGATCTGTTTTGCATAACTAATGAGCAAATTCAT
Source organism: Bhutanitis thaidina (assembly GCA_029286595.1). Taxonomy (NCBI): domain Eukaryota; kingdom Metazoa; phylum Arthropoda; class Insecta; order Lepidoptera; family Papilionidae; genus Bhutanitis; species Bhutanitis thaidina. The sequence goes on along the minus strand of JAGSMS010000028.1, from coordinate 8,435,430 downwards.
TACTATTTTATATTATCGACATTGTCTGATCTATTAGAGTTTTTTTATATGATTGGAATAAATATTTTCGTGTACCAGCCTTATATTACACAGTTAATTAATCACCCCCAATACAGTGACCACAACTGAAAAGCCTTTATGGATTATAAACAGTTGTATGAAATGTTTCTACAAGTAGAAACGCAAGCAAAGGTCTGGAACGGAAACATGACCGTGCACTGACTTATGGTCGAACTTACAAGTCGTGAACATCGGTCAATAAATAGTAATATGATCTCGGCTTTTGCAGTCGAATTTATTGATGTTTCACGCTAATACATTTAAAACTAAATATAAAACTAGTCAAAAATTAATAAAAGTAAAGTAGCAGCCCGTAAGTGCCCACAGCTGGGCAAAGGCCTCCTCAGATATCTGAGAGGGTGTGGGAGCCGGGAATGGCCCGCCACGCTGCTCCATTTCGGGTTGGCGGGCTTCACATATCCTCGATTTTTTTTTATTATTTTTGTTTCACAGCCATGCAGGTTTAAATACAGGACTTAAAATTGCAAAAAATTCAGACATTAATGAGAATGTTAATTAAAATTTAATCAACAATTAGATATGTCTTTAACATATCATAAATGTAGATTAGATTTAAACACATGAATTACAAATTACGATATGTGTCGGAGTAATTTCGCATTTTAGGATAATTTGTTACCTAGATAAGACTTGGCAGTGTAGGTATCATGATGGATTTTAAAATTATAATATATTTTTTATGTTCCATAATATTTATAAGTACAGCTAAAGTGACTTTCCAAGGCCATAAAGTGTATAAAATTGTTCCTAAAACGGAAAATGAAGTGAAAATAATCAGAGAGCTACAGAAACAAGGCGTTGGTGAATTTTGGCTTGATCAGATTGGTATTCGAAATGACGTCAGGTTAACCGTGGCTCCAGAAAAAATAAAACAATTTCTCAACATTATGAATGTTAATAACATTGAGTTTAAAGAAACAATCACAGATTTACAAAAGTAAGTTTTTATCTTTCCGTTGCATAACATTTCTTATTGAATAAAAAATTATACAAAGAACGTTTAAACTTTTGATCTCTGATTAAAATATTGGGATCGAAGTTAGACATTTCCAGCTTTAGCTGCATGCAATGCTGAATTTGCAGCTGGCCATATCCGTCAGGTCAGCGTATCCTTATCTATGAGCGTGCAGGTTAAACGTCCTGTGCTCATTATCCCTTCACGTGTCATTTCTATATAATTTCTTTTGTTGCAACACGTCAATAGCCAAATTGCTTTTGGTTACATCTAGTTCCCGATAAGTTGAAAAAGACTTGATATTTATAAGCCAAACTTTGATTATTTCTACCAGAGTGTAATCAGCAAAGCTGCACTTTTCTGCGCTGCTCATTTATTGGAAGAAAAAAATTAATGTGGAGTTTTTCAAATTTATATCCTCTTCTTATTGTTTAATCGACACTTTTTTGATATTGTTTTTGGGACACCGTGGAGGACACGGTGCTTCGCCGGCTTCTTGTTTTCTTTTTTTACCTTCCAATTGTGTGTTTGTGTTGGTGATGAGAATTTGGAACCAGTAAACATTTATAACTAATATTTTTTAACATATGAAAAAAATTTTTTTTTGTTACCGTAAGATTTCGTTCTAATTAGTGTTTAGTTACAATTTGGTTTGAACCTACTACATGTTCTCTGTTCAACCCAAAGGTAGGTGAGTAGCAGAAAATCGCTCTTGGGATTAAGGCCCGATTTTTGTAGAAATTTGATCTCGATTTTTCTCACACATATCGGTTTTGTCACGATGGTTTACTTCATCATCGAGCGCGTAGTAAATGTGATGGAGGACCGCCCGCTGGGCTACGATCACTAGAGTGCCCGGCCTCTGAGCTACCCAGCTCTTTGTTTAATCCTTTTTACAGACATTCCTCTGCAGTAGGCGTAGTGCAAACAATCATGCATTCATGTTCCGCTACAAGCTTTGTCTGTGGTTTTAAATAACTGAACTTACTTTATTCCCAGACGTATGAAAAAAAAATTTAAAAACAATATTCATTTTCTTCTAGGACCATCGATGAACAACTAAAACCGGCAAGTCAGACTGAGAGGAATTCGAATTTTTTCTCATTCAGTTGGAACCAGTACCACACACTTGAAGAAATTTACAATTGGCTTGATGTACTTCAATCCAACTATCCCAATATAGTAACCACCGTCGTAATGGGAAGGTCCGTTGAAAACAGAGAGATAAAAGGGATCAAAATAAATTATAATCCAAATAAAAATAATACACTGATCGGTATGATAGAAGGCACGCTTCACGCCAGGGAGTGGATAGTTCCCGCGACCACCACTTGGATCATCAAAGAGTTTTTGACAAGCTCAGATCCAGAGGTCCGCGCTCTGGCTGAGAATATAGAATGGCATATTTTTCCCGTGATCAATCCTGATGGATATGTTTACACTTTTACAACTGTGAGAAACGTTTATCTTTTATTTTTGTTAGTTTTAAATACATATACATATTAAAAGTAAACAGGCATTTCTAATTCGCATCACAAATATTGTATATATTACATATAATATGGATTATATAATAATCACAAATATTATATATAATATATAGATTATATATAATACTTGTGATTACTTATTAGTAGATTAACTATTAGTTAGAAGTAGTTAGAAGAAGAAACTATTTGACTTAGAAGCGCACATAATGAGTACCGATCTGTGTTCTTCTAGATTCATACAAAATATATTAAAACCTGCTTATGACTCCCTTGGGGTGGGGGTAACAATCCTGTACGCAGAGGCCGCCGTGGTTAGTTGCGTTTTTGTATGGGTGTATAACATCAATGTTATCTATGAAATCGTCATTTACATATTAAATATTCTTTACTATTCTATCTTTAAAGTTTGTAATTAATGATTGAACTAAATTTGAATAAAGGAGGTAGTGAGTGATATCACTAAAGCCTTGAAGTTCTGAGATAAATGAAATAAAATTTAAATCAAAACACATCGCTGTAAAACCTTCGATACACTCACAACCGGTGAATTAAAAATGTAAAATTTAAGTAATAGTAAAAACCGCAGCTAAACGCCTAGCCTACGTCAAGCGTTTAGCTGAGGCGCTGCGTCGCGGGTTCGATTCCCCCACGGAACTAGTATTTGTATGGACTGGGCTGCAAATAATTGTTCCGGGTTTGAGTATGGTTCGAGTGTAACACAAGAGAAATACCTACATTGAGAGTTTAATGTCTTTCAAAGGAAAAAAAAAAACAATGATTAAAGTCCATGCATGTATATTGAACACAAAATGTATGTGGTATTCACTTAATAGCGACCTTCGACGTAGGTATATTTGATTATTATAACAGTGTAAACAGAAAAGGGAACTCGATTCATTAGTCCAAACTTGATTGAGCTTGCGCGTAGTATTCGTTGTTTACTGAGGATTAATGGAGTCAATAAACTTGAATCAATGTATATATATATATATATATATATATATATAATAGAGAACACGATATTGTTATTCTTAGCCGGCAAGGGTATTATTTAATTATAGGAGTGAATACACACAAGAAATGCAGCTTTACATAGTAAAATATAAGTCTTTGAACGTCCCACTGCTGATCAAAGGCCTCCTCTCGATATTTTGAACTAGGAAAGGTCTGCAACGCAGCTCCATTGCCGGTAGATGGACTTTTCACGTCCTTGAAATAATATTTTTATTATTTCTCATGAAGTTTTCCTTCACCGGATAGCTAATTTCAGATGGTAATTTTTTTTTCTCACCCTCACCGTGACCGGAATCGTAAACGCTTTATTGAAAGTAGGCCCACATTTCAACAGATTACTAGGCTTCCATGAAACTAAAGAGTAAGAGAAGTACCTTTATGTTGTTAAAAGAAGTCATAATTTTATTTTAGCACAGAATGTGGAGAAAAAATCGGAGCACGCGTAATTTTACATCTTGTTCAGCAACTGGTGTCAATGACGACATGAGTAACGGAGTTGATCTTAACAGAAACTTTGATTATGTTTGGATGAGTAAGTAGAACATTAGATTCCCGAATGAATGAATAGATTAATGAATGAATGAATGAATAGATACTTCGGCTACCCAACTGACAAATAGTTAATAATACTTTGCAATGTAAACTATAACCGATTGGATTATGCTTTATTTATAGTCAGAAAGCCTTTTATTGCAAAAAATGTTTATAATGAAACTGTATATTTGTGATATATAGAGTATATACAAAAAAAAAGGTTAAGCGTCCATGTCTGGAGAATACGTTACTCGGAAATATTATTAAGATAATATTGGGGACAAGCATGAAACAAACCCACAGCCTACTTTATGGTAAACGGTCACAGAAGTATATTAATAACAAAAAAGATCCATATGGCTCCTTTTGTTGCTGCTCGACCTTGGTTACTCGCAGAATACCGACGTGAAGTAGAGGCACCTTGTGCTTCTGGGTTTCGTTCGATGAGTGAGGTAACGGGAGGCCCATCGCCCTCCACCTTTCCGTCTTCCCCAAATAATCTCACCTAATGGTAAGATACTTACCATTAGTACTCTCCGAGCTGCTCCATTGGTGGTTGGCGGATTTCACGTATTCACGGAATATTTTGTGTATCATTTCTTAGAAATGCAGGTATTCTAACGATGTTTTACTTCATCGCCGTGCACGTGGTAAATTCAGCTCTTAAAATTGCTATGAACAATTTTAGTGATGCCGGCATCGGAGGTAGAACCCAGTTCCCTCGCGTTCTATGAAATCAAAGCGGGATCCCTGACCTAGGCTACCACGGCTGTTATATATACATAAATATAAATACATTGTTAAATATATTAATTGTTTCTTTTTTAGCAACTGGAGCATCAGATGATCCATGCAGCAATTTATTCGCTGGTCCTTCGGCCTTTTCGGAGCCTGAAGCAAGGGCTGTAGCAGATTATGTTTCAACTCTTAAAAATCAAGGGACTTTTATATATTATTTTGGTCTTCATTCGTACACGCAACTGATCGTTGTACCATACAGCCACATGACCGCGGCCGAATCAGCGCAGGCAACGAACTATGCGGACATGGTTAGTATTCAAAACTTCTTCTTTTTTTTAATTCCACTAGTGGTCAAGAAACAACACGAAAGCGCGAATGGACTGGCCTGCCATGCGTGGATCGTTTGCCTACACTCAATACTCTGGGTAGGCGGATCGGTGAGAGAGTTACCCTCGCGCCAAAGATATAACGGCAAACACTAGGTCGTAGGCTCATTCTTACCTCACCTCTGACATATATCTGACGGCCATCAGCTATGCAACCGTGGTTGAGTAACATTTAGAAGGGTATAGTATGGTAAGTGTATCAAAAGATCCACTATAATTATGGACTTACAGGCATTCAGGGTCGACAAAGATTGTCGTCAGGAGTAACAGCGCATGCGCAGTGGGCTACAGTAGCCACTTACTACCAGCTGCACTGTTAGTGCGTATGTCACAGAAATACAAGAAGAAAAAAATGGATGGCCAGAGCATCGTCAGTCAGTAGGTGCACCGCGTACAGCTTAGGTTGACCTTTAGAGAGAAAGATCGTATATTCTTCCTTTGTACTCCTATTATTGAAATACCGCCAGCTAAAATCACTCACAAACAAAAGAACTCTAAAATTTATAGAGCCTTTTATACGCAATTAAAACAATGGTACAGTTTAATCTTGAAACTTTGTCTTATAACTTCAATAGATACTTTAATTAAAATATGAATATTTAACAAAACGAGAAACAGTCTACTTAAGTTAAATACTTCGTATAGTATGTCCAAGCAATGCTTTTGTAATTAGTAAAAGTCCAACCTTTAAATACTTACTCGTAAAAATGTATTTACTTTACAATTAACAAATAGTTTTTAGACGGCGTTTCTAGAGGGGCTGCCTGACACAGGTTATAATTATGAAAATAATCACTTTTTAATTTAATTGGTCTATTACATATTATTGTACGCATATAATCTTTGGTCTGTTATCTATGGATTTTTTCTCTATGTTCGTATACGTATTATCACTTAAGAGCAACGAAAGACAGAGTATATACATATAAAGTATTATAGTACAGACGTAACAGAAGGCTGCTTCCCGGGAGCCATATATTTTGGTTCCTAATCACTATTAGGTTTTCGAGAGGGAATGGTTCGCTGACTTTCGTAAACGCGCAAAGACTTACTATCAAAAGGTTTAAGCATTTTGTTAAACAAAGACTTTATAAAAATGTTTATTATAATATAAAGGAATACGTGAATTATTATAACCCCTGGGAATGAGTTGATCGCTTCAATGCAGTTTCTAGAAAAAATATTGTAATCAATATTTTTTCTAGAAACTGCTAAGATTAATTACACTATTAAAACGTTTTGTTTAGAAAAAATTGTAAAAAAAAGAAGACCTGCGGAGTATCTTTCGGCTATTTCTTCTTCGTTAGAGGAACCTCATTAGGAAACGGAAGTAAATTTGACAAAGAAAGTTTAACAAGTGAAATTCATAGGTTGAATAAATGATTCAATATTCCTTAACGCTGCTGCGGCTTGGCGCACTCCAGACGTCTCTTTGCCCATCTGTGGACACTTTCAGACAACTATTTTACATTTCATGTCATTAGGTTTTCTATATGCGAACGAAATGAAGCTTAAAATATTCAATAATTAACTGTTTTAGTATGAAATTGCGGTAAGAGGTGCAGAGAAGTTAAAGCAAAGATTTGGAACGGAATACAGGGTTGGTGTTTCTGCTGACATAATGTGTAAGTTAAACTACTTCACAGTGAAAAAAAAAATGTACTTTTACATCATTTGGTTAGTGATTTCAGATATGTCGGCATGCCCGCACGGTGTCACGAGCCCAGTTCACAGGCATACTATGCTATTAAAACATGCGCCTTGGCCACTATGTCACCACGGCGTGTGGTAGATTGTAAAACTGACAAACGAAAAATGAAATTTCTTACGTTAAAGGAAGACCCTGACCACTAGGCTAGGCATCACTAAGTTGTGGGGATTTGGGAGAGCTTCGCTTAATATTTACATTCTCATTCAGAATTAATTTAGTGTTTAGTTACACGTTAATAGTAAATCTTTCTAACTATACCAATTAAAACAAATCCTCATAACAGGAGATGCCCGTGTTCAGCAATGGACCATGACAGACCAATGGCTATACTTAGACCAGAGTTAATCTATAAATATACGACAATAAAACGGTTTGATTAAATATTAACATACGTTAGTCTATTAAATTGTATAATGCAATTTTCAGTAATACCTATCGCATGCATGTAATAGTATTTCTATTGTAAAAAATGTAATAGACAATGATACCGGCTTTAGGATAAAACTTTCATTATTTTCTCTCAAGAAAGTGATAATGGTGGTAAGACACCACCATCATCACTTCGGTCATTTCTACCAAAGCGACAACTTCATCGTACTATGAGCGGTTGTAACTGCGCAGGAGATATTATAGTGCCACAAGTGTACGCGCGACCACAGAAGCACTCACTCGTCTTTAACATCCCATATCCAATGTAACGCTTATGCGATAAGATCGAGGGAAGGGTCAGATGCAGTGTTAGAGACAATGAACGAACGAAATACAACCAAACCCGAAAACCAATAATTTTGTGTACTTTCAAATTGGATTCGGCTGGGGTTCGAACCTTGGACACACGCCCAAGTACGCTAACCACTAAGCAGTAACCACGCAGTCCTTAATACTCTCAATTTATCAATATAATTGATAGAGCATATTGTTATTGACATATTAATACATCAATGGTTTTGATGTATCACGTTTTGTTTCAGATCCCATGAGCGGTACAAGCTTTGACTGGGTGAAATTTGAATCCAACGTTTCGATCTCGTTCCTAATCGAGCTGAGAGACCTAGGGGAATACGGGTTCCTTCTTCCGCCGGAACAGATTATTCCTAACAACTTGGAGATCATGGATGCCCTGTTGGAGATCGATAGGACGACAAGGCTTTTGGGCTACTACTATTCCGGGACATCGACAATCATTTATTCCACGCCTCTGATTTTATTATCAGTTGTAATTTTATTCGCAAATTGAAATGGACAAGTTTTAATTTAATCACGTTAAATATGGAATACAATACAATTTGTACTATAATCAATTCCTTACGTACTTCTTCTACTCCATCCAAGTTTTGTCGAGATTAAATGATGAATTAAAAATATTATACTATATTAATTGTTATCTTGTTAATGGTACATAAAAAAATATATTTTCCAATAAAATTTAATCACTCTGTAGAATGTCTAACTTTCAAATATCTTATATTATATATCTTATCTAATAAACAGAAAAATCTACTAAGATGCAGCCCGAAGTTCACTATCACTCTGTACAGATTAATCGAAATAGATTATAAAATTTAGAACGTAAAAAGAGAAAATTTACTGGAAAATGTCATTTAAAGCTAGAAAAAATATTTGGCAAAAATGTTTAAGGCAAAATATTATAATAATTTACAGCGACTATCTGTCGTAAAATACAAAGATAACGTATTAGGTATCTAATAAATTACCCTCTAATAAATTAACTCTACTTAAGTCAAATTACTATCAAATGACTATCAACTATCAAAGACTGGCCATAAACAATGTAATATTTTAAAACGCTTATTTTTCTGAATTCAGATTTGGAATGCGTTTAAGTATTCGTTTGGATAGTATGGACTAGCTTTCACCCACGACTTCGTCCGCGTGGTTTATATTCGTATTTCTTCGGCTTTCCGGGATAAATATAGCCAAGGTATCTTCATACCAAATTTCGTCCAAATTGGTTCAGCGGTTTAGCAGTGATAGACAGACAGACATATAGAGTTACTATGTTATTTTTAATATCAGTATGGATTAAAGGAACTATTATGCTTTAGTATTCGTATGTATGGTACATACGAATACGAACTTCATAATATGTAGTATGGATGCGATAAAGTACACTAACTTGTACTGTTGTGTATTGTACTGTACTCAGTATATGTTGTACAAATATTCAAGTTGTCTTAATATGGCATAGCCTTGTTACGCCTAATCAGAACTATAGATTGTATTATTTATTACACTTTTACGATACAATCTTTTACTATTCTGATAAGATTTATTATCACATAAATATTTTTCGTTTATTATCATACTTACATTTTAATGCTGCGCACGTATGTCTAGTATTGATATGTCACTGAAATTCTTGTTAATATTAGGTAGCATAACACTTATTGTTAATGCTTACAAAAGTTACGAAAATTATAAAGTCTATGATGTAGTTCCAATCACCGATGAACATGTTCAGATGTTACACGATTTAAGGAAGCACGGTTATGACTACTGGACTGACGTGTTTGCGGTTGGCAGCAACGTAAGGATTATGGTGCCACCGTCGAAAAATGATGGTTTTTTTCAATACTGCAAGAGAGTTGGATTAAACGCAACTGTGAGCATAAGCAATGTACAAAGGTAAATACTTTTTCTTCTATATACTTTTTTTATTTTCAAAATCTAAACTTTCGTATCTACATGATTCTTAACAATTATTTAAATTAAACCGTGACGTTACTATAGATTTTCTGAACTATCTGCTTCACGAGTTTTTTTAAGAAGTATTTAAAGTGAAAACGTTGAAATTAACAAAAATGTATGCAAATGTAATAAAGTCAAGTAGGAGCCTGAAAATGTTCCCGCTGGACAAAGGCATCCTCTCCATATTTAGAAAAGTTTTGGAGCCGAGATGAGTTCGGCGTTTTTCAGACATACAGATATCCTCACTGTGTTTTTTTGACTGTCGAACGCGTGGTAAATTCAGCACTTAAAGTAGCAGCCTGTAAGTGCCCACTAGTGGGCAAAAGTCTCCTTCTCAAATACGAGTAACAGAGAGGGTTTATGAGCCGGGAAGAGCCCGCTGGGTTGGCGGGCTTCACATATCCTCGAAATAATATTTTATTATTACTCAGACATGCAGGTTTCCACACGATGTTTTCCTTCACCGCCGAGCACGAGGTAAATATTCATCACTTAATTTTAGATAATTTTAGTGATCCCGTCATCAGTATTTGAACCCATTTCACTCGTGAATTTAGAAATGAAAGCGCACTTCCTGGCTCCTCAGCTACTTTGGCTTATCTATAGGCGTATCAAATTGTATAATGTTAAAGCGTAACAAATACATGAATATATCTGTGAGTTTGGACGGTTTCAGTTTGACAGATATTCTTGTCTTTTTTTCATTATTTTTACGCTATGCTTTCAGGTTAATCGATGATCAATTGAAACCTTCTAATGAACAAATAGAACGCAGCGATTCTCTCGGATCTTTCTCTTGGACTAGGTACCATGATCTGGCAGAAATTCACGCTTGGCTCGATGAACTTGCAGAAATGTATCCAAATACAGTGTCAAAAATTAATATGGGAGCATCGAACCAAGGACTTCCTATTAAAGGAATTATAATAGACTTTAAGGCGGGGGATAGAGGTGAATCACCTCTTGTTGCAATGATAGAGGGCGGGATACATTCTCGAGAGTGGATTTCCCCTGCCACGGTCACGTGGATTATCAAAGAATTCTTGACCAGTAACAATCCTGAAGTACGACGTTTAGCAGAAGCTTTTGTGTGGCATATATTTCCCGTGACAAATCCTGATGGATATGTTTATACTTTTTCTAATGTGAGTACTTTAAAAACCAAATACTATTTAAATTAAGCTGGAGATTTTAATTCTTGAAACGGTTGGTAACAGATAAATTAATTATTATTGACATCGAATACTAATAGTTATAACAGGTAGGAAAGTAACATTAAATGTACAAAATGAATTTAAATATTATTATGCTAAAAGCAAAAAACAAAATATAAAACGAGTATTTAAAAGTCGTTGAACCAAGCTATAGTTCTGAAATTTAAACTACAACAGAAATCTAAACTGTGTATGCCTATTAATTACATAAAATTTCGTGTGGTAGCAACGTAAAGAGAACCCCTGCCACCCCCTTTCGTCCCGCGGGTGTCGTAGTTGACTAATCTCTAAAAATGTCAACCGAAAGCACATTCATTGGTGACGGGCAGCATTGTCTAAGATAAATACTTCCCATGGGGATAAGACTATACTATTCAAAATCTTCTAACAAAGAAGATGCCAATCAAATAGACGTTTAAGTATCTAGTCAGACTTCTTCTTTGCCTAGATGTCGCCTGAGTAGGTACAATACTCTAACCCAGCTCTTGCAGCTAATGAGTTCAGCTAATCAGTGGTTCAACTACTGTTGTATTCCGGTTTGAATGGTATAGAAGGGGAATAACTACGAGATTTGATGGATTCCATTTTAGTCCCCAGTCTGTAACATTCGATGATCGAAGTTGTTTGCAGGTGACCAAGGGCTGCAGTAGCTACTTACCATAACGTAGTGTGTTAGCTCGTTTTTCACCACGATCCATTAAAAACCCTACTGTTCATATTCGATAGCACATAAATAGTTAATAGTAATTTAATAAAATATATTACCGTTATTGTTGCATAAAATTGTTTATTATTATTACGATTTACTTAACATTTTGGGTAACGTAGCAGCCTCTCCACTACTGGTCAAAGGATGGAATGGAGCCGGGAATTGTCTGTCACGATGCTCCAGTACGTGTTGGTAGAGTTCACAATAATAATTTTAGTATATCTCAGACATGCAGGTTTCCTCGCAATTTTTATCTTCATCGCCGAGCAAGTGGTAAATTCGGTACTTAAAATTAAGAGTTTTATGTGGTTTCGGAATTCGGGTCGCTTAAAAACATCACTAGCTTACTATTAAATTAATGCGTGCACCCTATCCACACTTTGGAACATTTTGGAATAATTGATTAAAAGAAATATTAACATACGCTTTATTAACACTTTACCTGCAGGATCGCATGTGGAGGAAGAATCGAAATACAGCCAATTTTGTGAACTGCACAACCACTGACAATGACTTAAGCAATGGCATAGATCTGAACCGGAATTTTAATTTCCTATGGATGAGTAAGTTTAAATTTTTATCATCGTGATATGATATAAATATGAATAGTGTAAGTTTACAATTACTTTTTTCCAAATGTCAAACTCTCCTGCACGCGCTGACTGAACGAGGCTCTGGAGACAGATTGATGGCGAAAAAGTCATCGTGCTCAAATCAGACTAGTGATGTGGAGCAGCATCACGTAGTCCGAGGGTACACTCACTAACCAGTTAAGCCAGCGTGATGAGTATAGGTAAATACTTCAAGAAACGCGTGCTGCTTTCTGTTGCTTTCTTGAAGAAACGTATGATCTGCAGTTGTTGAATAGACTAAAGAAGAAGAATTCGAATTTGCATTTGAAAATGATATTATTGTTATAAACATAATATCTGTAACAGACTAAACCCTCTAGGCGATCATGACTATCATATGTTTCGTGTGATATGATACTGAGACTACATTTTCTGGCTTTATGATTATATTTACAATGTAATAATATAATGATTACACATTTGATAACCTTCCTAGTGTCATAAGTTCCGATATGACTCATAACAATAGAATTTCTAATGTTTCAAAGTTCTAAACACGTAAAGGGAGAACGATTTTTGTAAAACTTTCACCTTGATATATAAGTTTTACTTGTACCATGTACAAGTATTGTTTTTTTTTTCAATCGTATCGTGTTTGGTGATTTTAATTAGTGTCATATTTATCTCAGCCTATCACAAGTACACTGCTGAATATAAGCCATGGAGATTCATTTTGTCGTAGCTTCATGATATCAGTGGTTGACTGGTTGACACTTGAGAGCGATCACGGAACCATATTTTTTTTTCTTTATGGGTATGGTGGTAAACGTGCAAGCGGATCACCTGATAATAAGTAATTACCATCACCCGCGTACATCTACAATACCAGGAGAGCTGCTGGTGCGTTGCCGACCTTTAAGGGTATTTGGGAGATAGGAGAAAGGATGAGGAGACGAATGGGGAAGGGAGGAATTGGCCTCCGGTTATTTCGCTCACCGAACGAAACACAGAAACACAATGTGCGTTTACTTCACGCCGGTATTCTGCAAGGTCGCGGTACTACTCCGGTCGAGCCGGCCCATTCGAGCAGTAGCAAAAGTCGCCGCTTGGCTCTACCATGTACTGATACGTACTTTTTGCTCTTCAGTCTTCTGGTCGTCGCTGGTCTTAGGTTTGGCGTTTGACGTATTATTGTTGTTTAATGACCTCTTATAATTATATTTTCAATTTTAAGCAACTGGTGCCTCTTCAAATCCCTGCACGCAAACATTCGCCGGGCCCATTCCAGCATCAGAACCTGAAACACAAGCTATTTCAAATTACGTTCTGACCCTCAAACAGACTGGAAATATGATTTACTATTTTGCATTCCATTCATACTCTCAGATGATCTTGGTTCCTTACAGTCATGTTTCAGGACCTGACGTACTTCAAGCTGAAAACTATGCAGATATGGTATGATAATATGTTTTAACTGCATTTGTCTGTTTATCTTAATGTATAATCATCACCATCATCATCATTTCAGCCTATTTCAAGTCTCCCCCAAAGCTTGCCAAGTTCGGTCCTGAGCCACCTAAATCCATCGCAACACGGGGTAGGTTGTCACTCATCTGGTGGGGGGTCGTCCCCCACTGCGTTTGACTATACGCCACTCGAGAACGTTTTTAATATAAAGGTCAGTTCTGCGAGCTATGTGGCCGGCCCATTTCCACTTCATTCATTTGTAATTCGTTATGTATACAGTATACCTAAATATATACAGTACCCTGTATAGAAAGTTCCGTAAGAGGTGTATCTCAGAAATATCTAATAGACTCCGGTAGATGCAAGATTAAGATATGCCAGATCAAAATGATAAAGACCATGTGACTGATAGCAGCGTCTAATTTGCCAAAGGTATTGCCAAACCACTTGCTAATTTTGCGCTAACGATTAAGGAAAATCCTCTCACAGAGCTGATTGCAGTCTGTTAAATGTACGCTCAAACTTTTGGAACAGTTTTTGAATATTTGTATACTAATATAAGCATTCCGTGTTTTTTTAAATAGTACGAAATTGCGATTCGAGGAGCCGAAAAACTAACGAAAAGATATGGAACGCCATACACCGTTGGAACGTCAGCGGACATTTTGTGTAAGGCAGGCCGTTTAAATTTTTTCAAAATTATATATCTACGAAGTATAATTAGGGAAACAAAATTCAGGTAGATTCATTCGAAATGTGTGGAAAACCACGGAACCGGACAAGCGCCTCTCTGGAAACCGCAAATTCGAATCCACTGTACGAACATTACTAAGCGATCATCTGAATTGGCAAATATATTTCAACATACTTTTTGCAGGTTATAGTAAATCATAGACGTATATAAGTTTTTAAAATTTAATAAAAACATTGCTACGCAAACATTTGAAAATAGAACATAATTTTTTTTTCACAGATGAAGTAAGCGGCTCCAGTTTCGATTGGGTCAAAGGCGTTGCCAACATACCAATTGTATATTTGTTCGAATTACGAGATGTTGGGGAGTACGGATTCCTTCTCCCAGCTGAACAAATTATACCTAACAATGAGGAAATCATGGATTGCTTACTTGAAATGGATAGAACGACCAGGCAATTGGGATATTATTCTGGGACGGTCTCCATCACTGGTTCCTTGATTGCGTTGTTTACGTGTGCAGCGTTTGTCTTTTTGCACTAGTTTAAGAGGACTGTTATATTTTAAGAAAAGTATTAAAATAAAAAAAATTATAAATTTTAGTTTTATTAAGGAAAATATTTTAATAGTTCCAATGATTTCCAAATTTCGTAGAAACAAATCCATTCTATAATACTCTTAATGGAATTTAAGCGGAAAAAAATTGTGATTGATCGACGTCTGCCTCATCTGGTGGTTAGCGTACTTGACAACTGTGGCATTGGTTGGGTTAAATCGTAGCCGAATCTAATACTATAAGTATAAACAAATTATTAGAGTAGAGTCTGTTCGAAAGAACCGATCTTATCGCATAAGCTTTATACGGGAATGTGAAGATGAGTGAGTGACTCTGCGTTGCTTGCTGTATTTCCTAATCAGTCGACAATTACGGATGTATTTCGGAAGTTCCCGGCCGTGATCGAAACCAACCAGGGAGACATCATCATCATCGTCACCATGGAATATCGGTTAACGTTTGACCGAAGTCCCGCATAGTGGTGCTTAGCGGTGATAAGGTCCAAGATGGTAGACACGTAAGCCGGTATACTTTGAAGTGCTTGACTAATAACTCTTCTTTCGAAGAGTTCCATGTTCTACTCGTTTAGGACGACTTAAGCAAAGTGGTCCACGCTGTCACTACAGTTACTAAAACAGACTAAATAAAATGTTGTGTTTTGAAGGATGGATAATATCTTATCTGTTCTGTTATAGTATTTATTCTTTTCACAATATCGATCATAGTTACCAAGTTAACGGCGAAACAAGAAAAAATAAGCAGTCGAAGAATATTTTCAAACGGTTTACGTATGTTTGGTAATCATCCGAGTGAATGGGATCAGCGCGGTAGAGTTAGATCCAAAAGTGTTAAAATTACTACAACACCGGACATACTATCCAGATGTTATCAATTTGTGGTTCATCATAATTTCAGCCTGTCACAAGTCCACTGCTGAACGTAGGCCACACCACAAAGATTAACAAATAGTACGATCCCGAGCGTCCGTCGACTTCCCGCAACTCTGTGCAGATCGTCACAAATCACTTCAGTTCGCTGATCCTTATGGTTATGTAGGTTATCCTTGTTCTACTGCGGATATCGTTTTTACATATTGTACCCCACAGAGAAACAGACCTTAGCCATTTCCATACACTGGTAAGCAACTTTAAGTATCCTCATACTTATATTGTACTTCGATGTATCTCCCGGTACGTAGACTTCCGTATACCAAATACCGCAGAAGAAACTGTTTAGTTTTTTTTTAATTTTTGGTTAGTATAGAATAAATAAAATTAGGTCATATTCATATCACTTTAAGTAATTTATAGAATTTAGATAATTATAGAACAACGTAGCAAAATAGTGAGCCTGTTATCTCTAACAAGTAAACACAGAGGTCAATACTATAGACTGCTCAACGGACTGACTTATTATTTGTTGATATAAAGATAATAGAATATTCATTATAAGATCGTTGAGATTATTAGATCATATTCTAAGGTCGATTAGTGAATTACTAGTCATATATGAGAAGTTATTTACATCTATTTATTTATTATTTCTATTCAAACTTTCTGCTTGTTATTAGTCAAGTATTCAATATGATTTACAGATTCATATAGTTGAACTCGAATTGTACAATAGTATTTGTTGAAGTCTTTCTAAGAAAACATACATAATTAATAGTCGAAATAAGTTCGAAACAAATGTTCCTAAATCACGCAACTACCGACATTTCTCACGACAGAATGTTTCAGTAATTAACGGAGGTGATTTAGCAATGTAGAGAGCATTTAGTGCTCTCGTCGGATTTGGAATGGATAAGGAGTAATTTATTTACACTACAATATGTATATATAAAAACTCCATATTTTCATCTATACGTTATAATGTACTAATCGTTTGAGGATTATTTTGTTTATCCATTATTAGTTTATATATTTTACTTGGTTTTAGGCTATTATTCTGTCTAGGAGTCTTCTGGGTAGGTTTCACCCCCTCACCAACTTATGCCATCGAGCAGCAGTGCAAGTCACTGTTGGGTTCCAGTTTGTGTCTTTCATCTGATGGTGGGTAAGTGGCTACTACAAATGGACAACTGATTAATCACAGGAGTACTTACAAAGGTGGAAAAAGAAAGAAAGAAAAGGAGCCCATTAACATAAAATATGTTGTCTTGAAATAAATGTTACTAACAACTTTTGAACAAGTCCCGTCACTATATACGTACCGTCCTGTGTGGATAGGTTATATCAAAATGCAGCTGTAGTAATCGGCTGTGTAGTATCGGTGTAAGAATCTACCACCCCTTCTCTGGCCGTGGGAGTCGTATGAGGTGACTAAGGGAAAATCCTTGGAAATCGTAAAGGCTAGCGGCATATAGCGTGACAACCATGTGGGTAAATACCTGACTAAAAATAAGTAGACCGATGACGGGCATCAGCGTGTAAGAGGCAAGGTGTCTGTTACTGCGATCCCCAATCCATTTGCCGAGCGGGGCGATAATGACCAATCATCCTTATGGGAAAGGATGTCCTGCAGTAGATTATTTACAGGATGTTAAGATAATCGGCGGGTAAGATCTCTCTTCCTCATAAAAAACACATTTTCATAAAACATGTAAATAAAATATGTTGACTTAACTAAAAGCTTCATCTCGATCCGATATAAACCGTTCTTATTCACGAAGAATTCATTCAAAATTGGTTAAATAACTTCGCCGTTACACGGCACCGGATGATGTGAGTACGGTTGACAGTAAATGGTAAATAATAATAAATTACGCCACCCCTGACAACGCGACGCGTGACTGAAATCAGACGTCACGGAGCAGCCACAAATCATAACGCACACCTATTTGGCCCATTTCTAACAGAAAATGAACAGAGTGTCCCTCAATGTTATTTTGTTAATGTCAAAAATATTTATCACTGATATTATTAGTACTGGTTTCTTTTCATCTTCTTTCACCGTTCAAGCCACACTTCTCTAGAACGCTCTCCCCGATGATATCAAGAAAGCTCACACACACACAAAAACTCCTTCAAAACCCTGCTCCACCGTCACTATCTGAAGGCAAATGCCATCTGAGATTCTTCTCTCCATATTTAATTTGTTTATGTATGTATTATGTATGTTATAAGTATGTATATTATAAGGGTTATATATTTAATTTATATTTATTATTTATTTTGAACCTGCCGACATGTTTTCTTTCTCACCCAGGGTTGACTGATAGAGAATGCCAAAAGCCATTAAGTCTGCCCATTGTATTCCTTTATTTTTTTAGGGACACTTTAAAAAAATAATAAACAAATAAAAAAAAAAAATTATGTGTTAGCTGCAGCAGGATGGCGGACCCGTTGTGGCTTCAAAACTTTATATAAGCTATGGGATATTCACAGGCTAATAATGTATTTTAGCTTTAAATTGTTTGTGATTCAAGTAATGTAATTAATGAGTGAGGGACCTTGGCTCATGATTCTTGTGGAACGAACATAAACAAACCAACATATATCCCAGCGCCCCACTAGTCCTGATAATTTGTATATGAAGAGTTATTTGTTAAATTGTTTCAAACACCGACGCTCTAGAAAGTCTGCAGTCTGTGATCATATCCTTGATCGCCCCAACTATTACATCAGATTTGATAGACCACAAAACCTCGCAAAGGAACACCGATTCCTGCCAAGGATGATTCGCGAGGCTATTGAAATCAAAAACATCCTAATTTCACTACAGAAGATGGGATCCAGTAATAAACAAAATTAAATCTAAAACCAAACATACTACTGCACAACCTCAAGATACTGTAAGCACATTCTGCGTACATCGGTCCAAAGTGAATTACATCCGGACGTCTAACACCCCTTTAAACACGGCTGCTGTAAAGCAATCGAAACGTCGGGAATATAAAAACCGTTAATGGTGGTTTGATTTCAAACGGTTCAAATATTTACGACTTATTCAAAATAAAACAAATATAATAATTGAGTTTGAAATAGTTTGCTTTGTGTTGCTAAATATATTTTTAAATATTTTAAATCAATAGCGTCTCTATACATGCCGCTGTCGACAGATTGTTTTCAATTTATATGGTAATGTTACGTAATGATTCTTTTCACTGTTTCTATTTTTAGTTACCTTATAATCATTACAATGTGGAAAGGGTTCTAAAGAAAATTTATGTTTTGTAATTAACAACTAAATTTGAAATTTAGTTTTTATTAGACACAGTATCATAATAGAGACTTAAGATTATATTTTAACGATATATGCAGAACCAGAAAAAAAATGAGTTACAGTCGGTATAGACGATCCTATGAGGTTTTATTTCGGCATAAATGATTGTCATAATGCCATAATAAAATCTATGTATAATACATGTCGCATGTTCGTATACGGACATCGAATTAAATAGTCCTATAATAAGGAAGTACGGCATACTTGTTACCCAAAAGTATAATAATTAAGATGGACGATTCAGATTGAACATTAAGCTCCCAATATAAAGCATCCACCGGTACCGTAACTTGCACCGTAACGTTCTCAACTCTTTCTCAACGCTCAACCCATCTTCAACACCATCCATCATTCTAAAGTCGTTAATGAGCTAAAACTAAATATTTTCTTTAAAGTAATTTACCTAAACGCCAATATATCAAGACCTTCCATTATAAATGTTTATTGCGAGCTCACAGGTCTGAAAGAGGATGGACGACCAGTTTTAAATTAGCTTGCTTGTAGATAGTTTTCTTCAGATCTGTGGATCTTCATTCTTGGACGTTAAAATCTATATTTAACAACACCACGTTTACGTTTAAAACTATTATAAAAGCCATAAACAAGTGGCATAGTCGTTCATCGAAGCTTTAAAATTTTATACCCGTAAAGTTATTTTAGATAACGGATGCTTATTTGTATTAATTAGTTGTGTTCATCAAAGGATTCTTCGATGCGACTTTAAATTATGACTGTAAAAATATTTTTAAATAAAAGTAGTTTTAAATTTATGTTTGAAATTATGTTTAGCAATAATAATAGAAAGCTAGGGAGGTTTTATACGAAAACCGGGGTGGTCAGAGATCTTGACATTTTTTACCCTCGTTAAGCCGAAGCTTATAAAGAACAGCACGCGGTAGACGGTGAGCTTATCGCTCTCTTTGTCAGCCCAACGACACGAATCGTACAGTAATTGATGTTTCAATGGTAAGAATGTATGTTTAAAATAACACGGAGTGACTGTAATAAATAAAATAAAATCCAAGTCGAAGCATGCAACCACTGCATGACCTCTTAACACCGAGCTCATTCTGCGTAGTTCGGACGAAAAATTAATAATTAGAAAGCCGATGGTAGCCGGGATAACTATTACATTAAGACGTCAAACACCTCAGTCTCATCGTGGCCACAGGTTCTGTAAAGCACTCGAAAGGTCGGAATTAAAAAGTAAAATTATACCCGATAAAATGACTCATATTAACAATAAGGTATTATATTTCGATGAGTAATAATAATAATATTATTTCAACAGCAATTGATCTCCCCTAATATAACAAATTTTATCATTATCATCTTTCACACCGCTTACGTGTCGAAAAGGTATTTTTGTAAAGAAATCTCTAAGTCGTTTCTCATGCTCACCGGTTGCACATTTCACCAGTCAACACAGCGGTTAAGGTAGTGAGCTCATTAAATTGACAGCAGATTATACTTGAGTTATAGTAGAGTAACCGTGGTAGATCAGGGATCAGGTTGCTCGCTTTAATGTCATAAGTACGCGTGTGTATTGGGTTCGAATCACGGAGCCGGCAATAACTTATGTGCTGAATTTGCCACGGGGCTAGACTATGAAGGACAATAATATAAAATTGTTCCGAGGATATGTGAGGTCTGTCAACACAGTCTCCTTTTTAGTTACCACGAGATACCTAAAAGCTGCTGTTTTTCGTATTATGTGGATCGTACCTCACCGGTTCATCCAACCCATTCCTTCGCCTGAAGTCAGTACAGCACCCCGTAGGCTGGCAACCCCATACTTATTCTCTTTTTTTTTTTTATTGAAAACAAAGTCACACAGCACTTACATAAAAATTATATAGATTAGATGATTAATTAATTATTTATAATTAAAAGAACTTGATAACATGTAGAGTTAGAACAAACCAAGCGACATTATGCAATAAAATATACACATACCTAGAAAAGCTTAAAAAAAAATAGACAAGTAATTGAAAAAAAAAAGGGTATAATAAATCAGTAGGTTCTTATGTTATTTTGGCGATCAGGTTATTTAAATGTAAATATGGTGAGAGTGTGGTGAATGTGTGGTGAGTGTATAGGCCATAAGTCTTTATGTACTAAAAATATTAGCTCATACTTTAAATTTCCTACACTATAAACTGTTCAAAATATCTACAATTTTGCTTTTAAAAACAGCTTTACTTTGTATGAAAAGGTCAATGTTTATTGTATACCCTGTGTGCTCTGCAGGTTATAGAATTCTGGGCGTAGAAAGTGCGGGTTAAGGGAACATCGAACCAGGCCTTATTTCTAGTTAGATAGGAGGATTCGTTACTACCTTTATATCTATTAACTTCCCTTCTCCTATCTAATGTTGACTGCTTAGTTGCAGACCGAAGGTTTCTATTTCCGTACGGGAAAAGTCTTTGTATAGACTACAAATATTTTTTTCCATTTTTGTCCGTGTGCTATTTATGCATGTAAACAGCTTTCGCTACACAAGAAGAGAGAAGTTCTCAAAGTGCTTTTATTTAAAAAAAACTCAGGTGATATCTAAGAGATCCGAAAGGAAACTGGAAACTTATTTAAAAAAAGTATATATGACACTTCCTGATATTGGCTTTAAATGGGACTCAGACCCCTCGTCATAGTATGATAGTATGCTGCTGTTTAATCACGAATTTGGATCATCAATCATAATGTTATTTTAAACTTTATATAGAAGACAGAAAAGTCCTTTTTACTTAAGGTATTTACAAGGAACGAGGGTAAGAGTACCAGCCATCCATTCTCATCCCATGGTGGCCGTATATACTAAGGGTATTGCCAGGTATCAAAATGATTCAGATTGGTAGCTTACAGGAGCCCACCATTTTCCAACCATGGAAATAACGGCAGTCCCTACTATTTAAAGAGGGTCACCTTGAGCAGTGGACACAAAATGCTGTTATAGAGGAATCATTAGTTGTGATTCAATGTAAGCATTGACTTTACAACCATTTTAACAAAAGTATATTCGGGGTCGCAATAGTGCCAGCAAAGTCTAGCAAAGGTTAGTTTTTCTCTCAGTCCCGAGTCCCGAGGGGAACAAAAGGGGTGGCAGATTTCTGAACCTGAGATTTTTTTTAAAAAGAATACTAGCAATGCTATTTATTAAGTGCCATTACTAATACTCCTGTTAACCCTCCAACTGAGCTAACAACTTGTATCTGAAGTGGTTTACGACAATAGTCGAATGGAGAACTCGAACTTACGACGTCATGTTTCCTAGTCCACACCCTAACCCATTCAGGCTATTGGCGCTTAGATTAAAAATAAAACAATATTTTTATTTGTTTTATTTTTTCTCGCTACGCTCATCGCTTACGCTTATCAATAAAACAGCGTTCCACTAGATACCAGAGATGCAATGGCGGAGTAAATTTTTTCTGTGGTAGCATTCCTAAAGCCCTTAGGGACCACTAAACGCCGTTACTGGTAATTATGTGAAAGTTTGTGACTTCCTTTTGCATTCCGTTTTAAGTTATTTTTTGTAACTTAAAGAATTCTGCTCGAACGTATTCGTTAATTACAGCGGCTAAACTTAAATTTTGTCTGAACTTTTTATATTTTGGGAGATTTATATTTTTTTAACTGTCATGTGCTAGCGCTTCAATACAATCTCATCAGATGTTAAGTGTTGCCGGTGCACTAGACGGTACCCTTTGGTTCGTACGAATGCAAGGTAGATCAATAACTAAAGGACAGAAACCCGCTGTGCGTCTAGATGCCCGACGGTGGAAACAATCAAGTCGTAAATGCTAAGCTCACTTCGGACAGGAAGATCGGCAATAACATCTTGGACACCAATACCATCCTTCCGGGGGCAAGGGCAAGTTACACATTCATACAGGTACGGTGTTTCATCATTGGCCGAATGTCGGCAGGGTCACGGGAACGCTTTCACAGACAGACGCGTCTACCTACTCGGCCTCCACACACAAGAGGGCAACGGACTTCCCAAGTCCGCCACCTGATGATGACCTGGGCATGAGGATCAAGAACCAGCCTTCCCGGCACCCCCCAGCGGATCTGGTCTATGGCTCCACCGCCGACCACATTTCGGCCGCGGAGGATAGGTAGAACGACCACTAATTAGACTCTAGTCCAACCCTGTCAGTTGAGCTCTTTTACAATACTATTTCAATATGTACGCACATAAGAAGCTTCTTGACTTATAAAGTGTGACTTAGAATTCATTTAATTTTTTTGTATTATAAATTGTATTTATTGGATTGAGTTGAAAAACGGGCTAACAGTTCACCTGATATTAAGTGGCTATTCCAGCCCATGAACACCTGCGAACAACTTCAACCGAAGAAGGTGAATCCTCTGCCTTGCCAACGTATATGTAATGTTGTCTCACCTGAGAACTAAGATGGAATAGTTGACGAGCTTTTGCTTACCAATTTTTTGTTGGGATGCTCAAGGCTTCTACTCTACTCGCCTTTTAAGACACCCATGGGAAGAAACTAACCACCCGCTCACCACATGGCTAAAAACGTGACGGTATAATGGGCCAGGTTGCCGAGTTGCACCTTCCATGCCTTTGCTACTATTAGAACTCTACTCCTGAACATCTACACGTTCGTGGCTTCTACCTAATAGACTTTCAAGATATCCATGGGAAGAAACTAACCGTTCACTTAACACATTGCTAAAATAAGTTCCACAAATAATGGGTTCAGTTAGATTCAAATCCAGGGCCAGCCAGATAGATGCGATGCACGGCTTGCACCAATTCCAGGCATAGACCTGTACCATAAAGAGCATTTGCCTTAATCGCAGTACCAGACACCTCAAACCTTAGACGCTGCTCTTCTCACCTGTTAATTAACTGTATGCAATGAGGCATACAGGCAAATATTAACATAAACGTAAATAACTTACAGACAGATAAATAGTTTTAAAATAAAGGGAGTGTAAATAAATAAAACTGAAATGTCTCCACCTCATGTTTTGACATTTCAATCACCTTCAAACATTGTTAGTGCTCATAACTCTATACCTGGTGTGCAGCTGTAAAACATTAACGTCCCTCACTAAACACTCCAATACACACCTATTCTGGAACCGGAAAGCGATCTTCCTCAACACCGTAACACGAACCGTCAAACAAACAAAACTAACGAACGGACAGATAATTGATGGGGAAACGACGTCCCATTTCGTCAGCTGTCTCCCGACGATGACATCGGAGATGACATTTAAAATTTTAGTCGTTGCGACTTGATATCGTCACGTTATCGTCACCTAAGCTTCTTAGCTTAACGGTTAGAATGTGTCGTTATTGTAACTCATAATTGTTATTAAAATATATTTACATGGTAAAACTGCAACCATGAAATTTGTTGAGAAATCGTAAACCATGCTGTTGTTTAAATTTTATATTGCTTTGTAATTTCTTTACTCGAAATTACTGTTTGAAATTTGAAATCGGATAACGTAAAGGTGGAAGATGTTATAACTTATGACAGTTGGAATATTTAGCTCTAATATGCATTTTGAAAGCTTTTAGTTTTGGAAGATTAAAACCAAAATACAAATAGTGATGCTCTATTTAGTTTTGTATCACTCGTGAATATTTTGAATGGCATTTTACTTGAACTTAAAGGGTAAAGAAATCTAATAAATGATTTCATCATAATCAAACATCATCTTCTAGCCTTATTCCAGGATGAAAGATTTACGAAGAAATCACCAAGCCTCGTATGCGAAGTGGTGATCTTAGAACTAGACGATTTGCATTTTTTTCTTTGGCGTTTTGAGACATGTCGTATCATCAAATGTCAGGACAATGTGACATCTGACATTTGATCTTCAAACTTACGAAACCACTACAATAACCACGAGATGATACTGAGTGTCAGATATAATTTTACGCTTAATTTTCTTAAGATTACTATTATTACAGCGAGTAAAAATCGCTAATTTACCAATAAAAAAATACCTTAAGTATCAGCTTGAAGTGCCTACGGCTGCGCAAAGACCTCCTTCTCAGATAGCTGAGAGGGTTTCAGAGCCGGGAAGGCCCCGCCACGCTGTTCCAATGCAGGATGGCGCGCTTCACAAATACTCGAAATATTTTTTTTTATTATTTCACAGACGTGAAGATTTCACGTAAAATTGCTGTTAACAGTTTAAGTGGTGCAGGCTCCGGGGATTGAACCCAGGTCACTCGCGCTCTGTGAAACTAATGCGAGTGATTATTACGAAGCCGTGGTAACCTAGTGGTAGTCAGGCCACTAGGTTACCACAGCTTTATTTATTACCTAAGTATTAATGATACGCATGAGGTTTCAAAATAGCAGTATAGTCAAAGGCTCTATACGATGACTGTTAACGGATTTTCCATTTGTAAATGCTTCTTACCGACTAACAGAATAACAGACGAGACACTGCTAACCGAAAATCTACCCTCCTATGCCGAATTCAAATTCCGCAGACAATGATAGGAAGCATCTTAGTGCGATGCGTCATTTCAACTTCTTGAGTGCGCGCAAAAAGTGTGGGCAAATCGTAAATCTAGGGCTTGTCTTGCTTTAAAAAAAAGGTTTGAAAGTAGTGCACTAAAAATTGCTGATGATGGTGAAGAAGGCAATGTGCACCAAAGTGTTTTACAGCGTTGTATTTTAAATTATTTTTGTTATGTATGCTATATATTTATGATTCGCCACGTGTTGTTAATTTATTTTTGAAGGTTGGTAATTTAATACACGTTAAATTATATGTAATTGCGTGATGCTGTGTTTACATGTAATTTAAATATATATATACAAATATTTAACATCCAGGAGAGTAATGCTATGTTCTGTATGTATTTATTTAGCTTAATATAATAAATAAATATGAAATACGCTCTATTTGTCTTAGAAGCAGCAAGATCTAATTTGGGACATTATTCTCCATTAAGTAGATTAATGAGAAATTATAATACTTTTCACAACTTGAGTGTTGATATCGCCGTGAATAATCTGTGTGATTCAGAAACTCATTTGAAATTACCAGTTACAAATATTCTTTCTAATATTCTGTACTGACTTTAGATTAGCGGGCTACTTGACGTATTCACGGATACTACAGATTTGAGATGAAACTATTATTTACAAATTTTATCGCGTTTAGTGCATAGAGTGACAGTGACGATTCTCACTATTTAGCGATGGCCGTGAACCTTTAGCCCAGAACCACACGATCACCTCCCTGTCAAGTTTTTGGAAGTATCTTTTCATTAACCAGGGTTCGAGCGCGACACAACGCATACAGCGTCGTGACCCCAAGCGTTGTGTGAGCGCCAGCAGTGTCGTTGCTCCTTAAATGATTTTACTCCTTTCACTTGCGTGTCTTTTCCACCGAAACTTTAAAGGCCCCCGAGCCTACACCGTATCTCTAATTCGTGTTTTTTTTTTTGTGGAAAAGGCCCCCTTTACCATAAAAACCAGCAAGCAGTTCACCTGATGGTAAGTGATTAGAGTCGCCCACGTACATCTGCAACACCAGAGGTGCTTCAGGTCCGTTGCCGGCCTTTTAGGGTTTTTGGGAGATGAGATGGAGGATGAGGAGCGGGATGGGGAAGGGGAGAGGGCCTCCGGTTACCTCAATCACCGAACGAAACGCAGAGGAACAAGATGCCTCTATTTCACTCCGGTATTCTGCGCGGCTGTGGTACCAACCCGGTCGAGCTAGGCCATTCGCAGCAGATCCAGCAGCAGCAATAGCCGCGGCTTGGCTCTACCACGTGTGCGTTCAGTTACATATAGAAAGGTTTATCGGGTTCATCATAACCTGGCTTATTATAACTATATTAATTTAACACCCAAAAACATAAACGCTTTCTCTAACACTGCCTGTAACGACGAAACTCCCCCACTCATAATATTTATTGCGAATTGTTGAATTAGTTGCATTTGTCATTTTGTAGTACGGTCACGGTTTACTTTGTTTCTTTTATTTCTTTCTCAGATAATTGTTTCCGTTGTGAGATACAAACGATAAAATAGATCTTATTTCATAGTAGCTAATTGAAATAAAGCTCGGTTCGCCTTTCGTTCAAACCTCTGCTTCGCAAAGAGAAAAATGGGCTTATTTAACTTTTCTAGAAAATAACGCAATTATAGCATAGCTAATCAATTTAAAAGGCGTAAAAATTAACATAATGCCTTTATTATATATATATCTATGAAACTTTTTTTTATTGGTATTATGTAAAAAATAAATACAACATCTATACTTTAAATTTTAAATTTAAAGTACATAAAACTGGTACAGGTGGGCTCGCGTCAAACATACGAAATGAAAGGAACCATCACTTTAGAGTTTACAATATAATCTTATTAATTCCCTTTCTTTTACTTTTTTTATATTATATATTCGTATATCATAATAACCTAGGCCACCTGTTCAAAAGACGGACGGTTAGACGGACACACGGCGTAGGCTTAGCAATAAGGCTCCGTACTGAACTCTAAATATATACTATAATTACTGTCTATAATGTTTTCTATATATACATTAAATTAAAACAATATTAAAAACTTTACATGATTACCGAAAGCTAAAATTAAGCTTTCGGACGCTGCTATTTTTAATTTGACAAACATAATAAAAAGGTAAGGTGGGAATGCAGTAGCTAACTATTCACTTAAAGATTAACTTTATACTTAAGTGTTAGGCAATTAACACGACGAGAAACAATTAAATTAATAATAAATCACGAGATATTTCTTAAAATCCGATAAAGCTGTGAGAACAGGTCTGATGATCTAACTAGAATAACTTACTACATATCAGATATACATGTGATTGTTCCAAATAACAAATCAACAGCGATACTCCATTAGCGAGTCATGTCAAGTCACTCCAGCCCTATTGACAGATGATGCCATTTCTGCCGGGAATCGAACCCGGCACTATTGGGGGAGCGTGCCTAACGATCCGTATGATTTATTACTGTCATTTTCTCTGTATCGGTTCGTAAAAGTGAAATATGCCGTTTCGTTTGTATTCGAATATTACACTTATGTATAGGAGCATAAATGATAATTTTACGTGAATCGGAAATGTATGTTTTGCTGTTACTGATGTAGAAAACTAGAAAAAAGGACTCTATACGCGCTACATAATTGCGTTTTTGAACAATTCTATACCAACATAATAAACTTTTGTATCCGAGGTTTAGTTTTATTATGGTATGCAGTAATAACGTTTTATTAGCTTGCCTTTGCTTTAATTTAATAGGTTAAGCGCGACTTAGGTTCGGTTCCCGGTGCAGGAATTGATATTTGCATGTTGCTGTTGCTGAATTGGTCACGCGTATGTTGATAAAGAAGAACTTTGTGACGTGACCTGCATTTCAGAGATATAACAAAAAAATAATAAAAAAAATAATGCGACCTATATACGGCGTTATACATTTATTTGGAGATATTAAAAAGTTCATTATTATAAAATAATGAAGGGATGAGCGTGATATAGTGAATACGGTTAATAAAATTTAATTAAATCAAATTATTAAACATTAAAAATAAAATAAATAAATATTTATATTGTTATACTAAGTAATTGATTTGAACTTGTTATTTATACTAAATTATATTTATTATAAAAATACTTGCGTCTTCTAGTTTAAAATAGTGTGTTAATTTTATAAAATTTTAATCAAAATGATATTTTATTTAACGATATTATTATATTATACCCCGTTAATGATATTAATGATTAATGATATAACACATTAAATCTAATACATTTCACTAACATTATTAGTATTCTACTAGATTATTTAATTATTAACATATAAAATCTGTTCGAATAATATAAGAGTGTGATCAGTGGTCTGGAGAGAT